>CM057457.1:173677500-174927500 GCA_016271365.2 Neoceratodus forsteri | reverse complement strand
GACACATCAGGACAGTGGATACAGTTAACTTATTTTTAAATTAAAGGCCAAACCGCCAAACTTCATCCCTGCAGAAGAACGCTGCTTGCTCCATTGCCCGCACTCCAACACAGATGCCTCCTCTCCTGACAGTCTCCTCTCCTACCTAGGCACATTCTCCCTGCCACCTCATGCAGCCAGTCACAGGCACTCTCAAGCACATGGCTCCTCCTTCTATCTCTCTTAATTGGTGGATAGTTTGTGTCCAGGTGCCAGGGGAGCATTATATTGGCTATAAGGCTCAGTGCCGGTGGTTGAGGACCGTTAGGTATTCACCACCCCCCTGACCCCCCTCTTCCTCTCAGGAAAGAAAAAAAGAGAAAACACACTGCAGTGCACCACAAAAACAAACCTGGATGGGTCATGGAATCATCAACTGCAGTGGATTTCAACTCCAGTATTTTATAAATACAATCCAATGCAATTGCAACTGATTGCAACTGCATTGAATTGCAACTCACTATTTCAACTGCCAACGACTGCTCTGGGGTCTAATGAACATTTGTAATCAAAATGTCATAATAAACTTATGGAAAAACATTGTATTTTTTCAGTGTTTACACCGAACTGTGATTTTTGCAGGTTGTGTTCCCAAATATGGAACATAGCCCTTTTGTTAACCCACCTGATGAATCTGACAGGTATCATTTTATAAATCCCCTTCAAAATATGTTTTCACAGTTACTCTGTAAAAAATCACTTTTGGATGGGATTTAAAAAATTCCACATGTCTTGATCATAAGGTGGGGTCATAAAAAGAATATATTGAAAATCTGTGGTCAGAATGTAAAAAATAATAAAAAAAAATCAACAAAGTTATACAAACATATGACAATGCCAGCAGATTTAGGCCACAAGGTCTATTGCATCTGCTTGAAAACGCAGTTCACAGTTCAGACAACTGCTGCTGCCTGCCCTTCCCCTTTACATCCCTCCTGCCAGGTAAAAAGAAAAGGATGGTGTGGTTGCTACTGTATCTTAATCAGGGAACCTCTCTGACATTATCTTCCTCTGCACCGACTGTGATTCCTCAAGTGAATGTCTTTTAATTGAAGTTACTTTGGGTGAAACTAAAAAACATTATCTGGGCTGCTGCCACAACCCTCTGAATGGGGGAATAGCCAGCCTCCATAGTCTGCTGTCTGGGTTTGCATCTCTCACCTCTGCCAGAGGTGATTTCAACCTTAACTGGTTGTATGCCCAGGAAACTGACTACGTGAACTTGCTTAAGCAACATAATCTGTCTCAATCATCACCCTCCCTACTCGACTTAACCCTCGTACCTCTACCCACTCCCTAATTGACTGGGTGATTACTAACTGTGGTGACCATGTTATTCAGGCTGGTACTCTGTCTGACTCTCTAAGTGACCACCCCCCTACCTTTGCCATTTGTTCTCCAAGGCCCCCCAACCCCCCACCCAAATATCTAACTTTCTGCAACTTCAACCACCCTAACACTTCCTTCCTACTTGAAGAACTTAGGACTGTAAACTGGCAGGGCCTGTATGCTACTACAGATGCATCTCTTGCTGTTACTCACTTCATGGATGTTCCCTTGGACATCCAGGACCGTTACTTCCCTATTACCACATGGAGAGTTAGAGGCAGCTGTCCCCACTGGATCACCAAAGAACTTCTTATCCTTATGAAGGAGAGGGGACCATAAGTGGTCTGCCCACAAGCTGACTCCTTCCCCTACCCTTTGGACTGAAGACCAGCACCTGCAAAATCGATGTAAGATCCTGACCAGAACCCTGAAATGTAATTATCTCATCAACCAGCAGGGGAGAGTTTTGGTGATCCTAGAAAATTCTGGGACTCCATTAACTCCCTTCTCACTCCTTGCAATAGCTGCACTAATTTCCAGCTAACTTCCCCATCAGGCTTTTTGACTGACCAAGCCGAAGTAGCCATGACATGACATACAACAACAAATTCTCTGACCTGTCAGCCCTCCTCAGCAAACTACCCACTAGTTGTCCTACTAGCCAGTTCTCACATGATTCCAGCTACCTTCTCCCCTTCCCCTTACTCCGACCACCCCTCACCTAGTCAGCCCCCTGACCCGGGGCCTTGCTCCACCCCCTCTCCTCTACCTCCCCCAAGACAACTACCCCTCTCTGCCCCCCCTTTCTATTTCAAGTCCATCTCTCCCAGGGAGACTTTTAAATTATTAAGGGGACTGCCCAACCGGGGTAGCCCAGGCTCTGATGGCCTCTTCTCCGTTTGTCTCAAACTTGTCTCTCCAGTTATCGCTAAACCTCTCTCATTTATTTTTAATCTTGCCTTGACTACCTCTGACATGCTCCTCCCCTGGAAGTCAGCCAAGGTGGCTCCTATTTTCAAATCTGGTGACCCCCTTTCTATCCGACAACTATTGTTCTATATCCCTTCTCTCCCATCTCAGTAAGCTCCTTGGGTTGTTCATCAGCAGCTATCTGAGTATCTAGATAACTAAAATGTATTAAGCAATGAGCAGCATGGCTTCCATAGACTCCAAAGCACAACTACCACCCTGGCTTTATTTACTAACCACATCCTCACTAACATGGACCATGGGCATGACACCGGTGCAGTTTCTGCGGATCTATCATAAGCCTTTGATCCTGTCAACCATCCTCTCCTCCTCTCCAAGCTTCACTCTATTGGCTGCTCTGTGGAGACCACAAACTGGTTTCAGAGCTACCTCTCTGAGCACTCCCAATCTGTATGCATCAGCATGGTCACTTCTACTGCCCTGCTGGTCACCTCTGGGGTACCCCAAGGTTCTATCCTGGTCCCCCTGCTCTTTTCAATATTCTTAACACTCTCTCTCTCCTCTGGTTGTCTCTGATGCAAATCCCTCCTTCATGGGGATGACCTTGTTATCTTCCACAGCGACAGATCCCTTCCACTCGTATCCTTTGTGCTCTCCTTAAATTATTGCACTGCCTAAAATTGGTTCATCTCTAACCTGATGCTGGACAATGGCAAAAAAACAAAGGCCATGCTGTTTGGGTCCAAACCATACCTTGCCAAAATCCTTAAAGCTAACTTCTCTTTCCACGTTCCCCCCTCCCCATTGGCCAGGCCCTCAAAGTCGTCCCCTTGTTCAAATACCTGGGGGTAACATTCAACCCAACCCTCTCCTACACTGACCATATAAATTTTGTAGTCCGTAGGATCAATCAGAAACTCTGTGCTGCCTATCGTGTCTTACCCTATCTGACAGCGGTGGCACAATTGGCAATAGCTAACAGCAGCCTACTCCCAAGCCTGGACTATTGTTCCCCAATTTACACCCATGTCTCTTTAGCCCTTCGGGCCAGACTCTCATCTGTCTGCAATACTGTATGTCATTTTGCCCTTTCTGCTCCTTATTCCACTCACCACTGCAACCTTTATAGCTCATTTGGATGGCTTTCCTTGCAAGGCAGGTTTGACTTTACCCTTGGATGTCACACACATGCTATTATACAGAGTGGCCCTGCCTCCCCCCTCTGTTATCTTTGCAAGCACCGCACCTTTTAGAGGAGTTTACAGTCCTCTACTGTCCCTCCACTGGTGTTCCGATAACCTCTACCAAAGTGGGTGGCAATGCCCTATCGGTTACAGCCCCCTCACTTTGGATATGCTTCCTACAGCCCTCAGATCAGTCGATATGCATCTCATCTTTACGTGTATGTTCAAATCCTGGCTTCTTGCTCCTGACACTTGCAAATGCTTTGTCACTGCTTGCTGTGGTACAACAGTACAAAAAATGGAAACTGCTGCTTCTTCCTTTATGATTTTACCTCCTGTAAATGCTATTGTTATTATTGTAATATCCCTTGCTGTTTTGACAGCTGCTGTTTTTCAGCTATGCAATGTCTTCAGATTGTACATTATCCTGTATTATGCCTGATATGTACCTCTTGGCCCAGGTCGTGCTTGTAAATGGTCCCTTGGACCAGTGCACTTACCTGGTAAACAAAGTCATAAATAAATAAATAAAAATGTTCCCTCACTGAGTTCACCACCCTGGTCAATTTTCTCCCTGCTTGTACCATGCCCATGAATCTATCCTGTCCTTCCTTACAACTCCCCACTGAATCCAGCGATGGCACCTCCTCAGGCAGCATGTTCACGGTGCCACCACCCTTTCCATGAAGTAATGCTTCCTCAGCTCCATCCTGACCTCCCCCACCAGTTTTAGGCTATGTCCCCTCATGGTCCATTCTCCCTTCAGTCTAAACATACCCTCAGTACTAACTTTGTTTATGCCCTTCAAGTACTTAAAGGTCTCAGTTATATCTCCTCTGACCCTTCTATCCTCCAAGGAGTACATGTTGAGCTCTCTTAGTCTCTCCCCATGAGGTTTTATCCCCCATTCCCTGGATCATCTTGGACGCCCTCCTCTGGACTACCTCCAAAAGCCTGATGTCCCTCATTAAGTATGGGTGCCAGAACAGTGTACACAGTACTACAAATGTAGCCTCCCCGATGATTTGTACAGTGGCAAAATACCCTTCTCCCTCTTTGAAGTGATCCCCTAGCAATGCAGGGGGCAATAGCAGTTACAAACTGTCTGTCTCTCTCAAAGTGTATGTATACCTGTTTTTCCACCCCCCGGTCACACCTAGAAACAAGTCCCAGCTCAGTGTGCCTTTCCTTGTAACCAAATGTTTAAAAGAATAAAAAGTATAAATGCACCCATAGTATTCTGTTTGCATTTTGTTGTTGCTTTTCTACACTGTACTGAGTGATTCTTATTCCCTGTGATCACCACACCCAGATCCTTTCCCTTCTCAGAGACAGATATCTGCTCCCCCCAAGTGGTAATTGTACCCTGGATTCCTGGCCCCGAAGTGCAGTACACTGCACTTCCTAGCATTAAACCCCAGCTGCCATGTGTTTGGCCACTGTTCAAGTCTTTCCAGATCCTCCTGGAGTACCCTCCTCCTTTCCTCACTGTCCACCACTGCGCCTTATTTGGAGTCATCGGTGAACAGACTCGTCTTGCTCTTAACTCCCTCTGCTATGTCTGCTATGAAAGCATTAAATAGCAGTTGACCCAAAACCAGTCCTTCTGGGACCCCACTGGTGGCCTTCTTGGTTGTCGAATTCCCTCCCACCCCACCACCTCCCTCTGCTGTCTGTTACTCAGCCAGTTCCCTATTTACTGTACCAGCTTCACCCCTACCCTCAGCCTCCTCAGTTTGCCCATCAGTCTCCCTTGTGGCATCGAGTCAAATGCCTTGCTGAAGTCCAGATACAGGACATCAACTGGCTAACCCATCTAGAGCTTTTATCACCCAGTCAAAAAATTGCTTTATTCCCACCTGTCTTGATCATGACGTGAGTAGATAAACACATGATGTTGGAAATCTGGGATCAAAATATTAGAGCCCACTGAAAATGAGATATTGCCTGTTAGCTGTCCTAACCTGGGTAAAATGCATTGTAAAAATAAGTAAAAGCTGGGTCTCACTGAAAATAAGATATTGCATCTCCACTGTGCTATCCTGGGTAAATACAGTGTAAAACTGGTTTCAAGCCAGTCACACTTGAAAATGAGACATTGCATCTCAACTGGTCTATCCTGGGAAACTATATTTTAAAAACTGATAAAATTAGGACCCCAAATGCTACCACTTGCTGTGCCAGAGATGAGCATTTGAAAATGAATGCTGGCCATTGGGGGAATGGCCGGGGTGGAATGACTGAGCATCCCAGGGACTGCTCTCTTTCCTCGGGGATAGGAGGATGCTGTTCCCACTGCATGGCTATGAACTGATGGAGACTGGTCAGCAGCACAGTCAGATGCAGCAGGAGGGGAAGGGTTGCTGCCTTACACCTGTCACATATGTATGTCAATCCACGTATGAACTGACTGCCTCATTGCACACCATCGCCCCAAGAGAAAACATCAAGTGGCAGGAGGAAAATGCTGGCCATCCAAGTCAGCACCCCCCGCAAGCTCAAGCCCAGCTGACATGGCTGGCCACCCACCACACTGTGGTCCTGGGTAAGTGGTGGATAAAGGAATAATGCCCGACAGCGTGGTATTGTGCTGGGATAACATCCCACCTTAGGTGATTGGGCCTGAAGCCGCAGGTGTCCAACACCTGAGAAGAGATGTTATCCCAGCATAACACCCACCCTGGAGGGCATTATTCCTATTATACAATGTCTTTTTGTTATATACAGAATAAAAAAAAATTAATTTTAAAGAATGTTGTTTGTGTGTAAAAATATTTTGTTTCTTAAGAGAAGATGCAAACGATGTGGATGTAAACAATCAGCTGGTATGTTATGCCAGGATAACATCCATGCTGTGGTGGCCAACTGACCTATCAGAAGCCAGGATTCTTTCTTGCTATTGTATAATAACCTATAAGTCTGTGAGAGGGTCAGTAACAGCGCTGAGGGTTGCCACTAGACATGACCGGAACAAGAAACAGCTTTGTGGAAAAAGCAGGACCCCACTGAAAACAAGATATTGCATCTTTGTTGTGTTATGCTGGGTAAATGCACTGTAAAAATGTGTAGATGCAGGTACCCAAAGGTCAAACCTTTATACAGTGCAGGGCTTCAAAAAGGCATGGGATAGGCATCAGGGAGCAATACAGATGAGTATGAATAGATAGGCCATGGACAGAGTAAAGGCCGATGGCACATTCATAAGGTAGGAAAAAAGCATAGACTGGATGGGCCTTGCAGTCCTTATCTGCCGACAACTTCTGTGTTTCTAAGAATACCAGTATTCCATTACAGACTTTGCGTGTGGGATCATGTGATAAAGCTGTACATCGATAACAATGTAAGATTAATGTAACCTTTCTCATCCCACATTAACCAATCACATTTCTACAACTAAAACTGCATTGTTATAAAAGAGATTAATGTAAGGCTGTCAGAATGCTAATAACCAATCAGAATGGAGCATTTCTGAGACCTTCTTATAATGAATATTAATTGCTGCATTTTATTTTTGGCAGCAGTTGTTGGCACGTATCTGCTGTGGATTATTGTTTGTGGTGTTGCAACACCGACTCAGACTACCACAGCCCAGTGTGAGCTGCAGTATTGATCACTACTCACTGTTGAACTCAAGGCATATATGGCCCCTGTAGTCTCTGCTTTACCTACATGCCTATTACTATACTCTTTCTGGAGTTTGGCTCCATTGATTTTCAAATTATATAATAAAAAATGTTATTCATAAAAAACATAATTTAAATAGAAATGAAAATATATTAAATCTAGGGCATTACATTGCAAAGGACAGCTCCAGAGACCAGATTTGTGTGCTTTCTTCTCCGTGGCATATCTGATCATGTTGAGCTTGTTGGTGATGACAATGTGAACGTTTTTGTAGGTGTTATGAAAAGGAGGAGGAGGAGGAGGAGTTCCTCTGCTGCTGCTGGGAGTAGTGAGCCAGACTGTGGTGTTAGTGCTAGTGGAAGGAACCTGGGGAGATTTGCTACCAGAAGATGTAGGAGTGGGAATTGTAGTAGATGTCAGTTGCTGGACATGTGAATAATTGAATGGTAACTGTAAAATGATCCTTGGTAAGTTGAGTTTGAACAATCACATGGCACAGCACTGATGTTACCCTAACTTTTCCACTGTCTTTCCATGAACAGAAAAATATTCCCACACCAGTGCTTGGAGGGTAACCCGTGAAGTGGGCGCATGAGAAAGGGCGCCATCCATTACGGCGACACCTTCTTCATGCAATCCACTCATGGCGACTGATGGGTAGGGCGACTGGATGAGGGGGTGGGCAAACTAGGTGACAGGATGTCACTATATGTACACGCGCAGGGGGGTGGGAGCGAGCACGGCGAGCGTGAGCTGGGGTGGAGAGGCTGTAGTGGTGGCACTGCGGTCGTCGGTCAAGCTGCGGTGTGGTGTCGGGGATTGAGCAATGGCTGGGGTGGCTGAGGTACTGGGTTCAGGTACACGTGCTGGTGTGATCTTTATTGCACCCAGCCCAAACCTTTTTAATTTTACTACTTTCTCTGACATGCACCCCCAGTTGATAATCCTTAAATAAAGGGGTGTGAGAACAAAAGCCCCCACGAGGTTGGTGTACCACAGTAAAATATGTCCTGGCGCCATTGTGTTGGTGTGCCAGGGTTGTCAGAGTGCCGAAAATGTGTTCGGCACTCTGACTGAACGATAATGGCGATCACCTTTAGGCATTCAAGTTTCAAGTTCAAGTTTCAAGTTTATTGCAGAAAAACTCCATTGAACAAGCTCATTCACAAGGAGGTCCTGTGACATAAACACTTAAAGTACAAACACAGATAGGTAATAACAGTATATACATGAAATGCACGTTACATGATACAGGCTGGATATACATACAAGCGAACCACATAGGGTGACCGCAGGTGGTAAACACTGATATGAGACAGGGAAGCGACTTACAGGTTGCATACTGATAAATGAAACGTGATGACTGGTGTGTGCAATACATATACAGTATTTTGGCAGCTAGAACAAACAACAGTCTACAACTGATATGGGGGGGGGGAGGAGTGATTTGATAGAGTAGCAGTGGAGCGTAAGCAAAGATAAAGCCAGGATTAGAAGGGGAAGGGAAAGCAGTTAGTATGACAAATCAATTATACCTTACCTGTGGATAAATATGGCACACATGGGGAAGGAAGAGACTTAATGACAGTTACAGGTGTCTTTTATTTTGGCTGAACTTAGCGATTTGTGAAGTTTATTGAAACTGTGCTAATTAGTTTCAGCACGGTTTGTAATTGTTTCCAAATGGAGGAAGGGCATATGCAACACACGCTTACCAAAGGAAGTCAGCGTCCTTGGTATGTCAAGCATAATAAAGTCAGATTTTCTTAACAGTATGCACTATGTGAGATACTAATAAGGAAGAGAGATAGCTTGGCAATTTCTGCAGGAGCAGTTTAAGAGTCCATAGCCCGGCATGGAGCAGGCGTCTAGTAGTAAGGGATGTCCAACCAACAGCTGCATATAAGTCACAGTGGTGTGAACGGTAAGGGGAGTTGGTAATGAACCGTAACACATGGTGATAATGGATGTCCAGTTTACTTAGATTTGCAAGAGTGGTGGAGGAATAGATTACATCGCCATAGTCAAGTAGGGGGAGAAAAGTGGCCTGTACAAGCTTGTTTTGAGTTTCAAAGGGAAAGGGCCTATTTCTGGAGAAGAAACCTAACCTTGCTTTTAACCTTCTAGAGACATCTTGACGTGGTCACTGAAAGATAATTTATTGTCGATCCAGATACCTAGATATTTAAATTTGGTTACAACTTCCAGAGGCTCGTTTAGTGTGGTGACAATCAAGTCTTGGGCAAGGGTATTGGGGGGGGCCTGAGACAGCACTGCGGGAGCATATCATCGCTTTAGTCTTCTTAGCATTGAGCAGAAGCTTTGCCTTTATTAGATTATGCTCAAGTTGTACGAAGTCTGCTTGAAGCACTCCCTTGACTTCAGATAAAGATGAGCCAGAAGTATACAACACAGTAGCATCTGCAAAAAAGTGCAGATTGGACGTAGATATGTTAGCATCTAAGTCATTAATGTACAGAGAAAACAAGATAGGGCCTAAGATGGATTCTTGAGGGACTCCTCTTGCAACTAGCAAGGCAGCAGAAAAAAAGCCTTCCGCCTTTACCCTTTGGAATCTTTCAGTTAGGTAGCTAGAGAACCACTGGGTGGTATGGTATGTAGCACCCAACTTTGCAAGGCAATTGACTAATAGTTTGTGATCAACAGTATCAAAAGCTTTGCTGAGGTCCAAAAAAGACTGCACCAGTTACCTTCTTAGCATCTATAGCAGAGATCCAATCATTGGTTACTTTTGCTAGTGCAGTGATTGTGCTATGATTAGCCCGGAAGCCAGATTGAGCTGGGTTAATGAGAGAGAAGGTTTCCAAGTGAGATTTTAACTGAATATGGATCAGTTTTTGAGAACTTTAGAAAGGATAGGCAATATGGAGATAGGCCTATAGTTGTTTACATCGCATGGGTCACCAGATTTAAATAGAGGGAGGATATGTGTTGATTTCCAGCAGGACGGCACAGTAGCAGATGTAATGGAAAGATTGAAGATGTGGAGAATTGGGGCAGTGATTGAAGATGTGGATAACAGCATTCACTGTTATCATATAGACCCTGCTTGGAGAGAGTGTGCTGAAGTTAGGTTAACACAACCAGTGCACCATATGGGTTTTCAAGCCTTCAGAAAAGGCATGCCATAGATTGGCCAAGACTTAGGGGACTTCTTTTTTCACCTTAACTTCAATTTCCCTGCATTTTAGGCTTTGTATTTGATCATACAGTAAATGGTGTATTAACATAGTTTCTGCAATATATTTGCTTACTTTTTAAAAAGGAAATTCGACAACAGATAACACAGTAATTTTGTACTGTCAATGCTGGCATTCAGCTTGCATTGTCAATGCTTGTAATACAAACTGTGTCTTGTATCCAGTTATACCTGCTCCTTCACCCTACCTCCCAGAACATCCTGGATCCAGTGGTAACTCCCCTGTCTCATCCTTCCCCAGTCAAATGAATCCCTGGTATCCACTGTGGTACCCTTCCTCACCATATCTTAAACAAACTACAGACAAATGAGTTATGTTGTCCAGTACCCACGTCTTGTTTCCCAACCTTGGCATCCAGTGGTGCCCCCTCCCCCTGCCCAGTAGAAAGTCCCTGGAATCCAGTGGTGTCCACTCCCTCACACTGCCCCAAAGTCACTGGCATCCAGTGGTACCCATCTCCCTCACTCTCCCTTAACCAATAAACCATTAGCATCCAGGTGAACCAACTATTCCTCACCCTACTCAAGAAAGTGTCCCTTTCATGCAGTGGTATTCCTCCTTCTACCTGCACCAGTGAAAGTCCCTGGCATCCAGTGGTACCCCCTCACCCTGCCCCAAATAAAATCCCTAGTGTCAACTTGCACACAGATAACTAACTCTGCCCCAAAGATGATCCCTGACATCTAGTGGTACCCCATATCCTGCCCCCCTTCTGGATAAAACCCTCCACTCTCTTTATTGACAATGTCATCTGCATAGATCAGAATAGACAGGATTTATGAAATACATTGACACAGTGTGTATTTCATAAATCCCAGTTTATGACAGGCTCCTGTTAGATATATATGAACACTGAGTGTGTCCCCTTGGGAGCAGGGCAAGCAACCCTCCCAAGGGGGAATACTTAAAAAAACATCTGTTATGTAGACTGCATGAGACCAGGGTCAGGACTTCATTTGTATTATTTTCCCCCATTCTCTGTCAAAACTACCCCCTACAAAGAATAACCCCCTTCCTCCTAGTCCCCTAGCTCTTTGTGATTGACTTTTTTAAACTTTATGACAAAGTTACAGTACAA
Organism: Neoceratodus forsteri; assembly: GCA_016271365.2. Taxonomy (NCBI): domain Eukaryota; kingdom Metazoa; phylum Chordata; order Ceratodontiformes; family Ceratodontidae; genus Neoceratodus; species Neoceratodus forsteri. Next base: position 174,916,095 of record CM057457.1, on the reverse strand, counting down.
GCTGTTAGTTATCTATGAAACACAGTAACCTATATCAATATCTGACAAACTGTCAAAAAACTGTTGGTTATTAGCCACTGATATAGATGGGTAATACATGCTTGCCTCGAAGCCTGATGTGCCAGGGACCCTGCCCCTGATTTTGGCACAGGAGGGGTCCCTGCACTGAACTCCTCACAGTTGCCGCAATCACTGTTGTCCGTCACTCAAATAGTGCACTGGAGGGTTTGAGGGAGGCTGTCCATCTCTTGTGAAATAATGTAAAACACAGTTGAGACACACCTGTGTGGGCCACTTTAAAGGCCCCCTGTTGGGAATGGTGCAGGCATAGGAGCTTTATCAGATCTCAGAGTGAGAACTATAATGTTGAGCCCAGTAAATGGTTCGGTCAGCATATGTGATATATAGTGTTGTAGCCATGTACTGTATATTTGTAATATTGCAACAGCATAATAAACCTTAGTGTAATATGTGACCCATGTTTTCCTTGAGATAGAACATTGATGCAATACTGTGTAGTCCCTGGAGAACCCAGCAACCAGCAATCAACATTTTGTACTATCCTGTGCCATTACTGCATTCCTCAGGTCTGACCATGCTTCTAGCCTATGTGGTTGTCATTTCATATGTACAATTAGTTTATAGTCTTCTCTACATTGATGCTGATAAGTCTTGGGGTGTGTAGTATTTAAGCAATAAACCATGACAGAGTGTGGGTTATGCTGGGATTTACCCACAGCTGGCGTGGTTTGCCCAAGAGGCTACAGGCTGAGTGGTCAAACCTGGTCAACACTTAGTAAGTCCCAACATAACCCACACCCTGGAGTGGTTTATTGTGATTATAAAAATGGCTTCCTAAATGTTTTGTAAGAAAAAATAAAGAATAAAAGTAGTTTTTTGGCATTTTGTAATGATTTTATTGAATTTATTCTTTTGCCAGGAAAAGAGTCCAGTTCTCGTACTGTCATCTTTTCCCCTTTTCATACAGAGTACCCCCTCCACAACCACCATTCCCAAGAGTAACAAAACTAATCACATTAATATGTGTATGTTCCTTAACAAACCAAAATAGAAGCAGCCGTGCCGGCCCAGTGGCACAGAGAGTTGAGGCGCTGGCGCCTTACCTTATCCCACGCCTGCGACCCGGGTTCGGGAATGGACTCAGGTCGTCGGGGGCTGGCAGGGGGTGGGAGAAGATCGAGCGCCTGTAGGGCTGCTCTCCTCTCCCGGGGGTGGGTAGTGGGGTCTTGTCGCATAGCAGCGGCCCCTGGTGGAGACCAGGAGCACTGCTGACGCATGCAAGCATGTGGGGGAACCAGAAAAGCGGAAATACCGCTTCACGGCAACTGGATGATGGCTGCCTGGAGCTCCAAGGCCATCACGTGTCCCTCCGAGCTCCCCTGCCTCAGCAGCATCCCCAGGGCTAAAGTAGGAGCGCTGGCCTCCTTGGCTGGTGCCTTCCCTCTCGGAGGAGGGGGACCCATCCGGCGAAGGGTTACGCCGGGTCACCCTGGGGGTTGGCTGCGATGTGAGGGGGGGGGGAGACTCGAGGAACAGATGGGTCGGAGGCCAGCCACTGGCAGCCTGAAGGAGTGGCTGCCGTGGGGCATGTAGGGGGGAGCAAAAACAGATAACACCAAAAAAAAAAAAAATAGAAGCAGCCATTTTTATCTGGGTTAGTCTCCCACTCTTCAGACTACCTAAACAATACATCTCCTTCAGCTCGTGCCCATCAGCTTTCTTTTCAAAAGCTTAGCCTACTAATTGCCAGCTTCAGTTCACTTTGGACTTTGTGAATGAAAAAAAAATAATAAAATTACTTTCTGTGCCAGCTGGGGTTGTGAGAATGTGGGGCTAATAGTTTAAAGTGGCTGAAGATCATGGGGAATGGTGTGACAAGGGGAATGTCGCAATGGAACTGACCCGACATAGTTGAGAGGTGAGCTGTGAGGAAGTGGTGAATAGGAGATTCTGTGTTGTGGGAAGTATCAGCTGTCCCAGAGACATTTAGTTTTTTTTATTCACATTATTTTTTTATTTAACTGATGTGACACAGGGAGAGTGAGACTACAGCTGAGTGACTCTGGGGAAGGAGCAGGGAGAGAGTGGGAGAAGAGAGCAACCAGCATCTGAGGTGGGTTTTTAATGGTTTTCAACAGAAATACAGTACCAAGATGGCCTTGGTAGGATTCACTGACCATCGGGCACTCAATTCTGGTGGCCGTGGTGTTTGTGGATCTCACCAGCACCTTTGACCATTACTGTTTAAAGCTCTGTCATACCTAAATGTCTTATGTGAGATGGTTGATTGGTTTGGCAAATATTCGTTCAATACGTCACACAGAACCATGGTCAAGGACTCATTCTCTAACTAAAGGAAAATTGGTTACAGAGTCACACAGGGATCTGTTCTTGGACCCCTGTTCTTCTAGCTCGTCAACAATTTACCCAGTGTTTTGCCTTCCTTGTAGATAGTTTTATATGCTGCTGATGTGGTATAGTTTAAGGAAGGGGGAGGAGCAGGGAACACTGAATATTTTGTTTCAAAAAGATTTTGATGATTTGCAACATTTGCTTAGATTGAATAAGATGATTTTAAACATAAAAAAACACAAAAGGCCATGCTTTTTGCTGGCCAATGTAGGAGGATAAACTTAGGTTTTAAAGCTAAATCTCTTGATGGTGATTTTATTGAGACAGTTATCAAATTTAAATATTTAGGTCTGACAGTGGACAGTTCATTAAGTCATGCTTCACAGATTACTAGGTTGGTTAAGACAGTTCATCAGAAGATTAGAATGCTTTTCAGGATTAGAAAACACTTGGTTAGGGGGAAACTACCATTTTCCTGTTCTCCACAATTGACTATAGGCTGATCTGCTATTCTTTGACTGGCGTGGGTTTGTTAAACAGAGTCAATCCTTTGCACAGTCTTGCTTGTTGGTTTGTAACTGGCCTTCAATTATGAACTCACCATTGCACACTTTTTTTCGTTTAGTGTGCTTTATACTCCCCCTTATCCAGCCAGACCCCATCGATCCTCCTTTCTGATGTCTGAGGCTGAGCCCTGCCATCCTCCCTAGGACTTACCTCAACTCCTAAGCACCCTGACTTTCCCCCAGTGTGGAGTTCTCAGGGGGAGCCCTTCCCCTGAATGAGACTACATGGTACAGTGGGAGTGAGAGTCTGATTGGCAGCACAGGGTCTGTGGCATGGGTGCAGACATCATAGTGTGGCAGCCAGATTGCCATTTACATGTTTTCACCCCTGATGCATGGCATGCAATCATGTCAGTGGTGCAGACACCGAATGTCTGACTCGCCTCTCAGTTGCATCCAGCCCCAGCTGTTGGACTTCCAACTTCCACAAGGGGTCAGTTGAACTCTGGTCCCCACCCTCCTTCCTGGAGGAGGAGGAGACTGGTTCATGGGATGCTCAATTCTCCTCCCACCCCAACCCCCGTCAGCTCTACTACTCATGGGCTCATTTCACCATTGCACTCTTTATAAGTGCATGGATCCTTCAAAGAAGATCAGAGATGCCTGTGCAATGGAATCACAGTCATTCTCATTTGTTGTTCCACTCAGTAGCACCCAGCACGGCCAGAGAGTTTTGTCATATAATGCAATCAAACTGTATGACAATCTTTCATCTGGCTTCTTTGAATGTTTAGTTTTACTCAGAATGCATTGCTAATATTGAAACAAAACACCTTGCAAAAAGGAATGTCCAGTTAACTGGTTTAAAACTCATTGCTTTTCCTATTGTCAGAACATCTACAACTCAAATCAGACTGCATTACCAGTCAAATCCTAGATGACTGTACTTAACTGCAGGCTGAAATGAAGTTTTAAGAGCAATCAGCTAATTGGAAATGGCAGCTGTTTTTCCTAGCAAATTTGTCTCAGTGAAACTGAAGACCCATAGCAGAAGTGAACTTCTTTTAGACAAGTACAAATCTGATTGTAGCAATAGAAGAAACATTTTTCAGTGCACAGGTTCACTGGTAGTTTACTGGGACTTAAACAGTTGTCATGGGGTACAACTGGACCAATGAAGTTGTTGCGTTCCAACAATACTCTTCAAACCACTTCACTACTGCCAATAAAATATGTTGGCCTGACCAGCCTGCGTGCAGCTGTTTTTTCATGACACTTAACAAAACATTTGTAAGTCTTTTTAAAGGGATGCTGTGAACCCTCTTAGGCCTCAAATCATTGTCAGTTTAACAAGAACTGGCCAAAGTTAGTACAGTTGCAGCTGAGCTGAGAGAGGAACATGGCACTGTCTGCCATGTCCAAGATGGTAGTGGAGTTCTGTGTGCATACACGATGAGTCGCACATGTGCAGAGAGCACCAGTGGCCATCTTGGAAACAGCAGACTGTGCTGCCAGAGTTCTCTGCACATGCCTGAGTCATCGCACATGCACACAGACCTCCACTGCCATCTTGGACACGGTGGACAGTGCCATGTTTCACCAGTACTGATGAGCAAAATAGTGCAGTGAGCATGCAGTGATTGCCATTCACCTCCACTATTTAACAAATCCGGTCAGTATCCAGAAAGCTCCCTTTTTTCTATGTGCTCACAAGGCAGCTGCAGGGCTATGCCCACAGCAGCCATAAAAAGAGCATTTTATGATTTCTCACATTCTGTAGATTGCTGATTTGATTAGTAGTTTGATTCTGATTCCTTTTTAAAAGTAAAAAAAAACAGACTACCCATCATATTGGAGTTATCAAATAAAGACACATTTGTTTACAGTTCTTGCTCAACTCCCACTGCATCTCTACTGGACTTATGGACATCCCCAACACATAAGGCAGTAAAGCGCAGTGGTTTAAGGCTCTGAGCTGCAAATCTGGAGACCTGGGTTTGAATCCCACAACCCCCACTTGCACACTGTATGACACTGAGCAAGTCACTTAACTTCCCTGTGCTCCCAGGCCACACCTGCAAACAAACTTTCTGCTTAGTGTGCCACTCCTGGCTAAACAATTGGAAAAAAAGCCTAGACACTCAGATGCAATGGGTGGAGAAAGGACTATTACATCATGATAGGCTACACTGTTTGGGTGTGTTCCTAATATTCAGGAAGTATGCAGTAACAGCAGAGCAAGGATTTGAAACAAAATCATCATTTAAGTAGTTCTACCAAGAAAGGAAGCAGATAAAACAACCAGCAGCATCAATGATTTTCAGTGCAGGTAAGCAATCATAAAATGAGCATTTTCAGCTAGAAATAATATGAGCAAAAAAGCTTGACAGTGTCCTGTTAATGTTGCCATATTGTTTTATCATGTGTAATCTTCTTGTAGTCACCACCCGACCCCTCGGCTGCTAACCAGGCATCTTGCAATGACATCTAAAAAGAATGAGGATTTTGGGTTCTGAAAGTTGGTGGCACATGAGAATTTAACATACTGGGTGGTGTCTGTACCTAAGGTGACTCCTTTCTGGGGAATCCTAGAGTTGGTACAGAAACCCCTCAGAAAATCTAACAGGATAACTGGAATACCTTACTATCATTTGTACCAAAAGGGACACAATCACAAGGCTAGCACAGTATTGCCAGAAAACAGGTCTGAATTTGTCATGACCAACGAGGGCCTCTAGCAGTTTATATCTGTTTTTGTTTGTTTGCTGGAGTTCAGCCATTATACCATTACTACATGTTGGGTCATTGGATGTCCCATGCCCTAATTCCCATTGGGTCTTATGCTGTGACACCCCTAATTTAATGCAATGGTATGAAACATCATTACCTCTCAAAATCCCTCCCTCAGTTTTACTTTAATCTATAGCTAGCACCTAAATGTATACTTTTCTCCTTAAAAGGGGTTATAATTTGGTTAAATATAATTTAAATCAAACAGCCTCTGCACTGGATCTTAAATTTTACCATAAATGTTTGTACAACCTAAACTTATATAATGAAGACTTTCCAAGGCCATGCATTCCAGAAACAGGCTTCTCCAAAGAAAATATATATGGGGTTCTTTATTTTTTTAGCACTTTGTTTAATACTTTCTTACACTGAATGGTACAATATTCATTATTGTTTTAAGATGGTCAGGTGGTAGATTTTGTTTAGAACTGGTTTCTAATAGGCATAGTTCTGTTTCCATTCTGACAATGAGATAATAGGTTACGTTGTACTATAATGTGCACTAGTGTCCCTTTACAGGAACCACATCTGTTGCACCATGGATAAGTTATGATGTTCATTCTGTTTAGTAAATGTAGGGTATAAAAAGTCTATGAAAACTATCAGCTTTGATTCAGTTTCTTATTAACTGGTGTTTTTTTCCTTCTTATCGTATCTTCCTATTTTCTGTTATTTGAGCCCAAGTTCTGTTTCCCATTTTTTTCTTAATTGTTTAATGGTGCTGGTTCTGTTGCCATTAACAAATAATAAATTTTGGAGATTACTTTTATTCTTTGTTTTTCACCTACCAGATATGTTTGACTGAAAGTCGTTGTCGCTTTTTTTAATAATTTCTAATATTTTACTATAGTGTACCCTTGTTTGTAAAAAAACAACAAACAAATAAGTCCTTTTAACTCCCTTTAAATGTTTCCTTAATTTGTTCAGAGGACATGAAATCTAATCCATCACATATCTTTTAACAGCATTGTTCCCTTAGCTGCTCATCGTTTATGTTCCATGCCCAAACAAGGTTAGCAGCTTACATCTCGAATGCAGCCGAAGCATGCTGTCACAATGTCCCTTAAGAGAAACATATCTTTTGATAAAGTATAGTCCTCATTAGAGCACTTACACACATTTGCCGTATACAGTGAACATCAGTAGAAACATTGGCACAGCATCCAATTTGGTTTCATATTCATTTCACATTCTTTAGTCATAGCCAGTTTATAGACTACACCGAGCTAGGTAACAATCTTTAAGCCATATACAGGAACTTACTCTCTTTTATTTAACCTCTTGTTGGTTTGTTATAGGGGACACATACTGTACATACAGTTTGAAGACATATCTCCTGAGCACTCATATATTCCCAAAGATCTAGATAAGGCCATATGGTCTCCCTGGCTTAGAGATCACATCTTGGCCCCTCCCACTGGATAAACATTACCCCCTTGAACTACCACACATGGTAGAAATAGTTACACATGAATTATTTTCTTACTGTCTTGACCACCACTGTTGTCACTGCAATTGATCACCTGGGTGTCTCATCATCAGAACTCTACAGAACCTGTACATACAACTTCCAGAGCTTTGCTTTGTTACACAGCCCATGGAAGTTTGGGCCAGGCACCAAGACCACCCCTGAGGGACACTTCCTCCCATGGGCACCCACTCCTGAGTCCCAAACCTTTGTGGGATACACCTGTCATCATCTGTTGGTTAAGCAGCTTCCCCTCCTCCAAGTTGACAGAATAAACTGTATTCAGCCATATACATGGGCTAGGGCCCTCCCCTGCAAAAGGTAGTTATTACCAACCACTCACTCTGTTTCTGAGTTGCTGTCTCCAGGTCCTCTTCATTACATTTTGCAAATTAAGGCAGAAGGTGCATCACAGGTATATACCAGGGTACAAACACATGAAAGAGGCTATTCTTTCAAGTATTCAGAAGGAAAAAAAAGACAGTTTGCACTCCAAGCCAGTATGTAAGATGCTGCAGACAGGCTCTGTGCAAAGTGTGAGTTTATTGCCATAAACTCAGCTCCCTTAGTACCTTGGCCCTACATTTGGGCCTTCCTAGGAGGGGAGCCAAGTTTGTGGCAATAAACGTACACTTTGCACAGAACCTGTCTGCAACATCTTAAATACTGGCTTGGAGTGCAAACTGTCTTTTGTTTCCTCTTCATACACATTACAGGGTGGTCCACTAATATGATGTTTATTTTGTGGCATTCTGCAGATGTAAACCTCTTGAGAGGGTAACCCTACATCAGTCTGCTCACCCATCTGCGTCACCATGCTTGCAATGAGCCACTGAGACCCAGACCAGACAGCAGATTGGGCCAGGCCCAGAGGCCTTTGTGCCACTTCTGGGGCTGGCAGGTTACCCTGGCCTAAGTTGCAACTGGTACCTTCAGATAGAATTCTCTCACCTCCTGTTGTTCTCTTGAGTCGATTCAGTTTCTTCTTTGACTGGAAACAGTCCCTGATAGTTATACTCCTGTGGCAAACTGGTCTTTACCCTGATTCAGTCTGTCAGTGTTACCAGTTTTATTAAACCCTTCAGATACCTGCAAGGGTAATCACTAGCTGCTACATCTCATCATAGGAACTCTCTTGGGGGTATCGCTAGATCTGAATCCCTCCAGAGACATTGCTTACACAATACAGTACTTCTTGCTCAATGGCAATCAACCCATCCCTCTCAGTCACAGCTGATAACTCCTTACTTTTGAAACAGAATCTGGTAATGGTAGCTTTCTCTTCAGAGATGAAACACAGTTTTATCAGTTATAAATCACTTACGGATACCCCAGAGAAATCAGTCACAGAAACAAGAAGTTTATAAAAATATAATATTTTAATACTTCCACAGATAATATAGGCTATTTAAGCAAGACTATGGGGAAGAGTACTTTTATGGAAATGGGAAATAAATTGTTTAAACAGTAGGTTGCACACAGACAAACTCGTCTCTCTTTCTCTATCTCTTTCTCTCTCTGTCCCTCTCTTTCTTTCTCTCTAGCAAGGTAGAATGGCTTACTTACCACACAAGACATAGTGAATCAGGGCAGATTAAAACCTTTAGATGGTAACTTGTTTATAGTCCCAAACCAGACTGTCTTATTCAGGCTCTATTAGACTTTAAGATCATCTAGCTGCCCCCCATGACACATCATGTAGTATGCCATGTGTACATCATAGATTTAGCATTTTTTTTGTTGGTGATTTTTCTCCCTCTGACCCAGTTGGCTTCATCTACCTGGCAATCTATCCTCTGGTCACCATCTGTCCTGCACCTCCACACTTTGGGCCATCACTGCTATTTACCTCCACAACTTAACCCCCATGGCGGGATGGCGGGGAGCCCCTCATCTTCCTCACCTGCACTAGATCCAGAATTGGCAGTGATGCCCTCTGGAGGTTGCACATTCAAATGGATGGCCATCAAGACATGCAACCAGGGTAATTTTTTTCCTGTTTTCTTCCCCTTGTTTTGATGAGGGTTGCAATGACACCAGTGGAGGGAGCTCACACACACCTACACATGCTCCTCCAGGTGTCTGCCCCATCTCTGCCCCTATCTGCAGCATCAGCATGCTGCTCCCAGCCTCTCCTGGGGGCCAGTTATACGCCAACCACTGACACTCCCTCTCCCCAGAGAAGGATGCTTGTCCTTCTCCTCCCCTGCTGACCCCTGGTGGCCCGTGCTCATTTCTGAACACAAGTCGCTGGCATAGCACAGGGACAGGGATTTAAGCACCTCCACCCTCAGTGCCACCAGGCCAACTAGGGTTCAACATTCTTTTTGTCTGGACCACAGAGTCCTCATTAAAAAAAAAACTGGTCTGATCTGGACTTTGAACTTTATATACACAAACACATCTGTTTTTTAACCCAGGTTCTAACATAGCAGGAGAGACTCCTCCAAGAAAAATAAAAGGGATGCTGTCTGCTTTCATTTCTCTCAGTCTGTCCAAAGAGGTGGTTATCTCTCACCAGAACCTCTGACATGCCTCTTGGCAGATAACTTTATTAGACAGTTTTAACGTGATGGAAATATTTATAAGCGGTAGAGCTGCTAATGGAGATTAAACACAGAAACATGAAAAAAATACACAAAAGTTGTTACAAGTCCCCACAAACAAATCTCTCTACATGCAGGGTCATGGTGAACCACATCTTGCTGGCTCCAATGATCTTTGTAAGTTTCAGGCACAGGTTGCACAACAAGCACAGGATTTCCCAGCACAGAAAATCTGACTGAAAATACTTTTACACCTTGACTTTAGTTGATCCCCATCACTGTCATAGAAGTACCGGTTATATTCCCCTAACACAAAAAATGTTTGCTATCCAGTGCAAACTGTGAGGTATCACCTTCTGAAGGCACTCTCCAATAAGTAGGATGATCAGTTCCTGCCTTACTAACTGCAGCCTCTCCAGACAGAGAAGACCATTGAGGAATCATTACAGGGGCCCCTGTGCTTTCTGAGTAAACAAGCAAACACTGAGTTGGTCCAAGTTACATTCTGAAATGGTCATATTGGCAGCCATGCCATGCACCCTAGGTACACTGCCCCAGTTGCAGTCACATTTCCTCATCTTAAGTGATCCTAAGGGATCTTTTTGGCACCCATCATCTGCAGCCTTTACTGGACTTCTGTTGACATACAGGTGGACACATCATTCCATATATCATACCTACTGCAATGTTCAATTTATTTATTTTTTTTCAGCATTAATTCTTTATTAAGAATTTCCATCAGCAGAATACATCAAAATCTACATCAATGAACAAGAATGAAAAAGAAGTATATGTAGAAGTATCCCCTGAAACTATTGGCAGAGAAAAGCTTATGACAATAAAATTGATATGAAACATAAATTAACAAAACTAACAGAACAGACTGCATCTGAGAGGTGTAAAAAGATCACATAAATGCTCATCTTGGTCATTTTACTATAAATACTCTTGTTTCAGGATAATAGTTGAAATCCAACTTAAATGAACCAAGGGCAGACCTGGTGGAGAGGCAGAGATGGGAGGGGATAGAGAAAACAAGATGGGAGCTAACCTCTACTCCTCAGAGGCATACTCAAGGGTGGCCATCAGGTCCTATACCTAGGGTCGTTCCTCTAAGATGTGAGAGAATTGAAAGGGCCTCCCATCCAATTCATGGTACAGAATCCCATCTCAATGCCATAATGTAAAACACCAGCCTCCTCCAAAACACCTCAAAGGCATCAAGGTGGTGATTGACATATGCAGTTATTTTTTCCATCTTAGAAATGCCAATTAAAATACCTTGCCATTGGGAAATCATAGAGGGGACACCAGATAACCATTGCTGTATGATGGCCTTCTTAGCTGCCAATAATGCAATATTTAACAGTTTCCTATTATGTGGCAAGCGTAAAGGAGCTTCATATATAAAGAACAGGAAAGAGTCTACAGTCAGGGTTATGGGGGTAGCAAATAATGCTCCAGTTCCTCCTGTAAGGCCTGAAGAATGGGCTGAAGAGCAGGGCATGACCAAAATATGTGTCCGTGTGTCACGGGGGAGATACCACATCCCCTTCAACACATTGATCCTTGGCCTGGGAGATACTTCAGTTGGATAGCTGGTGTCCAGAAGTATCTAATATTCACTTTCCAGAACTCCCCCCAAAGAAATGAGTTGATGATTTTCTGCAAATGATGTGGATGTCTCTCCCAATCTGCCTTTTCCAGGTGTATACTCAAGTCTTTTCCCACATTTGTTTTAAAAAGATCAATGGACATCTCATTTTAGATGGTACAACAGCATAAATATATATATATATATATATATATATATATATATATATGATAAAGGTGCCCTACCCTCAATAGCCCAATGAAGAATTTCAATAAGTATTGGGATGGTTCCAGGATCTGCCCATTGGTGTAACCACTTTTTAATATATGTAGATACTTGTAAATATCTATATTTATCTTGTGGGCATAAGTCATATTTTTGTTGTAAGTCCTCAAAAGTGAGGAGTTGTCCTTTGATGAACCAAATGTAAGCCTGTTCTTTCCCAGTGGCGGAAATCATTATCCATACATGTTGGCTGGAAGGCTACAAAATAAGATATAAAGCATAACAAAAATCTTGTTTCTCTAATATGTTTTAAAGATAGGCTAGTCTACCAGCACTGTAGGGTCACAGAGGTATAAGGATTGGAAGTGACAGTGGATAGAGGAGGAAAGGGCTGTGCCAAAAGAAGAGGCATCATGCTATGTAAATCCTTCTCTTGAAGCTCCAATGTCTTCGAGAGTGCCCCATATTGAGAATGAAGCCAGAGGAAGGCCGTATGTATTTGAGCAGCTCTGAAATAATTCTGCAGGTTGGACAAGGCCATTCCTCTCATTCTCTTAGGCAGGTGTAGCATAGCAAAATAAATTCTAGGGTGCTCAAGATCCCAAATAAAATGTGAGATGCCTCTGTTAATCGTACAGAAAAAAAAAACTATGCAGAATGTTAACCATGAGGTTTGTGTCAAATATAAAAAACAAGGTAATAGGTTCATCCGTATTGTGTCTATGCATTGTGTAATGGGAAGGGGGAGAACTCACCATCTCTCCAGGTCACTCCTCAGTTGTCTGAGTAAGGGGTCATAATTCTGGGGGTAAAGTTGCTGGTGGTCTGTTGTCAAATAATTTCCTAAATATTTTAAGGAGGCTAGACCCCAACAAAAAAGGGAACATTACCTTAATTTCTGATGATGGAGTACACTGCAGTTGCAGTACCTCTGTTTTTGCTGTATTCATTTTGTATCCCACCAGCCTGCCAAATTCAGTCAGGATATGCCAGAATGGTGGAAGGGAGTGATCTGGGGCAGCCAGAAAAATAAAAAGATCATCGGCATACAAAGCTAATTTTTGTTGCAGTCCCTCCAAGTGTTCAATTTATTTATTTCAATGTTTATTTATTTTTTTGTTTGAAAAGCTTTACCAGGAAAGCCACACTGAGGTAGTATCAGCTCATTTCCGGATGTATCCTGGGGGGAATGGGTAAGACAGGAGAACTGAACAGATACAAAGTACAATGTACAAAATAATAACATAATATAGAAATACTGTAAGTATACCAACATGTGCAGTTACAAGAACGCTTAAAAATAAAATTACCATACAGTAAATTTCCATACTGTAAATTACGGAACAGGCAAAATGAACATTAATCAGTGAGTTAAAATAAATAAACTAAACTGAGGAGTAGGGAGTAGTAACCTATAAAATGGGGGAGGGGCAGTGCTAGAGATTGTGTGTGGTGGAAGGCAGGTGACAGGAGTCCTCCTCAATGTCAGAAGCAACTGCAGGAGTGAATAGAGAAATCATAGAGGAGAGATTTCAGAACAAGAAAAGGAGCAGCAGACTGAATGGAAGGTAGGAGAAAGGCCCATAGTGTAGGTAGGCAGAACAATAAGTCAGCTTGGCCAGCAGTAGATTTCATTGGTGGGGGACCATGAAAGTGAAGGTAACCAATTGTGAAGGGAGTTACAGGTATAATGGTGGAAGGAGGGGAGAGAGGCAAGGTACAAGGGGAGGGAGCCAAATCAAAATTTGGAGATAAAGAAGGTACAGTGGAAGTTAAATGCACGTGTCACTAAATTACTCTTGTAATTTGAGCTGCTCAGTCAATGTTTTTTTCTCCATTTTTGTACCATGCAATGTTTATTGCTTGTTTCTATTATGTGCTACTACCCTAGTTTGTAAAATCTCCATGTATTACTCTGTAATGCTAACTATGCTACACTGCTGATTATGTATTGTTCAACTGTCCTATCCAGGACCTTCTCGCAAGTGAACGTTGCTCAATGGAGTTTTTTTTACCACTTAAACAAATAAAACAAACTAAACAAAAACAGTTCTACTTTGCATTATTATATACTTTACTAATTTTCAAGGGCTTTAGATGGCTGCAAGCCCCAGGTGCGCCATAGATTTGGTGTATCAGGCTTGCAGAAATCTAAAGGGATTTTCCCATCTCATGCAGCAACTGAAGCAAGTTAGACTATCTTTTTGTGGTCTAGCTTGCATCAATCTTGGAGACTGTTTTTACAGAATTTGTACCACAGATTTGGAGCAAGCTGCCATAAATCAGGAAAACTTTTGCAACTGCAATTGATCTTTGAAATTCAGATGCAGTTGTGACAAGAGTGATTGGCACACTGGTGATTTCAAAGTGTTGTGGTGCAGGGCTTGTGCACCATGGTATCCCATGACTTCAGCAGCTGCAATTGGGCACCCTACAAAAATGGTGACTCATTCATGATGCCTGTTATCGGGGCTACCAGGGAAGGAGGGCGACCGGATGGGGGAGGTTAGTGAAAATAGTGACATCCTGTTACTACATGTCTATGCATGGGGCGGGTATGCTGAGTGTGGGGTGGGAGGGAGGAGGGATTGTGAGGGGTTGTGCCAAGGTGAGCTGCCGAGCAGCCCCCATGGTGTGGTGGATGGGCACAGGGCTGGACTGCATAGGGTACCAGGTTTGGGGCTGGGCGCAGGTACCTTTTGTTGCTACTGGCCCAAAATGTTTATTTTTTTACTTTTTCACCCCCCTGACATGCACCTCCCTGGAGTTGAGAATCCTTAAGTGGGGGGATGCAGGGGGCACAGCTCCCCACATTTACATGTAAAATCTAAGACCACAGTGCCCTTTTGCTGTGCGCTGGGGAGTATAGCACCGAAAATCTTTTTTGGCAATGTGCAGTTTGCCATAATGGCAATCGGTATTCTGTGATGCTGTTATCACATAAATCCATACGCCACCCTTTAAAAATCTGGTCCCATAAAAGAAGCACAGATAAACAGTAACATGATGCATTTTTCACTCTTTAATTAATAACCTGTGTTGTTGTTTGTTTTTTCTGCATGTTTAAAACCTGGTAAATCCATCTGCCAAAGACCCATTTTCATGGGCGTGCAGAGCAACATTCAATATAAGACCACATAACAAACAAAAAAGTTATGAGTACATAACAATTAATACTCGACCAACAGTCACTCCAACTATTAAAACATTTACATTGACTCCTAGAAAATAAATATATTCTCAAGACATATCTAAAGCTATAGATAGAGACATTAAAGCAATCAAATACAGTAGAAATTGTATTAAAGAATAAAGGTAAATTATAAAACATAGTTCTTTGACCAGCAGATGTTTTTATTCTAGGAATACTGAAATGTTAATTGACAGATGAACGAGTAGTTACAGAGCTGATGTTTTTTTTTTTAATTAAAGATAGAATGAAAAGAGATTGGTACCTTGTTTGAAATCATGTTATTTGTAAAAATCCCTAATGGAATTGATACCTAAAGTCAAGGATAAGCAATCCCACGTATTTCAATAGGGTTGCAGTGATTGGCCCTGTACAGTAATTGAGATGCAAAGCATGCAAACTGATTCAAAATAATTTTTACCCTGTCCAGTAAACCCTTCCCAACAGAATGGTAAAATAAAAGGCCATAATTAATAACTGGTATAAGAAAACCATGAAAGGAGCAGCCTAGTATATGGTATTAATAAAGTGCTTAATTTATAAAGTGCATCTAACCTGCAATGCACTACTCTAGTCATTTGGGATATATGATGTTTGGAAGTCATACAGTCATCTATTGTTGGTACAAGATATTTAAAGGTCTTAATCTGTTCTGTAGCTACCCCCTTGATAGTATGGAACAAGAGAACAGGTAGTTTCAACCAACATTATGTTCTACAGTTACAGAAAATTATGGATTTAGTATTTTTTTATTTAATACCAATTTATTTGTGAAAAAACAATTCTGAATTACTGCAAAGTCAGCGGCCATATTTTCCTGCAGAGTATTAAAACAGGCTTCACTAATGAGGATCACTGTATCATCTGCTTAAAGGAGCATTTGAGTTACAACATGAAGAGGTTCAAATGTTCAAAAAAAGACTAAATAAAAGGGGTCCAACAAAACAAAATTGAACCCTGTGGAATACCCAGTAAAACTGGGGATGGGGGGAGGGAATAGAAATCATTCATTTTTGAAGATTGTGTTCGATGCAGGAGGTAGTTCTGACACCAGCCAACAACATCCCAGGACATGCAATACCAAGTCTGAGAAGAGATGACAAAAGCAGTTTTTGGTTAACAAGGTTAAAGACCTTGGCAAGATCCACAAACACAGCTACTGTAAAGAGACCCTTATCCCCAGCCCATTGGTGCAGTGGTAGGATTTTCACTTGCAAGGCCGGCAACCCGGGTTCGGGAATGGACCAGGGTCACTGGAGGGCTGGCCTGGGGAGAAGGACAGAGCATCCTATGGACTGCTCTCCTTCTCTGGGGGGAGGGTGGGGAAGTGCCCAGCACATGAGGGACCCCTGGCGGAGGCCGGGGGTCACACAGCTACCAGCGCTGTAGTGTGTACAGGAAGCAGGGTGGATGCAGGATGTCATTGCATGACCCCACCTCCCCAGAAAAGTGGAAAATCAGGATAGCTGCCGGCCACCCTCCGTGAAGCCCGCTACAACTTCGATTAGCCCCTCAGGCCAGGGCCCCTCCAAACTATCCGACGTCTGCGGTGTGCTGGGAGAGTGCTGCAGCACTGCTCTGGGGGGAAAGCCATGGGGCTTCGGAGGGGACCCATTGGCTGATCTGAGGGGTGGAAGTCCGTAGCTCCATGACCAGGCTGAAAGTACTGGGTGGCTAGTGGCTCGGGGAGAAAAGAATAAATTTAAAAGAAAAACAAACAAAAATAAATTTAAAAGAAAAACAAACAAAAAAAAAAGAGACCCTTATCTAGGGCCTCATGGACTGTGTTCATGAACCCCACCAAGGCAGTCGATGTACTGCGTCCTGGTCTAAATCCATGTTATGCTGGTGTCACAGCATCATACCTGAGTAAATACTCTATCATTTGATCAAAAACTATCTGCTCTAAGATCTTTGACAAAGGTGCCAACAGAGAAATAGGGCAGTCGTTTTGAACATCTGCAATGTCACTCCCGTTAAAAACTGGGATGACAATAGCACCCAACCATATATCTGGAAATAATGAAAAATGAAGTGATATATTAGAAACGACAGTCAAAGGAAAACACAGGATGTCCGCAGTGATCTTCATAAGTCTGAAATCTATACCATCCATGCCTACTGTTTGTTGGGGTTCAAACTTTAAAAGATATGTCAGGACTTCACCCGCAGTAAGAGAAGTAAAATTAAACTTTAGGGAGGCCAATCCTATATCCACATCAGCTACAGTATATCAAAGGAGCTACAATCGTCCTCAGACATCTCACATGGAATATAACTAGATGGATCAGAAAAAAATATGTTGGGGGGGTCACGTGATGGCAGCCTAGGGAAAGCATCCCTTCTAGTCGGCTCCTCTTTCAACCCGGTTTATAGCCATCACCAATAAAAAATTTGTGGGACTTTTATGTGAAAATTATTTGCAACGTGTCTGAGAAGCTATTTAGATCAGTGGATTTTTATAGGATGGAAGTCTTCATCAAGAAGCAACCTGCTAAGCATACCCCGCCTCCTTCACCAGAGAAAGAGCAGGCCACAAAGTGCCCTTGGCAGGGACCCAGTAAATCAACCTCAGGGCCCTCAGCTTTAATGGAGGAACAGTTTCTGGAAATAATTGCCCCATTGCAGTCCTCAGTTGAGGAGATCTCATCGGAAATTCATTGCTTCAAATCAGTGTTGGAATCCCTCAGCACCAGAGTGGGGGACAACAAAATTAAAATAAGGTCTGTTGAAGCAAGTCCTTGAACACTCGGCTCTCAACAGATGCATAAAAAAGATTGAGGACAAACTTGAAGACCTGGAAGGTCGAAACAGAAGAAATAACCTGATTATAATTGGGATTTCAGAGAAGGAACAGGGCACAATGCCTATACAATTTGTCCAGAAACTTTTACGAAAAGATAGCCGGTCCACCCCCAAATGAAAGTTATACGGTTGAGCACGCACACAGATCTCTCTGCCCCCCCCGGTGCCTCACCAAGGCCGATAATCTGCAAACTGCTGAATTACCTGGACAAGCAACACATTTTAAACAAAGTTAGAGCTTTACAGGAAATTTTCTGGGAGATTAAAAAGATTAGGATAACTCACGATTTGCCCCACTCTGTGTGGCTTAAACGCCAGGACCTGCACCCCATTGTTTCAAAGTTGATAGCCGTGGGAATACAATTCAGGATCAAATACCTGGCTTTGCTTCAAGTCATAATAAAAGATCAATGGTTTTCCTATGAGACAGTGGAGATTGCACAGCAGGAGCTTAAAAAAGCATTGCCAGATTTGTTCAAGTAATGGGCCGGTCTGATTGGCAAGGTAGATAAATAGGCTGAACAGTCTAATCGGAAATAACTGGACCAAGACTTTGGGAATGGGTTTAGGATGGTGAACCCTTAACCCGTGTGTATTTCTAATTGGTTTTGCCGGATTCTGTGCTTTAGTTGTGCTCTAGTAGACATACATACTCCGATGATTGATCCTTCCCCCTGCCAAAGCGGGCATAACTATGTTTTTATGTTTCAAACTATCAGGGGCCAAAATTATTCCTCTCCCAGAAAGTTTCAACAACTCAATGTGCACTACCTGGAAATTCACACTCCAGTGAACTAAAAGAGTACCTAATTCAATTGATGTACACTGCATCTGCTGTTTCAAGTTGTCATCATTATTAATACTCCAGAAGATCTAAAGTCTCCACCTCGGTGTGGTCATCATCGCGTCGGCTGCCAAAGATAGCGGTAACTATTGATGGGACTAGTAATCCAAGAGGGTAGTGTTAAGTCCCTCTATCTAGGGTGAAAACATAAGTCTCTAAAATGAGCTTTTGTCACAGATCAGGTCTGCTTCTGCTATTTACAGGATCAGATAACCTCTATCTGCTCAACAGCGAATGCTCCATGGACTGCACCATTGTTAGTAAGAAGCAAGAAAGTCGCAGTATAAAAAGGACAGTTTGTATCTATTTCTGACTTTGAAGCCATCAATGATTAGGGGAATGTTTCTGTCCTATTGGTTGGGCTGGTACAAAGTTCGTGGAGTCAGCATGTAACCGACTGGACTAATTATTTATTATTTAACTTACTCGCTTGTTAAGACCTTCTCCCTGCGGTTGATGATTATAAGTATTTTGCTCATTCCCCCACTAGAAGCGGACATAGATTAATGAATAGTTTCACTTTATTACTCAATAGAGTACAAATTATATGTTTTGGATGTTAATGGTATTGGATCAGAAGGTAGGCATTGTTACTCGCCTCAGGTGTGATTTTTATGCACCCTTATGAATGTTTTTTTTTCTTTTTCAACTTGGGTTGGTTTGGGAGGGGGGAAGGATCTCAGAAGAGTCAGATCAGATTTGTTTTGTTAAATTGGTGAGGGATCAGATTAATAGGACAAACAATGTTAATAAGATTGAGGACTGGGCTGGAAAGCGGGTTGCCTTTCGTCTGGGCTGGAAGTTACATCACATGGCGGTTTGGTATGATTGTGCAGTTGTTAGAACTGGGGGGAATAGCTGGTGTTTGGGGGGAAGGGATGATGTGGAGGAGGGGGGTTGGGGGGTGCAGCATCTATGCACTAGGTTATGGGAAGACAAGGATACCTGTGTTAACAGGATTGTATACTCTCGAGGTAAATATGTAAGAATATGTTACTATCAATATTCCGAAGATGATATGGGGGGTGTTAATTTTCTGATTTGGAACATTAAGGGAGCCCGGGATAGATGCAAAAGGCAAAATTGTGTTGAAGCACCTGTCGGCTTTAAACTGTGACGTGGCCTGTTTACAGGAAATGCATCTTCACAGAGAAGATGTCTGGCTATTCACTAAATACTGGGTGGGTCAAACATTTGGTGCAGGTGCATCCTCAAATAGAGGTGGAGTAGCCATCTTATTTCATAAAAGGACTCCCTTCCAACTAGAGAAGGAGATATGGGACATACAGGGTCGATATCTCTTTCTGGTTGGGACTTTAATAACAAAACAAGCCATTATTGTGTCCATCTATGGTCTCAATGTGGATTCCCTGCAATTTTTTATGCAGCTCCTGGATATCCTAAATACCTATGTGTGACAATATTAATAGGGGGGGATTGGAATATAACTCCATACTTGGTTCTCGACAGATCCGATAACAAACTAGTAGGGTTATCTCCCACCCAGAGAGCTTTAAAGAGGTAATGGAGAGCTTAGGCCTCATAGACTTCTGGAGACTGAGCAATGGGAGAACAAGGCAATGCACTTTTTTCTCTATGCCGCACAAAACATGTTCCAGAATCGATTATTTTTTAGTCAGCATTAATGCCCTTCCCTCGATCTCAGGTGCTAGGATTTATACCAGGGTTATATCGGATCATTTCCCAGTTTCTATTTTATTTGAGCCAAATTCCAGCATAAAGAGGGATTTCATGTGGAGATTTAGTAACCAGCTATTGCAGGATTCCTTTACCCAGGAACACCTGAAGAATTTTATATCCCATTTTCTCATTAGAAGTCTTAGTTCAGTTTCTAATATAGATATTGTGTGGGCAGCCTTGAAGTGTGCGCTAAGGGGTGAGTGCATCAGAATAACTTCCACTTGGGCCAAGAAAGCTAGATTGCAGTTAAATGAAATCACTAATGCTATTAGGGCCTTGGAAAATAATATTACCCGACACTCAACTGAAGCGGATTGGATTAAACTGCATCAACTCCAAACTCAATACTCCTCAATTATTATTTTTTTTATTTAGTTGTTTAACCAGGTATAGCACACTAAGCTGAAAGATTTTGTACATGAGTGACCTGGGAGCACAAGGAGGTTAAGTGACTTGCTCAGGGTCACACAGTATGCAAGGGGAATCTGTGGGATTCAAACACAGGTCTGGTCTTCTGGATATCACCAGATTTGCAGCTCAGAGCCTTAGACCACTGCTCTATACTGCCTCCAATTATGATGCGGAAAGCAGAGTTAGCCCTCTGGAGAACTAAAATCAGGTATTTGGAATCTGGGGAAACAGCAGGCAAATTATTAGCTCTTAGACTGAAACAGCTAGACTCTAATCGATTCATAGCTGAAATACAAAGTGATAGGGGAGATACTACAGTAGGTGACCCTACAGAAATTGCTGCGACTTTCAGAGAATACTTTCAGCAGGTATACTGCATCCCATCTGTTGATAGAGCGACCCCCCACGGAAATCAAGAATTTCTAGACTCTGTTACCCTGACTAGGATTACAAGCTTAGAGGTGAATCAGTTAGGATCACTTATACAAGAGTGGGAAGTGAAGCAAGCGATCACCCAACTTGCTGGGGTTAAGTCTCCTGGACCGGATGGTCTAACTACTAATCTATATAAGGTTTATGTGGATATAATCTGCCCAATCATAACTAAGGTATATAACTTTTGGTTTTATGAGGGCCTCTCAGAAACAGCTTTCTTAGAGGCCCTCATAACTCTTATTCCCAAACTAGAGCGAGACCCAGCACTCCCTGGCAGTTATAGCCCAATATCATTGTTAAATGTCGATATTAAAATATTGGCTAAAGTCTTAGCTAACTGACTCAGTCCGTTAATGAGTAATCTAGTAAGTGATGTGCAAGTGGGATTCATGAGTGGTAGGGTGTCTAGTGACCATCTATGTAAACTCCATCATCTAATTGCGCTTGCACATAATTTACAGACTCTGGCAGCCTTACTTGCATTGGATGCCGAAAAGGCATTCGACCGGGTGTTGTGGGACTTTCTATTTGTGGTCTTAGCCAGATTTGGTCTATTTGAAGATTTTCTAAATTGGGTCCGGGTCTTATATAGCACATCTACGGCATGGATATGGTGCAATGGTACATTGTCAGCTTCTTTCCCTTTATCCTGCGGCACAAGACAAGGATGCCCACTTTCCCCAGATCTATTTAATTTATACCTTGAATCCCTGATTCATAGATTACTGGCATCGTAAGAGATTAGGGGAATAAGGGTGGGAAACATGCGGTACTTAATTTCAGCCTATGCGGATGACTTGCTTATGCACTTAGAGGATCCAGAAAATGGTATACCGGCAATACTGCATGAAATTACAAAGTTTCCTAAGGTCTCACATTACAAAATGAATATCTCCAAGACAAAACTTTTCCCACTAAACAATAGTTGTTATCCTAACACAGCAAGGGAATATGGTTTAAGCTAGGAACCAAAGATATTGATGTATCTTGGTATTAAAATAACTAGGGAGATAAGTTCGATGATTAGAGAGAATCTTCATAACCTTATTAAAACTATTAAACAAGATCTGGTCAGATGGAATTTAACACCTTTGTCACTCTGGACCAGAATAGAAACAGTGAATATGAACATACTACCAAGGATTTTCTATCCTTTAAACATGTTAGGGTGCTACCTACCCAAAACCTGGTTTGGGAATTTGCAAAAAATGCTCAACGTATTTTTATGGAAAGGGAAGGCTGTCAGAAGATCCTACCCAAAACTTATTTTAAAAAAGTCAGGAGGCCTCATGCTCCCCTCTTTTTTTAAGTACTACATTGCCTCACATATTAGTAAAGTGGTACATTGGAATAAACCAAATAGCTTAGTGACCCCGAATTCTTATGTGCCTTCCTTGGTTTATATTGAGAGTGATTTAGCTCTTAAATATTTGTTGACCCTAAATTCTGTTGCCTATACCACCATTAAACTTCTTCCCAAACCACTCAAAAACATGCCTATTGGATGGTTGCTAAAAGTTCTGCAGCAGGCTTAGAAGTTCCTAAAGATGAACTGGCAGAACTCGCCGGAACAAATCTTGATACATAACATCCACTTTTTAATACAGCAGGCTCCAATTTCTTCTATGTTTTGGGGACAGATAGTGGGATTACAACTGGGGGATTTGGCACCCAAAGGAAGCTAATATCATATGAACAAGCTTGTATCCAATTCCCAGATTTAAAAGGACATAATTTCAAGTTTCAACAAATTTGTGGCTCAATAAAGGCTCACCTTCACAGAACGAAAACATGGGTAGAAAACAGGATTGAGTTGTTCTCATTGCTTAAAGCTGCAGATCAATCCCATTCTGTCTCTAGAGTCTATAACCTGTTGTAGAGGATAGATGGGGACTTGCCTGCTTGTGTTAGTCATTATTGGAGGCAGAGATTAGAGATGACTGATGATAGGGGAGTATGGGAGCAGATATGGGTAAATAATCATAAATATATTAGACAAGATAGATATCAATTACAGCAATTTAATATTATGCACAATATGCATTACATCCTGCTAGACTTCACAAGATGAGTAAGCTATCATCACCTATGTGTAACAGGTGTGAAGCCAAAGAAGGGGGATTTGTTCCATATACTATGGGAGTGCGCTAAGATTCAGCCTTTCTGAAGGGCAATTCATGCTTCATTATCACTGATAATAGGCCTGGAGCTCATTTTTTTACACCAGAAATTTTTGTTTATTGAGTAGTTTCCCCAGAGGCATGACTAAGCAAAATAAGTTGTACATGGCTATTATATCGGCTACGGCTAAAGCTGTCATCCTGAGGCACTGGAAGGACACTACTACTCCACCAGTCCTAGAATGGTATAAGGAGATTATGCTTGCATTACAATTGGAGTTACACATAGCCAAAATGAACAACAGGACCCAGTCCTATGGCTCCAGTTGGGGCCCATTGGATGCTGTTCTAGCCACTTGGCAAGCTTAGTCTGTCTAGTCATAGGAAATACCCCCCTGCTAGATGTATCCTTTGATCCGTGTTTCTCTTCCTAGTGAGAATCCTTGTGGTGTCTCAATTGATATGTAGATGCTGTTAGGGTGATGGGTGGTGGGTTGGGGTGTGGGGTAAAGTTGTATTAAGTTACCTTGTCATATGTTAGGTCAATCTCGTTTACCTCAATGATATTGTTTTTGTAAACATGTTTATATGATACAGGCATATGTAACTTGCAAGTGTCAGCCCGATTGGAGCTGTATAACTCATGTATTATTAATTTGCCAATAAAGCAAACTGAATAAAAAAAAAAAGAAAAAAGAAAACAAATATGTTAAATTTCTTTGCTGTGGAGAACAACTCACTCAAAGTTCCTGATGAAGTATTTAGGCTCTTAGGAGTGAAATTAGATTTTTTACCCAAAAGTTTGTTAATCAGATCCCAGGTAACCATTGTGCTTTTATCTTTGAATCGCTTTGTTCCTGGTCATAGTTTTACACTTATTGTGCACAGCTATAAGCTACCGAAGTTACTATACTGTATCTTGAGTTTTCCTGTAAAGCTTCCATTTTTTATCCCTATCTCTCATGTGTTCTGATAATTCCTGGGTCACCCATTGCTACTTATTTCCTCTAATTCATATTTTTTTTTAATGGAGCAAATTTGTTGCAGACAGCGTTAAAGTATTCACAGAAGATCTTTAATGCCTCATTTACATCTGTTACTTGGTCTAAAAATGAACAGTCCACAGAGGACAAGGCAGCCCTACATTTTTCAACATCCAGTTTCTTTATATTCCATGAATAAATGCAGACCAGAGGTACAGATTTCTTTTTTGCACTCATCAGCAAAATACTGGACTGTGATCGCTAACACTGTCTGCAAGTACACCAGATTGAAACATTTTTGAAATATCCCAAACCAAAATCCAGTTCAGCACTTTTGAATACCCTGTTTTGTAATAGACTCTAGTTGGGGAATCAATAATTTGTGTAAGTCAAAGACCAGTCAAAATGTACTTATACTTCTGTACATATTTCCCCGACCAATTCATGTTCAGATCTCCCTGGACAATTTACTCCCTATTACATGGGATAGAATCCCTGTGAGCCTGAACAAGATTTATGCCATCTTCCTGGAACCTTGGGGCATAAATTATTGTTAAAGGCAGAATTTTCCTATGACCCAGAATCAAATATAAGGACAGAAATTCATAGGAAGATGTATTAACAGGGACCCTGGTTTTCCATTTTTACCGGTAACACCGGTAACAATCACGGAATCCTGCTTGGTTTGCGGATTTTGAATTCTTGTAGCGGTGCCTCACAGAAATTGCATGTCACTGCACAGAATCTCTAAGATTTCAGCATCTTTTTTAATTTGTTTTAATTTTCTCTTTCTATGTCCCTTCTCACAACATCAGTCTCCACTTTTCAGAGATCCCTAGACTGGGTATCCCTTAGCTTCACCCCCAGGTAATGCTCATGAGCTCCTGTGATCCTGCCCCTATCCTGCCTGGATTGTACTCCCCAGGTGGGAAGGGAGGGGACCCCAGATCACCCCTCCACACTCCCTTAATGTGTGTCAGGCAACTCAGTGGGTCCCTCATGGAGCCTGGTTATGAAGTCTGGGGCACCTGGGTCCCTTCTGTCAGTGGTCGATGTGGGGTGATTGTTCCTGGTTTTCTGGTCTCTGTCCCTGAGGGCACTGGCACTAGAGGAGATCCAAGGAGGTAGGTCACATAGAGACATGCCACTGTTCCAGATCCTGGCTAGCATCCTCCCCTCCTGATCACTTGGCAGCACCATTGCATCACCACCCGTGGTCACACAGGTGGTGGTAAAGCAGCAGGACATGCAGCCCACCCTCCCCGGAGGAGGAGGAGAGCAGTCCCCCAGGTGCTTGATCCTACTTCCCTGGCCAGACCTCCAGCAACCTGAGTTCACTTCTGACCCTGGGTCGCTGGCATTGCAAGCAATGGTGCTACTGTAGCACCAGCAGGCTGACCCAGATTTCAACATCTTAAAATAAAAGCTGCTGTGCTTTGCATTCTTTCTGCTTTGCTGCATATAGAGTCAGTAAGGAAATCACCTGCACTGCTTTGTTGTAATCAGCCATTCAGTTTAACCACCCATGCCTAGTAGTTAGAGTAACAAACAGTGAATGAACTGGGTACATCTAGCAGACTTGGGTTTGATTCCCACAACCTCCACTTCCATACTGTGTGACTCCAAGCAAGTCACTTAACCTCCCCAGTGCTTCTAGGTCACTCCTGAAAACAGGCAGTTCTGCCTAGTGGGCCTTACCTGCTATACAAAGAATATAAAAAATAAAATACCAATATATGTTTACTTCATCACAGAATAGTAGTCAGGGTACCATGTAATTTACATAAGTTTTACTTGGGCTGAAATGATTTTGTATAGGTAAAGATAAATGTTCAGATACATTTTATGTGTTTTATAAGCTTGTTTTTAGATTGTAGTCAGGTTTTTATTGTATTATTTGCATATAAGCATCTAGATTGTAGATTGCAAAATGCAGGATCACTGTTACCAACTAACTTATTCAAGTTTATAATCAGCAAGGCCATCCACAATCCTCAGTTGTTTGAATGAAAACTAGTCTGAATGAAAGAATGTTCACAAAAAAACTGTCTTATTACTTATGAAAAGACTTCACAGTTAGCACCCCATTTAGGTGAATTGGATAATTTGCACCTTTTCTCCCACCTACTGTTTCAGTCTCTGTGACAACAGAAAGTTTTCTGATAAAATGTTTCAACAAAAGCAAATGTTAAGTATTTAAGTGTACTTAATGTTTGGCCAGTGGATTTTGAAAGCACATTCAATGACATGTTAATAGTATGTTAATGAAATATCAAAGCTACAGAAATTCAGAATACACATAAGGAGCCAGAAGAACTGTGGGTCACCCTGGAAACAGGAAATGGGACAGCCATAAGAACTGGGGTTGTCTACAGGCCCCCAGACCAGAGGGAGGACATAGACACATTACTGTTAGAAGATATACAAAACATGACAGCTAAAGGGGAGGTTCTGATAATGGGAGACTTCAACATGCCAGATACAGATTGGTCAATACCAGCAGGAACATCTGCCAGAACTAGACTCATAGTGGATTCCCTGCAGGAGAGGGCCTCAAACAACTGGTACAGCAACCCAAAAGAGACAGGGCTATCCTAGATCTAGTACTGACTAACAAAGAAGGATCACAGATCTCCAGGTAGAAGGTCACCTGGGGCTAGTGACCATCACATGGTATGTTCAATTTGGCTACTACATCTAAATCATCCCATTCCAAGGCAAAAATATGGGACTTCAGAGGAGCTGACTTTGATAAGATGTCAACAGGTTAAGCTAGCCCTGGCAAAAAGAAACACAGGTGAGGGGTACAGGCAAAGTGGGCAAGCATTGAGGATGCAATACTTGAAGCAACATCCACTGTGTTAGACAGAAAAGGAAGTGCAAAGAAGAAGGAAACCACTTTGGTTCTCAAATACAGTAGCAGAAAAGGTCAGAGCCAAAAGGCTGGCCTTCAGGAAATATAAGGGAACACAGCGGATGAAGATAGGAGGCATACCAAACTGCCCTAAGGGAAGCAGGTAAGGCAGTAAGGCAGGCAAAGTCCCAAACTGAGAAACACTAGCACGAACAGTAAAGAAGGTGACAAGACTTTCTGTAGATACATTAGTGAAAGGAGAAAGTCCAGAGGGGTATTGCTAAGCTTAATGGAGAAAGGGAGCATGTGAGGAGGAGGACCCTGTAAAGGCATCTATCCTAAATAGATACTTTTGCTCAGTATTTACTGAAGAGAAGGTAGGGCAGGGCCCACAGCTCAGCATCATGGACACAGGGGAGGGAGGTGAGCACTACTCCTTCACAAAAGAAAGGGTCCTACAAGAGCTTGCTAAGCTCAGGGTGGATAAGGCAATGAGACCTGATGGCATACATCCCAGGGTACTTAGGAGCTAAGGAGGAACTAGCAGAGCCATTAGCAGAGTTGTTTAGTGAGTCCCTGTGCACAGGAGAGGTCCCAGAAGACTGGAGAAGGGCTCATGTGATCCCGCTCCACAAGAGTGGTAGCAGGAGGAGGCGGGAACTACAGACCGGTCAGTCTTACCTCAGTAGTGGGCAAGATTATGAGGCACTCCTTAAGGAAAGGATAGTGCAACACCTGGAATCCATGGGGCACAGGATCCAAGACAGCATGGGTTTACAAAGGAAGGTCCTGTCAAACTAATCTCATAGATTTCTTTGACTGGGTAACCAAGTGGTGGACAAGGGGAGCAGTTGATGTCGCCTACCTTGATTTCAACAAAGCTTTGACACTGTTCCACATAGAAGATTGATAAATAAGCTGGGTAGGCTCGGGGTGGGTCAGAGTTGGTCAACTGGGTGGCAAACTGGTTGTGGACAGAAAACAGAGGTGGTGGTAAATGGTATACAGTCAGAAGAGATGCAAGTCACAAGTAGGGGTACCTCAGGGATCAGTCCTGGGGCCAGTCCTCTTCAACATCTTCATTAGTGACCTTGCAGATGGACTAGAGGTAAGGCTTGTCTGTTTGCAGATGACACCAAGATCTGCAACAGAGTAGATGATCCAGATGAGTGGGCAGAATGAGAAGAGATCTGGATAAACTAGCAGAATGGTCAGAAGAGTGGCAACTGGGATTTAGCAAAGAAGTGCAAAATCATGCACATAGGAAGAGAAACCCTGAAGCCACCTATAGGCTGGGAGGAGTTGCTAGCAGTCACAAAGGAAGAAAGAGACTTGGGCATCATCATCACTGATGACCTAAAATCATCCAAGCAGACCTCTAAAGCAGTAGGTAAGGCTAGGGGGTGTTAGGGTGTATTAGTAGGGGTATCACAAGTCGTAAGAGGGAGTAATAATCCCTCTGTACAAGACACTGGTTAGCCCCATCTGGAGTACTGCGTGCAGTATTGGAGCCACACCTTCACAAGGACATTAACCAAATTGAGGCAGTCCAGAGAAGGGCAAGCAAAATGGTGCAGGGACTGCATCAGAAGACATATGAGGACAGATTAACGGAGCTCAATATGTATACACTTGAGCAAAGGAGGAGAGAGTGATATGATCGAGGCATTCAAACACCTTAAGGGCATAAACAAGGTGAAAGAGTCTAACATGTTTAAATATAAGAAAATAGCAGGACAAGAGGACACAGCATGAGATTAGAGGGAGGCCGATTAAGGGGGAATGTGAGGAAATTCTTTTTCACAGAAAGGGTGGTGGATGCATGGAATGGCTTACCACAAGAAGTGGTGGCTATGAATACAGTGCAGGGCTTCAAATAGGCATGGGATAGGCATATGGGAGTAATAAAAATGACTATGAATAGATAGGTCACTGACAGAGCAAAGGCCGATGGCACATTTATAAGGTAGAAAAAGAAATGGGCAGACTGGATGGGCCTTGCGGTCCGTATCTGCTGTCAACTTCTATGTTTCTATGTTTTTATGTACAGAAGGTAAGACCCCAAGGGCTGTATGATGCTGGTGGGCAGAGTGGTGCTCAATTCACATCTGAACAAAGACATGAAAACTGGGAGACACCTTTCTCATGGACACCAAGTAAAAAAAAAAGCATCCACATGTCTGGAGATGCATACATCCATTGAACATCCTCCACTAATCACTTGTGAGTTTTTAGGTGAAGACACTTTATTTCAAAGAAGCAAATTCAAGCAGTTCTCTCTCCCTACCCCTGGCAATTCACTCCTTCAGGCCTGCCAAGGTCGCTACCACTGCTGCTGAGTCCCGAGCCACCATCTGCCTGCTGCTGTGCTCTGGGTAACCACAGTAACCCTTCACTGAGTGGGCCCCAACCCCTGTGGGAGGCTACCAGGGGAGGAGAATTGTCCTAAAGAGCTTCCTGTGTATCCTGGGCATGGCAGGGGTCAGAACGGACACATGTCTGGGGCTTCCTGCTTAAGGAGGGACCAACAGCTGTCCTTCGGTTGGTCAGCGGGTGTTTTTCCATTTTCTTGGGAGCATGACAGGCCAAATGATGTCAAGGCACAAGCCGATGTCTGTCATGCTCCCTCCTGCAGTGAGGGCTGACATGTTGTCGTGCCTCTGGCCTCAAGCAGGTGCCAGCAAATGCTGAGCTGTGAACCCACCCTCCCTCATAGGAGAAGGTGAGTGGTTATTGGACACTCACTCCTTCACCCACCAGCTGGACCTCCAACACCCAAGTCTGTTCCCTAACCCTGGTCAGCAGTGTCACAGGCAGAAATCCAATTCAGGCAGTTAAATTATAGATAGAAAAAAACAAAGGTAGTCCACCTTAGCAGTGATGGTTCAGATTAATTCACACCTGAATTTTAACAAGCAAAGAGACCAAGTCATTTGTAACTTGTGCATATGGGATGTGGGTGTTGAAGAAAGGGGATCATAGTGCTGTCACTACTGCCATCACCCCAGAGGGATGTGGACTGCATTGTTGCTACTGCCATCACACCGAAGGGGTGGGGCTGTAGTGCTTCTGCCATCACCACAGGTGGATGGGGAATGTAGTACTGCTGCTGTCCTACCTAAGGGATGGGGACCATAGTGCTGGTACTGCCATCACACCTGAGGAATGGTGAACGTAGTGCTGCTGCCATCACACCTAAGGGATGGGGGTCACAGTGCTGCTGCTTCTGTCACACCTAAAGGAGGGAGGGAGGTCATAGTGCTTTTGCAGCTGCCATCACACCTAAGGGATGAGGGCCACAGTGCTGCTGCTTCTGTCACACCTGAGGGAGGGAGGGAGGTCACAGTGCTTTTGCTGCTGCCATCACACCAGAGGGATGGGGCCATAGTGCTGTGTTGGTGCTGCCATCGCACCTTAGGGATGGGGCCGTAGTGCTGCTTCCATCACACCTTAGGGTTGGGGGCTGTGGTGTTGCTGCTGCCATCACATCTTATACCTAAAATAACTTTAAATTGGTACAAGGATTGAAGGATGTGCAATAGTGGAAGTCAAAATTGCTAAAATGCATGTTAACAGAGTTAAAAATTGTTAAATAAAGTACACAAAACCAAACACCGGTAAAACCGGATTTTGGCTTAGCAGATACCAGTGAAAATACAGTTTTTTACAATGTGCAAAACGGAATATGCCCTTTCTCAATCCCGGTAAACCAGTGTCCTTGTGTATTAACAACTGTTTTGTCTTGTGACACAGTCAGGTGATATCTGACATAAAACATACATTCACCCCCTTTACATCCCACTCTGTCACACCTAAAAATGTGAAATCCCCCCAGCTGAATCATATCATTTGGTATTTTAATAGATAACTAAGTCTCTGATAGTGCAAATACTGTACTCTAGGAAATGTTCACATGCATTTTCTTTTCACTATGTTCACGGTTTTGGGAAAAAACTTGAACATTTAGGGAAAGTGAAATATTTGAGACTTGATTATAAGTGTATCACTAACATACCTCTCAACTGTACCACATTACAAGGAACGTTCCTCATTTTACTTCAGAAAAGGTCCCTGTTCCACATTGTGAGGACTTGTTCCACATTCAGAGTCAACATTTTAAAGCAAATATCCAAAGTAAATGATGGAAAAATAACTTATTCAATTAATAACAGACATTCTCAACATAAATGCAACATTTTAATAGTGTTTTGAGCTTCTTAGGTAAAGATTTGATTAAGTGTTCCACATTTTGCCCATTTGTTCCACATTGTGACAGGCAATGTTCCACATTTGGGGGACAACAGGTTGAGAGGTATGATCACTAATGTTTTTGTTGAGCCTAATTCTGGTTTACTTGGATACCGCATACAACCTGTGAGGGCAACTTATACACAGAGTCCCTGCAACAAATTCTCATCCAAGTAAAACGCTGACAGTAGTAGCTGAAACAGAGGCTTGGTCTGTGAGCTTGTGTGTGTGTGTGTGTGTGTGTGTGTGTGTTGGGGGGGCACCATTAGCTTCACCACATTGTGATGTTACTGGTAATCAAGATTGACTGTAAAACCTAATCTGCAGCATTCAATGTTTATTTCATCTTGGAATTAACTCACTTTAGGATAGACATTGTGAGGCAGCTTGTGATGCAGCTTTCCTCTCCCTTGTTTCTGTCCATGAAGCACTCAGACTGGCAACCATGGGGTTGGAGTTGGGTGGGGGAGAGCAATTTAAACAGTTTAAACAATCTGGTTGCAGCAATTAGAACAGTTTACTCTAAGTCACACATTGATAGAGATTGCTGCTGTTAGGAAAAATGTAGCAAACAGTTGGCTGCTGTGATTAGCTACCTGCCACTTAGATGTCACAGATTATGATAATCGTTGCCCATTATCGGAAGCTTAAACATTGTCAGCAGCTAACAAGTTGCAACAGCTGGTGGCATGAACATTATGAGGTGTGAACATATTCTGGAGTACAGTATATCAAATTGATTATATGATGACCAAACAGTAAAATTATCACATTTTGCTAGCAGACACTGCACATTT
This sequence comes from Neoceratodus forsteri, assembly GCA_016271365.2. Lineage (NCBI taxonomy): Eukaryota > Metazoa > Chordata > Ceratodontiformes > Ceratodontidae > Neoceratodus > Neoceratodus forsteri. The sequence continues at coordinate 174,884,205 of CM057457.1, read as the reverse complement.
AAATGGGCAATGTTAACAGTATGTCTGGAGAAACAGTCTGTTGAAGAAACACTTCTAGTGGGACTAGAGTTAGGGTGAACTGAGTCAGAAATCAGTAATGATAAAATCCTAATTTCTCCAAAAAATAAAAGTGTGTAAGTATGACTTACTTATGAACAAACTAGAACACTTAGTTGGTTCTTTTATGACTGAAAAAATATTGTGCAAAGCTTACCAAAGTAAAAATTTCCTGAGCTAGATATTTGCATGAACAACTTTAAGCACAGAGTTTAACAATGTATAGTGAGAAATGAAGAAGACTTTACCTTCTGAATAAACTGTGTAAATGCACCTGGGATAGGAACAGAATTATTTACAGTATTATGTTTCATATCAGAATTATCATGCAGAGTTACAGAATGTATCCTTATCCTGGCAAGTAAACAAAGAATAATCCCAAATAAAACACATTATCCAATCATGTTTTATCCCAAAATAAAACATGCAAGCAATAATACCCAACAGGGTGGGTGGTATTGGGCCATACTGGACTGCTCAGGGGCGAAATGAGGCCTGAAGCCACAGGCAGAGGGCCTTATAGCCCCTGAAAGGTCCAGTATTGCCCATACCGGCCACCCTGGAGGATATTAGTGCACTTAGAAAATGGGCTAACTGTAAAGTTTTTATGGAATATTACAAAAAAAGATAGTAAAAATGTGAGTAAAAATTAACTTGAAGCTACCTTGCTAGTAATGTAATTCCTTACTGGTATTGTTACCAATGTTTGGGCAATGCAGTCTTTCTCACTTGTTTCACTGGGACACTACTGGAAGCGTTAGGTAGCAGTGCAGCTGGAGATACAGCTGGTTCATGGGAGGTAATGAAATTGTTGTATTTAGAACTTGATCTGTGTAAAAAAAAAAAAAGATGTCTAAATGGTTTTGCTGGTGCAGTTGTGGAGCTTGGGTGACTCAGGCATACAGTTCATGGACATGCTGTATGAGCAGCTGTGAACATGCAACCTGCTAGGGTACTAATTAGCACAGAAAAAGTTTTTTTTTCTTTGGGAGAGCTGTGACAATAGTCAGAAATAAAAGTTGTAGCAGGACCTGTTTGAAGCACTGAACTGGAAGGGTTTCCATTTGAATGACTAGCAACCAAGCAGGTGGGTGGGGGGAGGGCAGAGCAGACAGGCGCTACTGAATGTGTGAGGCTGATGAGAGTTTTTCACTTTTTTTTTATTTACTTCAGTTAAATATTGCGGTTTGAGGTTTTCCGGACAATTTCTTATTGGTAGTACAGAGCAGTGCTGGTGAGGTAAATCTTGCTAAGTAAGGTGGAAAAACATAGTGGTTGGCACATTTGAAAATTCGGGGTGCCCAAGAATACCCTCTGTAATGGGGCACCCCAAACTGGCACTTGTTTTCCACTGGGCTCTATCTGTAAGGTAATGTACCCCTGGCAGCCAATCAAATTACTTACATTTTAAAGCACATTTTCTAAGTTTAGATAATCATAGGGGCAGAGAAAGGCCACCAATAAGGAACAGTGTCTCTTAAACAAACATTTATCCACCTGTTTTCATTCCTATCAGACAAGCTGCCCAGACCACTGAACTCCATTTCAGTAGGGCAATGAAAAATAGTTTGATTCAGGTGATCAGCTATACCACCGAGTCAAAGAGGAGTCTGCCACACATCCACTTAGCTTAAGTAAAACATTTGATTTAGTCGAACTCCACTTCTGCCACAAGTATGGTCCGACCCAATCAAGACAGGATTAACAATCCACTGATTGTTCCCTTTGCCAGGCTGATCAGGCCATCAGTCACAGAACCTTCAGGGAAACAAACATCATTGTGTCTTTAGAATCCTTTCCTGGCTGCCTAAGTGGATCAATCACTCTAAAGTTCCACAGAGAGGACTGCATTCATATCCAGGATTCCGAGTTCCCACTCCTAACACTCACATACATAAGTTTGCAGACTCTGGTTTGTCTCTATTAAGAGAGAGATTTCCTGAGAAATACTACTTCAATTAGTGGTGAAGAGGACAGATAATGGGTGTTACATTTAGCAAGTGTCGTCGAGGCACAGGTCAGGAAGCATCGGCAAACAAGGATCAGTTATAAAATTCCCAAGTAGCATTTTATTATCAATAACAGTAAAATAAAAAATAAACTATTTACAAAGGCAGCACAACCAGAGAAAATAAAGTCCTTCATCTAAAGGTATTTCTAATTCCAAGTTTTAGTCTCCAAGAAGTCTCTCTCCCACAAAAGATTGCTGCTCTTTTTATAACAAGTCTTTGCCTGACAATTCACTTCTCATCCTGAGCTCGTTAACGAGACATCCTGCTTTTTCACAAAATGTTCTTGTCAGTTTCTTTGCAGGTGCAACAAAAAGAACATGGTTACCCAGAACTCAGCTCTTGTTGACAACTCTGCAAAATTTTGCAAATAAGCCTGAGAGGAGCTCAAACTGCATCTCAGGTTAACCTCCTAAATTCGAAATAGCAAGTGAAGGCAGAGAGATAGTGAGAGGCTGAGAATCGCAAGACCATCAGAGTGATCAGTTCCTAGGTCTCACAAGAACATTTTGTTGCACAAGCAGACAGACAAGAGACAGAAAAGGAAAGGATAAAACAGATCCTTGCATTTAACTCTTTCTGCATAACAAATGGGACAGGGCCTTATTCAGCCCTGTCACAGCAAGGGATTAAAATACTGACATAACAGCGTTCACAACTTATCATTCTATACAAACCACATCCAACTTGCACTCTATGCAAGCAATAACATATTTATACACCATACAGACAATAAATACACCATACAAACAATAACTAAGAAAAGGGCCAATTCTAATTAATGAACTGTCTAAGGCAGCAGTATTCAATATGTGCACATAACAATAATCATTAAAGCATCATGCTGGCAGTTCAGTCCCTTCACTTCCTATGGGCAAAATCTATTCACTTAGTCCAGAGTTCCAGCGTAGGCCCTCACAGGCACAGCTCAACATATATTCTGTGTTTATAGTTCATTAGAAAATGGGTTCAAAATAACTCGGCCTCCGATTGGCTTAGAACTCTGGCGATGGGTACATACATGTGCCAACAAAGACCGGGCAATAACTAGTACCAGCCCAATGTGCCCCACCACAAGAAAAATCACTGTGCCTCCAGTTTGAAAAATACTAATAGCAGCCATTTTTCCCTGCTTTTTAGCAAGTGACAACACCCACCAAACACACAGACACCAAGAAACCACAGCCTCTGACTCCACCTAGAGCCTGAACTGCCACACAGAGTCAGAAACCACTTTTCGTTTTTCAAAACATTTCATTACAAGACATTGTAAGACTACTGTCTGCCACCACTCAAGTCATGTCCTCTGCTTTTATCATAGTACTGGTAGCATTCCCCAACACTGTACCTTAGTCTCCATGACTTTACTTTCCCCTAAATGGTTGAACAAAATACACTCAACCTGCTGATGGCGGTAAGAGCAGTTGCTCTCCACACTATTGACTGCTTAATTGCCGTCAGTCCTTCTCTCATGAAACCTTGCTGCAGACACTGTCACTCCTCTGATCCTTCTGTCATGGAATCATGCTGCAGCCACCATCATTTCTTCCCACACCGCGCTGCCAAGAACTGCAATCATACCCTCCAGTTGCAATCCCCCAGCAGCCATAAATGTATTCTGGGTTCTCCAGAGCAAAAAAATTAAGCACATCAATATAACACATCAGTAACACATCAGTTCTCTCTCCAACATTACCTTACTTTCTGTCCTTGGTGTCTTCAACATAAATTAACCCTCACCCTCCTCCAGATCAACCACACAGAGGAATGAGTCCCTTAAGCTATCCCAGATTATCTCTGAACCCACATGGCTCAAACCCCATTCCTCCAACCATGCCCTGTTGGACTGGGTTCTCTCCTCCTGCTGCATTATTGAGCAAATATATTTGCCAGATTCTTTCAGTGACTAATGTACAACATTGTACATTAGGAAATTCTGGTATCTCCAGAACCCTCAAAATACATCTGGTCCTGGTGTCTCTGATTGCTGAATATCAATGCTCTCCCAGGCAACCATGCTGCAACAGACTGGCCAGCCATCTGTCTGACTCTTAACATTGATGTGGCCACATCCATTTCCACTCAGATTCTCTGTAGGCTGGGACTTGCATACTTCCCTCAGGAAATCCTAGGTCAAATCATCCCATCTACACTGGATTTCACCTGAAATCATCGATCATTGCAAGTCCATGATCTCGCCTGGGCCTGATATAAATTATCTTACTCCCTACTAGAGTTCCTCTATAGGGCCATGAGAAACAATTGCAGTAAGGCTGTCCAGGCTGCAGAATCACATTATTTCAAAGCCAACTTCTAGAACAACCTTAACTCCCTGGCTAAATTCTGGATAGTAATCAACTCCCTTTTCAACCCCCCTTCCCAGCAACCCCCTCTCCTCTTGGTTAAGGGCTGTCTTGTGTCAACTCTAACTCTGTTGCTGCTCACTTCAATTAGGTTTTCACCATCTGTGCCCTCCTTTCTCTCACCATTGTGAGATCCCCTTCTTTCTCTCCTGCCCCCCCTTCCTTCCCCCCTACTCCACCTCAGGTTTCCATTCCCCCTTCACCATGCAGGAAACCCTGCTTGCCTTAATATCCCTTAGCCTGTCAAAGTTTAGCCCTGAGGGCTTGATCCTAAACTTCTCCACCTACCGGCTCCTGCAACTGCATCTTCACTTACTCTCCTGCTTAACCTTCTATTCTCCCTCAGCTAATTCCCCAGTTTTAGAAAACTACTAAAATTCTTCCATTTCAAATAGGGGGTGACCCCTCTAACCCTGGCAACTTCCACCCTATCTTACACCTCCCCTCCCTTGATAAGCTGAAAGAGAAGCTAGTCTACTCTAGACTTCTAGACCACCTCTCATCCTGCGATTTCTCCTCCCCTTCCAGTCTGGCTTCCAGAAGCACTACTCCACAGTTTCCTCCCTTCAGCAGGTCACTGACTCCATCTTCTCTGGGATGGATCAAGGGCACATCACTGCTGCCATTTTCATTGACCTAGCCATAGCCTTTGACTCAGTGTCCCATACTCTCTTCCTGGACAAGTTGGACTCTGCTGGCTTCTCAGCTCCCGCTGTTGACTGGTTCCATACTTACCTGTTGGGCCACTAGTCAGTAAAGAGTGGAGGCATCCTATCATCACCTCTTTCCATTCAAGCTGGAATTCCACAAGGCTTTGTGATGAGTCCCATCCATTTCTCCATTTTCCTGAATGACCTCCCTTCCACCTGTGCCAACTTGCATATTTACATATATGCAGATGACACAGTCATCTTCACCTCCAGTCCCTCTACCACTGCTGTGGAAGACCTGATCCTGCAGGATTTCTACAACATTCTGCACTGGTTCCATTATAGCCACCTCCATGTCAATACCAACAAAATGGTGTCTATGACCATTAGTACCAGCCAGACTGGGCTGGCTCTCAAGACTGTGTAGTAGTAGTGTATAGGGTTGGGTGAAAATTGCAGATTCTGCTTTCTCAAAACAATTGTGGAACTCTGTGATTTCCATGGAATTTCACCAGAGATTCGCCTTTGGCAAAATTCATACTTTCTGTGGAATTTTCACATGGTTTGTGGAATAATGAAGAGTACCGCAGAAAATATATAAGTAACTGCAGAAACTATTTATTACAGAAAAAAGGCTGTTCAGAGGTGTAATTCACAGAAAATGTATTCCGCAAAGTATGTAGTCGTATGATTTCATTAATTTAGATAGTAATTTAATTTGCAATGCACTGTCTTTTACCATTCCTGTCTCTTTCTTTAGTGATGCTGTCCCTCTTGTCCAAAATTAAATTTTATATGGTATAACTCAAAACTGTAATTTTCTGTAATTTCATCAAAAAATGCTCTGGTACATCCCAAAAGTCTGCCATTCGCTGACATTTTCCACAGAACACACAAATTCTGCAACAAATGCTGTCACCTGATCTTTTTTTGATTGGGTGGGAGTCTATGGGTCAAAGTGTGAAATGCTATAGCAACCTCCCCTCTCCCCCCCCAAGAGACTGCTCCTCCTACTCTTGCTGGGCAGTTTAGCAGCAGGTGTTGAAGAAGAAAGATCTGTAGCTTTTGCAACTTACTTTTGTAAAACAAAAAGCTATATTTCAAAGCACTTTGTGGCATTTCTTATTTGTGAATATTTTTGTGAAAATTCTGATGATGTTTGCAGTGTTTTTCTGCAATATCATTGTTAGCTTATTAATTTTAGATGTTTTGAGATACTTATTTGTTTGGACACTGGTGGGTGATGAGAGAAAATGGATCTTGTGGTGGCAGAAATGAGGGGACAAAGATGTGCTCATCGTCAAACAGTGGTGGTGGTGGGCATGGAGGTGGTGCTAGCACCCTCTGCTTAGTGTCAAATGTTTCCACAATTGTGGCGGGGGGGGGGCTCAATCAGCCGGGGCCAGTATCAGTATTATCAGTATTGCTATTTTTACAGCTGTGGGCATAGCCCAGCAGGCGTTTTGCATTCAGAAAAGGGTTGATGTCATTGTTGCTACCAAACAATATGACAGTGTGTTAAAAAATAGATTCCTCTGCTGAAGCCTCATTACTACACTGCCTGTGTGTGTGTATAGGAAGTTGTAGAGCACTATTTTTCCTTTGGCTTGAGGAGTTAATTGAGCCCACAGAAAATTAACTTGTTATCTTCTGGTTGTCATTCTGTCTCAGATTACCAATGGATAGTACGGACATGATAGAAACTATTGGACGTAGAATGGGTTAAACACTTCCTGGAGCTTTCTGCATAACAAATAAGCTCTGCTGTGCCCTCATTAAGCCATTTGACACCTACATCCTAAGAGCAGTCGTTCTGCTACTTTGCAGGACATCCCATAGCAAAGAGCCCCAGTGATGCCTGTTTCCAAATAATACACAAACTTTATTTTCTCAGGCTTTCTCAGTTCTTGGCTACTGTTTATATTTTACTGAATGTTCTTAATCTGCAATTTGTGACTATAGGTATTTACTACTGAATGATAGTAACTACATTAGCTTCACTTTCAAATGGGTAGGCATGTGTGTGTGTCTAATTTTTGTTTAACGTAGGTTACACATAGAATCTGATCAGTTCATAACATGCTGTATTGTAATTAAATGAACTGATACATGGGGGCTTTGGTTTCTTTTACAAATTCATTTTTATCATTTATCAAATTCATTCATCAACCCAGGGGAAGAGTACACAATGGGGGATGAGATACTGACAACAGTAAAAATGGAAAGGGACCTGGGGTAATTATATCAAATGACCTAAAGGTGGGCAAGCAATGTGAGAAGGCAGTAAGGAAGGGTGTGGGGGATACTGGGATACATAGTGAGAGGCATCAGTAGTAGAAAACAAAAAGTTGTTATCCTTCTGTACAGACAGTTGGTGAGACCCCAACTGGAGTACTGTGTGCAGTTCTGGAGACCCCATCTCTGCAAAGACATAGACAGAGTGGAGGCTATCCAGAGGAGGGCAACCAAAATGGTGCAGGGTCTGCACCAGAAGACATATGAAGAAAGACTAAAGGAGCTTAATATGTATACCCTTGAGGAAAGGAGGGAGAGAGGGGACATGATAGAAACTTTCAAGTACCTCATGGGAATCAGCAAAGTCCAAGAGGGTGGCATGTTTCAGAAAAAGAGATGTGCAAGAACAAGGGGCACAATTTGAAGATGGAGGGTGGCTCAGAGGTAATGTGAGGAAGTATTTTTTCACAGAGAGGGCTGTGGATGTATGGAACAGCCTCCCTGAGGAGGTCGTGGAGTCAAGAACAGTGAGGGATTTCAAGAATGCATGGGACAGACATAAGGCAGTCCTAGTGGGGGTAGGAGAAAGTAGGCTGTTGGTTAACTAGGATCTGCAGCTTATCTGTTAGGTAGGAAAATGGGCAGACTAGGTGGGCCAAGCAGTCCTTATCTGCTGTCAAATTCTATGTTTCTATGTTTTCCTGACCATGGATATACTAAAACAAAAATTTCTTAACAAAATGTTTCAAAAGAAGTAGTTTAGCAGTAATTTAGTTGATGTGGTATAAAGAGCTGATCCCTGGAAAATTACCTTGTTGGGGAGGGCTGCCACAAGTAGAATGGGACTTCATGGATGGGGGAGCTCACTGTAGCAGAAGAGGCATGATGGCATTAAAAGCTTAATGGTGTGGATGGAGAGGCACAAATATTTGAGCATGACTTTGGTAGAGGACTAAGTGTGACTTGGGGGTTGGGGATCATCAGGAATTGAGTGAGTCTTGGTATTTTTAGCATAATGATTTTCTGAAGCTTCAGCCTTCAATGGGTTAGACTCTCCATCCATCTGTGCAGTATGTCACTAAGCCAACTAAGCCACATGCAGTGGGGTATGGGTAAAACCCAGATCACCAGATCTGGACCAGGGCTATAAAATTTGAAATGGCCACAGGTTGCGCAAATATTGCTGATCCACTCACTTCAGATTATCTGTTCTGACCTCTGCCTATCTGGTATGTTCCTGACGGTTCCATTTTCAACTATGCCAAGGAAAGGTTGAAAAACAGACTTCCAGGAGTGGACCAGATACATAAAAGTCAGACTGAAGAGTACAGCCAGAGTGACTGGACAAGCAGTATTTGTAAAAGTTGCACCCAGTATGGCCAGTTTGGATTTTTATGGAATTGCTGTGGTTCAGGTCTGTCAGTCCAGTTTTTTTGCACCTCCCCAGCTCCTGGTCACCCACTTCTTTAGGCTGCCTAGGCCCCATTGGCACCCTGCCCCCCAAGACCAGCCACAACCTCCCCACATTGCAGCCCCCCCTGGGATAACCCGGCATAACCCTTCACCAGGTGGGTCCCTCTCCTCCAAGGGAGATAGGCATCAGTGGGGATTGGTCAGCACACTCATTTTCTTGGCCTGAGTGCTGCTGAGGTGGTCCTGGCTGTCTCTCAGGGCTTCTGTGGCAGCAGGAGCTGGCAACCATCATCTGGTTGGCCATGGAGCACTGTTTTTCTTGTTTGCTCCCTGGGTATGTGGTATGCCACTAACTTCAAGGCATACACCGATGTTCATCATGCCCCATTAGTCAGTGGGACCCAATGCATTGCCATGCCCCCGACCTCCTCCAGGAGTCAGTAAGCACTGGGTCATCTCCCCACCTTCCCCCTGACAGAAGGTGAGCAGTCATCAGATGCTCATGCTTTCTCCCACTGGCTGGCCCTCCACTGCCTCAGGACCATTCCCAAACCCGGGTCAGCAGTGTCACAAGTGGAAATCCAACCACTGCACCAACAGGCCAGTGGCCAGTCTCAATTTTAATCAATCAATCAATCTTTATTTTATACTGAAAGGTATGTGAGCAAAAATGCCCATTTACACAAACGTCCAGTTAAGTATAAAAAGAGAACTGAACACCTGGTCAAACAATTACATAGTAAATTACAATATAAACAGGTTGAATACAGAGATCATGAGGGATATACAGAAGAAAGGGGAAGAAAATAAATAACAGTGACCAAATTTACAGCATGGGATATAGTTGGAGGTATAATTCAAGAATATGAACAGTTGGGTGATGCATCAAAAACAAGAAGTGCAAGTCCTGCAGCACCCAAATCCTGCATGCAGATGAGCATTCCCACTGTGTGATCTGCCTAGGCCCCAAACACCAGGTCAAGGACTGTGCACTCTGCCAACCCTTCAATCAGTCCACACAGATTAGGCACCAGAAAAAGCTTGTAGCCCACATGCTGGAGAAGTGCCTAACTTTGATGGAAAAAGAGTTGTAGAATCTGTGGTAAAAGTCTTCTTCTCCAATGCCAGAACCCAAAAAGAAGAAAAAGGACAAGGAGAGGCACTGAGACTGGGATAGGTCTCCATCCACTGACAGCAGAGGGGCCTCCACCTCTGTAAGTACCCCTACTGTCAAGTCTCCTACTGCTCCGGCGGATTAGACCACAGCCTCCCTGCCTGCTTTACTCATGGTGCAGTTGGGGCTCTTCTTAGATGCTGGAACCCCTATTGTGCTTCTTAGGCCCACATCTTAATCAGAGTCTATTGCCAGCAGCCAGGCCAATAAGTCACTCCCCGGACCCACTGAGGAACACATGGTCACAGCCGGTAAGCTGAACACCAGCTCTGCTGTTGTCTGCATGGCCCAGGCTGATAAGTCAGATGTTAACTCTTCTGATGTCTGCATGACCATGGCTGATAAGTCGCTCCACAATTCCTCTGGGGACCTCACAGTTAAAGCTGTCCTGTCGGGGTCACAGGATACCCCTGACATCAAGTTGAGCCAGTTGCCAGACACACAACTCTGGGCTTGCCTGAAGATCCAGAGCTTGAGGTGGGCACTAATCTGGAAGTTCACCATCCTTCGCCAGGTCAGTCTCTTCCTGGTTCACCCACTTGGCCTATTGTTAATCCCTCCAGGGATCATTCATTGGGACCTCCTCAACCCAAGTCCTCTTGGACAACCAGGTTCTGCCATCTTGAACTCCAGCTTCCCAGGCAATAGTAGGTCTTCTATCAAGTTCTACTCACACCCAAATGCCAAGAGACCCTTTACCAGGTGACCCCTCACCTGATCAGGGTATGTCTGGCACTGTGGCCATTCTTCAGATGCTGGATGGCCTTCTGTCAGGCCCCCTGGCACCAAATCCTCTGGTGCTAGACATTTCTGTGCCTGATCCAGTGCCAGACCCTTTGAATGTCCATACAGTGCCAACACCTGGTCATTCTGGACCTCCTGTGAGGCCTTCGGCCCCACCTCCTGCTGGGTCTTCAGCTCTGCTTCTGGCTGGATGTATGGGCAATGTTCCAGGCTAGCAGCCCCCACAATACCCAGTGTACCCTTTGCAGGGGTATCCAACACCTGATCATCAGCCCCAGGTACCAGATGCTGGGATATGTCTAATCAAGGGTTTGATCCTTCTGGCTTTCCCTACTGTTATCAGGCCCATGGATACCCTCAATATAAGATGTCAGGCTATCCATTATACCAGCTTCCTTTTCCACCACATCCTCCTCCTCAGCCTCTGCCTCCACAGCAGCATCAGGCTGATATCCAGGCAGTGTTTCAGACCCTGATTTAGGAGGCCAGGACTCAACTAGCCTCAGAGCTTGACCATCAGAAACCAGTGGCTGCCTCTTCTCCAGCCTCCTTTTTGACTCCTGGATCAGCCTCTCCTGTGGATTCTCACTTTTCTGGAGAAGGCTCCTCTAGACACCAGGTCAGGGATAAAACAAGTACACTCCTCTAAAAAGGGTTCAGATCCCTAGCAGGCACTATTCGGATTCTGACTCCAACTCATCCTCCAACTCTGGTACACATACACCTACAGAGCCTCAGCCTAAGGAGTCTCCAAAGTCTCCTCTGGAGGACCCTTCCTTTTCAGAACTCCTCATAACAATATAAAATGCCCGTGGCAGGGCTATCCAGGAAAAGGATCCAAAGTGGAAAAGGCTTGCGGAACATCTAGACATGACTGACATGGCTCCTATGCCCATACTGCCTTGGACTGGGCCCCATGAAGATCTGACATCCACTATCTGGCAACAGCCTTCCTCCATTCTGGCTGTTTCAAAAAAGGCAGAGAGAATGTACCACCTCCCAGATGGGATCACACACCTTACTGGCCATACTAATGCAGACTCGGTTGTTATCATGGCTGCCCATGACTGGCCACTAAACCTAAACATTTGAGCATGTCTCCCCCGACAAGGAGTCTAAGTAGCTGGACAGTTTCAGTTGCAAGATCCATTCCTCCTCCACTTTCACTCTCAGGTTCCTTAATTATGTGTCTTATGTGGTTTCCTACCAGAAATCTTATCTGGCCTCATTTAAGTCCAAGCAGGAAGCTATCTAAGACCAGAAGCTTAAGGATGAGATTACCAGAGCAGTGAAAATGGCTAAATCTCTTGTTATCATGCCCTCTGGGCCACTTATGACACAGTAGACTCAGTTGCTCACACCACAGCCACTGCTGCCTGCATTAGGTGACATGCATGGCTCAGGATTGCTGCCAGGCACAAGACATCCCGACATCCTTCCTGGATGCCCTTTTCAGGGGATCCATGTTATTCAGAATTGATACCAAGGATATTTTAGTTGAATTGCAGGACCATGGTAAATCCATCTGCAATATCCACTTTTATATACTGAAGGGGTTACAAAGGCAAATAGCCTTTTCGTCAGCAACAGAGACACCAGACCAAAGAGGCCCCTGCCAAACACCAGGTCAAATGCTGGTATCCAGCATCAGGGACCCCTATTCTCCTTGCCAAGTCCCAGAAGCCCCCAGAGGAACTGCCAGTCCCCTCCCATTGGCCTCCTGACTCATGGAGGACCCCTCCCCATCTCCTCCAGATCCTCTAGGGGAACCAGTGGAGGGAAGATTTTCCCTCCACCTTTCAGTGTTGCAGGACATAACCACAAACTCTTGGGTCTTTCAGTTAATAGCAAGAGGTCACACCATAGAGTTCCTAGACAAGCCTCTGGACAACCCCCCCAAGCCTCTCCCATTATTCTCTAAGCACCTGTCTCTGATAGAGGACGAGATCCAGGCTGTTCTGCAAAAGTCATCCATAGAGCCTGTGGCTCCAGCACAGATAGGAAGAGGGTACTACTTCAATTCCTTCCTAGTGCCCCAAAAAATAGGTGACCTAAGACCCATCTTGGACCTCATCATGCTCATCTTGTACATCAAGTACAAGAGGTTCTGCATGCTCACCATCTAAGAATGTCTACCCCTTGCTCCACTAGGACCATTGGCTTTGTGTGCTGGACATGCAGGATTCTTACCTGCACATCCCTGTCTTCCAGGTCCACTATCACTTTCTTCGGTTTGCCTTCCAGGGGGAAAATTACCAGCTCAAGGCTCTCCCTTTTGGCTTATCCTCAGCACCTCAGGTTTTTACCAAGTGCTTAGCAGTGGTGGCTGTGGCCCTATGCCACAGAGGGATCTAATTGTGCCTATATCTGGATGACTTGCTTCCGCCAGCCCTATCACAGAGTAGTCTGAGGGAGTCCCTCTTCTTCATCCTGGACCTCTGTTCCAGACATAGAATAACAGTCAACTATCTCAAGTCCCATCTCTCCTTTCCCAGCACCTACAATTCATTTGGAGCAGTGCTGGATATGGTCCAAGGCAGGGCCTTCCTCCCATCTGATAGAGCGGAGACCCTGCAGGAACAGGCTAGATTAGTGGCCAACTTATGCTGGACCATAGCCCGGTCGATCCTCTGTCTTCTCGGGCTGATGGCACTGCAATCCCAACAATTCCTCTAACCAAACTGTATATGAGGGTTACCCAATGGAATCTTCATGTCCAATAGGATCAGAGGCTGGACAACCTGAACTACAGTGCCCTAGTGTCTGGGTACATGAAGAAGGATCTTCTTTGGTGGCAGGTGTTGTCCAATCTCTCCATGGGGTTCCCCTTTCATCCCCTGATCCTACCATGACCCTTACATCGGAAGCTACATGTCAAGGCTGGGGAACGCACCTAGGAGACTATCAGACCCAGGGACCATTGTCTCAGCTGGAAGTGTCTCTACACATCAATATGTTAGAAATGAGAGCAATGCTGTATCCCCTCCAGCCTCTTCTATGTCTGGGGACACTTCTGGTTCAGACCAACAATATTTCTGTGGTCTGTACCTGAACAAACAGGGAGGCACTCGCTCATGCCCTCTATTCTAGGAGGCAATGCGAGTGTGGTACTGGGCAGTCCTGCATGACTCCCGCCTGACTGCTGTCCATATGCCGGGTGTCAGCAATGTCCTGGCAGACAGTCTCAGCCCCTTCACTGTCGGGGCTCATGAAGTGGGAGCTAAATCAAGAGGTGGTCAAAAGCTTTTCCAACCTGTGGGGTTGGCAGGAGATAGATTTCTTCGTCTCCCCATCCAATGCAAAACTAGCCACTTTTTGCTGTCTTGTTCCCTGGCTTGGTGTTTTCTGGTGAAACACACTGTCTTTTTGCTGGACAGGGAGGATCTTGTATGCCTTTCCTCCCTTCCCAGTGCTACTAGATGTCTTCCTAAACATGTCTCGACATTGTGTTTATCTTTCACCTTGTCACAACATATATTTGTCTCAGCAGTGTTTGCAATTAAGATACAGTACCTTCATGTATATGACGGCCCAGTTCTATTGAGTTGATTGCTATAACAGTGCAAAGAATAAAATGTGAAACATATAGGCAATTGTAATACAGATGGTGGCATTATTTTTAAATCTGCCCTTGCTCAACATACCGTACTTTGACTCAGTTAGTGTATGCAACGGCAATTCATGTTTATGTTTAAGCCCATGAAACACCCTTATCTAGTTAGTGCATTTACAGCCATAGTGGTTCTGCCAGAGTTTTTTTTTTGTGGGACAGGATGCAACTCTAAACCAAAAGGCAGTATTGTCTATGTCAAGCACAAGCATAATTCAGACAAACCTGTGGCAGCTGTAACAGCACTCATGCTGGACACAGGAGATGTCTGGTACTTATGGAGGTGAATGTAGTTGAAGCAGCAGTAGTGAATAAAATTTGAGTTATTACCTGAACAATGAAAGAGGAATCCACAGTTTGCAGGATATTGTGAGGTTTACTTAGGCCACTGCTTTTTTTTTTAGTCATCTATTTTCTCCCTTACCATGCCCCGGATCCACCTCTCCTTCAGGCAGCCAAGGTCACCAGCACTCCTCCATTTAGCCCCCTCAAGCCCTCACCTCCTATTGCAGCCAACCCCTTTAAGTAGCTCGGTGTTACCCTCTCGCCGAATGGGTCCCTCTTCTTCGAGGGGGAAGGCACAGGTGGGGGCAGCCCAGCACACTATATTTTTACTTCAGCCTGGGGGCACTGCTGATGTGGACTAGTCTGCAAGAAGCCTGGAGGGTGCCAGTAGACCAGATGCCATCATCTGGCCAATTTGGAGTGGTTTTTCCAATTTTTCTGGCACTTCCTGCATTGTGACACTTTCTGCAGTGCTCCAGGTCTCCACTGGGGGCTCCCATAGAGCGAAGTGGCCCTGTAACCCACCCCAGGAGAGGAGAGCAGTTCAATGAACACTCAATCCTCCCCTTCCCCTGCCTGCCAACCCTGGCGACCTGAGTCCATTCCCGAACCCAGGTCACTGGTGTGGTGTGAGGTAAAGTGCCAGCGCCTTAACCCTCTGCACCACTGAGCTGGCGTGACCACTGCTTTTTTAACTTTCTTTTTATAATAATGCCTTCCTGTCTCTCACACCTGCCTCCTTCAGGAACTCACAAGGCACAAACAATCCCCTGTACTCCTACCTGCAATGGCCACTCCCCATGGAGAGCAGGTAGTCATGTAAAGTGGCATTTCTAAAATAATTATTTGCCTCAAAGGGGCTCTTTTTTTAAACAGTTGTATCCTGTTAGCATGCTCCAAATGTCATTAAAATGACTTATTTATCTTCAAGTTCTTAAAAGTGATTTTTATTTTAAATTAATTAATTAATTACTTAATTGATTCCTTCCTTCCTTCCTTCCTTCCTTCCTTCCTTCCTTCCTTCCTTCCTTCCTTCCTTTACTGGGTTGGTGTACTGATCCAAGGACCTTTTTCAGGCATGGCCTAGGCCAGAGACTGGCACATACTGAAAGGTCACAGTAAAGACAGGTAAATACAGTGTTCTACAGTAACAAATAACAGGCAGCTTAGATCTGGAAGCTACACAGTGTTTGGCAGCAGAAACTGCAGCTCAGAGTTAACATTGACAGGTAAAGAGCAGTATTGAACAAAAAATATACATACTAATAAATTATAATTCATGGGTACATTTCCAATTTGCAGGTAGCCAGGGTGTTGGCCAGCAAGTCAGTCTCTAGGTAAGAGAAGAAGGAAATGGTAGGGGACAATGGAGGCACAGACAGGTTATGCAGGAGCACCAGTGGCCTGGGGTCAGGAACAGGTCATGGAGAACAGGAAGTGGATTTTCAGTGGGGTATGTAAATTTAGCGGGGGATCAATGGAACGCAGTGGAGGGAAGGGAGAGGTCATTCCAGAGGAAGGACCCAGCAACGGAAAAGGCCTTTGACCCATCCTGGTGGTAATGTGTGGATGGCCGAGTTGGAGGTAGGACAAGTGGCAGAGATGGCAGCTATGATTTTTGGGGCAGACTACATGAGATAGAGGGGAGTATGAGGGGCAGTAGATGGCATCCCCAGTGGTCCAGGTCAGTAAATAGAAGTGTCAGGCTTGAAGGGGAAGCCAAAGATGGGACTGATAGAGAAAGCAGTGGTGCATGGAGAGAGGAGTGTAAAGGATGAAGTGGCAAATCTGGCCATGCTGTGCGCCCTTAGAACTTAAAAGAACTTGATAGCCACTAGGCCCTGATGCCAGCCTGCATTTCTTAGTAAGACCTTGGCTCCCAAGCCCGGAAATGTTCTGTTTTGTTTATTTTTTGTAAGGATTTTTCTTCTTCCTGCCTGCATTCATTCAGTTCTTTAAAGGACTCACTAGCTGTCAAGCTCTGAAAATGGATGTAATAGTAGCCTGCATTCCCTAATCCCTGAAAAGTTTTTTTATGATTTTTGCTCCTGCCTGCATGCCTCTAGTCCTTAAAAAGACTCTCATTAGCTCCCGAGCCTTGGAAAAGGCTTTTTAAAATGAATTTTCTGCTTGCTTGCCCTGATACAGTAGGTCCTTATATAATTATTTATCTACAAGTCCTTAGAAGAGCTTTTAATTATATATTATGCTACACTGGTGAGGGTCCCTGAAACTTCATATCAGTAGCCCTTAAAAGGATGGTTTGTGAGTACTGATTTAAAGCCCTTAAAGAGATGTTTTTCTGCGTGCTGCCAACTGCTCTGACAACTAATTCAACTCCTCACCACAGCATGTTCTGATGGGGTGAATATCACCCACCAGCAACATTTACTGGGGAAGGATCAGCAGCCAATTAATGCCTCCAGTCCAGACTGTGATCAGATGCTTAGTGAAAGCCATAGGTGCCGGAACAGGGGGGTCCACAAGGGCCATGGCCTTACCACTTTTATAAGTGACTTATCACTTTTTGCAGTGATGTTAATGTATTTAATGGGGGAGAATTTATCCCTTACATCCTTGGCCCTACCACTTTTGAAACCGTTCTGGCATCAATGGTGAAAGCACCTGTCACGTGACACCAGCTGCGCGACTGCGTCAGTACGATTCTCAGTGCACAGACTTTGGGGTCACATGATAAGTTCTCCACTGCATTGCTCCTCCCTGGTCCTGGTTTCTCCACTACACCTAAGGGTAACTGCTCTGATTAAAGTGCAGTGCCAGTGCTGCACCATCGCAGATGGAAAAAGCACTTGGTGAGGGGATGGGCTGGGGAGATGAGAAAAAAGGTACGAGTACAGGAGAAAAAAATGAAAATACAGTAGCACTAATGATTCAGTTGTCCCAGTGGGCAGGCACTATGGGGCTGTAGATATCTTTAGACAAAAGTGCTTGCCTTGGGGCACCTAAAGTACAAGAATGTTGCAGAATGGCAGTGTCTCTTCCCAGCTGAAATTGTTTCCCCTCATAGTTCTGTTAGTGCATCCCACAGTATTCAAAATTACACATATTTCACCATAGCTTATTATATCTGTGTCTCATCCTAGTTACACCAGTTTCTGCTCCCAGTTCCACCAGTATCAGTTGCAGCAGTGTCACCTCCCAGTTATTCAGTTTCTCCTCCCAGTTACACCAATACCTGCACTTCCCAGTTTTGATCTTGGGGTCCCAGTTACACTAGTTTTTTTACTTACTAAATAAAAGAAAAAGGCAATCAGTTCTGCAGAAATATTTTCCGCAGTTCACCACATTATTCTGCAATATATGTCAGAATCCCACAGTTTAAGGCAGAATTAATCAAAATTTTCCTCCGTTTTCATGGAATTTCACAGAAGCAAATTTCACATTTTGCAAGAATTTTGCCAGCGGAATTTAAATTTCACACAGCCCTATAGTGTAGTACAATTTGCATTCAATGTAACATACTTATACATGAATTTGGTTATAATAACTGGTGACCCCTGATATCAACTTGCTTGTTGAAGTTTTCAAAAGCCGTATCAATCCAGTGCGACACCACACTGAGTTGATACAGCATCACACCGAGTTGATACAGCATCACACCGAGTTGATACAGCATCACACCGAGTTGATATGGAGCCAAGGGGATGCTTGTTCATGTCCGTGCTTCTTATTTTCAGTGCCATACTCAGAAAAGGTATTGTGTGGTGCAGTATGTAGCAAAGAGTAGGGCAAACATATTCTTTTTCTTAAACGAGCGGTGTAGTTTGTTTTATTTTGTCTGAAAAAAAATAATGCAGTACTTCCAGGCATGCGCATTATGCGTCCCCTCAGCTCTGTGCCACACTAGCTCATGGCCATGCAGAGCCAACATTTCAGATGTACCACATGCGAGGTTACTTTTTTTACAAATTTTAGGAGTATTTATGCATTTGACATTACTAAAGCTAGTTCCTCACACCGTTGTTTGTACTCTCTCAAATTTGACTAAAAGGCTAACAGTGTTCCTTAGTCTTGTATTTTTTTGCTTTAAAACAAAATAAAAAATGCACCAGTTATTATAAAAAAAATGCATATGTAGCTATGTGATGTGCGTATTTTTTACACACCCTCAGTTTGTGATAATATATAAACCTTGTGAGCTTCGCTCTCAAGGTTTATATATCACACGTCTTGGGTGTGTAAAACAAACTGCATATCACACACCTACATATGCATTATTGCCTACATACACTGGTGTAACCAAATTCATGTACAAGTATGCCACATTGAATGAAAATTTTACTACTACTTCTGCTCCCTCTACTCTACCCTATCCATCCTCCCCCTACCGTCACATCTCCAGTCACACTGTATCTTCTCCATGTCCAGATACTAGTTTGGTTCCCTTCTATCCTACCTCTTCTCACTCCTGTCTCCATTCCCTTCTGCTCCCAACACTCCAGGGATCATTGAACCTTCTCCACCCCTCATCTCATATTCCTCTGCTGGGCAAGCTGCCTTCTCCTATTAACGTCTGATACTCTGGAACTTGCTTCCCTCCACCATTCCTCCTCCGCTGGCCCTCTCAGCTAGCAGTTGAAACTCCTTCCCCCCCACCTTCTCCTGCTTCCCACAGGGGGCCCTCCCTGGTGGCTTTTGTGGTTCAGGAGTCAGGCATACCTTGCTTAACTAGTCTCTTCTGTTCGGCAATGCCTGACTTTGTGCCTGACTGCAACATTATTTTGCACATGTATAGGCATGACATGCTGCCTGCTAATTCCACACTTTACATTTTATCAAGATACTGTATGTGCCTGTGCTGAATTATTTATTGTACTGTGACCATGCTTTATTTTAAGCACCAAGAAATGTATTTTTATTCACTGTACCCCCTGTAACCCTCTTCCCTGGTTCACAACTGGAAAAGAACCTCGGCTCGCTGTACCTTTCCCAGTCATCAGTTTTCAAATCAAAAAAGAACTGGACAGCAGCCCCATGGGAAGGGGATGGGAGTAGCAAAGCACCAAGCAAACAATCCTTGAAGTGAAATTAAAAAAAGGAAAACTATTGAAACAACAGTAAGTGCACCAGTAGAGGGACTACTTTACAAAAACATGTTTTATTCATTTTAATAATTTTTTAAAGTGATTTGTTTTTATAATATTGTGTATAATTTTATACTAATACTCATTTTATTTCTTTTTTTACGCTCCCCCACCCACACACCAGCCAGTCACTCTTTTGTTTCTCTTCAAGGACCTATTCTTGTCCTGCGCTACTCTCAACCACCCACTGCCCCACAGTGCAGCTACCCAGGGTACCCCGATGTATCCCTTCATCAGGTGGGTTCCCTTCCTGTGAAGGGAATTAGCCTTACTGGCCTGTCAGTGGTCCTGGTGCTGCTGGGGCAGCCATTCATGATCCAGGAGCTCCGGTGGCAAGGGTCCAAGAGGCCATCACCTGACCGGCCAGTGCACCATTTTCCTCTGGTTTTCTCCTGCAGGAGCATGACATGCAGGATGTCATGGCAGATGCTGACATCTGTCATGCTGCTCTAGGTAGTGGGATCCAGATGTACTACTGCTCCCCCAGCCTCTACCAGGAGTCAGCAGGTGCTGGCCCTCAACCCCACCCTCCCCCAAGAGAAGGTGAGTAGCCATCAGATGCTCAAGCCTTCTCTCCCCCTGCCGGCCCTCTGATGCTTGAGTCTGTTCCCGAACCCAGGTCACTGGCATTGCAGCGGTGAATCTTTCAGCTGTACCAGTGGGCTGGCATATATCTATTTTCTAAGTGCAGTAATACCCTCCTGGGAGGGCGATATGGCAGTAAGGACCTTACAGGGGCTAAAAAGCCCTCCACCTGAGGTGTCGGGCCTCATTATACCCCTGGACACTCCAGTATCACCCAATAGTGCCCACCCTGTCAGGTAATATTGCTAGCATAATATGTGAGTGCATCAAACATTTAGGATCCTGCATTTGCTTTGTATTCAATTCCTCTGTCATCCTGTTTAATAAGCTCATCCCACTCCTCCCAGCCAGTAACTTAGTCAATGAAAAGAAGAGATAAGGAAGTTTGCAAAAAGTTAGCCCAAATACTTCTCTAACTGGGAAAGAAAGAAGTTAACTCTTACAGTACAGTACCTGTTATTGGTACAGACAAGCTCCTGATGTCAAAACAGCCAATACCACCTTTAATTACTACCCTTCTTGGATGCTAAATGTCTGGCATTAATGACAATGCAAACATGGGGAAGGTTATGGTGCAGCGTGAGCAACAGTATTTACCTCCTCACAGAACAAAGGCCCTGGCACCTGTTCTTCATCCCCACACTCGAATTACATATCCCTTGACAAACTGTAAGTTCACAGTTCATTGCACAGGGAAATGTTATTATTTTATTTATTTCAAATGTTTTACTAGGAAATAAATACTGAGCTGGTAACGGCTTGTTTCCAGATGAGTCATGGAGAAATAAATGTATTTATTTATTTGAGTTATGATGAGGAGAAGGAGTCAATGGCCTGTTTTCAGTCATGCTTGATAGTGGCAGACAATATAGTACATTACAATACAGTACGCCAGGGGTGTCCAACCTTTTCAGGGTCATAAGGCACATTTAAATTTCTGAGTAAGACATGAGTCACAACAACATGCGGCCCATACCATACCCATATTTAGGAGTTAAAATAATAACAGTCATAGTCAATAGTCAATAGTCATATGTTATTATGTAAGCAAAAATACCCGACAGGGTGGGCATTACTGGGAAATACCAGACCACCCAGGGGCATAGTGAGGCCCGACGCCGCAGGCGGAGGGCCTTATAGCCCCTGGAAGGTCTGGTATTTCCCAATAATGCCCTCCCTTGAGGGTATTATTGCTCTTAGAAAATGGCCACTCTAAAAGAAAAAAAAATGTAATAAAATACTGTACATAAACTTGTTTACAATCATTTTTGTTATAAAATATTTCCTCCACTAACAAGACAGAGCTTTTTTTTTTTGGTGAGGTACCTACCCCCCCCCCCATTTGTCTGTGGTAGGAGAGAAGAAAAGAAAGGGCCAAGGACATCACTAATCTGTGGTGCTCACTTCTCTGTGGTAAAGCAGAGACTGCAATATCTCCAGTACCGCTACTGTGCATGAGAACAGCGGTACTTTCTTAATTTTTCATACTGCAGATGGACGTCTGTGTGTGGTATGAAAACCAAGGAAATACCGCTGTTGTTGTGCTCTGTGGTTGTTTTGCTGATAATAGTTTGTATGGCAATATAGCAAGCAGTTTTTATGATCGGATTGAAAGATTTACTATGTAGTGCCATTTAATGACAAAAGAGTTTTTTTTTTTTTTTTTACCTGAGTCGTGGGAGGAGAGCGGCTGTCAATGGTGAAGGCAGTACTGTTGGGGGCGGCTGTGCTTCTCGCTAAGCGAGCCAAAAAAACATGGCGGGTTTTTCAAATTTTCTCTGGTGCTTTCAGCCAATTAGAAAGCAGGCTGGGCACCTCTGGAAAATGCTGCACTGTAGAGTGTCACTTGGACTGGCTCTTATTTTTAACTGGGCATTTATTGAAAAATAAATGCCCAGCTTGGAGACTGTGTGAGCCAATCAGCTTTTAGAATTTATTCTTGCCATTTTCTAAGTTTTATTAAAATACAGTATTTAAAAAATTC
This sequence comes from Neoceratodus forsteri, assembly GCA_016271365.2. Lineage (NCBI taxonomy): Eukaryota > Metazoa > Chordata > Ceratodontiformes > Ceratodontidae > Neoceratodus > Neoceratodus forsteri. Next base: position 174,861,991 of record CM057457.1, on the reverse strand, counting down.
TAATTTAAAAATAATTATTCATAGCAGCACTGGAGCTTTAAATTTTCTTGCAGGCTTAGTAAATATAGTTTGTTGAGCACATGGCACTTTTCACATCCTGTATTTTACCTTTCCTCAAATTAAAAGAGCTGCTGACACCTCAAAGAAAACTTTGAAAAACATAATAATTAGGTACAATTCAACTTGCATTACAAATATATTCTATAGATTTCTCTCCCCATCTTTTATTACAGAAGAAATTTGCACAAATACATGATCTTTATCTGTTAGAGTTGATCTGCCCCATAGCATACTCCCTACTCCACGTCATAGTCCTCTGTTGTGACATCACAGTCTGTTGCCATGGGAGTAACTGTGATGCCACAAGTAGAGCATTATGACCTCAGGAAGGGAGAAAGCAACAGGAATTGATGAACTCTTCAGGAGCAGCACTCCTGTTTTCATGCAAATGGCCTCAGTAATAAATAATGAGGAGGAAAAATACAGAACTAATGTGAAATATACACTGACCAGTATCTAAATATTATGTTTTGTTTAAGTTATCCTGAAGGCACCAGCTGCTCTTTAAAAGACTGTGACATGTAATTGACACATATTTGACAAACTCCTTGAGAGCCACATCAAACTGCTTCGAGAGCAACATGTGGCTTGTGAGCTACAGGTTGATCACCCCTGCAAAATGCAGTAGAAGAGGAGCTAGTGGTAATGCAAGCAGTGTTATATGAAAAACAAATCCCAACATTTTATGTTTGTACATTACCTTGAACCTCATGTGCTTGAAATAAGGATCACAGTTCTACCTCCAAAATACAGCCACCACCTGACAACCTGTGTGCCAACCATGCAGCTATGCATGTAATCTAATGTGGACGAGGGCCTTGGTTACTAAAGTTGGTGGTGCATGAAGATTTAACACATGTGATGTGGTGCCTCCATCTGAGGTTGCTCCCTTCTGGGTGCTTTGAGAGGGGCTGCTCCTTAGGAAATCTAACAACTGAAGTACTGAAATACAGTACATTATTATCCTTTAAAATAACTGGCCCCAGTAACAACACTAGAAAAGTAGCAGCTAACAAGCAGACCTGGAATTTATTTACAGTGATTTGCACAACCATAATTGGGCATTCAGATTTGCTGAGACCAGCAGAGGTCTTTATCAGTTTACATATTATAGTCAGTTGAAATGTGATATCTCAGATTCATGTAAGAATAACACACAGAACTTGCAGTGCTGCACTTTGTCCAAATTATACATTTTTTTAATTTAGTTTTTAAACAAACGTCTAATTAGTATCTTTTTTCACAAAATCTATGAAATTGCACAGTTTGCCCCAAATTGCTAATTTTTTGACATTTTTAACTAAAGAAAATTGATAGTTTGGAATGTTCATGTGTATAATTTGTGAAAAATATTCTTTATGTTCAGATTGTTTGCTCAAAAGGGTGTAAAAATTGCTGTTTGCAATTTTTATATGCAAAATACATGAAAGTGTTACTCTTTGGTCCAAATTGTGCACTTCTGAAAAAATATGATTTTTTTTGTTCTAGTTAGTTATTTAACCAGGTATAGTGCACTAAGCTGAAAGCTTTTTTACAGGAGCGACCTGGGAGCACAAGGAGGTTAAGTGACTTGCTCAGGGTCACACAGTATGCAAGTGAAAGCTGTGGGATTCAAACCCAGGTCTGGTCTGCTGGATGTCACCAGATTTGCAGCTCAGAGCCTTAGACCACTGCACTATACTGCCTCCTCTACTGTAATGTACTGTTTGGAATTTATATATGCAAAATATTTAAAAGTGTTTATTTGCAAATTTAAAAAAAATATATACTTTTGGTAACATTGCATATTTTAGAAATGTAAAATGCTCACTTGGAAAGTATATGAACAAACTTTTGTCAATGCTGAATGTTTGCTTGCTGGCATTGGCATTGGTAGTGTAGGAGTTAAAGAGATGCATAATAGGAATGGCAGTGAAGTACTGAACTGAAGCCAACCCTGCCACTGCCCTGCAGAGACTGACAGGCATTGGGGTGTGCCTTTTGGTCATCAGGCATAACGGCCATGCCATTTCACCACACCCTACCCTATAGACACCGATAAGTGTCACAGTGTGCCTTGGAGTCTTTGGGCCTTATTCCTCCCCCATTCCATAAGAAATATGGTGAGATGGGTGCAGCATAGGAGAATGGGGTGAACTTTGGGGCCAAATAGTCCAAGGCACACCTTGATGCCTGTCACTGACAGCAGGGTGTGGGTGGGGATGGAATGGCAGGAGTATTACAGGTGACAATCCCAAGTCACACCACTCATGCCTGTCAGTTTCTACAGGGTGGGGCGTTATGATTGGAAACACTAATGTCCCAGGCATTCATTGGTATTTTCACTCCAAATTTTAAACATGTTTTTTTTGTGACCCCCCCACCTCATGAACAATGGCAATATCAGTTTGTTAGCGGAAAGCTGATTTTTCATAACAACTACACCATTTGGCACCACTGGCGTCAAAACACATTTCGAACAGGATGTGAAAAATGACAGCTGTACTGTTTATGGGGAGGTGTAAAAAATGGCAATGTTAAAAAAATCTGGAGTGAAAATATAAAAGAACTGGTGAAGTCATGAATGTGCATAGAAACTGCACAATGCACACCCATAATGTAATTAGTTTGGGGATTTTTTACAGCAGATTGTCAACACAGGCATTTTGGGACCTCCGCTCATTAACAGTGTCACTGTGATTTTCTTAATCTGTCCTGAACATTGATTTCCCACAGCGACCATGCATTTCTGTACTGGAAGTGCAAAAACACATTTTGGTCAGGGTGTGAAAAATGACAGCTGTACTGTTCATAAGGAGGTGTTGAAAAATGCCAGCGTTGTCAATCTGGACTGAAAATATTACAAATTTGTGGACTTTTGTTATCAAAATTTCAACATAGCCATTTTAAGACCTCTGCTCATGAACAGTATCACTGTGGTTTTCTTACTCTGTCCTGAACATTGATTTCACACACCGACTGTGCCATTGTGCGCTACATGCGCAAAAACACATTTTGGACAATATATGAAAAATGAAAGCTGTACTGCTCATAAGGAGGTGTGGTAAAATGGCAATGTTGAAAATCTGGAGTGAAAATATTACAAATTTGCAAAGTTATGAGCGTGCGTAGGAACAGCGAAACGCACACTAGTAAAACAGTCATTTTTGAGAATTTTTTTCACCAAATTTTCAGCATAGGGTTTTGGGGGCCTACCTCATGAACTGTAGCACTGTCCTTTCATTACTGGGGCCGAAAAGGTGGTTCCACACAATGACCTCAAAATCACCTTTCAGGACTGAATAACAAAATGACAGTGACTGAGTTCATGAAGTGGGACCCCAAGAACCCCATGTTGAACATTTGGTGACAAAAGTCCCCAAAATGGCTGAGATATGCACCAAAGTTGAAAAAAAACCTATTTATGCCATTATACAGCTTACTGGCATTTTTTCAGTTTACAGTCGGCTTTGAAAAGTGCAGGCGTGTTTCTTGTCCACCGAAGATCATCGCGCTGGCCTCCAGAGGTAAGTATGAGTCAGAGGTGTGTGTGGGGAGGTGGATGCACAGAGGATGGGCATGGGTTGGGGATGGGGTGCAAGACAATAAACAAGGGACCATTTTTTGGTTTTAGGTCTTTTTTTTTCTTTTAGGAAGACGACGCCAGACTTTTGCCATGCTGGGGTGGGCTCCCAGTGTGGCATCTGCAAGGTTTTTTGGGGGGGCAGTGGAGCTGATGGGGGACTGGGTACCCCCATTGGCCATACAGAGATTTGCCACACTGGGGTGGTCTCCCAGTGTGGCACCTGGAAGTGTGTTGGGGGGCAGCAGACAGACGTTTGCCATGCTGGAGAGCTTGGCAGATGACACCAGGAGAAAGGACTGCTGTGTGACTGAACTTCTATGCTGGGACTAAAGTAGAAGAACATTTGTATTTGACTTTTAATTTAGGGTAAAAAAACTAACATACAAAAAAAAGTGTGTGTTTGGGTTAACTGAACTGAATGGGTATCTGAAAGTCCCAAACTGAGAAAACACTAGCACAAACAGTAAAGAAGGTGACAAGACTTTCTATAGATACATTAGTGAAAGGAGAAAGTCCAGAGGGGGTATTGCTAAGCTTAATGGAGAAAAGGGAGCATGTGAGGAGGAGGACCCTGTAAAGGCATCTATCCTAAATAGATACTTTTGCTCAGTATTTACTGAAGAGAAGGTAGGGCAGGGCCCACAGCTCAGCATCATGGACAAAGGGGAGGGAGGTGAGCACTACTCCCTTCACAAAAAAGGTCCTACAAGAGCTTGCTAAGCTCAGGTGGATAAGGCAATGAGACCTGATGGCATACATCCCAGGGTACTTAAGGAGCTAAAGGAGGAACTAGCAGAGCCATTAGCAGAATTGTTTAGTGAGTCTCTGAGCACAGGAGAGGTCCCAGAAGACTGGAGAAGGGCTCATGTGATCCCGCTCCACAAGAGTGGTAGCAGGGAGGAGGCGCGGAACTACAGACCGGTCAGTCTTACCTCAGTAGTGGGCAAGATTATGGAGGCACTCCTTAAGGAAAGGATAGTGCAACACCTGGAATCCATAGGGGCACAGGATCCAAGACAGCATGGGGTTACAAAGGAAGGTCCTGTCAAACTAATCTCAGAGATTTCTTTGACTGGGTAACCAGAGTGGTGGACCAAGGGGGAGCAGTTGATGTCGCCTACCTTGACTTCAGCAAAGCTTTTGACACTGTTCCATATAGAAGATTGATAAATAAGCAGGGTAGGCTTGGGGTGGGTCAGAAGTTGGTCAACTGTGTGGCAAACTGGTTGACGGGCAGAAAACAGAGAGTGGTGGTAAATGGTATACAGTCAGAAGAGATGCAAGTCACAAGTGGGGTACCTCAGGGATCAGTCCTGGGGCCAGTCCTCTTCAACATCTTCATTAGTGACCTTGCAGATGGACTAGAGGGTAAGGCTTGTCTGTTTGCAGATGACACCAAGATCTGCAACAGAGTAGATGATCCAGATGGGGTGGGCAGAATGAGAAGAGATCTGGATAAACTAGCAGAATGGTCAGAAGAGTGGCAACTGGGATTTAATGCAAAGAAGTGCAAAATCATGCACATAGGGAAGAGAAACCCTGAAGCCACCTATAGGCTGGGAGGAGTTGCTAGCAGTCACAAAGGAAGAAAGAGACTTGGGCATCATCATCACTGATGACCTAAAATCATCAACAGACCTCTAAAGCAGTAGGTAAGGCTAGGGGGTGTTAGGGTGTATTAGTAGGGGTATCACAAGTCGTAAGAGGGAGGTAATAATCCCTCTGTACAAGACACTGGTTAGGCCCCATCTGGAGTACTCGTGCAGTATTGGAGCCACACACCTTCACAAGGACATTAACCAAATTGAGGCAGTCAGGGAAGGGCAGCCAAAATGGTGCAGGGACTGCATCAGAAGACATGAGGACATATTAACAGAGCTCAATATGTATACCTTGAGCAAAGGAGGGAGAGAGGTGATATGATCGAGGCATTCAAACACCTTAAGGGCATAAACAAGGTGAAAGAGTCTAACATGTTTAAATATAAGAAAAATAGCAGGACAAGAGGACACAGCATGAGATTAGAGGGAGGCCGATTAAGGGGGAATGTGAGGAAATTCTTTTTCACAGAAAGGGTGGTGGATGCATGGAATGGCTTACCACAAGAAGTGGTGGCTATGAATACAGTGCAGGGCTTCAAACAGGCATGGGATAGGCATAAGGGAGCAATACAAATGACTATGAATAGATAGGTCACTGACAGAGCAAAGGCCAATTATAAGGCAGAAAAAGAAATGGGCAGACTGGATGGGCCTTGCGGTCCTTATCTGCCGTCAACTTCTATGTTTCTATGTTTCTATATCTAGGTGTAAATCTCAGGTGACTGAAAGGACTTAACTGCTGTGAGGTTTAAATTACTTGTAGAAAGATCTGGTAAGTAGGGGGAGTGGCTTAGCTAGAAGGAAGCTACATTTAAAGACTGCCTTAGAAAGTTTCTACTAATAGTTTGGCAGAAGACACCAGGAGAAAGGACTGCTGTGTGACTGAACTTCTCTGCTGGGACTAAAGTAGAAGAACATTTGTATTTGACTTTTAATTTAGGGTAAAAAAACTAACATACAAAAAAAAAGTGTGTGTTTGGGTTAACTGAACTGAATGGGTATCTGAAGAGTTATCTAGGTGTAAATCTCAGGTGACTGAAAGGACTGAACTGCTGTGAGGTTTAAATTACTTGTAGAAAGATCTGGTAAGTAGAGGGAGTGGCTTAGCTAGAAGGAAGCTACATTTAAATACTGCCTTAGAAAGTTTCTGCTAATAGCTTGGCAGAAGACACCAGGAGAAAGGACTGCTATGTGACTGAAAATCTCTGCTGGGACTAAAGTAGAAGAACATTTGTATTTGACTTTTAATTTAGGGTAAAAAAACTAACATACAAAAAAATATGTATGTTTGGGTTAACTGAACTGAATGGGTATCTGAAGAGTTATCTAGGTGTAAATCTCAGGTGACTGAAAGGACTTAACTGCTGTGAGGTTTAAATTACTTGTAGAAAGATCTGGTAAGTAGGGGGAGTGGCTTAGCTAGAAGGAAGCTACATTTAAAGACTGCCTTAGAAAGTTTCTGCTAATAGCTTGGCAGAAGACACCAGGAGAAAGGACTGCTGTGTGACTGAACTTCTCTGCTGGGACTATATTGCCCTCCTTCCTTTCCTCCCTCCACCCCCCCCAAGCTAGTTCTATTTTTATAGGCACAGAATTTGACTGACAACAGGAACTTCCTGTTTAGGGGCAGGAAGTGAGTGACCACAGAACCACCAAGGACCCACCATCCTAGAAGGGCAAGAGTAGCTCTCCAGCCCCCTCTAGCTGCTGGAGGTCTGCCTCTGAGCAAGTAAGTGGTCTACTGTGAAATATAGGATATTCTTGTCTCAGAACAGGACAATCAGGAGCTTAAAGGGCACACAGGCAGAAAGTAAGGAGAGAGAGAAGAAAAACAGAGGAAAGAGTAAGGATTGCAAACAGTTAAGGGGCCAGAAATAAGACATGATTGGAGTGGTGCAGTGCAGTGGCTGTGGAGCAGCAGTCTTCCGGGAGATGTTCTGGAGGATGCAGTGTTGTCCCATCTGCAGGCACCTCTCTGGGCTGAGGATGAGGTTGCTCATCTCAGGCTGAGTTGGCCAGGATTTGTGGGACCTCCTCTTCCATCCAGGGACCACCAGTGCCACTGCCGTTGCCTCAGAGGTTGCCAAGAAAGAGGAGCGGTTGGACCACAGTGGGCTCAAGAAGGGTGAGGGTGGTGGAACAGAGGCACATCCCTCCCATTGTACCTCTCCACAATTCCTATGCCATTCTAGCAAAGTGTGGTTCTTCTATGGAGGCACCCACAGTGGAGACCAAGGAAGATGCTGGGAACCTTTACAAAGGAGACCCACAGGAGGGTGGCAGGGGACCCTGCAGGGGAAGGAAACAACTTCTGGTGGGGGACTCCATTGTTAGGAAGGTAGAACTGGGGGAGGAAGGGGAGAGGGAGGTAAGGTGTCTGCCTGGCGCCGTGGCTTGTAGGGACAGGAAGCGAATCCTCAGGATTGCCAGAGCAGCTGCACAGGGTAGGGAGCTGGATGTCATTGTCCACCTAGGGACAAATGACCTGGCTAAGAAAGGGATTAGAGAAGTGCAGGAAGAGTTTGTGGAATTGGGGGAGGGGCCTTAGTCAAGTAGCATGCACGGTAACCTTCTCGGAGGTGCTACCCATCTATGGCATAGGAGAGGCTAGGGTGTTCCACACCATGGGATTCAATCAGTGGTTGAAAAACATGTGTGAAGCTCAGGGATTTGGCTTCATTGTGGACTGGGGGTGCACCTGGAGTGATGCAAGCCTATACTGGCATGATGGGATGCATCTGTCCGGGAGGGGAACCAGGATCCTAGGTGATAGGTTTAAAATGCTTCATTGGCAAGCTTTTAAACTAGCCAAGGGGGGGAAGGCACTGGAAAGGAGCAGGAAAATCCTAGCCCTCCCAAATAATCATGGTAGTAAGTGTGGCAAACACCAACATAGAGGTGTCGATAGGGAGAAGGGCAGGGGTAAATGGAGAAAGTGACAAAGGCAAGAAGGACAGGGATGGGACAAAAGGGAGTAAGGCCATCAGGAAATGGAGGGTAATGAGTACCAATGCCCGTAGTCTGGGCAACAAGCTCCCTGAACTGGTGACCTTGATGGAAGAGGGATGCCTGGATATCATAGCAGTCACAGAAACATGGTACACAGAGAACCATGACTGGGATGTTAACATACCAGGGTACATAACCTACAGGAGAGACAGGCAGGGAAGAAGAGGGGGAGGAGTAGCTCTCTATGTAAAGGGAGGGATAAAAACAACTGAACAAAAGAGTAAACAGGGAGGAGAGGAGGCACTGTGAGTCACCTTGGAGACTGGAAAGGGCACCACAATCCGCACAGGGGTTGTGTACAGACCCCCATGTCAGGGGGAAGGAATGGACAAGGATATGATAGAAGGCATTCTTAGAATGGCAGAGAAAGGGGAGATACTGTTGATGGGAGACCTGAATATGCCAGATGTTAACTGGAGCACATTTGCTACAGACACATCCAAGAGCAGGGCCATTCTTGATGCCCTACAGGTGGCAGGCATTAGACAGCTAGTTTCGGAACCCACTCTTCAGGGAGCAATCTTAGACCTCATACTCTCAAATGGGGCAGTGAGAGGATCTCAGATCTAGAAGTGGGTTGCCATCTGGGGACAAGTGACCATCAAACAGTGTGGTTCATGTTAAACTCAACTACAGAGTCAAGCCATACAAAAGTGAGGGTACTGGACTTTAGGAGGGCTGACTTTGGCAAGATGGGAGAGTGCCTCAGAAAAGCACTAGCAAACAGGCTAGAAGGAGGTGTGGAGCAACAATGGGGAATTATCAAAACTGCCATCACAGAGGCAACAAGCCTTTGTGTGAAGCAAATGAACAAATCAAAATGAAAGAAAAAGCCACCATGGTTCTCAAAAGAGGTGGCTGTGAAAGTCAGGAAGGAAAAGATAGCATTCCGGAAGTATAAGGAAACACAGAAGGAGCAGGACAGAGAGATGTACCAGTTAAGGCAGAAGGAAGCAGGGAGGGAAGTCAGAATAGCAAAGGCCCAAACTGAGGAAAAGATAGCCAACTCAGTTAAGAAGGAGGATAAAACCTTTTATAGGTACATCAGCGAGTGTAGAAAGACAAAGGGAGGGATAGTGAGGCTAAATAGAAAGAACAGTGGGTGGGCAGAGGGGGACAGTGAAAAAGCAGGAATACTGAATGAATATTTCTGCTCAGTATTCACAAAAGAGGAGGGGGAAGTGTCTAATCCAATTAACAGAAGCACTCTTGATAGGGGGGTCAATCCCAGTCCTTTCACAGAAGAAAGGGTTCTGCAAGAACTCCTAAAACTGAAGGTGGACAAAGCAATGGGTCCTGTTGGAATTCACCCAGAATTCTAAAAGAATTAAGGAGGAACTAGTGAAACCACTGGCTACTCTTTTAATAAATCATGGAAGGATGGTGTGGTACCAGGGACTGGAGGAAGGTGGATGTGATTCCCTTCACAAAAGTGGGTCCAAGACAGAGGCAGGAAACTACAGACCTGTTAGTCTGACCTCAGTGGTAGGGAAAGTGATGGAGTCACTTCTGAAGGAAAGAATAGTCGAGTACCTAGAGGCCAGTGGAGCACAGGACCCAAGGCAGCATGGGTTCACAGCGGGAAGGTCATGTCAGATGAATCTAATAGATTTCTTTGACTGGGTGACCAAAGTAGTAGACCAGGAGGGGGCTGTGGACATGGCCTACCTAGACTTTAGCAAGGCATTTGACACAGTCCCACACAAAAGATTAATAGTCAAATTAACCAGCCTGGGAGTGGGACCCAGGGTGGTAGCCTGGGTAAAACATTGGCTGGACAACAGGACACAGAAGGTAATTGTAAATGGGTCCATTCTGAAGAAAGGGGGTTACTAGTGGGGTACCGCAGGGTTCAGATTGGGTCCAGTCCCTTTAATGTCTTCATCAGTGACATTGCAGAGGGACTGGAAGGAAAAGTATGCCTTTTGCAGATGACACAAAAATCTGCAACAGGGTTGATACACAAGGAGGTGTGGAAAGGATGAAAAGAGACTTGGCAAGGTTGGAGGAATGGTCAGAAGTATGGCAGCTAGAATTCAATGCAAAGAAGTGCAAAATAATGCACCTGGGAAACAAGAACCCAGGGGAAGAATACACAATGGGTGGGGAGGTAGTAACAACAATAAAAAGGAAAGGGACCTGGGGGTAATCATATCAGATGACCTTAAGGTTAGCAAACAATGTGAGAAGGCAGTAGGGAGGGCTGGGGGTATACTGGGATGTAAAGGGAGAGGCATCAGCAGCAGAAAACAGGAAGTTGTTATCCCTCTGTACAGACAGTTGGTGAGACCCCATCTGGAGTACTGCATCCAGTTCTGGAGACCCCATCTCCGCAAGGACATAGACAGGATAGAGGCAGTCCAGAGGAGGGCAACTAAAATGGTGCAGGGTCTGCAAGAGAAGCCATATGAGGAGAGACTAAAGTAGCTTAATATGTATACCCTTGAGGAAAGAAGGGAGGGGGGGACATGATAGAAACTTTTAAGTACCTCAGTGAAATCAACAAAGTCCAAGAGGGTAGCATTTTTCAGAAAAGACTTGCAAGAACAAGGGGACACAATTTAAAGATAGAAGGAGGGTGGTTCAGGGGCAATGTGGGAAGTATTATTTCACAGAGAGGTAGTGGAAGCATGGAACAGCCTTCCTGAGGAGGTTGTGGGTCTAAAACTGTGGGAGAATTCAAGAATGCATGGGACAGACATAAGGCAATTCTTGTGGGGGTAGGAAGATATAGGCTGTTGGTTAACTAGGATCTGCGGCCTATCCTGTAGGTAGGGAAATGGGCAGACTAGATGGGCCTAGCAGTCCTTATCTGCCATCAAAGTCTATGTTTCTATGTTTCTATGGGGTGGGCTCCCAGCGTGGCACCTGGAAGTGTGTTGGGGGCACGGAGCCAATGGGGGATTGGGCACCCCCATCAGCCGTACACTGTACCGAGGGAGTGCATGAGCATGCTGGGGTGGGCTCCCAGCATTCACCTATGTGTTCATGTGGGGGAGGGGGGAAGAACTATCTATGAAAGACAGTTCAGATGCAGTGCTGATGAAGGCAATTTGCATACTGCCGATGGCAGTATGCAAATTGTCTGCGGTGTTTTCCTTTCAACTGTACGCCACTGCATTGGAACGGCTGTCATAGACAGCTCAGACATTCATTGTCGCGGTACAACCATGCTTGCAAAAGGGAGCAGGGCATTGGAAGTGGGGGAGGCACACTTACGAAAACTCAGATGCTGGCACTATGTTTCTTGCACATGCGTGCAAGCAAACATAACAATTGCAAAACAAAGTGTGCATATTTCAAAAATTGCATGAAACAGTATTTTCTAATCTTGACCAGCTCTACTCAAAATGTATTTAGCAGGTGGGACATTTGGTGGTATTACAACCTTACACCAATCAAATAGTATAGTGCTTCTAACACCATGTAGCACTGTGCCATGCACTTTCTACTTTATTTAATGAGATGATTGCCTTTCTGTTTCTTTCCACAGAGTGTGGATAAAAAACTGGTTTCCGGTGCCCTCCAGACATTTGTTGATCTGCCACATTTTATTACTCAAGTTTTGGATGAAGCTGCTTTAACAAAGATCCTGTGGAAATCATTAGGGCATAAAGCAAGGGTAGGTCTCTTTCTTTTGGTACAACTTTATTAGTGTTTTAGGTTCAGTGGTACATTTAGAGAAGATGACTGTAAATTGAACACTTGTTATAATTATACTTTGACAACTGAATGAGCATGTTGTTTGAGAAAATAATTGTGTGTAAAACATTGCAAGGACGGGGTACAGAAAGTGTCCTGTGCTACTGTGAACAACCTTTCAGCTGTGCCCTAGAAAAAGGCCCCTGCTGACTTGTACCCCTCTGGCCAGGATTACTGTTTTAAGACTAACCCTACTTCAGCTTCAGAATAAAAACGTAATCAGGTCAATACCTTTCACTAATCCTCTCTCTCTCTCTCTCTCTCTCTTTACGTTCACTTGCGTGCATGCACAAGGAAAGTTTTGGGAGAGTAGCACACTTTGGAGGTGTGCCTCTCCCATCCAATGCACTGCTCCCTTGAGCAGGCATGGTGGTCCTGCATCAATGGGTGTGGGAGCACTGTATGACAGCAGTGGTCTTCTGCTTCAAAGAAAACCACTGCTGCCATACCTAGCACCGCATCAAGCCACCTGCGTCATGCTCTCCCCCAGCGCGCGCCCCCCAAAGCTGGTGCCATGCTGGGAGCCCACCCCAGCATGGCAAATGTTGTTTGCCAATGGGGGTGCCCAATCCTCCATTGGCTGCACCCCCCCAAGCCATCCTGCAGCCACGCTGGGAGCCCACCCCAGCGTAGCAAGCATCCGCTTTGTTTTGCCAATGGGGGTGCCCAATCCCCCGTCGGCTCCTTGGCACCCCCCGCGTAGTTTGCCGATGGGGATGCCCAATCCCCCATCAGCTCCTCAAGTCCTCGGCCCCCCATCCATCTTCTGCCATGCTGGGAGCCCACCCCAGCATGGCAAACATCCCACATCATCATTTTTTTGGTTTTACCTGTAAAGAAAAAGCAGTCCCGTGGCACATCTCCCAGTCCGTCCCCCACAGCCACACCCCCACTGCGTGCCCAGCCTCCCACACCTCTTCGCCCCATACCTCTGGACTCTGGCACAATGATCTTCAGTGGACCGAGAACATGTCTGCACTCTTCAAAGGCGACCATGAACTGAGGAAATGCCAGTAAGCTGTATAATGGGCTAGATGAGAGGTTCAACTTTATTGCATATCTCAGGCATTTTTGGAATTTTGCACCAAATTTTTCAACATGGGTTTTGGGACCCTTCTCATGAATGATGTCACTGTCATGGCATTATTCAGGCCGAAGGGTGATTTCGCAGTCACTGCATGAAATCATCCTTTGGGCTGGGCTCATCACCATGTTTCAGTGACATCATTCATGGAAAGATCTAAAACTCTATATTAATTGTGCATCAAGCTGTTTTATTTCTTGGCGTGCGTTGCGCAGTTCCTACCCACGCCTCGTGGGTTTGCGAATGTCAATATTTCTACCCAGATTTTCAGCATTGCCATTTTACCACACCTTCTTATGAATAGTGCAGCTGTCATTTTTCACATCTCACCCAAAACATGTTTCTGCCCATGTAGTGCACAATGGCGCAGTCGGTGTGTGAACTCAATGTATGGGACACATTAAGAAAATCACAGTGACACTGATCATGAGCAGAGGTCTTAAAATGGCTGTGCTGAAAATTTGGTGAAAAAATTCATAAAAATTACTGTTTTACTAGTCTGCATTGCGCAGTTCCTATGCACGCTTGTAAGTTTTCGAATTTTCAATATGTGCACTCCAGATTTTCAACATTGCCATTTTACCACCCCTCCTCATGAGCACTGCAGCTGTCATTTTCACATCTTGCCCAAAACGTGTTTCTGCCCATGTGGCTCACAATGGTGCAGTCGGTGTGAGAACTCTAAGTATGGGACACATTAAGAAAATCACAGTGACACTGATCATGAGCAGAGGTCTTAAAATGTCTGTGCTGAAAATTTGGTGAAAAAATTCCTAAAAATGACTGTTTTACGAGTCTGCATTGCACAGTTCCTTAGCACGCTCGTAAGTTTGAGAATTTTCAATATTTTCACTCCAGATTTGCAACATTGCCATTTTACCACACCTCCTCATGAGCAGTACAGCTGTAATTTTTCACATCCTGCATTAAACATGTTTCCGCCCATGTAGCGCACAATGGCACAGTCGGTGTGTGAACTCAATGTATGGGACACATTAAGAATATTACAGTGACACTGTTCATGAGCAGAGGTCTTAAAATGGCTATTTTGAAAATTTGGTGAAAAAATTCCTTAAAATGCCTGTTTTACGAGTGTTCATTGCGTAGCTCCTATGCACGCTCGTAAGTTTGCAATTTTCAATATTTTCACTCCACATTTTCAACATTGCCATTTTACCACACCTCCTTATGAGCAGTGCAGCTGTCATTTTTTACATCTTGCCCAAAATGTGTTTCCACCAATGTAGCGCACAATGGCACAGTCGGTGTGCAAACTCAGTGTATGGGACACATTAAGAAAATCACAGTGTCACTGTTCATGAGCAGCGATCTTAAAATGGCTATGTTGAAAATTTGGTGAAAAAATTCCTACAAATAACTGTGTTATGAGCGTGCATTGCACAGTTCCCACGCACGATCCTAGCTTTGCGAATTTTCAATATTTCCACTCCACATTTCCAACATTGCCATTTTACCACACTTCCTTATGAGCAGTACAGCTGTCATTTTTAACATCCCGTCCAAAACGGGCTTCCGCCTATGTAGCGCTCAATGAGGGTAACAAAAAGGTCATGCTGAAAATTTATTGTGCAAATACCAGCAATCGCACAGGGCATTAGGGTAAAGCACCATACATGCCAAACACCACTGCAAATACCTGCAAGCTAACGTTCGGCATTGACAAATGCTTGTTGGAAGAGTTATAATACTTGACCACATTCAGTTGTTAAAATAAATCAACTACTCATTTAAATGGTTGCACCACATTGGATACCTCATCATATGACTTCATGAATCGAATGTAGAACTTTCAATTCTAATATGTAAAACCTTTTCGGAGAAGAAATCATCCTGCTGTATGAACAACAGAGAAACATAGACATGTGTTTCTAAGTTACTATATGAAACCTGTTCTACATGGAATGATTTAGCTTTGAGCATACAAAGAATAAGCAATGTAGACTCATTTTAATTTCTGATGGTAAATTTTCTAAAGGCACAATGTACAGTTCATGCAATTATTTTTATGTGGCTTATGTTATACAGTATTTATTGCACTGTGCTCCTATAGCGTTTATGGATGCTATTTATGAATGCTAATGTGTGAATACACGTACAACTTGAGAATTAGCAGGCCAAAATTATGGGTGACCTTGAGCACATCTTAGAGTGCCACTTAGTTCAAGTCTTTGGGTGCCACACCTCCTTTTTCGGTAAACTTTCTGGCATGCCTTCACCAGACAGTTCAGTAAGGCTGACAACAGTTCTCAATTTCATAGCTTTGTCATTCTAAATAGTACTTTCAGTAGAGATCACTGATAAACTCAATGCTACCCATGATGCTTTCTAGTGTAACTAATTAATCTTGTCCAATTCACCTGGGTCAGTAGATCTCAAGGACCAGATGACTTTAAGTGTTGGGCCTCTGAGGCTTCTGCTTCTGCCCCTCTGCCTCCAAAAATTGCCAGCCCCACACTAGTAGCATAGTCTATTTATATCTGGAAGCCATATTTCCCCAAAGAAGTGAATTTAACTCATAAGAACATCTTCAGTTCTGATCTGAATAGAGTCCAGATGGCAGCACAGATCTAGATTACCCAATCACTGCCCTAGGCATACCAGTTAATTGGTTAGTTAAAACTTTATTTTTTGACAGGATAATAATTTTAGGTCCAATAGACCTATTTACACAGTTGTCCTCTTAAAACATGCATACATTCATACATTCACTTACTCAAATAATGAGACATACAGTACTTCATGCAATACATACAGAGCATATATACTACATACCATCCAGAAAATATATACAGGAGACAATACAAGATGGCTGATTATCTAACAAATCTAAATGCAGGTGCAAACTTCAGTATAAAATTTGCTAATAGTCAAGTCAATACTTTTATTGTTTGACAATTTATGTTTTTACAATATTGGTTTCATGAATTATCACTTAAAATCAGTTATTCACATGTAGAAATAATCATTTTCTATTCACAGTTGCTAAATTTTCTTGTAGAAAAAAATAAATAAGAATAAATACATTTTTAAATAATTAAAAAAAACATATATTTTTACTTAATTATCTTTTGTTCTCTTAATCTTTAGTCTGTTTTCCAATTATATGATATTTTTTTTGTTCAACAATTTTACAAAATGTGATTATTTTCTCTAATATATGTGCTGAATTTGACCTCGGCAGACTTGTAGCCATCTGTTTTGGTTCCATTTCATAAGCAGCTAATATCTCTCCCAGTACCCTGCCCCTAATGTTATTATATAGTGGGGATAATATTAATAAATGGCTTATATCATCTTACCTCTTTGGCATCTGCAGTCACTCCCCCTAGCCTGTCCAAGGAATGCTTTCATTCTTTGACTTCCATAGTATTCAAAACAATATTTTACCTGTATATTCCTTCTTTTTGGGTCTTTTATGATATTTGAATACCTCTCAAATCCAAAATTCCTTTTTATTTACTGATAACCACTTTCTTATCTTACATTTTTTGCCCATCCCTATGTCCTTCTATATATAAGAATCCCTTATCCTATATTTTATTTTCATATGCACTTCATTTAATGACTGTATATGGATATCTATGATACAGTTTAACAAATCATGTGGTTTTATAATTTTCTCGATTATTTGCATACTTGAGAATGTTCCCAGCTGATCATTATACCCAATTGCTTCCTCAATGCACTTGCATGGAAGTATGTTCTCTTCCATAGTATATGTCTTTAGCCAGTATTTTGTCATTCTTCATTCTGTATTACATTGAATAGGTAACTGTCCAATTTCCATCCTTATTAATGAGGTTGGAGCACTTTTTGGTAGCTCCAAAATATGCTTGTAATAGATATTTATTAATGGTTCTAAGTAGTTTCCTAATTCCCACCCCATATTTCTGCTCCATATAACACCTGGTTCCTTATTTTTGTGTTTATTCATTTTACACAGCCTTTTATTGATCATTCCCCTATTTTATTAATGAGACCCCTTACTGCTGCTGAAAATCTCTTAACCTTCATCTCCATTTCTTTTTTTTGTTTACCCAGTTTCAAAGTATTAGTAAACTGTATTCCTAAATAACAATATTGTGTTACTGCCTCCATTTTTTATTGTTATTTCTTATAATATCTTTTCCTATTATCTTTTTATTTATGTTGCCACATGGAATTAGTTTTATTTTCTCATAATTTATTTCTAAATCCATGTTTTCTAGTTCTTTTTGAAGGAATTTAAAATGTATTTTTATGCCTAGGAAGCTAGCTAATATTAGGACAATATCATCCACGTAGGCTAGGTATGGACAGCACCTATTTCCTGTTTTTGGCATATAAAATTCTGGATTGTATAACTTCACAAGTACTTAGTTAATGAAGAGGTTAAATAATATTGGAGAAAGTACGCAACCTTGTTTCAGTCCTCTATTAGCGTTACATTTATTACTTTTGCTTCCATCTCTGTTGTACCTTGCACTTGTATTATTTTGATATAAAGTCATTATAATATTGATTAATGTCTTTTCTAGTTTATATGTCTTTAGTATTATCCATAATTTCTTCCTGTTTACCCTGTCAAAGGCAGATCTGCGATCTATAAAAAATACAAAACAATTTTTGCTTCTTTATCTTATAGTATTTATACATTATGGGCCAGATATTCAAAGCTTTGCCCCTGATCTAAAGTAGCACTGCCTGGCAGGCAAACATAGCCCGGAGCACAAAGCAAGCTATATTCAAAAGGAATAGCTCAGGGCGAACAGCTTCTGAATACAGCATGGTATTGAGACCGTGCAAACTGGGCTGGGAGTGCAGGGCAAACATAGCCCTGGAATAAGACAGCATTGAATAGAGCAACCAGGAAGTGCAAACCACAACAACAACACAGTGCACAGTGACATGAGGGCAGGTAAAGATGAACTATGTGGCCAATGTGTGTGCCAGCAAATGCAGGGACTCAGTACAGCTGCAGGCAGCAGCAGATGTGAAAGAACAGTGATCAAAACTGTATAATATTCCTTGAACCATTAGCGCCGCACTAACATGTTAGCGCAGCTTTAGCATGGAGCTAAGCTGTTTGCCCATTGCAAACACATTTGCCCAGTGCTAAAGTGTGCCATATTCAAAAGTGACATGGAAATTAGCCTACTTAAGTAGACTCTGGGCAAGCAACCAGATTAGTATCTCATTATGCCCTGATTTGCATGCAGTTTTCCCAGCATTACTGCAGGGTCCCACAGAGCCACCTGTAGGTCCATCTGGAAATACAGGGGCTGACCAGGTCTGACCATAGCTCCACCTGTAGGTCAGTCTGGCAGTGCACGATGATGGCTGCAGGCTACATGTTATCGGTACAGCATAGCACAGCATATTGTACCCCAGGGGACAAGACAGAAGAGGCACAGGTGGCTGCATGCAACTGTCACACTGTAGGGCATGCTACAGTGCACACAGCAGACACTACAGTAGCAAGGGGGCCAGTAGTGTGAGGGACACAGCGCTGCCTATGGTGTGTAGGGCAGTGATGTTGACTGCACTGTACAGAGTGACAGGCCTAACATGCAGGTCTTTACTGACTGTGGACATTACTATTATGTTGTTGTGCGATCCACCGATGCTGCACCTGTGGCATGGGATGCACACAGTGACATATACATGGCTGCGGTGTGTGCTGTGGCACCTGTACAGTTGCACTGTATGTGGCACACAGACAGTGGGGTATCCCCACAACTGGCCAATGTGCACTGCGTGCTGTGTCCCAGTCTTGTGGCCACACTTGGGCTGTGGTGAGGTCTGGCCACCCATACACCCTCCCATCAATGGCCACCATGCCCACAGTGCTGCCTGTGTGTGCTGGCATCTGTTGGGCACTACAGATGTATGGTCTGCAGGTGTGTGCTGTATTGCCACATTACCATGATGACCTCTGTGGGCCTGATCACCCCTTACTGCCTGTGCATGGCTGGGACCTGTGATAGCTGATGGCATCATGGTGGTGCCATCAGTGAGCAGCATGTGTCCTCCATGTCTGGCAGTTTTTAAGTGTCATATTCATATGTTAGGGCCACGCAAGCCATGCTAATGCCAATATAGCACCGCGAAAAGTACCAATGTCACGCAAAGCTGTTTGCCCAGGGTTAAGACCAGCTTTTCCTGGGTGGTAATTTGTACCATGCTAAGCAGTGCTAAACACCTTAATATGGTGCTAGTCGCTGAATATCTCATTGCACTTGTATTCATGTTCACTTTGCCCCTTGCACATAATTATTATTTGACCGGCACTAATGCAGTTTACCAGTGCTATTCAGCCTTTTGAATATAGCAGACCTGTGCTAATCTCATGCTTAACCCATGCAAATATTTTGCCCTGCACAAAGCTTTGAATATCTGGCCCCCATGTGTGCAAGGGTGAAGCAATGGTCGATTGTGGAGTGTGATGGAATAAATCCCACCTGTGCTTTGTCTATAATTTCATTTTCTCTTACCCAATCCAGAATTCTGTTATTGATCATTCTAGTAAAAA
Organism: Neoceratodus forsteri; assembly: GCA_016271365.2. NCBI lineage: Eukaryota > Metazoa > Chordata > Ceratodontiformes > Ceratodontidae > Neoceratodus > Neoceratodus forsteri. The sequence continues at coordinate 174,842,438 of CM057457.1, read as the reverse complement.
CATTTTGAGTGTTGTCTAGAAGGCTAACTGGTCTGTAGCAACTAGGGTTATTTCTTTCTTCTTTCTTGTATATTGGAATTATAATATTTTCTAGCCATAATTTCATCATTTCTCCAGTTTCAGCTATATATTTATATATCTTCAGTTTACATTTTGACCAGATTTCTATTCCATTCTTAAACACATCCCTTGGTACCCCATCAGGCCTGAGTACCTTTCTATTTGGAAATGCTTTTATAGATTTTTCTATTTCCTCTAACATTATTCTGTTTTCCAGTGGTGTGCTTTTAGTTATCTGTAGGCTATTTGTTGGGTTATTTCCACTTAATAAAGTTTTGTACTATTCTACCCAGATGTTTGGCTCCATTTAATTCTCTATTTCTTCTGTGTAGTTGTCTATAGCTTTTGAGATCATTCTACAGAATGTATTGTTATCTGTCTTATACACAGTCTGTTCAAATTCCCTCCATACTTTATTCCTATATAATTCCCTTTCCTCTTTTATTATTTCATTTCATTTAATTTATTATTTGGTAACTGGGTAAAGGCACTGGACCAAAAGTCCCTTTTCAGGCCTGACCCGGACAAAAAAACATACAAAAATACACAAAAACAATCAACAGCAATACAAAACCAAAAAATACAAATTACAAATTGCAGTTACAAACAGATTTATGTAATAAATAACTTGTTAACCTTTGTTTAAAAGTTGAAACAGAGGGAGCAATCCTAACATCAAGTGGGAGTGTATTCCAATACAATGGTGCTGCTATTGAAAAAGCTCTAGAGCTTAATCTAAGCCGAGACCTGGGGACAAAATATAGGGGGCCATCAGTCGACCTCAGGCTGGGAAACAATTCTTTCATTATAACAAGATCAGAATGAGAAAAAAGGGGGCCAAAGTAAAAATATTTATACATTTATTATGTTATTATATACATTTCTTTCATTAGTAAATGATTTCCTGTTTTCTTTATTCAGGTTCAGTCTTGTCATTCTTAACTGCTTATTCATCTTCCTTTTGGCTAATTTACATTTGTCATACCAACAGGATCCTTTCCTTGCAAAACAAATCTTTTTTTTTTGTTTATAGTGCTAAATATCCTGTTAAGGATATTTTCTATTTTTATTAAGCAGTTTTTGACATTTTCACTTTCAATAATTTTTATAATGTCACATATTATGCCATGTGCCTGCAAGCTTTCTAAAATGCATTTATTATTTATCGTGTCCCATTCTATACAATTTATATTTCTGCTCATCCTTTCATTTTTATTTAGTACTTCCCTTTTAATTTTTTTTATTTCAATCCTTACATCTACTGGTGCTTGAGCACTTTCTGCCTTTACTTCAATTTTAATATTTGTACACATTGATACCATGTTGTATGATAAAGAACCTCTGTGCACAAACACTGAGGAAAGGGTTACCCCAAAGGGCATTTGGCTGGGAAGCCAAGTTTCAAGAAAATACAAAATCACACATGCCCCCACAATGCAAAGCATCACGGGCTACATTTGCAAATCACCACAGAATGTTATGCTGGTCCAACTTTAAGCAGAATTGCATGGTGCCGAAAGGCCTCTCACACAGTTTGCAAAGGGTGCTAACAGAATGCATTCTGTTAGCACCCCTTTGCAATTGTGAGAGGCCTTTCCGCACCATGCAATTCTGCTTAAAGTTGGACCAGCATAACATTCTGTGGTGATTTGCATATGCAGCCCGTGATGCTTTGCATTGTGGAGGCATGTGTGATTTTGAATGTTATATGATACCCATGCCAAATCTATTGTAGATGCTCCATTATTTCCCATATATGTGTATTTCACATTATAATCATCTTCTAATCTTCCATTTAAGAGTAGTAAATTTCAGTCTGACATTATTTTATACAGTTTTATCCCTCTTTCACTATGTTGTCCATCTTCTGATTTCCCGTAATATCTTAAATTGTCATTATCCTTTATTATTTCTGCTATTTCTTCCAGTGGCTTTAGGTATAGTCCTACCATTGCATTGAAATCACCTGTAATTATTATTTCACATTGTGGGTTTGAGTTTATCTCTTCTTTTATAAATTGTTGCAAGCCTTCTAATATCTTTTTTTTTCTGTTAATTTTCTAGATTTTACTGGAAAATATGTATTCAGGAGTGCTATCTCATGCTCCCCCTGCCATATTCTCACTCCCACTATATTTTCATCTCAAATTTCTATTTCTTTAGTTCTGACTCCTTTGTTGTTTCTGCTTAAAGTTAATATTCCACCCTGATTCCATTCATGTTTTTTTCAGTTTTGCTAGGTGCTTTGAGATACCAGGTATAACCATTCATATTTGTGGTTTCCATTGACCAGGTCTCTTGCAAGCATATTGGGTTAACTCTGTTTATAAATTCTATGAATTCTGGATCACGTACTTTGTTTTTAATACCTGATACATTCCTAGTTAAAATGTTATCATCGCTGCTTAATTCTTGTGTTTCCTTCTCTGCCCTCTTATTTCCTTTTTCTTTGTTCCCCTTTATCCCATTCTGTCAGTCTTCATTCAGATTCATCAAAGGTATGATTAGTCTGTATCCAACTTATCCATGTTTCTGAATTTTCAATATTTATTGTCTTTTCTTTTATTGTGGTATCCTCTGTAATGTATATGCCAAGCTGATCTAATACTACTGATTTCTTTAATATCTCTTCATATACTTGCTCTTTACCCACATTATTTGTCTCTCTTTGTCCCACCTAATCACTTTGCTGAGAGCACTATTTAAATCTTTCAGCTTCATTATATTCGGTAGTAATTCTGTTATCTTTGCTTTCAAATTTTGCTTTGTGTCATTAGATATCTGTTCCATTACAAATACAGATAGTGTTCTTTTTTTGTTGTTTAAAGTCTGTTTCTGCTATGTAATATTCCAGGAATGTTAGTTTAATAGAAGTGACATTACCAGCCTCTATGCTCATATTCCTGATTTTTTCTGACCCATTCTCTAAGGCTTTCAATATAAAGAATTGGTCGGATATCAATAAAACTAGTTCCATATTACCTATCGGTCTGCATACACTGATGTATTGTGTAATATTAATACTTTCCATCACTGCTAAATCCAGCACCTTCTTCAACGTTACTTAATTTTTCACCATCTTCATGTGGTAGTATTTTTTTATTTTTATTATTTATTAAATATATTGGATTTACAACCTTTGAGTCATAGACTTATTTACAAAGGCTCCATGTCTGAAAACAATACAGAACAATAGGCAGCAGGCAGTAAACAATAAGACAAAACACAGGGTATGAATAGTGCAATCAATGATGAGGATGAGGCCTATACAATTAGGTAGCTATACAGGTCCATCTAAGGAGCTTGTAATTGTTAAGGTGCAAGCAGTCAAAATTCTGACACTGTCAATAACACAGTCAATATTGTGCAAAGAGAAGTATACATTTAACAGTTGGGGAAAAAAGTTTAACACAAACTCTCTCTACATAGTACTGGTAGTACTAATTGTTTATAACCACCAGTTGGCATCTCCACCTTGCTCCACCACAGGTGCAAGGACTGGGCCTGTCAGGCTGAGGACTGGTAGCCGTGTACTGGCAGGGCTAACAGCAGGCCATGACTAGCCGGTACACTGGCAGCAACAGGTGGAGAGTATGTAGTCTTTTAGGGCTGTTTTGAATGGGCCTAGTCTAGAGACAGTGGTAACAAGCAGGGGGGAGTTCATTGTACCATAACGGTGCTCTGTAGGTAAAAGTTCTCTGGGCTATAGAGGTCCTGACCCTGGAAACAGACCACAACACTTTTTTTGCCATGTGGATGTTTGTTGAGGCAGGAGAAGTACAGAGGGAGGCAGCGACTCCGAGGTGGGGCAACCCCTAGTTGACTTTTTGGGTGAGAAGACACATTTGATAACATACTCGTTCATCTAGGGTGAGGATATTTGTTAGGGCATACAGTGTGCAGCTGTGGGTATGCCTATGTATCCCAGCAAGGAGTCTACATGCTTTGTTGATAGCCAGGTGGATTTTACAGAGAGCTGTGTGGTCAGTGGCTGAGTAGACAGTAAGCAAATAATTTACTAGAGAGAGGACAGAGGAGGTAACAGCAAGGTTAAGGGCCTATGGCTGGAGGCAGTCTCTATGCCGATACAGTAGTCTTATGCGGATATTTATGGCAGAGAAAAGATTACTGATATGGGGATGGAATGAGAGGCAGGAATCGAATGTTAACCCCAGTTATTTATAGTTATGGACCTGTTCCAGCTGGAGGAGAGCTTTGGAGAAAATTGTTAGTTGGGCATCACTGCCCTTGCTCTGCCGGTGGGCAAAGAGCATTGACTTAGTTTTTTTAACATTGACCACCAATCTGCAGTCAGTGAACCAGTTTTTGATGTGGTTGAAGGCAAGTTGTAGGGAGGATTGCGGGATCAGAGTGGAAGGCAACAGTACGACGTCATCTGCATAGAGCAGTAGATTACATGGGCAGGATTTAGGCAGGGTGTTCAGGTAAATGATGAATAATAATGAACCAAGGATGGAGCCCTGGGGGACCCCAGAGCAGACTGACAGAGTAGATGAGAGAGTTCTGTTTATCTTGACACATTGTTACCTATCTGAGAGATAACTTGTAAACCAGGTGATCGGTCCAGGGGACAGACTGGTGAGGTGGAGCGTACTTAGGAGCAGGGGGTGGGAGACTATGTCAAAAGATTTTGACAGCTCTATGAATATAGCTCCTGCTAGTTGTTTCTTATCTAGGGCATTGTGCAAGAAGTTAGAGAACTCTGTGAAGGGCAGTTGTTGTACTGTGCCCAGTTCAAAAGCCGTATTGTTCCCTACATAAAATGGTGTGCACTAGCAGGTAGTCAGCGTGCTGGGTGGCAATGATTTTTTCCAAGGCTTTTGAGAGAGGAGGAAGAATGAAGATGGGCCGGTAATTAGTGGGAGCGGTGGTGTCCCCACTCTTCAGTATTGGGGTGATAGTGGCCATCTTCCAGGCAGATGGAAACTGCCCTAGACATAGGGAGTGGTTAAAGAGATCTGTCGGGGGGAGAGCACAGAGTCAAGTACCAAATTAAGGATTTTCATATCAAAAGAGTCTTTACAGTAGCATGAGCCCCCAAGGGCATTTGCAAGGTATGGCCTTGCTTTACTCATTGTAATGACCCTGAGGTGGAAGGGGGGGCATGTATTGTTTGGCTCAGGGGTCTCAGGGGCAGGATCAAAGAAGTTGTTTGGCAGAATTGCACTTAGGTCAGAGAATGCAGTGTTAAGGCAGTTGGTGATGACGAGTGGGTCTGAGGTAGTGTCATTGTTGACAGTTAGCTGGGAGGGGGGTGGCATCTGGGTTTTTCCGTTCAGCTCCCTTAAGTTGTCCCAGAACAACCTTGCATTCCCCCAGGAGGAGGCGAGGGTGGTTTTATAGTAGTCAGACTTGGCCATCCTAATGGCCCAGGTACATCTATTGTGTGTTGCCTTGTAGGCCTGCCTGTCCACTTGCATGCCAGAGGCAACTGCTTTGTGCCAGAAATTGTCATGATTCTTAAGTTGCTGAAGCAGTGCTAGTGAGACCCAGGGGGCATTGCATTTTGTGGACTGAACTTTAGAGAGAGGAGCAAAACTATCACATGCTTTGTTGAATGTTCGGGTACAGTAGTCAAGGGCTTCATCTATAGTAGGGACATTGCTGATGGGGGACCAGTCACACTGGGCCAGATGCCACCTTAGCTTAGTGATGCCCCCAAGTTGAAATTGGCATTGGGTAAAACTGTTTTGTTGGGGTATTTGCTGCTGACTTGACCAAGTGAAGAGTATAGGGGGGTGATCACTTAGTGTGTCTGGGAGTACAGCAAGGTTTGAAATTCTGTTTGGACGATTGGCGAGTAGCAGGTCAAGCAGGGTGCTTGATCCATTACTAGGATTTACCCTGGTTATGAGTAACTAACTGGGTCAGGTCTAGAGTAGATAGGATGTCTATTATTGGGGAGGCTGAGCTGGATAGCCAGTTCACATTAAGGCCCCCTAATATGATGTGCTTGGTTTTGGGAGGGAAGCTGGAGAAATAGCTGACCAGGGATAGAATAACTGGGACTTGATTTCTTGGGGGAATGTAGGCCACTGTAATAGTTACTGGGGCTCTGGAGGGGTCTGGTGTGAGTTTTATTGTCAGGGCTTGTGCTCCATGATCCAGAGAAGGTGCCAGCAGGGCTAGGCATAACAGGGAGTCCTGGATGTAAAAAGCACATCCCCCTCCTCATTTGCCCATTCTGTCAGCTCTATAAAGGGTGAGGCCTGTGAGTGAAACAAAGGAGTCAGGGGTCTTTTTTGATAGCCAGGCTTCTGTGAAGGCTACAGATTCTAGCTGATGTTGCAGCATCCAGCCTTGTAGGGTTGCCATCTTTTTGGGAAAGCTGCAGAAATTAATTGCAGCCATTTTTAGCCCATTGAGCGAGGAGCTAGGGTTGTGAGAAACTGGACCTAGATTGAGATGCACATTGCCTGAAATTAGAAGCAGTAAGACAAAGATTCTGAGGTGGGCCAGAACTCACTGCTTGTTGGCATTGGTATGGTGCTTCGTAATTGAGGTGCCCCCGAGCAAGAAATTGGTCAGGGTGGCATGGGTAGGAAAGGAGAGGAACATAATATGGCATGGAGGGTGGTGGTGGGGGATGACAACTGGGAGATAAGTGGGGGGAGGACAGGTGAGCTACTGTAAAAGCAGTGTGGGTGGGAGCCGATGTTGTGTGGGGGTGTCCAAAAAGATGGACCATGGCGAAGGGCTGGGCAGTCTCTGGAGAAGGATGACAATAGTGATCCACAGGAGTCTGGAAGGGCTATGTAAGAAAGGGTGGCCTATTGGCAGAAGGGCAGGAGAAGAGAACCAGAGCCAGTATATGGGGAGTGATGATGTAGCCATAATTGTGGGGATATCTGTGGTGCAGTGGTAGTGTGGTGGGCTTCAGTGCGGGAGGTATCAGGTTCTAACCCCGAGGCAAGAGGCTCTGGGAGAGAGAGCTAGAGAGACCCTTGGCCAGGGGCAATGAGGTGCCCTGGGGGGGCTAAAGGCTGGAAACAGAGGGCAAAACAATGACTCCTAGAGGTGGTAGAAGAAATGGCACTGCAGGGGGTGGGGGTGACAGTGATGGGCACAGTGGGATGCATAGTGTATAGATCAGAGGTTGATAGGAGAGTAGGATTGGGAGTCTAGGAGGAGATAGAGATGTGAGGTGGAGCTAGCTAGTCTCAGGTAGAGCACAAAGTGGGGGAGGATAGAAGGGGTATGGTGCTAGAGGGATAATGAGGTCCCCCTAGTGGCTAATTCCTATAACCTGCTACGGGCAAACTGGGGACTTAGAGAAAAAAAGATACAGGAAGTCACATGATCAGGAAGGACCTTAAATTAAGGGCTGAGCTTGGGTGGGTGGGGCAGTCGGCATGCAGTGCTGATGGACTAACACCCCTACCTATACTGTGCAAGGAAGGAGGCAGCTTATTACCTCTTGGCACCTCTCTGGTCATGATTCCGGCAATCTGTGAGCTGCTTCAGGCAGCAGAGTCATGTACTGGGGAAGGAGGATTCTGGGAGGCCTATATAGGGGAAATGGAGAACAAAAGACTTGGTAGTATGCAGCGGGAGGCCTGGAGACTACTGCGCATGTGCAGGCTGTTTCTACTGTCCCAGACCCCAGGCACCTACTGCGCATGCGCCAGCTACAGAGTCGGGATAGCTTGGAGAGATCTAAGATGACGACATATAGGGCCCAGCAAAGATGCAACCATGAGTAGGAAGGTCAGGCTGCAGAACTGCCATAGCAAGCTAACAACAGGTGCTATCTCACACTACAGTCTAGAGGTACAATTAGCAGGGAGAATACAGGCAGAGTAAGAGTACAAATGGTTGCTAACACAGCATGTATTCACTAAGCAGTTAAAAGTTAAACACACAGTGCACAGAGCATATCTCCAGTCCCTTAAAGCACCCGCTTGGTGAGGTCCATGTCCAGGCAGTGTGTTTCACTACTCAGCAAGCATTGGAGGGTAGAAAATGTCCTCTAAGTTCCCTACCAAAACTGTGCAAGGAAGGAGGCAGCTTATTAACTCTTGGTGCCACTCTGGTCATGATTCTGGCCATCTGTGAGCTGCATCAGGCAGCAGAGTCATGTACGGGGGGAGGGGGGATCCCCAAGGCCTCTTGGTGCCTCTCCAGTCATGATTTCAGCCATCTGTGAGCTGGTTTAGGCAGCAAAGTCATGTACTGGGGAGGGAAGGATCTGTGGGAGGCCTATATACGGGAGCTCCTGGCACCTCTCCGGTCATGATTCCAGCTGTCTGTGAGCTGCTTCAGGCAGCAGAGTTGTGTACTGGGGAGGGGGGATCCTGGGAGGTCTCTTGTCACCTCTCCAATCATGATACTGGCCATCTGTGATCTGCTTCAGGCAGCAGAGTCATGTACTGGGGAGGAGGGGATCCAGGAAGGCCTATATAGGGGAGATCTTGGTGCCTCTCCAGTCATGATTCTGGGCATCTGTGAGCTGCTTCAGGCAGCAGAGTCATGTACTGAGGAGGTGATATCCCGGGAGGTCTCTTGGCATCAATCTGGTCATGATTCCAGCCATCTATGAGCTGCTTCAGGAAGCAAAGTCATGTATGAGGGAGAGGGGATCCCGGGAGGCCTCTTGGTGCCTCTCCAGTTGTGATTATGAATGTCTGTGAGCTGCTTCAGGCAGCAGAGTCATGTACTGGGGAGTGGGGATCCCGGGAGGCCTCTTGGTGTCTCTCCGGTCGTGATTCCAGCCATCTGTGAACTGCTTCATGCAGCAGAGTCGTGTATCCCTGCTTTATGTAATGGGAGTACATCGTCTGTCCCTTTTGTTTTTTTCAAAAATGTGAGAAAATTATCATTACTTATCTCTATCAGTTGGGAGTTATATCTTCCTCTTCCTACTTCTTTTTTAGTTTTTATTAGTATGTTGTTATTTCTTTCTATCTTTTTTCCTTCAGTAATTAAATGTTCTTTATCTTCTGTTACATTTATTTTATCTTTATTCATAATTATGTCTTCTTTAGAATTAATTTTATTTCCTTGACTTTCTTTTTCACTCTGTTTATTCTTGTTATTATGTTTTCCCTCATTTTCCTTTCCTCCCTACTCTGTGCTTTTCCATTTTCAGTGTCTTGACTTGATCTTCTCTCATTTCATTTATCTTGCTTTAGGTCTGTATTTTTCATCTTTTTATTATTTCCCTTGTTCCCCTTATTTATCCCAACTTCTTTTTTAGTCTTATTTTCATTATGTTTTTGTTGGTTTTTCTTTTGTTCCTTTTTACTTTGGGTTTCACCTTTTTCCTATAAAATCAGATGTTTTGCCATCAGCATCTCTACTATGCTATTCTGCCTGATGTTTTGCCTTGGTAGCATTATTAGTTCAGATTCAGATTCAACTTCTGACTCTATGTCTGTTCTCCTTCTTTTCCTATATCTCCCCATTCGTTTTCCTCATTGTTATTAATTTCCTCATCACTTAATGCTATTAGTTCTGTACTTCTAGTTATAATTTTTGTCTTTCTTTTTGATTCATCCTTCCAATTTTTTTTTGTTCCTTTAACTGTCCTTTTTTCTCATTCTCTTCTTCTTAATAAGGACAGGGATGGGGCAAAAAAGGGTAAGGCCATCAAGAAATGGAGGGTAATGAGTACCAATGCCCGTAGACTGGGAAACAAGCTCCCTGAACTGGTGCCCTGATGGAAGATGGATGCCTGGATATCGTAGCAGTCACAGAAACATGGTGCACAGAGAACCATGACTGGGATGTTAAATCACCAGGGTACACAACCTACAGGAGAGACAGGGAGGGGAAGGGAGAAGAGGGGGAGGAGTAGCTCTCTATGTAAGGGAAGGGATGAAAGCAATGGAACAAAAGAGTAAACAGAGAGGAGAGGAGAGGAGAGGAGGCATTGTGGGTCACCTTAGAGACTGGAAACGGCACCACAATCCATACAGGGGCTGTATACAGACCCCCATGTCAGGGTAGAGAATGGACAAGGTAATGATAGAAGGTATCCTTAGGATGGCAGAAAAAGTGGAGAAACTGTTGATGAGGGACCTGAATATGGGGAGTGAGCAATTGGAAGAGCCCCAAAACAAGTCAGATTTACAGGAACAGACAGAAATGAGTAAAAAAGAAGAGGTTTATAAATTACATAATAAAAAATATATGAAAAGGAGAATAAATACATGAAATAAGAACAAGCAGTCACAACCACAAACCCAATTACAACATCTACCTTGATGGAAAAAAAAACTTGCTATCAGTCAATTTCTGGATAAAAACAAAGTAACCATGAAATCCAACAGCACATGAAACAAGATCTCAGGGATCAGTCCTGGGGCCAGTCCTCTTCAATATCTTCATCAATGACATTGCAGATGGACTGGAGGGTAAGGTTTGTCTGTTTGCAGATGACACCAAGATCTGCAACAGAGTAGATGATCCAGATGGGGTGGGCAGAAGATATCTGGATAAACTAGCAAAATGGTCAGAAAAGTGGAAACTGGGGTTTAATGCAAAGAAGTGCAAGATCATGCACATAGGGAAGAGAAACCCTGAAGCCACCTATAGCTGGGAGGGGACTTGCTGGCAGTCACAAGAGAAGAAAGAGACTTAGGCATCATCAGTACTGATGACCTGAAATCATCCAAGCAGACCACTAAAGAAGTAGGTAAGACCAGAGGGATGTTGGGGTGTATTAGTAGGGGTATCACAAGTCAGAAGAGGGAGGTAATAATCCCTCTTTACAAGACACTGGTTAGGCCCCATCTGGAGTACTGCGTTCAGTGCTGGAGGCCACACCTTCACAGGGACATTAATGAAACTTGAGGCAGTCCAGAGAAGGGCAACCAAAATTGTGCAGAGACTGCATCAGAAAACATATGAGGACAGATTAACAGAGCTTAGTATGTTTACCCTACAGCAAAGGATGGAGAGAGGTGATATGATTAAAACATTCAAACATCTTAAGGGCATTAACAAGGTGAAAGAGTCTAACATGTTTCATATAAGAAAAGTAGCAGGGCAAGAGGACACAACATGAGATATGAGGGAGGCTGATTAAGGAGTAATATGAGGAAGTTATTTTTCACAGAATGGGTAGTGGATGCATGGAACAGTCTATCTTAGGAGTGGTGGATATGAATACAGTGCAAAGCTTCAAACAGGCATAGGATAAGCATAAGGGAGCAATACACGAGTATGAATAGATAGGCCATTGACTGAGTACTGGCCTATGGCACATTTATAAGGTAGAAAAAAATGGGCAGACTGGATGGGCCTTGCGGTCCTCATCTGCCATCAACTTATATGTTTAATTTTATGCCAGGGTATTTATATTTGTTTGTTGTTACAAGTTTTTGGCCATCTTGAGTTGGTATCTCCATATTGTACAATATATTTTTTGTTGTTTTTTCCCCCCTGGAAATACATAACTTTTTTTTAGTACTCAGTACTAACTGAATTACAGAACTAGTTCTGGAGCATGTCAAAATCCATCTGCAGTTTTGCCAACATTAAATTGGGTGATTTAGCTGATGTCAGTAGCACAGTATTGTCAGTATATAATTAATAGAAGTATTTTGTATGTAATCTGATAAATCATTGACATATATTAGTAATAATAGCTGACCTGGTGGTGCTGAAGATTGAGGTGCTGGATGCCACACCTCATGCCACGCCAGTTACCCAGGTTCAGGAATGGACTCAGGTCATTCTGGGGTCAGCCAGAGTGAGGAATGATTGAGCGTCTGATGGCAGCTGTCTTTCCTTGGGAGAGGGGGACAATGTAGCATGCTGTAGACTGACACCCCGTGGAGGCTGGGGGTCAGCACAGGTAGCTGCTCAGAATGGGGTGGACCCATGCACAGGGAGTAAGACTGCCAATGTGGAGGTATCAGCAGTCACATTGCCCATTGCATGTTCGTGGATCCAGGGAGAAAACTGGAGGAAAACACCTTGTGGCGGTGGGATTGCTACCGACCCCCCGCAGGCTCCACACAAGTGGCTGGGGCAGCCATTCCAAGTCATGGATGGCTAAGTTAAGATCCTGGAGGAGCCAGTTGATGGGGCTTGGGGGGTCGATAAGATGGGGGCCACTGTGGGGAGATGGGGGAGTAAAAATATAAATAAATAATAGTGGCCCCAGGATATAACCCTGGTGAACACCTTTTATTGAGTGGCCCAAGTCTGACAAATGTTCAAATAATTACCACTCTCTGGGTTCTATGATGCAAATAGGATATAAACCAGCCAATTGGACCAGGGGCCATTCCAGTTTTTTTCCAATCTGAGGAACAATATTTCATGGTTCACCAGATCAAACACTTTTGACAGGTCAGCGAACACCACGCCTGTGAACTCATCGGCATCCAGTGCCTGTGCCACCTTGTCAACCAAATCTATGAGTGCAGTGCCCATCAAGTGCCATGCCCTGAACCCATGTTGGTATTTTGTTAATTTTTGATATTTCTCCAAATAATCATACAACTGATTGTATACAGCTCTCTCCAACAGTTTAGGGATGACAGACAGCAGTGCTATTGGCCTGTAGTTAGATGGTTCATTGGGACTTCCACCTTTGTATATTGGCACAATTTTAGCTTGCTTCCAATTTTCAGGAAATGTTTCCTCTGTCACACTTTGGTTAAATAGTTTAGTTATTGCTGGTGACACTGTGCTAGCGGCATCCTTCAAGAATTAAATTTTCACTTTATCAGAACCACCAGATTTTTTAGAATTTAATTTTTTTTAATTTCCTATAAAACTTCCTTCACATTTATTTCCCTAAAGTAAAACATGGGTACATTTTTCCCTGAATCCTCCTTTTCTAAACTTTCTAGATTTACATCAGTAGGGTTAGGAATCTTAATATCTGGTTAAGAAATAAAGTATACATTTAAAGCATCAGTTGCTTTTTTGGTACTTAACATTTCCCTATTAATATCCACTATTTTAATTTCTGGTCTAACTTTAACTGGGTTGTCTAATTCTTAAACAACATCCCAGTACTGTTTAGATTCTAATGTGCTATTTCTCTTATTCTGATAGTCTTTCGTTTTTGCCTGTCTTATTAAGTAATTTACATCTGTTTCTCTGCTTTTTAAATAGTTACCAGATCCAGGTGTGTAATGTTTTGTTTGCCTTCATAGATTCATAGATTTTACAAGTTTGAGGGCATGCCCATCATGAACTCGACACCATTATATCCTAATGGTAGAATGATATTTTTTTGTTTCCCATATGCAAATCAAGTAGATATCTAAACTGGTTAATATTTTCACTGTACACAACAGAGGATAGTAAGGAATTCCATAAAGGATGTGTTCTTTGAGTGATGAAGTTATTCCTTCTTACAGTCCTATTTGTTTCTACCTGTAATTTTAGCTTGTGTGATCTATTGCTATCTAAGGACGTCTGTCTAACAAGGCAGTTTATTTCAAACAAGGTTGGATTCTGAAATGCATTATAAATCAGGCATAATTATCCCCACAGGGCTCTTTATTCCAAGAAGTATAACCCACGTATTTGTAATCTGTCCTCATAGCCAGTAGAATGTAAGTTTTTGATGTTTTTAGTGAGTTTTGTTTGGACTGATTCAATAGTTGCTTTATCCCCAAGGGCGGTAGGAGAGCAGAAGGGAGCACACTAGTATATACGGGGTCTAACCAGGCTAGTAATTAATGGGAGAATGACCTCAGGTTCCCGACTTTTAATATGCTTAAAAAATGCATTTGGTAATGCCATAACATTTTTTTAGTGGTCTTATTTATATGAGTAGTGAATTTTAAATTATTAGAGATAGTAATACCAAGATCATTTTCCTTCTTAACTACCTGAAGCATATTATTGTTAATGGTATAGTTAGCTTGGATGTTGTTTTTACCCAGATGCATTGCCTTGCACTTAGCTGTGTTGAATATTAATTTATTGGCTTGTGCCACATGGCCAGGTTATCTAAGTTTCCTGTTAGGAAACAATAGATGCATTATCATTTACTGTGCAACCCAATTTGCTATCATCTGCATATTTTTGAATCTAGACTCCATTACATGTGTGCATATCAGCGATTAGGCTGCTGAACAATATGAGGACCAAAACTGAGCCCTGTGGCACCCCACTGGTCACACTACCCCATATTAGATTGAGGTCCCTTTATAACCACTCTCTGTAGTCTATCATCCAACCAAGAGTTAATCCATTTGATGATATTTGGATGCAGTTTGATATTAACTAACTGCTCAATTAAGGCTTTATGGGAGACAGTGTCAAAGGCCTTTTAATAATCCAAAAATATAGAGTGGGCTATTCAAAAGGGTTGCGCCATGTGCAATAGGGTTGTGCATGCGCAAGTCCGAAATGGCGCCATTCTGCAATATTCAGCAGGAGGCAGTTGCACCACTGAAAACAGGCTGAGCAACAGTGCAATGCAAATGAATGCATGCTCAACTGAAAGGGGAAGAACCATGCATAAACTGCACAGCCCGATATTCAGCCGGGCTGTGCAGAGTTGTGCAGGCGCAACCCCCAACCTGCGCCTGCAGGACTTTGAGACAAAAAAAAAAAGGCTGAAGTCGAGGGTCACCCACAGGTGAGCTGCTGTATTACAGGGCACAACACAGCAGCTGCCACCTGTGGCTGACCCCCAACCCAGTCCCTGTGCCCCCCTCCGCAGCCCGATCATGGGCATAGTGTACTCCCCCCCACCAGCCCGATCGCGGGCAGCAATGTAGCTCCCCAAACATATCCCTGGTGGTCCAGTGGACTGAAATGCCCAACCCGGGTAGTATGTGTAATAAAACCACCCCTCTCCTGTACATATCCTGGTGGTCCAGTGGACTGAAATGCCCAATGTGGTAGTATGTGTAATAAAACCACCCCCCTCCATTACATATCCCTGGTGGTCCAGTGGACGAAATGCCCGATCATGGGCAGTGTGTAATAAAACCACCCCCGAACATAGCCCTGGTGGCTGGTGTCCCCCACCCACCCACCCGAGCCCACCACCCGCTCCCCCAGGCAGGCGGGCAGCAACATCCACCCGCCTGCCGCCCTGCCACCCGCACGACTGACTGCCGGTGAGCTGCACGCCCATTGTTGCAGAGCAAGAGCCAATGGGTGTGCAGCCCATACCGTACATGACAGTCCAGATTTGTGAATGAATTCCTGTCACTATCAGATCCTCCTCTATGTGGATGGCACAGTCATATACTCTAGCAACACTGACCTCGAACCATTGGAACAGCAACTTTAATTCAACTTTAAAGGAAGTGGAGGACTGGTT
Organism: Neoceratodus forsteri; assembly: GCA_016271365.2. NCBI lineage: Eukaryota > Metazoa > Chordata > Ceratodontiformes > Ceratodontidae > Neoceratodus > Neoceratodus forsteri. Next base: position 174,827,110 of record CM057457.1, on the reverse strand, counting down.
CAGGAAACACAAGCTGAATCTGAACTACAAAAAAACAAAAGTCATGTTATTCAGCAATGTTTGCAGCAAACACAGATCCAGTGCCCTAACCATCAGGGATTCCTCCAGCATCCAGTCAATTTTAAGTACCATTTTTCATGTAATATTTCTGGACTTGAACAGCCTGTTCTGCACTAGTGTCAACAAGATTCAGCCTGAAATCCTTTGTAAACAGTGGCACAAACAACATTTCATTTGTCCGGGTGGTGGTGGTGGGGCGGGCGGGACTCCATACAACATCATGACTGAGACCAGATTTCTGTCTCAATTTTAGGTAACATTTTTCCTCTAACATTTCTGGATGTGTATGGCCTGTTCTGCACTAGTGGCAACATGATCCAGCCTAAAATCATTTATAAACAGTGGACAAGCAAAGCATTGTTTAGTCCGAGTAATAGCTGGGCAATATATATCACAATGACTGAGGGCAGATTCAGGTATCAATTTGATGCAATATTTGTCTGTACATATCTGGACTTGTATGGCCTTTTCTGCACTCCTGCCAAACAGATTCATCCTGAAATCATTTGTAAATGGTGCGTAAAACATCATATTTTTTGTCTGGGTGGTGATTAGGCTGTATTAAACTTTGTGACAGTAACCACATTCAAGGACTCAGTGTTATGTAACAGCTATCGTGTGACATTTCTGGGCTTCTACGTCCTGTTCTGCACTCTTACCAACCAGAATCATCCTGAAATCTGTACAAAAAAAAACAGTTTTGCACTATGGCCACCAATTGACAATGCTGGGAACTGAATAAGTTTCAAAACAATTAAGTTTCAGTTCTATGTGGATTATGTTTGTCATGTGGGGATGGACACCATTTAACATTTCTGGCAAGCGCACGACACACGTTAAGTGCTAAAACCAGATCTACTTTTTTTTGTATAGCTGTCTAGAGCCATGTAGGGGTCCCTCAGCCCCTTCCCTCGCCACCTCCCCATGCCCAGGCTCATCAGCGTTGCAGTCGGATGCACTGCTGCTGCACTGGCGGGCCAGCACAAACCAGATCTATGTTTTACTTCGTAGGAAAATTGCTTGTTTCTGTGCTTGCTGTGTGCTGCATCTTCGGAATGTTGCACACAACAATAAGTGATGCAACATCACATAACATTGTGAAACAATTTTTTTAGTAGGCACGATACTTGATATTTGTAGATAGGAGGAGGAAACATGTTAAAAACCAACTAATGCCTTCAACATAACTTTCACAAAACAATATTTACACACAATTCATTCTGGATTTTACATTAGTTATGTATGTCTGTTCCACATTATGTATTACTGAGGACATGTGCATGAAAACATGAGCTTTGCTCTGAAACAAATGTCATCTACTCCATTGCTTTCTCCATACTGAGGTCATAATGCACTGTTTGTGACATTACAGTTACTCTAATGTCTACAGATTGTGATGTAACAACACACAATTGTGACTTGAAGTAGGAGTAAGCTATGGAGGCAGATGAATTCTAAGGGCTAAAGATCATGTATTCATAGACATTTCCTCAGTAATAAATATGTGTTAAGAGAAATCTGTAACATATATGATAATGTGGATTGAAACTGAATTGAACCTAATTATCATGTTTTTAAAAGTTATCTTGGAGTTGTCACCAGCTCTAAGAAGTAACACAAAAAGTTATAAGGTGTTTATTAGGGGTATACGGTACAGACTAAATATAACAAATGACAGGCAGGGTCAGTGGACAAGGGTAATACAATGAGAGGGGAAAAGAGAGAGACAGAGAAAGAGAGAACTGAATGTTATCGGGAGCATAATATAGTAACACTCAAAACCAATGGTCAAAGAAATAAGTTGTGATACAAAACAAAGAAACAAGAGGACCCTGAGAAGGAAGGAAGATTACACATACAGGACACAAAATATTCTTTTGTTGTTTTTATATTCTTTTAGGGGGGAACCTTACAAAGAACTGAAGAGAGGATAGAAAAAGGAAATCAAAAAAGACACATTAATTGTTACTGCCACTGCCAGTGGAACTGCCATGCATTTCAGAGAGGATGGCCAGTATTTTATCAGCGTCATACTGAAGTTTAGATCCCTGACTCCGAGAATCATTGAATTCCTGTTGGGAATGTATTAAACTCCTGCCTAAGTTGTTGTACTTCACTTAGGATGGCAGCCAAGTCTGCATGGGTCACTGCTGGGGCTGCCTGTACTGCTGCCAGCTGTGGACATGGGTGGCGGGGTGCAGATGGTGCTGTGTACTGCTGTCTGTAACTGCGAACACTCCAAGGATGGCTCACAGGCCCAGCCATGCCTCCCTCCTGCTGATCCCCTTCCATGCTATCTCCCACACTACTGTTCACAGCTGCTGCCACCTCCTGCAGTTTTGACTTCCAGTCAGGCAGGTGGTGGTGCATCATGGGGCTCCTCTGCCCACTAGTATCAAAGTGGAAACCCTGCTTCCCATGCTGGGCTGCCTGGCCACACAGATTGCAGATGACTACTGGGTCACCTGCAGCTTTGGATTAAAAAAAAAGGCCCAGGCAGGTGAAGATCTTGTCTGCTGGGAATGGGGGGGGGGGCTCCAGATGATGCCCCAGGCATGGTCTTCTCCTGCTGCCAGGAGGGGCACTTTCTCCTGCTGCTGCTGGGCAGGGGCCATGGTCTCCTGCTGCTGCTGGGGAGTGGGCCATGGTCCCCTGCTGCTGCCGGGGAGGGGGAATGGTCTCCTGCTAGTGCTGGGTAGGGGTCACAGTATCCTGTGGGGTGGGGGCACAGTCTCCTGTTGCTGGGGGGTGGGGACAACAGACTCCTACTACTGCCGCTGTGCAGTCCCACTCACAGGCTCCACAGCATGTTGTGGGATTGTAGCCTGACTAAATGAAGGCTGAATTGCTTGCCTATCAAGGCAGCGAACAGTTGCCCCATTGCCTCTTCTTTTACTTCCAATGGTGGTTTAGCTACCCAACTAAAAAAAAAATTACAAATAAACAAAGTGAGAGAGCAAGAGAGAGAGATTGGGACACACACACACACACACACACACACACACACACACACACACACAGATACAAAAATAGGAAATAATAAAAAGACACACCAGAAAAACTAAGAAAAATATTACAAAGAAAGCATTTTCTAAGTAAATCAGTAAGTTCAGAGGAACTCTAAGCTGCTGCCTGTTTCTCTACAGACACGTAGCAAAATAAATGAATCACTCACTTCCTGCCTGTTTACAGTCACCCATGAGACCTGCAGAGAGTAAGTCATGTAAAAAGCCCAATTTCTCCTAATTTCACCTAATAGTAGTGCAAGGCACAATTTATAGCAAAATTGGGTGACAAAATTTCACCGTAAGGGCTTAATTAAGTGAAATGTTTTGCGGGGCAAAATTCCTGATATCGCTGGGATTTCACCAGTGAAATAAAATTTTGCAGCATCTATACTAATAGGTAGGGTGCCATACTGAAGTGAATCTTTCCGTATTGTGGGAAAACTCTGGAGCTTTTTTTTTGTCTGCTTTTTTATAAGGTTGTTCAAGACCAAATGCTAAGGGTAATATTTATGTTTCTCTGAGAGGTCCCCCTAACAGATTACGCCCGATTCAATGGGAGTGGTTATGCATTTTGTAAAGCCCTTGTATTATTCTGTTCCACATCGATCTTAGGACCATTGGAATTTGTACTTTTGGTGATATCTGAATGTACTGATTTTGCAAACCCCAAACCTTGAATAGAATACAATTATGGACATCTTTTACAGATATGGGGCTGTTTGCCATAGTTTCATTTTTCTTTTTGGTTCAACTGAGAATCATGTTGTAGTTTCCGGAGATGTCAGAAAATGTACCCTCCTTCAGTTTCTTCTTTATTCAGGTCACATTTGACATTTTCCAGTCTCTAATTTCCCTTTTTTCTTTCCTTTTTTTCTTCCTAATGTATAAGTGAATGTATTCCTATCGAGGTAAAAAACCTTTATTTGTAATTTTTCTTTCTAGTTTGGTCACCTGCCCTCATTTTAAGTAGCTTATGTTATAGTTTTATTAAAGAATTTACATATTTACATATAACCATAACTGAATTTACAGGCACACGAGGTCCTTTGTTAATTTCTTTACAAGGTTTTGCAACTTTGATTTTGCTAAGGAACAATTTCCGTATAAGTAATTGCAGTCTTTCTTTCTAATTTTTGATTGTTTAACTATTTGGGAGTCACCTTTTTATAGGTTAAACTTTGGATTCTTCAGAAACTTAACAAATTGGTCTGGAATTTTATTTTGCCTTCGGGCAAGGTAGCGATGTAGCTTGCAGTTATCTCTGTATCCTTTGCTAGGAGATCTGGAGTTGTGAAGGGCTCAGACTGATCTAACACTGGGTAAATTTTATCTTCTTTATGGTTTTTGGGACTGGGGGATAGTAGGAGTTGTATATACGTTCTAGGAGAGTTTAGAGTATTTTGGCTAAAGGTTGGTATTTTTCTTTCTGGTGGGGGGAAATAAAGGTGTTGGTGATATAAGATCTCTACAACCTCTGCTTTAAAGGTGGCTTGTTTAAACCACTATTATTACCTCTAAGGCTTTAAACACTGCAGCCCAGATATTCAAACTGCGTCCGTTGTCGAGTCTGGTGGCCCCCGGCCCACCCATGAAATGGACCCTCCCAGGAGAGTGACAGGGCCTAGTATGAGGTGTGAAAACTAACTGAAGCAGGTGCATACATCTTTAACAGCTACATGAAAAGAGTTGTCTGTTGACATGGAAACAAATAACATTTAGAAGATATGAGGGTGCAGTTTTCCTTTAACAAAATGACAGTGCTGGTGTTCACAAGGGGGGCTCTCAAAAAGTGTACGTTGCAAATTTAGTGGAAAAAATCCAAGAAATGACTGTTTTATGAGCACGTGTAGTGCAGTTGCTACGCACACTCATAACTTCATGAATTTACAATATTTTCACCCCAGATTTTCAACATTGGCATTTTTCCACACCTCCTTATGAACAGCACAGCTGTCATTTTTCACATCCTGACCGAAATGTGGTTTCGCACTACCAGTGCAGAATAACATAGCTGCTGTGGGAAATCAGTGTTTGGAACACATTAACAAAATCACAGTGTCACTGTTTATGAGCAGAGGTCCAAAAATGCCAATGTTGAAAATTTGGTGACAAAAGTCCATAAAATGACTGTGTTATGAGCATGCGTTGTGCAGTTTCCATGCATCCTCGTAACTTCACGAATTTGTAATATTTTCACTCCAGATTTTCAACATTGGCATTTTTCCCCACCTTCTTATGAACAGTACAGCTGTAATTTTTCACATCCTGGCCGAAATGTGTTTTTGCACTTCTGGCGCAGAATAGCGCAGTCGCTATGAGAAGTCAGTGTTTGGGACAGATTAAAAAAATCACAGTGACAGTGTTCATAAGCAGAGGTGCCAACATGCCTGAGTTGAAGATTTTGTGACAAATGTCCATAAAATGACTGTGTTATGAGTGTATGTTGTGCAGTTTTCATGCACCCTTGTAATTACGTGCATTTGTAATGTTTTCACTTCAGATTTTCAGCACTGGCATTTTTTTCACACTTCCTTATGAACAGTACAGCTGTCATTTTTCATATCCTGCACAAAATATGCATTTACACATCTGGCACAGAATAGCACGATAGCTGTGGGAAAGCAATGTTCGGGACAGATTAGGAAAATCATAGTGAGACTGTTCATGAGCATAGGTCACAAAATGCCTATGCTGAAAAGTTGATGAAACAATTCCACTAAATGGCTATGTTATGCACATGTGTTGTGCAGTTTCCACATAAGCCCAAAAGTTCAAGTATTTTTAATATTTTCACTACAGATTTTCAAAATTGCCATCTCTTCATAGCTCCCTATGAATGGTACAGCTGTCATTCTTCACATCCTGCCCGATTTGTGTTTTTGTAGATATGGTGCAGAATGGCACAGTCACTGTGGGAACTCAAAGTTCGGGACACATTAACAAAATCACCATGCCACTGTTCATGAGAAGAGGTTCCAAATGTTTTCATGAGGTGGTGGTCACAAAAAGACCATGTTGAAAATTTGTAGTGCAAATACCAACAAACGCCTGGGACGTTAGGGGTGTCTAACCATAACGTCCCACCCTGTACAGACTGGCAGGCATCAGGAGTGTGCCTTTGGATTGCTGAATGTAATACTATTGCCATTCTACCCCCACTCCACCACCCTGCAGCCAGTGACAGGCATCGAGGTGTGCCTTGAACTCTTCAGCCCCGCAGTTCACCTCGTTCTCTTATGTTGCACCCATTTCAGCGTATGACCTTATGGAATGGGGTGACTGTACAGCTGAACACCCCAAAGCACACCTCAATATGTGTCGGTGTCTGCAGGATAGGGTGAAGTGAAATGGCATGAACGTTATGGGCGACGACCAAAATGCATACCCCAGTGCTTGTCCGTCTCTGCAGGGTGAAGGTGGGGTTGGTGTGAAGTTCAACACTTCACTGTCATTCTTATTCTGCATCTCTCTAACTCCTGCTTTTCCAATGCTAATACCAGCAAGCAAACATTTGGCATTGACAAATGCTTGTTCTCCTCAGGGACTCTGCAGGCATATTTTTTTTGACATCCTCCCAAGCCATTATTCCCCATGACTTACCCTTTGTGGGAGGTGATGGGGAATGTCTCAACCCACCAGACCGCATCCAGCTTCAGGGAGATGTCTTCCCAGGGCAGCACTGCAGGGGACAATAATCATGCTTTTGTGTGGCAGAGGACTCTTTTTCTGTTTTCACCCATCAGGGATGGAGCGTGCAATGATGCCAGCAGCGGCAGCATGCACGCTTCCAGCCCACACCTCGAGGTGTCTGCTCTATCCCCATCCACATCTACAGTGCCAGTGTGCTACCCACCAGCCTCTGCTAGGGGCCAGGCATTTGCTGACTGCTGGTACCCCCCTTCCTGGAGAAGGAGAGCAGTCCTTGGGATGCTCGATCCTTCTCCTCTCCTGTTGACCCCCAGTGGCCCGCACTCATTCCTGAACACAGGTTACCTGTGTGGCACGAGGTGTGGTGTCCAGTGCCTCAACCCTCAGAAGCACTGGGCCAGCCAATAATAGTTTATTAAAATAAGATTATATTGTGAAGTATATTAAAAATTCTCTTGAAAGTGTTTGGGAAATTAACTCACTGTCTCTAGAGAGAATAGATATAGTATGGGCTGCTTGTAAGTATTATGTTAGGGCATAGCTTATTAGGTTTGTGGCAAAACATAAACATCAACCACAGGATAAGCTAGTGAAAATCTCTTCCAGGATAGAACAACTGGAATCTGTTAATCATGGCTCCCTTTCTGAGAAAGACATTCAAGAGCTCCAGTCACTTAACGATGAGTTTCTATTGTTATCTAAAGAAAGAGCAGAATTTATTATTATGAGAATGCAGGCTAAATACATAGATCTAGGAGAAAAGCCAAATAAAATTCTAGCTAATAAATTAAAACAAATGGAACTATCTAAACATATGGAAGTTATTGTTTCAAAGGCGAATAATTAGGCAGTGACTGATCAACAATGGATTTTGAAAGAATTTTGTGAATATTATTCTAAATTATATGGTCTTATTCAAAACCCACCACTATCCTCAGAGCTAAACAAATATTTAAGTAAGTTGTATGCCTTAAGATAAATTATAAAAAGGGTCTGAGAAATGGAGCTTTCTGATTGGCTGTAAACATTCTAACAGCCTTATGTTAATCTTTTATTAACATACATGTAGAGCTTAATCATATGCTGACCACGATTTAACACTGTTTAAAAAACATTTTTATTATAACAGCAATAAGGCACTCCCAGGGGTTATGTTAATGGTTAGTTAATCACCCTCAAGGGGCATGTGGCACTCGACTACACCTCGTGCCAAATTATACCCCTAGAGGGTGATTAACAGACCATTAACATAACCCTTGGTCATGCCTTATTGCTTAATAAGTTGCAGGCACAGAACTTAATTTTTCCTATAGCGGAACAAGAGATAAGGGAAGCAATAGACAGTTTCAAAATTAACAAATCCCTGGGGTCTGATGGTCAAACTGTTAAGTTTTATAAAACTTTGAAAGATTATTTTAACCCCAATTTTGAGATCTGCTTTTGCTTACATTTCATCTAACAATATTATTGAACCATCCTTGCTAGAGGTGCTGATAGTTTGTTACCAAAACCTAATGAACCTAAAAACAAAGTAACTAATTACTGTCCTATATTCCTCATAAACTATTATATTACAATCTTAACACACATCCTAGCTGAAAGAATTAAACACATATGTCACCCCTTGATCTGTAAGGATCAAGTAGGTTTTATTACTCATAGACAAGCAGCTTACCATATCAGGAAATTTTCACATATTTTTTCGGTGTCCGGGGACTCCAGACGCCCTATGGAGCTGGTGACCCCAAATGCAGGAAAAGCCTTTGATAGAGTAGATCACAATTTCCTCTGGGCTACTCTAACCAAATTTGGTTTCTCAAAAGTATTTGATTGGGTTAGAACTTTGTATCATTTCCCACTGCTAGAATCAGTTGCAATAAATTACTTTCACTTCCCTTCAATCTCACCTACGGAACCCGCCAAGGTTATGCTCAGCTAGGGAGGCAGAGCTAAATCAGGTGTAGTGTCAGTTGCTTTGGCTTCTTAGAAGGAACTAGAAGGGAAAGGATCAGATCTTTTACAGTACAGTAGCTTCTTGCTGTTTTTACATTGTTCAGATTTTACTTGGTAGAAGGTTATTTCTTTTCTTTCTTACTGCTTCTAAGGGGCTAGCAGGGTATTGTTTTGGGGCTGTTGGAATTTTGAAAACTGTTTTGGTAGCTATAAGTGGGCTCATTTGTTTGATGTTTCACTGTGTAGCAGGCTGCATTTGTAGAGGCCTATTTCATCTGATTTAAAACCTATTTGGTGTGATTTAACGAGGGCTCTTTCTTTGAATCAGAGACCTACATCTTCTAATTTCAAGCCTATTTTGATGTGTTGTTGGATAAACTGTTTGAATTGGAGACCTGTTTCATTTGTTAGCAAACCTATTTTGGGGGCTTTGAGTAGAATTGTGATTCATGTTTGCTGGCTTCACTAGCTGCAAAGGTTAGTGCATAGTGGGGGGAAGGGCGCTAATGGTCTGACCAGTGGCCTCAGCTACCTGATTGTTTCTGGAAGACTTGGGTTGGTTGAGCAAGGAGGCCATGGAAAAGGTAAGGAGGAAAAGAGCTGCTTTTAGGAAGTACAAGAAAACAGGGAAAGGGGAGGACAGGGAGGAGTACTTAATGGAATCAAAGGAGGAGACAAGGGCAGTAAGGGGAGCCAAGGCATCTACAGAACTCAGGCTGGCACAAGGCATTAAGAAGGGGGAGAAAGACTTCTTGAGGTACATCAGGGAGAAAAGGAGCTGTAAGGACCACATAGTAAGAATTAGGAAGGAGGGGGGTTTGGTGGAAGCAGGGTGTGATAATGCAGAAGCACTAAATGAGTACTTCTGCTCAGTATTTACTAAAGAGAAGAGTGGGGTGACACCCAAGGGGGGAAAAATGGCAGAAACAGGGGGAGAGGGTGATTGATGGGGGAAATCATGGAGGACAGAGTTTTGGAGGGCTTGAAGGCACTGAAGGTGGATAAGGTGCTAGACCCAGATGGCATCCACCCCAGGATACTGAAGGAGCTTACAGAGGTCCTTGTAGGACCTTTGGAAGACCTATTTAATGCCTCACTACATTTGGGATGTGTACCTCAGGACTGGAGGATGGCTCATGTGGTGCCCCTCCACAAGAGTGGCCCCAAGGATGAACCGGGAAACTACAGACCAGTGAGCCTCACATCCGTCATGGGTAAGCTAATGGAGACTATCCTGAAGGAGAGGCTGATGGTCCTTCTAGAGGCCAAAGGACTACAGGACAGCAGAAAGCATGGCTTCATATGGGGCAGATCCTGCCAAATCAAACTGGTAGAGTTCTGTGACTGGGTAACTAGGCAACTGGACAGGGGCCAGGCAGTGGATGTCCTGTATCTGGACTTCAGTAAGGCATTCGACTTGGTGCCGCATGGAAGGCTGGAAAGTAAGTTAGTAGGCACAGGGGCAGGTGCAAAGCTGGTGAGATGGGTAGGGAACTGGCTTCAGGGAAGGCAACAGAGGGGTGGTGGGTGGGGAGCTCACACCCAAGGGTAGTGACGAGCGGTGTTCCACAGGGCTCAGTGTTGGGGCTAGTGTTGTTTGGGATATTCATTGCAGACATATCATTGGACATCAAGAGCAAGATCAATCTGTTTGCTGATGATACCAAGGTAGGCGTGGTGGTGGATGACCTAGAGGGATGGCAGGGGTTGCAGAATGGTCTGGCAAAGCTTGAAACCTGGTCAGACCCCTGGCAACTGGGGTTTAATGCCAAAAAATGCAAGGTGCTGCATTTTGGGATGAAGAACCCAAGGAGGAGTTACCAGCTGGGGAGAGTGTAGCTAGCCCAGGCAGAGGTGGAGAAGGATCTGGGGGTGCTCATTACAGGGACAATGAATAACTCAGCACAATGTAGAAAGGCAGCTGCAAAGGCCAACAAAATTTTGGGCTGTATTGCAAGGGGTATATCCTTGAGGAAGGAGGAGGTGATTCTGCCACTGTACAGGTCATTAGATAGACCACACCTCAAGTACTGCGTGCAGTAATCCATGTCTCCACTTTGTCTCCCATGCCCAGACTACCCATCTTCTTAATCAGCCTTCTATGTGGGATGGTGTTGAAGGCTTTGTTAAAATCTAGGTAGGTGATGTCTACCGCCCCTCCCTGATTTATTTTCCTAGTCATCCAATCAAAAAAATCTATTAGATTAATTTGACATGATTTTCCTGCTGTGAATCTGTGTTGCCTCAGATCCTGAGCACCGTTGGATTCCATATGTGCCACTATCCTTTCATTCAGCAGTGTCTCCATGATCATTCCCACTACTGAGATGAGGCTGACTGGCCTGAAGTTCCCCGCCTCCTCCCTACTGCCGCTTTTGTGCAGTGGGACTACATGTGCCATCTTCCAGTCCTCTGGAATGACACCCATGTTGAGTGACTCTGTGAACAGAGGTGATGCTAGTTCTCTTTGCAGCTTCTTTAATATCCTCAGGTGGATGCCGTCTGGCCTCATGGCCTTATCCACCTTCAGCTTTGTGAGTTCTTCCAGAACTCTCTCCACTGTGAATTATCTGGTGTCCACTTCTCTCCCCCCCCACTGCCTCTACAACTCAGCTGTGCTCCTTCACCATCCCCCTCCTTAGTGAATACTGAGCAGAAGTATTTGTTTGGTATTTTTGCCTTGTCCAGATCCCCCTCATTACACTCTCTCTTCTCCCCTTTGAGCCTAACAATCTTCCCCAGTTTTTCTTCTTTCACTGATGTACCTATAAAATGCCTTATCCACTTTGCTTACAGATCATGTTAAGCCCTCTTCTGTCTGCACCTTCACCCTTCTAACAGTTTTCCCTGCTTCCCTTAGACATTCAAGGTATACCTCCCTATCCTCCTCCCTTTGGCTCCCCTTATAGTTCCTGAAATTCAGCCTTTTAGCCCTAACTTTATCCCCCACATCTTTGGAAACCATAGTGGTTTTATTCTTCTTTTCCCTTTGGCCACTATCCTAACTCATTTTTGTTATATCCACTATGGCTCCTTTCAGTTTCTCCCATTGTTCTTCCACCCCCTGTATTACCTCTTTCTTCCCCAGGACAGCTTGTATACATGTACCCATTTCAGTGAAATCCACTCTTCTGAAATCTAATATTCTTGCCCTTGTGAGGCTTAATTGAGTCCATGTCTCCATGTTGAACCACACCATGTGGTGGTCACTGGACCTCAGGTGCCCTTCCACCTGTATTCCTTCGACTGTTCCTGTTGGTCCATACCAGGTCCAGAATTGACTTGTCCCTTGTTGGCTCATGCACCAGCTGCCTGAGTCCAATCCCCTGCAGAGATTCCAGGATGGCTGTGCTTCTGGCTGAAGCAGCCACCTGGGCGTCCAAACCCATGTCCATCAAATTGAAATCCCCCAGTAGCAGGATTTCACCTTTAGCTGCCATGTCATGTTCATTCTCCACTAGTTCCCTGTCTACTTCCTTCCTCTGTGCTGGAGGTCTGTAGATCACCCCTGAGCATATTGCTTTTTCATTTCCAGGCTCCAGGGAGACTCACATTACCTCAGCCTCCCCCTGTCTTCCCAGAACTTCTGTAGCCTTTATAAATCTCTGATGTACAGGGCCACTCCCCACCCTTTTTCCTTCCTGTCCCCCTCCTGAACAGTGTATAGCCTGGTACACTGACTTCCCAGCCATGATTAGCAGAGAACCACATCTCCGTTATTGCTGCTGTGTCAAGGTCTGCATTTGCCAAAAAGGCCTCGAGATCTGGAACCTTATTTCCTAGACTACGGGCATTTGTTAGCAAGACCATCCATGTTTTACAGTCTGCCCTCCCTCTGCTCTTGTTCTTCCTCTCCAGCACCTTCCCCCCACCGTGGTTTCCTTTCCTATGTGCTCTTGCCCCCCTGAAACACTCTTTATACATTCTTCATCTGCCTGCCCCTCCCTGTCTGCTTTAGCTGTTCCTGTAGTCAGCTTATGTTCCTACATGTTCCCATTGTGGGGGTGTTCCTAAGCCTCCTGATCCTCCTGACTTTCCCCCTTGGCTAGTTTAAATGCTCACAGCTGAAGCATTTAAACTTCTCACCAAGGACCAATGTCCTCTTCTCAGATTGATGCAGGCCATCCTCCATCTATAAACTTGCATCTTCCCAGTCAGCTCCTAGTGCCCTATGAAGCCAAAACCCTCCCTTCCACACCAATCCTTCAACCAGGAGTTGAAGGTAAGGATGTGGAGTGCCTTAGCTTCCCCTGTTCCCTGGACAGGTAGCACCTCCAAGAATGAGATGGAGCACACTATCTGTTTCAGATTTCCCCCCAGCTTTCTGAAATCCTCCTGGACTCTGGCTAACTCCACCCTTCTCCTGGCCAGGTCATTGGTCCCCAGGTGGACAATGACATCCAATTGCTCCATCCTAACTATTGCTGTAGCAATCCTATGGATCCGCTTCCCATCCCTCCACATAGTGCTTCCTGGGAAGCTCTTGACCTCCCTCTCTCCCCTGCTAGGTGTCCCTAGCTCCACTCCCTGGACAATAGAGTCTCCTACCAGGAGAAGCATCCCCCTCCTCCAGGGTCCCCTGCCTCCCTTCCCTGGGGCTCCATCCTGGAGGACCCTCCCATCCTCCCTGGCCCCAGCCTCGGATTGCTGATTGGGGTTTTCCCATTCCTCCAAAACAGTGTAGGAGTTACTAAGCAGGGTCAGTTGGGGTATGTATTTTTAACCCCCCTCTCTCACCTTCCCTGAGCCCACCGTAGTCCAATCACTCCTTTTCCCTGGCATCCTTTGAGGTACAGGTTGTGGACCCAGTAGTCTCTGGGTGGGGGTGTATTTTGGCTTCAATATGGCCAACTCTGCTCAGAGACAGACAACCTCCTCCTTCAGCCCAGAGGAGAGGAGCCTGCAGATTGGACAGCATTGTAGCCTCCAGAATGTCTCCCTGAAGACAGCTGTTCCACAGCCACTGCACCACAATACTCCCATTATGTCTGTTTCTCTCCTCAATCAACTGCCTGATTAAGATGGCTATTTTTTATCTCTCAAATATTTGTTTATTTTTGTTTGCTTATTGTTATGCTTTCTCTCTTCACTACTTCCTGTATGGATGCAGGATGTTGCAAGGCCCTGTGGGACCCACCCTTTAAGTGTAGGGCAAGCCCTGGGGTGGGTGGGTTGCAGGGTGGTAGGCTGTGTCGAAAAACAATCAGCCAAGGATTTCTCTGGTGTGGCTATCCACTCCACTCATCATGGTCCAGACACAGCCAATTACAAACACACAGTCACAAACATATCAACTAGAATCCCTCAATCCTGCTCAAACTAAATGGAAAAGCACACAGAAATGGCAGTTAAAAAAATACCTCAAATTCAATTACAAACACAGTCACAAACTCACCAGCTAGGATCCCTCAATCCTGCCCCAACTAAATGAAGAATCAAACTGAAATGGCAGTTAAGAGCTCACATTCAAACTGCATAATCCCTGTAATATGATGCCTGTGCTTAAACTTCACATACAGTCAATTACAAACACATAGTCACAAACTCACCAGCTAGGATCCCTCAATCCTAGCCCAACTAAATGAAGAATCAAATTAAAATGGCAGTTAAGAGCTCACTACCTATGTCATTCTGGGGAAGAGTCAACATTATCAAAATGAATATTTTTCTGAGATTGTTTTACCCACTGAATATGTTCTTTTTTTTTTACCTCTTAAATGATTTAATTGTATTCATTTAATTATTAATAACTTTATCGAGCAAGGGAAAACCCCTAGAATCTTTTAAAAAAAGTTAATGCTATTGAGACAGCAAAGAGTGATAAACGTTCCTAGTTTCACATTATACTATATGGCAGCTCAGATCAATAAATATTTTAAAGGGCTTCAAAATCCAGTTCATCTTAACTTATACTCTCATTACTGGCTGATACAGAACTAGATTTGATAAAGAAATATAAGTTGAAATCTGAGACTATTCTGTACTTAAAACTTAAAAATATTTCTATAGCAATTAAAAATACAGTTATAAGAACTACTTTAAAAATCTATAACCAAATTTGTAATTTTCTTACTATGACTCTTCACAATGATATCACTTGACCTATACTATACAACTCTAATTTCTCACTTAAAGGACACTTTTTTTACCTCTTCTTGGTTACCACGTGGCCATAATTGCACCATAGCCTCTTTGCTGTCTCAAGGACAGTTATTACAAGCCAGGCCCCTGCCTAACAGGCAGAGGGCAGGCTGGTAATGGAGGAGGTCTTCCTGGGGGGGGGTCATGGGCAGACTGGATGGGCGTGGGGTCCTTTTCTGCTGAAAGATTTCTATGATTCTATGATTTCCTCTCAGTGAAATTTTGGCAGATCAGAAGTTGAGTAGAATATATCTTAATAATCTACTACTTATCAAAATTGCTTTGAAGGCTCACTTTGGTTCTTTTCCTTGAGTCCTAAATTTCATGGAGGTCATTAATGGGATTAAGTCCAGTATTGATAACATCCACCCTATATCAAACATTTACATAACATAGCTATCATTTAAATTATCTGATAATCCTATACAAACTGCCTTTTGGCAGAACAAAATTAATGAGAACACAATAAACTAGTCCACATTGTGGAGGAATATTTATAAGTTTATCCTGTTAGACAATCTGAGATTAAGTCAATATAAAACATTATAAAATGCTTATAAAACACCTTGCAAGTTATGTAAATTTGGTTTCACTACCTCAGATATTTGTCTGAGATGTAACAAGGATACTGGCTCACTTTTTCATACTGAATCTGTGACATTGTCCTTCTCTAAAGAATATTTGGTATGAAATTAAGTCAAAAATCATTAAAAAGTTTAATTTGCAGCATTCCTTTTATCTGAAAAGCTGCATTCTAAATTATTTTGAAGATTTTACCTCCTTCTTGGACAAGGCTGTTTTATCTCTGATTGGAATTTCAACCAAACATATCATTTTAAAGCATTGGGTAAATATGGACCCTCTTTCCTTTAAGGAGTGGCTTACTAATATTTGACATAACCTATTAATAGTACAGATAATCAACTCTTTCCATAATAAGTATAAGCATTTTCTTTCCACTTGGGGGAAGTTATATGAGTTAATTTTGAG
This sequence comes from Neoceratodus forsteri, assembly GCA_016271365.2. Taxonomy (NCBI): domain Eukaryota; kingdom Metazoa; phylum Chordata; order Ceratodontiformes; family Ceratodontidae; genus Neoceratodus; species Neoceratodus forsteri. The sequence goes on along the minus strand of CM057457.1, from coordinate 174,811,310 downwards.
TATGTAATTTCTGTAATTTTTGTACTATGTACTCTTAAATATATAGGTATTAGTAGTACTCTCCCTTAGGATTTCAGTGTTTTACTGCTCTGAGCCCTTTGGAGGTTTAATATCTTCTCAGTGCTGCTAAATTTAGTAATTTTGCACCATTTATATAAATCTCTCTCTCTCTCTCTCTCGCTCTCTCCCTCTCTCTCTCTCTCTCTCTATATATATATATATATATATATAAAACATTTAGTTCATTATACTTAATTTTTGATGTTCCTTTCTGTCTTAGCCACTATGACAATGTTACATTGTTGATGTAGATCTCCCATATTCTTGCTTTCTTTTTTTTGGGGGGTGGGGGTGGGGGTTGATACAAGCTGTTTATATGTTTTGGCTCTTTCACTTTGTTTGCATTTGTATGCAGTATTTTCATTATTAATGTTCTCTTCCTTGTTAACAATGCACTTTTGTAAAATATTAGTAAAGATAAGAAAGTGAAAAAAAATCAGTTGCTGATCAACTACTATAAGCCAGCTCCCTTCTGGGGAAAAAAAAAACAGTTCCTTCCTCAGTCACCTTGGTGAAATAGATTGCAATTCTGAGTGCAAGTCCCAAGACAAGGTTACAACTGGCTAGAATGTCAAGGCTACAAGGTGGGGTTCTAAACTTCCAAAGGCTGCCTCTTCATCACACAAGATGTAAGCCTGTACTAGCTTTGCTTTTACACTTCAGTTTTTTAAGGAGTACACAAAAGAAAACTATTTCTCCTCTGTTCTTTTTTTCCAATTTATTATACTTTATTGAAAATGTTCACATATCACATAAACAACATACTAACATATGCCATACATCAATAGCCCCCCCAATCCAAAATAGAATGAACCATGCCAGTGGGGAGAGCTACAACCATAAATCTGTAAGGCCTGATAAGTATGGAGATCTCTTTTATCCATGGGTTGGCCTGGTAATGTTAAATTCTCTGATGCTACAGACAGGGGCTACTACACAATTGCCAAGATCTGTCCCTTCCAACAAAAGGCTTCACATGTAACACGGATTTGTACTTGCTCTGGTTGTGCACATTATATTTTTAAATGAAGGCCTTTGTTAGATGAGTGGTGTCTTTCATTTATACCCAAGCATGCTTTAACATATATAAAATAACATAATAAAATACTTCCACAGACTTCTATGGAGCATGCCGCCATGATCTCTCTGGTTAGATATTACAAAATGTCTGAGAAAAGGGGTAGAACTAGTACACTGGGATGTGGAAAAGATTGACTGGCCATCTACATGGGGCCAATTTACGATCCTTTTCCTCCTGAGGGGGATAGCAATAAAAAGTATAATTTCTAACACAGATGACTTCCCCAGTGCCAAGGTAAAGAAATATGGGTTTAAAAGAGCCCACTAGGTTGACCCAATTTATTTTAGAACGTTCTTTTTGGCCCTATTACTCAGATGTACCCAAGAAGAGATTTGGCTACCTTCAATCTAAACCACTAAATTTAAACTGCTCAGGAAGCAATGAATCCCTTTCACAGCTATGGATTTGTGTAGTTACAGAAAAAGTACTTACATTGCAATGCCCCACACATATAGCAATAAGGTCTCAGCCCAGATAGGGGTTAGGCTGTGTTCAACAAAAACACAGTTTTACCCTGCTGTTTTAGCATGCTACAAAGTGGTCTTACCTTATTGGTTGCTTACCCTTTTCCACCCAACCAGTGAGCAGAAACCTCACAGGAGGCTACACCCCGACATTACCCCAGCAGAATACCCAGTGGAACTACAAACTTTCCTACACAAAGCCTTGCAGATTTCATTCATCTTGTGATCCTCCCTCTTGAGGATGCTCACATGAGGAGTTGTTTGAATCTGGCTCCCTTATGAATCTACTCCAATTATCTACTTACTATCCTCTCCTGGGTTTGGTTCCCCCTAGTTTCCTTACTAGTCCTAACACTTTGGAGGCAGCAACCATTTTAAAATTACTGTAATCCATTGCTGAACAGTGCATTGATAATATAAGCTAAATGAATCAGTGACTCATTCTTTACCTTTCAGGATATCTTACGCACTCCTGAGCGCAGGCTCCATGAGGACAGCAAAACTATCCCAATAACAGTGAGCAGTGGGAAGTCGGGCAGTAAAAGAGTTCTGCTTTTTGATGATGTTCTAGTACTCTTTCAGGTAAACTGCTGTCTGGGATAGAAACAAGCAAAGCTGGGCTTGATTGGGATTGCACTGATGCCCTGAATTTTGTTTATTGTGATCAGGTTTATGATAATCAGATTTTCAGATATTGTAGCCCTTTTTTGATTTTCATCACACTGAACATATGGCCTTCATATACAGCATCTAGCAGAACAGTACACTGTGAAGTGTGTCATTTCTCTTATAAAATAGTCATAAAAATAGAAACAAATATATATTTAATGAATAATCCACCATAAAATCCGAAGTGTCTAGATGTGCTGTGATAATCGAAACAGTCACATGATGCACTTGGCCAGTCAGACCAATAGGATTTCTTATTTATTTATTTATCTACTGAATTTTGTTGACTGGGTAAACCCACTGGGCCTCAAAGAGTCACATTTTCAGGGCGATCTGGGATTACTTACATGAACTAGAAAGCAGGAATACAAAATAATGAAATACAGACAGTGGGTAGTACAATATAGAGCAAATTACTTGACAAAGATAACTTATAGGTTAGTGATGAACATACATTTAGACTACAGTATGAGTTCACATCAGTTCACATACTGGGAACAGCAGTGTTAAAGCAGACAAGGACAAACTGCAGTGCTGTCACTACTGAGCAATCCCATAACAAAGATTGACCTATTTTATCAATAATCAGTAACGGGTAGTCAACATCTATTCACAGTACAATTCAATAAAATACAATTTTATTTAGGACTTTTCATGCAAATGTATAATATGTTTTACAGCTGGGATATACATAAAAACCTCAGAAAGAAAATATAAAATGATATAAAAACAATCACTTAAGAAATGAGAACAGGTGCAGTGTAACCAGAATCTCATCCACTTTTTGGGATTTACCCAGCTTGATTTTTGCCATTTAGCCAGCAGCCAGGACAGGCACACTGTGCAATGGCTGCACTGTAGCTTCCTCAATGTTATAGCCCCTCCCAATGATAGCCCTCCCCGTGGCTAGGAGCCCTTTAGTTTTTAAGATGTTTTGCATTTGTTTTCTTCTCTGTGTGAATTTTAGTGCTCATGAAATGTGCTGGATTGACAGTACTGGGACCTGTTTTCCTCTGTTTATCCATATGACAGATACAGCACTAATGATCACAATGCAAGCTTCCCCACACTGCCCCACCTATGTGCCTCAATCCTGTCATTGAAGGACCACCACGTACATGAGAAGGTAGTTCAGAATCCATGCCATTTAATCCTTGGCCTGTGAAAATACCAATGGTGCCAATTAGTGCCAGTTGTGTTGGTGTTTTTGTGATGTTGACACCTGCCCACTGGCAAATGGACTGAGACAAATACAGAAACATCAATTAAAGGGCAAATAATCTAGAACTGAAAGGAGAAGATCATGGTTTTCTCAGAAAGCATTGGGAATTTGGAATGGTTTGCCCTCAGGGTTACTGGAATGTTATACCATCAACAATTTCAAGGTGCATCTAGATAAACATCTAATAGATAGGGGCATCAGTGGTTATTCCCATTGAAAAACAGTGGACATGCTTGATGGGCAGTATGCCTCCTCTTGTCTGACTGTTCCTATGTTCCTATGAAACCACCACAGCTCATTTCACATAGGCCTTTGAACTGCCCCCAGGTGGTAATGGCTATCTTCTTTGAGGATATCTCTTTCAGCAGGTCACACCTTTGGAACTATAGCCACCAGTCACTAGGACCACATGGAAACTGTTCTAGCTAGCAGTCTAATGGAGCCACCCATGGTGACATCATCACATCGACATCCTCCACATATAGCCATGGGTGGCCCTGCGCCCTCTTCAGTTCTTTTCCCATCATTGACCATCACACATCAGACTCCATGAAGCCTCTCACGTTTCAGTTGACTGCCACAATTTCTCGCATTTAAAGCCTCCTATCCACACTCCCAGCCTGGGACTTGAACTTTGTTTTAGAAAAGCTCACTTAGGCCCTTTTTAAGCCAGGAACGACTTGCGAGCTATGCTTTCTGTTGTGTAAAGTGGTATTTTTAGTTGCTATTACTTCTGCTCATTGGATTTCAGAGCTGCAGGCTCTAATGTGTGAGCAGCCTTATTTGATTTTCCACAAAGACAGGGTGTCTTTGCATACTAATCCTAAGTTTTTACCAAAGGTGGTGTCTGAATTTACTTTAAATCACACCATCTAATTGTCTGTTTATTATCCTGAGCATACCAATCCAGGGGAAGAACTGCTTCACATTCTAGATGTGCATAGAGTACTGTAGATATTATGTAAACCGTATGAAGGACTGCAGGATGTTTTCACAGTTGATTGTTTCATTCGCCCCTGGGAAAGAGGGCATTCCGTTTTCTAAACAGTGTTTGTCCAAATGATTGACCAACTGTATTATTTTTTGTTGCAGGAAATATGATAAGGAACTTCCTGGTGCTGTTAAGGGCCACTCCACCAGAAGTATGTGTAGTGCCCCAAAGTTGTGGGGCACAGCAGAAGTTAACTAAATAAAGTAAATGCCCCTTGGGTCCCTAAATCAGTGTGGACAGGGCAGGGGTAATATGTAGGGCCCCTCCTTCAGTGTGTTCCCACCCCATCGCAGAGAAGCTGCTGTTAAATTGATAGAGAAAAAAAAATGTTTTCCCAGGCTGCCTGCTCTTTGCAGACCCCCCCCCGAAGCAGGCAGCATGAGCCTGGGCGCCCATGCACTGGGACTGCTGTCTCTGCCCAGCACATGGTGCTTGTTTGTGTTTAAAAAAAGAAAAGAAAAGAAACAGTGGCTAGCAGGCCTAAGCTTGGGGTTCCAGAATCGAAAGCCCAAATGCAAGTTTATTAAAAAAGGTATTGTTTTTAGGGAGTTCGGGAGAGCCTGGATGGAGTGAGGATGCAGAAAGCAGGTGGGGACTTGTTTGACTTACCTGGTGGGTTGAAGCCATCCCAGTGGCTTGTCTGTGCTCCTCAGCTCCCCAGGTAGCGTTCTCTGATCTGTACCAGTGGTTCATTCCCCTGCTGTGTGGTCACCAGTGCCGTTGGGTCGCTGGATGAAGAAAAAGTCAGCAATTGCAGTTAGTACTCTGTCTAGCCCTTTTTGTTATTTTTTATTTAGTTTAAAAGTTATCTAGTTCCTCATCAGTGATGGTGACCCAGAGCCACATCATTGGTGTGAGGAGAATGAGCTCCAGTAGGGTCTGGTCTCCAGACATCTGCCTCCACACCTGTCTTCAAGTTCCTCACTCTGCAACCACCTGCCTCCCATTTCCCTGTCTTCACCCCGGGCCAGGGCAGTGAGTCAGTGGCAGCACAACATTCAAGGTGCTAACTACCTGAAGATAACTGAAAATAAATAGAAGTTTTTTTTATTGTTTAAAGGTACCCGAGGGCCCAGGAATGGCCGGGAGCCAAGGGAAGTGGGCAAAGGCTCTGAATTACAATAAATTAATTTTCATCAGGTATAGCGATGCTCAGGTGTGGGACTTCAGGTATAAAGGCCCTAGAAAAAAATTAGTATTTATGAGTAGGCTCCCCATGGGAGAAGCTAAGGGCAACAGGCATTAGTCAAAATAAATTATTATTTAAAAGGGCAGTCTCTGGAGGGTTAAAGGGGCAAAGGCAAGCACCAGTCACATTAAGAAACCCAGAGGGGCCAGGGAGAAATGAAATGGTGCAGAGCAAGCCCCCGTTAACTTAAAGAACTCAGGTGGGCTAGTTGGGCTAGGTGTCAGTAAACCCAAAGTGTGTATGTGGCCCTCTAATTTAACTGCTGCATAGATCCTGCCCCAGGGTTTTGTGTGAGCCACCAAGAAAGCATTGGTGGGAGGGGAATTAAAATGTTTTCTCCACCTTGGAACTCACATAGAAGTGACCGAGCTCTAGTGTCAGCTAGCAAAAACCCCTGTCAGGGCTAAGTATAAGGGGAAAAAGAGCAAAATAGCAGGGCAATAATGCTGTACTGTAACTGAATTTGTGAATTGTGCAATTTCCCTGAACTGTATTCTATTGCTTGTAATTGCCCCGAATTGTGTTTGATTGCCTGCAGTTGCCCCAAGTTAAGTTTGGTTGCCTGCAGTTGCTCTGTACTGTGTTCTGTTGTTTGCAATTGCCCCAAACTGTGTTCCATTGCCTGCAATTACCCCAATCTGCAGTTTCCCTAAGCTATGTTCTATTGCCTCCAGTTGCCCTGTATTGTGTTCTATTGCCTCCAATTGTTGAGTACTGTGTTCTATTGCCTGCAGTTGTCCTGATCTGTGTTCAGTTGCCCCAAGCTACAATTGGCTTGAGCTGTGTTCTATTGCCTGCAATTGCCCAGAACTGCATTCCATTACCTGCAGTTACCTCAAACTGAGTTATATTGCCTATAATTGCCCGAACTGTGTTCTAGTGGCTGCAATTGCCTGACTTGTGTTCTATTGCCTGCAATTGCCCCAAACTGTGTTCTTTCACCTGCAATTGCCCCAAACCCTGTTCCTTTGCCTGTAACTGCCCTGTGGCAACTTTTTGTACATGGTCTTCAGAATCTGTCTTCAGCAGTTCCACCATGTTCAGCTGGTGCATCCCACACCTTCAGCATCCAGCCTGAATAGTGCAGCCTTGCAGTGCAAATCTCCTGGAATAACATCATTCATGTTTTGCACCCCTTTCATTGTCACTTTTTTTTTCCCGATGGTACAAGGTTACGTTCAGGCCCTGTGTAGATCTTGTCTGGTTTGTTGCTTTCTTTTCTCTTCACAGTTTCTTCAGGATCCTCTGCTCCCACTCCAAGGCAATGCCCCAATTGTTATTTTGCATTCTTCCCTGACTCATCTGGCCTTGGCACCCAGAAGCCCACCATCTGGCTTCAGAAGATATCTTCATTCTGGTCCTCAGCTTCCATGGGCTCTTCTTACCTGCCTAGAACCTGTTGTGCCATCCCAGTAGTCCCCAGAAGGGCTGTGGCTGGGTTGTCCCTGCATCTGTTGTCTTGTCCTGGCAGTCCACAGAAGGGCTGTGGCTGAGTGGTTCCCGCATCTATCGTCTTGTCCTGGCAGTCCACAGAAGGGTTGTGGCTGGGTTTCTCCTGCGTCTGTTGTCTTGTTCTGGCAGTCCACAGAAGGACTGTGGCCGGAATGTTCCTGCATCTGTCGACTTGTCCCAGCAGTCCATGGAAGGACTGTGGCTGGATTGTTCCTGCATCTGTTGCTTCTTCTCAGCAGTCCACCAGAGGGCTGTGGCCAGATCATTTGTGCTTGTTCCTCATTGCTACATTCCAGCAGCCCAACTGAGGGCTTGTGCCAAGGAGTCCTTGTGCTGGTTCTTTCTTTCTGGCAAGCCAGGAGAGGGGGTTCAGCCAATAGACCCATAGCCTATTCAAAAAGCCTCTCCATATCCCTATAGTCCCACAGAAATCCCATTGGCCATGCCAGCCGGCGAGCCTGTCTGCCATCATTTTATGAATTCTTCTTTGTTTAACTCTTCTTACTGCACAGATCGTCCAACATATGAAAAGAGCCTTTGAAAGTTGCGAAAGTATTGTGAATTGTACTACCTTAGAGTCTAGTTACAGAATATACAGTAGTATTATTTATTGTGCCTGGAGTACTCCAGAGGTAGCCACAAGTGAGCAAAGGTGCACCTCAGGGTTGGGGCAGAGCTAATTATACAGTCTATAGAGTTGCTTATACAGTATTCATAGTTGCTTCTACAGTCTTTACAGAATTTAGAGTACTTTGAGTTTTTTCTTAAAAGAACTATAGAGTGCTAAGTTCCCCATGACCATGTCTTCTTCCTCCCTTGTTGTTAATAAATACCGTGCAGCATGTGAACCTCATTCTTGACTCCCGCCTCTATTTGTCAGGTGATATTACCCACCTTTACAGAATCTGGAGTGTCCTCCCACCATTCCACCTGCTGGGAGTGACACTGGTGTTGGTAGATATTGTGCAACTTACCAGGGTCATCACAAAACCAGAACACTTTACTCTCTAAACACCCAACTACAACATCGCTACATATGGCCATTTCAGTTGCTTGTTTCAGAGATGTCTCAGCTGCTGAGATCTGTGCTGCTGCAACTTGGAATACTATCCACACTTTCACAAAGCACTACAGTCTGCACATTGCCTCTAGAAGGTGGGCAGGTTTTGGCCTAGTTGTCTTCCAGGGTCTCCTCTCTTAGACCTCTACCTTCCAACCACCCAGACTGTGTTCCAGTATGGCACTGCATGGAACTCATTCCAAAGGTGTGACCTGCTGAAAGGGAAATCCTCAAAGAAAGATACAACAGTTATTTAAGAATGTACTGTAACAGAGTAGATCTTCAAGAGAATCTCTTTCAGCAGGTCATGTCATCCCATCCTCCTCCTTCCCACTAGCTCTCTGACTTTCTTCTCTCCTGTCTCTCTCTCTCTCTCTCTCTCTCTCCAGGATGGTAGACCTTCTGTGTCTCTTTTGACATCTGGCAGATACCTCTAATTCTCCCTCAGTTACCTCTGGAGCATAAACTCAGTGGATGGTCTTGTGCAGGGAACTAAGGATGGTGCAAGACCTCCCACAGCTATTTATGGAGGACACTGATGTGATGCTGCTGCCATGGGAGGCCCCAGTAGACTGCTAGCTAGAAAAGTCTCCATGTGGTCCTAGTGCCTGTTGGTTATAGTTCCTAAGGTGTGATCTGCTGAAAGAGATTCTCTCAAAGAGCTACTGTTATGGTAAATTCTTATGCAACTGTTCTTTTGGCTATTATGGACCTGTGCTGGACTTAAACCTGTGACCTAGAGGTGAAAGGCTCCTTAACCCACTATCAATCACTAAGCCATCTGGGCCATTTTATGAACACAACATAAAGCATTCATTAAGCATCTCAGCTGTCACAGGGCCGTTGCCATCTGGGGTTCTGTTTGTAATCTCCTTTTTTTATTATTTTTCTTGTGTACAACTCCTGTCCCTTTAAGAATTCAAGGTGGTAATGCTTTAAGAGTGTCATGCCTGAGCTGCTTCCTGAATCTGACATGCACTTCCCCCTTGCCACTGCATATCAACTCTGTGTAGCGGACTGGTCGTAAGTTGCCCCGCCAGTAACAAGCACCCCCCCATCCAATCTGCCAATTAGCTCTTTACACTTGCTAGTAGTGCCGAGCTGCTCCACTGTGAAACTTTCATGCCACTGCCATTCCCTAGTATTGGCTGGCCAATTGTGTGTGATGATGGATGTAAGCAGTGCCCATAATTCAGCTCTGCACTGCCCAAAATTCACACTATGCCACTGAGGTCTGCCTTCGAGCAAGATGGAGCATGGAGGATGCAAGCCTGGCGAGGGGCATTTCTTTACTGCCCAAGAAATCTTGGAAAACATTTCTGCTATGGCTTGGGCTTATCAAAGATTTTAATCAGTCAGGTAAATGTTGCTGGTGGCTGCCAGATCAGTTGTGCCCTGATTTTTATTCAGCAAGTCTGGGAACTCACAATTGGTCATTGAGGAGTTGGTGGTGCAGCTGAGTCAAGGGCTAGCAGCTAGTGCTGAAAAAAAAATACATGAAATTAAAAGACATAGATGAACTGTAGCCTCCAGTAAAATATTCCATGTGGCTGCCTGAATTTTGCTCGGTTATCTTGACTTCTGCAGTAGAATGGCTGCTGTATTTTTTATGACCAGTATTGTTGTGTACAGATAATTTTTTTCTGCAACACAGTTTTACTTTCTGCAACTTGGGTCAAACTAGGTATATGGATTACTTCTGCATCCCTATGTTCTACAATATAGTACAGGTTCTTTTTTTTCTGCAACTTACTAGAAGTTAAAATGAAATGCAATGTAACTGTACATCCTCCTGCAGTTTTCCCTTTGTCCAGCCTTTTGCAACCTAGAGTAGCTAGCAGCGTGTCACTAATTTGCACAAGGCAGTGTTGTGTAACTGTTTTTAGAAAGTACACCAGCCTGTGAATCAGGAATAAGAGGTTTACATCCAGAACCAAATACTGTGTAACATTGGGCAAGTCACTGTAAACTCTCAGCATTCCATTCCACACAGATACAGTACATATAATGTATGGTAGAACATTGTTATAGGTAGAAATCTACCATTTTATAATAACGTTTTACCTTCAATGCGACGTCACAATGTTGTTAACCTATCAATGGCATGTCACATTGATGGGTTAACAACTGGGAGCAGTCTGGGCATGCGCCCAGCTGGATCAGATGGCTTTGAAATGGCCACGGCAGTGAGAGCAGAGCGGCAGTGACATTAAAAAAACTGCAGAAAGGAACTGCTTTCTTTTTTAAAAAACATAAATGGTACCATACACTATAAAATATAATGTATGGTGCATCGATGGTTAACCATTTTTTTACCCATCTCAAGGTTGCCGTGGCAACATGAACCTCTCAAGCTTTGCTCTTGAGGTTTACATGATTGCCCTGGCAACATCTCAATGGTTAACAAACCGGTTAACCATTGATAACCATACATTATCCTCTATATTAATGGGAAGTGAATTAGGACTCCACTGGAAAAGAGATGCTGCAGAGATCTTAGCTGGGATAATGCCAACGTTTTGGTGCTATAATTGAGTCACATATACTTACCAAAGAACAAATACATTTTTTGACATCTGTAAATAGAGTTTTCCACAATCTTCTTTTTGTGTGAGACATTGTTGGGAGGAAAATGTGTGAACGTCTGTTGTGTGCCTGGACTGGAGAAACTGTTTTTTTTTGAGACCGTTAAGTAAAAGTGCCATGCAGACCCCAGACTTGGGGTGCAGGGCTCTGAAGTGGCAGCTAAGGTTCCCTTTTAAAAAAAATATTTGTTGTCCTTTCTGGTTGTTTTGAGATGGGGGTCTATGGCAGTGTGGCAGCATTAAATAAATGGAGGTACTCATCAGGGGGGGGCAGTACAGAGTACCCAAATTTATTACACGGTTTAACCCAGGTCAGTGTCGACTGTATAATCTATATAGGATGCTGGTCTGGGTTAAAACAAGTTAAAGAGCTAGTGTGTTCTGATGCATTGTCTTAATATGTATAACTGGTGCCCATTATTTATATTGTTTATTTAAGTTGAATATCAATTAGTTGATTGGTCTAGAAGCCAGCAGACAATATTGTCCCAGTAATATGACAGTGTCAGCATCTTGGTAGCATCAGGTACAGAATACAATGTATTCAGAGTGCAGCTAGCCAGATAATATTTCTTGGAGAAAGGGGTGGAGGATAACTCAGATATATGAGTTATTTTACTTTAGAATAAGCGAGAAAATGCACATCAGACCATCTAGTACCCCACTGCTTCTGGTGGCCTTGTGGCCCCAGACACCCAGCTTTTCTAAAGAAGTCACAGACTGTCAAAAAGAGCCCACCTTGTAAAAATCCTGACAATGGCCCTGTGTCACTTCTGGCTCTCTCATAGGTTCCACCCCTACCTCCTGTTTTCAAGAACCCAATCCCCCTCTTTCATGTTCTTCCCTCAAATTTTGTACTGGAAGAAGGCTGTGGAGTTTTCTGCAGCTCCTTCTACTATCTTGATTTCCAGCTCTTACTTGGCTCTTTTATTATAGTTTTGCAATCCCTCAGTTCAGATCTCTACTTTTCTCTAGCCTGGAATCAACTGTCTCTTTCCTGCAATCATAGACTTTCTTTTTGTTCAGAATCAGTTGCCTTTGGGCTCTGCTGGGCTATGGAAACCACTTTTTGGCCCTTTTCTTCTTATTTCATAGAGGTGTTTAAACCTCTGCAGGTGCCTTAAGCATCTTGTTCAATTAAAACCACATGTGCTCTGCATTACCAGTATCATGTAGCTGTTCCAGACCCTTGGACACCAAGTCTTTCATCATGGTAAAGGCTGACTTTCTAAAGTTTCTGGATGTGTCAGCTGAGGTCTAACTAGTTTTTCCTATCACCAGGGAGAAGGTTCCTCTGTTGTGGTCCCTGCCTCTTAGAAGGTCCTTGACCTCTTGCACTGTAGATGACCCTGTCCCCACTGCTGTGAAGAAGATAAAGTGCAGCCTCAAACCTAGTATGCTGTTGGGCATGCTGCTCTAGGCAGCTGTTCTTGCAGCTGGCTAGAATTTGGTCTTAGCCCTGCTGTTAGCCTTCCCAAAATGCCAGTCTATACTTGGGAGATTAAAGTCCCCTCAGGATCAACACTGCATCCAGTTTGGCTGTTCTCATAATTTTCTTGATCATCTGGGCATCATGTGACACTGAACTGTTTGGGACACTGTAGCACACCCTTTGGATGACTCTTTTGTCCTTCTTGTCCCCTAACTTGACCCAGATATAATCCGTTACATTGTTCCCCCCTACTATGTCATCTTTATCCTCCACAGTGACTCTTTATGAAGAGTTCCTCTCCAACAACTTCCGGTCTGGACTATTCCTCTAGAACAGTCTGCATCCCTCCATCATAGTGTCCCAGTTTTGTGTCTCTACCCCCCAATGCATCAAGTCTCCATGAGGCCTACTATGCTCGAACCTTCAAAGTGCATTAGGCCTATAGAGCTCACCCACATTGCTGGATTTGCTCTTCCTGTTTGCTAACATGCAAGTGAGGATAGTTTCTTTTCTGTGCTTCCTTGACTTGCATCTACCATCTGCTCATGGTGATCCCTTGCTCATGCTCCCTATCCCCTATCTGCTTTTTTTAAATCCCCCAAATTGCCATGTCCGGTCTCTTGGCCAGTATTCTCACTCTCTTTGGGTGCAGATGTTGCCCATCCTGAGTGTAAAGTCATCCCTTACCACAGTCGGACCACCAGATGGCCAGAAAAACAAAATCCTTCCTCTTGCACCAGATTGTTAGCCAAACATTAACCTGCAGGTCTAATGCCACATCTCACTAGCCTCAAGGACTGGAAGGCTCTCAGGAAAGATCACCCATTATACTCTTCCCTTTAGAAACATTCCTAATTCCTCGAATAACTCTTTTATTGCCTTTAGAACATGTGCTTCCTGTGTCTGTGAAAAAATACTTCCTTAAATTACCTCTGAGCCGCCCCCCCTTCTATCTTCAAATTATGCCCCCTTGTTCTTGCATACCTCTTTTTTTGAAATATGCTACCCTCTTGGACTTTGTTGATTCCCTTGAGGTACCTGAAAATTTCTATCATGTCCCTCTCTCCCTCCTTTCCTTGAGGCTATACATATTTAGCTCCTTAAGTCTTTCTTCATATGTCTTTGGTGCAGACCCTGCACCATTTTAGTGCCCTCCTCTGACGGCTTCCATCCTGTCTATGTCTTTGCTGAGATTGGGTCTCCAGAACTGCACAAGTACTCCAGATGGGGTCTCACCAACTGTCAGTACAGAGGGATAATAACTTCCTGTTTTCACTGGGATGCCCTCCTATGCATCCCAGTATCCCCAGCCCTCCTTGCTGCCCTCTCACATTGCTTGCCCACCTTTAGGTCATCTGATATGACTACCCCAGGTCCCTTTCCATTTTGTTGTTGTTAGTATCTCACCCCATTGTGTACTCTTCCCTGGGTTTTTGTTTCCCAGGTGCATTACCTTACACTTTAGCACTGAATCTAAGCTGCCATACATTTGACCATTCCTCTAACCTTGCCAAGTCCCTTCTCATGCTTTCCACCTCACCTTGTGCATCAACTCTGTTGCAGATCTTTGTGTCATCTGCAAAGAGACATACTTTCCTTCCAGTCCTCTGCAATGTTGCTTATAAGACATTAGAAGGATGGAGATCCATCTGCACCCTGTGGTACCCCACTAGTAACCCCCTTTCTTCAGAGTGGACTCCATTTACTATTACTCTCAGTCCTATTCTCCAGCTAATTCTTTACCCAGGCTGTCATCTTGGGACCCACCTCCAGGCTGGCTAACTTGTATATTAATCTTTGTGTGGGACTGTGTCAAATGCCTTGGTAAAGTCTAGGTAGGCTATGTCCACAGCCCCTCCCTGATCTACTACTTTGGTCACCCAGTCAAAGAAATCTATCAGATTTGTCTGGCATGACCTTCCTGCTGTGAATCCATGCTGCCTTGGGTCCTGTGCCCCTCTGGCCTCTAGATACTCAACAATTATTTCCTTCAGAAGTGATTCCATAATTTTCCCTACCACTGAGGTTAAACTAACAGGTCTATAGTTTCCTGCTTCTGCCTTGCTCCCACTTTTGTGAAGGGGAATCACATCTGCCCTTCTCCAGTCCTTGGGTACCACCCTATCCTCCCTTGATTTGTTAAAGAGGGTAGTCAGTGGTGTCACTAGTTCTACCCTTAGTTCTTTTAGAATTCTGGAATGAATCCCATCAGGCCCCATTGCTTTGTCCACCTTCAATTTTAAGAGTTCTTTCAGAATCCTTTCTTCTGTAAATGGGCTGGTATCAACTTCTGTATCCAGAGTGTTTCTACTGTTTGTTTTAGGTACCTCCCCACTTCCTTTGTAAATACTGATCAATAAACATTTTGTTTTAGTATCTCTGCCTTTCACAGTCACCCTCTGCCCACCCTCCCTCCCCTTTATTAAGCCTTATTAAGCCTCACTAACCCTCTTGGTCTTCCTTCACTCCTTGATGTACCTATAAAGGTTTTATCCCCCTTCTTAACTGAGTTGGCTATCTCTTCCTCGGTTTGGGCCTTTGCTGTTCTGACTGCCTTCCAGCTTCATTTTGCTTTAACTGATACAGTTCTCTGTCCTGCTCCTTCTGTGATTCCTTGTACTTCCTGAATGCTTTCTTTTCTCTTGAACCTTCACTGCACTTCCTTTGAGAACCATAGTGGTTTCTCACATTGTTTCATTTGTTTATTTGCTTCACACAAAGGCTTGTTACCTCTGTGAGGGCAGTTTTTATTATTCCCCATTGTTCTTCCACCCCTCCTTCCTGCCCATTTGCTAGTGCATTCCTTAGGCACTCACCCATTTTGGCAAAGTCAGCCCTCCTAAAGTCCAGTACTTTTGCCTTTTGTATGGCTTGACTCTATTGCAGTGTTTATTGTGAACCATACTGTTCGATGGTCACTAGTTCCCAGATGGCTACCCACTTCTACATCTGTGATCCTCTCTTCATCTCCATTTGAGAGAATTTGATTTGCCTCACTGGACAAGCAGTTCCCAATGACTACTACCCTACTTGTCCTCATTCTAGACTTTTCCTTCTGCTTCCTTAGCCAGTTGGGTGTCCTGGTGCCTGGTCTGCCCCTACCAGCCCCAATCCCCTGTTGGCTAACCAGAAGCTGATGAATGTTGCTGGTGCCGATTAGCAATGATGCTTCCTTGTGACCATGCCTGCAGCCTTCCTTCTCCACTGTCATCCATTCTTCATCACTATCACTACAGACCGCAGTCCCTGCCATCCTCCATACCCTGTCAGTCCCTGCCAACTACTCCCCCAAGGCCTAGTGTCCATATTCATAGCCTTCTCTTCTGCCATCCTCCACAACTGCTTCCTCAGTTCCATGCATCCCTATTGTGCCTCCCACTACCTCTGCAGTCAACTTTGTTTGCTTTAGGAACCTTCACTGTTGGGACCACTTGCCACTGGCTCACACAGTGTCTGACTTATAATACTGTGAGCCTAAACTCCCAGTTAACCCCTGGATGAAACTGGTTCCTTCAACATAATAGCTCTGACTTCAAGCAACCAGTTTCCATTAGAATTTAAATTTCACACACTTGCCCCAATTGCTCCAAAGGTTCTTGAGACCTTCAATTTAAAAAGAATCACCTGATCCTTTAGATTACATCTGACCTCCTCCTACTCCTAAATGAATATGCTGTATCCCAAATTCATCCCTCTGTAAATTGCACACCACTCACATCTCTTGCAGTAGGGCGAGCTACTTTCAAGCACCTCTTTGCAGAAAATCACAGCTTACACACTGGATGACAGCAGCTTTCTCCCACTTGCAACACTAGCACCAAGTCTCTGCTATATGATCCCTGAGGTGCCAGCAGACCTTAACTTTCATTTTTTGAGTAACTGCAAATTTTCTTCCACCTTACATTTCTTAACATATTCGCTAAATTTGTTTGCCTCTGGTCAAACCCATCCCAATAATATTTGTTACCTTAATGATATCAGTTAGTTTTATGTTCTCTTTCAAAACATGTGAACATATTGGTATTGGTCTGCTGTGAAAGGGCTTTTGGGTACGTGTCCCTCCTCTATATTTCACAGCTTTAGAATACCAACAGTCCTCAGCACACTTTCTGGTTTTCTCCTCAAAACATAGAAACAGAGAATATGACAGCAGATAAGGGCCACTGGGCCCACCCATTCTGCACATTTTTATAAACCTCCATTTTTTGCTGCAGACCCAACATGATCTATGGCTCCATTTATTCTCCGGCCTTTGTTATCCCTATGATTCCCTTGTGCCTATCCCAGGCATTTTTGAACCCCACAACTATTTTCACCCCACTACCTCCACTGGAAGACTGTTCCAGGCATCTACTGCCCTTTCTGTGGTGAAGTACTTCCTCACAATGCTCCTGAACTTACCCCAGCACCAGCTTCATACATGCCCCTTTGTTCTAGAGCACTTTTCTCTCTGAATCATACCCCTCCTGTACCCTATTAACCCCCATGAGGTATTTAAAGCTCTGTATCATATCTCCCTCTCCCTTCTTTCCTCCAGGGTGTACATATTTAGCTCCTTATGCATTCATAATCTTTCCCCTCAATTGGAACTTGAATCCCCCCAGTCCCCGCCTTTGGAAGCCATTGCCTTATCCACTGTGCCATTGAGCCTCCTGTGCCCTTGAAGGTCATTGAAGTCCTTGCCCACTCACAAGGATGGAAAAAGCAAGCTGCATGGCTCTTTGTAACTCCAAATTCTGACTGCTTGAAACCTTACCTCTGTTTCCTGTTCCACATATGTGCTAGTGATTACTTCTTTCTTATGCAATGAAGTTTAGTGCTTTGTTTCTCAAAGAATGACAGAGATGTTGCACAGCTTATATCGTTTGCATACACATGATGCTGTGCTTACAACTCATGGAATTAATGCACTCTCTTACATGGGGAAAAAGCAAGTAAAACATGTTCTAACATGTTCCAATGTTCATTGACCAATTTAAGGGGCTGTGTTACTCTGCTTACCTGTGTTTTAAACACTAAAATTAATGCATTTTGGTCATTATAACATAAAATATACAAGGCTTCACAAATATACTCCAGAAGTAAGCTGACTATGTTTGCTTATAAAGCTAAGGACTACACTGGTATCAGTTTTAGCTGTCAGAGGGCTCCTGAAGGAGGAGTTCTTTCTTCAGCTAGCACAGCTCTTGAATACTGAATCTCAGTCCTAATTTCACTCACTCTCTGCCTTCCACTTCTTTGGAAGACTTTGCCCAAGCCTGGAAAATGATAAGTAGGGTGTTTTCTTGTACAGTTTCAAAATGAAGCATAAAAGGTTATCCCTGCTTTTTGTTCCATAACTGTGCTTTTGTCCACTGTGTTCAACACACTGCACTGTGAGGAACACACTGACCAGCATTCTTCACTACTTTACATTTACCGCTCAAAGGCATTTCCTCCTTACACCCCTACTCAATCTCTGCCATCGCTCCTGAGAAACACAGAATCTGCTCTGTCCCATTTGCTGTCTACCTTGCCATGCTCTTTGACCCCCCCACACACACACAATACACACAATACTGCCATGGTTCATAGAGACTTGTCGCTCTACAGCAGTTGCTGTCTCCCAAACTCCATAATCTATGCCCTGGCTAAAAAATGACACCATTTCCTGTAATTTGTATTACTGGCTGTCTTCCTCCCACTCCATGATCTTTGCCCTTCACAATGTCCCCCATTCCTGCTGAGTCAAATTATCTACTGTTTGCCACGTGGTCTGTATACCTCCCCCCTAAATTGCTACTATTCTCTGTATACATTAGTTGCTCTGTGGCATATACTGTCTCCCACCCATTTGCTCTGCATTCCCCCCACCACCTTCACCTAACAGACTGCTGTACACTGTATACATAACACTTTCCAGTGCTATCCCTGTTCTGCCCCATCTCTGATCCCCCAGCATGTTGCTATTCTCTGTATACATTTGCTACTCCATGGCACTTCTTCTTCTCCCCACCAATCTCTACCCACCAAAAGTGCCCCATTTCTTCATCATTTACATTATCTGCTCTGTAGCGCTTCTTCTCTCCTCCCTTCTCAACATCTGCCCCATTTACCGTAATTCACATTAGCTGCTATGCACCACATCTGTATCCCTCCCCTCCCCAGTCTCTGCCCCCCTACAACATGCCAACTTTTTTCCTATACACTAGCCACTCTGTGGCACTTGGTGTCCCCCTCCCCGATCCCTTCCCCCAAAATGTTGCCATTAAGTGTTATTCATGTTAGCAGCTCTGCAGCACTTACTTTTTATTCCTCCCCTCCCAGATATCTGCCTCCCAAAATGCCTGCATTGTTCCTACACATTAGCTGCTCTGCTGCAGTTTCTCTCTCCCATCCACTCTTAAATGCTTTGCTACTCTCACTTTTTCATATTACCCATTCTGTGCCATTTGCTCTCTGTTCCTCCCCTCCCCAATCTCTCCCTCTGCATACTGCCATTCTCCATAAACATGAAACACTCTCTTGCTCTATCCCTGTTATACCTCAACTCTAACCACCCCAATATGCCACCTTTCTCCATATACATTTGCCACTCTGTAGCACTTGCTCTCTTCCCACCTTCCCTATCTCTGCCACCCCCAAAGTGCCCCTATTCTCCATCATTCACATTACCTGCTCCGTAATGCTTGCTTTTTCCCCCTTCTTGATATCTGCCCCCTTTAACTGCTGCCATTCACCATAATTCATATTAGCTGCTCTGTACTACTTGCTCTATATCCATCCCCTCCTCAGCCTCTGCCCCCCCATGACTGCCCAACATTTTCACTATAAATTATCGACTCTGCAGCACTTGCATTTTTCCCCCTCCCTAATCTTTGCCCCCCGAAATGCTGCCATTCACTGTCATTCACATTAACAGCTTTGTGGCACTTGCTCTCTGTTTTTCCCCTCCTAATATCTACCCCCCAAAATGCCAGCATGGTCCCTACACATTAGACTCTCTACAGCAGTTACTGTATCTCCGACTCACTTTCAAATGTCTCACCACTCTTGGTACTTCATATTTCTCAGTGTGTGATATTTGCTCTTTTTTCCCTCGCTTCTTGGATCTCTCCCCACAACATTCCACCATTCCCCATAAACATGATATGCTCTCCATCTCTATCCCTGTTCTGCCCCATCTCTGACCACCACAAGATGCCACTGTTCTCCTTATACATATGCCACTCTGTGGCACTTGCTGTCATCCCACCTCCACAATCTCTGCCCCCCCAGCATGCCTGCATTCACCATCTTTCACATTACCTGCTCTGTAGAACTTGCTGTCTCTTGACCAGCTGTCCCCAAACTGCTGCCATTCACCGTAATTCACATTAGCTCATTTTGTTTGCACTACTGGTGCAGGACCCCTGCACAGCTAAAGAGAATGGGCTACTATCTCAGGACAGTTGCTGTAGGTGCAAGGCCCCAGCAGATGACTTGCTGCACATACTATGGGCTTGCCCTCCAATCCAGAATTACTGGACTAAGATTATAGATCACTGCTCCAAAATTCTCCAAGCCCAAGACCCTTTATCCCTGAGCTCATTCTGCTTGGGATCCCTGATCCTGTAGCAAGGCTCCCATACTCCCAGAGAATGTGACATATGCTAGCCTCTATTAAAGCTAAGTGCCTTCTGCTTCAGAGATAGAAAACTGCAACTATACCATCCTTTTGAGAGTGGTAATCTGCGCTGGTTACATTATCCTCTGATGCAAGGCTGTCCCACTTCTTTGTATAAAAAAACAAAGAACTTTCAAGAAATATGGGCTCCATACTTCCAATTTACAATGGCCTCCAGTACCTCTTTGCATAACAGCCATTCCAGAGACCTTTTTTGCCACCCCCCTCCCGACTTCTGATGGTGGATGGCTGTCTGGATTCCTTAATATGTTTACCTTCTTAGTAGCATGACAAGTCTATGATTACCACTGCTCTCCATGATATGAGCCTAGACTATAGCAAATGCATCCAGTATCAACCCAAGTAGATATACATCTATATATAGTACTTGCAATTCAAATCCTGGTTTTAGGTTAATGTATTACCATAACATGTATGTCCACACTGACTTATTAGTCCATTTGTGTTGCCTCTTTTCTATTTACATGCATATTATCTGTACTTGTATTCTGTTTCTCTGTTGTGAACTCAGTAAAGCAAATTAACTGCAAAGGCATTAGCTGCTTTGTGCCACTTGCTGTGTATCCATGCTGTCTCTAATCTCTGCCCCAGTACAACATATAAACATTTTCCCTATGCGTTAGCAAATTTTTTTTTTTTTTTTTTTTTAGTCTTTGGTAACCGGGTGAGGCCCACTAGGCACAAGTGCCAGTTTTCAGGGGCGACCTGGGAGCACTGGGTGGTTAAATGACTTGCTCAGAGTCACACAGTATGCAAGTGGAGGTTGTGAGAATCTAACTCAGGTCTAGTCTCCTGGCTGTACTAAGCTCATTCCCAGCTCATTACTGTAACCTCTAGGCTATATTGCCAGCCCAATTCTGCAGCAATTGCTCTTTTCCCTTGCAAATCTTTGACCCTAAATGCTGCCTTTCACTGTCATTCACATTAGCATCTCTGTAGCACTTGCTTTCTATTTCTCCCCTTCCTGATATCTGTCCCCCAAATTGCTGGCATTATCCCTATACCTTAGTCACTCTGGCATCTACTCTCTCCCACCCACCCTCAAATATCATACCACTCCGGTACTTCATTATACTGCTGTGTGCCATTTGCTGTCTATTCCCTACCTTCCTGATCCCCCAAACATCCACATTCTCCATTCGTGACACACTCTCTCCAGCTCTATCCCTGTTGTACCCCATTCCTGACCACCCCAACATGTCACCATTCTCAGTATACATTTGCTGCTCTGTGGCACTTTGTCTTCCTCCTTCTGCGATCTCTGCCTCTCTCAATGTGCCAATATTTTCCCTTTTCCCTATTCATTAGCCGCTCTGTGGCACTTTTGCTCCCTCCTCTTCCCAAAATCTACCTCACAAAATGCTGCCATTCACTGTCATTCACATTTGCCATTTTTTGGCACTTACTATCTATTCCTCCTTTCCACTTAATCGGCCTCCCTGCAAAATGGCAGCATTGTCCCTATACATTAGCCACTCTGTGGCACTTACTCTCTCTCCTCCTCCTCCCTGATCTCTGCCCCACCCCCAAAACTTGCTGCCATTCACTGTCATTTAAATTAGCCACTCTACGTCACTTGCTCTTTCTCCTTTTCCCAGATCTGTGCTCCTCGGGCCAGACCTGCTCCAAATTATCATCCTTCATATCAACCAATCTATGGTCTTGTTCTCTGTACCTCCCCTTCCAAATGTCTGCCCCAGCTCAACATGCTGGCATTTTCCTATATGAATTAGCTGCTGTTCATCACTTGCTCTCCCCCTCCTTAATCTCTGCCCCCCGATATACCACAGTCACTGTGATTCCTTCAACTGCTATACAGTATTCAATCTCTATCCCCTCCCCAATCTCTGCCACTTAAATATGCCTGTATTCTCCCTATACTGTATGTTATCCACTGTGTGGCAGTTCCTCAGTCCTGCCTCTCTAACCTCCAGCACTTGCTCTCTCCCCCTTCCTCAATATTTTTCTTCCCCCAAATCTGCCAACATTGAATTAATTTCTCATTAGTCACTCTGTGGCACTTGCTCTTTATTCCTCTGCTCCCCAATCTTTTGCCCTCCATGCTGCCATTGTTCATATACATTACCTGTTGCTCTATAGTGCTTGCTACTGTTGTTTGTGATGTTTGTAACACATTAATACTGCTTACATTCCTTTTTTCTTTACATTTCCCAGTACAGCACCACCACATGCTAGGCACACCTGCTTTTGTTTCTCTCTACATTTCTCATGTTGACCCATTTAATTTGTTCTCATTTGGTATATTTCCATTGCTTATATGTTTCCCTTATTCCAGTTAAATGTTCTTTTTCTGTTTCTGGAACAATGTGCATACCCTACATTTTTTTTTTATCCAACTATGAAAGCAAAACTAATCTTCTTCATTACTTTGCCTGCAACCTAATCCCATCATTATAAATTTCAAAACAAAATCTGTATGAGATCTGTATATTTAATTTTTTATTTCTGCCCACCACATCTCTCAACTAATTCCCCATCTCCTTCTCTCTTTGTCCTTATCATTCCCAACACTTCTTTGTAACTGTGTGTCATGAACTTGCATAAAAGTGGTCCAAAACTAATTTGCAACACATCAGTATGCAATTTCATAAACATTGCATTATTTCAGTGATTCAGTCCAAATGCAACTAATTTCATCCTTGCCATGTTTGTTGTTGAATATAATCACCATACAGCCACCACCATTTATTTCTACATTACTTCTCATAATTTACATGTTCTCTGTGTAATCGTATGTAATCCCTTAAGTACACAGTTGTACCAATAATACCACTGCAAACCTCTCATAGGATACAGTCTGATAATTTTTTTAAATAATGACTGTATCAGTTACATGGCCATTGAAGTGCATCATTCTGCTTCATAGCTATCTTGTGCCTTACCGTATATGTTCTTACTGAGCTCTTGACTGTATGAACCCCACTGGATGTTCACAAATTATATTTTTTCTTTGTTTTTTATATTTTCATCGTATATTTACTCTACAAATGTATACAGTGCATATTCATGAGAAAGATTCACATTATTTGCTGTACACCACTTGATCGCTATCCTTTCTCTCACTGATTTGTGCTCCCACCCAAATTGCTGCAATTCACTGTATACTTTAGCCCCTCTGTAGCACAGCATCTCTCCTCCCTTCCTGATACTTCCCACATCCCCCACCTTTCAGCCCCAACAGCATGTGATCATTCTTCATATACATCACACAGTCTCCAGTAGTTGCTCTCTCCACCCATCCCCAATTGCGCCCTCCTTCCTCCTGTTATTTCCCAGTGACATGTCAATTTGTTCCAGTCAATATGCTCTGTGACAACCCACACTGAGTTATTAGCTCCAGAGTCAATTGGCTTCCTGCACAATTTGTTCCCAATTTGCTCCCCTGGAGTTTATTTTATTAAATTTATACAGGGGGCAAATTGTCAGAGGTCAATTTGTACAGGGGGCTGATTGATGCTGGAGCTAATAGTAGAGCACAGGATGTTGTGCACCACATTACCCAGACTGTACTGACATGTTTCCCTATTTCCTGTACTTTAAAGTACCTGCTGTATGCCACTTTTTCTTTCCCCATACCATGTCTGCCCCAGCCTACATTTTCAACACTACTTCATATTATCATTTATGCTTCACTTCCTCTCTATCTCCTCTGTCCCAAATCTCTACCTTCAGTCATAAAATGCCACTATCATCATTGTACTGTACATTAACAGATGTCTGCATTTGCTTTCCATAAGTCTTCTACTCCATTGCTGAACTCCACCAACATCCTGTCATTCTTGATATCTTTGCAGCTCTGCACCACTTGCTTTCTTTTCCCATTCCTGATCTCTGCTCTTCCAAAACCATGCCATTCATCATTATTCCCATTACCTGCTCTCCCTTATTTGATTTCTATCCCTTCACTCTTAATCTCTCTTCCCCCTAACATGCTGGCATTGTCCCTACAATTACTTAGTAGTAGTACACATTTTATTCATGTAATATAAAAAAGGAACCTCAGCTGAAGCAGACTCATTTCCATTGACGTCCTTGTTACAAATAGACAAGATATTACACAAATTCATATCAGAGTCATAAAAATCTACATAAACTGTCAGCTTAAAAATGTATATTTTCAAACTAACAGAACCCACACAGTTTGCACTATTGATACATACATTTATTACATACATAACATAAATACAAAATAACAAAAGGGTACTCATTCAGGTCTACACAGTAGAACAAGTGTTGTCTTGGTCAAGCAATTAAACAAACTCCCCTTATATCATAGGTATCAGCCTGTATCCAGGTTTTGGCAGTATGTTGTTTTCCCTAATGCTTAATCATGAACTCTTTTTTTTTTTTATTTTGCTCATATAAATTTTACCTTTCGGGGGTCTTAGAGACGATGGTATATTATTCCAAATATTAGGGTCCATACTGTAAAAATATGACCTTCCCACTTCTAAGCATCTCTTTGCTGGTTGGAAATCTGCTACACTTGCTGATTTGAGACTACATTTTATACTTCCTTTATTCAAATTTTCCAGTACATAGTCAGGTGCATATTTTATACAATATGTGTACATGTAAGGAAGAAAATAATACCTTTTATGCTCCTCTAATTTTAACCACTCTAGATCTCTATATTACTCACATCTGTAAATCATACAGGGTGTCAAGGATAAAGTGAGCAAACCTGTTGCAAATAATATCCAGCTTCACCAGCTCCATCCCTAATGCACCTGCACACATCAAGTCCCATAGTCAAATATAAGCAAAATTATAGTGTTACTACATGGTTTCTAACTTATTTGTTCATACAATATTTGATGTTATACAGCGTACCTAAATGTCTTCCCAGATTTTCACTCGATAATCATTGTGAACATTCATGTGATTTTCCCATCAAGCCAAATTCTCAAGTATCTGTAGGTCTGAACCTGCTGCAATACTTTATTATATACAGTTTTAATTTGCAAGGCTTTGCTATTTGGGTCATGACTTCATCTCAACTAAAATACATGATTTAAGCAAGTCTTGATTTAAGAAAAACTTTGTAAGTTATCAAAGGCCTACTGCATCACTACCTTGATCTAATTTGTGGTGGTGTTCTGTATAAATTATGGTATCATCTGTGTATAAGTGGTGCTTTACTTGTGGATATAATATGGAACATCTGTGCATATAAATGTTGAACAAAGCTGGTCCTAAGACTGAGCCCTGTGGTCCTCTGGAAATTATGGGGGCCAAATTGGATTTATATTCATTTACAGCTATTATCTATTGCCACCCTTTCAGGTAGCTTTCAAACGAGTCCACAGTACTCTCAGACACACCCACATTTTTCAGTCTGGACAGGAGGATATCATTGTCCAATGTATCAGCTGTTTTTGACAGATCTACAAATATTGTTCCAATATCAAGAGCCTCCTGGATATCTCCAGTTACCTTAAATAGTGCAGGGGTTGTGCTGTCGGGATGTCGGAATCCTGATTAAAATACAGTTATCAGCTTACCACTTTCCAAAAACTTTTTAGTTGGCTGCTGACCTCTTTGTTTCAAAAATATTTGACAAAATGGGCAAAAAAGAAATTGGTCTATAGTTTTCAGTTTTGTTTTTCTGACCATTTTTAAAAACAGGTATAATGTAAAACTTTTTTCCACTCTTGCAGAGACTCCCACAAGTAAGTGATAAATATAACTGCCAAAGGGAAGCTATTAATGGGACAGCAGCTCTAAATAAAATTGACAGGATTTCATCAAGGCCTGCTGGCAAGTCCTCATGGTAAAATATAGGCAAAATCATAGTGTTTACTACACATTTTCTAGCTTCTTTGTTCATACAATGTTTCTTATTATGTAGTGCTCCTAAATATCTCCCCAGACTTTTCACTAGTGAATCATTGTGAACATTCCATTCAATTTTCTCATTGAGTCAAATTGCCAGGTATCTATAGGTCTGAATCTGCTGCAGTACTTTATTATCTGCAGTTTTAATTTCTAAAGTCTTGCTGTTTGGGGCCATGACTTTATCTCTGCTAAAATACATGAGATGTGGGGGTGGAGGCTTGAATTTAGAGCAGATCTTGATTTAAGAAAAAGTATATAAATTATCAAAGGCCTCCACAATACTACCTTGATCTGATTTGCAGAAGGTCTGTCTGTACAGTATAAATTATGGTAACATTTGCATATAAGTAATACTTTACTTGTGGATTTAATATTGAAAATGTGCTCATATAAATGTTGAACAAAGCTGGTCTTAAGATTGAGCCCTGTGGTACTCCGGACATTATGTCTGCCAAATTGGATTTATATTCATTTATAACTACTAACTGTTGTCACCCATTAATGTAGCTTTCAAACCAGTCCACAGCACCCTCAGACACACCCACGTTTTTCATTCTGCACAAGGGGCTGCTGAGGTCCAATGTATCAATTGTTTTTGACAGATTTACAAATATTGCTCCAGTGGACACTCCAGTTATCTTATTTGTGCCAAGGTTGTGCAATGGAGATGTCTAAATCCTGACTGAAATGCAGTTATCAGTGTACCATTTTCCTAAAAGTTTTTTAGTTGGCTGTAGACCAGATTTTGAAAATATTTGACACAATGGACAAAACAGAAATCGGCCTCTAGTTTTCATTCTTGTTTTTCTGACCATTTTTAAAAATAGGGATAACTTTCACTTTTTTCCACTCTTGTAGAAACTCATCCCTTGCAAGTGATAAGTTAAGTATAGTTGCCAAAGGTGAAGCATTACTGGGCAGCTGATTTAAATAAAATTGGCAGGATTTCATCAAGGCGGAGAGGAGAGACAGGGGGGACATGATTGAAACCTTTAAATACATGAAAGGAATAAACAAAACTGGTACAGAGGGGCTGTTCAAAGTAAGGGAGGGGAGGGCCACCAGGGGCCATGATATGAGACTGGAGCGAGGAAGGTTCAGGAGGGAGATGAGGAGACACTTTTTTACAGAGAGGGTGGTGGCTGGGTGGAATGCGTTACCTGCAGAAGTGGTATGCAGTAGAACAGTGGACTGCTTCAAACGAGGATGGGGCAGGACAAGGGGGAGGGTTAATGAAGGGGAAGGGTGGAAGGGAGGGGCAGCTGCAGAATAAGGGGTGCTAGCTGCACATTCGAGCAGACTTGATAGACCTCTAGGCCTTTATCTGCTGGCAAATTTCGTATGTTCGTAAGGCCTCCTGTTATGCTCAAATCCATTTTAATAATTTCATCACAGATCTCATCTACTCCAATGGATACAGTTTTAAATTTCTTAACTACAGGGATGTTTTCAGCTTCATCTATTTGAGACAGTTTGGGAACTTGACCTAATACCTCAGTTCCCATATTTATAACATGCTAATTAAGTCTTTCAGTTACAAAATTACTTAATGGTATGTGCTGACCATCCAAATCAAAGGAATTGGGTATTTCTTCAGTAGTATGACCTTGCAATCGGAACACAATTTTCTGAAACTCTTTATGAGCTGGTTTAACATTATTCAAGAGCTCTTTTTTAAGAATGTTTGGCTTGTTTTCCTTACCGGTGAGTGTGTTACTTACTGAGCCACTGACACTGACTTACTACTGTCTGTGGTGACTCCTACCTTCAGCTGGTACTCTTACACTTCAATTATGGCTACTGTTTCCCTTCTGCTCTATCTCATATTTTTCTGCCTAATTCCCCCTTTTGGCCTTTGCTCCCACCTTGGCTCCTAACACCCTATACCAGTTTATCTCCTGCCTTGCCCACCCTGCTTTTATCCACTATGCTACCACGGATGCTTCTCCATTGCCTCCTCTCCCCATCCCCATAACCTTTCCCTCCTCAGTCCAATCTCCCACTTGCCCCCTCTCCTCCATGCTACACCATGTATCCTAGCTCTCCCCATCCCTGTTGTCAGCTCCAAACTAACTCACGTAGCCCCCCTAGGTCCTAGCCTCAGTTATCAACTCCAGTTTACTTTTCTTAGGTCCCTTCTACTACTACTTCTGCTATCAGGGAACATACACCCAAACTCAGGACCGATCTTTGCCCCCAAGCATACCTGCCTCCCTACTAATGGGCTTCGCATAGCATTCATTAATATCTGTAGCTTGCAGAACAAATGTAATTGTCTCCAGGGGTGGATGGCCCAACACCAGCCTGATATTTTCTCCATTGTATAAACTTGAGTCTCTAAAGAGACCCCTGATCTGCAGTGGCCATCTCTGGGTATTACATCTTCCATGCAGACAGATGGGGAAAACATGGGGGAGGCTGTGCTATTTACCTCCAGGACTCCCTTCTGACTCAAGCTCCCCTTCCTGCCCAACTGGAACATGGTGCCCAAGCTCTCACCCTGAAAATTAGTGTGGGGAAGGCCACAGCCCCCCTCTTCATCACCTCGGTTTGCATCCCTCCTCAAGACCAAAAAGCAGCATTTCATTCTGTGCAGGACTACCTCTCCCTCCTACCTTCTAAGACAGAATGTATACCACTTGGGGACTTTACATCAATTGGCAGTCTAATTCTATTGCCCCTTATAAAGATACTATAGCTGCCTTGGACCTCTCACAAGTAGTCTCCTCCCCCACTAGGTTAAACCCTAAGACTGGTTCAGCTGCTGTGCTCGACCTGGTACTAACCAATCACCCCACCAGGATTTCAGGTGTCTCAGTGCTCCCTAATGCTCTGAGTGACCATTCGCCTGTGCTCTGCACCTGATCTTGTAAGATAAATAAACCACCACCTAAAATTATTTACCAATGCTGAATTAAACCTGGTAAACTAAAACAGTTAAAATACCACCTTAATCATTTGGACTGGTCCCCCATTAGCTATGCCCCAGATATAGACTCTGCTCTTGACTACTTGATTAGCTCTTTTAACTCAGCCTGCAACATATTTGCCCTTCTTGCTAAATGCATTGTTAAAGGTACTTCTATCCCTTGGATCACCAAATCTCTCTTAGATCAGATGCATCAACGTGACTCTCTCTGGCATGTAGCCCTTGAAATGGGTAAACCTGCTGACAGACAATGTTACCAGGTTGCAAGAAATAAGAGCACATGAGATATACAAAAAACTAAGGCTGCACACTACAGGGTATCCCTTCCCTCCTCCTGGGACTTGGGCAGAAAGTTTTGGGATAATCTTAAGGAACTTAATGGAAAATCAATGTCTGCTCCCCCCCCACCCAAATTTACACCAGTGGCAATGCCTCCACTGACCTCAGACTCATTGCTGACACCCTAAACTCCTCCTTCTTGGACCTCAGCAGTGTGCTCCCTTCCCACTTTTTTGATCCCCTAACTGCACCCATACCCCCTACCTCCCACTCTGCACCTCACTTTCACTTCAGAACTCTCACACTTTGGAAGGCTAAGCCCTACCTACTAAAATCCCTAGGGAGTTCCCGGTTCAGCAGTGATACTCTGGACCTTACATTTCTGTGCCTAACCCTAGATGTAGTCTTCGTCTCCCTAACCAATATTCTTAACTGCTCCCTTTTGCCTTGGTAAATTCCCAGCCAAATGGAAAGCCACCATCATCACACCCATTCACAAAAGTGGTGACCGTGCTGCTTTGGGAAACTACTGCCCCATCTCTATACTCCTCCCACCCCCCAAGGCTCTGGAGAGAATCATCTCGGACCAATTCACTGAACATCTCATTAAATACAATCTTCTGTGTAGGGAACAACATGTCTTTTGAATAGGCCACAGCACCACATCTGCACTGCTGGAGTTCTCCAATGCTATCCACTCTGCCCTTGACAAAGGATGTCTGGCTGGAGCAGTCTTTATTGAGCTGTTAAAAGCCTTTGGCACTGTAAACCACTGCCTCCTCCTATCTGCCCTCACCGTCTCTGGTCTCTATCAGGATGCCACACATTGGTATACTGACTACCTTACAGGCATGTCTCAACAAGTCAAGATAAACAGCATGCTGTCCACCAGTCTCCAGGTTAAATCAGGGGTACCCCAGGGGTCTATCCTAGGGCTCCCTCTTTTCAGCTAACTGGCTCAGTTTTGATGGAAGGTTTAAGTATCAAACTTGCCTCCTCACCAAAAAGATCTCCACTGGGCTTTCTCCCCTTGGTCTCTCCACCCTCCTGAAGTCTGCACCTATGTTAAAAACCATCCACAGCTCCTCCAAATCTCCCTTCTTGATCCCTCGGTGCAGAACTACCCTATGCCAGAGAACTTTCATCTGCAGGGCCCCTCTCTGGATGAACGCACTTCTCAGTGCCATAACTACTGAAAGTAGGCTAGGCCACTACAAAGCCCTCCTCAAAGAACATCTCTGTTCCACTAGCACCTGTCTAGCCATCTGGGGCTCTCTGCTCCTCCTACTACATAAGGAGGTGCCACTACCCCTCCTCAGTTATCCTATCCTCTTGACAATGGATTCACATCTTGCTTTACATTCTATCTTGTTATTTGTTTGCCTAGGTAACCACACTCTTGTCCTTGTTATGCCTCATACAGTGTATAACTCACGCCTGTAACCCCTACTCTGTATTCCTAATGTATTTCATTACTGTACAACTGTTTTGTTTTATGATGTGCAGCCTTTTTAAAGGAGTCTCTGACTCAGAGGTTTGCAATTCTGATATGTTATATAAATAAAATAATCAAAATTCCAGTAGAACCTGTACTTAATTGTCTTCTCAGAGCAACAGGGCAATTCCTATTATATTTCCTTATACTGAAAATGATCTGGTAGTTGGAAAAGGAGTTAACTATAATTGCACTTGATTAAAATCAGGGACAATGGTTTTCCATTTTTACCGGTAACACCGGTAAAAATCACGGAATCCTGCTTGGTTTGCGGATTTTGAATTATTGTACCGGTGCCTCACGGAAATTGCATTTCACTGCACAGAATCCCTAATATTTCAGCATATTTTTAAATGTTTTTATTTTCTTTTTCTCTGCCCCCTTCTCACAGCATCAGTCTCCACTTTTCAGTGATCCTTAGGCTGGCTATCCCTTAGCTTCATCCCAGGTAATGCTTAGGAGCTCCTGTGAGCATGCACCCATCCTGCCTAGGTTGTACCCCCCAGGTGGGAAGGAAGGGGACCCCAGGTCACCCCTCCACAGTCCTTTAAAATGTGTCGGGCAGTCCAGTGGGTCCCTCATGGAAACTAGTTATGAAGTCTGGGGCAGCTGGGTCCCTTCTACCAGCAGCTGATGTGGCGTGATTGTTGCTAGTTTTCTGGTCTCTGTCCCTGAGGACACCAACACTCAAGGGTATCCAAGAAGGTAGGGCACATAGAGACATGCCACTACTCCAGATCCTGGCTAGCTTCCTCTCTTCCGAAATGCTCTGCAGCCTCATTGCTTCACCACCTGTGGTCACCCAGGTGGCAGTAAGTCATCAGGACCTGCAAGCTACCATTCCCAGAGGAGGAGAGTGGCCCCCAGTTGCTCAATCCTACTCCCCTGGCCAGGCCTCTAGCAACCCGAATTCACTTCTGATCCTGAGTCCCTGGCATTGCAAGCAGTAGTGCTACCTCAGGCTATTTACAGTGCTCTGTCAACTATACACCCACTTTGGTGTAAGAAAACATAAGCAGATGGAGAGGGAAATAATTCAGTTTTAGTGAATGTTGCAAAGTGTTCAATGTTCATAATTTGCACTGTAGGTACTGTGCACTACTATTGAAATCATATATTAAAACAATATATATGGGTGTTTTGGCTGACAGTATAGCCTAGTGGTTAGAGTAACAAACAGTGATCAAACTGAGTACATTTAGAAGACTTGGGTTTGATTCCCACAACCTCCACTTGCATACTGTGTGACTCTGAGCAAGGCACTTAACCTCCACAGTGCTCCTGGGTCACCTCTGAGAACAGGAAGTTTTGCCTGGTGTGTTTACCCAGTTTACAAAAAAATATATACAAAAATACCAATATATGTTTACTACATCATACAGTAGTCAGGGTACCATATCATTTATCTTAGTTGTACTCAGGCTGCAATGATGTTGTATAGGTAAATATAAATGTTCAGATACATTTTGTATTTTATAAGCTTGTTTTTAGACTTTAGTCAGGTTTTTATTGTATTTTTTGCATATGAACATCTAGGATATATATTGCTAAGCGCAGGATCACTGTTACTAACTAGTTTATTCAAGTTTGTAATCAGCAGGGCCATCCAAAATCCTCAGCTGTTTGACTGAAAGTGAGTCTGAATGAAAGTATGTTCACAAGGCACAAGCTGCCTTACTACTAATTTAGGTGAATGGGATAGAAACATAGAAACAGACTTTGACGGCTCACCTAGTCTGCCCATTTCATCATTTGTACCTTCTCTCCCACCTGTTGTGTCAGTCTCTGTGACAACAAAAAGTTTTCTGACAGACTATTCTAATAAAAAGCAAATGTTACGTGTTTAAATGTACTTATGCTTGGCCAGTGGATTTAAAAGCACATTCAGTGACACATGGAAGATAAGACCCCAGGGGCTGTATGATGCTAGTGGTTAAAGAGGTGCTCAATTCACAACTGAGCTCAGACATGAAAACTGAGAGACACTCTTTTCATGGAGACCAAGGGAAAAAAAGGCATCCACATGTTTGTGAGATACATTAGAAGGTCCTCCACTAATCACTTGTGAATTTTTTTTTAAGTGAAGACACTATTTCAAAGAAGCAAATTCAGGTAGTTTTTTTTTGTTCCTCCTATCCCCTGGCTATCCACTCCTTCAGTCCTGCCAAGTCCCCCTACCACTGCTGCTGAGTCCCCACCACCATCCACTGCCCCTTATGGCCATGCTACCAGGTAACCTGAATTAACCCTTCATTGGTGGGCCCCTATCCCTGTGGCAGGCTAACAAGGGAAGACAATAACCCTAAAGAGTTTCCTGTATATCCCATGCATGGCAGAGGTCAGAACAGACACGTGTCTGGGACATCATGCTTATGGAGGGACCAGAAGCCATCCTCTAAGTAGCCAGCAGGTGTTTTCCATTTTTGTGGGAGCGTGACAGGCCGCATGATGTGAAGACACAAGCTGACATCCATCATGCTCTCTTCCGCAATGAGGGCCAATGTGTTGCCATGTCTCCGGCCTCCATCTGGGGCCAGCAAATGCTGAGCTGTGAATATACCCTTCCTCCAAGGAGAAGGCGAGTGGTCATTGGATACTCAAGCGTTCACCCTCCCCCGGTCGGTCTTCCAGCACCCAAACCTGTTCCCAAACCCTGGTCAGTGGTGTCACTGGCAGAAATCCAATTCAGGCAGTTAAATGATAGGAAAAAACAAATGTGGTCCACCTTAGTAGTGGTGGTGGTGGTTAAGAGTAATTCACATCTGAGTTCTAACAAGCAAAGAGACTAAGTAATTTGTACCTTGTGCATGTGGGGTGTGGGTATTGAAGAAAGGGGATCAGAGTGCTGTCACTACTGCCATCACCCCTGAGGGATGTGGACTGCATTGTTTCTACTGCCATCTCACCTGAGAGGCGGGGGGGGGTAGTGCTTCTGCCATAACCACTGGTGGATGGGGAATGTTGTACTGCTGCTTTCCCACCTGAGGGATAGGGGCCATAGTGCTGATACTGCCATCACACCTGAGGAATGCAGAATGTGGTACTGCTGCCATCACACCTAATGGATAGGGACCGCAGTGCTGCTACTTCCATCACACCTGAGGGAGGGGGAACACAGTGCTGTTGCTGCTGCCATCACACCAGAGGGATGGGTCTGTAGTGTTGTTGGTGCTGCCATCGCACCAGAGGGAAGGGGAGCTTACTGCTACTTTCATCACACCTCAGGGATGGGGGCTATAGTGCTGTTGCTGCCATCATATTTTGTGCCTAAAATGACTTTAAATTGGCACAAGGATGGAAGGATGTGCAATAGTGGAGGTCAAAACTGCTAAAATGCATGTTAGCAGAGTTAAAAATTGTTAAATAAAGTACACAAAACCAAACACAGGTAAAACCAGATTATGGCCTAGCAGACACCAGTGCCAGTACCATTTTTTACAATGTGCAAAATGGAATTTGCCCTTTCTCAATCCCAGTAAACCAGTGTCCCTGATTAAAATAGATCTGGATGTGTAGATATAATTATATCTAGTATGACTGAAGCATTAAGATCCTTATCATTTATTCTAGTGACTTTATTATTTGTTTCATCCCTACATTTGCCATTAGGTCCACTAAATTGTGTTTCTCAACATTCAAATCACCTAAAATAATCAGTTCATTGCTCTTTACATATAATCTTGCAAAACATTAAAAATAAACTCAGGCTTTGATTTTGTGGAGTGGTACATTACAATTAACATAATTGGTTTAGTAAAAGGTAATGGCATTTCTAAGGTTAATACTTGTGAACCCAGCCAATGCCTTGCAGTACCTATCTATTTAATTAACATATCAATTTTCCTATAGATTATACTGTAACTCCCCCACATATTGATCAGATTATCTGAATCTTTTTCCAAAAGCCATGATTCAGAAATCACTACTAAGTCAGGTTCAAAACAAATGGTCCACTCTCTAATGTGATCAGTTTTGTTTAAAATACTTCTAGCATTGAAGTGTATAAAACTCCGCTTCTCACCTTTTAAGAATTTTAGCTGAGTAACTAGTTCTACTGTATATAGCTCGACAGGACCTGGATTAGGGTGAACATCACTGCAGATAAGTAAATAAACCTCAATAACAAATCCACACCACTTAAAGTAACAACAGTATCTTCAAAGTGTATAAATTAGTCCAGTTAACCTCAATAATTATTTTCACTAGGCCATTTGTGAAGGTTTTTGATGTCTCTCCAGCTATCTGTGGGAAAAGCAGACAACAAAACAATTTTAATCAAATGCTTTGCTAGGTTATCTTTTAAAAGGGAAGGCAAACTAACTTTGTTCCATGCTTCAGATCTAGCATAACTCAAAGTCCCTCTTCCATAAGTTTCCTCCCACTGCAAATTATAATGGTTGCTACACGCTGGCATCCCAAACAAAAGGATTGCACTCTAGTGCTCCAAATCATAAGAAATTTACAGTATATGACCAAAAATAATTCAGACTATATACTGTTATTCTATAAAACCAAATATGACAGTTGATCAGTGACAATACTTTTAACTAATTGTGCGCAGTTTTCATTCATAATATGTTAATGTTAATTAAGCAATAAGGCACAACAGGGTGTGGGTTATGTAAGCAATAATACCCGACAGGGTGGGCATTATTAAAAGTGGACCGCCCAGGGCGTAATGAGGCCCGACGCCGCAGGAGGAGGGCCTTATAGCCCTGAAGGTCCGGCATTCTAATCAATGTCCACCCTGGAGGGTATTATTGCACTTAGAAATGGCATTGTTAGTAAATTTAATCAAGTGGTAAAAAGAGAGGAAATGATTATAAAATGAACAGAGTTAGCAGAAACAAAGTATAGAAAAAGTAGTCCATGTTTCTTTAAGGCTGTTCCAGCTCCTGTTGCCCCCGCTAGACAGCAGACACAGATGCACTGGAACAACAACATTGTTGTGTAGATAAAATCCCAGTAGCAGTCTCCGGGAATAATTTTAAAATATTTGCCTTTCTGCTAGAGTTTTTTTGTTTGCGGGTTAGAAACTCGTCTGGTACACGCGCGATCCCAGAAGAAGGTGGCTAGAAGTGCGTCTGGCATGAGTGACATCCCCGAGGTAAATTATTTTTAATCCAGAGTTAACGGTGCGGACATTGTGGTAAACTGTGCAGGCATTGTGCTGTGAGGGAGTTTTCTCATCTGTGAAGGCACACTAGAAGTGTAAGAATTGTGCTTCTCACAGAAGCTGCTCGGAGTAACGGCTTTCTGTTTTGTATTGAGCATGGCATTATCAGATTGCGGTCAAGGGAGTGCGGCTGTAAGACAAAAACTGCTTTGACCTTGTTCCTTACGTACAATAAGTGCAGTGTGTGCTTTTTTATTTTTGTTAAGGTTTTTAGTTAACGGAAGCGAATAGTGAAGTGGGGGAGAGACTAGTAGCTCTCGCTAAGCGAGAGAAAAACATAGTTGGGATTTCAAACTGAATCAAGTTATTTCAGCCAGTGGTAAATCAGGTTGGGCACCCCTGTACAAGGTTATGTGGTGAGGTGGCATATGGGCTGGTACTTATTTTTAGCTGGACATCTATTAAGAAATAAATGCCCAGCTTGGAGGCAGTGTCAGCCAATCAGGACTGAGAATTCTTTCTTGCCATTTTCTAATGGGGATTTACCCACGCTTTGTGTGGTGTGTCACGAGGCATAGCCAAGTGACTTAACCACACAAGAAGTCGATAAATCACCCAATAACTCACACCTTGGAGTGCCTTATTGCAATTATACAATGGACCCATGTGTAAGATAAATTTAAAATGTGTTTAATTATGATTTTTATAAATGCCATTTCTCAGCCGTGGGTTATGCAGGATTTACCCATGGTCATGTGACATGTTTTGACCAATGAGGTTACAGGATTTTCATACACCATTGTATAATTAAAATTTTCATATGTTTTCAAATTAATAAGGCTACTGTTATCATTTTTCTTTTTGCATAAGTGTAAACCCTGGGTGGCACTATCCCAAGGGTAACTGCCCCACCTGCTCAGCTAGTAGCAGGTTAAGGGGTCTAGGTTCAGTGACGGTTGCCTCCACCCAAAGGTCAGGGTTGGCATTAGTCTGACTAACCAGGCCACAGCCCTCTGGGACACTGTGACCCCCCTCTTTTCCAACTAATGGCCCACACAATACACAGTATTCACCTTCCCAACACCCCAGATATGCTTTGTACATACATTTGTATTTGGCACTTACAACCAGGATGGGTTCCTTCAGCTTGGCTCTGGGGACCCCCCTGTAAAATAAGGTGATGCAAGACAAAAAGCAATTATACAATGGGGTATGAAAATCCTGTAACCTCATTGGTCAAAACACATCACATGGCCATGGTATATTCTGTAATAACCCACAGCTGAGAAATGGCATTTATAAAAAACACTTAAACACATTTAAAATTTATTTTGCACATTGGCCCATTCTATAATCGCAATAAGGCACTCCAGGATGTGGTTTATTGGGGGATTTACTCACTTCTTGTGTGGTTACATCACTTGGCTGTGCCTCATGACACACCACATAAGGCGTGCGTAAATACCCAATGACCCACACCCTGTCGTGCCTTATTGCTTAACTATACAATACCTTAGGCATAAACTGACACCAAAGTCAATGTAAATTGCAGAAAAAGTAAATCTGATTTATTCAGGGAACTATAACAAGGATGGGGGGATAATCAGGCTAATTGGTTTATTTACACTACTGTGCATGCAATCAGAATCCCATACAGTCGTACTCTCTGGGTACCCAGGATGAGGGAAAAGGCTAGCCAGGACCATTGTTCAGGGTAGGCCAGCACTGCAGCTGATTGGTGCCCTGTGATGGAGAAATAACATGCACACACACAATTTGTAATCTGGAGCCAGAGGGCTCAGTTCATGAAAACAACACAACAAGATAATTAGGTGGCACACTTTTGACTTAAAGAGTAGTTGCAGGGAGCTACCCTGGTAATTACTTATGATACCCAAGACTGGACACAGGATGCATGGCAGTTGAGATGATGAATGGGTGTTTTGGATTGCTAGAGGAAGCAGGGCCCACTCG
Organism: Neoceratodus forsteri; assembly: GCA_016271365.2. Lineage (NCBI taxonomy): Eukaryota > Metazoa > Chordata > Ceratodontiformes > Ceratodontidae > Neoceratodus > Neoceratodus forsteri. The sequence goes on along the minus strand of CM057457.1, from coordinate 174,773,787 downwards.
AGTTTCCTCTGTGTCATTCCTGTTCAGGCATGGAGCAGGGGGCTGATCCCCTGGCAGGTCCCTCATCGATAGATCTTCTCTGTGCAGTAGGGTAGGGAGACAAGACCCTCGTGGCAGGGCCTATCTGCTTTAAGCAACAACGTATTTAGTCCAAATTTAGCTGGGAACAGCTTCCAGCAACTAGCACACAGTTCATAGCAAAAGGGAATTAGATTGCGATCCCCATCCAGCACATAGCACATTCATATGTAAAGAAAAAGGTTACTGTACCAGGCAGGCTGTTTCTCGATCCCAATCGCAAAATCACTGCTAAACCCGGGAACACAGAGGTAGCTAGAGTTCCTGACAGGCCGATCACATTTAACGAAATCTACAGTCTTCTACAGGTTGAGCCTGGTTTCTCTTCAGCAGCTTGCTCACAACACACAGCCCGGATTCAGTCCGATTCAACTAACTCTCTCTCTGTCTCTCAGCAGAAATGGCAAGCAGGCCGGAGTCAGGCCTCCCACGGTTTTCCCGCATGGACTACTGTGCACCACGGCTGCTCAAACAGAGCGAGCTCCTTCTCTCTCAGCTTCCAACTCAAATCTTGCTTCTTTCTGTCCTTCTGTGATCATCATGCCCATAACTCAGGGCACAATGAAAGAATTCGGAGACATGGTCTGAAATAAAGCTCTTCTTTTCTCTCCATGCAGGACAGCTGAATGCAGGAAGGTCGGACTCAGCCTTCCCATCAAGTCCCCACACTGCCCATTGGGGCAGCAGCTCCACAAGCTGCTCACCCTTCCTGCTCCATTTCAGTTCTGACCCCATGCTGCAGGCAGCTGGGGAATTTCCCTTTGTTCCAAAAAGGTTTGGTTGGCTGATTCAGCTGTCAGTCACAACATGCTCCCCCTATAGGTGCAAAAAGGCCCCAACAGTGAAAAACTATGATTCCCAGAGGCTTGCTCCATATCCCCTTCAGTTGCAGGCTCCATTTCAGAGTCCCCCAGTACTGATTGGTCCATTTCGGCAGCTCGGGACCAAAATGGTGGAGCTAAACTGAACAGTTCTTGCTGCAAATAAGACAGGTTAGAACAAACCACATTATTATTACTACTCTAAATGATTACCAGCAATTAGTCACATCTTTTAGCAGGGCTCCCTCTGCACAATTAGTGATGGCAGAAACAGAGCAAGTATTCAGCAGCCCGGGCAGGACTCGAGCATGGAAACACACAGTCACTACCCAGAACAATTACATGCTGCAAAATAGGCAGCTCTTAAAAAGACAGACACAGATGCAATTAAGCACTCTCATGCAAGTTCTTTTCAAACAGCTGAAACACAGGACACCATCCTGGCAGAGGGTATTTAGGCTCACCCAGGAAGGCTTTTCAGGAACCCCCATTTGTAGGGGGTTACATAGGAATATATAAAGCCTCTGATGCCATCTGTACTGATCTCCACATTTTATTTTCAGCCCGGCCTGCTCTGATTGAGTCTGCCATTAACATCAAACAAGGACTGACATTCAGCATGGCAGCATGAGTGAGATAAACTGTTCTTAACAGACTGCTCATGCTGATCGGTCTTTCTCTTGGCAAAATTTAGTATCTTGCTCACTGTGATGCTTTGTGGAGGAGTTCATATACAATATTATGATAAATTAAAAGAATACACTGTTGTCTTAGGTTGTTAGTGCTGCTTCTGTTTGCAGCATGCCTGCAACTGTTAAGACCCCTGCTCTCGAGAGCCCAGTGTCTCATGATGGCCAGAGTTTGGTGTAAAGAAAATGGCAAAATGTGCTTTAATCTAGCTCTACTAAATAAATACACCAGGTCCATTTTGTATTATACTGATATTGTATATGAACTTCTCCAGAAATCACAGTGATCTGGATACTTAATATTGCTGGGAAAAAGACTGGACAGAGTCAGTAGTCTGTTAAGATTAATTGATCTCACTTACACTGCCACAGTGAGCATCACTCCATGTTTTACTTTCTGAACCCACATTTTCAACAGTCATTTCTTACCCTATCTCATGAACATGGTGAGTTGTCATTTGCAACTCCACCTCCGAAACCTGTCCATGGTTCTTCTGCAAAATGATGTTTCCAGTGGCTTTTGATAAATGACTCCTTTCATGTTCCTTTCATGTTCATATGCTGGGGAAATAAAAATAGTATGTTGACAATTTAGGATCACAGTCAGAGAAAACAATGTTAGATGTGAATCTCACTATTTCCAGTCATGGCAATTTCAAAATCGTAACTCCTGTCATTAATTTGAACTGCTGTGCTTTCTATGCCCAACAGCTACACAACAAGCACAAGCAAACACACATTGGCCAATGCTTGTTTTATTTGATAATGTATTCATTAAAAACACCACCAAGAACTTAATCTGGTTCAGAGTCAGACCACATTCATCTGTATCCCCCTCTCCCGGGATGAGGCTGAAAATAGGCAGAATTTTCTAATACTCCTTTCCTGGTCAACAACAATAAAATAAATAAATGTGCCTTTCAACTAGCTCAAAGCATTATGCAGTCATTTACAATTAAGGTTCCACATTAAAATGATGCAAACCATGCAGGAGGGTGGAAAGGGACAGCACTACAGTATGAAAATAAAAACCAGCATTTCAAATACATAAAGTGCAGTTATTTACAAATTGATAGGGACTAGATTAACTGCAGAAATTTAAGCTGCATGTAACCCCCAGGTGGCACTATCCTAAGGGCTACTACCCCTGCCTGCATGGCTAGGTGCAGGTTAAGGGGCCTGGGTATGGAAAATGGGTGCCTCCACCCAGAGGACAGGGTTATTGGTAGCCTAGCTGACCTAGGTACAGCCCTCCAGGACACTGTAACCCCCATCTTTCCCCTCTAGTGGCCTAAGCAATGTACGACAGACACAATTGCAATAACCCCTAATCAGTATACAAATCCCCACTCTGTTTACACTTACTAGCAGGTCTGGTTCCACCAGTCCGACTCTGGAGACACCCTGTAAAATAAGGTTAGATACAGCAGGTAACAACAGTACAGTGTTTCTGGTAAAAAATGGAACCACAGTCAGGTTAAATGCAAAAAGAATTACATCTGATTTATTCAGGGGGAATGAACATGGGAGGGGTGTAATTTGGCTGATTAGTTCTGTAACTGATTCAATCAGGCAACCATGCATGCACTTTAGAGTCCCTTCACAGTCATGCACTCTGGGTACCCAGTTGGAACAAAGGTGGGCGAGCCTAATTCATTGCCTGGGGTAGGCTGGCATTGCAGCTGGTCGGGCCCTGTGATGGAAAGAAGAAACATGCATAACCATACACAATTTGTAATCCGGAGCCTGGAGGCTCAGTTCATGACAAGGAAACAACAAAGAAATCAAATGACAACACTTTTGACTTAGCTGAGGTTGCAGGGAGCTACCCTGGGGTTTACTCAGGCTACCCAATACGAGACACAGGAGGGATGAAATGGAGACTGCAGGTTGACAAGCTGATATGCCAGGAGAAGCAGGGCCCACAGGAATCACCAAGGTGACATTCCTGTTTGAGATGGTTGAGCAGGGGGCTTATCCCTGGGTGAGTCTCTTGTCAGTGGTGATCTCTGTACCTGGAGTAGCTGGCTGGGTCAAGGTAGCAGGGCTCACGCTGGGTGAACAGTTCGGATTCAGCCTGGTAGATGCTAGAATTAGCTTCCAGCAAGCGTGACACAGGCAGGTGGTGGGGAACCAAATCTCGACCCACTAACAGCATTCAGCACACTTACAGTAAGGCAAAATACAATAGCACAGATCAGATGACAGTCTTGTTGCAATTTCAGCTTTTCTGAGCAAAACCGTGATCTCTGTGGTGATTCAGACATCCTGACAGGCCAATTGTATACAGCAAATCTTTGGTCTTCTTCAGGCAATGGTGCAGTCACAGTTCAGTGGCTTTTGTCACAATTGGTTCAGACACAGTCCATTTATTTAAGCACTCTTTAAAGATCCCTTTGGAGGGACAGCAGGCAGACAGGCCAAACTCAGCCTTCCAACCAGGTGCACGCGTGATGCAGGAGCAGCCGCTCGAATGTCTCAAGCTGTTCACTCTCACAACTCCAAACTCCGACCGACTCTCTGCTCATCATGCCCATTAATCAGGGCACACTGAAATGTTTCAGAGATGTGGTCTGAAATAAGGCTTCTCTAATCTCTCCATGCGGGAGAGCTGAAGGCAGGCATGCCACAGTTAGCCTTCCCGCCAAGCCCCCATGCTACCCCGCTGGGCAGCAGCTCATCGAGCTGGAGCTGCTCACTCTTCCAGCTCCAACTCACTTCTGCCTCACTGCTACGGGCAGCTTGGGAATTTCCCTCTGATCCAAAAGGTTAGATTTGTTGATTCATCTATCTGTCTCAACAAGGGCTCCCCCTCCAGGTCCATTTTGGTGCCAAAGTGGAAAAACTACAATTCCTACAGAAATTCACTCCTACAAGACCCCTGGGGACTGACTCCATTTTAAGGTCCCCAAAGGTACTGATTGGTCCACAATAGCTGTCCACAACCAAGATGCTGGTGATTAGCAGAAATGTCCATGCTGCAAACAAGGCAGGTTAGACAAACTATGATATCATTACTATGATAATAGATAATCAGCGAATAAGTACAGCTTCTAACAGAGCTCCCTCTGTGCATTTCACAATAGCAGAATGGAGCAATTATCTAGCAGCCAGGTGGGACTCAAGCTTAGAAACACTGAGCCACCACCCAAATTAATTATAAAATGAAATATAGGCAGCTGTTAAAGAGACAGAACACAGAGGCTATAAAGGCACTCACAGGCAATAGCGCGTAAACGGTTAAGACACAGGACACCAGCCTGGCAGTGGGCATTTAGCCACACCCAAGGAAGACTTTCAGGAACTCCTGTTTGTAGGGGGGTTACATGCATACATGAGGTCCCTTGAGGAAAGCTTGCTTCATAAGACATTTCTTCAGTTTGGATTTAAAGAAGTTCTATGAAAGGTGCTGGTCTTTCCCTATTTCATTAATGGACACCCGTGCAGTCATATATGTGTAATTCTGTCAGGGTACTGGTAGGTGATGAATCTTGTGAACATTCCTGTATTTCTTGAAAAACATTTTGCTATAAAGTAAATATATGTAATTTCATTGACAAGGAGGCTTCTACCATCATAAGTTATCTTGTTTTCTGTTTTTTTTTTTTTTTAGGGTAGCCATGTCATTACATGCTATGATCTTAATACAGTCTGGGTAGATTCCCTACCCAAAGAAGATTCAGGCAGGTAAGTGAAAAAAGTAGTGTATTATGACAAAGAAATTAAAAACCTTACAAACCTGTTACAGAAGTGCATTCCCTTCACTGTTACAGTTGTCCTAGTTAGAAATGAAAGTGAAGATACCTAGCTCTTTAATGCTGAAGTTCCACTTTGTGATCATCATCCTTTTTAAGTGTGGACATTGATCGACTGGGAGCTGAACTGAGCCCATTAAAACCCATTTTACATAGGCCAATAAGCAGTCACCAGATAACTGTCTTTTCTTTCCAGTCACTATCAGTGTGAGCCAGATTTTAAACAGTGAATCGGAAATGAAAAGCTCCGTGGCCCACTTTGTACATTCTCCTTTTTTTAAATGTTCTTGTTATCCCCCAACCTGAGTGGCTGCCTACTTTGGTCCTGACACAGTTTCCAATCCGGACACCAACCAGTGATAATTCAGGGCCCTATGGATTACTACCACCTTGTGTGCAACTCTGCCGCTCCTGTGAAGTGAGTCTTCTGCTACGTTCCTTCAGCATTCTGCAATGGAAAGTGGCCTGCCAGAGTCTGCCATTGGGCTGCTGGGACATGAATGGGTGGAACACCACGCTGCCCATAACTTGAAGTCTGATGAGCTATAGTGCATGCCTCGGTGCAAGCAGGACTAGTTTTGTTTTGTAGCCCAAGCAAAATAAATTTTGCCAAGCTTGGTATAGGCTTGCATTATGTGTGAAGCCTTTTTCTGGGAGAGGGTATATAATGTTGGCAGTTAACTAGCCCAGTGCTTCCAATCTCACTAGTCAGTTACCTGTGTACAAGCAAGAAGGTTTTTACAGCCCAATAACAAAATACATTTCACCAGACTTGTATCACTGTTGTAGATTTTTCTAGACTGAGGTAATATCCTTTTTGCAGCCGAGTACCCATAGCTTTCTGTCTTATTAGCCAGTTTCCTGCATATAAACAGGAATGTTTTTCTTTTGTACTCCAATCAAAATACAGTAAATTGTATTAGACTTGGTATAGGCTTGCACTGCACACGAAGCCTTTTTTTTGGGGGGGGTACTGTATATCCCTCTGGCAGCTGAGTAGACCATATAGCTTTTAGCTTTGCTAGCCAGTTGTTACTGGCCCATGGTGTGTACTGTCTTGCCAACTTTTTCAACCCACATGGTAATGAAGGATAGCTGGGGCTTTCTCAGAAGGGGTCTGACTAAATTGCTCAGCAGCTGTCAATTGATCTGATTGTTTTAAACTATACTACAATGTAAAGGTGTGTGCCTGTGAAACAAACTACCGGCATCAGTAAGAACAAGATAAAGGTGGCAATTCAGAAGAAAACACCACACTGTCACAAACTTACACTAAGTGCTTCTTCCACTGCAGGGGGTGAATCCCCTTTCCCTACTGTATCTTGTAATCCTCTGAGTCACTGCTCCTAGAGATTCCAGTATGTTGCTTGCTTGCTGCTGCAAGCAATGCTCAATCAAATACAGGCTGATCAACAGGCAGCAAAGAAAGCTTTGTTGGTGAACCATCAGTTTAGAAAAGTAGGTTTTGCAAATGTACAGGCATTCAAAAAACAAACCCAAATACAGTTGCAGGAACTACACGTATTGGAAAGGAAAGAATAAACATGCAGCATGTGTACAATGTATCACTTTCTCAAGATTCTGTTTTTCATTCCTCTGTGGGCTCATCAGACTACGAGATCAGCTGCAGTGAGTACATTCCTGCAGAAGATACAGTGCATAATGATGAGGACTCTGATGATATGGACTCAGTGAAACCTGCTGTTGTGGAAGGTCAGACTAAAGAAACCTGAGGAAAGTCCATTAAAGGAAAAGTAATTAGGGGTCAGTCAAAGTCCTAAGGAATGTATGTCTGTCTCCCCTGTTGAGGATGACCATACTCACACTCAGACAGTCACTGAGGATGAAGAAAGAGGAAAGTATAGAAATTAATATAGACATGCCAGATGATTTGCAAGTTGCAATGTCAGAGGCTAAAATGAAAAAGGCATCCTCTGTAGCATACCTCTAAACTGTCCATGATTTTCAGGGATATCCCTGAATTTGTCTCAAATGTCCCTCATAAAATTTACATTTTTATGATGGAACAGTGGCTATTTTAAGCACAAAATAATGCCAAACATTAAAGTTACAGACTTGTTTTTTTCTTCATAGATACATAGATACATAGACAGTGTCGGCAGATAAGGGCCTATGGCCCACCCAGTCTGCCCATTTGAGCCTGTAAGTTCAGTTTGTTTTCCTAGAAGTCTGTTGCCTCTACCTCTGACCTCCAGAATTCCTTTATGTCTATCCCATGCATTCTTAAATCCCATGATTGTTTCAGCCCCACCACTTCCTCTGGCAGGGTGTTCCACTTGTCCACCACCCATTCTGTGAAGAAATTCTTTCTTATGTTTCCTCTGAATCGTCCTCCCTCCAACTTCATCCCATGCCTCTAGTCCTGGAACAGCTTTTCACTTAAAAATAGTGTTTTCTTGCACCCTGTTCCTCCTTGTAAGATACTTGTATGTCTCTATCATATCCCCTCTCTCCCTCCTCTCCTCCAGGGAGTACATGTTCAGCTCCTTCAACCTGTCTTCATAGGACTTGTGATGCAATCCATGCACCATCTTTGTTGCCCTCCTCTGAACCTTCTCTACCCTGTCTATGTCCTTATGTAGGTATGGTCTCCAGAATTGTACACTAAACTCCAGGCAGAGCCTCACTAGTGTCTTGTATAGTGGAATTATGACCTCCCTTTTCCTGCTGGTGATGCCCCTACCTATACATCCCATCATCCTATTTGCTTTACCTGCTGCCTTGTCACACTGTTTCCTTACCTTGAGGTCATCAGAGATGATAACCCCAAGATCCCTTTCTTGCTTGGTGCATGCTTGGTGTATGCATGCTTCAGAAAATATATCAGCTAATTCCCTTATTCTGTCAGCTTTCTGAGTGAATAGCATCAATTTGTAGGCTATGTCCCTGATTCTAAGTCTTTGTTCATGATTTCTTAAGCCATTTTCTGTGATTTATGAGGCAACAGGTTGAGAGGTATGCTCTGCAGTTTGGAGATTTTTCCACCGTGACCCAAAGAATGGCCTGCATGCAGTATGCTGTCTGTGTAAGACTTATTTTATTAGATTTTTATAGGCAGGCAACCTTAGCACTTCAGCCTTAACAAGACACTTATGGTGAATACATCCATTCTGTAAGCTAGACATTGTATGTCACCATGGGACATGGTAGAGTATGTTGCAGAGTGTGATGGTGGTACACAGTCTATGGGCAGTATATGTTTCAATCCCCAGCACAAAACACCTCAAATGCCAAGCAGAGCTTTGAATTTGACCACCATGTCATCCCCTTAATCTACAATGTCTTTATCAGGAAATAGAAGGCTCCCCAATAAAAAGACAGAAAGAAGTCTTCTTGTCCTCCACCCTTTGTGCCAGCAGCACCTCGAAATCAGTTAGCAATGTGCCAGGCTTTTGAATGGAAAAACAAATGTGACCAAAGTCATCCAACTGTTCAGCAGGTAAAGAAAGCAATAACTGCAATGATAGCACAGGGCATGTGACCCTTCACTGTTGGTAACTTCCCTGGTTTTTGGGAGGTTGTCAAATTTGCTTCCCCTTGGTACCAGCTGACATCATGGAAATACTTTTCCACAAAGCCTGTGCCAGCTCTTTGTAGGGAATGGTGTTACAAGGGGAACATTGCCTTGCAATCATCAGCTAATAGAAAAGTACATATAGTATAACAGCTGATACATGGACAAGTGGCCAGACAGCAGACTACATGGCTGTCACTGCTCACTGGGTCTCATTTCCATCCTCTGCAACATTTTCTGCCACCATCAGGAACCCACAGCAGTCTGAACAAGATTTGGGCAGGCCCAATACAACTGCTAATGCATTAGCCTGATAAGGTATATGGAAAAATGTGCGACTTAGTTGTAATTTACTTATATTATTGTGATGTGAAAATTCCACATTTACTTGACAGTGGGAAAAATGTTTATGGGGCACGGATTCAGCTACCCTTTGGGTACTACTTGAAATGGGGGGAGGGGGTCAAACAGCTGGTATGCAGTGGTATAGATTCCTATGCAAGCTATAGCATTTCCTTACAGCTGTGCTGTGGCCAGCACCCTGCTGACCTTTTACCTTGGAGGGGTTAAAACAGCAAACTTCACCTTTTCCAGTTTTGGTCATGCTTAGTGGACTGCTAACAAGAAGTCTGCTTTTAGTGTTGGAAATGGAAAGAATTCACTGAGGGAACATGTTACCTTTGATCTAGTACCAAGCATATCTGATAGGGGATATGGAGACATGTTTCTTAATTATACAGTATGTTGCATTTGTATACTTAGTCAGTTTTATATTTTTGGAGTGTGCATTTCACATAGAACCAGTCCTTCCTCAGTTTACTCCTGGAACACCTTTCATTTTCCCCTGGTCCCCTCCCACTTAAGAAACATAGAAACATAGAATTTGACAGCAGATAAGGACCGCTTGGCCCACCTAGTCTGCCCATTTTCCTGCCTAACAGATGAGCTGCAGATCCTAGTTAACCAACAGCTTACTTCCTCCTACCCCCACTAGGACTGCCTTATGTCTGTCCCATGCATTCTTGAATTCCCCCACTGTTCTTGACTCCATGACCTCCTCAAGGAGGCTGTTCCATGCATCCACAACCCTTTCTGTGAAAAAATACTTCCTCACATTACCTCTGAGCCATCCCCCCTCTATCTTCAAATTGTGCCCCCTTGTTCTTGCACATCTCTTTTTCTGAAAGATGTTACCCTCTTGGTCTTTGTTGATTCCCTTGAGCTACTTGAAAGTTTCTATCATGTCCCCTCTCTCCTGTCTTTCCTCAGGGTATACATATTAAGCTCCTTTAGTCTTTCTTCATATGTTTTCTGGTGCAGACCCTGCACCATTTTGGTTGCCCTCCTCTGGACAGCCTCCACTCTGTCTATGTCTTTGCAGAGATTGGGTCTCCATAACTGCACACAGTACTCCAGATGAGTTCTCACCAACTGTCTGCACAGAGGGATAACAACTTCCTGTTTTCTACTATTGATACCTCTTCCTATGCATCCAAGTATCCTCCCAGCCTTCCTTACTGCCTTCTACTTTCACACTTCCAGTACTGCCTGCTTTAAGCTTCACTAAACAGCTTTAAAAATGTGACAGACCGATGGTATTAGGCTCTAGTGTTTAGATCACAGGCTTGAGAACCAACAAGTTCAGGTTTAAATCTCGCCAGAGACATTTACCATTACCCTAATCAAACTGCAGTAGTTCTACGTAGAACCGCAAGGTTCAAGAGATGTCAGGAATTAGTATGGTGTTTTGCATTAGGTTAAACTGGGTTTTGTTCTGCTTATATTGTTTTTTCATTTGTTCTGATGCAAAGCAGTGTAATTAGTTGTATTATGGTCTTGAACTGGTATAGTTCCTTGATAGGGATCTGCAATCACAGTTGTAAAGTTTCAGTTTGCATTCCCAGTCACTGCGTACCTGTGTAAGTTGGAGCCATTATCAACATAATGGCAGCACGTGCTTGTCTGCTCATCTCCACTACGTGTCTGTTTTCTCAGTACATACTGTGGAGGCAACATAAATTGTTTCTGCTATGTCAGACTTACATTAGCTGATAATAAAATTGTTCTTCAGTCACTGATACTTCCCCTGCCATGTTAAGAATTGTGTGTAGTCAGCAGCATTCTTCCAGCTGCATATGTGACAGAGAAAACAGAAAAAAAGCACCACAGTCATAAATCCACACTGTACATGGTCTAGGTTCTTATCATTCTGTTTAAGGCCCTGTGGGGTTATCACCCCAGGGGGGTCAACTATCCTGCCTCTAACCTACCCACTCCCCTCATTGCTTCTCACCCTTTCCCCCTTCTTTCCTTCTCTGCTGTTCCCCTTCTGCTCCAAGGAAAGTGCCTCTCATGCCTAAGCTCATCTTAATTGTATCTATTTAATTATTGGATATCTGTATATGCTGGTTGTATGCTCAAACTCTTAACTGTATATGACTGTTCATTGTTACCTTGCATCTCTGTACTCTTTTGTAACCTCAAATATTATATTATATTGCTGTGCTTGAGCCACCAGTGTCATGGCATGGTCAAAGGGCAGAAACACCCAAACTGTTCCAGTGTCCAGTATGGCTCCTATGTACTGGAGCCTCTGGCAGGGGGTAAAGACCTACTTTGACTTGTTGACAATATGCCCAGTTAGTCGAACAATTGTCAGGTCCAAAACAATGTATATACAATTGCTTCTCAAGATGGGGCATTTAACAGCCAAGCATCTATGTAATTGAAGACATGTAGTCCCTACCCTGCAGAGGGCAGCTGCCACTGTGGCAAATACTTTTGTTAAGACACATGGTGCAGAACACAAACCAAAGGTCAAGACATGAAATTGGTAGTGTGAACCCAGAAGCATGAAACGCAGGTATTTTCTGTATGACTTGTATATCTTGACATGAAGGTATGCATCTTTCATGTCCAGCACAACCATCCCATCTTCTTTCAGTAGTAGGGAAAGAAGGGATTGCAGGGAGACCATACTGAACTTTTTGTATTCTATGAAAAGGTTGAAATTGCAAAAATTTAGTACTGACCTTACATCCTTAGTCCATTTAGGAACCAGAAAGTATTGGGAGTAATACCCGTGATTTATTTCTGAAACCAGGACTAACTCCCCAGCAGTTTTATGAAGGAGAGTTTGAACCTTCTCCATCAAAAGGGAAAAATGTCCCAGGGATATCTTTTGGGCAAATGGGGGGTAACTGGAGAAATAATGAGGAGCACTAGGGCATGTCCATGTTGAGCCACTTCTGGTATCCAAGCATCTGTAGTGATCTTGCTCACTTTGGAACAAAGATGGAGATGCGGCCCTACCAAAACTTCCTGAGGCAAAGAGGCTGGAGGAAGGGAGGGAAGACAGAAGGCATTAAAGGCAGGGTGCCAGTAATGGTTTGATCTTTTGTAAATCTGGCATGGGCACTTGGGTGCAGGTTTGTAGCCTGGGAAGCAGATGGCTGAGGTATATGGGAGCCATGACAGGAGCCTCATGAGTAACCACAGCCTGTACAGGCACAGGGTCTTCAAAAAGAATCACAACTCTTTCACCAGGGCTTAGGGTTTGAAATATAAAGGGGTCTCAGAGTTATTCCAGAGGACTGTAGATATTTAGAGTATTTTCTGTTTCATTACCAAACAGTTGTTTTCCCCTGAAAGGAGCATTCTTCACAGATTGTTGCATTTCAGATGCACATCCAGCCATCCTTAGCCAAGAGTGGCAATGTAGGAAAAGGCCATTTCCTCCTCCCTAAACATCTCCCGTGGAGTTCCCCAGAGATCTACTCTTGGACCTCTACTCTTCTCCCTCTTCCTAAATGATATTCTCACCATGTTCCGGCATAGCTGCACTCTTATGTACACAGATGACCTTATTCTCTACTCTGGGTCAAAATCGGTTGCTGCCATCAGCTCCACTCTTACTAATGACTTCCAATTCCTGCAGACCTGGCTCTCTAGCAACCACCAAGTCCTGAACCTAGAAAAAACCTGTGCTATGCTATTCGGATCCTCTAAGAAACTGTCTGCCCCTGCAAACAAGCTCCGGGTTCAATGCCTTGATGGCTCCCTCATCTTAAACACTGAGTCCTTCAAGTACCTTGGGGTCACTTTGGATCCCACACTTGATCTGTCTCAACATGTTAATATGGTGTGCCATGCCGTTAGTGCTAAAATTGGCGGAGCTTATCGCGTGTGCCACTCCCTCACTCCTTCCGCTAGACTTTCTGTTGTGAGATGTATTCTCTTACCCCAGCTCCTAAATGCTCTGCCCCCCCTCTTTGCTGCAAACTCTGTTACACTCCACAAATGGGACACTGTCTACAACAACATCTGTAGATTCGCCTTAACTGCCCCACATCTTACCCATCATTGTCTCCTTTACGCTGGCTTAAATTGGCTGTCACCTTAGGATATTCGAGCCTACTCCCTGGGCTGCTTTATCGACTCCCTGTCTAGACCTCCCTTCCCTGTCTATCTTGCCAACCTCCTGACTCCTGCCTCACACACCCATACCCTCAGGTCTTCCTCTGTCCCCATGCTCTCCACCAGACCTTGCATGACAAAAATGGGTAAACAGGCATTTGCCCATTTTGCTCCCAAATTCTGGAACTCACTCCCCCTTATGGTGAAAACTTCAGCCTCCCATCGAGAATTCAAAAACTCGCTGTTCACCCACCTTCTAACCTCTGGCCAATGCAAATGCTCTTAATTTGCTTTGTCCCACTGAGGGCTGTTGGGTCTGACCCTGAGTACTACACTAATGTTCTCCCATGCAATATGCTTGTCTAGGTGGCTATGAACCTTGATGTCTTTACTGTCCTCAGCTGTCTTATGGTTACCCTAATTGCTTTATTTTACATCCTTATTATGATCTATGCCTAAAATGTACCCTTATGTAACTATTACTGTGCTACCCAATGTATATCTTGTTTTGCTCCAGTACTCCTATATTATGTCTGTGCATTTCTGCATATTGTAACCAATATCCTGTGCTCTCCCGGGTTGTGCCTGAAAATAGGCAGGTCTGTTGCCTAGCGCACTTACCCGGTTACCAAAAGCTAATAAAAAATATCCCAGAGGCAGCAGCTCTGGCTGCAGCATCACAGGCATCATAAGCTGACCTTGGCAGGAGCTTACCAGCTTCCTGGCCATTAGCTATAGTTTGCTGAGCCAATATTTTACCCTGGCCTTTTGGCAATTTTCCTGCCATGGTGGCCTTACACTTTCAAAGGCAATTCTGATATTTAATCATATATGCCTGATAATTAGCAGTTCTTAGCCCCAGGGAAGCAGAGGCAAAAGTTCTCTTCCACATCACATCCAGCTTCCTCGACTTCTTGTCAGGAGGAAGAAAGCTCATGTGCTTTGGAGCTTTGGATCTGTCATAAGTAGCCATGATTACCACAGAGACTGTTTCAGGCTGTGAAAAATAATAAGGTTTTGCAGTAGGGGCCAGATCTGTGTATCATCATTCCTGAGAACTGCAGGCAGTTCAGCAGGCCTGTGCCAGGCCGCTGAAGTAGCATACTCAAGTGCAGAATGCACAGGAGGAATAATCACTGCTGGAGAGGCAGATGCCTCCAAGATTTTAGAGATTTCTCTTTGAGGAATCCTCCTCTTCTGCTTCAACCCCCAGTTTAGACTGAACCTGTTTAAAAAGCAACTCTCTATTATAATAAAAAGGTTAAAAATACTAGATTTACACCAATTATGTTTTAACGTTATTGTTTTGTATTTTTTTTACTTCCCCTGCTGTTGGTCTACTAGATATTGTAGATAATCCAGTGCTTATTTGACTGAGTCTTTCAAAATGTATCTGACTCTCACCTGCTAACCACGCAATTGCTATTTGTGACATCACAGTCTCTTGTCATGGTGAGTACTATGTTGTCATAAACAAAGTCACTGTGAGACAAACAGGGTAGAGTCAAATATTTTCTATACAGACTTTTTAGATGGACTAACTAGAAATGCTTTAAATCTTGAAAGAGAACATTGAAAGCGAAAAAATGTATTCTCTAGACTTAAATTTTAACACCTGAAACATCTTATTTATGAGGTACATACTAAAGTGCAGAGTCACTCTTTAAGGAAGGCTTGAAAAGAGTCATCTTTAGGAGAAGAGCATGGAGTGTTTTTCACATTTGTCTCTAACCATAAGGATAGAGTTAAGCCCACCACATGTATCAACTATTCTTCTTTGTCCATGGTCTCATCCTCCTTTATTCTGGATTATACTCTAGTTCATTGTTGGTGTCAATGGCTGAACGTTGACAGGATGAGGAGACAAAAGAGGAGGACCCAACAATGGGAATCCCATTGCTGGTGGCCATTCTGGGCCCAGAAATCAAGTAGGGACCAAGAACTGGAGCGTCGATGGTAATGTTGATGATGAACAACCTGGAAGCACCAATAAAACAGGCATCAGCTACAGCAGCATGCACTGAAAAGAGCAGTTACTTAAGAACTTACTGCAAAAGTAGATCTTTGAGGGGATCTCAGTCATCGGGTCACACCCTAGGAACTTCACTGCCAGTGAAGCAGGATCCACATGGAAGATTTTCAGCAGTGCCACTGGGGCCACCAACGCTGATGACACTTGTCAACATCATCAACCCTGTAAAGGCCGGAGTGACCCCTCTCCCTCCTCAGTTTGTTCACCTGGAGACTAAGGGAGCAAACCATGGGGGGCTGAGGAGTGAGAAAGGTGCCCATGCCAAAATAAAAGGCTGGACACACCAGTTAGTCAGTTCTGAGAAGAAAGCCCCATAAGAGGGGGATGGTGGGAGGGAAGACAGACCTGATGACTGAGATCCACTCAAAGATCTACTGTTACAGGATGTTGTTACAAAACTGCTCTATCTTCTTTGGGGGTATCTCAGTCATCAGATCATCCCATAAGAATGAGTCCCAAGCAGTTACAGGAACAGCAACATAGTCTGGGAGGAAGGCCAACAGAAGACTAGGACAGGAGACCTTGCAAAATAGCTTGACCAAGGGCTGCTTGGGCTCTAAAGCAATGTCCAGACTGAAGTGTTTAGTAAGAGTATGGACGGTACTCCAGGTGGCAGCAACACAAATGTCAATGGCTGGACCCCTATGAAACAAGGCACAGAAGTAGCCATACCCACTTGTGGAATGGACTTTCACCATTCCTGGCAACTCTTTGCCATGCTTGTTGTAGCGAAACACAATACAATTTATTTATTTAAAAGTTTTACCAAGAAAGGCATACTGATCAGGCAGCAGCTCAATTCCAGATGTGTCCAGGGGAGGTGGGTGGAGGCACAGTGGAGACAGTGCAGCAATACAGGGATTTATTTAACTCTAAAGATTGATTAGCGTTTTGCTCATAAAAGTGCTAAATCTTTGTGAAAATGCATAGCTTTTGCCTTACTGTGTTTAACAAACACAGCACTTTTATAAAATCTATATAAATACTTTCTGTACAGTCAGTATAGTCCCAAGAGAAAAACTGCTAATCAATTATTTAAAACCCTGCATATATATATATATATATATATATATATATGTGAGAACCAGCACATTATATACAATAACTACAATACATGCATATAGGGGTACAATGCAGATATACAGAGCGCTTATTACAAAATATAGACATATAGTACAATATAATAGAATCGCCATTGCTAACAGCAAGATAATGTGACACAATCAGTGGATTAAGCAGGCAGCAGGGATTGCCGTGAAAAGTCAGGTTGAAGTGCTCAGGCCTAAGGTACACACCATCATAAGTCTGGAAACGGGAGGGTTAGGTGCATTCGCAGGTGGAGCAGAAGTGGGCTTTGAGGAGAGAGTTGAGGCAGTGAGTGGAGAGGGCATGCCTCCTGGCTGGGGAGAGCAAATCATTGAACCAATCATTAGGACAAACATTGTTTAGAAACCTTTGCGCCCTCTCTTCCTGTAGCAAAAGAAACATAAATGCTGCTTTGTTTTTCTGTTGTCCTTGGCTCGGAGCAGCTAGTATTTCAGAATTCTGTGCATATTGGGAAGGCTTTAAGCCTGAGGTTCAATGGGTGGAACAACAACGTCACTCCCTCATCAAGCCTAAAAAGGTCACTCCTCCTGGACTGTTCCAGAATATATTTCTCGTTGCAGCCGGAGGCTCCGTCGGCTGTTTCTCCCTGTTGCAGCATATCTTCGATCTCCCCTCCAGCTGCCTTCTCTATTTTCCCCTGCCTTCCCGTTTGCCCCTCCCTTATTCTACTGTCATTCCTCTGCTTCGTAGTTCACTTGTGTATACCACAACCAGGGTGGGGGACTGTTAGCTCTCTCCTTGTCTGCTGCTCACTCGGCAGTGTCATCACTGCTCCCCCCTCCCGTTGTACCTCCTGGATTTTGTCGCTTCGTGTCCTGCTTCTGTTTCCTGCCTTTTTTCTGGTGCACTCTGGTGCTCTTTTGCATTCTACCACTGCTCCTACCCAATTGCTCCGCATTCTCCTCTTCCACCTCTGGGCCTCCCACCTACCTGTTCCTCCTCACCTTTGCCCCGCCAGAGCTTCGAGTGTGCCTTCTGCCCTCTGTGCCCTCTGTTTTGGCATTCCCCTTTCTGGACAGTTGCTCTGTTTGTCCCATTCTTCTTTTCTTTTGGGCTTTCCTTCCATTTTGCATCCTCTGGCCTATAGCTGTGACAGCTCTTCCAGGTATGGCATCATTCCCCAGTGCTCCTTTTCCTCTGCTCCTCAACTCGTCCACTACTCCATCTAGCCTTCCTAGCAGCATTATTTTCCACCAGTTTTCCCTATGCATTCACTTTCAGGTACGGTCTCAGTTGGCCTCATGCTGAACCATTATTCACCCTTTTAAGATCAAACACCATTATCTTGGGCCCTGCTTAATATCTGCTGTTTTCAGTTCAAACCAAACTGTGGCATGATCACTGGTACACAGTGGCTCCCTAATTTCAACTTCCTCCACAACTCATTTATTTCATAGTAAAGCAATCCTGCATGATGTCTAACAAAGTTTCACTCGTCCCACTTACAGGACCCTATGGGGTTTCCCTTGGGGGTCTTTGCCCTTCGTCTCTCATTGCTCTTGGTTACACCATGCTGCACTTTCTATATTTCATCCTGACTGTGCCCCCCTTCCCACGTTCCTCCCTGTGGTGGGTGCTCACCCTCCTCCTCCCGTTCCCTCTGCCCCCCTTTCCTCTCCTTCTTTGACCTCTGCTTTCTTTTGGGGGTTTCACTATCCTGCCATTGCACTATTCCCTCTTGCTACCACCATACCCTACTCATTCACAATCACCTAACATTCCCTCCTGCATGTCGCCCTGCTTGCGTGTCTCATCTTCCGACCCTATTCCCTTGTTCTAGTCAAACCTATTCAGATGTCCTCCTGGTACTACCAACCTCACCATCGGCTGCCAGCTTCACCTGGCCACTCTCGCTCCTACTTTCATACAATTTTATCCATTCCTAATTTGGCTCTCAATGGACCCAGTTTGCATGCACTCCCATAGTTACCATTAACAGTAGCTTCCTCATGACATGAGCCTGGTTCTCCTTCGCTCAGTCTGACCTCAGGGTCTACTGATTTGCATCAATTAATTGAACATATCTCTCATTGGGTCTTATGCTACCTCATCGTTCTGATCTCCACTCAAGACATGCCTTCCATGTCCATTGCTCTTTGTCTTGGGGCTAGCCTATAGCTGACGGTCTTGATCTGTACCAATGAAGCCCACGTCTAGAGTATGGGAATCTTGGAGAGGGTCCTTCTCCCTGGCCCATAGCAGGAATGTCTTCACTCTGGATGGACCTTCAGTCGTCCCTCATCTTGGTGACACCTCTGGATGAAGAATTTATGACTTCCAGCTGTAAGGGGTGGGGCTCTCATCATCAGAGCCCGTTTGGCTGCCTGAGTGAGTTTGGAGGCACCCTCTACACTGTTCTTCATCAAGACCACCTCTGGTTCACCTGGTCTGTTTCATAGGCTCTCATAGGCCAGCTGAGTGCCTCAGCAGTCATCTCTCTCCTCTCTTGCTTTTAAGTGTCTAGTTGCAGAGACATCACTTGCAATCCACTACAGCTGTCCATTTAGAAGGACAGAGTGAGAGCTTCCTCTAAATTGAAATACTTTCTTCCTCCCTCGAGCTCGACTCTAAATTGCAGTAGATGAGCTGTCACTAATCAAAGCATCCTTCAGCCTGCAGGGAAGGTGACCTAGGCCTTTGATCCCTAGAGGTTTCCTCCTCAAAGGGTGTTTTTCCTCTCCTCCATGCCAATGGTTATATATTAGTCAGGTTAGTGCTCTCATAGGTTCCATAGTTAGGTTCCACTGTTGGATGGAGTCGGATGGTGGCCCCGGTTGTTTCCTCTCTCATTGGGAAGTCCCTTCTGCATCTTTTTTTTTTTTTACAAATTATTATACTTTATTAGTTTTCAAGTTTACAAGAAATACATCCAAAGGAAAAGAGAAACTGACCATACAACAAAATAGTCCACCACAATATACAACTGTCTTTCACAGCAGAGGAATAGAAAAAAAAAAGTTTGTCCATATTCAATCTGGCCAGCTGTAGGCTGAGTAAAAGAAGGCAGTACCAAACTGTATAAATCACTAAGTGCCAGTACAAGATTAAGGTAATGCAAAAGGAAACTTTTCATAACCATAATAATAGTAATTACCCCCCTCCTCTACCCCCACCGTCCCCCCACCTGGAACTATGATTAATCCACAGAGGTGAGTAACCTAGGAAGTGTTTGAGTACAATTTTCACTTGCAGGAGGGCCTAGGACTGGAAGCTGCGTGAGTTAATCAGTCTGAAAATGAAACCCTGCTGAGTTCACTCCTCTCCATCCCCCAGGGCAAGTCAGTTGCATGCCCTTCTGCATCTTGTCAGATTTCCTTTTGTTCATTGTCCTTGCCTTATATTGTTCTTCTCCTGTCCTTCCTAGCTTTGTCTGTCACATTTATTTCTGGTCTAGATATATTCTGATTTCTTACCTCTTCGATGTTCAACATCCCTTTTGGGTATTCTTTTTGGGCTTCTTCCTAAGCTAACTTTAGCCAAGGGAATTATTCCCACAGCACCTATGGAGGGGGCCCTCCTCTAGGGTTCCTTGCCCCGTACCCCTACAGGATGGTATATCTCATGGATAGAGAGGAGCACAACCACAATGTATCAAAGTCACACAAGCATACATCTCATCCAGTTGAGTAAACTAAACTGATGTTCAATGGGCGGAGCCACAACGTCACTCCCCATCAGATATTAAAAGGCCATTCCTCCTGGACTGTTCCAGGATTTGTTTATTGTTGCCCCAACATCCACCCCTCCTCCTCCAGCGGCTCATCTCTCTTTTCCGTGGGCTTCTTTCTAAGCTACCTTTAGCCAAGGGAATGATTCTCATGGCACCTATGGTGGAACCCACCTCTAGGGTTCCTTGTGTCATACCCCTACAGGGTGGTATATCCTATAGATAGAGAGGTGAACAGCCACAATGTATCAAAGTCACACCAACATACATCTCATCCAGTTGCGCAAGCACAATTGAACTAAAGTATGGAGCAGTTTTTCCCTGGATTGACGTGCTCTGGAAAATAAACTGGAAGGTGAATTGATTGGTTCATGGTAAACTCAGACACCACCTTAGGGAGAAACTTAGGATTTGTGGACAAAGACACCCTGTCTGTGTGAAAAGGCAAATAAGAGTCTTCCCACCTGAGAGCCTAAAACTCAGAAATCTTTTGTGCAGAAACAAAAGCAATCAGACAATAATGCTTTCCAAGAAAGAAAGTGGAGTTCGCAAGTCACGGCTGGTTCAGAACAAGACAGGGACAACTTTTCCAAAATAAAGTTCAAATCCCAAGCCAGGACAGGGG
Source organism: Neoceratodus forsteri (assembly GCA_016271365.2). Classification (NCBI taxonomy): domain Eukaryota; kingdom Metazoa; phylum Chordata; order Ceratodontiformes; family Ceratodontidae; genus Neoceratodus; species Neoceratodus forsteri. Next base: position 174,753,062 of record CM057457.1, on the reverse strand, counting down.
AACAGATTGAAGGTTTCAGATGCAAGATGCCCCTGAAAGAGGTATGGACACCTCTAATTGAGCCACGGTACAGTGGTCAACAGGCTTGTGAAAGGCATAAATAGCCGAGAGGTTCACCGTAGGAGACAAGTACTGGAGGTCTGAGTCTGACAGGGAGATCAGGTAGTCCAGAATATGGCTCACTGGATAGGTGAAAGGGTCCAGATGGTGCTTGACAGCCCAGGTAGCAAACCTCTCCCACTTCTTGGGGTAGGTGGTCCTAGTGGAGGGCTTCCTAGCAGCCCTGAGGAAGTCAGCCGCCTTCTGGGAGATCCCAACTCAAGCAATCGCTATGTCCTCAGGAACCTGGCGTGCAGATGAAGGGACTGGAGGTGTGGATAGAGCAGGGTCCCCTTAGTCTGCTTCTACAGATCCCTGCAGATGGGCAGAGGCACTGGAGGTTCTGCTGCTAACTGTTGCAGTAATAGAAACTATATCTGCTGTAGTCAGTAGGGCACGGCCAGGATCATGCTAGCCCCTTCCACTTGCAGCTTGATTAGCACCTTCTGAATGAAAGGAAACATAGGTAAGGCATAAAGGAACCCCTCACTCCAGGAGAGGGACGATGCATCTCACCAGAAAATGCCAGGCGCTGGATCTAGCGAACAGAAACTGGGCAGTTTTGCATTGAAAGGGGATGCAAAAGATCTAACTCTGGATGTCCCCATCTAATGAACAGATCTGTGACAGACGAGAGAAGTTCCCATTCATGCATTCTGGACTGAGTCCTCCTGAGGCTGTCTGCCAGAGTCTTCAACATGCCTGGGATATGGACTGCCACTAGGACCAAGCCGTGACTCTCTAATACCAGAGTATCATAGCTTCCCTGCATAGTGGGTAGAAACGCATTCTCCTTTGCTGGGTGATGTAATAGATAACACTGTGTTTGTCTGACTGGACCATCAATTGACCCGAAAGAAGATGGTTCAGGACTGCCTGCATCTCAAGGAAGTTGATATGTAAAGGCATCTCAAGTGGGGACCGCATCCCCTGAGTATGAAAAGAACCCTGGTGTTCACCTGAATCTGAAATGGAGGCATCCATGTTGAGAATCTGCTGGGGAGAGCAGGTCAAGGATGGGACCCCTCATAATTGGTTTTGGGGGGGTCCACCCACCACTGAGGCACCTTGTGGACTAGAGAGGAAACAAGCACTGGCTGCTCCAGATCAACTGTGCGTTGGTACCACTGCATCCAAAGGGTCCACTGGAGCACCCCCATGTGCAGTTTGGCCAGAGGGACCATGGCAGTGACAGCAGCCATAAGCCTAAAATAGTCTCAAGTATACCCTAGTGGTAACATAATGGCTTTGGACAACCTCCCGGAGGCACTTCTCACTGTTTTGGGGAAGGAAGGCCTTACCCTATGCTGAGTCAAGGACCACTCCAACATACTGCAGCCTCTAGGATGGAATCAGGACCAACTTGAGCAGTTTGACAGGGATGCCCAGGGAGTGAAAAGGCTGAAGGGTCCCCTTCTGTCTCGAGGTCTGTAGCTACTGCTCCTTAGCATTTTGTGAAGACCTATTGTGTTGAGGATAAGTCAAGGGGCAAGACTTTAAATTGGCAATGTTCACCCTAAAAAATAAACAAGAGAAACAGCCTTTGTGGCAGACAAACCGAGATATGCAAGTAAGCATCTTGCAAGTCTAGAGAGAATGGCCAATTCCCCTGCTTGAGTATGGGCAGCAGGCCTGGCAGAGCGACCGTGCAGAATTTCCTCACACTAGATATAAAGACTGAGGTCTTGGAAATCTAAAATAGACCTCAGATCTCTGGTTCTCTTGGGGACCAGGAAGAACCTGGAATAGAAACCCCTGTTCCTCTGCTGCCTGGGCACTGGCTCAGTGTCGTTTTTCTGCAGAATGGACTGTACTTCTTTCTGAAGAACCCTAACATGGGTCGGAGGAAAGGTGGAGGCAATGCAGGAGTCTCTGAGGCCATTCTACAAGTCCCAGAGTGTAATCCCATTCTACAATCTGAAGAATCCGGCATCTGTAGTTATGGCTCTTCATTGGTTGAAATGGAGGGAGAACTGGCCTCCGACCACCACCTCTTGGCCAGAGACTGAAAAAGCGGGGTCTGGCTAGGAGCCAGACAGAGGCAGATCTGGCCACTTGGATTGATCTGTCACCTCTGGGGTACTTAGTGTTTGAGCCCAAGGAGGAAGGGGTAGGTATGACCGAGGAGACTTTTCTTATTCCCTCAGGACAGGAGTCTGCTTCAAACTTGTGGGACACCTTGTAAATGGGCAGTCACTGTCTGCTTCTAGGCTGGATATGGTAGCCCACCTGGACAGACTTAATAGCCCTGGAAGATGCCTGTAAATCATTACTGATGTCCTGGGCCTCCAGCCCCAAACCATTTTGAGCCATTAAAGGGGGCATTCAGCACCTTCTGCTGGATAGCCACTGTAAAGCCTGAGACCCTCAGCCAGGTGTGTCTACAAAGGCTAATGTCTGTGGCAGCAGCCCTGGCCCCAGTATAAGAAATGCATACAAGGCCCTGAGGAGGAGGAGCTTACTGATGTCCTCTTCAGCCTGTAAAGATCTGAGAACCTCCTGTTTCTGGAAACATTCTGGGAGGGTTTGGGCAGCCGCCTTGCCATTCTTCCAGATGGTGATTTGGTACTTGACTACATGTGATTGATAGTTGGCAGTCCCAAAATGGAGGAGGAGGCATTAATCCTCTTACCCCAAAGGTCAGTCTGCCTGGATTCCCTGTTCGGGGAGGATCAAGATGCTTGGCACCTTGGACCTGTCATGTGCTGCTTCAAGGACCATGGCATTAGTCTCAGGTTGGGCAGCAAAATAAGGCAGGCCCTGAGGAGCATGACAGAGTTTATCTGCCCAGCAGGGCATGGCAGGAACCATGTCTGTATAGTGAAAAACTGCAACTGTGGTAATCTTTAGAGATGGAAGGATAGGAGGATAGGAGGAATGATCTTGGTGGGGGGAGATTCTTGAATCTCCAAGAAGTCCACCAGTTCTCTCCAGGTGGCATATTCTTCCTGAGTATGAAAGCCCATAGCTGAGAACAGCTGCTTCATGACCTTAAAAAAGTTAGGATCCTCAGGAGGGCATCTGGGAGTATGTTTAATAGAGTCCTCACTCACTGAAGAAGCGGTAGACCTATCAGAGGAAATATTTTCCTCTGCCTCCTATTCCTCAGGGAGGAGGAGGAGGCCTGAGTAGTACTCCTCCTTGACATCAACCTGTTATAGCTCGAGGTCCAATGATCGAGGGGCCAATGATGGCCTACGGGGCACAGCCCAAGAAAGACAAAGTGACATCAACATCGGGGCCGTCGATGGTGCCGGAGACCGAGGACTTTAGGGGCCTAACTGATGCACTAGTGCTATAGTAATCCTGGACAAAATATCACTGATGTTGAAGACAGGAGAAGGGTGCATTGATGGTAGAGGAGTCACCAGCAGAGGGGGTGTGACGAGCCCATTGACGGGTCATAAGTACCTGAGGACCCCAATGTCAGAGGGTCTGGAGAAGCATCAGGCCACAATGGAGGTGCTGTTGCTGATGATTTGAGGGTCGATGAATGGAGGGGCCAATGACCCGACAGTTGTTTGACAGCCTGCCAGAGAAACAGGAGGAAGTGCTGTTAGTGAAGGCCTGGGAGAAGCAGATGCCTGGCTAGAAGAGTGCATCAGTTCAGCAGCAGCAGCAATGAGGTGCCCCGAAGAGGAAGAGGCCATCGGGGATTGGGAGTGCTGCTGGGAGAGCAGTCCCATTGATGGTCTTTTGTGACTTTTCCTGAGGACTTGTCTTGGATCTTCAAGCCAAGGAGCTTGACAAATCCACTAGTAATTAGGGAGTGAGGGCCCCGAGAACCCTGCCCAGAGCTGGCTACCTGCTGTGTCATGAGGAATTGCTTCAAAACCTTTGCATCACCTAGGGTCATCAGGATAAGTTTCTGCCACAGCTCCCAGTAAGAGGCACCATGGTCAGGCCCAAGAAAGCAGATGCAGAGGTTGTGGCTGTCAGAAGAAGCAATCTTCTTTCTACAACGGCAGTGATGGAAGAGAGAGTGAAAGGAGAGACTTTTGGCATAAACTGGGTAAAGGAATCTCTTGTTTAAAACAGATCCTAAAAAGCTAAGGTAAAAGAAACAAGCATATGCAAAATGGTACAAACTATGTTGGGGCTTCCAGTAGACCCATGCCATCAGAGTGTTGAAGGCAGGAAATAACTGAGGAGGAGGGGACCACTTATTCCTTTATAGGGTTGATGATGTCATGAGTGACATCAGCATGGGCAGCACCAGTTTTACTGCTGGAAAATCTTCCATGTGGATCCTGCTTCACTGCCAGTCAAGTTCCTGTGGTGTGACCTGATGAATAAGATACTCCAGAAGAATATCAGCTCTGAGATTGTTTGGTACAATGCCTGTGCATCAGCAGAGCCTGAAGGGCTGACCATGGCTGAACCATTGAGAGGACAGTACCTGATGGTATAGTGGGCTGTGAATCCCCAGTGGGAGAGGCAGAGCCAAAGCTGGACCTGACCTTGATGTCTAAGAGACAGTCCAGGGTTGGCAGGACCCATGGCCATAGCAGAGGACCCATCTTTTTCAATAGACTTACCAAGTCTGATAAAACATAGAGAATGAGGTGAACGGAATGAATCAGAGAAGTGGCCTCTATCCATCTACTACTTATATCTTTCAGAATGGTAGTGTTTCTCTGCCAATTTTATGGACCTGTCCTTCTTCAATGATTCAGTGATGACTGATGTCAACTGCAGGGATCTACAGGCTGCCAGTGAACTGGGAAAATATGTGGTTGATAATGGTGAAGCTGCCTTCAGAGCAACGCGTTTCTCGATTTCAGGAAGCTTTAGAAAAAACATCTAAAGTTTTTTGCAACATCTCCTGGTTGCCTGGTTAAGCTTGACAAACTGAGCAGGCTTTAATGTCATGGTTTGTACTGAGGCAACAGATACACAAATGGAGTGGTCATCATTTTTAAACATCTTAGCATTTCTACAATAGCAATTATAGAACAATGGTTTCTTGTCTTTTGGCAGTGGCATAAATTAAAGTTTTAAAATAACGAACTTAGGGAAGTAGTAATATTAGTGAACAGTTGGAGAAGTTTAATGGCATTTTTCAGTAGCGGTAGACTGATGAGTTGTTAATGGCAGAAGAAAGAACTGAGGTATGCTGGGGATGCTCACTTTATAAAGGCACCAGCAAGGTGCAATAACGTGGATAGCCCCAGCCTGCAAAACATTTCCAGGTGGTAATGACGTCGATAACTTACAGTTTGATGATGTTGCTTAGTGGAGGGAAATATCCTCAAACATTAGGTTTTCTCCCATTTGACGTCTATGGAAATCATCTTTTGAGGATAAGTCCCTTAGTCCTTTTCTTCCAGTAATGAAAAAATAAAGAAGAAAAGACAAAAATACTGTTTACATGTGCAGCATTATCATTCATGAGAATAAAAATGATACAATTAAAATGTGGAATTTATTGCTGACAAAAACCGGTTACAAAACTGAAATTGCATCAAGTCATAAAAGGTGGGTGAGTTAAACGTACTGTACTGTCCACCAGGATCAGTCACTTTGTCTTAGATATCACAATTTACCATGTGACAAACTGGAGTAACTGTCATTAGTCTACATCGAGTTCCTGTAGTATCCTGCAAGATATCACAGCAATGACTGAGAGAAGAGCACTTGATCCTGACAAAGACACTGTACTACATGTGCTTGCAGCTACACTTAATGTGTTGCCTCAGCCCATTACCTGTCATTCAGTGTGTTCTGCCACCCTTTGTTTCCAAGTTACATTTCCCAGCAGACAACTGGCTCATAAGACTGTACAAGCCAGCAGCTATTCAACTGTTTTATGTCCTCAGCCGATCTCCTCTTCAGTGCTTTTATGCTACTTCAGCCTGTTCATCCTTTGGTCCTATCCACAAAACAGTTTCTCCTTCTGTGCCTATGGAAAAGATGCTTTGTGGCTAAGACCCTTAGTCCTTTTTAATTCAGTGATGGAAAAATAAATTAAATAATGTAAGACAAAAGGGTGTAGTGTGCATGTGCATCATTACCATCATTCTTGAGAGTAAAAAATATTCATTAAAAATGTGCCCATTGTCATCAAAATAACAAACTGAGCTTACCAAAAAATGTCATCAATTCATAAAGAATGGGTGGGAAGGCCTAAATGTACCCCATGTGCTCACTGCTGTACTTAAACAGTTGCCTCAGCCCTTCACCTGTTATTCACAGTGCTCTGTGACCTTTCAATCACCAAGTCACTTTTACCAGCAGATAACTGGCATACAACACTATACAAGCCTTTGACTCCTCAACTGTTATGATGCCTCAACCTATCCCCGTGTTATTTGCTTTGTTCTCTCTCCTGTCATCTATTTGCCTTGTCTCATGTCGATAACCATATCACTTTACTCATGTAAGCAGATGGCTAGCTAGCAAGCAACAGTACAAGTTAAGTGTGACTCAAGTTCTCAGTATAGCTCATTAATACTTCCAGGATGGTATCTCTACATGGCTGGTGTTTGCTTGTTGCCATGCTTATTACCAGCCTGTTTGTTTCTTAACATTGTTTACTTGTTTTACTTTTTATCATACTCTAAAATGAAGAAATTGAGGAAATTTTATATTGGATGCATCTTATTGGCCATGGATCCAAAATCAAACCCCGAACCAAAACTAGGGGTGATTTGACAAAACCAGAAACACCTTGGTTTTGCACACCACTAGTCATGTACCAAAAACAAATAAAATTGCCATTTACCTTGTAACTTTATCATTTATCTGCCCCCCCCTCCACACACACACACATGTACAGTAAACTGGTTCTTCTCAGGGAGGTTTTTCTATAGGTCATGATCTGATCAGGTATGGATTCAGGTCTTGGGATTTCAGGAACTCAAGGGGGTGCAATACTCAAATTCACAATATACACTTAAATGCAATACAATGTTCCTTTTCCAAACAATGAATCAATGTCAAGCAGTGAAGAATTTGTCTATAACAACACCACACACAACACAGATAGTTAACATTTTGGCTGTACCATCACAAATGCTATTTTAGCCCCACAGGGCTGAAGGCAGGAATGTCAGACAGCTAGGGGCTACTTAGAGGCCTGGGCTAGGGGCCCCCACCAGACATCCCCCTCCAGAGAACCCAGTTACGAAATGGGCACTAAAACTGGTGAAAAATGAGAAAGCTCCTATATAGACCATTATTTTTTTTTAATTTTTATTTATTTATTTTTACATCAGTTTACAACCTTTGAGCCAGAGGCTCGTTTCCAAAGGTACCTCGTCACAAAGAGGACAAACACAAACAACATTTCATTACTTCATTGCAGATAACAGCATTTTTTTTTTTACATCATAGCAGGCAACAGTTTAGGCAGATATATGCTGTAATTACTTTGTTTACAATAACAGTGTAACAGGTTAGGTATTCACAGGTTAATACAGTTATTCAGATAGGATTGAGAGGTAAGCATACATTGGTTAGGCAGACAACTAGTCTAGTTATACCCTTGACTAGTGCAAATCTGAAGATACTTTCAACTGTTCAGTGTGGGATCCTACCACCTACATTTATAGGCCCCCAGTAACATCAGGGAAAGTGGACTTCATCAACCTGACTCCTGGATACAGCAGCCGACCAGGATGCCCCCTTGCTTTCCTCCTTATCTTCCTTCATCCCCATTGTGTATGGTGGCATGAAATCCACAAGGGTCTGCAATGCATCCTCTTGACGGAGAATTCCCCTGCCACTCAGTCTCCTGCTTCTCTGCCTTTCTCCTCTCCTCTTCTCTCCACCATTCCTATAAATGGTGCCAGTCTCCTCCATTTATGCATGGCCAGGAACAGAACTAACTCATAATTACTGGCAACCTCCTTTATCAAACTGTTTTCACATCTTAAAATGCTGTAATAACTCAAAATGAGTTATCACGGCATTTGCAAAACCACCTGTCTCCTCTGTGCCCTCGGCATCATGTGCCCCCAAAAACTGTCTTTGTTTGCCAGCAGGGGCCCCAATCCCTGTCGGTTTCAGTCACCTCCCTGCCAAAGTTTAATTTTTCTGACAGGGAGCCCACTCCCCTGTTGGCATAATGCCCCCAAAAAAAACAGTTGGTTTCTGCCGGTGCCCAATCCTCTCAACTCTTGCACCCCAGTATGTTCACAAGGTGCCCAACTCTGTAAGCTACAGATCCCACAAAGAAACAGTCGGATGGCACACCAGAGCCCACCCAGCATGCCAATGCCCTGTCAAACCAGAAAACTGTCCCACAATGTTTTTTTTTTTTAACCTAAAAACAGAAAATCATCCTCGTCGAGTCTGGTGGTCCCACCCCAATCCGCCCACCCTCTGCACACCCTGCCTCCCACACACACCCCTCACCCATACTTACCTCTGGAGTGTGGTGGGATGTTCTTCGGTGGACCGGGAACACGTCTGCACTCTTCAAAGCCGACTGTGAACTGTAGAAATGCCAGTAAGCTGTATAATGGTATAAATAGGGTTTTTTTCAACTTTGATGCATATCTCAGGCATTCTGAGGAATTTTGCCAACAGATTTTAAACATGGGGTTTTTGGGACCCCTCCTCATGAATTCAGTCACTGTCGTGGTGTTATTTGGTCATGAAAGGTGATTTTGCAGTCACTGCATGGAATCAACTTTTGGGACCAATTAACAAAATGACAGTGCTGGTGTTCATGAGGGGGACTATCAAAAAGCCTATGTTGCAAATTTTGGTGGAAAAAATCCAAGCAATGACTGTTTTATGAGCGTGTGTAGCGCAGTTGCTACGCACGATCGTAACTTCACGAATTTACAATATTTTCGCCCAGATTTTCAACATTGGCATTTTTCCATACCTCCTTATGAACAGTACAGCTGTCATTTTTCACATCCTGACCAAAATGTGCTTTTTACCAGCGCACAATAACACAGTCGCTGTGGAAATCAGTGTTCAGAACACATTAAGAAAAATCACAGTGACACTGTTCATGAGCAGAGGTCCTAAAATGCCTATGTTGGAAATTTGGTGATGAAAGTCCATAAAATGACTGTGTTATGAGCATGCATTGCGCAGTTTCCATGCATGCTCGTAACTTTGCGAATTTGTAATATTTTCATTCCAGATTTTCAACATTGGCATTTTTCCACACCTCCTTATGAACAGCATAGCTATCATTTTTCACATTCTGGCTGAAATGTGAGAATAACGCAGTTGCTGTAGGGATTCAGTGTTTGGGACAGATTAAAAAAAATCACAGTGACAGTGCTCATGAGCAGAGGTGCCAAAATGCCTATATTTAAAATTTTCGGACAAATGTCCATGAAATGACTGTGTTACAAGCGTACGTTGCACAGTTTTCATGCACCCTCGTAATTATGTGCATTTGTAATGTTTTCACTTCAGATTTTCAACACTGGCATTTTTTCACACTTCCTTATGAACAGTACAGCTGTCATTTTTCATATCCTGCCCAAAATATGCATTTACACATCTAGCACAGAATAGCGCAATAGCTATGGGAAATCAATGTTCGGGACAGACTAGGAAAATCATAGTGACACTGTTCATGAGCAAAGGTCACAAAATGCCTATGTTGAAAATTTCATGAAACAGTTCCACTAAATGACTGTGTTATGCACATGTGTTGCGCAGTTTCCACATAAGCCCGAAAGTTCAAGTATTTTTAATATTTTCACTACAGATTTTCAACATTGCATCTCTTCACAGCTCCCTATGAATGGTACAGCTGTCATTCTTCACATCCTGCCCGATCTGTGTTTTCGTACATCTGGTGCAGAATGGCACAGTCACTGTGGGAACTCAAAGTTTGGGACACATTAACAAAATCACAGTGCCACTGTTCATGAGAAGAGGTCCCAAATGCTTTCATGAGGTGGTGGTCACAAAAAGGCCATGCTGAAAATTTGTAGTGTAAATACACAAAAAACACCTGGGCGTTAGGTGTTCTATCCATAACGTCCCACCCTGTACTGAACTGACAGGCATCAGGGTGTGCCTTTGGATTGCTGACTGTAATACTTATGCCATTCCACCCCACTCCACCACCCTGCAGCCAGTGACAGTCATCGAGTGTGCCTTGAACTCTTCAGCCCCACAGTTCACCTTGTTCTCTTATACTGCACCCATTTCAGTGTATGTCCTTATGGAATGAGGTGACTGTACAGCTGGACACCCCAAGGCACACCTTAATATGTGTCGTTGTCTGCAGGATAGGGTGAAGTGAAATAGCATGAACGTGATGCGTGACAACCAAAATGCATACCCCAATGACTGTCCGTCTCTGCAGGGTGGAGGTGGGGTTGGAGTGAAGTTCAATACTTCACTGTCATTCCTATTCTGCATCTCTCTAACTCCTGCACTTCCAATGCTAATACCAGCAAGCAAACATTCGGCACTGACAAATGCTTGTTCTCCTCAGGGACTCTGCAGGTATATTTTTTTCGACGCCCTCCCACGCCAGCCCCCCAGGTATGAGGCCACCTTCTCCCTTATGCCCCCATGACTTACCCTTTGTGGCAGGGGATGGGGAATGTCTCAACCCACCAGACCGCATCCAGCTTCAGGGAGATGTCTTCCCAGGGCAGCACTGCAGGGGACAATCATCATGCTTTTGTGTGGCAGAGGTCTCTTTTTCTGTTTTCGCCCATCAGGGATGGAGCGTGCAATGATGCCAGCAGCGGCAGCATGCACGTTTCCAAGCCCACTCCTCAAGGTATCTGCTCCATCTCCATCCACATCTGCAGTGCCAGCATGCTACCTCCAGCCTCCGCTGAGCCAGGCATTTGCTGACTGCTGGTAGCCCCTTCCTGGAGAAGTACAGCAGTCCTTGGGATGCTCAATCTTTCTCCTCCCCTGCTGATCCCCAGTGGCCCGCACTCATTCCTGAACATAGGTTGCCTGTGTGGTGCGAGGTGTGGTGTCCAGTTCCTCAACCATCAGCAGCACTGGGCCAGCCAATAATAGTTTATTAAAACAAGATTATATTGTGAAGTATATTAAAAATTCTCTTGAAAGTGTTTGGGGAAATTAACTCACTGTCTCTAGAGAGAACAGATATAGTATGATCTACTTGTAAGTATTATGTTAGGGGATAGTTTATTAGGTTTGTGGCAAAACATAAACATCATACACAGGATAAGCTAGTGAAAATCTCTTCCAGGATAGAACAACTGGAATCTGATAATCATGGCTCCCTTTCTGAGAAAGACATTCAAGAGCTCCAGTCACTTAAGAAAGAGTTCGATTGTTATCTAAAGAAAGAGCAGAATTTATTATTAGAGAATGCAGGCTAAATACATAGATCTAGGAGAAAAGCCAAATAAAATTCCAGCTAATAAATTAAAACAAATGGAACTATTTAAACATATGGAAGATATTGTTTCAAAGGCAAATAATTACGTAATGACTGATCAACAATGGATTTTGAAAGAATTTTGTGAATATTATTCTAAATTATATGGTCCTATTCAAAACCCACCACTGTCCTCAGAGCTAAACAAATATTTAAGTAAGTTTGTACAGTATGCCCTAAGATAAATAAGTTGCAGGCACAGAACTTAATTTTTCCTATAGCGGAACAAGAGATAAGGAAGCAATAGACAGTTTAAAAATTAACAAATCTCCAGGGTCTGATGGTCAAACGGTTAAGTTTTATAAAACTTTGAAAGATATTTTAACCCCAATTTTGAGATCTGCTTTTGCTTACATTTCATCTAACAATATTATTGAACCATCCTTGCTAGAGGTGCTGACAGTTTTGTTACAAAACCTAATGAACCTACAAACAAAGTAACTAATTATTATGCTATATTCCTCATAAACTATGATATTACAATCTTAACACATATCCTAGCTGAAAGAATTAAAAACATATGTCATCCCTTGATCTGTAATGATCAAATAGGTTTCATAAGCTCATAGACAAACAGCTTACCATATCAGGAAATTTTACATATTTTTTATGTCCGGGATTCAGGCGCCTATGGCTGGGTGTCCCCAGATGCAGAAAAAGCTTTTGATAGAATAGATTGCAATTTCTCTGGACTACTCTAACCAAATTTAGCTTCTCAAAAGTATTTGATTGGGTAAGAACTTTGTATCATTTCCACTGCTAGAATCAGTTGCAATAAATTACTTTCACTTCCTTCAATCTCTTCTACGGAACCCATCAAGGTTATGCCCTATCCCCAATTTTATTTCTTATTTAGAACCCTTTTTTTTTTAATAACAACAAGGCTATTGAAGATACAGTTCTATGGAACTCTCCTTTAAAATTGTCTGCCTTTGCAGATGACGTGCTGTTACATGTCTCTAATCCAGCATATTCTATTAAAGCAGCTTTATTAACTATTCAAGAGTTTAGATTATTTTCCAACTATAAACTGAACAAAGAAAAAGTGAAATTATGCCTTTAAATAGCTTTTTATGGAAAGATGCCATTTTGGATTTAGGCTTATGAAAACCATCTGGCATTAAATATATGGATATTTATCTTTCAGTGGATTCTAAACAACTTATTAAACTCAGTTTAGATGACCTGATTAATAGATTGCACCTGATTTGAACAGATGGATCTCACATAGAAACATAGAAATTGTCGGCAGATAAGGACCGCTAGGCCCACCCAGTCTACCCATAGGCCCTATACATTGTATTTGGCCACTGACTCTATGTGATCAATGGCTTTTCATCACTTCCTCCCCTCTCAAGCTTTCTCTGTGCCTATCCCAAGCATGCTTATACCCCTCCACAGTGCTTGCCCCCACTACTTCCTGTGACAGACTATTCCAAGCATCGACTACTCTTTCTGTGTAGAAAAACTTCCTCATATTACCTCTTAATCTACCCCCTTCCAATTTCATATTGTGCCCCTTTGTTCTAGTAGTTTTTTTACATTGGAAAAGGTCCCCTACCTGCACCTTGTTTATGCTCTTAAGGTAATTGAAAGTTTTAATACTGCCCCCCCCCACTGTCACCTGTCCTCCAGTGAATACATATTGAGATCCCTTAGTCTCTCCTCATATGTTTTGTGGTGCAAGCCCTGCACCACCTTTGTTGCCCTTCTCTGGATAGCCTCCACCTTATCTATGTCCTTGTGCAGGTGTGGCCTCCAGAACTGCACACAGTACTTCAGGTGAGGCCTTACCAGTGTTTTATACAATGGCATCACCACCTCCCGCATCCTGCTAGCGATAACCCTGTCTATTCACCCCAGTATGCCACTGCCTCTCCCTACCGCCTTTGTGCACTGCTTTGATACCTTAAGGTCATCAGAGATGATAACCCCTAAGTTCCTTTCTTCTTTGGTGACAATCAGCTCCTCTCCTCCAACCTGTAAGTCTCCCTAGGGTTCCTCTACCCAGGAACATTATTTTGCACTTCTTTGCATTGAACCTCAGTTGCCACATCTCTGACCATCTTTCAAGCTTCTCCAGGCCCTCTTCATTTTCTGCACCCCTTCTGGAGTTTTCACCCTGTTGCAGATCTTGGTATCATCTACAGACAGGCAGACCTTTCCTTCTAGCCCTCTGCAATGTCACTACTGAAGAAATTGAACAGGACTGGTCCTAGCACTGATACCTGTGGTACCCCACTGGTCACCCCCTCTCCGAGATTATACTTCATTTGCCACCACCCTCTGTCTCTTGTCTGTTAACCAGTTCTTAACCCAGTTCTTCACTTTGTCTTCCATGCCCAGGCTACCCATCTTCTTAATCAGCCTTCTATGTGAGATGGTGTTGAAGACTTTGTTGAAATCTTGGTAAGTGACATCTACCTCCCTCCTGATTTATTTCCCTAGTCACCCAATAAAAAAATCTATTAGATTCATTTGACATGATTTTCCTGCTGTGAATCCATGTTGCCTCAGATCCTGAGCACCGTTGGATTCCATATGTGCCACTGTCCTTTCTTTCAGCAGTGTCTCCATGATCATTCTCACCACTGAGGTGAGGCTGACTGGTCTGAAGTTCCCTGCCTCCTCCCTACTGCCGCTTTTGTGCAGTGGGACTACATGCCAACTTCAGTCCTCTGGAATCACACCGTGCTGAATGACTGTGTGAACAGAGGTGCTGCTAGTTCTCTATGCAGCTTCTTTAATATCCTCGGGTGGATGCCATCTGGCCTCATGGCCTTATCCACCTACAGCTTTGTGAGTTCTTCCAGAACTCTCTCCATTATGAATGATCTGGTGTCCACTTCTCCCTTCCCCATTGCCTCTGCAACTCAGCTGTGCTCCTTGACCATCCCCGTCCTTAGTGAATACTGAGCAGAAGTATTTGTTTGGTATTTTTGCCTTGTCCAGATCCCCCTCCTTACACTTTCCCGTCTCCCCTTTGAGCCTCGCAACCCCCCCCCAGTTTTTCTTCTTTCACTGATGTACTTATAAAATGCCTTATCCACTTTGCTTACAGATCATGTTAAGCCCTCTTCTGTCTGTGCCTTCACCCTCCTAATAGCTTTCCTGCTTCCCTTAGACATTCAAGGTACACCTCCCTGTCCTCCTCCCTTTTGCTCCCCTTATATTTCATGAAACTCAGCCTTTTAGCCCTAATTTTATCCCCCACATCTTTGGAGAACCATAGTGGTTTCAAATTTTCTTTTTCCTTTGGCCACCATCCTAACGCATTTTTGTTATATCCTCTATGGCTCCTTTCAGTTTCTCCCATTGTTCTTCCACCCCCTCTATTACCTCTTCCTTCCCTAGGACAGCTTGTATACATCTACCCATTTCAGTGAAATCCACCCTTCTGAAATCTAATACTCTTGCCCTTGTGTGGCTTAATTGAGTCCATGTCTCCATGTTGAACCACACCATGTGGTGATCACTGGACCCCAGGTGCCCTTCCACCTGCATTTTTTCGACTGTGTTCCCGTTGGTTCATACCAGGTTCAGAATTGACTTGTCCCTTGTTGGCTCATGCAGCAGCTGCCTGAGTCCAATCCTCTGCAGGGATTCCAGGATGGCTGTGCTTCTGGCTGAAGCAGCCACCTGGGTGGTCAAACCCACGTCTGTCAAATTGAACTCCCCAGTAGCAGGATTTCACCTTTAGCTGCTATGTCATGTTCATTCTCCACTAGTTCCTGTCTACTTCCCTTCTTCCCTCTGTGCTGGAGGTCTGTAGATCACCCCAGCATATTGCTTTTTCATTTCCAGGCTCCAGGGAGACTCACATTACCTCAGCCTCCCCCTGTCTTCCCAGAACTTCTGTAGCCTTTATAAATCTCTGATGTACAGGGCCACTCCCCCACCCTTTTTTCCCTTCCTGTCCCTCCTGAACAGTGTATAGCCTGGTACACTGACTTCCCAGCCATGATTAGCAGAGTACCACATCTCTGTTATTGCTGCTGTCTCAAGGTCTGCATTTTCCAAAAGGCCTCAGATCTGGAACCTTATTTCCTAGACTACGGCATTTGTTAGCAAGACCATCCATGTTTTACAGCTGCTCTCTCCCTCTGCTCTTGTTCTCCCTCTCCAGCACCTTCCCCCCCTGGTTTCCTTTCCTATATGCTCTTGCCCCTGAAACACTCTTTATACATTCTTCATCTGCCTGCCCTCCTGTCTGCTTTAGCTGTTCCTATAGTCAACTTATGTTCCTTCATGTTCCAATGGGGGTTGTTCTATGCCTCCTGATCTGCCTGACTTTCTCCTTGGCTAGTTTAAATGCTCACAGCTGAAGCTTCTCACCACTGACCTGTCCCCTTCTCAGACAGATGCAGGCCATCCTCCTTATATAAACTTGTATCTTCGGTCAGCTCTAGTCCTCTATGAAGCCAAAACCCTCCTTCCACAACAATCCTTCAAGCAGGAGTTGAAGGTATGGATGTAGAGTGCCTAACTTCCCTGTGCCCTGGACAGGTAGCACCTCCAAGAATGAGACGTAACACGCTATCTGTTTCAGATATACCTCCAGTTTCCTAAATCCTCCTGGACTCTGGCTAACTCCACCCTTCTTCCTGCCAGGTCATTGTTCCATGGACAATGACATCCAATTGCTCCATCCTAACTATTGCTGTAGCAATCCCATGGATCCACTTCATCCTTCCAAGTAGTGCTCCTAGGAAGCACTTGACCTCCATCTCTCCCCTGCTATGTGTCCCTAACTCCACTCCCTGACAATATAGTCTCCTACCAGGAGAAGCTTCCCCTCCATCCAGGGTCCCTGCCTCCCTTCACTGGGGTTCCATCCTGGAGGACCCTCCCATCCTCCCTGGTCCAAACCTCGGATTGCTGGTGGGGTTTTCCCATTCCACCAAAACAGTGTAGGAGTTACTAAGCAGGGTCAGTTGAGGTATGTGCTTTCAACCCCCTCCCTCACCCTCCCTGAGCCCACTGTAGTCCAGTAACTCCTTTTCCCTGGCATCCTTTGAGGTACAGGTTGTAGACCTGTTAGTCTCTGGATGGGGGTGGATGTTGGCTTCAGTTTGGCCAACTCTGCTCAGAGACAGGCAACCTCCTCCTTCATCCCAGAGAGGTGCCTGAAGATTGGACAGCATTGTAGCCGCTAGAATGTCTCCCTGAAAATAGCTGTTGCACAACCACTGCACTGCAATACTTCCATTATGTCTGTTTCTCTCCTCAATCAACTGCCTGCTTAAGATGGCTATTTGTTATCTCTCAAATATTTGTTTATTTTTGTTTGCTTATTGTTATGCTTTCTCTCTTTGCTACTTCCTGTATGGATGCAGGATGTTGCAAAGCCCTGTGGACCCACCCTTTAAATGTAGGGCAAACCCTAGGGTGGGTGGGTTGCGGGGTGGTAGGCTGTGTTGAAAAACAATCAGCCAAGGAGTCCTCTGGCATGGCTATCCACTCCACTAACCATGGTCCAGACACAGCCAATTACAAACACACAGACACAAACTTATCAACTAGAATCCTTCAATCCTGCCCAAACTAAATGGAAAAGCACACAGAAATGGCAGTTAAGAAAATACCTCAAATTCAATTACAAACACACAGTCACAAACTCACCAGCTAGGATCCTCAATCCTGCCCCAACTAAATGAAGAATCAAACTGAAATGGCAGTTAAGAGCTCACATTCAAACTGCATAATCCCTGTAATATGATGCCTGTGCTTAAACTTCACATACAGTCAATTACAAACACACAGTCACAAACTCACCAGCTAGGATCCCTTAATCCTACCCCAACTAAATGAAGAATCAAATTAAAATGGCAGTTAAGAACTCACTACCTATTTCATTCTGGAGAAGAGTCAACATTATCATAATGAATATTTTTCCGAGATTGTTTTACCCACTGAATATGTTCTTTTTTTTTTTACCTCTTAAATGGTTTAATCATATTCATTCAATTATTAATAACTTTATCTGGCAATGGAAAACCCCTAGAATCTCTTTAAAATAGTTAATGCTATTGAGACAGCAAAGAGTGATAAACGTTCCTAGTTTCACATTATACTATATGGCAGCTCAGATCAATAAATTATTTTAAAGGGCTTCAAAATCCAGTTCATCTTAACTTATACTCTCATTACTGGCTGATATAGAACTAGATTTGATAAAGAAATATAAGTTGAAATCTGAGACTATTCTGTACTTAAAACTTAAAAATATTCCCATAGCAATTAAAAATACAGTTATAGGAACTACTTTAAAAATTTATAACCAAATTTGTAATTTTCTTACTATGACTCTTCACAATGATATCACTTGACCTGTACTATACAACTCTAACTTCTCACTTAAAGGACACTTTTTTTACCTCTTCTTGGTTACCACGTGGCCATAATCGCACCATAGCCTCTCTGCTGTCTCAAGGACAGTTATTACAGCCAGGCCCCTGCCCTAACAGGCAGAGGGCAGGCTTAAATGGAGGAGGTCTTCCTGGGGGGTCATGGCAGACTGGATGGGCTGGGGTCCTTTTCTGCTGAAAGATTTCTATGATTCTATGATTTCCTCTCAGTGAAATTTTGGCAGATCAGAAGTTGAGTAGAATATATCTTAATAATCTACTACTTATCAAAATTGCTTTGAAGGCTCATTTGGTTCTTTTCCTCGAGTCCTAAATTTCATGGAGGTCATTAATGGGATTAAGTCCAGTATTGATAACATCCACCCTATATCAAACATTTACATAGCATAACTATCATTTAAATTATCTGATAATCCTATACAAACTGCCTTTTGGCAGAACAAAATTAATGAGAACACAATAAACTAGTCCACATTGTGGAGGAATATTTATAAGTTTATCCTGTTAGACAATCTGAGATTAAGTCAATATAAAACATTATAAAATGCTTATAAAACACCTTGCAGTTATGTAAATTTGGTTTCACTACCTCAGATATTTGTCTGAGATGAACAAGACACTGACTCACTTTTTCATACTGTATCTGTGACATTGTCCTTCTCTAAAGAATATTTGGTATGAAATTAAGTCAAAAATCATTAAAAGTTTAATTTGCAGCATGCCTTTTATCTGAAAGCTGCATTCTAAATTATTTTGAAGATTTTACCTCTCTTGGACAAAGCTGTTTCATGTCTGATTGGAATTTCAGCCAAGCATAACATTTTAAAGCATCAGGTAAATATGGACCTCTTTCCTTTAAGGAATGGCTTTAATATTTGACATAACCTATTAATAGTACACCTAATCAACTCTTTCCATAATAAGTATAAGCATTTTCTTTCCACTTGGGAAGTTATATGAGTTAATTTTGAGCATGTAATTTCTATAATTTTTTACTGTATACTCATAAATGTATAGGTATTAGTAGTGCTCTCCCTTAAGATTTCAGTGTTTTACTGCACTGAGCTATTTGGAGATTTAATATATTCTCAGTGCTGCTAAATTTAGTAATGTTGCACCATATATATATATATATATATTTTTATATATATATATATATATATATATATATATGTATATATAACATTTAGATCATTATACTTCATTTTTGATGTTCCTTTCTGTCTTAGCCACTATGACAATGTTACATTGTTAATGTAGATGTCCCATATTCTTGCTTTCTTTTTTTTTTGGGGGTGTTGCTACAAGCTGTTTATGTTTATATGTTTTGGCTTTTTCGCTTTGTATTTGTATGCAGTATTTTCATTATCAATGTTCTCTTCCTTGTTAACAATGCAGTTTTGTAAAATATTAATAAAGATAAGAAAGTGAAAAAATAATCAGTTGCTGATCAACTACTATAAGCCAGCTCCCGTCTGGAAAAAAAAAAACAGTTCCTTCCTCAGTCACCTTGGTGAAATAGATGGCAATTCTGAGTGCAAGTCCCAAGACAAGGTTACAACTGGCTAGAATGTCAAGCCGACAAAGTGGGGTTCTAAACTTCCAAAGGCTGCCTCTTCTTCACACACAAGACTTCACACAAGATTCAAGCTTGTTCCAGCTTTGCTTGTGCACTTCAGTTTTTTATGGAGTACACAAAAAAAACTATTTCTCCTCTCTTCTTTTTTTCCCAATTTATTATGCTTTATTGAACATTTTCGCATATCACATAAACAACATACTAACATATACCATACATCAATAGACCCCCAATCAAAATAGAATTAACCATGCCAATGAGAGAGCTACAACCATAAATCTAAAGGCCTGATAAGTATGGAGATCTCTTTATCCATGGGTTGGCCTGGTAATGTTAAATTCTCTTCTGTTCTTGCTTGTGTTTGAAATGGCTGCTAATGCTACAGACAGGGGCTACTACACAATTGCCAAGAGCTGTCCCTTCCAACAAAAGGCTTCACCTGTAACCCAGATTTGTACTGGCTCTGGTTGTGCACATTATTTTTTAAATGAAGGCCTTTGTTAGATGAGTGGTGTCTTTCATTTATAACAAAGCATGCTTTAACATATATAAAATAACAAAATACTTCCGTAGACTTCTATTGGGCATGCCCCCATGCTCTCCCTGGTTAGATATTACAAAATGTCTGAGCAAAGGGGTAGGGCTAGTACACTGGGATGTGGAAAGGATAGGCTGGTGATCTACTTGGGGCCAATTTACAATCCTTTTCCTTCTGAGGGAGATAGCAATAAAAAGTATAATTTCTACCACAGATGACTTCCCCAGTGCCAAGGTAAAGAAATATGGGTTTGAAAGAGCTCACTAGGTTGACCCAAATTATTTTAGAACATTCTTTTTGGCCCTGTTACTCAGATGTACCCCAGAAGGGATTTGGCTACCTTCAATCTAAGCCACTAAATTTACATTGCTCAGGAAGCAATGAAGCCCTTCCACAGCTATAAATTTGTGTAGTTACAGAAAAGTACTTACATTGCAATGCCCCACACATATAGCAATAAAGTCTCAGCCCAGATAGGGGTTAGGCTATCTTCAATAAAACACAGTTTTACCCTGCTGTTTTAGCATGCTACAAAGTGGTCTTACCTTATTGGTTGCTTACCCTTTTGCCCAACCAGTGAGCAGAAACCTCACAGGAGGCTACACCCGACATTACCCCAGCAGAATACCCAGTGGAACTACAAACTTTCCTACACAAAGCCTTGCAGATTTCATCCATCTTGTGATCCTCCCTCTTGAGGATGCTCACATGAGGGGTTGTTTGAATCTGGCTCCCTTATGAATCTACTCCAATTATCTACTTACTATCCTCTCCTGGGTTTGGTTCCCCCTAGCTTCCTTACTAGTCCTAACACTTTGGAGGCAGCAACTCTGTTTTAAAATTACTGTAATCCACTGCTGGACAGTGCATTGATAATATAAGCTAAATTAATCAGTGACTCATTCTTTACCTTTCAGGATATCTTATGCACTCTTGAGCGCAGGCTCCATGAGGACAGCAAAACTATCCCAATAACAGTGAGCAGTGGGAAGTCGGGCAGTGAAAGAGTTCTGCTTTTTGACGATGTTCTAGTACTCCTTCAGGTAAACTGCTGTCTGGGATAGAAACAAGCAAAGCTGGGGCTTGATTGTGATTGCATCGATGCCCCTGAATTTTGTTTATTGTGATCAGGATTATGATAATCAGATTTTCAGATATTGTAGCCCTTTTTTGATTTTCATCACACTGAACATAAGGCCTTCATATACAGTATCTAGCACAACAGTACACTGTGAAGTGTGTCATTTTTCTTATAAAATAGTCATAAAAATAGAAAAAATATATATTTAATGAATAATCCACCATAAGACCCAAAGTGTCTGAATGTGCTGTGATAATCAAGACAGTCACATGATGCACTGGCCAGTCAGACCAATAGATTTCTTATTTATTTATTTATCTACTGAATTTTTGACGGGCAAACCCACTGGGCCTCGAAGAGTCATGTTTTCAGGGCAACCTGGGATTACTTACATGAATTAGAAAACAGGAATACAAAATAATGAAATACAGACAGTGGCCGTCAGTGGGTAGTACAATATAGAGCAGATTACTTGATAAAGATAACGTTTGGTTAGCGATGAACATACATTTAGGCTACAGTATGAGTTCACATCAGTTCACATACTGAGAACAGCAATGTTAAAGCAGACAGGGACAAACTGCAGTGCTGTCACTACTGAGCAATCCCATATTTGAGACATAGGTAACAAAGATTGACCTATTTTATCAATAATCAGTAATGGGTAGTCAACATCTATTCACAGTACAATTCAATAAAATACAATTTTATTTAGGACTTTTCAAATGTATAATATGTTTTACAGCTGGGATATACATAAAAACATAAAAGAAAATATAAAATGATACAAAACAATCAATTAAGAAATGAGAACATGTGGAGTGTAACCAGAATCTCATCCACTTTTGGGATTTACCCAGCTTGATCTTTGCCATTTAGCCAGCAGCCAGGACAGGCACACTGTGCAATGGCTGCACTGTAGCTTCCTCAATGTTATGGCCTCCAATGATAGCCCTCCCGTGGCTAGGAGCCCTTTAGTTTTTAAGATGTTTTGTTTTGTTTTCTTCTCTGTGTGAATTTTAGTGCTCATGAAATGTGCTGGATTGACAGCACTGGGACCTGTTTTCTCTGTTTATCCATATGACAGGTACAGCACTGATGATCACGAGTGCAAGCTTCCCCACAGTGCCCCACCTATGTGTCTCAATCCTGCCATTGAAGGACCACCATGTATGTGAGAAGGTAGTTCAGAATCCATGCCATGTAATCCTTGGTCTCTCATGTGAAAATACCAATGGTGCCAATTAGTGCCAGTTGTGTTGGTGTTTTGTGATGTCAACACCTGCCCACTGGGAAATGGACTGAGACAAATACAGAAACATCAATTAAAGAGCAAATAATTTAGAACTGAAAGGAGAAGATCATGGTTCTCTCAGAAAGCATTGGGAATTTGTAATGGTTTGCCCTCAGGGTTACTGGAATGTTATACCATCAACAATTTCAAGGTGCATTTAGATAAACACCTAATAGATAGCGATCAGTGGTTCTTCCCATTGAAAAACAGTGGACATGCTTGATGGGCAGTATGCCTCCTCTTGTCTGATTGTTCCTATGAGACCACCACAGCTCATTTCACATAGGCCTCTGAACTGCCCCCAGGTGGTAATGGCTGTCTTCTTTGAGGATATCTCTTTCAGCAGGTCACACCTTTGGAACTATAGCCACCAGTCACTAGGACCACATGGAAACTCTTCTAGCTCGCAGTCTACTGGAGCCACCCATGATGACCTCATCACATCGACATCCACATATAGCCATGGGTGGCCCTCGCCCTCTTCAGTTCTTTTCCCATCATTGACCACCACATCAGACTCCATGAAGCCTCTCACGTTTCAGTTGACTGCCACAATTTCTCTCATTTAAAGCCTCCTATCCACAGTCCGTCCCAGCCTGGGACTTGAACTTTGTTTTAGAAAAGCACACTTGGGCCCTTTTAAGCCAGGAATGACTTGTGAGCTATGCTTTCTGTTGTGTAAAGTGATATTTTTAGTTGTTATTACTCCTGCTCATTTAATTTCAGAGCTGCAGGCTCTAATGAGTGAGCAGCCTTATTTGATTTTCCACAAAGACAGGGTGTCTTTGCATACTAATCTAAGTTTTTACCAAAGGTGGTGTCTGAATTTACTTTAAATCACACCATCTAATGTCTGTTCATTATCCTGAACATGCCAATCCAGGGAAGAACTGCTTCACATTCCAGATGTGCATAGAGTACTGTAGATATTATGTAAACTGTATGAAGGACTGCAGGATGTTTTCACAGTTGTTTGTTTTGTTAGCCCCTGGGAAAGAGGGCATTCCAGTTTCTAAACAGTGTTTGTCCAAATGATTGACCAACGTATTATTTTTGTTGCAGGAAATATGATAAGGAACTTCCTGGTGCTGTTAGGGCCACTCCACAGAAGTATGTGTAGTGCCCCAAAGTTGTAGGGCACAGCAGAGATAATTAAATAAATAAAATGCCCTTGGGTCCCTAGGTCAGTGTGGACAGGGCAGGGGTAATATGTAGGGCCTCTCCTTCAGTGTGTTCCCAACCCATCGAGAGAAGCTGCTGCTAAATTGATAAAAAAAATAATAAAAAAAAAATGTTTTCCCAGGCTGCCTGCTCTTTGCAGACACTCACTCCTGCAACAGGCAGCATGAGCCTGGGCGCCCATGCACTGGGACTGCTGTCCCTGCCCAGCACATGGTGCTTGTTTGTGTTTAAAAGAAGAAAAGAAAAGAAACAGTGGCTGGCAGGCCCAAGCTCAGGGTTCCAGAATCGAAAGCCCAAATGCAAGTTTATTAAAAAAGGTATTGTTTTTAGGGAGTTCGGAGAGCCTGGATGGAGTGAGGATGCAGAAAGCAGGTGGGGACTTGTTTGACTTACCTGGTGGGTTGAAGCCATCCCAGTGGCTTGTCTGTGCTCCTCAGCTCCCAGGTAGTGTTCTCTGATCTGTACCAGTGGTTCATTCCCCTGTTGTGCGATCACCAGTGCCATTGGGACACTGGAGGAAGACAAAGTCAGCAATCACAGTGAGGCTCTGTCTTGCCCTTTTGTTATTTTTTATTTAGTTTAAAAGTTATCTAGTCCCTCATCAGTGGCGGTGCCCCAGAGCTGCATCATTGGTGTGAGGAGGATGAGCTCCAGTAGGGTCTGTTTTCCAGACATCTGCCTCCACACCTGTCTTCAAGTTCCTCACTCTGCAACCACCTGCCTCCCATTTCCCTGTCTTCACCCCGGGCCAGGGCAGTGAGTCAGTGGCAGCACAACATTCAAGGTGCTAACTACCTGAAGATAACTGAAAATAAATAGAAGTTTTTTTTATTGTTTAAAGGTACCCGAGGGCCCAGGAATGGCCGGGAGCCAAGGGAAGTGGGCAAAAGGCTCTGAATTACAATAAATTAATTTTCATCAGGTATAGCGATGCTCAGGGGTGGGACTTCAGGTATAAAGGCCCTAGAAAAAAATTAGTATTTATGAGTAGGCTCCCCATGGGAGAAGCTAAGGGCAACAGGCATTAGTCAAAATAAATTATTATTTAAAAGGGCAGTCTCTGGAGGGTTAAAGGGGCAAAGGCAAGCACCAGTCACATTAAGAAACCCAGAGGGGCCAGGGAGAAATTAAATGGTGCTGGGCAAGCCCTGTTATCTTAAAGGAACCCAGGTGGGCTAGTTGGGCTAGGTGTCAGTAAGCCCAAATGTGTATGTGGCCCTCTAATTTAACTTGCTGCATAGATCCTGCCCCAGGGTTTTGTGAGCCACCAAGAAAGCATTGGTGGGAGGGAATTAAAATGTTTTCTCCACCTTGGACCTCACATAGAAGTGGCGAGCTCTAGTGTCAGCTAGCAAAACCCCTGTCAGGTCTAAGTACAGGGAAAAAGAGCAAGATAGCAGGGCAATAATGCTGTACTGTAACTAAATTTGTAGATTGTGCAATTTCCCTGAACTGTATTCTTTTGCTTATAATTGCCACAATTGTGTTCGATTGTCCCAAGCTGAGGTTTGGTTGCCTGCAGTTGCTCTGTACTGTGTTCTGTTGCTTGCAATTGCCCCAAACTGTGTTCCATTGCCTGCAATTACCCCAATCTGCAGTTTCCCTAAGCTGTGTTCTATTGCCTCCAATTGCCCTGTACTGTGTTCTATTGTCTCCAATTGTTGTGTACTGTATTCTATTGCCTGCAGTTGCCCTGATCAGTGTTTAGTTGCCTGCAGTTGCCTCAAGCTGCAATGGGCTTAAGCTGTGTTCTATTGCCTGTAATTGCCTCATACTGTGTTCTATTGCCTGCAATTGTCCTGAACTACGTCCATTGCCTGCAATTACCTCAAAGTGAATTCTATAGCCCATAATTGCCCCAAACTGTGTTCTAGTGGCTGCAATTGCCTGAACTGTGTTCTATTGCCTGCAATTGCCCCAAACTGTGTTCTTTCACCTGCAATTGCCCCGAACCCTGTTCCTTTGCCTGTAACTGCCCTGTGGCAGCTTTTTATACACAGTCTTCAGAATCCGCTTCAGCAGTTCCACCGTGTTCAGCTGGTGCATCTCACACCTTCAGTATCCAGCCTGAATAAGTGCAGCCTTGCAGAGTGAATCTCCTGGAAGAACATCAATCACATTTTGTACCCCTTTCAATGTCACATTTTTTTTTCCCGATGGTACTAGGTTACATTCAGGCCCTGTGCAGATCTTGTCTGGTTTGTTGCTTTCTTTTCTCTTCACAGTTTCTTCAGGATCTTCTGCTCCCATCTCCAAGCAATGCCCCAATTGTTATTTTGCATTCTTCCTGACTCATCTGGCTTTGGCACACAGAAGCCCACCATCTGGCTTCTGAAGATATCTTCATTCTGGTCCTCAGTTTCCATGGGCTCTTCTTATCCATCCTTGCACCTGTTGTCCCATCCCAGCAGTCCCCAGAATAGCTGTGACTGGGTTGTTCCTGCATCTGTCATCTGATCCCAGCAGTCCACAGTTGGGCTGTGGCTGGGTGGTTCCTGCATCTGTCGTCTTGTCCTGGCAGTCCACAGAAAGACTGTGGCCGGAATGTTCCTGCATCTGTCGACTTGTCCCAGCAGTCCCCCAGAGGGCTGTGGTCAGATCATTTGTGCTTGTTCCTCATTGCTACATTCCAGCAGCTCAGCTGAGGACTTGTGCCAAGAGTCCTTGTGCTGGTTCTTTCTTTCCGGCAAGCCAGGAGAGGGGTATAGCCAATAGACCCATAGCCTATCCAAAAGCCTCTCCACATCCCTATAGCCCCATGGAAATCCCATTGGCCATGCCGGCCGTGAGCCTGTCTGCTATCATTTCATGAATTCTTCTTTGTTTAACTCTTCTTACTGCACAGATTGTCCAACATATGAAAAGAGACTTTGAAAGTTTTGCAGTATTGTGAATTGTATTACCTTAGAGTCTAGCTACAGAGAATATACATAGTATTATTTCTTGTGCCTGGAGTACTCAGAGGTAGCCCCAAGTGGCAAAGGTGTACCTCAGGGTTGGGGTAAAGCTAATTATGCAGTCTATAGAGTTGCTTATACAGTATTCATAGTTGCTTATACAGTCTTTACAGAATTTAGAGTACTTTGAGTTTTTTCTTAAAAGAACTATGGAGTGCTAAGTTCTCCGTGACCATGTCTTCTTCCTCCTTTGTTGTTAATAAATACAGGGCAGCATCTGAATCTCATTCTCGACTCCTGCCTCTCTTTGTCAGGTGATACTACCCACCTTTACAGAACCTGGAGTGTCCTCCCACCATTCCACCTGTTGGGAGTGACACTGGTGTTGGTAGATATTGTGTAACTTACCAGGGTCATCGAAACACCAGAACACTTTATGCTCTAAACACCCAACTACAACATCTTTACGTATGGCCATTTCAGTTGCTTCTTTCAGAGGTGTCTCAGCTGCTGAGATCTGTGCTGCTGCAACTTGGAATACTATCCACACTGTCACAAAGCACTACAGTCTGCACATTGCCTCTAGAAGGTGGGCAGGTTTTGGTCTAGTTGTCTTACAGGGTCTCCTCTCTTAGACCTCTACCTTCCAACCACCCAGACTGTGTTCTGGTATGGCACTGCATGAAACTCATTCCAAAGGTGTGACCAGCTGAAAGAGAAATCCTCAAAGAAAGATACAACAGTTATTTAAGAACTTACCGTAACAGAGTAGATCTTCAAGAGAATCTCTTTCAGCAGGTCATGCCGTCCCATCCTCCTTCCCACTTGTTCTCTGAGTTTCTTCTCTCCTCTCTCTCTCTCTCTCTGTCTCTCTAGGATGGTAGACCTTCTGTGTCCGTTTTGACATCTGACAGATACCTCTAGGTCTCCTCAGTTCCCTCTGGAGCATAACCTCAGTGGATGGTCTTGTGCAGGAACTAAGGAGGGTGCAAGCTTATATGGAGGACATTGATGTGATGATGTTGCCATGGGAGGCCCCAGTAGACTGCTAGCTAGAAAAGTTCCATGTGGTCCTAGTGCCTGTTGGTTATAGTTCCTAAGGTGTGATCTGCTGAAAGAGATTCTCTCAAAGAGCTACTGTTATGGTAAATTCTTATGCAACTGTTCTTTTGGCTATTATGGACCTGTGCTGGACTTAAACCTGTGACCTAGAGGTGAAAGGCTTCTTAACCCACTATCAATCACTAAGCCATCTGGGCCATTTTATGAACACAACATAAAGTATTCATTAAGCATCTCAGCTGTCACAGAGCCGTTGCCAGCTGGGGTTCTGTTTGTAATCTCCTTTTTTTGTAATTTTTCTAGTGTACAACTCCTGTCCCTTTAAGAATTCAAGGTGGTAATGCTTTAAGAGTGTCATGCCCGAGCGGTTTCCTGAGTCTGACATGTGCTTCCCCCTTGCCACTGCATATCAGCTCTGTATAGTGGACTGGTCGTAAGCTGCCCTGTGTGAGCCAGTAACAAGCACTCCCTCATCCAATCTGCCAATTAGATCTTTACACTTGCTAGTACTGCCGAGCTGCTCCACTGTGAAACTTTCATGCCACTGCCATTCCCTAGTATTGGCTGGCCAATTGTGTGATGATGGATGTAAACAGTGCCCATAATGCAGCTCTGCACTGCCCAAAATTCACACTGTGCCACTGAGGTCTGCCGTCAAGCAAGATGGGGCATGGAGGATACAAGCCTGGTGAGGGATGTTTTTTTACTGCCCAACAAAACTCGAAAAACATTTCTGCCATGGCTTGAGCTATATGATCCCCGAGGTGCCAGCAGACCTTAACTTTCATTCTTTGAGTAACTGCAAATTTTCTTCCACATTACATTTCTTAACATATTCGCTAAATTTGTTTGCCTCTGGTCAAACCCATCCCAATAATATTTGTTACCTTAATGATATCAGTTAGTTTTATGTTCTCTTTCAAACACACGAACATAATGGTATTGGTCTGCTGTGAAAGGGCTTTTGGGCACGTGTCCTCCTCTATCTTTCACAGCTTTAGAATACCAACTGTCCTCAGTACACTTTCGGTTTTCTCCTCAAAACATAGAAACAGAGAATATGACAGCAGATAAGGGCCACTGGGCCCACTCATTCTGCCCATTTTATAAACCTCCATTTTTGCTGCTGACCCAACACGATCTATGGCTCCATCTATTCCCCACTCTTTCTTATCCCTATGATTCCCTTGTGCCTGTCCCAGGCATTTTGAACCCCACGACTATTTTCACCCACTACCTCCACTGGAAGACTGTTCCAGGCATCTACTGCCCTTTCTGTGGTGAAGTACTTCCTCATAATGCTCCTGAACTTACCCCAGCACCAGCTTCATAGCATGCCCCTTTGTTCTAGAGCACTTTTCTCTGAAACATACCCCTCCTGTACCTTATTAACCTCCATGAGGTATTTAAAGCTCTGTATCATATCTCCTCTCCCTTCTTTCCTCCAGGGTGTACATATTTAGCTCCTATGCATTCATAATCTTTCCCCTCAATTGGAACTTGAATCCCCCAGTCCCTGCCTTTGGAAGCCATTGCCTTATCCACTGTGCCATTGAGCCTCCTGTGCCCTTGAAGGTCATTGAAGTCCTTGTCCAATCACAAGGATGGAAAAAGCAATCTATATGGTTCTTGTGTAACTCCTAATTCTGACTGCTTGAAACCTTACCTCTGCTTCCTGTTCCACATATGTGCTACTGATTACTTCTTTCCTATGCAGTGAAGTTTAGTGCTTTGTTTCTCAAAGAATGACAGAAATGTTGCACAGCTTATATCATTTGCATACACATGATGCTGTGCTTACAACTCATGGAATTAATGCATTCTCTTACATGGGGAAAAAGCAAGTAAAACATGTTCTAACATGTTCCAGCATTCATTGACCAATTTAAGGTGCTGTGTTACTCTGCTTACCTGTGTTTTGAACACTATAATTAATGCATTTTGGTCATTAGAACATAAAATAAACAAGGCTTAACAAATATACTCCAGAAGCAAGCTGACCATGTTTGCTTATAAAGCTTAGGACTACATTGGTATCAGTTTTAGCTGTCAGAGGGCTCCTGAAGGGGGAGTTCTTTCTTCAACTAGCACAGCTCTTGAATACTGAATCTCTATCCTAATTTCACTCTCTCTCTGCCTTCCTCTTCTTTGGAAGACCTTGCCCAAGCCTGGAAAATGATAAGTAGGATGTTTTCTTGTACAGTTTCGAAAAGAAGCATGAAAAGTTATCTTTGCTTTTTGTTCCACATCTGTGCTTCTGTCCACACGTTCAACACACACTGCGAGGAACCCACTGACCAGCATTCTCCACTAGTTTACATTTACGCTCAAAGGCATTTCGTCCTTACACCCATACTCAATCTCTGCCATCCCTCCTGTGAAACACAGAATCTGCTCTGTCCCATTTGCTGTCTATCTTGCCATGCTCTTTGACTCTCCCCCCCAACACACACATGCACAATACATACAATACCACCATGGTTCATATAGAAGAAGAAGAAAAGAAGAATCAGCATTTATACAGCGCTTTTCATACATCCAAAGCGCTTTACAAGCAATGCTAGACTGGTAGAGAAGTGCTGAATGTGGTGGCGGCCATATCGCACATCATCACCCACACACAGCCTGGATAATTGCATGAACCAGTTAATGGAAGGGAATGTTGACCAGACACCGGAATGTTCCCTACTCTTGCAAAGAGTGCCCTGGGTTCTTTTACTTCCACCTGGACACCACCAGGATGGGCAGAAGGGACCTCGGTTTAATGTCTCATCCGAAGGTCGGCACACCCCAGCAGTACAGCACCCCCCAATACTGCACTCGGATGCCAGCGATGTTTAGGTGCAAGTCCAATCCCGGTGTGGGACGAGAACCCACAACCTTCTGGTCCAGAGGCAGATGTGCTACCAACTGAGCCACGCTGACACCCTAATAGACTATAGACCTATAGACTTGCCGCTCTACAGCAATTGCTGTCTCCCACACTCCATAATCTATGCCCTGACAAAAAAATGACACCATTTCCTGTAATTTTTATTACTGCCTGTCTTACACATGCTCGTTTCTCTCCCACTCCATGATCTTTGCCCTTCACAATGTCCTCCATTACTGCTGAGTCAAATTATCTACTGTATGCCACGTGGTCTGTATACCTCCCCCCTAAATTGCTACTATTATCTGTATACATTAGTTGCTCTGTGGCATATACTGTCCCACCCATTTGCTCTGCATTCCCCCACCACCTTCACCTAACAGACTGCTATACACTGTATACATAACACTTTCCAGTGCTATCCTGTTCTGCCCATCTCTGATCCTCCCATGTTGCTATTCTCTGTATACATTTGCTACTCCGTGGCACTTGTTCTTCTCTGCACCAATATCTACCCACCAAAAGTGCCCCATTCCTTCATCATTTAAATTATCTGCTCCGTAGCACTTCTTCTGTCCTCCCTTTTCAATATCTGTCCCCCATTTACCGTAATTCACATTAGCTGCTGTGCACCACATATGTATCCCTCCCCTCCCCAGTCTCTGCCCCCCTACAACATGCCAACATATTTCCTATACATTAGCCACTCTGTGGCACTTGGTGTCCCCCTTTCCGATCTCTTCACCCAAAATGTTGCCATTCAGTGTTATTCATGTTAGCAGCTCTGCAGCACTTACTTTTTATTCCTCCCCTCCCAGATATCTGCCTCCCAAAATGCTAGCATTGTCCCTACACATTAGCTGCTCTGCTGCAGTTACTCTCTCCCATCCACTCTCAAATGCTTTGCTACTCTCACTTCTTCATACTACCCATTCTGTGCCATTTGATCTCTGTTCCTCCCCTCCCCAATCTCTCCCTCTGCATACTGCCATTCTCCATAAACATGAAACACTCTCTTGCTCTATCCCTGTTATACCTCAACTCTAACCACCCCAATATGCCACCTTTCTCCATATACATTTGCCACTCTGTAGCACTTGCTCTCTTCCCACCTTCCCTATCTCTGCCACCCCCAAAGTGCCCCTATTCTCCATCATTCACATTACCTGCTCTGTAATGCTTGCATTCTCCCCCTTCTTGATATCTGCCCCCTCTAACTCACGCCATTCACCATAATTCATATTAGCTGCTCTGTATCACTTGCTCTATATCCATCCCCTCCTCAGCCTCTGCCCTCCCATGACTGCCCAACATTTCACTATAAATTATTGACTCTGCGGCACTTGTGCATTTCCCCCTCCCCAATCTTTGCCCCCCAAAATGCTGCCATTCACTGTCATTCACATCAACAGCTTTGTGGCACTTGCTCTCTGTTTCTCCCCTCCCAATATCTACCCCACAAAATGCCAGCATGGTCCCTACACACTAGCTGTTCTACAGCACTTGCTGTATCTCCCACTCACTTTCAAATGTCTCACCACTCTTGGTACTTCATATTACCCAGTGTGTTATTTGCTCTTTTTTCCTCTCTTCCCAGATCTCTCCCACAACATTCCACTATTCCCCATAAACATGATATGCTGTCCATCTCTATCCCTGTTCTGCCCCAACTCTGGCCACCACAAGATGCCATTGTTCTCCTTATACATATGCCACTCTGTGACACTTGCTGTCATCCCACCTCCACCATCTCTGCCCCCAGCATGCCTGCATTCACCATCATTCACATTACCTGCTCTGTAGAACTTGCTGTCTCTTGAGCAGCTGTCCCCAAACTGCTGCCATTCACCGTAATTCACATTAGCTCATTTTTTTTGCACTACTGGTACAGGACCCCTGCACAGTTAAAGAGAATGGGCTTCCAATCTCAGGACAGTTGCTGGAGATGCAAGACCCCAGTAGCTGACTTGCTGCACATACTATGGGCTTGCCCTCCAATCCAGAATTACTGGACTAAGATTATAGATCACTGGTCCAAAATTCTCCAAGCCCAAGACCCCTCATCCACTTAGCTCATTCTGCTTGGGATCCATGATCCTGTCAAGGCTCCCACACTCCCAGAGAATGTGACTTATGCTGGCCTCTATTAAAGCTAAGTGCCTTCTGCTTCAGGGAATGAGAACCACAGCTATACCATCCTATCAGAGGGAATCCGCTGTTACATTATCCTCTGATGCAAGGCTGTCCCACTTCTTTGTATAAAAAAAAAAAGAACTTTCAAGATATATGGCTCCACATTTCCAATTTATAATGGCCTTCAGTACCTCTTTGCATAACAGCCAGTCCAAAGACCTTTTGCACCCCTCCCCACACACACGACTTCTGATGGTGAATGGCTGTCTGATTCCTTAATATGTTTACCTTCTTAGTAGCATGACAAGTCTATGATTACCACTGCTCTCCATGATATGAGCCTAGACTATAGCAAATGCATCCAGTATCAACCCAAGTAGATATACATCTATACTGTATAGTACTTGTAATTCAAATCCTGGTTCTAGGTTAATGTATTACCATAACATGTATGTCCACACTGACTTATTAGTCCATTTTTGTTGTCTCTTGTCCATTTACATGCATATTATCTGTACTTGTTTTCTGTTTCTCTGTTGTGAACTCAGTAAAACAAATTAACTGCAAAGGCATTAGCTGCTTTGTGCCACTTGCTGTGTATCCACCCTCTCTCTAATCTGGGCCCCACTACAACATATAAGCATTTTCCTATGCATTAGCAATTCTTTTTTTTTCAGTCTTTGGTAACAGGGTGAGGCCCACTAGGCACAAGTGCCTGTTTTCAGGGGTGACCTGGGAGCACTGGGTGGTTAAGTGACTTGCTCAGAGACACACAGAATGCAAGTGGAGGTTGTGAGAATCAAACTCAGGTCTAGTCTGCTGGATGTACCAAGCTCATTCACAGCTCATTACTGTAACCTCTAGGCTATATTGCCAGCCCAATTCTGCAGCAATTGCTCTTTTCCCTTGCAAATCTTTGACCCTAAATGCTGCCTTTCACTGTCATTCACATTAGCATCTCTGTAGCACTTGCTTTCTATTTCTCCCTTCCCTGATATCTGTCCCCCAAATTGCTGGCATTATCCCTATACCTTAGTCACTCTGCGGCATCTACTCTCTCCCACCCACCCTCAAATATCATACCACTCCCGGTACTTCATTATACTGCTGTGTGCCATTTGCTGTCTATTCCTACCTTCCCTGATCCCCCCCCAAACATCACATTCTCCATACGTGACACACTCTCTCCAGCTCTATCCCTGTTGTACCCCATTCCTGACCACCCCAACATGTCACCATTCTCAGTATACATTTGCTGCTCTGTGGCACTTTGTCTTCCTCCTTCTGCGATCTCTGCCTCTCTCAATGTGCCAATATTTTCCCTTTTCCCTATTCATTAGCTGCTCTGTGGCACTCTTTGCTCCTCCTCTTCCCCAAAATCTACCTCACAAAATGCTGCCATTCACTGTCATTCACATTTGCCATTTTTGGCACTTACTATCTATTCCTCCTTTCCACTTAATCGGCCTCCTCTGCAAAATGGCAGCATTGTCCCTATACATTAGCCACTCTGTGGCACCTACTCTCTCCTCCTCCTCCCTGATCTCTGCCCCACCCCAAAACTTGCTGCCATTCACTGTCATTTAAATTAGCCACTCTGTGTCACTTGCTCTTTCTCCTTTTCCCAGATCTGTGCTCCCGGCCAGACCTGCTCCAAATTATCATCCTTCATATCAACCAATCTATGGTCTTGTTCTCTGTACCCTCCCTTCCAAATGTCTGCCCCAGCTCAACATGCTGGCATTTTCCTTATGAATTAGCTGCTGTTCATCACTTGCTCTCCCCTCCTAATCTCTGCCCCCGATATACCACAGTCACTGTGATTCCTTCAGCTGCTATACAGTATTCAATCTCTATCCCCTCCCCAATCTCTGCCACTTAAATATGCCTGTATTCTCCCTATACTGTATGTTATCCACTGTGTGGCAGTTCCTCAGTCCTGCCTCTCTAACCTCCAGCACTTGCTCTCTCCCCCTTCCTCAATATTTTTCTTCCCCCAAATCTGCCAACATTGAATTAATTTCTCATTAGTCACTCTGTGGCACTTGCTCTTTATTCCTCTGCTCCCCAATCTTTGCCCTCCATGCTGCCATTGTTCATATACATTACCTGTTGCTCTATAGTGCTTGCTACTGTTGTTTGTGATGTTTGTAACACATTAATACTGCTTACATTCCTTTTTTCTTTACATTTCCCAGTACAGCACCACCACATGCTAGGCACACCTGCTTTTGTTTCTCTCTACATTTCTCATGTTGACCCATTTAATTTGTTCTCATTTGGTATATTTCCATTGCTTATATGTTTCCCTTATTCCAGTTAAATGTTCTTTTTCTGTTTCTGGAACAATGTGCATACCCTACATTTTTTTTTTATCCAACTATGAAAGCAAAACTAATCTTCTTCATTACTTTGCCTGCAACCTAATCCCATCATTATAAATTTCAAAACAAAATCTGTATGAGATCTGTATATTTAATTTTTTATTTCTGCCCACCACATCTCTCAACTAATTCCCCATCTCCTTCTCTCTGTCCTTATCATTCCCAACACTTCTTTGTAACTGTGTGTCATGAACTTGCATAAAAGTGGTCCAAAACTAATTTGCAACACATCAGTATGCAATTTCATAAACATTGCATTATTTCAGTGATTCAGTCCAAATGCAACTAATTTCATCCTTGCCATGTTTGTTGTTGAATATAATCACCATACAGCCACCACCATTTATTTCTACATTACTTCTCATAATTTATATGTTCTCTTGTAATCGTATGTAACCTCATAATACACAGTTGTACCAATAATACCACTGCAAACTCTCATAGGATACAGTCTGATAATTTTTTTAAATAATGACTGTATCAGTTACATGGCCATTGAAGTGCATCATTCTGCTTCATAGCTATCTTGTGCCTTACCGTATATGTTCTTACTGAGCTCTTGACTGTATGAACCCCACTGGATGTTCACAAATTATATTTTTTCTTTGTTTTTATATTTTCATCGTATATTTACTCTACAAATGTATACAGTGCATATTCATGAGAAAGATTCACATTATTTGCTGTACACCACTTGATCGCTATCCTTTCTCTCACTGATTTGTGCTCCCACCCAAATTGCTGCAATTCACTGTATACTTTAGCCCCTCTGTAGCACAGCATCTCTCCTCCCTTCCTGATACTTCCCACATCCCCCACCTTTCAGCCCCAACAGCATGTGATCATTCTTCATATACATCACACAGTCTCCAGTAGTTGCTCTCTCCACCCATCCCCAATTGCCCTCCTTCCTCCTGTTATTTCCCAGTGACATGTCAATTTGTTCCAGTCAATATGCTCTGTGACAACCCACACTGAGTTATTAGCTCCAGAGTCAATTGGCTTCCTGCACAATTTGTTCCCAATTTGCTCCCCTGGAGTTTATTTTATTA
Source organism: Neoceratodus forsteri (assembly GCA_016271365.2). Classification (NCBI taxonomy): domain Eukaryota; kingdom Metazoa; phylum Chordata; order Ceratodontiformes; family Ceratodontidae; genus Neoceratodus; species Neoceratodus forsteri. The sequence goes on along the minus strand of CM057457.1, from coordinate 174,717,168 downwards.
AATTATACAGGGGCAAATTGTCAGAGGTCAATTTGTACAGGGGCTGATTGATGCTGGAGCTAATAGTAGAGCACAGGATGTTGTGCACCACATTACCCAGACTGTACTGACATGTTTCCCTATTTCCTGTACTTTACAGTACCTGCTGTATGCCACTTTTTCTTTCCCCATACCATGTCTGCCCCAGCCTACATTTTCAACACTACTTCATATTATCATTTATGCTTCACTTCCTCTCTATCTCCTCTGTCCCAAATCTCTACCTTCAGTCATAAAATGCCACTATCATCATTGTACTGTACATTAACAGATGTCTGCATTTGCTTTCCATAAGTCTTCTACTCCATTGCTGAACTCCACCAACATCCTGTCATTCTTGATATCTTTGCAGCTCTGCACCACTTGCTTTCTTTTCCCATTCCTGATCTCTGCTCTTCCAAAACCATGCCATTCATCATTATTCCCATTACCTGCTCTCCCTTATTTGATTTCTATCCCTTCACTCTTAATCTCTCTTCCCCCTAACATGCTGGCATTGTCCCTACAATTACTTAGTAGTAGTTCACATTTTATTCATGTAATATAAAAAAGGAACCTCAGCTGAAGCAGACTCATTTCCATTGACGTCCTTGTTACAAATAGACAAGATATTACACAAATTCATATCAGAGTCATAAAAATCTACATAAACTGTCAGCTTAAAAATGTATATTTTCAAACTAACAGAACCCACACAGTTTGCACTATTGATACATACATTTATTACATACATAACATAAATACAAAATAACAAAAGGGTACTCATTCAGGTCTACACAGTAGAACAAGTGTTGTCTTGGTCAAGCAATTAAACAAACTCCCCTTATATCATAGGTATCAGCCTGTATCCAGGTTTTGGCAGTATGTTGTTTTCCCTAATGCTTAATCATGAACTCTTTTTTTTTTTTATTTTGCTCATATAAATTTTACTTTGCGGGGGTCTTAGAGACGATGGTATATTATTCCAAATATTAGGGTCCATACTGTAAAAATATGACCTTCCCACTTCTAAGCATCTCTTTGCTGGTTGGAAATCTGCTACACTTGCTGATTTGAGACTACATTTTATACTTCCTTTATTCAAATTTTCCAGTACATAGTCAGGTGCATATTTTATACAATATGTGTACATGTAAGGAAGAAAATAATACCTTTTATGCTCCTCTAATTTTAACCACTCTAGATCTCTATATTACTCACATCTGTAAATCATACAGGGGTGTCAAGGATAAAGTGAGCAAACCTGTTGCAAATAATATCCAGCTTCACCAGCTCCATCCCTAATGCACCTGCACACATCAAGTCCCCATAGTCAAATATAAGCAAAATTATAGTGTTTACTACATGGTTTCTAACTTATTTGTTCATACAATATTTGATGTTATGCAACGTACCTAAATGTCTTCCCAGATTTTCACTCGATAATCATTGTGAACATTCCATGTGATTTTCCCATCAAGCCAAATTCTCAAGTATCTGTAGGTCTGAACCTGCTGCAATACTTTATTATATACAGTTTTAATTTGCAAGGCTTTGCTATTTGGGTCATGACTTCATCTCAACTAAAATACATGATTTAAGCAAGTCTTGATTTAAGAAAAAACTTTGTAAGTTATCAAAGGCCTACTGCATCACTACCTTGATCTAATTTGTGGGTGGTGTTTCTGTATAAATTATGGTATCATCTGTGTATAAGTGGTGCTTTACTTGTGGATATAATATGGAACATCTGTGCATATAAATGTTGAACAAAGCTGGTCCTAAGACTGAGCCCTGTGGTCCTCTGGAAATTATGGGGGCCAAATTGGATTTATATTCATTTACAGCTATTATCTATTGCCACCCTTTCAGGTAGCTTTCAAACGAGTCCACAGTACTCTCAGACACACCCACATTTTTCAGTCTGGACAGGAGGATATCATTGTCCAATGTATCAGCTGTTTTGACAGATCTACAAATATTGTTCCAATATCAAGAGCCTCCTGGATATCTCCAGTTACCTTAAATAGTGCAGGGTTGTGCTGTCGGGATGTCGAATCCTGATTAAAATACAGTTATCAGCTTACCACTTTCCAAAAACTTTTTAGTTGGCTGCTGACCTCTTTGTTTCAAAAATATTTGACAAAATGGGCAAAAAAGAAATTGGTCTATAGTTTTCAGTTTTGTTTTTCTGACCATTTTTAAAAACAGGTATAATGTAAAACTTTTTTCCACTCTTGCAGAGACTCTCCCACAGTAAGTGATAAATATAACTGCCAAAAGGGAAGCTATTAATGGGACAGCAGCTCTAAATAAAATTGACAGGATTTCATCAAGGCCTGCTGGCAAGTCCTCATGGTAAAATATAGGCAAAATCATAGTGTTTACTACACATTTTCTAGCTTCTTTGTTCATACAATGTTTCTTATTATGTAGTGCTCCTAAATATCTCCCCAGACTTTTCACTAGTGAATCATTGTGAACATTCCATTCAATTTTCTCATTGAGTCAAATTGCCAGGTATCTATAGGTCTGAATCTGCTGCAGTACTTTATTATCTGCAGTTTTAATTTGCAAAGTCTTGCTGTTTGGGGCCATGACTTTATCTCTGCTAAAATACATGAGATGTGGGGGTGGAGGGCTTGAATTTAGAGCAGATCTTGATTTAAGAAAAAAGTATATAAATTATCAAAGGCCTCCACAATACTACCTTGATCTGATTTGCAGAAGGTCTGTCTGTACAGTATAAATTATGGTAACATTTGCATATAAGTAATACTTTACTTGTGGATTTAATATTGAAAATGTGCTCATATAAATGTTGAACAAAGCTGGTCTTAAGATTGAGCCCTGTGGTACTCCGGACATTATGTCTGCCAAATTGGATTTATATTCATTTATAACTACTAACTGTTGTCACCCATTAATGTAGCTTTCAAACCAGTCCACAGCACCCTCAGACACACCCACGTTTTTCATTCTGCACAAGGGGCTGCTGAGGTCCAATGTATCAATTGTTTTTGACAGATTTACAAATATTGCTCCAGTGGACACTCCAGTTATCTTATTTAGTGCCAAGGTTGTGCAATGGAGATGTCTAAATCCTGACTGAAATGCAGTTATCAGTGTACCATTTTCCTAAAAGTTTTTTAGTTGGCTGTAGACCAGATTTTGAAAATATTTGACACAATGGACAAAACAGAAATCGGCCTCTAGTTTTCATTCTTGTTTTTCTGACCATTTTTAAAAATAGGGATAACTTTCACTTTTTTCCACTCTTGTAGAAACTCATCCCTTGCAAGTGATAAGTTAAGTATAGTTGCCAAAGGTGAAGCATTACTGGGCAGCTGATTTAAATAAAATTGGCAGGATTTCATCAAGGCGGAGAGGAGAGACAGGGGGGACATGATTGAAACCTTTAAATACATGAAAGGAATAAACAAAACTGGTACAGAGGGGCTGTTCAAAGTAAGGGAGGGGAGGGCCACCAGGGGCCATGATATGAGACTGGAGCGAGGAAGGTTCAGGAGGGAGATGAGGAGACACTTTTTTACAGAGAGGGTGGTGGCTGGGTGGAATGCGTTACCTGCAGAAGTGGTATGCAGTAGAACAGTGGACTGCTTCAAACGAGGATGGGGCAGGACAAGGGGGAGGGTTAATGAAGGGGAAGGGTGGAAGGGAGGGGCAGCTGCAGAATAAGGGGTGCTAGCTGCACATTCGAGCAGACTTGATAGACCTCTAGGCCTTTATCTGCTGGCAAATTTCGTATGTTCGTAAGGCCTCCTGTTATGCTCAAATCCATTTTAATAATTTCATCACAGATCTCATCTACTCCAATGGATACAGTTTTAAATTTCTTAACTACAGGGATGTTTTCAGCTTCATCTATTTGAGACAGTTTGGGAACTTGACCTAATACCTCAGTTCCCATATTTATAACATGCTAATTAAGTCTTTCAGTTACAAAATTACTTAATGGTATGTGCTGACCATCCAAATCAAAGGAATTGGGTATTTCTTCAGTAGTATGACCTTGCAATCGGAACACAATTTTCTGAAACTCTTTATGAGCTGGTTTAACATTATTCAAGAGCTCTTTTTTAAGAATGTTTGGCTTGTTTTCCTTACCGGTGAGTGTGTTACTTACTGAGCCACTGACACTGACTTACTACTGTCTGTGGTGACTCCTACCTTCAGCTGGTACTCTTACACTTCAATTATGGCTACTGTTTCCCTTCTGCTCTATCTCATATTTTTCTGCCTAATTCCCCCTTTTGGCCTTTGCTCCCACCTTGGCTCCTAACACCCTATACCAGTTTATCTCCTGCCTTGCCCACCCTGCTTTTATCCACTATGCTACCACGGATGCTTCTCCATTGCCTCCTCTCCCCATCCCCATAACCTTTCCCTCCTCAGTCCAATCTCCCACTTGCCCCCTCTCCTCCATGCTACACCATGTATCCTAGCTCTCCCCATCCCTGTTGTCAGCTCCAAACTAACTCACGTAGCCCCCCTAGGTCCTAGCCTCAGTTATCAACTCCAGTTTACTTTTCTTAGGTCCCTTCTACTACTACTTCTGCTATCAGGGAACATACACCCAAACTCAGGACCGATCTTTGCCCCCAAGCATACCTGCCTCCCTACTAATGGGCTTCGCATAGCATTCATTAATATCTGTAGCTTGCAGAACAAATGTAATTGTCTCCAGGGGTGGATGGCCCAACACCAGCCTGATATTTTCTCCATTGTATAAACTTGAGTCTCTAAAGAGACCCCTGATCTGCAGTGGCCATCTCTGCGTATTACATCTTCCATGCAGACAGATGGGGAAAACATGGGGGAGGCTGTGCTATTTACCTCCAGGACTCCCTTCTGACTCAAGCTCCCCTTCCTGCCCAACTGGAACATGGTGCCCAAGCTCTCACCCTGAAAATTAGTGTGGGGAAGGCCACAGCCCCCCTCTTCATCACCTCGGTTTGCATCCCTCCTCAAGACCAAAAAGCAGCATTTCATTCTGTGCAGGACTACCTCTCCCTCCTACCTTCTAAGACAGAATGTATACCACTTGGGGACTTTACATCAATTGGCAGTCTAATTCTATTGCCCCTTATAAAGATACTATAGCTGCCTTGGACCTCTCACAAGTAGTCTCCTCCCCCACTAGGTTAAACCCTAAGACTGGTTCAGCTGCTGTGCTCGACCTGGTACTAACCAATCACCCCACCAGGATTTCAGGTGTCTCAGTGCTCCCTAATGCTCTGAGTGACCATTCGCCTGTGCTCTGCACCTGATCTTGTAAGATAAATAAACCACCACCTAAAATTATTTACCAATGCTGAATTAAACCTGGTAAACTAAAACAGTTAAAATACCACCTTAATCATTTGGACTGGTCCCCCATTAGCTATGCCCCAGATATAGACTCTGCTCTTGACTACTTGATTAGCTCTTTTAACTCAGCCTGCAACATATTTGCCCTTCTTGCTAAATGCATTGTTAAAGGTACTTCTACCCTTGGATCACCAAATCTCTCTTAGATCAGATGCATCAACGTGACTCTCTCTGGCATGTAGCCCTTGAAATGGGTAAACCTGCTGACAGACAATGTTACCAGGTTGCAAGAAATAAGAGCACATGAGATATACAAAAAACTAAGGCTGCACACTACAGGGTATCCCTTCCCTCCTCCTGGGACTTGGGCAGAAAGTTTTGGGATAATCTTAAGGAACTTAATGGAAAATCAATGTCTGCTCCCCCCCCACCCAAATTTACACCAGTGGCAATGCCTCCACTGACCTCAGACTCATTGCTGACACCCTAAACTCCTCCTTCTTGGACCTCAGCAGTGTGCTCCTTCCCCACTTTTTTGATCCCCTAACTGCACCCATACCCCCTACCTCCCACTCTGCACCTCACTTTCACTTCAGAACTCTCACACTTTGGAAGGCTAAGCCCTACCTACTAAAATCCCTAGGGAGTTCCCGGTTCAGCAGTGATACTCTGGACCTTACATTTCTGTGCCTAACCCTAGATGTAGTCTTCGTCTCCCTAACCAATATTCTTAACTGCTCCCTTTTGCCTTGGTAAATTCCCAGCCAAATGGAAAGCCACCATCATCACACCCATTCACAAAAGTGGTGACCGTGCTGCTTTGGGAAACTACTGCCCCATCTCTATACTCCTCCCACCCCCCAAGGCTCTGGAGAGAATCATCTCGGACCAATTCACTGAACATCTCATTAAATACAATCTTCTGTGTAGGGAACAACATGTCTTTTGAATAGGCCACAGCACCACATCTGCACTGCTGGAGTTCTCCAATGCTATCCACTCTGCCCTTGACAAAGGATGTCTGGCTGGAGCAGTCTTTATTGAGCTGTTAAAAGCCTTTGGCACTGTAAACCACTGCCTCCTCCTATCTGCCCTCACCGTCTCTGGTCTCTATCAGGATGCCACACATTGGTATACTGACTACCTTACAGGCATGTCTCAACAAGTCAAGATAAACAGCATGCTGTCCACCAGTCTCCAGGTTAAATCAGGGGTACCCCAGGGGTCTATCCTAGGGCTCCCTCTTTTCAGCTAACTGGCTCAGTTTTGATGGAAGGTTTAAGTATCAAACTTGCCTCCTCACCAAAAAGATCTCCACTGGGCTTTCTCCCTTGGGTCTCTCCACCCTCCTGAAGTCTGCACCTATGTTAAAAACCATCCACAGCTCCTCCAAATCTCCCTTCTTGATCCCTCGGTGCAGAACTACCCTATGCCAGAGAACTTTCATCTGCAGGGCCCCTCTCTGGATGAACGCACTTCTCAGTGCCATAACTACTGAAAGTAGGCTAGGCCACTACAAAGCCCTCCTCAAAGAACATCTCTGTTCCACTAGCACCTGTCTAGCCATCTGGGGCTCTCTGCTCCTCCTACTACATAAGGAGGTGCCACTACCCCTCCTCAGTTATCCTATCCTCTTGACAATGGATTCACATCTTGCTTTACATTCTATCTTGTTATTTGTTTGCCTAGGTAACCACACTCTTGTCCTTGTTATGCCTCATACAGTGTATAACTCACGCCTGTAACCCCTACTCTGTATTCCTAATGTATTTCATTACTGTACAACTGTTTTGTTTTATGATGTGCAGCCTTTTTAAAGGAGTCTCTGACTCAGAGGTTTGCAATTCTGATATGTTATATAAATAAAATAATCAAAATTCCAGTAGAACCTGTACTTAATTGTCTTCTCAGAGCAACAGGGCAATTCCTATTATATTTCCTTATACTGAAAATGATCTGGTAGTTGGAAAAGGAGTTAACTATAATTGCACTTGATTAAAATCAGGGACAATGGTTTTCCATTTTTACCGGTAACACCGGTAAAAATCACGGAATCCTGCTTGGTTTGCGGATTTTGAATTATTGTACCGGTGCCTCACGGAAATTGCATTTCACTGCACAGAATCCCTAATATTTCAGCATATTTTTAAATGTTTTTATTTTCTTTTTCTCTGCCCCCTTCTCACAGCATCAGTCTCCACTTTTCAGTGATCCTTAGGCTGGCTATCCCTTAGCTTCATCCCAGGTAATGCTTAGGAGCTCCTGTGAGCATGCACCCATCCTGCCTAGGTTGTACCCCCCAGGTGGGAAGGAAGGGGACCCCAGGTCACCCCTCCACAGTCCTTTAAAATGTGTCGGGCAGTCCAGTGGGTCCCTCATGGAAACTAGTTATGAAGTCTGGGGCAGCTGGGTCCCTTCTACCAGCAGCTGATGTGGCGTGATTGTTGCTAGTTTTCTGGTCTCTGTCCCTGAGGACACCAACACTCAAGGGTATCCAAGAAGGTAGGGCACATAGAGACATGCCACTACTCCAGATCCTGGCTAGCTTCCTCTCTTCCGAAATGCTCTGCAGCCTCATTGCTTCACCACCTGTGGTCACCCAGGTGGCAGTAAGTCATCAGGACCTGCAAGCTACCATTCCCAGAGGAGGAGAGTGGCCCCCAGTTGCTCAATCCTACTCCCCTGGCCAGGCCTCTAGCAACCCGAATTCACTTCTGATCCTGAGTCCCTGGCATTGCAAGCAGTAGTGCTACCTCAGGCTATTTACAGTGCTCTGTCAACTATACACCCACTTTGGTGTAAGAAAACATAAGCAGATGGAGAGGGAAATAATTCAGTTTTAGTGAATGTTGCAAAGTGTTCAATGTTCATAATTTGCACTGTAGGTACTGTGCACTACTATTGAAATCATATATTAAAACAATATATATGGGTGTTTTGGCTGACAGTATAGCCTAGTGGTTAGAGTAACAAACAGTGATCAAACTGAGTACATTTAGAAGACTTGGGTTTGATTCCCACAACCTCCACTTGCATACTGTGTGACTCTGAGCAAGGCACTTAACCTCCACAGTGCTCCTGGGTCACCTCTGAGAACAGGAAGTTTTGCCTGGTGTGTTTACCCAGTTTACAAAAAAATATATACAAAAATACCAATATATGTTTACTACATCATACAGTAGTCAGGGTACCATATCATTTATCTTAGTTGTACTCAGGCTGCAATGATGTTGTATAGGTAAATATAAATGTTCAGATACATTTTGTATTTTATAAGCTTGTTTTTAGACTTTAGTCAGGTTTTTATTGTATTTTTTGCATATGAACATCTAGGATATATATTGCTAAGCGCAGGATCACTGTTACTAACTAGTTTATTCAAGTTTGTAATCAGCAGGGCCATCCAAAATCCTCAGCTGTTTGACTGAAAGTGAGTCTGAATGAAAGTATGTTCACAAGGCACAAGCTGCCTTACTACTAATTTAGGTGAATGGGATAGAAACATAGAAACAGACTTTGACGGCTCACCTAGTCTGCCCATTTCATCATTTGTACCTTCTCTCCCACCTGTTGTGTCAGTCTCTGTGACAACAAAAAGTTTTCTGACAGACTATTCTAATAAAAAGCAAATGTTACGTGTTTAAATGTACTTATGCTTGGCCAGTGGATTTAAAAGCACATTCAGTGACACATGGAAGATAAGACCCCAGGGGCTGTATGATGCTAGTGGTTAAAGAGGTGCTCAATTCACAACTGAGCTCAGACATGAAAACTGAGAGACACTCTTTTCATGGAGACCAAGGGAAAAAAAGGCATCCACATGTTTGTGAGATACATTAGAAGGTCCTCCACTAATCACTTGTGAATTTTTTTTTAAGTGAAGACACTATTTCAAAGAAGCAAATTCAGGTAGTTTTTTTTTGTTCCTCCTATCCCCTGGCTATCCACTCCTTCAGTCCTGCCAAGTCCCCCTACCACTGCTGCTGAGTCCCCACCACCATCCACTGCCCCTTATGGCCATGCTACCAGGTAACCTGAATTAACCCTTCATTGGTGGGCCCCTATCCCTGTGGCAGGCTAACAAGGGAAGACAATAACCCTAAAGAGTTTCCTGTATATCCCATGCATGGCAGAGGTCAGAACAGACACGTGTCTGGGACATCATGCTTATGGAGGGACCAGAAGCCATCCTCTAAGTAGCCAGCAGGTGTTTTCCATTTTTGTGGGAGCGTGACAGGCCGCATGATGTGAAGACACAAGCTGACATCCATCATGCTCTCTTCCGCAATGAGGGCCAATGTGTTGCCATGTCTCCGGCCTCCATCTGGGGCCAGCAAATGCTGAGCTGTGAATATACCCTTCCTCCAAGGAGAAGGCGAGTGGTCATTGGATACTCAAGCGTTCACCCTCCCCCGGTCGGTCTTCCAGCACCCAAACCTGTTCCCAAACCCTGGTCAGTGGTGTCACTGGCAGAAATCCAATTCAGGCAGTTAAATGATAGGAAAAAACAAATGTGGTCCACCTTAGTAGTGGTGGTGGTGGTTAAGAGTAATTCACATCTGAGTTCTAACAAGCAAAGAGACTAAGTAATTTGTACCTTGTGCATGTGGGGTGTGGGTATTGAAGAAAGGGGATCAGAGTGCTGTCACTACTGCCATCACCCCTGAGGGATGTGGACTGCATTGTTTCTACTGCCATCTCACCTGAGAGGCGGGGGGGGGTAGTGCTTCTGCCATAACCACTGGTGGATGGGGAATGTTGTACTGCTGCTTTCCCACCTGAGGGATAGGGGCCATAGTGCTGATACTGCCATCACACCTGAGGAATGCAGAATGTGGTACTGCTGCCATCACACCTAATGGATAGGGACCGCAGTGCTGCTACTTCCATCACACCTGAGGGAGGGGGAACACAGTGCTGTTGCTGCTGCCATCACACCAGAGGGATGGGTCTGTAGTGTTGTTGGTGCTGCCATCGCACCAGAGGGAAGGGGAGCTTACTGCTACTTTCATCACACCTCAGGGATGGGGGCTATAGTGCTGTTGCTGCCATCATATTTTGTGCCTAAAATGACTTTAAATTGGCACAAGGATGGAAGGATGTGCAATAGTGGAGGTCAAAACTGCTAAAATGCATGTTAGCAGAGTTAAAAATTGTTAAATAAAGTACACAAAACCAAACACAGGTAAAACCAGATTATGGCCTAGCAGACACCAGTGCCAGTACCATTTTTTACAATGTGCAAAATGGAATTTGCCCTTTCTCAATCCCAGTAAACCAGTGTCCCTGATTAAAATAGATCTGGATGTGTAGATATAATTATATCTAGTATGACTGAAGCATTAAGATCCTTATCATTTATTCTAGTGACTTTATTATTTGTTTCATCCCTACATTTGCCATTAGGTCCACTAAATTGTGTTTCTCAACATTCAAATCACCTAAAATAATCAGTTCATTGCTCTTTACATATAATCTTGCAAAACATTAAAAATAAACTCAGGCTTTGATTTTGTGGAGTGGTACATTACAATTAACATAATTGGTTTAGTAAAAGGTAATGGCATTTCTAAGGTTAATACTTGTGAACCCAGCCAATGCCTTGCAGTACCTATCTATTTAATTAACATATCAATTTTCCTATAGATTATACTGTAACTCCCCCACATATTGATCAGATTATCTGAATCTTTTTCCAAAAGCCATGATTCAGAAATCACTACTAAGTCAGGTTCAAAACAAATGGTCCACTCTCTAATGTGATCAGTTTTGTTTAAAATACTTCTAGCATTGAAGTGTATAAAACTCCGCTTCTCACCTTTTAAGAATTTTAGCTGAGTAACTAGTTCTACTGTATATAGCTCGACAGGACCTGGATTAGGGTGAACATCACTGCAGATAAGTAAATAAACCTCAATAACAAATCCACACCACTTAAAGTAACAACAGTATCTTCAAAGTGTATAAATTAGTCCAGTTAACCTCAATAATTATTTTCACTAGGCCATTTGTGAAGGTTTTTGATGTCTCTCCAGCTATCTGTGGGAAAAGCAGACAACAAAACAATTTTAATCAAATGCTTTGCTAGGTTATCTTTTAAAAGGGAAGGCAAACTAACTTTGTTCCATGCTTCAGATCTAGCATAACTCAAAGTCCCTCTTCCATAAGTTTCCTCCCACTGCAAATTATAATGGTTGCTACACGCTGGCATCCCAAACAAAAGGATTGCACTCTAGTGCTCCAAATCATAAGAAATTTACAGTATATGACCAAAAATAATTCAGACTATATACTGTTATTCTATAAAACCAAATATGACAGTTGATCAGTGACAATACTTTTAACTAATTGTGCGCAGTTTTCATTCATAATATGTTAATGTTAATTAAGCAATAAGGCACAACAGGGTGTGGGTTATGTAAGCAATAATACCCGACAGGGTGGGCATTATTAAAAGTGGACCGCCCAGGGCGTAATGAGGCCCGACGCCGCAGGAGGAGGGCCTTATAGCCCTGAAGGTCCGGCATTCTAATCAATGTCCACCCTGGAGGGTATTATTGCACTTAGAAATGGCATTGTTAGTAAATTTAATCAAGTGGTAAAAAGAGAGGAAATGATTATAAAATGAACAGAGTTAGCAGAAACAAAGTATAGAAAAAGTAGTCCATGTTTCTTTAAGGCTGTTCCAGCTCCTGTTGCCCCCGCTAGACAGCAGACACAGATGCACTGGAACAACAACATTGTTGTGTAGATAAAATCCCAGTAGCAGTCTCCGGGAATAATTTTAAAATATTTGCCTTTCTGCTAGAGTTTTTTTGTTTGCGGGTTAGAAACTCGTCTGGTACACGCGCTGATCCCAGAAGAAGGTTAGAAGTGCGTCTGGCATGAGTGACATCCCCGAGGTAAATTATTTTTAATCCAGAGTTAACGGTGCGGACATTGTGGTAAACTGTGCAGGCATTGTGCTGTGAGGGAGTTTTCTCATCTGTGAAGGCACACTAGAAGTGTAAGAATTGTGCTTCTCACAGAAGCTGCTCGGAGTAACGGCTTTCTGTTTTGTATTGAGCATGGCATTATCAGATTGCGGTCAAGGGAGTGCGGCTGTAAGACAAAAACTGCTTTGACCTTGTTCCTTACGTACAATAAGTGCAGTGTGTGCTTTTTTATTTTTGTTAAGGTTTTTAGTTAACGGAAGCGAATAGTGAAGTGGGGGAGAGACTAGTAGCTCTCGCTAAGCGAGAGAAAAACATAGTTGGGATTTCAAACTGAATCAAGTTATTTCAGCCAGTGGTAAATCAGGTTGGGCACCCCTGTACAAGGTTATGTGGTGAGGTGGCATATGGGCTGGTACTTATTTTTAGCTGGACATCTATTAAGAAATAAATGCCCAGCTTGGAGGCAGTGTCAGCCAATCAGGACTGAGAATTCTTTCTTGCCATTTTCTAATGGGGATTTACCCACGTCTTGTGTGGTGTGTCACGAGGCATAGCCAAGTGACTTAACCACACAAGAAGTCGATAAATCACCCAATAACTCACACCTTGGAGTGCCTTATTGCAATTATACAATGGACCCATGTGTAAGATAAATTTAAAATGTGTTTAATTATGATTTTTATAAATGCCATTTCTCAGCCGTGGGTTATGCAGGATTTACCCATGGTCATGTGACATGTTTTGACCAATGAGGTTACAGGATTTTCATACACCATTGTATAATTAAAATTTTCATATGTTTTCAAATTAATAAGGCTACTGTTATCATTTTTCTTTTTGCATAAGTGTAAACCCTGGGTGGCACTATCCCAAGGGTAACTGCCCCACCTGCTCAGCTAGTAGCAGGTTAAGGGGTCTAGGTTCAGTGACGGTTGCCTCCACCCAAAGGTCAGGGTTGGCATTAGTCTGACTAACCAGGCCACAGCCCTCTGGGACACTGTGACCCCCCTCTTTTCCAACTAATGGCCCACACAATACACAGTATTCACCTTCCCAACACCCCAGATATGCTTTGTACATACATTTGTATTTGGCACTTACAACCAGGATGGGTTCCTTCAGCTTGGCTCTGGGGACCCCCTGTAAAATAAGGTGATGCAAGACAAAAAGCAATTATACAATGGGGTATGAAAATCCTGTAACCTCATTGGTCAAAACACATCACATGGCCATGGTATATTCTGTAATAACCCACAGCTGAGAAATGGCATTTATAAAAAACACTTAAACACATTTAAAATTTATTTTGCACATTGGCCCATTCTATAATCGCAATAAGGCACTCCAGGATGTGGTTTATTGGGGGATTTACTCACTTCTTGTGTGGTTACATCACATGGCTGTGCCTCATGACACACCACATAAGGCGTGCGTAAATACCCAATGACCCACACCCTGTCGTGCCTTATTGCTTAACTATACAATACCTTAGGCATAAACTGACACCAAAGTCAATGTAAATTGCAGAAAAAGTAAATCTGATTTATTCAGGGAACTATAACAAGGATGGGGGATAATCAGGCTAATTGGTTTATTTACACTACTGTGCATGCAATCAGAATCCCATACAGTCGTACTCTCTGGGTACCCAGGATGAGGGAAAAGGCTAGCCAGGACCATTGTTCAGGGTAGGCCAGCACTGCAGCTGATTGGTGCCCTGTGATGGAGAAATAACATGCACACACACAATTTGTAATCTGGAGCCAGAGGGCTCAGTTCATGAAAACAACACAACAAGATAATTAGGTGGCACACTTTTGACTTAAAGAGTAGTTGCAGGGAGCTACCCTGGTAATTACTTATGATACCCAAGACTGGACACAGGATGCATGGCAGTTGAGATGATGAATGGGTGTTTTGGATTGCTAGAGGAAGCAGGGCCCACTCGGTTTTCTTCTGTGTCATTCCTGTTCAGGCATGGAGCAGGGGGCTGATCCCCTGGCAGGTCCCTCATCGATAGATCTTCTCTGTGCAGTAGGGTAGGGAGACAAGACCCTCGTGGCAGGGCCTATCTGCTTTAAGCAACAACGTATTTAGTCCAAATTTAGCTGGGAACAGCTTCCAGCAACTAGCACACAGTTCATAGCAAAAGGGAATTAGATTGCGATCCCCATCCAGCACATAGCACATTCATATGTAAAGAAAAAGGTTACTGTACCAGGCAGGCTGTTTCTCGATCCCAATCGCAAAATCACTGCTAAACCCGGGAACACAGAGGTAGCTAGAGTTCCTGACAGGCCGATCACATTTAACGAAATCTACAGTCTTCTACAGGTTGAGCCTGGTTTCTCTTCAGCAGCTTGCTCACAACACACAGCCCGGATTCAGTCCGATTCAACTAACTCTCTCTCTGTCTCTCAGCAGAAATGGCAAGCAGGCCGGAGTCAGGCCTCCCACGGTTTTCCCGCAGGAACTACTGTGCACCACGGCTGCTCAAACAGAGCGAGCTCCTTCTCTCTCAGCTTCCAACTCAAATCTTGCTTCTTTCTGTCCTTCTGTGATCATCATGCCCATAACTCAGGGCACAATGAAAGAATTCGGAGACATGGTCTGAAATAAAGCTCTTCTTTTCTCTCCATGCAGGACAGCTGAATGCAGGAAGGTCGGACTCAGCCTTCCCATCAAGTCCCCACACTGCCCATTGGGGCAGCAGCTCCACAAGCTGCTCACCCTTCCTGCTCCATTTCAGTTCTGACCCCATGCTGCAGGCAGCTGGGGAATTTCCCTCTGTTCCAAAAAGGTTTGGTTGGCTGATTCAGCTGTCAGTCACAACATGCTCCCCCTATAGGTGCAAAAGGACCCCAACAGTGAAAAACTATGATTCCCAGAGGCTTGCTCCATATCCCCTTCAGTTGCAGGCTCCATTTCAGAGTCCCCCAGTACTGATTGGTCCATTTCGGCAGCTCGGGACCAAAATGGTGGAGCTAAACTGAACAGTTCTTGCTGCAAATAAGACAGGTTAGAACAAACCACATTATTATTACTACTCTAAATGATTACCAGCAATTAGTCACATCTTTTAGCAGGGCTCCCTCTGCACAATTAGTGATGGCAGAAACAGAGCAAGTATTCAGCAGCCCGGGCAGGACTCGAGCATGGAAACACACAGTCACTACCCAGAACAATTACATGCTGCAAAATAGGCAGCTCTTAAAAAGACAGACACAGATGCAATTAAGCACTCTCATGCAAGTTCTTTTCAAACAGCTGAAACACAGGACACCATCCTGGCAGAGGGTATTTAGGCTCACCCAAGGAAGGCTTTTCAGGAACCCCCATTTGTAGGGGGTTACATAGGAATATAAAGAGCCTCTGATGCCATCTGTACTGATCTCCACATTTTATTTTCAGCCCGGCCTGCTCTGATTGAGTCTGCCATTAACATCAAACAAGGACTGACATTCAGCATGGCAGCATGAGTGAGATAAACTGTTCTTAACAGACTGCTCATGCTGATCGGTCTTTCTCTTGGCAAAATTTAGTATCTTGCTCACTGTGATGCTTTGTGGAGGAGTTCATATACAATATTATGATAAATTAAAAGAATACACTGTTGTCTTAGGTTGTTAGTGCTGCTTCTTGTTTGCAGCATGCCTGCAACTGTTAAGACCCCTGCTCTCGAGAGCCCAGTGTCTCATGATGGCCAGAGTTTGGTGTAAAGAAAATGGCAAATGTGCTTTAATCTAGCTCTACTAAATAAATACACCAGGTCCATTTTGTATTATACTGATATTGTATATGAACTTCTCCAGAAATCACAGTGATCTGGATACTTAATATTGCTGGGAAAAAGACTGGACAGAGTCAGTAGTCTGTTAAGATTAATTGATCTCACTTACACTGCCACAGTGAGCATCACTCCATGTTTTACTTTCTGAACCCACATTTTCAACAGTCATTTCTTACCCTATCTCATGAACATGGTGAGTTGTCATTTGCAACTCCACCTCCGAAACCTGTCCATGGTTCTTCTGCAAAATGATGTTTCCAGTGGCTTTTGATAAATGACTCCTTTCATGTTCCTTTCATGTTCATATGCTGGGGAAATAAAAATAGTATGTTGACAATTTAGGATCACAGTCAGAGAAAACAATGTTAGATGTGAATCTCACTATTTCCAGTCATGGCAATTTCAAAATCGTAACTCCTGTCATTAATTTGAACTGCTGTGCTTTCTATGCCCAACAGCTACACAACAAGCACAAGCAAACACACATTGGCCAATGCTTGTTTTATTTGATAATGTATTCATTAAAAACACCACCAAGAACTTAATCTGGTTCAGAGTCAGACGACATTCATCTGTATCCCCCTCTCCCGGGATGAGGCTGAAAATAGGCAGAATTTTCTAATACTCCTTTCCTGGTCAACAACAATAAAATAAATAAATGTGCCTTTCAACTAGCTCAAAGCATTATGCAGTCATTTACAATTAAGGTTCCACATTAAAATGATGCAAACCATGCAGGAGGGTGGAAAGGGACAGCACTACAGTATGAAAATAAAAACCAGCATTTCAAATACATAAAGTGCAGTTATTTACAAATTGATAGGGACTAGATTAACTGCAGAAATTTAAGCTGCATGTAACCCCCAGGTGGCACTATCCTAAGGGCTACTACCCCTGCCTGCATGGCTAGGTGCAGGTTAAGGGGCCTGGGTATGGAAAATGGGTGCCTCCACCCAGAGGACAGGGTTATTGGTAGCCTAGCTGACCTAGGTACAGCCCTCCAGGACACTGTAACCCCCATCTTTCCCCTCTAGTGGCCTAAGCAATGTACGACAGACACAATTGCAATAACCCCTAATCAGTATACAAATCCCCACTCTGTTTACACTTACTAGCAGGTCTGGTTCCACCAGTCCGACTCTGGAGACACCCTGTAAAATAAGGTTAGATACAGCAGGTAACAACAGTACAGTGTTTCTGGTAAAAAATGGAACCACAGTCAGGTTAAATGCAAAAAGAATTACATCTGATTTATTCAGGGGGAATGAACATGGGAGGGGTGTAATTTGGCTGATTAGTTCTGTAACTGATTCAATCAGGCAACCATGCATGCACTTTAGAGTCCCTTCACAGTCATGCACTCTGGGTACCCAGTTGGAACAAAGGTGGGCGAGCCTAATTCATTGCCTGGGGTAGGCTGGCATTGCAGCTGGTCGGGCCCTGTGATGGAAAGAAGAAACATGCATAACCATACACAATTTGTAATCCGGAGCCTGGAGGCTCAGTTCATGACAAGGAAACAACAAAGAAATCAAATGACAACACTTTTGACTTAGCTGAGGTTGCAGGGAGCTACCCTGGGGTTTACTCAGGCTACCCAATACGAGACACAGGAGGGATGAAATGGAGACTGCAGGTTGACAAGCTGATATGCCAGGAGAAGCAGGGCCCACAGGAATCACCAAGGTGACATTCCTGTTTGAGATGGTTGAGCAGGGGGCTTATCCCTGGGTGAGTCTCTTGTCAGTGGTGATCTCTGTACCTGGAGTAGCTGGCTGGGTCAAGGTAGCAGGGCTCACGCTGGGTGAACAGTTCGGATTCAGCCTGGTAGATGCTAGAATTAGCTTCCAGCAAGCGTGACACAGGCAGGTGGTGGGGAACCAAATCTCGACCCACTAACAGCATTCAGCACACTTACAGTAAGGCAAAATACAATAGCACAGATCAGATGACAGTCTTGTTGCAATTTCAGCTTTTCTGAGCAAAACCGTGATCTCTGTGGTGATTCAGACATCCTGACAGGCCAATTGTATACAGCAAATCTTTGGTCTTCTTCAGGCAATGGTGCAGTCACAGTTCAGTGGCTTTTGTCACAATTGGTTCAGACACAGTCCATTTATTTAAGCACTCTTTAAAGATCCCTTTGGAGGGACAGCAGGCAGACAGGCCAAACTCAGCCTTCCAACCAGGTGCACGCGTGATGCAGGAGCAGCCGCTCGAATGTCTCAAGCTGTTCACTCTCACAACTCCAAACTCCGACCGACTCTCTGCTCATCATGCCCATTAATCAGGGCACACTGAAATGTTTCAGAGATGTGGTCTGAAATAAGGCTTCTCTAATCTCTCCATGCGGGAGAGCTGAAGGCAGGCATGCCACAGTTAGCCTTCCCGCCAAGCCCCCATGCTACCCCGCTGGGCAGCAGCTCATCGAGCTGGAGCTGCTCACTCTTCCAGCTCCAACTCACTTCTGCCTCACTGCTACGGGCAGCTTGGGAATTTCCCTCTGATCCAAAAGGTTAGATTTGTTGATTCATCTATCTGTCTCAACAAGGCTCCCCCTCCAGGTCCATTTTGGTGCCAAAGTGGAAAAACTACAATTCCTACAGAAATTCACTCCTACAAGACCCCTGGGGACTGACTCCATTTTAAGGTCCCCAAAGGTACTGATTGGTCCACAATAGCTGTCCACAACCAAGATGCTGGTGATTAGCAGAAATGTCCATGCTGCAAACAAGGCAGGTTAGACAAACTATGATATCATTACTATGATAATAGATAATCAGCGAATAAGTACAGCTTCTAACAGAGCTCCCTCTGTGCATTTCACAATAGCAGAATGGAGCAATTATCTGGCAGCCAGGTGGGACTCAAGCTTAGAAACACTGAGCCACCACCCAAATTAATTATAAAATGAAATATAGGCAGCTGTTAAAGAGACAGAACACAGAGGCTATAAAGGCACTCACAGGCAATAGCGCGTAAACGGTTAAGACACAGGACACCAGCCTGGCAGTGGGCATTTAGCCACACCCAAGGAAGACTTTCAGGAACTCCTGTTTGTAGGGGGGTTACATGCATACATGAGGTCCCTTGAGGAAAGCTTGCTTCATAAGACATTTCTTCAGTTTGGATTTAAAGAAGTTCTATGAAAGGTGCTGGTCTTTCCCTATTTCATTAATGGACACCCGTGCAGTCATATATGTGTAATTCTGTCAGGGTACTGGTAGGTGATGAATCTTGTGAACATTCCTGTATTTCTTGAAAAACATTTTGCTATAAAGTAAATATATGTAATTTCATTGACAAGGAGGCTTCTACCATCATAAGTTATCTTGTTTTCTGTTTTTTTTTTTTTTAGGGTAGCCATGTCATTACATGCTATGATCTTAATACAGTCTGGGTAGATTCCCTACCCAAAGAAGATTCAGGCAGGTAAGTGAAAAAAGTAGTGTATTATGACAAAGAAATTAAAACCGTTACAAACCTGTTACAGAAGTGCATTCCCTTCACTGTTACAGTTGTCCTAGTTAGAAATGAAAGTGAAGATACCTAGCTCTTTAATGCTGAAGTTCCACTTTGTGATCATCATCCTTTTTAAGTGTGGACATTGATCGACTGGGAGCTGAACTGAGCCCATTAAAACCCATTTTACATAGGCCAATAAGCAGTCACCAGATAACTGTCTTTTCTTTCCAGTCACTATCAGTGTGAGCCAGATTTTAAACAGTGAATCGGAAATGAAAAGCTCCGTGGCCCACTTTGTACATTCTCCTTTTTTTAAATGTTCTTGTTATCCCCCAACCTGAGTGGCTGCCTACTTTGGTCCTGACACAGTTTCCAATCCGGACACCAACCAGTGATAATTCAGGGCCCTATGGATTACTACCACCTTGTGTGCAACTCTGCCGCTCCTGTGAAGTGAGTCTTCTGCTACGTTCCTTCAGCATTCTGCAATGGAAAGTGGCCTGCCAGAGTCTGCCATTGGGCTGCTGGGACATGAATGGGTGGAACACCACGCTGCCCATAACTTGAAGTCTGATGAGCTATAGTGCATGCCTCGGTGCAAGCAGGACTAGTTTTGTTTTGTAGCCCAAGCAAAATAAATTTTGCCAAGCTTGGTATAGGCTTGCATTATGTGTGAAGCCTTTTTCTGGGAGAGGGTATATAATGTTGGCAGTTAACTAGCCCAGTGCTTCCAATCTCACTAGTCAGTTACCTGTGTACAAGCAAGAAGGTTTTTACAGCCCAATAACAAAATACATTTCACCAGACTTGTATCACTGTTGTAGATTTTTCTAGACTGAGGTAATATCCTTTTTGCAGCCGAGTACCCATAGCTTTCTGTCTTATTAGCCAGTTTCCTGCATATAAACAGGAATGTTTTTCTTTTGTACTCCAATCAAAATACAGTAAATTGTATTAGACTTGGTATAGGCTTGCACTGCACACGAAGCCTTTTTTTTGGCGGGGGTACTGTATATCCTCTGGCAGCTGAGTAGACCATATAGCTTTTAGCTTTGCTAGCCAGTTGTTACTGGCCCATGGTGTGTACTGTCTTGCCAACTTTTTCAACCCACATGGTAATGAAGGATAGCTGGGGCTTTCTCAGAAGGGGTCTGACTAAATTGCTCAGCAGCTGTCAATTGATCTGATTGTTTTAAACTATACTACAATGTAAAGGTGTGTGCCTGTGAAACAAACTACCGGCATCAGTAAGAACAAGATAAAGGTGGCAATTCAGAAGAAAACACCACACTGTCACAAACTTACACTAAGTGCTTCTTCCACTGCAGGGGGTGAATCCCCTTTCCCTACTGTATCTTGTAATCCTCTGAGTCACTGCTCCTAGAGATTCCAGTATGTTGCTTGCTTGCTGCTGCAAGCAATGCTCAATCAAATACAGGCTGATCAACAGGCAGCAAAGAAAGCTTTGTTGGTGAACCATCAGTTTAGAAAAGTAGGTTTTGCAAATGTACAGGCATTCAAAAAACAAACCCAAATACAGTTGCAGGAACTACACGTATTGGAAAGGAAAGAATAAACATGCAGCATGTGTACAATGTATCACTTTCTCAAGATTCTGTTTTTCATTCCTCTGTGGGCTCATCAGACTACGAGATCAGCTGCAGTGAGTACATTCCTGCAGAAGATACAGTGCATAATGATGAGGACTCTGATGATATGGACTCAGTGAAACCTGCTGTTGTGGAAGGTCAGACTAAAGAAACCTGAGGAAAGTCCATTAAAGGAAAAGTAATTAGGGGTCAGTCAAAGTCCTAAGGAATGTATGTCTGTCTCCCCTGTTGAGGATGACCATACTCACACTCAGACAGTCACTGAGGATGAAGAAAGAGGAAAGTATAGAAATTAATATAGACATGCCAGATGATTTGCAAGTTGCAATGTCAGAGGCTAAAATGAAAAAGGCATCCTCTGTAGCATACCTCTAAACTGTCCATGATTTTCAGGGATATCCCTGAATTTGTCTCAAATGTCCCTCATAAAATTTACATTTTTATGATGGAACAGTGGCTATTTTAAGCACAAAATAATGCCAAACATTAAAGTTACAGACTTGTTTTTTTCTTCATAGATACATAGATACATAGACAGTGTCGGCAGATAAGGGCCTATGGCCCACCCAGTCTGCCCATTTGAGCCTGTAAGTTCAGTTTGTTTTCCTAGAAGTCTGTTGCCTCTACCTCTGACCTCCAGAATTCCTTTATGTCTATCCCATGCATTCTTAAATCCCATGATTGTTTCAGCCCCACCACTTCCTCTGGCAGGGTGTTCCACTTGTCCACCACCCATTCTGTGAAGAAATTCTTTCTTATGTTTCCTCTGAATCGTCCTCCCTCCAACTTCATCCCATGCCTCTAGTCCTGGAACAGCTTTTCACTTAAAAATAGTGTTTTCTTGCACCCTGTTCCTCCTTGTAAGATACTTGTATGTCTCTATCATATCCCCTCTCTCCCTCCTCTCCTCCAGGGAGTACATGTTCAGCTCCTTCAACCTGTCTTCATAGGACTTGTGATGCAATCCATGCACCATCTTTGTTGCCCTCCTCTGAACCTTCTCTACCCTGTCTATGTCCTTATGTAGGTATGGTCTCCAGAATTGTACACTAAACTCCAGGCAGAGCCTCACTAGTGTCTTGTATAGTGGAATTATGACCTCCCTTTTCCTGCTGGTGATGCCCCTACCTATACATCCCATCATCCTATTTGCTTTACCTGCTGCCTTGTCACACTGTTTCCTTACCTTGAGGTCATCAGAGATGATAACCCCAAGATCCCTTTCTTGCTTGGTGCATGCTTGGTGTATGCATGCTTCAGAAAATATATCAGCTAATTCCCTTATTCTGTCAGCTTTCTGAGTGAATAGCATCAATTTGTAGGCTATGTCCCTGATTCTAAGTCTTTGTTCATGATTTCTTAAGCCATTTTCTGTGATTTATGAGGCAACAGGTTGAGAGGTATGCTCTGCAGTTTGGAGATTTTTCCACCGTGACCCAAAGAATGGCCTGCATGCAGTATGCTGTCTGTGTAAGACTTATTTTATTAGATTTTTATAGGCAGGCAACCTTAGCACTTCAGCCTTAACAAGACACTTATGGTGAATACATCCATTCTGTAAGCTAGACATTGTATGTCACCATGGGACATGGTAGAGTATGTTGCAGAGTGTGATGGTGGTACACAGTCTATGGGCAGTATATGTTTCAATCCCCAGCACAAAACACCTCAAATGCCAAGCAGAGCTTTGAATTTGACCACCATGTCATCCCCTTAATCTACAATGTCTTTATCAGGAAATAGAAGGCTCCCCAATAAAAAGACAGAAAGAAGTCTTCTTGTCCTCCACCCTTTGTGCCAGCAGCACCTCGAAATCAGTTAGCAATGTGCCAGGCTTTTGAATGGAAAAACAAATGTGACCAAAGTCATCCAACTGTTCAGCAGGTAAAGAAAGCAATAACTGCAATGATAGCACAGGGCATGTGACCCTTCACTGTTGGTAACTTCCCTGGTTTTTGGGAGGTTGTCAAATTTGCTTCCCCTTGGTACCAGCTGACATCATGGAAATACTTTTCCACAAAGCCTGTGCCAGCTCTTTGTAGGGAATGGTGTTACAAGGGGAACATTGCCTTGCAATCATCAGCTAATAGAAAAGTACATATAGTATAACAGCTGATACATGGACAAGTGGCCAGACAGCAGACTACATGGCTGTCACTGCTCACTGGGTCTCATTTCCATCCTCTGCAACATTTTCTGCCACCATCAGGAACCCACAGCAGTCTGAACAAGATTTGGGCAGGCCCAATACAACTGCTAATGCATTAGCCTGATAAGGTATATGGAAAAATGTGCGACTTAGTTGTAATTTACTTATATTATTGTGATGTGAAAATTCCACATTTACTTGACAGTGGGAAAAATGTTTATGGGGCACGGATTCAGCTACCCTTTGGGTACTACTTGAAATGGGGGGAGGGGGTCAAACAGCTGGTATGCAGTGGTATAGATTCCTATGCAAGCTATAGCATTTCCTTACAGCTGTGCTGTGGCCAGCACCCTGCTGACCTTTTACCTTGGAGGGGTTAAAACAGCAAACTTCACCTTTTCCAGTTTTGGTCATGCTTAGTGGACTGCTAACAAGAAGTCTGCTTTTAGTGTTGGAAATGGAAAGAATTCACTGAGGGAACATGTTACCTTTGATCTAGTACCAAGCATATCTGATAGGGGATATGGAGACATGTTTCTTAATTATACAGTATGTTGCATTTGTATACTTAGTCAGTTTTATATTTTTGGAGTGTGCATTTCACATAGAACCAGTCCTTCCTCAGTTTACTCCTGGAACACCTTTCATTTTCCCCTGGTCCCCTCCCACTTAAGAAACATAGAAACATAGAATTTGACAGCAGATAAGGACCGCTTGGCCCACCTAGTCTGCCCATTTTCCTGCCTAACAGATGAGCTGCAGATCCTAGTTAACCAACAGCTTACTTCCTCCTACCCCCACTAGGACTGCCTTATGTCTGTCCCATGCATTCTTGAATTCCCCCACTGTTCTTGACTCCATGACCTCCTCAAGGAGGCTGTTCCATGCATCCACAACCCTTTCTGTGAAAAAATACTTCCTCACATTACCTCTGAGCCATCCCCCCTCTATCTTCAAATTGTGCCCCCTTGTTCTTGCACATCTCTTTTTCTGAAAGATGTTACCCTCTTGGTCTTTGTTGATTCCCTTGAGCTACTTGAAAGTTTCTATCATGTCCCCTCTCTCCTGTCTTTCCTCAGGGTATACATATTAAGCTCCTTTAGTCTTTCTTCATATGTTTTCTGGTGCAGACCCTGCACCATTTTGGTTGCCCTCCTCTGGACAGCCTCCACTCTGTCTATGTCTTTGCAGAGATTGGGTCTCCATAACTGCACACAGTACTCCAGATGAGTTCTCACCAACTGTCTGCACAGAGGGATAACAACTTCCTGTTTTCTACTATTGATACCTCTTCCTATGCATCCAAGTATCCTCCCAGCCTTCCTTACTGCCTTCTACTTTCACACTTCCAGTACTGCCTGCTTTAAGCTTCACTAAACAGCTTTAAAAATGTGACAGACCGATGGTATTAGGCTCTAGTGTTTAGATCACAGGCTTGAGAACCAACAAGTTCAGGTTTAAATCTCGCCAGAGACATTTACCATTACCCTAATCAAACTGCAGTAGTTCTACGTAGAACCGCAAGGTTCAAGAGATGTCAGGAATTAGTATGGTGTTTTGCATTAGGTTAAACTGGGTTTTGTTCTGCTTATATTGTTTTTTCATTTGTTCTGATGCAAAGCAGTGTAATTAGTTGTATTATGGTCTTGAACTGG
Organism: Neoceratodus forsteri; assembly: GCA_016271365.2. NCBI lineage: Eukaryota > Metazoa > Chordata > Ceratodontiformes > Ceratodontidae > Neoceratodus > Neoceratodus forsteri. The sequence goes on along the minus strand of CM057457.1, from coordinate 174,692,215 downwards.
TATAGTTCCTTGATAGGGATCTGCAATCACAGTTGTAAAGTTTCAGTTTGCATTCCCAGTCACTGCGTACCTGTGTAAGTTGGAGCCATTATCAACATAATGGCAGCACGTGCTTGTCTGCTCATCTCCACTACGTGTCTGTTTTCTCAGTACATACTGTGGAGGCAACATAAATTGTTTCTGCTATGTCAGACTTACATTAGCTGATAATAAAATTGTTCTTCAGTCACTGATACTTCCCCTGCCATGTTAAGAATTGTGTGTAGTCAGCAGCATTCTTCCAGCTGCATATGTGACAGAGAAAACAGAAAAAAAGCACCACAGTCATAAATCCACACTGTACATGGTCTAGGTTCTTATCATTCTGTTTAAGGCCCTGTGGGGTTATCACCCCAGGGGGGTCAACTATCCTGCCTCTAACCTACCCACTCCCCTCATTGCTTCTCACCCTTTCCCCCTTCTTTCCTTCTCTGCTGTTCCCCTTCTGCTCCAAGGAAAGTGCCTCTCATGCCTAAGCTCATCTTAATTGTATCTATTTAATTATTGGATATCTGTATATGCTGGTTGTATGCTCAAACTCTTAACTGTATATGACTGTTCATTGTTACCTTGCATCTCTGTACTCTTTTGTAACCTCAAATATTATATTATATTGCTGTGCTTGAGCCACCAGTGTCATGGCATGGTCAAAGGGCAGAAACACCCAAACTGTTCCAGTGTCCAGTATGGCTCCTATGTACTGGAGCCTCTGGCAGGGGGTAAAGACCTACTTTGACTTGTTGACAATATGCCCAGTTAGTCGAACAATTGTCAGGTCCAAAACAATGTATATACAATTGCTTCTCAAGATGGGGCATTTAACAGCCAAGCATCTATGTAATTGAAGACATGTAGTCCCTACCCTGCAGAGGGCAGCTGCCACTGTGGCAAATACTTTTGTTAAGACACATGGTGCAGAACACAAACCAAAGGTCAAGACATGAAATTGGTAGTGTGAACCCAGAAGCATGAAACGCAGGTATTTTCTGTATGACTTGTATATCTTGACATGAAGGTATGCATCTTTCATGTCCAGCACAACCATCCCATCTTCTTTCAGTAGTAGGGAAAGAAGGGATTGCAGGGAGACCATACTGAACTTTTTGTATTCTATGAAAAGGTTGAAATTGCAAAAATTTAGTACTGACCTTACATCCTTAGTCCATTTAGGAACCAGAAAGTATTGGGAGTAATACCCGTGATTTATTTCTGAAACCAGGACTAACTCCCCAGCAGTTTTATGAAGGAGAGTTTGAACCTTCTCCATCAAAAGGGAAAAATGTCCCAGGGATATCTTTTGGGCAAATGGGGGGTAACTGGAGAAATAATGAGGAGCACTAGGGCATGTCCATGTTGAGCCACTTCTGGTATCCAAGCATCTGTAGTGATCTTGCTCCACTTTGGAACAAAGATGGAGATGCGGCCTCCTACCAAAACTTCCTGAGGCAAAGAGGCTGGAGGAAGGGAGGGAAGACAGAAGGCATTAAAGGCAGGGTGCCAGTAATGGTTTGATCTTTTGTAATCTGGCATGGGCACTTGGGTGCAGGTTTGTAGCCTGGGAAGCAGATGGCTGAGGTCTATGGGAGCCATGACAGGAGCCTCATGAGTAACCACAGCCTGTACAGGCACAGGGTCTTCAAAAAGAATCACAACTCTTTCACCAGGGCTTAGGGTTTGAAATATAAAGGGGTCTCAGAGTTATTCCAGAGGACTGTAGATATTTAGAGTATTTTCTGTTTCATTACCAAACAGTTGTTTTCCCCTGAAAGGAGCATTCTTCACAGATTGTTGCATTTCAGATGCACATCCAGCCATCCTTAGCCAAGAGTGGCAATGTAGGAAAAGGCCATTTCCTCCTCCCTAAACATCTCCCGTGGAGTTCCCCAGAGATCTACTCTTGGACCTCTACTCTTCTCCCTCTTCCTAAATGATATTCTCACCATGTTCCGGCATAGCTGCACTCTTATGTACACAGATGACCTTATTCTCTACTCTGGGTCAAAATCGGTTGCTGCCATCAGCTCCACTCTTACTAATGACTTCCAATTCCTGCAGACCTGGCTCTCTAGCAACCACCAAGTCCTGAACCTAGAAAAAACCTGTGCTATGCTATTCGGATCCTCTAAGAAACTGTCTGCCCCTGCAAACAAGCTCCGGGTTCAATGCCTTGATGGCTCCCTCATCTTAAACACTGAGTCCTTCAAGTACCTTGGGGTCACTTTGGATCCCACACTTGATCTGTCTCAACATGTTAATATGGTGTGCCATGCCGTTAGTGCTAAAATTGGCGGAGCTTATCGCGTGTGCCACTCCCTCACTCCTTCCGCTAGACTTTCTGTTGTGAGATGTATTCTCTTACCCCAGCTCCTAAATGCTCTGCCCCCCCTCTTTGCTGCAAACTCTGTTACACTCCACAAATGGGACACTGTCTACAACAACATCTGTAGATTCGCCTTAACTGCCCCACATCTTACCCATCATTGTCTCCTTTACGCTGGCTTAAATTGGCTGTCACCTTAGGATATTCGAGCCTACTCCCTGGGCTGCTTTATCGACTCCCTGTCTAGACCTCCCTTCCCTGTCTATCTTGCCAACCTCCTGACTCCTGCCTCACACACCCATACCCTCAGGTCTTCCTCTGTCCCCATGCTCTCCACCAGACCTTGCATGACAAAAATGGGTAAACAGGCATTTGCCCATTTTGCTCCCAAATTCTGGAACTCACTCCCCCTTATGGTGAAAACTTCAGCCTCCCATCGAGAATTCAAAAACTCGCTGTTCACCCACCTTCTAACCTCTGGCCAATGCAAATGCTCTTAATTTGCTTTGTCCCACTGAGGGCTGTTGGGTCTGACCCTGAGTACTACACTAATGTTCTCCCATGCAATATGCTTGTCTAGGTGGCTATGAACCTTGATGTCTTTACTGTCCTCAGCTGTCTTATGGTTACCCTAATTGCTTTATTTTACATCCTTATTATGATCTATGCCTAAAATGTACCCTTATGTAACTATTACTGTGCTACCCAATGTATATCTTGTTTTGCTCCAGTACTCCTATATTATGTCTGTGCATTTCTGCATATTGTAACCAATATCCTGTGCTCTCCCGGGTTGTGCCTGAAAATAGGCAGGTCTGTTGCCTAGCGCACTTACCCGGTTACCAAAAGCTAATAAAAAATATCCCAGAGGCAGCAGCTCTGGCTGCAGCATCACAGGCATCATAAGCTGACCTTGGCAGGAGCTTACCAGCTTCCTGGCCATTAGCTATAGTTTGCTGAGCCAATATTTTACCCTGGCCTTTTGGCAATTTTCCTGCCATGGTGGCCTTACACTTTCAAAGGCAATTCTGATATTTAATCATATATGCCTGATAATTAGCAGTTCTTAGCCCCAGGGAAGCAGAGGCAAAAGTTCTCTTCCACATCACATCCAGCTTCCTCGACTTCTTGTCAGGAGGAAGAAAGCTCATGTGCTTTGGAGCTTTGGATCTGTCATAAGTAGCCATGATTACCACAGAGACTGTTTCAGGCTGTGAAAAATAATAAGGTTTTGCAGTAGGGGCCAGATCTGTGTATCATCATTCCTGAGAACTGCAGGCAGTTCAGCAGGCCTGTGCCAGGCCGCTGAAGTAGCATACTCAAGTGCAGAATGCACAGGAGGAATAATCACTGCTGGAGAGGCAGATGCCTCCAAGATTTTAGAGATTTCTCTTTGAGGAATCCTCCTCTTCTGCTTCAACCCCCAGTTTAGACTGAACCTGTTTAAAAAGCAACTCTCTATTATAATAAAAAGGTTAAAAATACTAGATTTACACCAATTATGTTTTAACGTTATTGTTTTGTATTTTTTTTTTTTTACTTCCCCTGCTGTTGGTCTACTAGATATTGTAGATAATCCAGTGCTTATTTGACTGAGTCTTTCAAAATGTATCTGACTCTCACCTGCTAACCACGCAATTGCTATTTGTGACATCACAGTCTCTTGTCATGGTGAGTACTATGTTGTCATAAACAAAGTCACTGTGAGACAAACAGGGTAGAGTCAAATATTTTCTATACAGACTTTTTAGATGGACTAACTAGAAATGCTTTAAATCTTGAAAGAGAACATTGAAAGCGAAAAAATGTATTCTCTAGACTTAAATTTTAACACCTGAAACATCTTATTTATGAGGTACATACTAAAGTGCAGAGTCACTCTTTAAGGAAGGCTTGAAAAGAGTCATCTTTAGGAGAAGAGCATGGAGTGTTTTTCACATTTGTCTCTAACCATAAGGATAGAGTTAAGCCCACCACATGTATCAACTATTCTTCTTTGTCCATGGTCTCATCCTCCTTTATTCTGGATTATACTCTAGTTCATTGTTGGTGTCAATGGCTGAACGTTGACAGGATGAGGAGACAAAAGAGGAGGACCCAACAATGGGAATCCCATTGCTGGTGGCCATTCTGGGCCCAGAAATCAAGTAGGGACCAAGAACTGGAGCGTCGATGGTAATGTTGATGATGAACAACCTGGAAGCACCAATAAAACAGGCATCAGCTACAGCAGCATGCACTGAAAAGAGCAGTTACTTAAGAACTTACTGCAAAAGTAGATCTTTGAGGGGATCTCAGTCATCGGGTCACACCCTAGGAACTTCACTGCCAGTGAAGCAGGATCCACATGGAAGATTTTCAGCAGTGCCACTGGGGCCACCAACGCTGATGACACTTGTCAACATCATCAACCCTGTAAAGGCCGGAGTGACCCCTCTCCCTCCTCAGTTTGTTCACCTGGAGACTAAGGGAGCAAACCATGGGGGGCTGAGGAGTGAGAAAGGTGCCCATGCCAAAATAAAAGGCTGGACACACCAGTTAGTCAGTTCTGAGAAGAAAGCCCCATAAGAGGGGGATGGTGGGAGGGAAGACAGACCTGATGACTGAGATCCACTCAAAGATCTACTGTTACAGGATGTTGTTACAAAACTGCTCTATCTTCTTTGGGGGTATCTCAGTCATCAGATCATCCCATAAGAATGAGTCCCAAGCAGTTACAGGAACAGCAACATAGTCTGGGAGGAAGGCCAACAGAAGACTAGGACAGGAGACCTTGCAAAATAGCTTGACCAAGGGCTGCTTGGGCTCTAAAGCAATGTCCAGACTGAAGTGTTTAGTAAGAGTATGGACGGTACTCCAGGTGGCAGCAACACAAATGTCAATGGCTGGACCCCTATGAAACAAGGCACAGAAGTAGCCATACCCACTTGTGGAATGGACTTTCACCATTCCTGGCAACTCTTTGCCATGCTTGTTGTAGCGAAACACAATACAATTTATTTATTTAAAAGTTTTACCAAGAAAGGCATACTGATCAGGCAGCAGCTCAATTCCAGATGTGTCCAGGGGAGGTGGGTGGAGGCACAGTGGAGACAGTGCAGCAATACAGGGATTTATTTAACTCTAAAGATTGATTAGCGTTTTGCTCATAAAAGTGCTAAATCTTTGTGAAAATGCATAGCTCTTGCCTTACTGTGTTTAACAAACACAGCACTTTTTGAAAATCTATATAAATACTTTCTGTACAGTCAGTATAGTCCCAAGAGAAAAACTGCTAATCAATTATTTAAAACCCTGCAATATATATATATATATATATATATATATATGTGAGAACCAGCACATTATATACAATAACTACAATACATGCATATAGGGGTACAATGCAGATATACAGAGCGCTTATTACAAAATATAGACATATAGTACAATATAATAGAATCGCCATTGCTAACAGCAAGATAATGTGACACAATCAGTGGATTAAGCAGGCAGCAGGGATTGCCGTAAAAGTCAGGTTGAAGTGCTCAGGCTCTAAGGTACACACCATCATAAGTCTGGAAACGGGAGGGTTAGGTGCATTCGCAGGTGGAGCAGAAGTGGGCTTTGAGGAGAGAGTTGAGGCAGTGAGTGGAGAGGGCATGCCTCCTGGCTGGGGAGAGCAAATCATTGAACCAATCATTAGGACAAACATTGTTTAGAAACCTTTGCGCCCTCTCTTCCTGTAGCAAAAGAAACATAAATGCTGCTTTGTTTTTCTGTTGTCCTTGGCTCGGAGCAGCTAGTATTTCAGAATTCTGTGCATATTGGGAAGGCTTTAAGCCTGAGGTTCAATGGGTGGAACAACAACGTCACTCCCTCATCAAGCCTAAAAAGGTCACTCCTCCTGGACTGTTCCAGAATATATTTCTCGTTGCAGCCGGAGGCTCCGTCGGCTGTTTCTCCCTGTTGCAGCATATCTTCGATCTCCCCTCCAGCTGCCTTCTCTATTTTCCCCTGCCTTCCCGTTTGCCCCTCCCTTATTCTACTGTCATTCCTCTGCTTCGTAGTTCACTTGTGTATACCACAACCAGGGTGGGGGACTGTTAGCTCTCTCCTTGTCTGCTGCTCACTCGGCAGTGTCATCACTGCTCCCTCCCGTTGTACCTCCTGGATTTTGTCGCTTCGTGTCCTGCTTCTGTTTCCTGCCTTTTTTCTGGTGCACTCTGGTGCTCTTTTGCATTCTACCACTGCTCCTACCCAATTGCTCCGCATTCTCCTCTTCCACCTCTGGGCCTCCCACCTACCTGTTCCTCCTCACCTTTGCCCCGCCAGAGCTTCGAGTGTGCCTTCTGCCCTCTGTGCCCTCTGTTTTGGCATTCCCCTTTCTGGACAGTTGCTCTGTTTGTCCCATTCTTCTTTTCTTTTGGGCTTTCCTTCCATTTTGCATCCTCTGGCCTATAGCTGTGACAGCTCTTCCAGGTATGGCATCATTCCCCAGTGCTCCTTTTCCTCTGCTCCTCAACTCGTCCACTACTCCATCTAGCCTTCCTAGCAGCATTATTTTCCACCAGTTTTCCCTATGCATTCACTTTCAGGTACGGTCTCAGTTGGCCTCATGCTGAACCATTATTCACCCTTTTAAGATCAAACACCATTATCTTGGGCCCTGCTTAATATCTGCTGTTTTCAGTTCAAACCAAACTGTGGCATGATCACTGGTACACAGTGGCTCCCTAATTTCAATTCCCTCCACAACTCATTTATTTCATAGTAAAGCAATCCTGCATGATGTCTAACAAAGTTTCACTCGTCCCACTTACAGGACCCTATGGGGTTTCCCTTGGGGGTCTTTGCCCTTCGTCTCTCATTGCTCTTGGTTACACCATGCTGCACTTTCTATATTTCATCCTGACTGTGCCCCCCTTCCCACGTTCCTCCCTGTGGTGGGTGCTCACCCTCCTCCTCCCGTTCCCTCTGCCCCCCTTTCCTCTCCTTCTTTGACCTCTGCTTTCTTTTGGGGGTTTCACTATCCTGCCATTGCACTATTCCCTCTTGCTACCACCATACCCTACTCATTCACAATCACCTAACATTCCCTCCTGCATGTCGCCCTGCTTGCGTGTCTCATCTTCCGACCCTATTCCCTTGTTCTAGTCAAACCTATTCAGATGTCCTCCTGGTACTACCAACCTCACCATCGGCTGCCAGCTTCACCTGGCCACTCTCGCTCCTACTTTCATACAATTTTATCCATTCCTAATTTGGCTCTCAATGGACCCAGTTTGCATGCACTCCCATAGTTACCATTAACAGTAGCTTCCTCATGACATGAGCCTGGTTCTCCTTCGCTCAGTCTGACCTCAGGGTCTACTGATTTGCATCAATTAATTGAACATATCTCTCATTGGGTCTTATGCTACCTCATCGTTCTGATCTCCACTCAAGACATGCCTTCCATGTTCATTGCTCTTTGTCTTGGGGCTAGCCTTTAGCTGATGGTCTTGCTCTGTACCAATGAAGTCCATGTCTAGAGCATGGGAATCTTGGAGCGAGTTCTTCTCCCTGACCCATAGCGGGAATGTCTTCGCTCTGGATGGACCTTCAGTCGTCTCTCATCTCGGTGACACCTCTAGATGAAGAATTTATGACTTCCAGCTGTAAGGGGTGGGGCTCTCATCATCAGAGCCCGTTTGGCTGCCTGAGTGAGTTTGGAGGCACCCTCTACACTGTTCTTCATCAAGACCACCTCTGGTTCACCTGGTCTGTTTCATAGGCTTGCATAGGCCAGCTGAGTGCCTCAGCAGTCATCTCTCTCCTCTCTTGCTTTTAAGTGTCTAGTTGCAGAGACATCACTTGCAATCCACTACAGCTGTCCATTTAGAAGGACAGAGTGAGAGCTTCCTCTAAATTGAAATACTTTCTTCCTCCCTCGAGCTCGACTCTAAATTGCAGTAGATGAGCTGTCACTAATCAAAGCATCCTTCAGCCTGCAGGGAAGGTGACCTAGGCCTTTGATCCCTAGAGGTTTCCTCCTCAAAGGGTGTTTTTCCTCTCCTCCATGCCAATGGTTATAATATTAGTCAGGGTTAGTGCTCTCATAGGTTCCATAGTTAGGTTCCACTGTTGGATGGAGTCGGATGGTGGCCCCGGTTGTTTCCTCTCTCGTTAGGAAGTCTGCCCTTCTGCATCTTTTTTTTTTTTTTTTACAAATTATTATACTTTATTAGTTTTCAAGTTTACAAGAAATACATCCAAAGGAAAAGAGAAACTGACCATACAACAAAATAGTCCACCACAATATACAACTGTCTTTCACAGCAGAGGAATAGAAAAAAAAAAGTTTGTCCATATTCAATCTGGCCAGCTGTAGGCTGAGTAAAAGAAGGCAGTACCAAACTGTATAAATCACTAAGTGCCAGTACAAGATTAAGGTAATGCAAAAGGAAACTTTTCATAACCATAATAATAGTAATTACCCCCCTCCTCTACCCCCACCGTCCCCCCACCTGGAACTATGATTAATCCACAGAGGTGAGTAACCTAGGAAGTGTTTGAGTACAATTTTCACTTCTGCGAAGGGCCTAGGACTGGAAGCTGCGGTGAGTTAATCAGTCTGAAAATGAAACCCTGCTGAGTTCACTCCTCTCCATCCCCCAGGGCAAGTCAGTTGCATGCCCTTCTGCATCTTGTCAGATTTCCTTTTGTTCATTGTCCTTGCCTTATATTGTTCTTCTCCTGTCCTTCCTAGCTTTGTCTGTCACATTTATTTCTGGTCTAGATATATTCTGATTTCTTACCTCTTCGATGTTCAACATCCCTTTTGGGTATTCTTTTTGGGCTTCTTCCTAAGCTAACTTTAGCCAAGGGAATTATTCCCACAGCACCTATGGAGGGGGCCCTCCTCTAGGGTTCCTTGCCCCGTACCCCTACAGGATGGTATATCTCATGGATAGAGAGGAGCACAACCACAATGTATCAAAGTCACACAAGCATACATCTCATCCAGTTGAGTAAACTAAACTGATGTTCAATGGGCGGAGCCACAACGTCACTCCCCATCAGATATTAAAAGGCCATTCCTCCTGGACTGTTCCAGGATTTGTTTATTGTTGCCCCAACATCCACCCCTCCTCCTCCAGCGGCTCATCTCTCTTTTCCGTGGGCTTCTTTCTAAGCTACCTTTAGCCAAGGGAATGATTCTCTCGGCACCTATGGTGGAACCCACCTCTAGGGTTCCTTGTGTCATACCCCTACAGGGTGGTATATCCTATAGATAGAGAGGTGAACAGCCACAATGTATCAAAGTCACACCAACATACATCTCATCCAGTTGCGCAAGCACAATTGAACTAAAGTATGGAGCAGTTTTTCCCTGGATTAGCGTGCTCTGGAAAATAAACTGGAAGGTGAATTGATTGGTTCATGGTAAACTCAGACACCACCTTAGGGAGAAACTTAGGATTTGTGGACAAAGACACCCTGTCTGTGTGAAAAGGCAAATAAGAGTCTTCCCACCTGAGAGCCTAAAACTCAGAAATCTTTTGTGCAGAAACAAAAGCAATCAGACAATAATGCTTTCCAAGAAAGAAAGTGGAGTTCGCAAGTCACGGCTGGTTCAGAACAAGACAGGGACAACTTTTCCAAAATAAAGTTCAAATCCCAAGCCAGGACAGGGGAACAGATTGAAGGTTTCAGATGCAAGATGCCCCTGAAAGAGGTATGGGACACCTCTAATTGAGCCACGGTACAGTGGTCAACAGGCTTGTGAAAGGCATAAATAGCCGAGAGGTTCACCGTAGGAGACAAGTACTGGAGGTCTGAGTCTGACAGGGAGATCAGGTAGTCCAGAATATGGCTCACTGGATAGGTGAAAGGGTCCAGATGGTGCTTGACAGCCCAGGTAGCAAACCTCTCCCACTTCTTGGGGTAGGTGGTCCTAGTGGAGGGCTTCCTAGCAGCCCTGAGGAAGTCAGCCGCCTTCTGGGAGATCCCAACTCAAGCAATCGCTATGTCCTCAGGAACCTGGCGTGCAGATGAAGGGACTGGAGGTGTGGATAGAGCAGGGTCCCCTTAGTCTGCTTCTACAGATCCCTGCAGATGGGCAGAGGCACTGGAGGTTCTGCTGCTAACTGTTGCAGTAATAGAAACTATATCTGCTGTAGTCAGTAGGGCACGGCCAGGATCATGCTAGCCCCTTCCACTTGCAGCTTGATTAGCACCTTCTGAATGAAAGGAAACATAGGTAAGGCATAAAGGAACCCCTCACTCCAGGAGAGGGACGATGCATCTCACCAGAAAATGCCAGGCGCTGGATCTAGCGAACAGAAACTGGGCAGTTTTGCATTGAAAGGGGATGCAAAAGATCTAACTCTGGATGTCCCCATCTAATGAACAGATCTGTGACAGACGAGAGAAGTTCCCATTCATGCATTCTGGACTGAGTCCTCCTGAGGCTGTCTGCCAGAGTCTTCAACATGCCTGGGATATGGACTGCCACTAGGACCAAGCCGTGACTCTCTAATACCAGAGTATCATAGCTTCCCTGCATAGTGGGTAGAAACGCATTCTCCTTTGCTGGGTGATGTAATAGATAACACTGTGTTTGTCTGACTGGACCATCAATTGACCCGAAAGAAGATGGTTCAGGACTGCCTGCATCTCAAGGAAGTTGATATGTAAAGGCATCTCAAGTGGGGACCGCATCCCCTGAGTATGAAAAGAACCCTGGTGTTCACCTGAATCTGAAATGGAGGCATCCATGTTGAGAATCTGCTGGGGAGAGCAGGTCAAGGATGGGACCCCTCATAATTGGTTTTGGGGGGGTCCACCCACCACTGAGGCACCTTGTGGACTAGAGAGGAAACAAGCACTGGCTGCTCCAGATCAACTGTGCGTTGGTACCACTGCATCCAAAGGGTCCACTGGAGCACCCCCATGTGCAGTTTGGCCAGAGGGACCATGGCAGTGACAGCAGCCATAAGCCTAAAATAGTCTCAAGTATACCCTAGTGGTAACATAATGGCTTTGGACAACCTCCCGGAGGCACTTCTCACTGTTTTGGGGAAGGAAGGCCTTACCCTATGCTGAGTCAAGGACCACTCCAACATACTGCAGCCTCTAGGATGGAATCAGGACCAACTTGAGCAGTTTGACAGGGATGCCCAGGGAGTGAAAAGGCTGAAGGGTCCCCTTCTGTCTCGAGGTCTGTAGCTACTGCTCCTTAGCATTTTGTGAAGACCTATTGTGTTGAGGATAAGTCAAGGGGCAAGACTTTAAATTGGCAATGTTCACCCTAAAAAATAAACAAGAGAAACAGCCTTTGTGGCAGACAAACCGAGATATGCAAGTAAGCATCTTGCAAGTCTAGAGAGAATGGCCAATTCCCCTGCTTGAGTATGGGCAGCAGGCCTGGCAGAGCGACCGTGCAGAATTTCTCACACTGGATATAAAGACTGAGGTCTTTGAAATCTAAAATAGACCTTGGATCTCTGGTTCTCTTGGGGACCAGGAAGAACGTGGAATAGAAACCCTTGTTCCTCTGCTGCCTGGGCACTGACTCAGTGTCCTTTTTCTGCAGAATGGACTGTACCTCTTCCTGAAGAACCCCTGCATGGGTCAGAGGAAAGGTGGAAGTCAATGCAAGAGTCTCTGAGGACCATTCTACAAGTCCCAGAGTGTAATCCCATTCTACAATCTGAAGAATCCGGGCATCTGTAGTTATGGCTCTTCATTGGTTGAAATGGAGGGAGAACTGGCCTCCGACCACCACCTCTTGGCCAGAGACTGAAAAAGCGGGGTCTGGCTAGGAGCCAGACAGAGGCAGATCTGGCCACTTGGATTGATCTGTCACCTCTGGGGTACTTAGTGTTTGAGCCCAGGAGGAAGGGGTGGGTATGACCGAGGAGACTTTCTTATTCCTCAGGACAGGAGTCTGCTTCAAACTTGTGGGACACCTTGTAAATGGGCAGTCACTGTCTGCTTCTAGGCTGGATATGGTAGCCCACCTGGACAGACTTAATAGCCCTGAAGATGCCTGTAAATCATTACTGATGTCCTGGGCCTCCAGCCCAAAACCATTTTGAGCCATTAAAGGGGCATTCAGCATCTTCTGCTGGACAGCCACTGTAAAGCCTGAGACCCTCAGCCAGGTGTGTCTACAAAGGCTAATGTCTGTGGCAGCAGCCCTGGCCCCAGTATAAGAAATGCATACAAGGCCCTGAGGAGGAGGAGCTTACTGATGTCCTCTTCAGCCTGTAAAGATCTGAGAACCTCCTGTTTCTGGAAACATTCTGGGAGGGTTTGGGCAGCCGCCTTGCCATTCTTCCAGATGGTGATTTGGTACTTGACTACATGTGATTGATAGTTGGCAGTCCCAAAATGGAGGAGGAGGCATTAATCCTCTTACCCCAAAGGTCAGTCTGCCTGGATTCCCTGTCGGGGGGGAGGGTTCAAAGATGCTTGGGCACCTTGGTCCTGTCATGTGCTGCTTCAGTGACCATGGCATTAGTCTCAGGTTGGGCAGCAAAATAAGGCAGGCCCTGAGGAGCATGACAGAGTTTATCTGCCCAGCAGGGCATGGCAGGAACCATGTCTGTATAGTGAAAAACTGCAACTGTGGTAATCTTTAGAGATGGAAGGATAGGAGGATAGGAGGAATGATCTTGGTGGGGGGAGATTCTTGAATCTCCAAGAAGTCCACCAGTTCTCTCCAGGTGGCATATTCTTCCTGAGTATGAAAGCCCATAGCTGAGAACAGCTGCTTCATGACCTTAAAAAAGTTAGGATCCTCAGGAGGGCATCTGGGAGTATGTTTAATAGAGTCCTCACTCACTGAAGAAGCGGTGAACCTATCAGAGAAATATTCTCTCTGCCTCCTCTTCCTCAGGGAGGAGGAGGCCAGAGTGGTACTCCTCTGACATCAACCTGTTCCAGCTCGAGGTCCAATGATCGAGGGCCAATGATGGCCTACGGGCACAGCCAAGAAAGACAAAGTGACATCAACATCGGGCCGTCGATGGTGCCGGAGACCGAGGACTTTAGGGGCCTAACTGATGCACTAGTGCTATAGTAATCCTGGACAAAATATCACTGATGTGAAGACAGGAGAAGGGTGCATTGATGGTAGAGAGTCACCAGCAGAGGGGTGTGAGCCGTTGACGGGTCATAAGTACCTGAGGACCCCAATGTCAGAGGGTCTGGAGAAGCATCAGGCCACAATGGAGGTGCTGTTGCTGATGATTTGAGGGTCGATGAATGGAGGGGCCAATGACCCGACAGTTGTTTGACAGCCTGCCAGAGAAACAGGAGGAAGTGCTGTTAGTGAAGGCCTGGGAGAAGCAGATGCCTGGCTAGAAGAGTGCATCAGTTCAGCAGCAGCAGCCAATGAGGTGCCCCCGAAGAGGAAGAAGAGGCCATCGGGGATTGGGAGTGCTGCTGGGGAGAGCAGTCCCATTGATGGTCTTTTTGTGACTTTTCCCTGAGGACTTGTCTTGGATCTTCAAGGCCAAGGAGCTTGACAAATCCACTAGTAATTAGGAGTGAGGGCCCCCCGAGAACCCCTGCCCAGAGCTGGCTACCTGCTGTGTCATGAGGAATTGCTTCAAAACCTTTTGCATCACCTAAGGGTCATCAGGATAAGTTTCTGCCACAGCTCCCAGTAAGAGGCACCATGGTCAGGCCCAAGAAAGCAGATGCAGAGGTTGTGGCTGTCAGAAGAAGCAATCTTCTTTCTACAACGGCAGTGATGGAAGAGAGAAGTGAAAGGAGAGACTTTTGGCATAAACTGGGTAAAGGAATCTCTTGTTTAAAACAGATCCTAAAAGCTAAGGTAAAAGAAACAAGCATATGCAAAAATGGCACAAACTATGTTGGGGCTTCCAGTAGACCCATGCCATCAGAGTGTTGAAGGCAGGAAATAACTGAGGAGGGAGTGGGACCACTTATTCCTTTATAGGGTTGATGATGTCGACGAGTGACATCAGCATGGGCAGCACCAGTTTTACTGCTGGAAAATCTTCCATGTGTATCCTGCTTCACCGGCAGTAACATTCCTGCAGTGTGGCCTGATGAATAAGATACTCCCGAAGAATATCAGCTCTGACATTTTTTGGTACAATGCCTGTGCATCAGCAGAGCCTGAAGGGGCTGACCATGGCTGAACCATTGAGAGGACAGTACCTGATGGTATAGTGGGCTGTGAATCCCCAGTGGGAGAGGCAGACCAAAGCCGGACCTGACCTTGATGTCTAAGAGACAGTCCAGGGTTGGCAGGACCCATGGCCATAGCAGAGGACCCATCTTTTTCAATAGACTTACCAAGTCTGATAAAAACATAGAGAATGAGGTGAACGGGAATGAATCAGAGAAGTGGCCCTATCCATCTACTACTTATACTTTTCAGAATGGTAGTGTTTCTCTGCCAATTTTATGGACCTGTCCTTCTTCAATGATTCAGTGATGACTGATGTCAACTGCAGGGATCTACAGGCTGCCAGTGAACTGGGAAAATATGTGGTTGATAATGGTGAAGCTGCCTTCAGAGCAACCGGTTTCTCGATTTCAGGAAGCTTTAGAAAAAAACATCTAAAGTTTTTTTGCAACATCTCCTGGTTGCCTGGTTAAAGCTCTGACAAACTGAGCAGGCTTTAATGTCATGGTTTGTACTGAGGCAACAGATACAAATGGAGTGGTCATCATTTTTAAACATCTTAGCATTTCTACAATAGCAATTATAGAACAATGGTTTCTTGTCTTTTGGCAGTGGCATAAATTAAAGTTTTAAAATAACGAACTTAGGGAAGTAGTAATATTAGTGAACAGTTGGAGAAGTTTAATGGCATTTTTCAGTAGCGGTAGACTGATGAGTTGTTAATGGCAGAAGAAAGAACTGAGGTATGCTGGGGATGCTCACTTTATAAAGGCACCAGCAAGGTGCAATAACGTGGATAGCCCCAGCCTGCAAAACATTTCCAGGTGGTAATGACGTCGATAACTTACAGTTTGATGATGTTGCTTAGTGGAGGGAAATATCCTCAAACATTAGGTTTTCTCCCATTTGACGTCTATGGAAATCATCTTTGAGGATAAGTCCCTTAGTCCTTTCTTCCAGTAATGAAAAATAAAGAAGAAAAGACAAAATACTGTTTACATGTGCAGCATTATCATTCATGAGAATAAAAATGATACAATTAAAATGTGGAATTTATTGCTGACAAAAACCGGTTACAAAACTGAAATTGCATCAAGTCATAAAAGGTGGGTGAGTTAAACGTACTGTACTGTCCACCAGGATCAGTCACTTTGTCTTAGATATCACAATTTACCATGTGACAAACTGGAGTAACTGTCATTAGTCTACATCGAGTTCCTGTAGTATCCTGCAAGATATCACAGCAATGACTGAGAGAAGAGCACTTGATCCTGACAAAAGACACTGTACTACATGTGCTTGCAGCTACACTTAATGTGTTGCCTCAGCCCATTACCTGTCATTCAGTGTGTTCTGCCACCCTTCGTTTCCAAGTTACATTTCCCAGCAGACAACTGGCTCATAAGACTGTACAAGCCAGCAGCTATTCAACTGTTTTATGTCCTCAGCCGATCTCCTCTTCAGTGCTTTTATGCTACTTCAGCCTCTTCATCCTTCGGGTCCTATCCACAAAACAGTTTCTCTCCTTCTGTGCCTATGGAAAAAGATGCTTTGTGGCTAAGACCCTTAGTCCTTTTAATTCAGTGATGGAAAAATAAATTAAATAATGTAAGACAAAAGGGTGTAGTGTGCATGTGCATCATTACCATCATTCTTGAGAGTAAAAATATTCATTAAAATGTGCCCATTGTCATCAAAATAACAAACTGAGCTTACCAAAATGTCATCAATTCATAAAGAATGGGTGGAAGGCCTAAATGTACCCCATGCTCACTGCGTAGCATAACAGTTGCCTCAGCCCTTCACCTGTTATTCACAGTGCTCTGTGACCTTTCAATCACCAAGTCACTTTTACCAGCAGATAACTGGCATACAACACTATACAAGCCTTTGACTCCTCAACTGTTATGATGCCTCAACCTATCCCCGTGTTATTTGCTTTGTTCTCTCTCCTGTCATCTATTTGCCTTGTCTCATGTCGATAACCATATCACTTTACTCATGTAAGCAGATGGCTAGCTAGCAAGCAACAGTACAAGTTAAGTGTGACTCAAGTTCTCAGTATAGCTCATTAATACTTCCAGGATGGTATCTCTACATGGCTGGTGTTTGCTTGTTGCCATGCTTATTACCAGCCTGTTTGTTTCTTAACATTGTTTACTTGTTTTACTTTTATCATACTCTAAAATGAAGAAATTGAGGAAATTTTATATTGGATGCATCTTATTGGCCATGGATCCAAAATCAAACCTCAACCAAAACTAGGGTGATTTGACAAAACCAGAAACACCTTGGTTTTGCACACCACTAGTCATGTACCAAAACAAATAAAATTGCCATTTACCTTGTAACTTTATCATTTATCTGCCCCTCCACACACACACACATGTACAGTAAACTGGTTCTTCTCAGGGAGGTTTTCTATAGGTCATGATCTGATCAGGTATGGATTCAGGTCTTGGGATTTCAGGAACTCAGGGAACAATACTCAAATTCACAATATACACTTAAATGCAATACAATGTTCCTTTTCAAACAATGAATCAATGTCAAGCAGTGAAGAATTTGTCTATAACAACACCACACACAACACAGATAGTTAACATTTTGGCTGTACCATCACAAATGCTATTTTAGCCCCACAGGGCTGAAGGCAGGAATGTCAGACAGCTAGGGGCTACTTAGAGGCCTGGGCTGGGGGCCCCACCAGACATCCCCTCCAGAGAACCCAGTTACGAAATGGGCACTAAAACTGGTGAAAATGAGAAAGTCCTATATAGACTATTATTTTTTTTATTTTTATTTATTTATTTTACATCAGTTTACAACCTTGAGCCAGAGGCTCGTTTCCAAAGGTACTCGCCACAAAGAGGACAAAACAAAACAACATTTCATTACTTCATTGCAGATAACAGCATTTTTTTTTTTACATCATAGCAGGCAACAGTTTAGGCAGATATATGCTGTAATTACTTTGTTTACAATAACAGTGTAACAGGTTAGGTATTCACAGGTTAATACAGTTATTCAGATAGGATTGAGAGGTAAGCATACATTGGTTAGGCAGACAACTAGTCTAGTTATACCCTTGACTAGTGCAAATCTGAAGATACTTTCAACTGTTCAGTGTGGGATCCTACCACCTACATTTATAGGCCCCCAGTAACATCAGGGAAAGTGGACTTCATCAACCTGACTCCTGGATACAGCAGCCGACCAGGATGCCCCCTTGCTTTCCTCCTTATCTTCCTTCATCCCCATTGTGTATGGTGGCATGAAATCCACAAGGGTCTGCAATGCATCCTCTTGACGGAGAATTCCCCTGCCACTCAGTCTCCTGCTTCTCTGCCTTTCTCCTCTCCTCTCTTCTCTCCACCATTCCCATAAAATGGTGCCAGTCTCCTCCATTTATGCATGGCCAGGAACAGAACTAACTCATAATTACTGGCAACCTCCTTTATCAAACTGTTTTCAAGCATCTTAAAAATGCTGTAATAACTCAAAAATGAGTTATCACGGCATTTGCAAAACCACCTGTCTCCTCTGTGTGTCACTCATCTGTATTCTGCTTTTTCATTGGTTTGCACTCTGTGAGTGGGCAGGCTGAATAGCTTTAAAAATGGCGGCTCGTTTTCTCGCTTGCCGATGAGCCGTTTTTATTTACCACCCTCCCGATCTCTATTTGATTTTTTAAATGTTTTATCTGGTTGATCCCACCTTCCAAATAGAAAAGGACTATCTGGTTGATCCTGCTGTGTCTCCGGATCGGGAGATGCTGTCGCCGAGAAAAAGGTCAGTCTGAAAGAGAAACGGAGAAATTGTGTGTGTGTGTGTGTGTGTGTGTGTGTGTGTGTGTGTTTGTAAATAGCAGATACTGAGACAGTGTAAACTGTGCATTTTTAAGATGCTTGAAAACAGTTTGATAAAGGGGGTTGCCAGTAATTATAAAAATTAAAAAATAAGCAACTGTGTGTATGTGTTTTTTTTTAACACACCCTCGGTGTGTGATTACCTCATAAACCTCTCGAGCTTCGCTCTCAAGGTTTATGGGTTATCACACACCTTGGGTTAAAAACAAATCACAACACACAGTTGCTCTCTATTATTCTCTATTTAACAGGTAAAACAACCCTGAGGAGAAATGAATGTCACATAGCTTCTTGTTAACATGGGGATACACACACGTGTCAGCGGTGAGAGTAGAGTAAACTGGAAACTTGATCTTTTCACAATTAGCAGGGGTTAGAAATTACACATTTAAAAGGAAACTAGTCAGATTATGTTAACTAAGGCACAAGGGAAAGAACTGGAGTCAACCAGTTTACAGAAATCAGCATAACTATCTCTTCAGCTATAACTGTTGAAATACTTAACGGTTCCCAGACAGCATATTTGTAAGTTTGAAGGCCGGGGGTACAGAACTACAAGCATACATAATAAAACATTATTAGCGAGAGTCAAAGCATCACTGGAGTGCTACTGAATGCAATTATATCTTAAAGGACAGTAAAACTGGCCCTCGTTACTCACAGTGCAAATAGCAATTTTAATTTTTTGGGTACATAACAACTGAAATTAGTACTGAGATGATGCATACTGAATCTGATAAATGGGCATATGCTACAAAGCTGTTAAATATCATTCTTACAATTCCAGTCCCCTTTAAATATTTACAATGAACTATTAAAATACATTTGCACACTCTCAAGTTGTAAATACAGTTCTGCAGGTAGAGAGAGGTGTATAACGTATCATGCTTTTACATTTCCTGAAGCCCATGCGAGCTGTTTGATGACTTTCCTTCTACCCTCTAAATGGAGTCTTGCAACAACTTTGATGCATGACAGTACACTGTCTGGCAGAGTCCTGCTTTCTGTTTTCTGATTCCTGCTTTCTGTTTGCTGGTTCTTTCAAAACACAACAACTTGAACAGCTAAGTTCCAGAAACTGCAAGAAGAGACTAACAAGATCAAAAGGAAAAAATTCAGAGAGCTCAGGTCATGGAATGTATGGAGGCACAGATCTTTGTTGTACAAATTAACAAGCATTTGTCAATGCTGAATGTTGCTTGCTTCTATGTGCTGTTTAGGTATTTGTAAGTCATTGGAATGCAAATATTGAAAATTTGCAAACTTACGAGTGTGCGTAGGAACTGCGCAATGCATGCTCGTAAAACAGTCATTTTTAGGAATTTTTTCACCAAATTTTCAACACAGGCATTTTAAGACCTCTGCTCATGATCAGTGTCACTGTGATTTTCTTAATGTGTCCCATACATTGAGTTCACACACTGACTGCGCCATTGTGCGCTACATTGGCGGAAACATGTTTTGGGCAGGATGTGAAAAATGACAGCTATACTGCTCATGAGGAGGTGTGATAAAATGCAAATGTTGAAAATCTGCTGTGAAAATATTGAAAATTCGCAATCTTACGAGCGTGCATAGGAACTGCGCAATGCACGCTCGTAAAACAGTCATTTTTAGGATTTTTTTCACCAAATTTTCAACATAGCTATTTTAAGACCTATACTCATGAACAGTGTCACTGTGATTTTCTTAATTTGTCCTGTACATTGATTTCACACACCGACTGCGCCATTCTGCGCTACATGGGTGGAAACACATTTTGGGTGAGATGTGAAAAATGACAGCTATACTACTCCTAAGAAGGTCTGGTAAAATGGCAATGTTGAAAATCTGAAGTGAAAATATTGAAATTTCGCAAACTTACGAGCCTGCGTAGGAACTGTGCAACGCACGCCCGTAAAACAGTCATTGTTTGAAATTTTGGCACCAAATTTTCAACATGGGGTTTTTGGGACCCCTTCTCATGAATGATGTCACTGTTATGGCGGTATTCTGGCCCAAAAGGGTGATTTCGCAGTCACTGCGCAGTCACTGCGCGAAATCACCCTTCGGGCCTGAATAACGCCATGACAGTGACATCATTCATGAGAAGCAGTCCCAAAAACCCCATATTGAAAACTGGTGCAAAAATTCCAAAATGGCTGAGATATATAAAGTTGAAACCCCAATATCTAGCCCATTATACAGCTTACCAGCATTTCCTCAGTTATGAAGTCGCTTTGAAGAGTGCAGGCGTGTTCCCAGTCCACAGAGTCCGGAGGTAAGTATGGGTGGGGGTGTGGGGAGGCTGGGTGCACAGTGGGTGGGTGCGGGTTGTGGGAGGGGTTGGGAGGCGTGCCACTGGACCGTTTCGGTTTCAGGTATTTAAAAAAAGATGGCGATGGGACCCTTTGCCACGCTGGGGTGGGCTCCCAGCATTGCGAGGATGTTGAGGGTGTTCAGCGACAGGGATTGGGCACCCGTCGGCCATAGAATTTGTTGCCATGCTGGGGTGGGCTCCCAGCATGGCAAAGAGGAAGCGTTCAGCCGATGGGGATTGAGCACCCCCATCGGCCATGGAAGTTGTGGAGGGGCATTCAGCCGATGGGGGATTAGGCACCCCGTCGGCAAAGGACCACTTGCCACGCTGGGGTGGGCTCCCAGCCTGGCAACTACTACTTGAGGGGAGAGGATGCAGCTCAGCCAGCAGGGATTGTGCACCCGTCGGCTATACAGTGCGTGCTGGGGCGCGCTGCCTACTGCAGGTGGGGGGAGCTGCGCATGATCAGCCTCTTATCGGTGCTCACTCAGGCGTAGCTCCCCTTCAATCAGACTGTATGCTGCATTTTGGAGCATGTCATAGAGAAATTAAAATGCATTGGCTTACAGGGTCAAGCCTGCCAGCACACTGACTGAATTGGAGGAGGAGCTGACACACCTCCGAAATGTCCATGATGGCACTATGTTTCTTGCACATACATGCAAGCAACATAAAAATGGGATGTGTTAGGGTATGTATAAATATGTGGCTTACTTGCCTTCCTGTAAAACTAAATCTCTTTTCTTTGTCTATCTCTCCTGATGTGTGCTGCCTGCTGTCTCCCTTTGGCCTCCCCTTCTCATTCTAATAGTTCATTTTGCTTTCATTTTAAAGCCCTCTATCTATAAAAATATGCCCTCAGTTCTCAGAGGACTTTGTAAAATACAGAATTCATCAGGAACTAAAACATGCTTGGAACTGGAATGGATCAATCCCAATGTTCAAAGAACTGATATATGTTAATATGTCCCTCAAGCCACTCCTTGCTGTATAAGAGTGGTTGCAAGTGCTTTCTGCTGGAGCAAGAGAATTGAAGCAAAGAGAAGCTGAGCTGTTCTGGCTCAAACTGAACTCAATTAAAACCACTCTCATACAGCAATGAGTGGTGATGGGAACATATTAACATATTAATCGAGCTTGATCAATAATATATTAAATTTTTTTTAAACTGTCCCAGATTGTGCCCATTTCAAGGGTATCTGCACATGAGATACTCTTCACAGAATAAGAGTGTCTCACACACAGAGGAAATTAGTGCTTTGATTGGTCAGGGCGCTCCTCAATCTATAATAAAAACCATGATTCCAGAACCATAATGTGAGCGAGGCATAATGAACCATAGTTGTTCCAGTACTAGAATGCGAAACCAGCTAGAATGCAATAATGCATCTGAAACTGGTGGTTCCATAAACGAGTGCATCCAGACCATTGTAATACAGAAATGGGTTGCATCATTCTGGATACATTCCAGTTCTAGGTACATTCCAGGTGTGGAAAGACTTGCTGCATTCTAACTTTTTGACACACTAGTTTCAGTACTGTTTGAGTTCCACATGCCTGGTTCTGGGTGCATTCTGGTTTTGAAACCATTCCAAAACTTACCAAGTCACAAAAAGCCAGTATAATACAGATGTTTTCTGGTTCCAGATGAAATCTGGTCTTCCTGCATATAGTGGTGCCAGGCAGGATGCAGTAAAGCTGCAGTATATCACAGCATGCTGCAGCATACTGATGGATACTGATGGGAACAGTGTAATTCAATTGTAATCAAACCCTTTAGTAATGCAGCATTTTGTGGCATGTCACTTATTGTAAGTTACTGCATTGCGTCATGGATGGCTCTTCTGTACCCTATTTAGAGCGCCAAGGTGTTTTTTTAATCCATAAAATTTCTAGTTATGCCAACTGGTATTTTCAAAATCATAAAGTAGGCAAAATTCTAGTTTTGTCCGGTGGTATTTTCAAAAGTCACAAAATGGATGCAACTCCTAGTTATGTTCATATCAGAGACTGCTTCATGTATAGGCTAGGACTGGGCAAAATTAGCAAATTCTGCTTTTATAGAATTTTTACAGTTCTACACATTTCATGAAATTACAGAGAACATTGTGTGATTTTTTTTTCAATTCTTTAATTAGACATAACATATTCATGCATATAGCTGGAGACCTGATGTTTGCCATGTGTACTTTGTGTAAGGGGCTCCTATGGGGTGCCAAGTCTTAAGACATTTGGTAAGGGGTGTGGAACTTTCAGGGGCTAAAATCTGGCAATTTATTTTTGTGAAAATATCTTAAATATTTTTTCTGCTTACAATGTAGCCACCTTTGGAGCTATAGTAGGTATTTGAAAAAAGTTTATTTGAAAATGTAACAGGAATGAGTGCTTATTGACAGACAATGTACATCTGAGAAAAGACGGGCACTTACCTCCTCTCAATGACAGCACTCCAGATTTCCTCCATGATCTGTTCTCCTTATTTATGCATTCCAAGGCAGGACAGAGTGGGGTCTCTGAGTTCTGACATTTGTACATTATCATCTTTGTACGTTATTCCTTTACATGACAGACATGACTTACATGGTTTGCTTTTTGAGCACTAAATGCACAAAAAGAACAGATAACTGAGTGAAGTCTGAGTTCTATCATTGAGATGTGGTGAGTGCCCCTAATTTTGCTTGTCTCAGCTGAAAATGTATATGCATACTTTTTGGAAGGATCTTAGAAACTGATAAATAGGGAGGTAGTTGGTTAATTTCTAGTACATTATGAGCTCATACTTTCACAGTTTATTTTTAAATGTTGTGAACATGTTCAAAATATTTGGATGGTTGTAATTCTGCTACTATTGCAGGTATACATCCCAAATTTGGTATGCATACCTGATACCAACAGGACCTGGAATCTAATAAAGCTGTATAACTGTGGTTTAATAGGCTAACATTTACCATGGAAATTTCAGAAGATACTTGGCAAAATTTGCTCAAAAATTGATGGAAACATAAATGCCACTAGAATTCCACTTGTGGAATTTGACTTTCTCAAAACAGTTATCATCACTGAATCCATTTAGCTATGATGAGTTGGTTGCATTGCTGCAGTTTCTTTCTGGGTGACTGTTTTTTTGACCCTGTTTTTTTACTCTGAGCTTGACCAGATGGACTCTTGTGGACTTGTATGGCACACACATTTCCTCCCTGCTTTTCACAGACAAGCTCACTTTAAAGAGAGCCACCTACTCCTTTTCCTGTAGAAGCTATCCATTTGGAATAGCATAATTTCTCCTTCTTAGTTTCCCAGTCATTTCCTCCACCAGGTCTCTTTGAGTTTCTCTAAGTTCTGGGCTTCCAAGTGTATTTGGTGCTCAGACCAGTTGATTTTGAGGGCTTAATTCTCATATGACCTGCTTGCAAGTGAGAATTGTCACTGTACTTCTAATCCTACTCCTACCCCATCTCTCCCTCATCCTACAGCCTCCCTTCCCCTCCTGTTTTGCCCCTACCCCATCAATCACTTTTTTGAGGCCTGACAAATGCCCATGGCTGAACCACTCTTTTTGTGTCCATTCCAAGTCTCAGCTACATCTAGCTACCTGCCCCTGACCCACTTTCCCTAAATGTAATGTATTTCAGCTGCTTAAAAATGTCTGTACACATTTCTTCATTGTTACTCAATGCTATGTAATGTTTGTATTGTACCTCAATTGACGTGGAACCTTTGTAAAAGAGCCTTGGCTCAAAGGTACTTGTAATCCTAGACTCTAAATAAAAAATATAGTTCAAATCCCCTTGACTTCTTTTTATATTGACATGACCATGCCTCCTCCCCAGCCCCTTGCAGAACTTCAGTCCATCTTGGCTTGGCTATTGATCACATTCATTTGACTTGTACTGCAGGCAGCAACTCGCCTTACCTGACCTAGTATCATGGCCCTGCAGTAGTTCCTCATTCATCACTCCTGTGAAGGTAATGTCCAGCATTGTGCTCCATCATGACTAATGATATCCAGATATTTCTGTCACAATGGTCTCAGTCATAACTAGAGTTAATGCTTGGCATCCCTTGGTGCCACTGTTTTTATGTTCTAAGAATATACATTGTTATATAGAAGGTTGTTAAAGGGTCAGCAGATGGCTTTGTACAAAAACAATGCTATGCATTCATGTGCTTCTGTAAGTCTTT
Organism: Neoceratodus forsteri; assembly: GCA_016271365.2. Classification (NCBI taxonomy): domain Eukaryota; kingdom Metazoa; phylum Chordata; order Ceratodontiformes; family Ceratodontidae; genus Neoceratodus; species Neoceratodus forsteri. The sequence continues at coordinate 174,667,376 of CM057457.1, read as the reverse complement.
TAGTCGGTGAGCTTCAGTTGTTAGCTGGCATATTACAAGAAGGCAGGCTAGTGCAGAGTGAAGTCCATGACTATTCTTTGTGGTTCTTCACTTAAACTACTGACCTAGTGTTTGGTGCCACTATACATTACTTTTACTGAGGAGCCTCCTAGGAATGCTACTCTATTGCCACTGTACCCAGCCTTTTCCTTCCTCCACAGTGGCATGTCAAGTGTGCAACTGTGCCAAATGTATGGATATGGCTTCGATAAAAGCATCACAAAATTCCACAAGTTTTCACAAAAGCTCATTCAATTCAACTTTAACTACTGATGTTATTTTACAATCTTTTGCTGCTTATAATTTGGTCAGCCTTTGAGAAAGATATTAGTTGACACACACAACCACATTTAGGGGCAGTGAACATGCGATATGATATTTTCTGCCAGTCTTTGTGTTCTCTAGTTTTAAAGTTATAGAGGCCTAAAATTCTGCAGTTTACATACTTAATTTTTTTATTTAAAAGTTTGGTGACCAGGAGAGGCACATTGAGACAAGACTTGTTTCCAGGTGCAGCCTGAGGAAAGGGAAATAAGGAAGCAAAAAGCAGCTACATTGTTTTGTAAGATACAATAGTTGAGGTAGAACCACTGAGCACATGATCAACAAATAATACATAACTTAAACAAGTAATACAAAATACAAAATGGGAGTGTTCCAAGGTGCATAGGTAGAGCAAGACAATACAGCATGATGCAGTGTAACAGCAGTCTACAAGGATGCGTGATCAGCTACGCACAAACTGATAAGAGTCCAAATATTAGATGAGAGTGGTCAGGGGAGGAGAACTGGGTAGATGGGAGGGAAATAGGGGAATACAGGAGCAGGAAATGAGAGAGTGGAGAGTAGAAATTGCTAGTAAAATGGTGAGAGGGGAGACAAGGGTAGGGAAGGAGGACTGTACCAGGAGTGAGGACTAGAGAGGTGGATGACATGTACAGGATGAATAGAGGGAGTGGCAGAGGGCATGTTTAAAGGAGTGAAAATATGGTGACAGACAGAGTGGGGAGGAGAGAGAGTTCCAAATATGGGGAAGCTGGTAGGAGAACCCCACCTGCCTAGAATTAAAGTGGGGTTGGGGAAGGTCAAAGGTGCAAGGGTCTCTAGAGCGAAAACTGTAAGAAGAGTGGGAGGAAAAAAAAGAGGAAATGTAAGGGGCGAGGAACCCAAACCTATATTTGGAGATAAGTGTAGAGGCATGGGGCTGTTGGTGGGAGGAAAGGTAGGAGAGAGGGAGAGGGAGGAGTAAAGGTTGCAGTGGTGAGTGGGGAGGGGAATTAGTGGCAAAACAGCTGAAGATGTTGAAACAAGAGTCCAACCTGCAGAGGGAAGCGGAGGAGGTGGACCCATGAATGACATCTGCTTAGTAAAAAATAGGTAAGATAGTTTTTGTGAGCAGTTCACAGCAGACTATAAAAAAAGAGGGCATCCTTGTTCCTAAACATCGCACTGAGCTTTGGGTGGAGCTTGGCATGGATATAGTCAAGGTGGGTTGAGTAGTTGAGTTGGTTGTCCAGCCAGATGCCTAGGTACTTAAAGGCAGTGACTGTGTCCAGGATGGTGCCATCAAGGGTGGAAAAGGAGGGGAGTGGGGACAGCTTGGAGAGTTTTTGAGAGGTTCAGAAGGTCATGGTCACTGTTTTCTTTGCATTGACTTTATGTTGGTTGGCTTGGAACCTGAAACCAATGCAAAACATGGGTGAAGTCGCTCTGTAGTTGTGCAGTCACCAAGGAGAGAGAGGGGCCTGAAGTGTAAAGAATAGTGTCATCAGCATAAAGGTGAATTTGGGAAGAGGAGCAGATAGAGGGGAGGTTATTAAGTAAGACAGAAAAGAGTATGGGGCCAAGGATAGAGCTTTGGGGAATGCCAGCCAGAATGGGGAGGGCATCCTCAAATAGGACATGTTGTGTGCAACAGGACAGATATCATCTGAACCAGTTGACTGTTTGGGGGCAGCAGATCAGAGTCTAGAGAGTAGGACAGGATGAGAGACAGAGTCAAAGGACTTTGCTAGATTGAGAAAAAAGGCAGAGCTGAGGTGCCTGTGTTCCATACCAGTGAGGATGGCATCAGTGACCCTGAGAAGTGAAGATACTGTTGAACTGTTTTTACAGAAGCCAGACTGGTGGATGGTGGAAATTAGAAGAGGAGGATAAGAAGTGAGTAAGTCTGGTAAGGACTAGGGACTCCTGGAGCTTGGCTAGTACAGGAAGGAGGGAGATGGGGTGGTAGTTTCCAGGTGAGGAGTGCTCACCACATTTGTGAATGGGATCACTTTGGTGGATTTTCAGGCCAGAGGGACTGGACAGGGAGTGAATGAGAAGTTGAGCAGGTGGAACCAGGGGAAGGGCTATAACAGGCTGTTATTTGAAGGAGGAGAGGGTTGACACCATCAGGACTAGATTTGCAAGGGTTCAGAGATAGAAGTGCATGGAAAACTTCTTGGGCTGAAATGGGGGAGAACTGGAATTCATTGTGTGGAATGGCAGAGGGTGGAGTTTGGGGTGTGGGTGCAGGGCTAGTAAATAGGACACAGGTGGTGAAGAATGTGTTCAATGTGGAGGCAATGGTGAAAGGGTCACTGATTAGCTTGTTGTCAATGAGGAGTGGGGACAGGTATTTGAGGGGGTCGAGGAGGGATGAAGGGGTCTGCCAGATGTTGTGAGGTGTGTTTAGGTTTTTCCAAAGGGTGGTCCTGAAGTAAAGGGCCTTGACAACATAAATCACTTTGGTGCAGGAGTGTCTTAGTGAGCAGTAGGTAGAGGTGTCACTATTGGAGGGGTACAACTTATACTGTGGCCATGCATGGTCATGGGAGTTGCAGAGTTTGATGATATCAGTGGAGATCCATGGATGGTGGAAGTGTCTGACTCTACATCATCAGGGAGGGCATGAAAGTTTCAGGCTTTATTCAGGAAGTGGCAGAAAAGGGAAAGGGCAGAGTTAATGTCAGTTGCAGAATAAGAGAGATCAGTCAGAAGAAGCCAGATCATGGAGGAGGTTGTCCGTGTTTAGAGAACATAATGATCTAACCCAGCAGTAGGTGGGGGTGGAGAGGGGCCAATACAGTTTATGAACACAATAAGTCATGTAATGATCACTGAAAATATCAGGGAGTGTACCAGCAGAGATGATCCGGTGAGGGTGTGTGGCTTAGACCCAGTCCAAGAGGGTATGGTTATTGAAATGGTGGATAGACCTAGTGGGTTCACTAATGAGCTGGTGGAGGTTTAGTGATTCAATATGTTGAGTGGTGGACTTAAGGGCAGGGAGACCCAGTTCAAGTTAAAGTCCCCAAGTTAGATGAGTTCATCAGAAGATGCAAGGTTTGTGATGGAGGAGAGAATGTCAAAAAGGGAGAAGGGCAGAGGATCTGAGGGAGGTGTAAAGAACTCCAATGAAGATGGGAAGAGAAGAGAGGAGTTTTAGTTGAATGAGAAGGAGGCTCCCATGAGCTGTGGGCACTGATTCATGAATGGTGATAGAGCAGATTAGTTTTTGCTGTATTTTTTACATACTTGTAAAACATAATTTTCAAATTTATGAAGGTCTGGAGGCTTATAACTCAATTTTTGTAAAGCTAGGGATCCAAAATGTGTACACTTCTCCATGAGGTTTGGTAAAGTCACCATACCCAATTTGTTTATCATTGGACAAAGACTTTTTAAATTAGATGGAAATAACTGAAATTTAAATTTTGGTGAGATTTTGCAACATTTTCCTGGAAATTCACAGAAACAAAATTATAAATTTGATAGAATTCTGCTGGCAGAAGCTTGATTTTACCCACCCCTAATCTAGACTATTTTCTATCTTGTTGGAGCTATCTTCAGAAGTAAGATGTTGGAGCAGCATTTCTAGCTATTTTATGGGATTCTGGTTTTTGATAACAATCGCTAGCTAGAGATGTACAGTAAATGACAGACCAGGTTACACTCATTATGAAAGTTGAGTCCAGGCACATTTATATTTGAACTTCGCAAACTGGACATAACTAAGTCAGAGTTTTGTCTTATCTCCAAACTTGTAAAATAGAATACTGTATCTAGACACAGGTATTGAAAATCTCCATTCTCTGAGTCTATGATATTGTGAATTACAAAATTAGCTGCAGGTTTTTCTCTAGCTTCTCAAGAGAAATTCATGAAATGAAATTTAGGACTGAAAAACAGGTTTTTAAAGAATTTCTGAAAATGTGTACTAACTGCCTTAATAAAATGGGTTCTGGAACGCCTCCACTCTGACTGGCTGTTGGTGGCCAAAATGTGTGTGTTTATCGCTGCACGACCACACACCTTTGCATTTCTTTCGGTACCTGAGCCACTTGATATTGTGAAATCACTACTACATCTGAATATAACAATAGAACTTGACATACAGTAATGTTCTTACTACATTTTGTCTATTTCTTACAGCACAAGCAGATCCCAGCCAAGAAAAAAGTATCGCTTTCAAATTGCAGAGAGTAGTCTGTCTCCATTTTTACTCTTATTTTGTTGTCCTGCCAATTTTATAAGCACTATAAGACATTACTAGGTATGTGGCTGTGCTAAACAAACTGCATTTCTCAAGAACTAAAAGCATTCAACCTTTGACCTTCTCACACCCCAGGGTGTGGGGTCATCCCAGCACAAACTTACACTTGGTCACGTCTTTAAGCAATAAGCCATGAGGGTGTGTGGGTTATCAGGGGATTTACTACGGTTGGCGTGGTTTGCCCATGAGGTGCAGCCGAGTGGGTAAATCCTCATCATCCGTGGTAAATCCCCCGAAAATCCACCCCCCCCCCAAGTGGCTTATTGCGATTATACCATGGTATATTTTTGGGAGATACAAAAATAATAAAATAAAATATGTTTCTTTTTGTATTTTATGTTATTTTTATTGTATTTGTTGGTCTGCCACAAAAAAATATTCCTTGGTTCTTTGAGTTGTGCTTGGTTGCCAGGGTGTTGCTATGGCTGCTGAGCTGGAGGGAGAATACAGGGTATTCAGAATGATCATTCATCACTGCAGTGTAGCGAGAGAGCTCTATTATTAGAAGTCTAGAAGAGGAATGGTTAATTGCTGTAGCAGACTCTCGCTTCGTGTGTTTTTTTTTTCCTGTGGAACCACACAGAGCAGTGGAGAATAGAAATGTACAGCACACTATCCTTACTTGTTTTTTTCCACTCAGCACTGGGAATTCAGACACAGAAAGCAGGACTGTAAGAGAGACAAAGCGTGAATGAACAGGACATGGAGTCTGTGTTGTTGAGAGACAGGGGATGGATTAGATTTTTTTTTTCTTGTGGCCAAAAGCGGGGATTCAGAGACAGAGGATTGCACTAGGAAGTAGCAATGGAGCCAAGTAGATGGCGAACAATTTTTATGAGGCTGAATTCAGTAGACATGTTTATGTGCAAGAAAACTACTTTATTTAAATTTAGTTATGTACTGCAACATGGTGAACTGTGTTTAAATTTCACGATCACGTCTGTGAGACGCTAGTTAAGTGGGATTCAACATGCCGGTTTAAATTTTGTGGTTTTGGGGTAGGATTCATTTTTTTGCTATGCGGCTGGCTGGCACCTTTTGTGGTGATTATCAGGATTTACAACAGAGGTAAAGTGCCAGCCTGCCGTTCTCATTGGTCGGTGTCCGAGGTCCATGGTATAATATTGCTTAATTAATGTAATGACTGGCAATGGACATACTCACTTGATTCAATTTAGTTGCTCACTTGGGTGTGTGCATATTGTACTATTCACCTGTTCCACATTTAAAGGAATATATGTCATTTTTAGACTTGTATTGATAATCAGTTGGCATTTGCAGATTGCCGTAGGCGAGGTTGAAAAGACTACACAGACAAAGAGCAATTCCGGTACAACACACCTAAAAGGTATAAATTGCATTTTAAAAAAAACAGAAAGAAACAATTAAACAAAACAAATAACTTCAATACTTTTCAAACAAGAAATGAAAATCACAAAGAAGCACAGCTCAGAGAGTATGGGTTGCTAACTCCCTAAATTTCTCTGTGCCTGACCTCCCCTTGGAGATTGGATTCTCGCTGGTTCACTCACCAACTGCATCTGCCTTCTGCTTCTCAGGGTGTTCTTTTTATAGCCAGAAAACTCCTCCCTAATATCTGCTTCTCTTATATTTTTATTATTCCATATCTCACTTAATATTCACAATTTACAATACAGAGATCCTGGTGTATCTGACACAACCTAAATATTCAACATTGGCTTTATTAGTTTAATATAAAACAATATTTTCAGACAGCAATTCATGTTTGAACAGAAAGATGGGCTATATTATCAAAACTCTGCCCCTTTGTCATTTGATGGGCATCTGACATTCATGTAAATGGAGTAGTAAAGGTGCTGCTCACTCCATATAGGAGCTTACACCCAGCTATGAAAAAGATATTGATTGGTCCCTGGGACTACGCTCGAGCAGATCACTTATGGCTCTCTGCTCAGTAAGTATAACAAGAAAAAAAAAACACAGGCCCAGATATTCAAACTGCACCCAAAAAGTGTGCAACAGCAGGAGCAAGTGCAAGTCCACTGCGCCCATGGCAAGAAGAGTGATATTCAAAAACTGCACAGGCCAAGATGCGCCTATGGCCGACGACTGAATATCGCACCACCTGCACCATAATGCAACTAGGGATGTGAAGCTGAGTATATCTGATGCACCATAGTGCAACAAGGGATGCTCAGTGGAGCAGTCCAGATGCGCCATAGTGCAACCAGGGATGCCCCCTGCAGCAGGTCAGCAATGCAACAGCACAACCAAGGATGCAGGGGCCCACCACCCATGCCACAGATGGGCAGAGGAACACACAGCAGAACAGACACTGTCCCCCACACCCCATGCACTGCATAACTTGGGGAGAGCTGGAATAACCACTGGCCCATGGATTCCAGCAACCAACCCACAGCTAGGCCATGGTGCCCCAACACACCCCCTGGCAAGCTGTGACTGGCACACAAGGAGGGCTGACCACCCAGTACCACACAATCCCACCAATGCAGAGCACACCCTGCACCATGATCCCCATACACCCTGTCCAGGAGTAGCGCCCAACAGTGCAGGACACCCCATGCATGCCACCACCCCTATTGTGACAATGCAACCTTGTGCACCATGGAGCCATGCAAGGCAGCCCCATCATGAGCACCCTGCAGTGGGCGGCAGCAGACAACGATGCAACAGATGCATACACAGTGCCACCCTGCATGCCCCCCCGAGGTACAGCTGAGAGACCGACCATGCGTCAGCACACTAGGTATCCCACATGCAACAGGGCATGCCCCGTACCTCACCTCCAGTGGTACAGCACCCTGCACACCTTCCCAAGGACACATCCCGTCCCAGCACTGGCCACAACAGCCAGCACAGACATGCACAGTGCAGCATGGAGGCATGAACCACACAGGATGCAACACAGTGCATGGACAAATACCCACCCATACCCAAGGGCACATCAACACAGGGACACAGTAGTGGGTCAACCAAGCCACTGGCATGTGGCCACGGCTGATGTGTACACACGGCCAGCACCCCTACATTGCACAGGTGTGCCAGCCACCCTGCGCAGGCACCATGAAGCTGTCTGCCACCAGCATGCTGTTGGAGCACAAGTGACAGAGACTGGAGCACATCCCCTGCAACAGACACAAGTGACAGCATGGAGGGAGGACAACAACAGGGGAGGCCACAGTGCCACCGGAGGCAGATGTGCACCATACTGGTGATGGCAGGCAACCTAGCATTGTGCCAGGTACAGTTGTTATCCAGCATGGACAGCCACCACTGACATGCCAGCAGACCGTGTATATCACAGACATGCAAGGGTGTCAGCTGCACAGGCCATGGACGGTCTGACAGGGGTGCCATACACACAGTGCAGGCCCTGTGGACCACTGCACACAGGCATCCAGTGCACAGAGTACAACACACAGACCACAGACAGTAACTGATCCACCTGCCACACCATAGGGTTCCTCTGCACACACACACACACACACACACACACACACACACACACACATATGGACCACCGAAATCAGGACCCCACGAGTTGTCATAACAAAATGCATATATTAAAAGATGTAACATAAAAACTATATACAATTATTTACAAGGGGAAGGGACACATAACAGGTGAGGCGGGTGAGGGCAGGGAGGTAAGAAAAACATATGGGAGAGGAAGAAGGGGTATAAAGGTGGATCAAAGGGAGAAGGTGGTAGCCAGGGCATGGGGACATCAACGTACCCCAGTCCTCCTCATCATGGCACCGATGTCTGCTTCTCCTTCTCCTCCTCACCCCGTGGCGGTGGATCCTTTGAAGAAGCTACAAGGTCTCCCTCACCACCTGAAGCAGCTCACGTAGACTCCTCTGCATGTCCTGGAGTTACTGTCCATCTAGGATGAGGGAGTCAATAAGTGTGACTGTCCAGCCCCCTGAAGCCCACCCATTGTGCATGGCATGCAGCCATGTACCACTCCCCTGTGATGGTGTGCGACCACCCAGAGTGACCGTGTCCACAAGATCTGCCCACCCAGGCAGCCACAGCCATGTGGACCACTGCACACACCCACTGCCTATGTCCTGCACAGAACCACCATGGCCATACAGTGACTTGGCTACGCTGATAGAAGGCAGTGACAGCCATGTGCCGGTGCATGCATGGACCACCATTGATGCACTCCCAGACATGCAGTGCCACTGGACAGTGCTGACTGTAACAAAGTTGAGTTGCATGGCAGTGGTGTCAATGGATGCTGGCGCCCTTCACCCAGTTATACACCATGCAATAGTAATCATGGATGTAAGGCACTCGCCATCGTCAGGATATCCCAGGCACCACGGACCACCATCATCCCTCCTGGCCCACTGGTCCTCCATGTGGCACCTCTGGTCCCAGTTCTGCCAGCGTTCTTCGGGCCCTAAGGTGCAAACATGGAGAGAGGAACATCAGTACAATCTGGTTACAAAGTCCCCCCACCCCCATGTGTGTGCAGTCCCACCCGGCCATACCCATCCACCCCACACCTCGATACCACCAGCACGGCCAACACCGGATGCCCCCCCATGTGCCAGACACATGCAACTGTAATACCCATATGGGCGATAATAGTGTATGGATGTTGTACCTACTTGGCACCATGCCCCTCCTGGCATGTGCCTGCAGGTGGGCAAGCAGGTCCAGCTCCCTGTGCCTCAGGTCCCCATAACAATGGCGGTACTGCTCCGCCGTTTGCCCCATACCAGTGGCCTCCTCCAGGGCATTGGCCACCTGCTGCCAGACTGCACTTCTGGCCCTCTTCAGGGGTGCCTCTCCATACAAAGCCCCAGCATGGGGCTCAACTATAGCCACCAGGTTGGCTAGCTCAACCTGTCTCCAAAGGACTGCACGCCTCCATGCCATCTCTGCTGTCTGGTTGAATCAAAATGGCACTCAGCAGCGCAGTCCTACCACGTGTAGATGCTGCATGGTACAGCATTGACATTCCCTATCGCTCTGTCACCAAACAGCGCGATAGTGGTGCACCCATGCCTGACGTATGGTGCCTAGGGGGCAAAGGTTGGGCACAGGGTCAAAGGTCTCTGGAGCACGGACAGCACAGTGCGTTGGAACCTAAACGCATATAGCGCATTGGGTGCCTATATTGCCACCTCCGTAGCGGCCTACAGTGCTGTTTCCTCAGTGCGCCTATGATGCTCCAGTACCACAGTGCCATATATGTGAACAGCACTGTAGCGCCACTGGCACAATGGTGGCCATGCCCTGCATTGCCTCCCATGCACAGCATGTCAGCAGTGTGTCAGGCACCTGTGTCATTAACCCAGGCATGCACAGTTAGCTGTGTACTGTGCATGTCACAGAACTGTGCCCTTGGCTCAGCACATTCAACACAACTGCACAAAGCGCAACAGCATAATATTCAGCTAGCATATGCAGATCATCTAAACAGCCATTCAATGGTGCAGTCACTGCATTTGCATCCACTTAAAGATGCGCCTCACCTCATTTGCATGGGTTGCGGTATAAAAATGTGACATTGGGCTGCACTGGCCATAGTCGGTTACTGCAGTCTATTGCAGTGAGTTGCATGCTGTTTGGGAGTGTGGACTGTGGTGTCTGGAACATGCATGGGACTGCACAGTAACAGGTAACACCTGCTATTCTCACAGGATGAATCATGACTGATCATGTGGTGAAGGAAGAGGAACAGAGTCGTGGGAGTAAGAGGAGGCCAAACTTTACAAAGGCAGAAACAGATGCCCTGTTTGAGGCCTACCTCGACCAGGAGCTGCTTCTCAGCGAATGCCAGAGAACACCACAGGCCCATGCTGCTACATGGGAGGAGGTGGCACGTGCTGTCAACCTGCGTGGCAGCCACCAGCACTCTGTGCAGGAGTGCAAAAAGAAGATGGCACGGACAGGCAGAGAATTAAAGAGAAGGTGGCTGCCATCAGGGCAGCATGGTCTGTGACCGCTGGGGGACAGCTGGAGGGGCAACACCTGACCCCACAGGAAGAGCAGGTTGCTGACAGCCTGCAGCATTGTGCCATTGACTGTGTTCCGGGTGGTGGATTCCAGATGGGTGGTAGCCCGTCACTGCATGGTAGGTCATGGTCTGTCTATTGGGGGAGACAGGATAGGTCACATGCAGGAATGCTGCTTTTTTTCCCCCTTACAGCTCCTGAGCATCTACATGGGTCAGCGGTGGTGGGCTTCTCCACTGAGGCCAGTATCATGGAGATGGAGGAGGGCCCATCCACCTCCACAGGAATACAGGATTCAGGGTGACAGTGGGCCCGCCTGGACATCTGGACTGATGTTGGTGCAGCAGGTGTGGAGAGGCCCTGCCCGTGTCCCAGCATGTCAGCGTCCATGGATGCCAGCATGCTGAGACTCGAGCTGGTGCCGGATCCATCACCGATGATGATGGCGCTAACATCATGGGCAGTGACACGTGTGAGCCACAGGATGGCCACACAGCAGGTGACATCATGGCCATGGCTGTGGGTGGTGCCGCCGTGGAGGGCTGCGTGTCATCACAGTCCCAGCCTGTGCCTGTCTGCACCAGTGGGGCAGCACTAGTGTGTGTCCAGGACAGTGGGACTGTTGTGGCCACTGTGGCAGCACCATTGAGCCCTGGAGAGTGGTAGCTGGAGGGGCAGTATCAGCAGTAGACCAATGGCCATGGGGGTACAGTGTCAGGGGGCCTGGCTCTGGTGTGCAGTGCCCACCCTCAAGGGGTGATGAGCATCAGGGCTGCAAACACCCTGAGGGACAGCATGCCAATCAGGCAGATGACCTCTTAGATGAGCATACCCACATACTGCAAGCATCAGTCAAACAGCATATGCGGCATGTGAGGGCAGTGGATGCATTGAGTGTGGCTATGTGCCAGGCAGAGGAGTGGCACAGCAGAGACACCACTCTGTTCCTGGCAGGGATGGACCTGTTGCGGGAGGATGTGACTGCTGCCATTGACAGGCAGACACAGGCATTCACAGCTGTCATGGCCACAATGGGCACACAGTTATTTGCCCATGCATCGCAGACACTGCACAGTGCAATGTCCACTCCCCATTCCTGGCATCGTGCGACACCATCCTTGTCAACACCGAGTTCAGCTGTGGGCATCCCGAGCAAGCCTGGCGCAGGCATGTTTGGTGTGCTGCAGACCCCTGCATGAGCATGGTTGCATTCATGCAGTGGAACCCCTGGGGGACTGTTGGTGCCACCCCATGAGGCTAGTGGTCAGCCTGTCACTGCTGGCGGGTCTTGGTGGGGCTGCCCATGCATCTGTGGTGGCCGTGGCACTGTGGCATGTGGCTGATCGGTCTCCCAGCATGGCTACTGTCCGATGCTGCCCTGTGTGCATTGTGTTGTTCAGCGGGCAATGCACATTCCATCTGTACACCCTACCAGCAGATGTCCTCTATAGCGTGTACATGATGCTGCCTATGTTGTGCTATATGCCACTGTGCAATAATGCCCAGGGTCTGACACATGCACAGTGACAGGCAGTGGGTGTGGTGGTCTGTGGACATGTGTGTGGCTAGGGGTGGCAGTCTGGGTCAGCATGCCTCCTACCCTTTGTGCATGTCTTGTGAGGTGTGTGTGTATGTGTGTGTGTGTGTGTATGTATGACCGCGTGCCATGTTAGATCTCACCCATCCCTGGTGGAGTGTGTGGTCCCATGCTCGGCCATTTCCTTTCACATCATGCACCCCTGGTGTGTGTCCATGTGTGTTTGTGGGTTGTGCCTTTGATACTGGTGGTTGCACATAGCCCCATAAATTACCTGGGTTGGCTGAAGTGCTCCTCTGTGATGGTGTTCTGGTGCAGCTGTGCCAGCTGGAGCAGTCGGGGGTTCTGTCGCCCAAGGGGGGGGGCTGCTTATCACCATCATCACCAGCATCCTCATCGTCCCCATCACTGTCCCCCTCTTCGACCTGTATGGCTATCCCACAGTTATTGGCCATGTTGTGCAGGATACAACAGGCCAGGAATAGCCCGCCGGCCTTTGAGGGGCTGTATTGTAGGGCACCATCAGACATGTCCAGGCAACGGAAATGTGCCTTCAGCATCCCGAACACCCGGTCGATGACATTGCATGTGGTGGCATGTGCCTCATTATAGCATTGCTGTGATGGGGTCACGAGCCATCGGTATGGTGTGAGCAGCCAGGGAAAGAGTGGGTATCCACTGTCACCTGTGTGTAGAGGGTGGTGGTTAGTTTGGTGATCAGCATCGCCCTGCCTTGGGCCATGTAGGCCACTATCCGTGTCACCTCTGACCATGCCACTCCCAAGCTCTATGTTTTTCCATGTGATTTGCATACTCACCCACTAAGTGGTCAGTGGGGATATCCCCACTCTCAAATCTGTGGCACAGTGCTGACTGATGCCAGATGAAGGCATCATGTGCTCCCCCAGGGTCCGTGGCACAGACATTGATTATGCACCCCCGGCATCACACACCACCTGGCAGTTGATGCTTGCATAGCCCTTCCGATTGATATATGCGGCCCCCTCTTGGCCAAGTGGTGTGGCGATGGCCACATGGGTGCAGTATATTGCCCCTAGCACACCAGGCATATGTGCTTCCCTGTGGAACTCCTGTATGTTTGCTGTGCACTCTGCTGGTGTGCTGGGGAAATGGATGTACTCCACAGCATGTGACAGCAGTGCACTGAGGAACTGGGTGAGGTGGCGTGACGCGGCCAACTGGGTTATGTCTGTGGTGTCCCCTGTTGGTCTCTGGAAGGTACCTATGGTGAGCAAGCACATGCAAGCTGTCACTTTAGTCTCCACTGACAGAGCATGGCTCCGTCGTGTGGGTACCTGCATCACATCACTGCACAGCTCACAGAGCCACCTAAGAATTGCCCAATTCAGTCGGTACCATCCCACGATCTCCAGATCGCTGTACAGCTTGAAGCTGGTGTGGGCTAGGTACTGCCTGTTGGGGACATACCACTGATGGGCCCTTCCATGGCCATGCCCCCCTGTTGCCTGCCTTCTCACCCCCCTCACTACTGCCTCCATCTGGATGGTGGCACTGACCATGTCCCTGGCTTGTGTCCCCCCAGCAGCTGTTTCTGTGTTTCTCCCACTGTCCAGGCTGCTACTTCCCCTGCACTGGGAACACCTTCCTGTGGTGGCCTCAGTGTTGTGTGGCACTTTTCCCTTCTGCACTGTCTTTGGCTGTGGCTCCCCACACCTTCCCTGTGGGTTCAGGGTGCCCTTTCTCTGTCCTGCCCTGTGTGTGTGTGTGCGTGTGTGTGTTTTCTGTGTGTGTCCCTCCTTCCCTGTGTGTATGCCTAGTGGTCAGCCACATGTGCCTTCCCTATAGTGTTCTTGTGCCTCTCCTTTGTTCCTTTTTATTTTGGCTCATTTCCGCTATCGCGCAACTTCCGCTTGCTCCCCTATTGCGCATGGTGCATGTTGTTGAATTTCACACTGTGCCATTTATGCATGGTTCCTCCCCTTCAGTTGCTCATGCATTCATTATCATTGCGCTCTTGCTCAATGTGATTTAGGGGGCACATCTGCCTCCCGCTGAATATCGCAGAATAGTGCATTTTCGGACTTGCGCTGGAGCAACCCTATTGCGCATGGCGCAACCCTTTTGAATATCTGAGCCACAGTGTTCTAATTTAGCATGAGGTTCTTTTCATTTATATGGCAAAGTCAATGACTGTCCTCTGGAGGGTAAAACAAAAGGTAATTTCCTGGTCAGTGCTGATGGTTGCTCAGTAACTATACTGCTTATCCTGTTTGTGGTAACATTTTACTAACCCCTGTAATGAAATTGCTACATACTTGTGTTATTTTGGGGAGGACTAGAAGGGAAAACCTCTGAATAACTACATGTGCGGCTTGAATATTCTCAAGTGTCCTGCTGTTGCCCATATACTTTTTTAAATTAAAACAAAAGGAGGGAAAGAAGTAAAACTTTCTATTTTCACATAGCTGCTTAATGCGGCAAACCTTAAGGAAGCTGCTGGTAGTCTGGCACACCTGGTTTCTCGAACATATCTGAGACAGAGTGGGCTGCCTCCAATACACAGACCTAATGCCCGTTTACTAGGTACGCTGCTAGACTGTAACTTAGCAGTATGCAGCATTATGCAGACTAATGCTGCTTCCTGGACTAAAATAAAAATAACTGAGGGGAACATAAATGTTGCAGTGCTGGTGTTTCATTATTTCACTCATTTGTTTGTTTATTTCATCTATTTCTGAAGATGTTTCTGTTCCTAAAACAGTGTGGCCAAAACAGGGTTTAAAGAAGAAAACAGAAATGATAGAAATAGTGCAGATAAATTACAATAGGTGGCCATTCTGCAGTGATTGAAAGGTATGGGCTGACAGGATAGAGGGGAAAGAAAGAAAAACCAAAAAGAATGCTGCTGCACAACAGAATTGGGGGGTTCCAATCCCACTTAGACCCACACTTCATACAAAGGGGGGGACCTCCATCACACAGATATAACTACATTTCATAATTTTGGGCTGTAACAGGTAGTACAGTTACTGTGGGCTTTTCACCTGGTTAACCTGGGTTCTTATTTCTGGAGCAGTTACCAAGGGTATCCAGGGGCTCTGAGTTGTGTGCATGTCATAGTGAGATAAAAAAATGGCCTTTCCTAAACTGTTTCCAGATCAAATTTATCAGTGAATGTGGCAGCAGTTTTGAAATTGGCATTCTTGACATGAACTGACACATGGAAGCAGCTCTTTTAAGAACTCTCCAGGAGATTTATTGCAAGTCAGAGTAGTCATAGTTAGGGAAGAAGATGGCTTCCAACTACAGGAGGCACACTGTAGACTACTTACAGCAGTTGTGTGGGGACAGAGGAGTCCCATTCAAGGTGAAAGCCACCAAACAGAACCTCATAGATGCCCTGATGGTAGCAGATATCCAGAGCATCGAGCCACAGACAGTGACTGAAAAGGACCAAACCCTGAGTGTGGCTGGGCTAGTGTCCAGTGCAGTGTCCAGATTTGATGAGGAGGGCAACAGGGCCAGTGCCAGTGAAGGGCCACAGCAGCAGGGAAAGGTCACCAGTATCCTGAATCCAGAAGTACTCAGGCTGAAGATTAGGTTGCACTGAATGGAGCTGGAGTTCCAGGAGAAGAGAGAATGAGAGAGACAAGAAGCACAGCAGAAACAGTGGGAGGCTGAGCATGAGGAGTGTAAGTGCCAGTGAGCTGGATAGAAGAAGAGGGAACAAGAATAGAGGGAGGCAGAGTGAGAACATCAGGAGGCAGAGCGAGGATGCCGAGAGGCAGAGCGTGAACAGCGAGACACTGACCGAGATGATCGTGAGCACCAGAGGTGACATGAACTGGAGAAGTTATGACTCCAACCAGTGGTACCAGAGCAGGCAAGTGGCTTGGGGTTAACTGGAACTACAGGACTGGGTTACAAATTAAATCCCAAATTGATAGCTGAATTTAAAGAGGGTGAGGATATGGATGCCTTTTTTAAATTCCTCTGAAAAAGTTTTTATTCAGGCAAACACACCTAGAAGGTCCTGGAGCTTCCGGCTATCCCCACTACTGAGAAAAGAAATGAGTGTTGGTTGTGTAAAGAAACTGGGCACATTGCCAGACAGTGTCCCAAATGGATGAGCAATAATATGCAAGGTTGTGCTAGGAAGGAAGTGGGTTGTTTGTGTGTCCCTGGAAACATGCCTGTGAACATGAGGGAACACATGCACCCAGTCATGGTGAATGGTGAACAGACGCAAGGGTTAAGGGACACAGGGGCATCCCTGACATTAGTAAAAGGGGGATCTAGTAGAGCTGAGTCAGCTTATACCCAATAAATACATCACTGCACAGGACTTTACTGGTGAAGAGAAAACATTGCCCCTCACTAGTGTTCTCCTAGACTGGGGTGAAACAGGGGGAACTGTGCAACAGATGGCTGTAGCCCAAACCTTAGCAGTGGATGTGATCCTGGGCAACAATCCCAAACAGGAGACGGTGCATGAAGTTAGCCATTGCCAAGTGGCAAGGGAAAATTGCAGTTCCCTGAACCACACAGAAGCCATTGCGGAAACCACTGAGAGACTGGTTCCCCATCCTGTGTCTCCAGATGGGGAGATTAATGAAAAGGGGGTAGAAATTTCCCCAGTAGCAGTTAACCACACAGCTATGGAGGGTTACTTTGAAGAAGGAAGGGTGACTCATTGTCAGAGCGTTGGGATAGACAGTGATCCTGAGTGCCTTGATACTATTGCTAGGGACCCTAGTTTAGTGACTGAAGGGGACCTGTCCCATGCCTTGGGAATGTGTGAGGGGTTTGCAGCTGCTCAGAGAAGTGACCCTAGTCTAGAGAAGCTGAGGGCTTGGGCAGACTCTGACAGAGCACAGGGAGGTGACAGCAGACATAAGGTTTATTGGGAAAATGGACTGATGTATACTCAGGTTGTACAGACAGAGAGAAGGAGGGAGGGGTGCTAGGCAGGCAGCTTGTCATTCCCCAGGGGTATCGGGAGCAGTTGCTCAAGGTTGCACATGATATTCCCTTGTCTGGTCATCTGGGAATCAAAAGCACTACGCAGCAGTTGGCCCAGAATTTCTATTGGCCTAACTTCACCCAGCAGGTGAAGGAGTATTGCAGGTCTTGTCACTGGAGCCAAGAAATAGGGAAGGCAGGCAAGAAAACCCAAGCTGCCCTGATTCCATTGCCCATAGTGGAGGAGCCATTACAGAGGGTGGGAATGGATATTGTGGGGCCTTTAAATACCCCCAGCTCCTCAGGGAAGAGATGCATCTTGACTATGGTGGAGGCAGTATCCCTATCCTCACTGAGGACAGGCAAAGTGGCAGATACCTTACTTGGGATTTTCTCCTGTGTTGGGTTTCCACAGGAGGTTATCACTGATTAAGGAGGTTCCTTCATGTCAGACCTGATGAAATGTTTATGGGAGAAGTTTGGGGTGATGCAGAGATGCAAAACACCGTGTCACCTACAAGCCAATGGGCCTGTGGAAAGATTCAATGGTACCCTGAAGTCAATGCTCTGGGCGTTTGCTGAACAGCATGGGAGGGACTGGGAGAAATACCTTCCCCACCTGTTGTTTGCATACAGGGTGGTGCCCCAAGAGTCGACAGGATTTTCTCCCTTCAAACTCTTATATGGATGCTGGGTATGAGGGCCCATAGACTTCATTTGGGATGACTGGGAAGGCAAGCATGCCAACCAGGGGACTCCCATTGTGGATTACAGCCTTAGGCTTAGGGAAAAGCTGAAGGAGCTTATGGGGACAGCCCAGAGCGACCTGGCAGATGCCCAACAGAAACAAAAAGTGTGGTACGACCACAGAGCCAGAGCTTGCTCATACATGGTGGGTCAGGAAGTCATGGTCCTTATTCTGGTCCAGAAAGACAAGCTGCAGGCTGAGTGGGCAGGACCGTACAATAACATTAATGATAAATAATAATCTAAGTAGATATCAGAGTTCAATAATGGAAGTGCTCAACTCCAGTGGAAAGCAAAAATGCATAATCCATCCAAAAGTGCAGGAACAGGAGGAGACACCCCATGGGATCAGTCCTGGAATTGAGGGCTTCCACAAGACAGTCAAATAGTTTTTCATTTGTCTACACTTTTATACCCTTTACCTGACACATTAAATACCAGTATGAGGCATAACTGCCAATCTAGGGTGTCTAATATATTACTTTAATTACAAAGTCTACAAGGAAATCTACACTAGTCTAAACCTCTTATTTAGGATACACACATATTACAGTTTAACTATAAGGACTACAGGAAATAGAGAGGCTGCCTGCCGGTTGCACCAGATGGCTATTTTCCTTGGCCTAGAGATAGACGAGACCTCCTCTTGGGGAATACTGTGCCTGGCAACACCCAGGAGGAGGTGCACAGATGGCTTCCCTTAGGAAGGGATGGCATTGCTAGAGGGAGGAGACTGGGGAGACTTTCTAACGTGCCTTGTGGCATAGCTCCCTCTCTCTCCTCCTTTCTTGGTTAGGAAGGCAAACAACGTTAACTATACTATAGAGTAGTCTGACAGAAGACAAACAGAAAGGATGTACCATGTCAACATGATGAAGCCATATGCAAATAGGGCTGACATGGTGTTTGTACTGTGTTGTTTTGGGGAGGGGTCGGACGAAGGAGACCCCTTCTGGACTTGCTGGAAGAAAGTAAGCAGGAGTCCTCTGTGGAGGCAGCTAAATTGTCTCCCCAGCTGACCCTAGACCAGATCCAGAAATTAAGGGAGGTTTTAGAAGACTTTGCCCCATTGTTTAGCACCAAGCCTGGACTAATCCCCTTTGCGATGCATGTTGTGGAGACAGAGACACAGATGCCCATATGGTGGACAGCATATCAGGTGTCAGAGGCTGTCCAAAAGGACATTAGGAGGGAAGCATGGGAGATGCTGGATTTAGGGGTAATCCAGAGATCCCACAGCCCCTGTTCCTCACCCATAGTCCTTGTGCCCAAGCCAGATGGCTCTACTCATTTCTGTGTGGACTATTGTGGACTGAATGTAGTCACAAAATCAGACACCCACCCGATGCCCCAGACGGATGAACTCCTGGACAAGTTGGGATGGGCGACCTACCTTTATGACCATTGACCTGACCAAGGGGTATTGTCAGGTAGAGTTGATGGACAGAGCAAGGGAGAGGTCAGCCTTCATCATTCCGATAGGCTTATTTGAATTTAAAGTAATGCCTTTCAGAATGAAGAATGCACCGGCCACTTTCCAAAGGTTGGTGAACCAAGTGTTAAATGGTGCTGAGGAGTATGCGGTGGCATACCTGGATGACATTGCCATCTTTAGTACCACTGGTAGGAATACCTATCCCACCTTAGGGAAGTGCTGGGCAGGATACAGAGTACAGAGGGCTGGGCTCACTGTCAAAGCCGGGAAGTGCCAGGTGGCCATGGGAGAAGCAGCATACATTGGGCATGTGGTAGGCTGAGGACAGCTCCATCCTAATCAAACAAAAATAGAGGTAATCCAGGCGTGGCCTAGACCAGAAATGCAGAAGCAGGTCAGGAGTTTTCTTGGGACAGCAGGGTACTATAGAAAATGTGTACCCAGTTATAGTGCCCTGGCTGCTCCCCATCTGACCTGGTAAAGAAAAGGATGCCAAAGAAAATTACCTGGGGATCAGCCTGTGAAGAAGCCTTTATCAGATTGAAGAAGGGACTGTGCAGTGCTCCTGTTTTGACAAGTCCTGACTATAGCAGACCCTTTATAGATCAGAATGATGCCTCATACATGGATATTGGCAGTACTGACTTGGAGTCAGACATCCAGCCAAGGGAAAGATCACCCTGTAGCACATCTGAGTAAAATGTTACTTCCCAGGGAGCAGGCGTACTCCACTGTGGAAAAGGAGTGTCTTGCCATAGTGTGGGCCCTAAAGAAGTAGGAGCCATGCTTGTATATGGGCAGCATTTTGTGGTACAGACTGACCACAACCCCCTGGTTTGGCTGATGCAGATGAGGGAAAAAAAAACAATGGTAGATTGCTAAGATGGTCTTGCTTTGCAAGGGTATGACATGACCATTCTACATAGGGCTGGAGCAACCAATCAGAACTCAGATGAGCTGTTTCATATCTATGAGGAGTGAAGTGATTTGGGAAGCTCATCCCATGCAGGGGACAGAGCCCCAAAATTTGGTCTAGGTGGGAAGGATTGTGACACTTGGACAGCTGGTTCTGATCACTCTGTGATTTTTGTATTATAAAAATGTAGTGTGATTGTCTGTTATGAAAAATCCTGTGCCTAGGATGATGAACTCCACCTCCCAGGTATCAGTTCAAAAGACAGGATATATGTTAAACAGCAGATCTCTGAATGCAATTAACTTGTAAGTATGCTTTGAAGCCAGGAACTAATATATCCATGTTATGACGTCCTCAGGAAAGTCAGTTAATTGCGCCTGGTGTCATAAGGAAGTGGAATATCCATTTTATGATGTGCTCAGGAAAGATAGGTTAATTGCACCTGGTGTCATAAAAAGTCCTTTGATGTGTTTGAGAAAGGAAACTTCTCATGGATCAAAGGGACTGAGAAATTACAGTCTTAATTAAATGTGTCATTATTTGGAAAATGAGTCTTGCTGGAGTCACAGAATTCAATACCTTGATGGGAATCCTGTTGTGTGTGTGTGTGTGTGTATATATATATATATATATATATATATATATATATATCCTGAAAAAGAGAGGAGCTAGATGATGACATCATGAAGTGGGTTGAAACACAGCATTTTTAAACTGTAGTCTGTATTCCATTTACACACAAATGTTTGGACTCTGAAAAAAAGCAACATCAGGCACTGTTAGAAGGTATACATGAGAAAGACAATTCTAACTGTACTGTGGTGGGAAATTTTGTTTGCACTTTAAACCTATTTTTTAAGTGACTTGTATGTTCTGTAATATATGGTTCTGTATTTATAGTTTACATTTTGATCTATTTTTAAGTAAACATCTCATTTTAGAGACTACTTGGTGTGCCTTTGAAATTCTTTATTTGACAAGTGAAGCATATATGGTTAAAGTTGACATTATGCAAAGCTATTGGTAATACCAAACTGGGAAAAGGTAAGAGTTTATTCTGAGGTCTTTCATTAGAGTTTTAAGGGTTCATTTTGTACAACTGGGTAGGTGCTCATAGGTGAAAGATATCTGGCCCCAGAAAAGCAGACTTATCTGAGCCTGAATACCGGGTATGCTAGCAAGAGGTTCACAGTTTGAATCCCTCCAGAACTTGAGACCAAAGTTTGATTCGAACCCACAAAACAGAGAGGAGGGTTACCCTGTTCTGTTAACTGTTCACAATACTGTACTTGGAGGTTGGCACTGTGGGAGCAGATGGCCTGACCTGCTGAGTGGGTTTGTGACAATGACTACTTTTGCTCAGTGTTCCAAGTGAAGGATAGTGAGCCCTTGCCTGACAGCAGCATAAAGGCTCCTGCAAGAATGATGCCAGAAATGGGGCAGGTATGAATTACATGAGAAAGGGGCTTGCAGCCTGAAAATAGATAAGGTCCCAAGGCCAGGTGGGATGCACCTGAGGGTGCTCAGGGAACTGGCAACAGGGCTAGCTGAACCCCTGACAGGACAAGTCAATAGCTTGCTACAGTCAGGGGTAGTTCAGAAAGACTGGAGAACAGCAGACTTAGTTCCACTCCACAAGGAAGTAGGCAAGGAGCAACTGGGAAACTACAGACCCATAAGCCTTACCTCCATAGCAGGTAAACTAATGAAGAAAGAGAAGCTTGTGGACAATCTGGAGAGAAATGGGCACCAGGATAGTAAGCAGCATGGGTATGTGGTAAGAAGGTCTTGTCAGACAAACCCGATAGTGTTCTTTGACTTGGTAACCAGAGCAATGGATAAAGGACGAGCAGTGAATCTACTCTTCTTCGACTTCAGCAAGATATTCAACTCTATGCCATACAGAAGGTTGCTGAAGAAGTTAGAGGATGTGGGTGCAATGAAGTACCTAGTTAGATGGATTTGAAGCTGGCTGGAAGGGGAGACAGCAGAGGGTGATGGTAAATAGGGTCAAGTCAGGGGAGAGGGAGGTCATGAGTGGGGCAGCACAGGGTTCAGATTTGGTGCCTGTCCTTTTCAATATGTACATCAGTGAAATAGGAAAAGGAATATGGGGCAAATATGCCTCTTTGCAGATGGTACTAATCTTTGGGGCATGGTTGACAGCAAGAAAGGGGTTAAGAAGTTGCAGAGGGACCAGCAATGGTAAGAGAGGTGGCTCGATGTCTGGCAAATTAAATTCAACACCAGGAAGTGCAAAGTGATGTACATAGGGAATAAGAAACACAGGATGAAATATTTAATGGGAGGAGTTAAATTGTACATTACCTTTGAGAAAAGGATCTAGGAGTCATCAGAAGTGACTCTGTAAAACAGTTTAGCCAATGTAACAAAGTGCATAGCAAGACAACCAAAATGTTGGGGGATACTGGGAGGGGATTCAACAGCAGGACAGAAGAGGTGATACTTTCTTTCTGTTGATCGCTGGTGATGCCACATTTGGTATACTGTGCCCAGTTCTGGAGTCCCCACCAATGAAAAGACAAAGACAGGCTAGAAATGGTGCAGTGGAGGTTAGCCAAAATGATTCATTGCTCGCAGGGCAGACCCTGTGAGGATCAAGCAAGGTTTTGAACATGTACTTGCTAGAGACCAGAAAGTAGACGGGCAATATAACAGAGACCTTCAAGTTCCTGAAATAAATAAACAAGGTAGAAGGTGAAGAAATATTCAGCAGGCATGGCTAATCAAGACCATGGGGACATGAGTGGCTACTGGCACTGGTGAGATGCAAAAGTTACAGAGAGAGAATGGTTAAACTGTAGAACAGCTTACCAACAGAGATGGTGGGTAGAATATCCGTTAATGGTTTCAAACACAGAAGGGACTGAGTAAAAGGCTTAATAGTTACACAGCCGGAAGCACTATGGTAAGAGGGAAGGTGGTGACAGTGACCCTGATTAGACAATAGGTTCTAGGGTAGGATAGGTTAAAACATGGCAGACTGGATGGATCAAGGATCTTTTTCTGTTGATATTCTATATGTTTTCAATATGCAGGCACTTGGGGACAGACACTCCTGGCCAGGTCCATCAGTTGTAATTAGTTGGCTCTGCGCTAAAATAAAAATAAATTGCTGTAGAAAAATTGAATGCACAAAATAAGTTGAGTGCCTTGAGGTTTTGTATCAAGTGACTTAGAATTTTGTTTGCATATCAGTAGTCTTGGTGTAAGTACAAAGCTGTGAGAGTGCCAGTGACTTGCATCACTCAGATCCTACATACAGTTTCAATAGTAAGGAATCATATATTTCTATAGAATGGAGACTGGCCATTTCTGCCTCCTCATTGGTCAAGAGCCAGTGACGTGGTGCCGAAAGTTGAATAAAATTATGTCTGTCCTTGACAGTTTCCCCTAGGAATAACTGTTTTCTTTCCCTACCTTTCACTGGCATAGCCACTGAAGACAAAGACATTATGCTGAATAGCCACTATTTATGTATGTATGCATGTAGCCTGGTTTCTTACAGTAACAGCTTGCCTTGCTGCTTATACCAGCCCCACATCCAGGCTTGGGGCTGCTTTCTTCATTTTGCTCTTGAGGGGGTGTCACACAAACCATTTCTGTTTAACCTGGGAAATGAAGTGGGTCAGAGCAGGAGAAGGACCTGGGAGTGAGGATCACTAGTGAACTGAAGTACTCCAAACAGTGCAGAAAAGCAGCAGCAAAGGCAAACAAGATGCTGGGATTCATATCTAGGAGGATCAATAGTAGGAGAGAGGAGGTTTTCCTGCCCATGTACAGGTCACTGGTAAGGCCACATCTAGAGTATGGAGTTCAGTACCGGGGCCCATACCTCAAAAAGGATATTAACCTGCTGGAGAAGGTCCAGAGTAGGGCTACAAAGATGATAGTGGGTCAGCAGCGTATGGTATATGAGGAGAGGTTGAGGGCACTGAACATGTACTCCCTGAAAGACAGGAGAGAGAGAGAGAGAGAGAGAGATAACATGATTGGGCCCAAGTACTTGAAAGGGATAAATAAGGTTGATAAGGAGTGTCACTTTAAGCTGAGTGGCAACCGTAACATGAGGGGGAATGGCCTTAAGTTGGATGGTGGGAGGTTTAGGAGGGAGGTCAGGAAGCACTTCTTCACAGAGAGGGTGGTGGACACTTAAAATATGCTGCCAGAAGAGGTCATCTCATTGAAGACAGTGGACAGCTTTAAGAGAGGCTGGGATAGGCATTAGAGGAAGCTAAGGATCATGGGTAGGGAGGATGGGAGGAGTGGGGAGGGAGGGCAGAGACAGTAGCTCAAGCAATGGACCCTGCAATATGATCAGACTTCATAGACCAAATGGCCTTCTTCTGCTGGCTTCTTTGTATATTTGTTTGACACCGGGGAACCTGCAAAATCATGATGAGCCACCAGTAAAGAACAGCTGAACAGCAAATGAATGGGAATGTCCCCTCCTTTATCTAGCATCAGATAATAGGTTTGGTCTGTCACAAGAAGGAAAACAATAATTTTGCCTTACTGGGCGCTGCAGCTGCTGAAGGTACAAAGGGTACATAGTCCATTCCACTGTACAGAGAGTCCAAGTGGGTCCCTGAATTAGGGATCAAGCATAAGTCACTTTGTCCATCCCTCTTCTGGGATTGGATCCAGGACAGAGCATGCCCTCACAAGATTTGAACAGCATGGGCTCACAAAGCACATTTTGCCCCACAGGCAGACACGTTTGTGGGACAGCTGGTGCTTTTTCTGAAAACACTTCACTTTCTTGTCAGAAACTGCACACTTTAGGGACAGTGTATGTCCTTTACTGAAAACACATTATTTGACATGTACAACACTTTGTAGTACATTAGTTATTTCCCCATCTTCTAGTCAAAGAGGTAGTGCCTGATGTTTCAGCCAGGGTAATCAACTCTGTCACCTATTGAAATTTTGCCTGGGTGGCATGACTCAAACTGTTATCTTTCAAGGAAGGCAAACTGGAGTTTAGTCACTCCAAACCCTCACAGGCATTCCCATTGATTCCATACTTGAGGACTCAGCTCTGGTTTGCCACACAAAGAGAAAGTGTCTCACAGTTCAGGAAGTTTCCCACATTTTACTCGCAGTTTCCAAGACCAGAGGTGTTAAAAGTCCATCACCTCACACTGGGGTATGCCACAGGAGAAGGCTGCAACCACAGCTCACTCAGCTACTCCAGAACTGAACTAGGGACTGAAATCGGGACAAGAGAGGACTGGAAACCTCCCTTGAGGCTCTCCGCAATCAAAATGGTGAATTTTCTGCTCCACTTTGTGAGCAACTGACTCAAGCTTCAACATTCCATTGTGGCTTATGCTGCTTCAGAGCTCCTCCTAATTGACACCTCTGTCTAGAAGACTGGTGGGGGTGTCAGAAAAGACTTAAAAATTAACTATTTACTGCCCAATGTGAGTTAACAAAAATAAATCATTATATTACATAGGATTCTAGTACAGTGCTAAATGTTTTATGCATTTTGCTGTAAATACTGCAAATGATGCTTTCAGTATACATTGTTGAAAGTCTGAAGGAGAAAGCAAACTGGCCTGCTACATATTTACAATGAGGGATATGAAAGGCAGACTGGCCTGCTACATGGTTACGCTGAAGGAAATAAAAGACAGACTGGCCTGCTACATAGTTACAATGAGGGGCACAAGAGGCAGATTGGCCTGCTACATAGTTACAATGAGGGGCACAAAAGGCAGACTGACCTGCCACATAATTACAATGAGGGGCACAAAAGGCAGACTGGTCTGCTATATAGCTACAATGAGGGGCACAAAAGGCAGACTGGCCTGCTACATACTTACAATGAGGGGCACAAAAGGCAGACTGGCCTGCTATATAGCTACAATGAGGGACACAAAAGGCAGACTGGCCTGCTACATAGTTACAGTGAGGGACACAAAAGGCAGACTGGCCTGCTACATAGTTACAGTGAGGGACGCAAAAGGCAGACTTGCCTGCTACATACAAACTGAACAATGAGGGATGCGAAATGCAGATGGGACTGCTACATAGTTACAATGAGGGACACAAATGGCAGACTGGCCTGCTACATAGTTACAATGAGGGCCGTTAAAGTCAGACTGGCCCGCTACATAGTTACAATGAGGGACACAAAAGGCAAACTGGCCTGCTACATGGTTACAATTGCACTTGGATGACAGTGGGCTCAGGGAGGGTTAGAGCAGTCAGGCAGAGGCACATCCCAGATCTTATTCCACTCAAGAACTCATATGCCACACTGGCAAATGAGGACAACCAAATAGAGGTACCCAGAGAAGTGGAAGGAAAGGATGTGGAGGTTAGCCAAGGATGTGACGTCAGCGGGGAAAGCAGTGGACCCCTGAGGAGGAGGAAGCGAATCCTGGTGGGGGGCTCCATCATAAGAGGGATCCAGCTAGGAACACAGGAGGGGGAGAACAGGGAGGTGAGGTGCCTACCAGGTGCCACGGCATAGTGGGAAGGAAGGAAGATCCTGTTGATCACTGGGAAGGCAAGATGGGAGGGTGAGCTGGATGTCATTATCCACCTAGGTACTAATGACCTGGCAAATGGGGAGCCAAAGGAAGTTCAGGAAGAGTTTAGGAAACTGGGGCGGGGTCTCAAGCAAGTAGCTACTTCTGTCACTTTCTCAGAAGTACTACCTGTGAGAGGCAAGGGAGAGCATAGGAGTGCATGCACCAGGAACTTTAACTTATGGTTGAAGAACTGGTGCTGCGAGGAAGGGTTTGGATTCATTGGTGACTGGGGACCCACCTGGAGGGATGGAGGTTTGTTCAAGCTGACGGCCTGCATCCGTCCTGGAGGGAATCAAACACTCAATGATAAGTTTAAATGCTACACTGACAAGCATTTAAACTAGCAAAGGGGTGGCAAGCCAGCAAGGAGGGTACCATTGTTACCCCCACAGCTAGCAGTGAAACCAGTGAACCAGAGGAGTGGCTATCTCTGCAAAGCAGTGTGCGAAAGATGGAGATTAGTGCCCAAGAGGTGGATAAGCAGAAAAGGGCAAAATTCAGCAGAAGGGCAGACAGCAAGGAGAACCAGGATAAATGACAACCAAGGAAGGGGCTGAGAGAACAGTGAAACAGTCTAGGAGGTCAAATCATGGAAAGCCATGTGTGCAGATGCCAGGAGCATTAGCAACAAGATGGAAGATCTGGAGGCTGTCATGGCAGTCAGACCCTGGACATTGTGGCCATCACTGAAACCTGGTGTAATGATAACCACGACTGGGAGATGGCCATACCTGGCTACAACATATTCAGAAGAGACAGAGCAAGCAGGAAGAGAGAGGAGTGGCACTGTATGTGAAAATGACATAAGGGCCACAGAGATCCAGGAGGAACAAAATGGGGGAGAGATACTGTGAGTTAAGCTGGAAAGGAAAATGGGGACAGCCATCCGCACAGGTGTGGTCTATAGATCACCAGCCCAGGAGGAAGAAACATATAGGGAGCTGATGCTAGCCATCCAAAGGATGGCAGACAAAGGTGAGGTAGTACTGGTTGGAGACTTCAATATTCCAGACGTGGACTGCAGCATCCCAGCAGCAGCATCAACTAGCAGCAGATTTATCCTGGACTCCTTCAGGTGCCTTCCTCAAGCAACTGGTCATGGAACCAACTCGGCAGAAGGCAATACTGGACCTTGTGCTCACAAACAGGGACAGTGTGATGGGGGTAACAGTGGGGGAGCACCTGGGAAACAGTGACCACCACTCATTGTGGTTTGAAATCACAGAAAGAGCAGAACCAAATCACACAAAAACACGTATCCTGGATTTTAGAGGGGCAGACTTTGGGAAAATGGGGAGCTACTTGAAAGAGGCATTAAGGGGAATGGGACAGGAATCAGGGGTTGAGGAACAGTGGGCAGTATTTAAAATGGGGATTACAAGAACAACAGAATTATGCATTAAGCAGGTTAGCAAGAGGAAAAGGAAGCGGAGACCATTATGGTTTTCCAAAGAGGTAGCAAGGAAAGTGAAAGCCAAAAAGATTGCATTCAGGCAATACAAAAAGACACAGGTAGAATGGGATAGGGAGAAGTAGCAGGAGAAGTAAAGGGAGGCAGGGAGGTCAGTAAGGGAAGCCAAAGCTCAGACAGAAGAACACATTCCAAAATCAGTGGGTAGAGGGGACAAAACCTTTTACAGGTACATATGAAAAGAAAGACAAAGGGAGGGATGAGTGAGACTGAAGGGGAGGATGGGGCTGCGTGGAGGATGACAACAGTAAAGCTGACATATTGAACAGGTATTTCTGCTCAGTCTTTACTGAAGAAGAGGAGGGTAATGGGTCTGAAGGGAGTACAAGGGGTGAGAATGGTGCTGAAATGGACACAAGTTCCTTTACACGAGAAAGGGTCCTGAAGGAACTGGAAGTAATAAGAGTTGATAAAGGAATGGGACCAGATGGGGTGCACTCCAGGGTCCTTAATGAACTAAGAGAGGCAGTGGCTGAACCTCTGGCTATCCTGTTTGGCCGATCACTGGAAACAGGGGAGGTACCCAAAGACTGGAGGACAGCAGATGTAGTCCCCTTATACAAAAGTGGGAACAGAGAGGAAGCAGGGAACTACAGACCAGTCAGCCTCACCTCAGTAGTGGGGAAGATCATGGAAGCACTACTGAAGGAGAGATTGGTGGAACATCTGGTTGTCAATGGACTACAGGACCCAAGGCAGCATGGTTTCACCAGGGGGAGGTCATGTCAGACCAATCTCATTGAATATTTTGACTGGGTGACTAGGGAGGTAGATCGGGGAGGGCAGTGGACATGGCCTATCTGGACTTCAGCAAGGCCTTTGACACTGTGCCACATAGAAGACTAGTACACAAACTGGGGAATATGGGTGTGGGCAGGACAGTAGTGTGGTGGGTAGGTAACTGGCTGGGTGGCAGGACACAGAAGGTGGTGATAAATGGCTGTCACTCCACAGAGGGAAGAGTGACCAGTGGGGTACCACAGGGATCGGTGCTGGGACCGGTCCTATTCAACATCTTCATCAGTGACATTGCGCAGGATCTAGAAGGCAGAATTTCACTGTTCGCTGATGACACAAAGCTCTGTAACAGAGTAGACACACCAGAGGGTGTAGACAGAATGAGAAGGGACCTGCAGAAACTTGAAGAATGGTCAAGGGTTTGGCAGTTGAAATTCAATGCAAAGAAGTGCAAGATAATGCATATGGGGCACAAAAACCCTGGCACAATATATCAGTTGGGGGTGAGGATATAGCATGCACCAAGCAGGAAAGGGATCTTGGGATTGTCATCTCTGATGACCTCAAGGTAGGGAAACAGTGTGACAAGGCATCAGGTAAAGCAAATAGGATACTGGGATGTATAGGCAGGGGCATCACCAGCAGGAAAGGGAGGTCATAATTCCGCTATACAAGACACTAGTGAGGCCCCACCTGGAGTACAGTGTACAGTTCTGGAGACCATACCTACGTAGGACATAGACAGAGTAGAGAAGGTTCAGAGGAGGGCAACAAAGATGGTGCATGGATTGCATCACAAGTCCTATGAAGACAGGTTGAAGGAACTGAACATGTACTCCTGGAGGAGAGGAGGAGAGAGGGATATGATAGAGACATACAAGCATCTTACAGGGAGAAACAGAGTGCAGGAAAACACTATTTTTAAGCGAAAAAATGTTCCAGGACTAGAGGGCATGGGATGAAGTTGGAGGAGGGACGATTCGAGGAAACATGAGAAAGAATTTCTTCACAGAACGGGTGGTGGACAAGTGGAACACCCTGCCAGAGGAAGTGGTGGGGGCTGAAACAATCACGGGATTTAAGAATGCATGGGATAGACATAAAGGAATTCTAGAGGTCAGGGGTAAGGGGAAACAGACTTCTAGGAAAACAAACTGAACTTACAAGCTCAAATGGGCAGACTGGGTGGGCCATAGGCCCTTATCTGCTGACACTGTCTATGTATCTATGTATCTAAGTCTGTGTTCCTGGGAAGAGAACCCTCACGGCCACTGCACAGTGAACCACAAAGCCACAGGTGTGTTTAGGCCATCAGGGGAGCCCTATACACCCTATTATGTGTCTTTACCCTGAAATATAGAGAATGGTTCCAACCCCCACATACTCCTTCTTGAGACTATTCATATTTCCTCCCCTCCTTTCATCCACAGAGTCCTTTATGATACTTTACTTTGGTAGTGTGTGACCCTTAAAGCAGTCACACAGGTGTAGTATAGTTTGAACAACCCTTTCCAAAATCAACACACACAAAAGACACTGGCAGAATTATCGTAAAATAAACCATAGACTTTACTAATTAATTAATAAATGCAGTAAAAAACTCAGACAGATAATTTTAGACACTGGATACAGAATATGGGAAAAAAAATGGAAATTATACAATGGTGTGTGAAAATCCTGTAACCTCATTGGTCAAAACATGTCACATGACAGTTGATAAATCCTGCATAACCCACAGCTGATGAATGGCATTTATAAAAACATAATTAAACACAACATTAGCTGTGGGTTATGCAGGTTTGAATCATGTGACGTTAATGAGCCATGGGGCTCACCACTGATATCTGATTAAGTAATAAAAGCACACCAGGGTGTGGGTTATTGAGGGATTTACCAACTTCTTCTGTGGTTAAGGCACTCGGCTGTGCCTCGTGACACACCACAAAGGGCTTGGGTAAATCCCCCATAACCCACAACCTGTTGTGCCTTATTGCTTACATATACAATCAATCAATTTATTGGAGGGCAAAATTGCGAGATAACTCTCTTTTACTATTGCGTCCAACATGTAACAACATTAAACATGCAAATAAATACAATGCAATAAAACCTAAACTGTGAAATTCTGGTTTTAAAGTTCTACCTCAAGTCCTTGGTTCCGGAATTTGAAGTACAAAGAGTGCTTAAAAATGTAGTTGGAAATCTTAGTTCTTTTTGGTCCAGAGAGTTCTTGAAATAAATGTTTCTGTTTCCTCAGCAGACAGTGTCCCAAATGCAGTGTTCTTTCACCAAAGTCAAAGGACAAAATGGCAAAAGGCATTCCTATTTTATGTGTTTCTTAAAGGGCAGGTCCCGTGGACAGTGGCTTGCCCTGCGATTGACTAGCATTCTGTCTCCATGGCTACGCAACCAATCAGCTTGTAATATTTTATTACAAAAAAAACCAAAAACAAATGTCCATCTCTGAATAGGACAGCAAACCAGTTCTAAGTAGACTTTTAGAAGAAGACCTAGGGTAGATATATAGGAATAATAAAAATCCAGACCAAATGGCACCACTAGGGCTGTGGGCTATTAAGACTCAAATGTATGCCTTGCCTTTCAACCCTGCTTAATTAGTCCCTTTTGTTTCCTTTTAAATGGTTTAATCAAATCCTAGTCCCTGACTATTAGCAAACAGCTTCTCTGCCTCGTAACAAGAAACCACATCATTCTATAGCTCATGTGCTTTGTACCCATGATCCCTTGCAACTTGACCTGGCTTTTTATGGGCTTCCCTGGTGTGTTATATATATTAAATTATATGAAATATGACCAAAACAATAAGGTACAGCTCTGTCACACTACAACATGTATTAAATTATTTTATCTACTCGTTTAGAGAGTTGGTCAGGAAAGACACATGGAGCTATGCATGTCATTTCAAGGTATATTCTGGGGAAAGGGACAATGGGATCATCAAAACTGTTCAACTCATAGCAAGTCCAGCAAGCAGTTACAAAATAAATGAGAAAAGAAACAACCGCGAATGAAACATATCTGATTATAAGACTGGAACAGCCAGGAACAAAACACTTATGGGTTTGTAATATATGGGTGTCATTTTTTTCCTAAAAGGGAATCAGTAAAACAAAACCTCATAGTGCTATCACTCTGACACGAGAAAGTTATAATACTATTTTTCTGACATCAGATCAATTGTATTATAAGACGGAATGCTTGGAGTATTCCATATATTACAAAAAATGACAGACAGGAAACGAGCAGTAACAAGGCTTGTCATTCCAACTCAGGATTGTGGTGACATCATAAACCACTCGATTGCTGCTCTTGTGGTTTATGATATCATCAGAATCCCTCGATGGAATGAAAGCCTTTTTACAGATGACTTCTAATCTATTATTTAAATCCAACATAATACCTAGGAAGCAATATGAATGCTAGAGTATACACTAGAGTATATTAAAACAACAAAATGACTAATATAGTGTATGAGAGAAACTCTATTCAACTGTATAGATTTTTGTTAGGCCTCAGATTGTGAATTGTTTTGTGGTTTGATCCCAGAGCTTCTCTTGTCTAAAATGCACTATCCAAAGAAATAGAACATTAATATTTTGCAGATGTTCCAATGATTGACAGCAATCTAGAATGTGTGTGTTTGTTTTTATTTGTAATAGTTGGGATGTGGGGATTTGCTACTGCTACTTTACAAATTCCTTCTAAGATGGTACTGAAAATGCAGTCCATCTTAGTTCCAGTTTTCTGGCACATTGTATATCAGGGCTGCCCCAGTGGCAGAAGTCTGCAAGGGGTCATGACCACATTACTGAATCACTTAAATGTGCCTCTGTAATTGTCTATTGTCTGTGAAGGCAGCCGCTCAGCTCTTATCCTGGCCTGAGGAAGGATGCAGCTGTCTGACCCCAACTTGGGGTGGGGATGGGGGAAACAAATAGGGAACAATAATACAAATAATAAAAAAAATGAAAATTAATTTAAAAATCATGTCACGGAAATTTTGTAATCATTAAACATTGACGAGGGTGGCATTCTTAACAAAGTGCTGTTGCTGTCCCAGGAACTGTCTGCAGATCACCACTCCAGAAGAAGAGCTAACTCTGAGCACTAAAGAACCACCACAAAAGGTAAGTAAGAACTTTGTATATTTATCTTTTTTCAGAATAAAAGGTTTAATCTAAATAGGCAGTATGACCAGTGATCCCACATATTTGGGTTTTACCCTGACAGTGTGCTAGGAGTGGATCATACCTTTCTTAAATTGTTCTGCAAATATAGTGGCATCTCTATAGGAATAGCTGATGCAAAGGCCCCTGGAATTGGACTTTTCCTCCTGAGGTCCCTTCTACCCAGCTCTGGCCACTTTCCAGGTGGAAGTTAAAAATCCCATGGCACATATCGTTGAAGAGTAGGGGAGCTTCCCAGTCTCATAGCCAACATTCCTCCATCAATATTGTCCATGTAACCCTTCCCCCGACACACACACGTATGCACCTGGAAACAAGCTATTACAGCTCAGTGTGTCTTTTCATGTGAAAAACACAAATAAATAAATACAAATTTACACATAACTGCCCACAACACTTATATCCTGTTGCAGGCTGTATGTGTTACCTCAAAATTCATAATATTTAGTGATTTTTATGAAAATACAACTTTTCCACAATTCTAGGCTCTTTTTTCCTCCATATTTGTCCTGAAGCTTTTTCCCTGGGCCATGCTCCCTCAGTATTTGATGTCATCAGTGACATCACATGGAATGTTCTCTATGAATGGACCGAAAACATCCCAAGAATTATCAAAGTAAATAATTGTAACACTGAAGTAAATAAAAGGCCCTAGGGGCTACATCACAGAACTTAGAGCTGAAGTGCTGCATTGAACTAGAGACCTCAGCAGTAAAGTAGGGATATTATTGCAAAATAAATGTTAAGAAGAAGAAGAATCAGCATTTATATAGCACTTTTCATACATCCAAAGTGCTTTACAAGCAATGCTAGACTGGTAGTGAAATGAATGAATGTGTGGTGGCGGCCATATCGCACATCATCACCCACACACAGCCTGGATAATTGCATGAACCGGTTTATGGGAAGAGGAGTGTTGGCCAGGACACTGGGAATGTTCCCTACTCTTTGCGAAGAGTGCCCTGGGTTCTTTTACATCCACCTGGACACCCACCAGGACAACACCAGGATGGGTAGAAGGGACCTTGGTTTAACGTCTCATCCAAAGGATGGCACACCCCAGCAGTACAGCACCCCCCAATACTGCACTTGGATGCCAGCAATTTTTAGGTGTAAATCCAATCTCAGTGTGGGACGAGAACCCATGACCTTCTGGTCCAGAGGCGGATGTGCTACCAACTGAGCCACGCTGACACCTTTTCCACAATTATTCAATTAATGAGCTGCTAGCACCATCCCATCTTCATGCTCTTGCAATGGACTGAGTTGGTTTCATCTTCAGAAGAAGTGAACCCCAGGAAGCAAAAGCAAGTTGCAGAAACATAAAACATCACCTGCATAAGAAGGCCTTGCTGTCTATCTAGTCTGCCTGAAGTGGAGCACACAAACTGTTTTGTTACATGCCATTCTAACCCCCCACCCCCAGAAGCCATTACCCTCTCGTTTACATGATATGACATCTCAGAAAGTGACTTCCCACCCACCCCACCCTGGAGCCTGCTCATGAAAGGGTCATTTTGTATAAGGTGGAACTCTTGCAAATTTATGATGCAGTATTCCCTGTATATAACTCGAAACATATGGAGACAGATGACTCTTTCAGTTGTCCACTGTCTGCATTAGGTCCTGGTTTATGGGGAGGGTGACAATTTTTCCCAGAAACCTTTAGACTCTGTAAAGCCATCATGATTTAGATGGTTAGAGGAGAATCACCTGCATGTAGAAAAAAGCAAATGATCATCCTCCATTTAAAGCATGCAGGACTTTGGAGGGATCTAAAATCAGGGTCTTTCACGTCTGAATATAGAGTGTTGTCGAGTTAGGAGCCTGGAGATCTGAGATGGGATTTCAAGACTTCCATCCACTTACACCAGAATCAATCACCTGGCCCCTAAGCAACTAAATGATTACAGGACAAACACTAGGAAGTTCACGTTTACACCTAGCAGTATTGTACAGTTCTGTTCTTAGGGTGTAGATTTGTGGGATACCATGTGTGTTCTGATACTGCAATCAGGTCATTTGAGCCTGCAAGGGGAAATGCTAGTGAAGCTTGCCAGGATAAGAGATACCAACATGGGGTGAGAGAGATATGTTGACATAAGCAAGAGATTTTTTCCAAACTTGAGTAGCTGACCCATGACAAGAGATCAGATTATAGCATAAGCCATAGATCACCAGTCAGGTGAGAAAAATCCAGTGCCTTCATGTCCGCAGGAGACTAAATCTTCCTGCATTCTAAGACAGTAGGGCTAATATGGTCATAAAAGACTGCTACAGAATCCAAGAAGAGTTATGTAGAAGTTCATTTGTTTTTTGTAAAGACCCTTCCATATCAGCAATTGTCCAAATGTGTTTCAGAATTGTCTACTTCTATGGAGATACAGCTTCACAGTAAAGCTTAGAGAAATGTACTTGAACTTATTGGCACTGTGAGCGATTACAGACAGTGTGAAATATGCCTGGGAAAGATGCATCACGTTTTGGACCAAAATGAATAAATAATGTAGCATTGCTTAACCATAAAGTCCAGAGTGTGGGTTCCATTCTTGGTGTTGGAAGAGGTGTGACAATGAGTTGTTACCAACCATAGCACTGAACTGTCCCCCTGTGTTTTCAAAAGATTTTGCCGTTTATATCAGTTCAAAAGAACACTGCCCCGGAATATAGCACAAGCAAAGCAACACGGGGGCCCT
Organism: Neoceratodus forsteri; assembly: GCA_016271365.2. Taxonomy (NCBI): domain Eukaryota; kingdom Metazoa; phylum Chordata; order Ceratodontiformes; family Ceratodontidae; genus Neoceratodus; species Neoceratodus forsteri. Next base: position 174,631,564 of record CM057457.1, on the reverse strand, counting down.
GGTCACATAAATTTATTTCTAATTTACTTTATTAAGGCAAGGTACTTGCCATTACCAACAGTTCCCATTTTATTTGAAACTGCTGGTTTGGTTTTCTCACCACTAGCCTAAGGCATCATGTTTCTTCAATATACTGTACCTCAGGACCTTCCCAGTGACTAGGCACAACCACAACTACATCACGTATAGAACGCAACAAGGATAAAATGTTGCCATGGAATTTTTTTAATTACTGTTTGTGGACCTTCTGTGCTCAGTGTATCCCACAGGTCCAGCCTCCTCCCTTGTGGCTTCCTCCTGTGGTTCCCTTCATACCTGCAGCTTAGTCCAATGCATGGTCTTTCAATATGCCCACAGTTTTCCTCAGCAGTGATGCCTTCCAAGATCACTTGGAATGAGACCAGCTCATGTGCATCTGGCTGTGGGAAAAGCAGTTCTAAATGTCAGCTTGGGACATCAGCTTCAGTTTGTACTGCATATAAAACTCATATAAATACCTTTAGCCCCAAATAAACATGTTTATTTTTCTAATGACTCAGCTACTATTCAGATAACAGTAGGTGGGTTATCAGCACATTGTTTCCACAGTAGGTGATATCAGGATGTCATAATGAAATACTTAACCAATAGGAGAGCGTCTTAATGCAATTCTTGTTAACATCATTAAGGCCCTGGGTTGTGCTCAAAGCAACAGCTGAACCAAAATATAAGCTGCAAAACTGTTATTGAGGAAGTGCTGATTTTTAAAGTGTAAATTAGGCATTTGTGTGCTGTACTGTATTAATGAAATGTACCATCGACTAGTGTAAACATTTACTGCAAAAGGTTTAAAACTACTAAGGAAAAAAAGAAAACTGAGAACTTCATGGTGTAGAGAAGCAGAAACTTTCATCCTGTGGCCTCTTATCTGTATGTACCCCAGGGTGTCAGGCTCCCATAGGTCTTAGGCCTATCCAGACAGTATTTTGAACGCTTAGTACACCTTTGAGAGTCTTGGGTCAGGTGGTACTGGCTGAGGGTTCTGGAGGAGGAGTCAGCTACTTGGGTCTAAACAGCCCAGGAGGTTGTGTTTCAGTTTATGTCTAGGCAGAGAAGTGGCAACCTCCCCCTAGGAGAAACTGATTGTTCCTGTTGAGTAGTTTTCCAGAAATTTCCTTGGGACTGTGGCAATAGACATTCTACACAGTTTCCCCAGAGGGCTAAAGCTCCCGTAGGCAGCTGATCCTGAGGGAATAATAGCACTTAACCAGAGAATGAGAGCAGTGGATTTTGTAGCATATGGGAACTTCAGAGGGAAAGAGCAAGAGAGTCTGCAGTAAAACTGGTAACATGAAAGCCAGAATGTAACTGTGAACTGTGAAAAGGTTGAGTAACAGAACTGGTGGCATCTGGTGCCTTGTCTAAATAACTCCTGCAGTCAGGCAGAAAAAATTAAGAACATGTTGAATAAATGTGTTTAATTTAGTACAAAGCCCTAATACTCATGGTGGACAGCAAGGCTAAAGGATAAGGTAACAAACCTCATAGCTACTGCGGTCTCCCAGTGGGAAGCTCCCCTTCATTCTCAATTGAGGAAAAAAAAATGAAAGCCCAGTAAGTGAATATTAAATGGTAAAGTGCATTCATTTAGAGACATAAACTCTAAGGAGGATTGAGAAAGGCGAGCAGATTCTTGGAGTCCTAAGGGCACCGTGGTCTGATGGAATGAGTAGCATGACCGTCATTGGTAAGCTGTAACCTATGGCACAATAAAGCTGAGCCCTCAACATTTGGCAGTTCAAGCCTGTAAATAAAATGGCCAGTGTAGGTTGAAGTAAAAGAAAATAAAGTATTTCTTTGAAATATGTTTACTTAAAGAGAACAGTTGCGACAGAGCAAAAGCACTGATACTGAGAGTGTTCATTTCAGGTGTTCTGAGAGGGCCCCATGTAACCTGACAAGTTAATACTAACTTTGGACAGAAATGAATGTATCATGCTGATGGCAAGTAACGCAACCTGTAATTTGTCATCTGAATCTGACTGCACCTTAATCCCAAATAAAATGTGTGTTTTTTCTCTGGGGAAAGTAATGAAACTGATATAAAAATAGAGTGTAACATCTGAAAATGACTTGTGTAAATGCTGTGCACCAGCGTAATATGATGCTTGGAGAGGAGCATCAGTAAACCTGTTGTTGGGACACTCAAAATTAGTTGTGGACATTCAGTTACTTAAGGCCAAATGTTGTGTATTAATCCCCGTGATTTACAGTCCTGCACCCAGAAAGTCACCACATATCTGGGATGTCAAGGTGAGTTATATGATGTTCACTTCCTTGCATAAATTAACTGTTCCATTCAATACACCTATATTATGGATGGGGAGTTACATGCAAAATCATTTTGTCATCCCACCCAGGCGAAGGTCTGGTGTTGATACTATGGAATGTCTTCAGCATCTTGATGTCCATAAAATGCAGTATTAGAAATTATCCTCAGCCAGTGGTTGTGGGAGGCAAGATGGTGGAGTGCACATCTTGGGAGTAGTACCTCCTAGAACTGCTTTCTGAACAGTGATAGTCCTCATCACTCTGACTGACTGTCCTTAAAACAAATGCCTGAAAGGAGTGAACTACCTCCATTTGAGAAGCTGCAGTTTAAACAAAGGAAAGTCTTTGCATTGTTTAGAATGATGCTGAAAAAAGACGGGGGGGGGGGACTGCCAAGGAACAGCTCCAACAAACAAACAGCAAGGAACTTAATGCAAACACCTTTACTGACCCACCAATAAGCTGCAATAGGCTTTAAATCTAAAGCTTCAGTGGTAGAATTTGTAGGGCAGACACCTCTGTGAACAACTTAAACTCCCACAGAAGTCAACTGTTAAGGTTATTCAAAAAAGAGCCAGGAAAGAGTTTGTATTATACTGGAAGCCTTGGTTACTTCAGGTGAAGCTGTTCCTACGAAAATGGATACAGGACTGGGGTAGCAGAAGGAGCAACTGTGGCAGCTGAAGCAGCTTTGGAGGATCTACCTGGTATACTGATGAGAGTTACTCTACCATAATCTGTGTCTGGCAAGAACAAATACTCTTGATGGAACAAGAAGGAAGGGCCAATACTGGGGATCTTCCAGAATTAAACACATGTTCCCAACCCCTCAAAAGAGAGTTGAAAAACAAGGGGTCAGTGGTTGAAATTAATAAAATACTAGCACTGAAAATGACAGTTAACAGATGGAGGAAATTTTCCAAGGACTGGCAACAGGGGCTTTAATGGAAATAGAACAACAGAACTTAAAAGGGGCTATAGAAGGAAATTCTGGGGGGGAGGCATTTTGTCACAGTTCCCACTAAGGCTTTGGCCCTGCCTATCCCTGTTATGGTGGGAAATCTGCCCCCCGATCTGCTTATTAATCAAAATCCTGGACAATCCTCTGCTATATCAGAAGCTGAATTGGAGAATGATTTAGACAGGGGAGCTGAATTTTCTAAAAGGTCTTAAGAGTGATGCAAGAAGCATCAAAGACCCCCTTGTGTCAATTCTGAGTGCATCAAAGTGTGTGCACCTGATTTTGGAACAGAAGCGGTCATTGCAGCAAAGTCCCTCAAACTGATGCAAGGCGCATGCTGCTTCATAAATATGGTGCATCAGATGAGAATGACACAAGCCAAATCAAAAATGCATGGGGCAAGAATGACCCAAACTGAGGTACACAGACAATTCTGGGGGCAAGAATGACTTGAGCTGCCGGTCTAGTGGCACTGAGAGTTGAGGCACTGGACACCACACCTCGTGTCGTGCCAGTGACACGGGTTTGTGATCGAGCCTAGGCCACCATGGGTCAGCAGGGGAGAGAAAGGATCGAGCGGCCATAGGACTGCTCTCCTGTTTTAAGGAGGGATCCAGGGGAAGCCCGGCACAGCAGTGGCCCCTGGTGGAGACTGGCGGTGCTGCAACACTCAGGGGCTCTTGAGCATGGGGTAGACATTGGCAGCTGCCTTCCAGATATGGGTGGGAGCAGCCACATCATGGGCTAGGCAGCACTGCACGTCCAACGCTGAGGGTGTAAATCCAGAAATACCCTCTGCCTTGGATAGGTGACGGCCCTGTCCGTGCTACCGCCACATGTCCAGTGCTGGTTCCCTATCACTGCCCCTATGGTTTTCCCAGGTTGCTGCTTCCCATCCTGGGGAGCCATGATGAGATTGAAGATGTAGGGAAATACAGCGGGTGGTAGAGTGAGTAGGTGAGTGCAGTGGCCCAAGAGAGTTCCAAGATGGAGGGGCCAGAAAAATAGTTTAAAAAAAAAGAATAACTCAAGCTGAGTGACAAAGACAATGCAGGAGGCAGGAATAACTCAAGCTGAGTCAAAAAGACCAGTGATGCATGGAGTAAGAATGATTCAAGCTGTGCCAAATAAATCATGCGTAGGGTGAGAAATGATCCAACCTGCATCAAAAAATGGGGTGAGTGAGTCAAGCTGAGTCAAAAATACTTTGGATGAAATGCCCAAAAAATTGCATGTTAAGCCCCCAAAACACTTTAAACCTGATCTGCAGTGGAATATGGGCTATATAACCACACTTTAATAGGATTTACTCTTCCTTTATATGCACCAGTGTCAGTTAGATCAGCTCTTGCTGGTCTTACAAGTCCATGCTACCTTTAGCACTGTGCCAACAGCTTCCACAATTGAAAATCAAAAAAAGGGGATGGTGCATCATTTTTGTGATGCAAACACCATTGCAATGTGGCACATCCATTTTTGTGTTGCAAGCCTGATGCAAGTCACTTTGTCACAGGCAGTTCCGCTTTGGACGTAGGCAGCATGAGAAAATTGGAACTGATGCAAGTTTCGATGCAGCTTGCTCCTTGCATCAATCTTTTCTGGTGCAAGCACCTTGCATCATTCTCAGAGCTTTGAAAAAATGGAGCCTGGGGTCTTTTGCACAAGATGCCCATGAGAATAACAAAATGCCTAAATGGGCATAATTAATCTTACAGAAAATAGGGAAGATGGACATTAAGTTGTCAAAAAATAGCTGGCCCAGTGGCGCTGAGGGTTGAGGTGCTGGATGCCATGTCTCGCACCATGTGACCTGAGTTTGGAAACAGACTTGGGATGCCATGGGTCTGCAGGAGAAGGAGAGGATTGAGCATCTGGAGGATTGCCCTCCTCTCCTGGGGTGGGTTACAGGGGGTTTTCCACTGTGAAGCAACTCCTGATGGAGACCGGGAGCAGCTCATAAGCAGGAACATTGGACATGGGGGAGGCAATGGCAGATGCTGGCTGCAGAGGAGGAGCCATGCAGGATCATTGTATGCTGTGTCTTAGGGAAAACACTAAGGCAAAAACCCCAGACGGTTCAGGAAGGCGACAGTGACCCCAGTGGATTAAGCCCACATCCACAACACTAGATCAGCTTTCCACCAGCTCTCCTAAGCCCCTCTACACAGCCATGGACGGAATATCTAAATTTCAGAAAGGTTGCCAGGTAAGGAGTGGTGGTTCTGCCCTGGGGGGCTTAGCTCTGGGGGGTGAACTGAGTCCATAGGCTTGAGAGGGGGATACTCATCCCTTGTAATCCCAGTGGAGAGAGGGGGTTTCAGGCAGGGAGTAGTGGCAGAGTTCTAGAAGGGTATACCTGAGAGATGCCTTGGACCTCTAGAGATAAAGAGAATGTATAAAAAAAAAACATTGTCAAAAAATGTGTTAGAGATAAATATTGGTTCTTTCCTGACAAGTGTCTCATTACTGACAACAGAGTAGATACATCTGAAAAAGCAATTAAATCAGACGCAACAAAGAGTGTAAAATTTAGAAGATAACCAGTTACCCCCAAGAGACAGATGAATGACCTGGAAGCAACATTTAAAGAAACACAGGCTCACTTACTAGATTTTGAAACAATGGTCCACAGTAAGAATGTCAGGGTCTTAGGCATTTCTGAGGCATGAGACCACAATTTTATGCTTCATGAGTTTTGGAAAAAAATAATGGCAAAATATTTGGGAACGGATACAGAAAATGTAAAAGTGGACGCTAACCATATTCACGGGACCTTAAGATCAAGATCAGAGGATGGTGTACCCCAACTGATATTTGTGAAATTCTGTAAATCTAGCAGTCGAAAAGTTCAGGCCACAAGTAAGCAAAAAGAAAAGAATAAATTTGATGGTGTGCTGTATTGCTAATTATAATGACCTCCCACTAGATTTGATGAATGAAAGAAATATATTTGACTTTCTATGGTCTGTGTTGCAGAAACGTATCCATAAAGTGTCAATGGTGTTCTCAGCCAAAATGAAAATTGTATTGGAAAGTCAGAGATTTGTATAAGACTCTCTGGAAATGCTGAAAAGGACTTGCGGGAGAAACTGTTTAAATTGTGAAATAACTAGAAATAAGAAATACGTTGTAAAATGAGTGAGTATTAAAAAATGAACTAGGAATGTTTTTTTCCATAAAAAGGGAGGGCTGTGATAAAAGAGTGTGGGGATAGGAACTGAATGGTACAAATTTGCAACTCAGTTTGGTTGTCAAGTGAACTTGTTTGTATTTACTTATTTTCCATTGTTGTGGTTGGCATTATTATTGTTATTTACTTGGATTAAACAGATTTTATGGAATTATGGAAAGGAAGGGAACTTGAAAGCAGGGATTCAGGAATGCGTATGTAAAAGTAAGCACAGAAGTATTTTACAGAATTAATAGAAAGGGAAGGATAAGAGAAGTGTGCATAATTGGTCACATGCTGATTCAGGTTTACAAGTCAATTTAGATTACGGTTAAGAGAGACCAATGTATTAAAGGTTTCCCCTTCAATGTTAATGGGTTAGGCTCATCCATCAGCAGATCAAGGGTGTTGAGCTACAGTACATGAATAAAACAAAGGTCGATATAATCAGATTGCAGAAGACCCATTTGGATCTTAAGGAACCAAACAAAGAAACACAGAAACATAGAATTTGTCAACAGAAAGGGACCACTTGGCCCCCCCCAATCTGCCCAGATGCCAAGAAATGTGATTTTGTGCTCTTTCTCTTCACCAGGAACTTGGAAAACTGTTGTGGTGACAGTTATGATTAGAAAGAATATAAAAGAATGATTACTTACCGTAAGATTGGACCTTCAGTAGAATCTCCTCCAATGAGCCACATCATGAAAGTGTAAGCCATCGGTGCCAGGACCACCTGGAAATTTCTGCTAGCTAGAGCACCCATGTCGAAGTGGATCATCACCACCTATATAATGTGGGTGACCCCATCATGCTTCAGTTCTGCGCGAGAGACATGCTTGGAGAAATACCCAACTGGCAGTGATCAAAGTAAGAGGACCAAACCAGGCACACAGGGGAGGATATAAAAACCTGCATAATATAATGCCAAAACTGGGCATAAGAAGAGAACCAGCTTGCAAGAGAAGACAGGATACCCATCAAACTTCGAAGAGTGCAGTCCCCCGATAAATAAAAGAAAAGTGAAAGGCATCTGTTCAAGACTAAGTGCAGGCTATGTAATCCCAGTAAGTCTTGATAAAAGCATTGCTCACCACTGCAATAGATTTATCAAGGTTCTTTTCATTTTCTCCTTAGGTTATAATGCACTTCAACATTTTGCTGTGTACCCTCACAGCGTCATAAGGAAACTTATTTATGACTTGTTTTAACATTTGCACAATACTTCTCACATCAAAATGTTAATCATTTTAAATGTATTAACTTTATTTTATCAGAAAGATGCTTAACAATACAATGTCTAATTATAGGATTAATGAGTGTGGACATTTCTTTTTTAGGAAGATAGCTAAGCTATAAGAGAAGCATCTAAAGAAAGAGTATTGTTCTTTGAGGCACATTTTAATTATAAAAAATTATAATTATGATATATACTTTTTTGAAAAGATAAATGGAGTGACATATACAGGTAATATGTATGTGTTTATTATTTACAGCGGTCAGCCTCTTATGAATATTGAAAAGAAAAGAGAAATAAGTGGATATTTACAAATATTTGCAAACAGGGAATGTACATGAGGTGATTATGTAGTCTGTGTATGTTAGCTATGAATTGAAACTGAATTAATTTGTTGGAAATAATATATGGGAATATAGTACTGATGTGAGGTGTATTGTGCATATTGTTAAAACAGGTCATACATAATTTTCCTGATGAAGGTGTGGGGGTACACAGTCAAACACTGAAGTACATTATGACCTTATGAGAAAATAAAAAAAGCCTTGAAAAGTTTGTAGTAGTGGTGAGCAATGTTTTTTATTAAGACTTTACTAGGAATAGGCAGGATAACCACCTGCCACATGAAAATGGGGAAGGAAGGGAAATAGCTGTGATTCAATAGAGGACAGTCCCTCAAAGATCTACTTTTAAGGTAAGTAACCCTGTCTTCTTCAAGAATAACTTCCTCTATTGAGCCACATCATGGAATGATTTCAGTGCAGTACCAAAGCAACTAGGAAGAGAGGAAGAAAGGATCTAAATACCCTGAGTAAGGAGGCCTTGCAAGACAGTAAGGTAAATTCCAGCACATCTATGAGAGACAATGTCCAGAGTGTAATGTTTAGTGAGTGTATGGGCAGTACTCCAAGTGGCAGCAGCACAGATGTCAGCAGTGGACACATGGTGAAAACATGCCACTGAAGTAGCCACTTCATGGATGGAGTGAGCGCAGACAGGATCAGGAAGCTCCTTACTGCACCTCTGGTAATAGAAATTAATGCAGCAGGCCAACCATTTGGAAAGGCCTGGCTGAGAAACAGGGGAACCCACCATCCTAGGGGTGGAAGCCACAAATAACTGAGAGCATTTTCTACAATCTTTAGTATGGGCAAGGAACCAATGCAATGTCTAATGAACATAAAGTGTGTACAGACAATGTTCTTCAGTATCCATGGGAGTCTAAAAGTAAATCAGAAGGTTCATAATCTGATTTAGTATATGCTCAGAAATTACATTTGGCAGAAAATTAAGGAATTGGTATACAAGGTAAGCCAATCGTTGCAGAAAACAACACAAGGATGCTCCAGAACAGAGCTTGAAGTTCAGAAATACATCTAGCAGATGTCATAGCCATGAGGAACAGCCTCTTCCAAGAGAGGAATTGCAGCTCACAAGTAGCAGCAGGCTAAAAGGGAGGCACAATAAGGGTTTCCAGGACCACATTAAAGTCACACACCAGAACCGAATCTCAGATCAGGGATGGAGAAATAGAATACCTTTGAGGAACCTATGGGAAACTTCAAGCTGGGCCACTGTTTTGCCACTGGTGAGGGCATAAAAAGTCAAAACTGCAGCTAAGAGATTTAATCAGGGTGGCCGACTCAGCCCACAGCTTGACCAGGACCCACTGTATCAGATGAAACAGAGGAAATCCATTCATGAACCTCCCTTTCCAAGACAGGGACAATGTAGCCCACCAAAAAAACTCACCCAAAAACTCCAGGTCCTGGAACAAGCATGCAGATGGCAGCAGTTTTGCGTTCTATGGCCATGCAAAGAGGTTGATACCCTACTTTACAAAGAAGTCACCTGCAATGAAATCCAACAGCTTTCATTTGCAGTAGAGTGCCTGGAACTGGCTGAGGTGATCTGCTGAGGCATTGAGGATACCTGGAAGAAAGATGGCCAACAGGAATATGTTGTGTTCCATGGCCAAGAGCCAGACTGGCATCATTTCTTCACAGAGAGGATATAAATTAACCCCGCCTTGGCAGTTGATGTACATCACTGAAATGTTTTCTGTACAGATCAACAGTTGGTGCCACCAAGCAGGATAGTGAAAGCGTGTAGGCCTAGAAGAACATCCCTCATTTCCAGAGTGTTACTGTGTAGAACCATGTCTAAGGGGAACCATTGACCCCATGTCTGGAGGGGGCCCAAATGGGCACACCACCCAGATCCAGAAGTGTCTGTCATCATCACTGGAAGAGGAGACAGATGGAAAAAGGGGGACCCTGTCTCTGGAGTGAAGCAGTCCAACCACCGGAGCAGGGAGTGGTGAAGCAGAAGACCCAATATTATTTATTTATTGAAGATATTGGATAACATACCTTTGAGTCAAAGACTCCTTTACAAAGGTTCCATGTCATTGAGAGTAGAGACATCAAGGACAATAGCAACAGTTAGACACAATAGTTACAGAAATAATTACAAAATGGTCACAGTAAAGCAGCTGGTGATACAAAGATACAGAGTGTTGCCAAGCATAGGTACATAGTACAGACAATAGCAGGTAACAAAAATATACACTGCAGTGCAGTGGCACCAGCCATGCCCTTGTGGTTATTTGCAGGCCTAGGCTGGACTGAGGTGTTCATAGTCAAATATAGGCATGCCTTGGGGTGGTTGGACCAGAGTTTAGTCCATAGCCCGGGGGGGAGTGTGTAGAACTACAAATCAAGGACAGTCACAGACTGAGTCATGAGAGATTAGGTCTCTTAGCTGGGACTTTAACTGATCAAGTTTGGGTTCTGTGAGGAGGGAGTTTGGGAGTGAGTTAAGCCAGCAAGAGGCTAGGTACCTAAAAGTCCTTTGACCCGAGGTGGTCTTACAGCAAGGTACCCTGAAGTGGGTTGTCACTGATTGCCAAGTGAGGTGAGTGGAAAATGGTGCCTGGAGTAGGGGGGTGAGAGCAACTGGGAGTAGTCTTACAGTTATTGTTTTAGCAAAGAGGCAGGTCTAATATTTGAGTCTCCCGTCAAAGTTTAGCCAGTTGGTTGAGGCATAAAGGGTGCAGGTATGTGTGAGTCTGGTGCAGCCAGTAGCTAGTCTACAGGCCTTATTAAGGGCCAGCCTAATTTTGTTTAGGTGTGTGTTGTCAGCTGCCCCTTAGATAATGATACTGTATTCTATGAGTGATAATACTGATGCCAAGACAGCTAGGTGGAGAGCTTCTGGTGGGAGGCAGTGCTTGTACCAGTGAAGTAGACCAATACGCACATTGACAGCGGTGCTCAGTTTTTGGATGTGGTCATGGTAGGTGAGACCAGAATCTAGGGTGATACCCAGGTATTTGAACAAGGTAACCTGCTAAAGGGGGTCATATAGAGAGTTCAATATGGGCAGGGGTTGTCCTATGTTCTTGTTTTGGGAGTGTGCAAACACCATGGATTTTGTTTTTTTCGTAATTTAAGACTAGCCTGTGTCGAATGAACCAGGATTCAGCTTCCTTGAAAGATTTTTGGAGAGCAGAATGGAGGGCTGTGGGGTCAGTGTGGGAGCTGTAGAGGACAACTTCATCCACATACAGGAGCAGTTTCCCAGAGCAATCCTTGGGCAGGGAGTTGAGGAAAAGGGAGAAAAGTAGGGGGCTGAGAATAGAGCCCTGTGGGACCCCCGATCTGACTTGGAGGGAAGAGGACAGGGTTTGGGCAATCCTGACTGTCTGGGTTCTGTCAGACAGATAGCTGGCAAACCAGCCGGTGCTCTCTGGAGACAGGCCAATTTGTCTGAGGGAATCCAGGAGTAGTGTGTGGTGCACCATATCAAACACCTTGGAGAGGTCTATAAAAACAGCACCAGCAGTGAGGTTGGTATCAAAAGATGTGTGGAGGGCATTTGTGAACTCCAAAAGGGCTGTGGTGGTACTGTGGTTATGGCAGAAGCCATGCTGCTCAGGACACAGGAGGCTATATTTGGAGAGGTAGTCTGTAAGCTGGGTGGCCACAATCTTCTCCAAGGTTTTGGAGAGGGGATGGAGGATTGAGATGGGGTGGTAGTTCCCAGGCAGAGTGTGGTCAACCCTTTTAAGAATGAGTGTGATGACAGCAGATTTCCATTTAGATGGAAACTGGCTTAATGACAGGGAGTGGTTCAGAAGCATGGTGGGGGGGGGGGAAGACTTCGTTAAAGGTGAGCCTAAGCAGTTTAAGTTCTAGTGTGTAGCTGCTGAAACGTGATTTGCTGAGAGCCTTGAGTAGAAGGGAGCAGCTTCACACTGAGATATTGCTTTAAAGTGGAATGGGGGGGTGGACAGGGAGCAAGGTGGTGCTGGGGGGTCGGGGAGAAGAAATTGGGGGGGAGAACAATACTAACATTGGAGAAGGAAGCATTAAATGTATTTGCAATTAGGGCAGGGTCTGTAGTGATAGACCCATTGGCCCTGAGTTGGGAGGGGGCTCAGTGGAGGCTTTGCCACTGAGCTTTTTGAGGGAATCCCAGAACTTGCACCCCCAAGCCTCATGTGGCAGTGAATGAGGTTTTGCAGTACTCAGCTTTTGTACATTTATTAAGTGCTTCTTGGTAGCGCTGCCTATCAGTAGGTTTACCAGTATCTATAGAAATGTGCCATTGATTGCCATGTTCGCATATCTGGTTGAGCAGGACTTGTGACATTCAAGGTGTGTCAACCCCTTTAACTATCTTTTTGCTTAGGGGTGCATACCGGTCGCAGGCAGAGTTGAAGTGCTCGAGGGCAGAGTGTGTAAATTGTCTCCTTCTTCAATGCAGTTTGTCTGAATGTTGAGCCAACTGGGCACAGAGGAACCATTGTGGAATCCTCATATATAGATGTACCAGCAATACAGTGAGAATAGCAGCAGCCATGAGGCCTACTAGTCATAGGAGACATCTGGCTGAGACATAGTCACTGGAAGAGACCAGCTGAGCCTGGGCAACCAAAACCTTAGCATGGTTTGAGGGAAGAAAAGCCTGACCCATTCCCATGTCCAGAACTACCCTATGTATTGGAGATGCTAGCATGGAGTGTGTTCTGACTTTGGTTCATTCACCAGAATGCCCAATGGCTCAACAAGCTGTCTGGTATGGAACAGTGTGTAAATTATCTCCTTCTTCAATAGGTCCTTCAGAAGCCAATTATTGAGGTACAGGAAAAACATAAAGGACCTCCCTTCTGCGAGTACCTGCAAATATTGCAGTATTTAGCAAATACATGCAGTATAGAGGACAAGCTAAAGGACAATAAAAAAACCAATAGTGAGAGCCCTGGTGCACTGCCCCACCACAGAGGTAAGCTGTGGAGGAACAGGTGTGTCCCACAGGTAAGACCCAGTGATGGGTGATGTGGTTGGGGGGAGCCATAGAGCAGAAGGGGGCCAGCCAGGTAAAGGAGGGGGAAAAACACAGGTACTGGCTGTGGGACTTGTGGCTCTTCATATAGAGGTTAGCATCCTTCATACTAGGGCACATAGCCAATCCACTTGCAGCAGCGGGGGAAGCAGGGACTATAAAGAGACTATGCATAACTTATTGTGTTCTGTAAACAGTTTAGGCCCTGGTGGTCCATGACAGGACATAAATCTACCATCTGTTTAATTCAAGAAAGTACATAGATACATAGATACATAGATACATAGACAGTGTAGGCAGATAAGGGCCTATGGCCCACCCAGTCTGCCCATTTGAGCTTGTAAGTTCAGTTTGTTTTCCTAGAAGTCTGTTTCCCCTTACCCCTGCCCTCTAGAATTCCTTTATGTCTATCCCATGCATTCTTAAATCCTGTGATTGTTTCAGCCCCCACCACTTCCTCTGGCAGGGTGTTCCACTTGTCCACCACCCGTTCTGTGAAGAAATTCTTTCTCATGTTTCCTCTGAATCATCCTCCTCCAACTTCATCCCATGCCCTCTAGTCCTGGAACATCTTTTCGCTTAAAATAGTGTTTTCCTGCACCCTGTTCCTCCCTGTAAGATACTTGTATGTCTCTATCATATCCTCTCTCCCTCCTCTCCTCCAGGAGTACATGTTCAGTTCCTTCAACCTGTCTTCATAGGACTTGTTATGCAATCCATGCACCATCTTTGTTGCCCTCCTCTGAACCTTCTCTACTCTGTCTATGTCCTTACGTAGGTATGGTCTCCAGAACTGTATACTGTACTCCAGGTGGGGCCTCACTAGTGTCTTGTATAGCAGAATTATGACCTCCCTTTTCCTGCTGGTGATGCCCCTGCCTATACATCCCAGCATCCTATTTGCTTTACCTGCTGCCTTGTCACACTGTTTCCCTACCTTGAGGTCATCAGAGATGACAACCCAAGATCCTTTCCTGCTTGGTGCATGCTATATCCTCACCCCCAACTGATATATTGTGCCAGGATTTTTGTGCCCCATATGCATTATCTTGCACTTCTTGCATTGAATTTCAACTGCCAAACCCTGACCATTCTTCAAGTTTCTACAGGTCCCTTCTCATTCTGTCTACACCCTCTGGTGTGTCTACTTTACAGAGCTTTGTGTCATCAGCGAACAGTGAAATTTTGCCTTCTAGGTCCTGCGCAATGTCACTGATGAAGATGTTGAATAGGACCGGTCCCAGCACTGATACCTGTGGTACCCCACTGGTCACTCTTCCCTCTGTGGAGTGACAGCCATTTACCACCACCCTCTGTGTCCTGCCAACCAGCCAGTTACCTACCCACCACACTACTGTCCTGCCCACACCCATATTCCCCAGTTTGTGTAATAGTCTTCTATGTGGCACAGTGTCAAAGGCCTTGCTGAAGTCCAGATAGGCCATGTCCACTGTCCTCCCCTGATCCACCTCCCTAGTCACCCAGTCTAAAAATTCAATGAGGTTGGTCTGACATGACCTCCCCCTGGTGAAACCATGCTGCCTTGGGTCCTGTAGCCCACTGACAACCAGATGTTCCACCAATCTCTCCTTCAGTAGTCCTTCCATGATCTTTCCCACTACCGAGGTGAGGCTGACTGGTCTGTTGTTCCCTGCTTCCTTTTTTGTTCCCACTTTTGTATAAGGGGACTACATCTGCTGTCCTCCAGTCTTTGGGTACCTCCCCTGTTTCCAGTGATTGGCTAAACAGGATAGCCAGAGGTTCAGCCACCACCTCTATTAGTTCTTTGAGGACCCTGGGGTGCACCCCGTCTGGCCCCATTGCTTTATCAACTCTTATTACTTCCAGTTCCTTCAGGACCCTTTCTCGTGTAAAGGGACTTGTGTCCATTTCTGCACCATTCTCACACCTTGTACTCCCCTCAGACCCATTACCCCCATCTTCCTCAGTAAAGACTGAGCAGAAATACCTGTTCAATATGTCAGCTTTACTGTTGTCATCCTCCATGTGGCTTGCATCCTCCCCCCTTCAGTCTCACTATCCCTCCCTTTGTCTTTCTTTTTTCACTTATGTACCTATAAAAGGTTTTGTCCCCTTTACCCACTGATTTTGCAATGTGTTCTTTTGTCTGAGCTTTGGCTTCCTTTACAGACTTCCCTGCCTCCCTCTGTTTCTCCTGGTACCTCTCCCTATCCCCTTCTGCCTGTGTCTTTTTGTATTGCCTGAATGCTATATTTTTGGCTTTCACTTTCTTTGCTACCTCTTTGGAAAACCATAATGGTCTCCTCTTCCTTTTCCTCTTGCTAACCTGCTTAATGCATAATTCTCTTGTTCTTATAATCCCCATTTTAAATACTGCCCACTGTTCCTCAGCCCCTGATTCCTGTCCCATTCCCCTTAATGCCTCTTTCAAGTATCTCCCCATTTTCCAAAAGTCTGCCCTCCTAAAATCCAGGAGACGTATTTTTGTGTGGTTTGGTTCTGCTCTTTCTGTGATTTCAAACCGCGAGTGACTGGTGGTCACTGTTACCCAGGTGCTCCCCACTGTTACCCCATCACATTGTCCCTGTTTGTGAGCACAAGGTCCAGTATTGCCTTCTGCCGAGTTGGTTCCATGACCAGTTGCTTGAGGAAGGCACCCTGAAGGGATCCAGGATAAATCTGCTCCTAGTTGATGCTGCTGCTGGGATGCTCCAGTCCACGTCTGGAATATTGAAGTCTCCAACCAGTACTACCTCACCCTTGTCTGCCATCCTTTGGATGGCTAGCATCAGCTCCCTATCTGTTTCTTCCTCCTGGGCTGGTGGTCTATAGACCACACCTGTGCGGATGGCTGGCCCCATTTTCCTTTCCAGCTAACCCACAGTATCTCTCCCCATTTTGTTCCTCCTGGATCTCTGTGGCTCTTATGTCATTTTTCACATACAGTGCCACTCCTCCTTCCTTCCTGCCTGCTCTGTCTCTTCTGAATATGTTGTAGCCAGGTATGGCCATCTCCCAGTCATGGTTATCATTACACCAGGTTTCAGTGATGGCCACAATGTCCAGGTCTGACTGTACCATGACAGCCTCCAGATCTTCCATCTTGTTGCTAAGGCTCCTGGCATTTGCACACATGGCTTTCCATGATTTGACCTCCCTAGACTGCTTCACTGTTCTACTCAGCCCCTTCCTTGGTTGCCATTTATCCCTGGTTCTCCTTGCTGTCTGCCATTCTGCTGAATTTTGCCCCTTTTCTGCTTTATCCACCTCTTGGGCACTAATCTCCATCTTTGCACACTGCTTTGCAGAGATAGCCCTCCTCTGGTTCACTGGTTCCACTGCTAGCTGTGGGGGTGAGCAAGTAGGTACACCCTCCTTGCTGGCCCGCCACCCCCTTTGCTAGTTTAAATGCTTGTCAATGTAGCATTTAAACTTATCATAGTAACGGATTCCCCTCCAGGATGGATGCAGGCCGTCAGGCTTGAACAAACCTCCATCCCTCCAGGTGGGTCCCCAGTCACCAATGAATCCAAACCCTTCCTTACAGCACCAGTTCTTCAACCATGAGTTAAAGTTCCTGGTGCATGCACTCCTATGCTCTGTCTTGCCTCTCACAGGTAGTACTTCTGAGAAAGTGACAGAAGTAGCTACTTGCTTGAGACCCCTCCCCAGTTTCCTAAATTCTTCCTGAACTTCCTTTAGCTCCCCATTTGCCAAGTCATTAGTACCTAGGTGGATAATGACATCCAGCTCACCCTCCTGTCTTGCCTTCCCAGTGATCCCCAGTATCTTCCTTCCATCCCTCCACTCCCAAGTACTGAGAAAGTAGCCCTGATTCATTTCCTAAATCAGGGATGGGTCTCTATGGCTATCTTGCAGAGAAGGAATTGAGACTCTCCATCAGGAGGGCAGGATGTCCCAGAGGGTAATGGTCCAGTAAAGGGAGGATATACAGGAGGGACAGAGAGTAGCTCTAGGGCATGTCCTTGCTGAACTACCTCTAGCACCCAATCATCTGTTGTGATCATTCTCCATTTTGGGAGAAAGAGGGGTATGTGACCTCCCACAAGAACTCCCTCATCGGCAGGGCTGGAGGAGGTAGAAGGGAATCAGAAGACTCCAGGGAGCTGCCAAGACCCATACCTTTACTGACCCTGGCATGGGCTCCGGGAGGCCAAGGGGCCTGAGGAGAGGCATGGGTCCACAGGGAGCCATGGCTGGGTCTACTACAATAGCCTCTAGCAGGGCAGACATAGGGCCTATGAACGTAACACTGGCACTGACCTGGAGGCTTCAGATGAAGGGTATGAAGGGACCTCACGGTCACTTTAGACATTTGGAGGTCCCTCAAAGCGGACTCAACATTGGAACCATATGAGCTTACCAACCCATAACAGTGACAAAGGACAAATGGCAAGCACTGTTGGTGATGCTAGGAAAGGAGGGCAGGATGGGAGGGGGGAGGGTGGAAGGTGGTTACCCTTAATGCTAGGAGCCTTGGGAGGAAAACTGCAGAGTTACAGGTTCTCATGGCAGAGAGAGAGGTGGTCATTGCAGCCATCATGGAAACATGGGCCACCCAATACAATGACTGGGACCTGTCTGTACCAGGTTACAGGTTATTTCGTAGGGACAGGGTGATTGGGAAAGGAGGGGGGGTGGCACTATATGTGAAGGAAGGACTGAAGTGTGTAGGGGAGGAAGGGGAGGAGGGTAGTACGGAGTCATTTTGGATGCAAATCCAGGATTCCAAGAATAGGATTCTTAGAATGGGAGTGGTGTACAGGCCACCATCTCAGATGGAGGAGTTAGACAGGGAACTTTTTTAATTTTTTTATTTATCAAGTTTAGGATTACAAATAACTTTGAGCTATGGCTCTTTTACAAAGGTTCCACGTCAGAGAAATACAAATTATGGGGAACATCAAGACAGGCATTACAACAATGTGGACATTGCAAATAGAGTACAGATTAATACAGTTCAAGGGTAGCATTGTAACAAGGCAGCCAGTGGCATTTGTCAGAGAAAATAGACAACAGATAAGAAGTGCCAGAGTCATAGAGAGGGGAGGGGAGAGAAGGAATGTAGGAAGGGTGGCAAGAGGGTGACAAGTGCAGCATTGGGTATACCAAGATGTGAGGGTAGAATCCAGTGAGGAGGGGAGGGGGCAACTACAGCAGAAAGGGAAGTGGAGAAACAAGGTTAAGTTGGGCAGTCACAGGAGCTGTTGGTAGTGAGATAGTCCCAGAGCCTAGTTTTAAGTGGGACAGATCAGCAGGATCTGCAAGAAGGGTAGTGTGGTGATTGTGGGGGACTTCAACATGCCAGGAGTGGACTGGAGCACCCCAACAACCAGGAACAGAAGGGAGCAGGTACTGCTGGATGCCTTCCAGGATAGCTTCCTGCTGCAAATGGTCAGTGAACCAAACAGGTTAGGGAATACCCTTGACCTTGTGCTGACAAATGGGGACTTTGTGAGAGAACTTACAGTGGAGGAACCGCTGTCAGGGAGTGATCACCACTCAGTATGGCTCACATTGGACATGGGCAAGGAAGGAGTGGAATCTGGCACAATAGTGCTGAACTTCAGGAGGGCCGACTTTGGGAGGATGGGGGAAGTGGTAAAAGGGTATCTGGCCAGAATTCAATCTAGTATGGACACTAACCAGAGGTGGTAGCTCATAAAGCTGGGGATAGTAGAGGCAACCAAAACCTGCTGCAAAGCCCAGAGCAAGAAGGCTAGGGCTAAGAAACTGATCTGGTTAAGTAAGGAGGTCATGGAAAAGTTAAGGAGGAAAATAACTGCCTTTAGGAAGTACAAGAAAACCGGGAGGGGGGAGGACAGGGAGGAGTACTTGACAGAATCAAAGGAGGTGACAAGGGCAGTAAGGGGAGCCAAAGCATCTACAGAACTCAAGCCTGCACAAGGCATTAAGAATGGGGAGGAGAACTTCTTTAAGTACATCAGGGAGAAAAGGAGCTGTAAGGACCACATAGTAAGGATTAGGAAGGAGGGGGGTTGGGTGGAAGCAGGGTGCGATAAAGTGGAAGCACTAAATGAGTACTTCTGCTCAGTATTTACTAAAGAGAAGAGAGGAGTGACAGCCAAGGTGGGAGAAATGGCAGAAGCAGGGTGGGAAGTGGTAACAGATGGGGAAATCATGGAGAGCAGAGTTCGAGAGGGTTTGAAGGCACTGAGGGTGGACAGGGCACGAGACCTAGATGGCATCCACCCCAGGGTACTGAAGGAGCTGGCATAGGTCCTTGCAGGACCTTTGGCAGACCTATTTAATGCCTCACTACATTCGGGGTGTGTACCTCAGGACTGGAGGATGGCTCATGTGGTGCCCCTCCACAAGAGTGGCCCCAAGGATGAACCGGGAAATTACAGACCAGTGAGCCTCACATCCATCATGGGTAAGCTAATGGAGACTATTCTGAAGGAGAGGCTGGTGGCCCTTCTAGAGGCCAAAGGACTACATGACAGCAGACAGCATGGTTTCATACGAGGCAGATCCTGCCAAACCAACCTGGTCGAGTTCTATGTATGGGTAACTAGGCAACTGGACAGGGGCCATGCAGTGGATGTCCTGTATCTGGACTTCAGTAAGGCATTCGACTCAGTGCCACATGGAAGACTCGGAAGGAAGTTAGTAGGCACAGGGGCAGGTGCAAAGCTGGTGAGATGGGTTGGAAACTGGCTGCAGGGAAGGCAACAGAGGGTGGTGGTGGGTGGGGAGCTCTCACACCTAAGGGCAGTGACGAGCGGTGTTCCACAGGGCTCGGTGTTGGGGCCAATGTTGTTTGGGATATTCATTGCAGAGATATCATGGGACATCAAGAGCAAGATCAGTCTGCTGATGATACCAAGGTAGGTGTGGTGGTAGATTACCTATGTGGATGGCAGGGGTTGCAGGATTATCTGGAAAAGCTTGAAACCTGGTTAGACACCTGGCAACTGGGCTTTAATGCCAAAAAGTGCAAGGTGCTGAATTTTGGGATAAGGAACCCAAGGAGGACTTACCAGCTAGGGGGAGTACAGCTAGCCCAGACAGAGGAAAAGAAGGATCTGGGTGTGCTCATTACAGGGTCAATGAACAACTCTGCACAATGTAGGAAGGCAGCTGCAAAGGCCAACAAAATGCTGGGTTGTATTGCAAGGGGTATATCCTCGAGAAGGGAGGAGGTGATTCTGCCACTGTATAGGTCATTAGTTAGGCCACACCTGGAGTACTGTGTGCAGTACTGGTGTCCGTATCTGAAGAGGGACATTAAGTTACTGGAGGGGGTGCAATGCAGAGTGACAAAGATGATCAAGGGGCTGGGGAACTTATCATACGAGAGGAGGTTGAAGGAGTTGAACATGTATTCACTGGAGAAGAGGAGAGACAGGGGTGACATGACTGAAACCTTTAAATACATGAAAGGAATAAACAAGACAGGTACAGAGGGGCTGTTCAAAGTAAGGGAGGGGAGGGCCACCAGTGGCCATGATATGACACTGGAGCGAGGAAGGTTCAGGAGGGAGATAAGGAGACACGTTTTTACAGAGAGGGTGGTGGCTGGGTGGAATGCAGTACCTGCTGAAGTGGTATGAAGTAGAACAGTGGACTGCTTCAAACGAGGATGGGACAGGACAAGGCGAAGGGTTAATGAAGGGGAAGGGTGGAAGGGAGGGGTAGCTGCAGAATAAGGGGTGCTAGCTGCACATTCGAGCAGACTTGATAGACCTCTAGGCCTTTATCTGCTGGCAAATTTCATATGTCCGTATATTCGTATGCTGCTTAACTCTAAAAGAAGCATTAAGGACCAGTTGCTGGACATCAGTGGCAAGACTAGTCACACACAACCTCGCGTGGCAATGCAGGCAAATGCCAGAAGCATCCGCATGAACTGCAGCTTAAGAGGTATCTTAAGCCAACCTTAAGAAGTGCTTACCAGCCTCAAGGCCAACAGTCTGTTGAACTTCAGTTTTATCTGATCCATCAGGTAGCCTGTCAGCCATGGCTGCAATACAAGTTATTCTGATATTTGACCATGTAATCCTGGTAGATGGCAATCCTTAGGCCAAGGCACACTGAAGCATATGCCCTCTTGCTCATCACATTCATCTTTCTTGATTCCATGTCAGGAGGAAGAGAGCTTGTATGTTTTTGAAGTTTTAGATCTGTCATGCAGTCAAAATCCATCTGGTTGAGTGGAATAATAGGGCTTATGTGAAGGGGCAGGATGTATTTTATCCACCTTATGAGGCATGGATGTCAAAGCACTGGCCCTGTGCCAAGCAACTATAGTGGCATCCTCCAAGGTTGATTAGATAGGAAGAGCAGTAGCTGGAGGCAGAGCAGAAACCTCTGAAAAGACATGGAGGATTGTGTTGGAGGACTCCTTCTCCTCAGCAGCAAAGCCCAGCTTGGTCTGAAAAGCCTGAAAAGTGGCATCCTCAGGAGGGGAACTAGATGTATAACATACACTTTCCTCACTTCAGGAGGATAAAGTATAGCTAGAGCCCACCACTTCGGGGGGACATACCTTTCTCCTCTATATGCTCTGCATTATATTACTGCTTCTCCTTATCAACAGAAATATGCAGCGGATTGACAGCAGGAGGAAGCTGCACTGAAGGAACCATCAATTGACTAGGTGACAATGAAGGAAGCTCCTTGCTAGATATAGTAACCAGCAGAGGAAGCGCTGGCAGCATCAATGATATTGATGGTGACTTACCTGATGGTGGTGATGGGGTTAGCATTGAGGGCTGAGCTTGAGGCAGAAACTTTTAAAACAGTTCAGATATAGTATAAAACAACAT
The DNA here is from genome assembly GCA_016271365.2 of Neoceratodus forsteri. Taxonomy (NCBI): domain Eukaryota; kingdom Metazoa; phylum Chordata; order Ceratodontiformes; family Ceratodontidae; genus Neoceratodus; species Neoceratodus forsteri. Next base: position 174,609,743 of record CM057457.1, on the reverse strand, counting down.
CTGCATGTTGATGCACCCCAACGGGGTCATCAATGACTGATTCATTGGCGGGACAGTGCCTGATGGAAGAATCAGTTGCGAATCCCCTGGCAGGGGATTAGAGCCAGTGCCAAATCCTGACCTTGGTGTCTGAGAGATGATTGTTGGGCAGAAAAACCCAAGGACTTAGCCTAGGAACTGTCTTTCTCAGCAGACATAACTCCTTTAAGAGGAGAGTGAGACCTGGCAAGAGAGGCTTCTTTGTCACAATGACACTGCTTCTCTTTCAGAGAGGCTGTGTTTTTCTGCTGATTTAGTAGCCATCTCTTTATTGTCTTTCTTGGCTGAGTCAACAGACAATGCCATCGACCATGGGGAGTAGCAGGTCAATGGCGAGCAGTGGGGAGAATGAGTGGGCGATGATGGAGAAGTAGCCTGTGATATAGGCAGCTTGTCCTACATTGCCTTATGTTTTCAATAAACTTCTAATGCTTTTTTTGCAATGTCTCCACATAGCCTGGTTCAAACCCTGGCAAATGCAGCAGGCTTTCACATTGTAAGAGATGTCTGAGCAGTGAAAGCACATGTCATGAATGTCATCCTTACAAATCTTAACTTTACCATAACACCAGTAATGGAAAATGGCTCCCTGTCTTTCAGTAGCTGCCTAAACCATCATGATTTAGATGGCATTCTTCAGCAGTGGTGGACTCATGAGCAGTTGGGACATCCACTGGTGTTTGTAATAGTTCCTCACAACAGCTCTGGCAGTCTTTATTGTCTTTGTTGCTCATCAAATATTGCATTGCTGCCACTCTTTGGATTGCATGATTTTGTGCTATATACATGTATCATTAGAAATCTGCCATTTGAAGGTACATTTCATAATTTGCCAGACTCAGTCTGCTATTTACAATCCCCTCTCCTTATGAATGCAATGTGGTTTTGATTGCTTTGATGGCAGGAGAAAGAACTGAGGAATGATGGGGCCACCCATGTTATATGAGTGGCTACAATGCATGTCGATGTGGATGACCTCAGCTAGCAAAGTTTTCCCGGCTGTTCTGATGCAGATGGCTTACAGTTTCATGATGTGGCTCAATGGAAGGAGGCATCCTTGAAAAGGATCTTCAATATCATTGATAAATGGTCTGATAAAGAGGGAAGAATTCTACTAGTTAAAGGGAAAGATTAACTATTATCCTAGTTTAGTTTTATTTTTGATCAGTTAGACAAGCCATTACAACATTAAGTGAATTTTAAAAAGTACATTAGAAATAGACTCCAATAATCAACACATAATACAATACGTACAGAAGTATTTGCTCACAGACATATACAAGTCATTGTTCATTGATCCAATAAATAAGAAACAATAGTTTCATAATGATCTTCAAGTTAATAGTCCTATTACAGAGTTAAATAACCAGAAATTCAAATAATAATAATAAGAAACTTTATTTGTTGTAAGCGCAATTCAAATAGGTACCAAAATGCTTTTACAAAATAAAACCTTAAAAACTATAAATATTTAAAACCAATAAAATGACAGACATCCGTAAATTAATTTTCAGGATAGGCAAGCAAGAAAAAAAATGTTTTAAGTGCAGATTTGAAACTTTCCACAGTCAGGCACCCCCTTATCTGATGAGGTGGAGAATTCCACAGGGTAGGAACCAAAAATGCGAATGCTCAGGCTCTGGAGGTCTTCAAGTGAACCCTGGGAATCTCCAGCAATCCCTCATCAGTGGAGTGAAGTGGTCAGAGGGCACAGTAGGGATGTAGGAGCTCTTGCAGGTAACTCAGTCCCTGTGTGTGTAGGGCTTTGTAGGTCAACAAACCGACCATCAAGGCGATCCACCACTGAACCAGCAGCCAGTGCAGTCCATGCATCACATCTGTGACATGGCTAGATTGAGAAAGTCTAGTCAACAACCTGGCTGCAGCATTCTGCACCAGCTGGAAGTGGTGGATATCAACCCCCAGAAGCCCTAGGTACAGGGTGTTGCAATAATCAAGGCATGAGGTCACAAAGGTGTGGACCAGTGTTGGAAGATCACCGGGCAGAACCAGATTCTTGATCTAGGTGATATTCCTCAGATAGTAAAATGAGGTCTTGATGATAGATTACACCTGAGACTTCAGGGTCAACCTCTCATCAAAAATAACATCCAGAGTCTGCACCCATTCAGAGGCCATCAGCTGGTGACTGCCGAGCAGAAGCCGGGAGGTCTGCTTGGCTGAAGACTCCTCTACCAGGCAACCTGGGTCCACCACCAACACCTTGGTTTTGTCAGGACTCAGCCTCAACCAGTTGGCATTCATCCAGCCTTGGATCTCGGTCAAGCAGTTGTCAAACACTGAGACCACATCATCCTGGTCAGGTACAAAGGACATGTATAGCTGAGTATCATCTGCATAGCAGTGAAAATTCTAGCCATACTGCTTACAATGTTTCCCAATGGCAGCATATACACCGTGAATAACATAGGCAAAAACACAGAGCCCTGTGGTACACCATATGGTAGAGAGAATGCATTAGAGGAATCAATTCCTGACACAACTCTCTGAGATCTACCAGTGAAGAATGAGTGGAACCATTTGAGAACTGTCCCTGACAATCCACAGATAACCAACAGGAGCTCCAGTAATACACCATGATACACGGTGTCAAATGTTACAGAGAGATCAAGGAGGATTAAGATGGAACAAGTCCGATTTCTTGCTGTCAAGAGATCATTGAGCACCTGAACCAGGGCAGTCTCAGTGCTATACCTCTTCCTAAATCCAGACTGGAGAGGATTGTAGATGTCACAGATGGTGAGTTGGTCATCCAGCTGCAGCACAACCACCTTCTCAATAACCTTGCTCATGAAAGGCAGGTTAGAGATGGGTCTGTAGTTGGTGAGACAGTTCAGGTCTAGAGAAGATTTCTTAAGAAGGGGTGTCACCACCGTCTCCTTCAGGGAGTCAGGAAACTCGCCTGTCTCAAGCAAACTCTGGACTATCTCTTCCAGGACCGGGCTTGTGATTGCAAAGCACCCCACAAGGAGGTGAGTTGAGCCTGGGTCCAAACTACAGCAGGTTGGCCACATGATCTGGATGATTCTTATGACTTCCATGATCACCAGCTGGTTAAAAGCCAACCAACAGACCAGGGCTCTGCAACCTCCAACCAATCTTCACCCCACCCATTGGAGTGAGCTAACCAGATCTCTGATCTAATGTTGGAAACCCCATCAGCAAAGAGGTGAGCAAACTCCTTACACTTATCCTGTCACAATGCTCTTAAGATCTTGCAGACAGGCTGGATTGCACAGTCTGTCAGCAGTTCAGAAGAGCTAAATTGGTCAGTTCCAAGCAGCGGTGATCTCCCCAGATAGGAACTCTGTCTTCTTATGGGAGATCACTGATTGATAGTTTGTGTAGTGGGCCATCAATCTAAGCCTGTCAGCATTGAGACCAGATTTCAGCCAGCGATGCCCCATCCTTTGCCCCCTCTCTCCTCATCTCCCTCAAACCAAGGGGACTGAGGGCAAAGAGTGAGAAGGTGAACATGAACAGGAGCAATAGAGTCCAGAGATGCCACCACGGCCTTGTTATAGACCTGTAGTAGGCTGTCTGGACCCCTGCTAGTAGTCAGAAATCCTGATAGATCCAGCACCGTCATCAGGCCATCTTGGTGTTACACCCCTTAATGGGCGGTACTGGGCCATTTCCAAAAAGGGCAGGCCTATAAGGGGGAGCCTGGAAATTGAACCTGATAGTGTAATGGTCAGACCAACTGACTGGCTCCACCACCAAGCTGGAGGTCTCTATGCCCACTAGGAAGACCAGGTCCAAAGAATGACCAGAATCATGGGTCACTGCAGAAACTACCTGTGTGAAACCCAACAAAGTCATTAGTTGGAGGAAGTCCTGACCAAACTGCGAGAGTTCATTGTTGAACCAGGCATTGAGGTCACCCAGCACCAGCACTCTGGGGGACTCCAACACCATGTTGACAATGAAGTCCACAACTTCCTGCAAAAATTGTTTCACATCCCCCAGGTGGATGGTAGATGAGAAATATTTTACACCCCACACCTGGCCCAGGATACATTCAAAAGATCTGGTCTCCCCCACTGGCACATCTATCAGGTCGAATTCCATTCTAAAACAAATGGCCATAGCCATGGCCCTATGATCCAACCTCAGGCTGTCTATCACCAAGAAACCATCTGGAACTGCTGACTCAGGAATGGGATCAGCATTCTCATCCAGCCATGTGTCAGTGATGCATGCCAGGTCCAATGTCCTAACAAGATCTGCAATTATTACTGTCTTGTTTTTTAATGGACCTGGCATTGTATAATACTGCCCAGGTTGGATAAGACTCCGAGGCTGATCGAGTCAACTGCCCACAGAAGGTAGAGCCCTTGGGTATAGGACCAGACAGGGAGGACCCCTCTCCAGTCTCCATTTCACCCCAGAGCATCTCCTTGTCCCCATGACCCCAATCCGGCCACCCAAATCCACCCCCCAGGTCCAGAGTACCTCCAATACCTCCTCCTTACAATCCCCAATGCCCAACAGCAATTGTATACATCAGCATGCAAAGGGGGACAACTAAAGGGATGGAGGCCCTGGAGCTTGGAGGAGGAGTAGTGCCTGACTGGGAGAGCCAACTGCTCGCACATTATCTCCAGCCACCCAGTATAGCAACCCCCAAATTATAAGATCTAAAACCACAAATTAAACTAACTCAAATAAACAACCTGTCCCCCCCCTCCCCAAAATTAGATTTAAAAATGTCTTCCAATTTGGTACATGTATGAGTCCAGGTTATAGTCCAAAGCAAATCCAAATCTAAAAGGAAGCATGCCAAGCCAAGACCTCCAATAAATGTTCCAGAAAGGTAAGGCTCTCACCCTCAACCTATCTATATGATCAAATGTTCAGATCCTCCAGCTCCAACAACAGCAGATAACTAAGCAAATAACTAATGAATTTAATAATTAAATACTAATTGTTAAGGCAGACATTATGTATAACAGAATACAAATTGCAATAAATACATCCCTCTATAAATTATAACTCATGATTATGAAGGATGGAATAATAATTATTCAACAGTATGTAAAATTGTATTATCTTAGGGAGTAAATTGAATACTCATACACCTCCTTATAATAATTTTTAATAGGGCAAAAGTATCCCTTAAATTACTATCTCATCTCCCTAGGAACAATATCCCAAACAATAGTGCACATGTAAGGGAAAAAGCCAGTGTCTGAAAGACGTATCTGATAATCATCACACCCAGGCAATAAAAAACTTTTCTGATTCTCTTTGGAAAGGGTCTCGGACATATTTCTTGCACTACTTGAAGACTGCACCAAATAAAACAACCAGCTATTTGGTCAACTATAACTTCAAGAAACATGTCTCCTATACCCTTTCTAATGGCAAAAAATCAGTCCTACTAGATCCCTCTAAAAAGGGAAAGCATTCTTTTTAGGCCACAATAAGTCAATTGAGTCCCTTTGTGCTAAAAAATTAGTTAGGAAACTTGATCTGATGCTCAATTGTTAACCAAGTGCTAACTGCCATATGGTCCTGTCCTGGTTTGTGATAGAACATCTTGAACTTTATGACTCCTCCAAATTCCATCATACTTAGTATTCCTTACTCAAGACCATGAAAATTAAGCCTTGGATCCCCCCCTCTATATATGGTCATTAACCAAAGACTTCGCCATTATATGTCAGTTCTTCCTATCAATTAGGGATTTCAAATTAAACAAGCCCCTGTTCATACATAGGTAAAGTTCCCAATTAGTTTCCCAATTATCAATTTGACACCAATAAACCACAGATGCTTGTACTATATTTATATATAAAGTTCCCCATGGAGAACTATTCGGGAATTTAAAATGATCTACAGGAGTATCATTTTAAGTCAATGAATATAAAGGATGGTCTGCCTTACTATCTGCAAAACCTAATAAAATCTCGACAAAAACATTAACAAAAGAAAACATAAAAGTATGAAGTAAATTCATGCTGTTTAAAGGCATGAGCCATTATTACTTAAAGCAGCAATACTACCTAATCAGGAAATGATCCATTTTCAGTTTTGTAGATCTACAGTAAATATGGCAGCTGCTATCTAGTACTGCTGCATTTAGTGTGGTGGGCAGTAGAAATGTAGACAAAAACAAAGGGAAACCAAGCAAATGATGGGGTGATAGTACAATGCCAGTGGGAAAGATTACCAGGTCCATGCTCAGCAGAGCACTGAGAATAAACTGTTGAAAAAGCACAGATTTTTTTTTTTACATAGTACTGCTGCTTTAAGATAAGTCAATTAAATTGGGAGAAATATGTACCCATTCAGAACTGACCTAAATGGATCGATAAAAATTACTGAAATAATTGTTTCTTACCAGAGAAAAAAAACATTTTCTATACATTAATGAAGACTATATACACATATTAAAAAATATATTTGTCCATGCCACAAATTTTAAATTGTCCAAGGCAAAACTTGAATTCCTTTGCTTCCAAATTTTCATGATTGCTAGGTCTTTAAAATTAACTTTTTTAATTTTATTTATTAGTTATAACAAGCACTTTCTCTTTAAAGAGTACGTGTGCCAGGTAAAAAAGAATATTTTACCTGCTGGCAGAAGTTTGTTTTCTAGTCACTCACCGCATGTTGCCCTTGGCTGTTAGCATTCATACTTATATTTACCGGCCAAAGAGTTGCTGATAGATTTTTTTGTAGGAACTTATCCCGGTCTCCCTGCTCCAAGAGTCCATTAATCACTCCATTAATTCTTTCCATCTCTTTTCCCTCTGGAGGTCTACCAGTTTTAAAGCTTCTTTCCTCCAGGAAAAAGTCAATTTTTTCTATAATCCTGGAGCTCTGTCTTCTTCAGCCTCCATTCTCAGGCTCTGGCAGCATACAACCCTGTCAAATCAAATGGAGAGAAATGCTCCTCTGAGTATGGTAACTTTGGGGTAATTAGACCAACCACTAGCAACCCCCAGCCTCAAGGCAACACTAGCATACCTTTTTAAAACTGCAAAGCAGTCTTATCAGCACTAAAGTGCCATCATACCTCCAGCTGTCCTCCTTTCCTGTCAAGGATCAAGTCCCCAGACCAAATTTAAATAAAAATGCTTCTTAGAAGTCCGTTTAAGAAAGTTGAATGTAAAATGCAATCAGTCCAGCTCAGAATGCCAGCTGCTTTTCTTTATGCCAAAATGCTATAACTGAGGACATTTTTATAAAAGTTAAGTCCTGCTTAGCAAAGAGCCATTTGCCAACAAATGCCATACACAGGCAAAATTTATCTTTAAATAATAGTAGTACCTTAAAAGTAAAGAACTTTCCAGAGCTGCAGGATGGAGTAGAGTAGAAAGGAGCAGTTTGTGACCATCTTGCCTGATTATCCTATTACTGTGGGTTCCATTTATGCTCCATTTGAAAATAACAGTACTTTTTTAGCCAAAACGATGGAAAGGCTCATTAAAATCCAAGCAAATAATATTATTTTAATGGAGGATTATAATGCATTACTATTTCTTTTCATGGATAAGACATGACAAATTCAAACAAAAACCAAAGAATTTCACATGTGCTGACATATATTTTTAGAAGCTGGTGATACAGTTTATTCAGCAGGGATTAAGAACCTAGGCAAAAAAAGAATATACACTTTATGATAAAAATGGTAGCTCCTTTTCAAGAACTATGTGTTTATAATAATGTCATTAATGGTATGTGGCAATAATGTGCTCATTAGATCAATTATTCTATAGGTTCTTGCAGTCTCAGGTGTCTCTTTAGATTTAAATAATATATGTGTAACAAAATTTCACTACTGGCCCTTTAATAATGCTTTTACTAAAAAGAAGATTTTGTTGAACATTTTAGAAGAATAATGATTGTTTTAGCTTCTGTAGACAGAGCTCCATTTTGTCCTTACATGATCTGCTGAAAGCACTCCTTACACAGACAGTTATAAATACAAAATCTGGCACTCTAGTTGTTCCAGATAAATATCCATAGAAACATAGAAACATAAACTTTGATGGCAGATAAGGACCACTTGGCCCACCCAGTCTGACCATTTCCCTACCTATTGGATAAGCTGAAGATTCTAGTTAACCAACAGCCTACTTTCTGCACCTCCCCACTATAATTGCCTTACGTCTGTCCCATGCATGTTTGAATTCCCCCACTGTTTTAGACCCCACAACATCTCTAGGAAGGCAGTTGCATGTGTCCACCACTCTCTCCATGAAAAAGAACTTCCTCACATTACTCCTGAGCTGTCCCCCCTCTAACTTTAAATTGTGCCCTCTTATTCTTACACATCTCTTTTTCTGAAAGATGCTACCCTCCTGGACTTTGTTGATTCTCTTGAGGTACTTAAAAGTTTATATCATGTCCCCCTGTCCCTCCTTTCATCAAGGATATACATATTAAGCTCTCTCAGTCTCTCTTCATATGGTTTCTGATGTAGACCCTGCACCATTTTAGTTGCCCTCCTCTGGACTGCTTCCATCCTGTCTATGTCCTTGCATAGATGAGGTCTCTAAAACAGCATGCAGTACTCCAGATGGGGTCTCACCAACTGTCTGTACAGGGGGATAACCACTTCCCTTTTTCTACTTGTGATGCCCCTCCATGTGCATCCCAGTATCCCCCTGGCTCTCCTTACTGTCTTCTCACATTGCTCACCCACCTTTAGGTCATCTGATATGACTACACCCAGATCCCTTTCCATTATTGTTGTCGTTGGTACCTCCCCTGCTATTATGTACTCTTCTCCTGGATTTTTATTTCTCAGGTGCATTACTTTGCACTTCTTTGCATTGAATCTAAGTTGCCATAGGTCTGACCATTCCTCCAACCTTGCCAAGTCCCTTCTCATCCTTTCTACCCCCCTTGTGTATCAGCTCTGTTACAGATCTTTGTGTCATCTGCAAAGAGGCATACCTTTCCTTCTAGACCCTCTACAATGTCACCTATAAAGACATTAAAGAGGACTGGACCCAGTACTGAGCCCTGAGGTACTCCATTAGTAATCCTCCTTTCTTCAGAATGTGTTCCATTCACTATTAACCTCTGTGTCCTGTTGTGCAATCAGTTTGCTACCCAGGCTACCACCCTGGGACCCACTCCCAGGCTGGCTAACTTGATTATTAATCTTTTGTGTGGGACTGTGTCAAATGCCTTGCTAAAGTCTAGGTAGGCCATATCCACAGCCCCTCCCTGGTCTATAACTTTGGTCACCCAGTCAAAGAAATTGATTAGATTCATCTGACATGACCTTCCTGCTGTGAATCCATGCTGCTTAGGGTCCTGTGCCCCGCTTGTCTCTAGGTACTGAACAATTCTTTCTTTCAGAAGTGATTCCATCATTTTCCCCACCACTGAGGTCAAACTAACAGGTATGTATTTTCCTGCTTCTGCCTTGTTCCCACTTTTGTGAATGGGAATTACATCTGCCCTCCTCCAGTCCTCAGGTACCACCCCATATTCCCATGATTTGTTAAAAAGTGTGGTTAGTGGTCTCACTAGGTCCTCCCTTAGCTCTTTTAGGATTCTTGGGTGAATCCCATCAGGCCCCATTGCTTTGTCCACCTTGAGATTTAGGAGTTCTTTCAGTACTCTTTCTTCTGTAAATGGACTGGCGTCAACCCCACTACCCAGAGTGCTTCTGCTGTTTGGTTTAAGTAACTCCTCCTCTTCTTCTTTTGTGAATACTGTGCAAAAGTATTCATTCAGTATCTCTGCTTTTTCACTGCCTCCCTCTGCCCACCTCCCCTCTCCTTTATTAATCTTCACTATCCCTCTCTTAACCTTTGTGTGCTCCTGAATGTACCTATAAAAGGTTTTATCCCCCTTCTTAACTGAGTTGGCTATCTTTTTCTCGGTTTGGGCCTTTGCTTTTCTGACTGCCTTCCCCACTTCTTTCTGCTTTAATTGATACAGTTCCCTTTCGTGTTCTGTCTGTGATTCCTTATACTTTTTGAATGCAGCCTTTTTCTCCTTAACCTTCCCTGACACCTCTTTTGAGAACCATAGTTGTTTTTATTCTGCTTTGTTTTCTTTATTTGTTTCACACAAAGGCTTGTTGCCTCCATGATGGCAGTTTTGACTTTTCTCCATTGTTCTTCCACCCCTCCTTTCTGCCATTTGCTAATGCATTCCTCAGGTATTCACCTATTATGCCAAAGTCAGCCCTTCTAAAGTCCAGTATCCTTGTCTTTGTATGGCTTGTCTCCATGGCTGTGTTTATTGTGAAGCACACTGTGCAGTTGTTGCTTGTTCCCAGATTTCTACTGACTTCTAAATTTGTGATCCTCTCTCCATTTGAGAGTACCAGGTCTAATATTGCTCCCTCCTGAGTGGGTTCCACCACTAGCTGTCTAAGGCATGCCCCCTGTCGGCCATCGAGAATGACCCTGCTCTTGGATGTGGCTGCAGTCCATGTTGCCCAGTTAACATCTGGCATATTCAGGTCCCCTATCAACAGTATCTCCCCTTTTTCAGCCATTTTGAAAATGTCCTCTATCATTGTCTTGTCCATTTCCTCCCCTTGAGATAGGGGTTGTATACAACCCCTGTGCAGATTGTGATGACATTCCCTGTCTCCAAGGTGACTCGGAGTTCCTCTTGTCCTCCGGTTTTACTTTTTAGTTCTGTAGCTTTGATCCCTTCCCTTATGTAGAGAGCTACTCCACCTCTTCTTTTACCCTCCCTGTCCCTTCTGTAGATTGTGTACCCTGGTATGTTGACATCCCAGTCACCATGTACCATGTTTCTGTGACTGCCACAATATCCAAGTGTTCCTCTTTCATCAGGGCTACTAGCTCTGGAAGCTTGTTTCCCAGACTATGGGCATTGGTACTCATTGCCCCCAATTTAATGTTGGCTGTATGCTTTTTTACCCCATCCCTGCTCTTATTGCCCTTGTCCATTTTTCCATTTACCCCTGTCCTGCCCTCTGTCAAGCTCTGTACCTCAGTGTTTATCCTACTACCTGCCATGTTTTGTGGGGGGAGGCTTGAACTTTCCTGTTTCCTATCAGCACCTCCCTCCTTGGCTAGTTTAAAAGCTTGCCAAGGAAGCCTTTAAACATGTCACCTAGGAGTATATTTCCCTTCCTGGACAGATGCAGACCATCATGCCAGTATAGACCTTCATCTCTCCAGGTGGACCCCCAGTCCCCAATGAAGCCAAAGCCCTGTGCTCTGAACCAGTTTTGCAACCATTTATTAAACTGCATGGTGTGCAGTACCCTAGCCTCACCTATGCCATAGACTGGCAGCACCTCTAAGAAAGTTACTGTGCTTGCTACATGTCTGAGACCCCTCCCCAACTCTACAAATTCATACTGCACTGCACTGATCTCATGCCTAGCTATGTCATTTGTCCCGAGGTGGACAATGATATCTAGTTTCCTCTCCTGTGATGCTGCTTCTGCAATCCTGAGGATTTGCTTCCTGTCCCTCCAAGCCATGGCACCAGGCAGGCACCTTACTTCCTTCTCCTTTCCCTTCCCCAGGTCTACGCCCCTAACAACTGAGTCCCCTATCAGACACAGATAACCAAGCTAATTGCTAGTTTATTAAATACAATGAGTAAAACAGGCTCAATGTGGAGACAGACCCCAACACTTTGACCACACAGGGCCTTCATCAGTGGTCAAGACAGATAAATTGATGGCTTTTGTACCCTCATGCTTAAAGGTACACTAACATCATAATATAAACTCATGCATTTTCAAAACCACGAGCATTCAAATTGAAGTACTGTAAAAATTACAAAGGCGGATGCTTAAGTATAAAGGGAAAAATAGTTTTGTGCATTATGCTACATGCTGAACTTTTGACAAAATGAGTATTTAATAATAGTTAATGCTTGATCAATAATATGTAAATATTACTATATTCATTAGCAGAATACCCAGTGCTATAGAATAAAATGCTAAACATGAGCAATTTTTTCCAAAAATAGCCAAAGACATTTGATCCATGAGAACACACAAATCTCAAAACCTGTAATATGAAAGGTCCGGCCTCAAATTCACGATTATGAGGAACTGGAATTGGGAGTAAGAAAAAAGAAGAGGCATGCATTTAGATTGAAATTATGTGTACTAGTGACACTAATCTAGAAATGAAATCCCATCAAGCCATAGACTTTTTCTGTTTTGTCAGAAACCTTGAAATTAAAATGGATTGCGTGTTTATTTAAATAGAAACTAAAACACTTTGGCCAATTGGCAAAGCAGTTGGAATTCCACTTGTTGTGTCAGCAACCTGGATTTGGGAATAAGCCCAAGAGCTGGAGGAACAGCCAGGGGAGGAGGCCTGAGCATCCCAGGGACAACTCATCTTCTCCGGGGGAGGGGAGGTAGCATCTCAGTGGTTGACTGGTCCCCAGGTGGAAGTCTGGGGCATTGCAAGCACTGAGGCAGACACAGTGGGGAGGATGTCACAGACATTGATGCTATGTGCCTTGACATTAGAGCACACGTGATGTATACAAGACAACAGAAAAAAAGCCTTCCAGCTCTGAGGCGATGGAGCTCTGGAGCTAGACCGTAATGTGCTTCCACCTACCTGGCCACCTGGACCCAATGAAACAAAGAAATGTTCGAGGTGTAGGGGCCACCACCTCATCCCAGCCCAGGGGCAAAACTGCGACTCCATGGGGGAATGGATGGACCAGGTAAGGTGGATACCGGTGGCAGACTCCACTGGTACTCCCGAGGAACCAGAGCTTGAGGGGTATAAGGGGGAGATAAACAGAGATTAAAAAAAAAAAAGAAAGTAAAACACTCTAAATATTGATGGTAACTCTAATATAATGGTTACAGATGGGGAGAAGGTGGCATAGATCATCCCGGGTGTCCCAGACCCAAAGACTCCATTAACTCCTTGTCTAGATTTAATATAAAGTTGAAAGAACTTAAACCATTGGGAAAAAATAGAGAAAAATTGTTAAGTGACAATACATTTATACTGTATAAGCAAACACAAATAACCTTATCTAAGTGTAGGAACAAAAGTTAATTACTGACCATAAGGAAAACATCCTTATAAGATATATTAGTATTATAAGCAGACTTTCACAGATATGGAACACAATCTATTTCTTCATTTAGTCCTAATGGCCTGTATGTAATAAAGGTCATAATCCATTTAGTTTCTTTTTGAAAGAGGGTCCTCACTCTATCCCCCCTTTTCCAATATGGCACATGTTCAAGGGCCATGATTTTTAAATTGCTAGGTTTAGCATTGTAATATAATTTAAAATGAGATTCAGGGGCATTACTCCTGTCTTTATTTTTTATCACCTGGACATGTTCTTGGATATGACTCATCAGGGGGCGTATTGTTCTCCCCACATAACATGTACTGCAAACACACCAGGCAATCTAGATTACAAAAGATGACACACATGTATTGACATTTTCAGTTTTAAAGTTTTTGTTTTGATAGTTAAAGATGTTATTTGGCAGTGTCAGTGGCTCAGTAGGTAGCACACTTGCCTCTGAGGCCGGGAGATCAGAGGGCTGTGGGTTCAGTTCCCACATCTGGCACTTGGGTTAATATCCCAGTACTGACACTGCAGTGTAGCATGAGAGGGCTGCTGCACTTCTGAGGTGCCGTCTTTTGGATGAGATGTTAAACCGAGGTCCCATCTGCCTGCATTGGTGGTAGTTCAGGTGGATGTTAAAGATCCCATGGCACTTATCGAAAAGAGTAGGGGAATTTCCCCAGTGTCCTGGCCAAATTTCCCTCATTCACTTAAAATACCACCAACATCTTAATCTGGTTCAAGGTCAGTTGGCATTCATCTGTATCCCCCTCCCCCGGGTCGTGCCTGAAAATAGGCAGATTTGTCTAGAGCACTTACCCGGTCAACAAAAGCTAAAATAAAAAAAAATAAATAAATAAAATTCTCACTGCAAAACTTGCAAACATTACGTGAGCCACATCTAAGAAATCCAGAAGGTTTTGGAAGTAGCCAGTTATGGGCCTACATGTATTTAGTTAGGGGTTTAAAGAGGCTTGATGTAACCTGGTCCCCTATACTTTTGGTATTTCTGAATGTTACTCTTGGTTTTCCTTCTATTTCTTCTTTTAAAATTGGATCAGTCATTAGAATTAGATATAGCATATGAACTAAATCCCCAGATTGTCCTGACAATGGATTACAATCTGTGATACAAGTGAGAGTTCTCTGCTCATTCTGTTTCTGAGTGTTTTTTTTTTTTTGTGTGGTGTTGGTGCCAATAATTCAAACACCATGAAGTCTTGCTATATTATGACTATATGCAGTCAGCCACTGCAGCTGAACTGCCCCAGAGAGGAAAGAGTTAACTCCAGAGAGTCTGGAGTTCCACAGCTCGAGGGAACTATACCAAAGCTCTATCTGGCCAGTTTCAAATGAAACTGTCAGATTCTTTACTCCGCTTCACTGACCAGTCGCTCCGGAGATCAGCTCCTTCACATCGGTTCATTTCTCGGTTCAAGCGAGTATTTTCGTATTTATTTTACCGCATTTCGGTTAAAAGCTCTATCTGGTAAACCATAAGTAGAAAATTTAAAGTCTGTGTGGAAATTCAATTATCGGTTCGGTTTTGAACCGATCGGTTTGCTTAATTTAACGTTTTAAAGTGTTGCTTGGGCTTTTAGAGTGCAGTTCCCGGTTCTTATCGGTTCTAAAAAAACCTTGCTTTTAAAATAGGTTTTCAAATACCGTGACACGGTTAGGAACCGATAAGGTGTCTTGCCTGGCACTGCCATCAAAAGGGCAAGTTTTGGTTAGGCTGGCATTATGTCTGAGAAACCCAAAAGAAAAACCGGGCCCACTGGGTTTCAACACTGTGATGTCTGTGGGGAAGCCTTTGCCAAGGCTGACCCACACACCACTTGTGTTTATTGTCTGGGGGCTGACCACCTCCTGTCAGACTGCCAGGTGTGTAAAAATTTCCCTGCAGCCACCCTGGAAAAGAGATTGGGCCGGCTCAGGGAACGAGAGGCCAAGAAGTCCACTGACCCGGATGGCCAGCCTGGTCCAGTACCCACTGGACCAGAGGGAGTGCCCTCTGACCAGGGCGAGACTTCCTCGGGCAAAAGGAAGGCTGGCTCAGAGGAACCAGTCTCAGTGAAAAAGACAAGGAAATCAGTAGGTTTGGAGTCCAAAATTGTCTCTCCAACTGCTGCGGAAATAGCTAAAGCCATACAGATTGTCCAGTCACTGTCTCAGGGTCCTGCCGAACTACCTACAGTTGGTAAAAGGTTGGTTCGTTCAGTGCCAGTGGTTCAGGAGTATGATGTTGAGGAATTTTATGAACCACAGGAGGGGGAGGAGGAATTTGATCATTACGTGTGGCTGGGAGGGTCTGGACGTGCCCATTGAACCGGACATTTCTCCAGACAGACCTTTAGAATCTCCTCCTATTCTGTCTGAGTCCCCTTCTCATTTTATGTTTTACAAAAAGGTTGCAGAAACCCTCCAGCTTCCTTTAGAGGAAGCTGTGGATGAGCAAGAGGAGCCTGATTATGTAGAAATGATGGATATACCATAGTCTAGGAGGTTGTCTATTCCTTTGCATAAGTCATTTAGGAAGCAAACAACAAAGATTTAAAAATCCTCATTCTGTCCCTCCTGTAGATAAAAAAATGGACAGAAGATATACCTTGTCAGGCTCTGATACAGACTTCCTCACTGAGCAGTGTAGTCATGTAGGTGTGGTACAAGCTGCAGCCTGTGACAAGGCTAATATTCCTCTGGCCTCACATCCTCCTGATAAGGATTTCAGGAAGATTGATGCCATGAGAAAAAACAGTATATGGCAGCTTCTTTGGGACTCAGGCAGGCAAATTATATGGCTTATGTGGCTAGATATCAGAAATCTAGGTGGGACACAGTATTGCAGTTAGCCAAGCAGGCCCATGGCCAGCTGGTTAGTGAGTTGGAACAGGTGGCTGCTGATGGCATTGAAGCCTCTAAAGTTCAATTTCATACTGCTGTTGATGTTAATGATGTTTCCTCTAGGGTCATGGCCACTTCTGTAGCTTTCCGTAGGTTGGCATGGCTCAGATGCACTAATCTGTCCCAAGATACTCAGTCAAAGGCTATGGATTTTCCTGTTGTGGGTAATTCTCTGTTTGGGGAACAAACAGAAAACTATATGAAAAAGATGGATGAATACAGAACTACCTACAAAAGTGCCCAGGCTAAGGAGAGGCATGCCACTCCACAGAGGCACGCTCTCAAAGGTAGGGGCAGGCCTTTCCACAGGCCTTTTTACCAATTTCAGGCCTCCTCTGCATTTGCACAGAGGGGTTTCTTTAGAGGCAGAGGTAGACGGGGTCCCCTCAGCCTAAGGCTACTGCCAAGCAGGCACCCTGATGGGGTGCCCAGGGCCATTCTCCTGTACCAGTGGGGGCAGGTTGGTTTATTCAGCCAGAACTGGGTGTCCCTAACTCGGACAGGTGGGTTCTGGAGGTAATAGGCCAGGGTCTGGTTCTCAGCTTCAAACAGTTTCCGAAGATGAGAGCCAGACATTTTCCACTTGCAAATCCTTCAGAAGCCCTTGCTTTGGAAGCAGAGGTTTCTTCTCTTTTGGACTGCAAAGCAGCAGAAAGGGTCCCTCCTTGCCATCAGGGTAAGGGGCTGTACTCAAGATACTTTCTTACCCCCAAAAAAGACAGGAGAATGGTGGCCCATTTTAGATTTAAGGTACCTGAACAAGCATCTTTTGAAACCAAAGTTCAAAATGTTAACTCTGACAATGATTATGCCCTCCCTGAGGCCAGGGGACTGGTTAGCTTCCCTGGACCTCAAGGATGCCTATTTTCATGTTCTGATCAGGTCTTCTCACGAAAGTACCTCAGGTTCGAACTACCCTCAGGCCACTACCAGTTCAGAACGTGCCCTTCAGCCTTACCTCTGCGCCAAGGGTATTCACGAAATGTCTAGCTGTGGTAGTGGCTCATTTAAGAAGGCAAGGGATTGCTGTGTTTCCCTACCTGGACGACTGGCTCATAGTGGGTCAGTCCCCAGATCAGGTAAAATCCCACTTGCAAGTCACCCAGCAGCTTCTCACTTGCCTGGCATTCCTGCTGAATTTACCAAAGTCAGTTCTCGAACCAGTTCAGGTACTAACTTTCATAGGTGCAGAATTGAACACAAAAGTTAGCCAGGCATTTCTCCCCTCGGAAAGGGTAGACAGACTCATTGCCCTGGCATCCTCCTTTACCCTGCGGGTCTCTCGACCAGCAAGGCATTTTCTGCAACTCCTAGGGCACATGGCTGCTTCCACAGCTGTAGTGCAAGGAGCAAGATTCCAGATGAGGGACATTCAGTTCCATTTGAGGGCCTATTGGTCTCAAAGGAGGGACCCCCTTTCCAAATTGGTTCCAGTGATCCAAACCCTGATCCTGGCCTTACACTGGTGGCAGGATCAAAGCAATCTAAAACAAGGGGTTCCTTTCATTCCCATTTCCCACTCCCTCACCCTCACCACGGATGCTTCCCTGTTAGGGTGGGGAGCTCACTTGGGCGACCTGTCCACTCAGGGAGTGTGGTCTCCCCAGGAATCTCTGCTCCACATCAATCTTTTGGAACTTAGAGCTGTCTTTTTAGCTCTTCAGGCATTTTCAGCTTCTGTCCAGAACAAAGTAGTTCAAGTCAGGACAGACAATACCACAACAATGTGGTACATCAACAAGCAAGGGGGCACTCGGTCATCAGCCTTGTGCACCGAAGCAATGAAGTTGTGGTCTCTGGCTTACTCCCTGAACACCTCCCTGATAGCAGTTCACCTTCCAGGGAAGGACAATGTCCTGGAGGATGCCCTCAGCAGGATTTCTCAGGGCCATCACGAATGGCTCTGAATCCTCAGGTGCGGGGTCAGTCTTTGCCAGATGGGGCACCCCTCAGATAGATCTTTTCGCGGCCGAGACAACCACCAACTTCCTCTGTTTTGTTGCAGGCCTCCAGTGCTGGGATCAGTCCCCCTGGACGCCTTTCAGTTGGATTGGAAAGGGAAGTTCCTGTATGCCTTTCCCCCCTTTCCCCTTCTTTTCAGGGTACTAGTAAAAATCAGATCTCAGCCCTGCAAGGTGATTCTGATTGCTCCAGATTGGGCCAGACAGCCCTGGTACCCACTGCTTCTGTCCTTGACAGTCCACCCTGCCCTGAGCTTGCCCAGAGTCCATGACTTACTGGCCTGTGCACAGGGGAGAGTGTGGTATCCGGACCTCAAATCCCTCCATCTCAAGGCATGGCTCTTGAGGAGTTAGAATTTGCTGACTTACACCTTTCTCAAGGTATTTTGGATATTTTAAAGGCTTCAAGGAGCCTTCCACTAGGAACCACTTACAATTCTAAGTGGAAAAGGTTTTCTATCTGGTGCTCTGAGAAGCAGATTATCCCAGAATCTGCTGATCTGCCCATTTTACTGGACTATTTGGTCCATTTAAATTCCTTAGGCCTTAGGCCAGCTACCTTAAAGGTTCATCTGGCAGCTGTCTCTGCTTTTCTGTCAGCAGGAAGCCTGCTTCCTTTCTTCTCACCCTGTGCTTTCCAAGTTTTTTAAGGGTTACTTCACCAACCCTCCTTTTCGAGAACCAGCTCCCGCCTGGGACCTGAATGTTTGCATTGCTCAGTTAATGCAACCCCCCTTTGAGCCTCTGTCCTCAGCAGAGCTCAAGTTTCTGACTTGGAAAACTGTTTTCCTAGTGGCTATCACTTCTGCCAGATGCATAAGTGAACTACAGGCCCTGTCAGTGGAAGAAGATTTTATCTCTTTCCACAGAGATAAAGTAGTCCTCAGGACTAACAGAAAGTTTTTGCCTAAAGTGGTTTCAGATTTCCACCTGAACCAATCCATCTCTCTTCCAGTATTTTTCACTGAGCATTCTTCCTCAGGTGAGAGGAGTCTGCACAGCTTGGACGTCAAAAGAGCCTTAAGCTACTATTTGGAACGCACCAAGGGTCACAGGTTCGAATCCCTCCAACTCTTCCTTACCTATGGCGAGGTTGGCAAAGGGAAACCTGCCACTAAGAGGACAATTGCAAGGTGGATTGTCTCTTGTATCCAATTTTGTTATCAAAAACTAGGTAGAGAACCCCCCTCAGGACTGAGGGCTCACTCTACCAGGGGTACAGCTGCATCTCTAGCGGCTGCTAGAGATATTCCCATTCTGGAAATCTGTCAAGCTGCTACTTGGAAAACAGTTCACACTTTTACCAAGCATTATTCCCTGGATATTCAGTCCAGGAGAGATGCTCGTTTGGCACAGCTGTGCTGCAGAGCCTATTTCCTAAGTAGGTTCTGACCTCCTCCATGGAGGTACTGCTGTGTAATCTGCATATAGTCATAATATAGCAAGACTTCGTGGTGTTTGAAGAAAAAATTACTCACCTTAGTAATTGCTTTTCTTCTCATGGAGTCTTGCTATATTATGACCACCCTCCCTTCTGCCCTCCCTCAGAACTTCTACTTGGGTAGGGTGGCAAATTAGTGCAAGCACTGTGTCATGCCATTTTAGTTCTTCCCTTCACCCCTTTATTTAGGGTTAGGGGAATTAGGTATTTCTGTTTAAGTAATATGTTGGCCCTTCCTGGACTTGAGTCTTTGGGGAAGGGGGTCTAATAGTGCTTGTTAGGGAGAAACTAATACTATTATTCATTGTTATTAATATTATTGCTGTTTATATTGTTGTTTATATTGTTGTTATTCCTACTAGTAGGTAGCCACTTGGCTAGTGTAGAGCTTTCCACACAGACTTGTTGCTTAGTGTTAGCTTCGTAAAGATCTGACAGTTTCATTTGAAACTGGCCAGACAGAGCTTTGGTATAGCGCCCTCGTGCTGTGGAACTCCAGACTCTCTGGAGTTAACTCTTTCCTCTCCGGGGCAGTTCAGCTGCAGTGGCTGACTGCATATAGTCATAATATAGCAAGACTCCATGAGAAGAAAAGCAATTACTAAGGTGAGTAATTTTTTCTTTGGCCCTACTTTTGTTTTGAACCTTATCAAAAGCTTCTTTTAACATTTTAGGGTTATAACCCCATCCTGAAACTGTTCCATTAATTTTGTTGATTGTTCAAGAAATGTTTCATCCGATGCACAGTGTCTACGCATACATTGAAACTGACTATAGGTAATTGAAACCTTATGTTTTTGAGGATGATGGCCATTTGCATGTACTAGTGAATTTCCCGCTGTTGGTTTTCTGTAGCCTTCTGTCATAACCAATTTATTTAGGGTGGCCATAAGTTTCAAATCCCAAATATGTATTTAATTCATATTATTTGTATAAGTGAACTTTAATTCATGTTATTCTGATGTATGTATTCCATGATATCTGCTTTTCTTTTCCCCTGGACCTCACCAAATACATATGATGTCATCAATAAAACTTTTAAAGAAGGCTATATTATCAAAGAAAGAGTTATGCTCCTTGTTCCAAACTATTTAATCTTCCAAGTACCCATGTATAAATTAACAAGCATTTGTCAATGCCGAACATTCACTTGCAGGTATTTGTAGTGGTGTTTGGTACGTATGGTGCTTTACCCTAATGCCCTGTGCGATTGCTGGTATTTGCACAATACATTTTCAGCATGACCTTTTTGTTACCCCCATTGTGCGCTACATAGGCAGAAACATGTTTTGGGCAGGATGAAAAATGACAGCTGTACTATTCATAAGGAAGTGTGGTAAAATGGCAATGTTGAAAATCTGGAGTGGAAATATTGGAAATTCGCAAACCTTCGAGCATGTGTGGGAACTGTGCAATGCATGCTTGTAAAACAGTCATTGTTAGGAATTTTTTCACCAAATTTTCAACATTAGGATTTTAAGATCTCTGCTCATGAACAGTGACACTGTGATTTTCTTAATGTGTCCCATACACTGAGTTCGCAGAGCGACTGTGCCATTGTGTGCTACATGGGTGGAAACATGTTTTGGGCAAGATGTGAAAAATGACAGCTTCACTGCTCATAAGGAGGTGTGGTAAAATGGCAATGTTGAAAATCTGGAGTGAAAATATTGAAAATTCGCAAACTTATGAGCGTGCAAAGGAACTGCTCAATGAACACTCGTAAATCAATCATTTTTAGGAATTTTGTTCACCAAATTTTCAACACAGCCATTTTAAGACCTCTGCTTATGATCAGTGTCACTGTGATTTTCTTGATGTGTCCCATACATTGAGTTTGCACACCGACTGCCCCATTGTGAGCTACATGGGCGGAAACATGTTTTGGGCAGGATGAGAAAAATGACAGCTGTACTGCTCATGAGGAGGTGTGGTAAAATGGCAATTTTAAAAATCTGGAGTGCAAATACTGAAAATTCGTGGCGATATGAAGTGTGTAGGAACTCATAGCGCGCAGTCAAAACAGTCATTTTAGGAATTTTTTCATCAAATTTTCAACATAGCCATTTTAAGACCTCTGCTCATGAACAGTGTCACTGTGATTTTCTTAATGTGTCCCATACATTGATTTCGCACACCGACTGTGCCATTGTGCACTACATGGGCGGAAACACGTTTTGGGTGAGATGTGAAAAATGACAGCTGTACTACTCATAAGAAGGTGTGGTAAAATGTCAATATTGAAAATCTGGAGTGGAAATATTGAAAATTCACTAAACCTGCGAGCATCGTGATATTACTGGCAACAAATGAAACAGTCATTTTAGAATTTTTTCACCAAATTTTCAACATAGCCATTTTAAGATTTCTGCTAATGAACAGTGTCACTGTGGTTTTCTTAATGCGTCCTGTATATTGACTTCACACACCAACTGCGCCATTGTGTGCTACATGGGTGGAAACATGTTTTGGGCAGGATGTGAAAAATGACAGCTGTACTGCTCATAAGGAGGTATGGTAAAATGGCAATGTTGAAAATCTAGAGTGAAAATATTGAAAATTCACGAACTTAAGAGCCTGCGTAGAAACTGCACAATGCACGCTCATAAAACAGTCATTTTTTGGAATTTTCATACCACATTTTCAACATGGGGTTTTTTGGACCCCTTCTCATGAATGATGTCACTGTCATGGCATTTTGCGGGCCAGAAGGGTGATTTCATGCAGTGACTGTGCAGTGACTGTGAAATCACCCTTCGGGTCCGAATAACACCATGACAGTGACATCAATCATGAGAAGGGGTCCCAAAAACCCCATGTTGAAAATTTGGGGCAAAAATTCCCAAAAATGTCTGAGATATGCAATAAAGTTGAAACCCCCCCATCTAGCCCATTATACAGCTTACTGGCATTTCCTCAGTTACGGTTGGCTTTAAGAGAGTGCAAGCGTGTTCCCGGTCCACCAAAGATCATGCCCAAGCTCCGGAGGGTGGGCATGGGGTGAGGTGTGTACAGGCTGGATGCGCAGTGGGTGGGTGCAGGTTGTGGAAGGGGGGACTGGGAGAAGCGCCGTGGGACCATTTTTGCTTAACAGGTGAAAAAAAAAGACTACGTTGGATGTTTGCCATGTTGCGGTGGGCTCTCAGTGTGGCAGAAGGATGGCTGGAAGGGCCAAAGAGCCGACAGGGGATTAGGCACCCCCATTGGCAGACAACGCAGGACATTTGCCATGCTGGGGTGGGCTCCCAATGTGGCAGAAGGATGGCTTGGGGGGGCTGTGGAACTGACGGGGGATTGGGCACCCCCATCGGCAGATGACGCGGGACGTTTGCCATGCTGGGGTGGGCTTCCAGCGTGGCATCAAAGCTTTGGGGGGGCATGAGGCCTACCAGCGCTCTGTATGACAGTGGTGGTTTTCTTTGAAGCGAAGACCACTGCTGTCATACACAGCTCCCACACCCATTGGTGCAGGACTGCCACGCCTGCTCAAGAGAGCAGTGGATTGAAAGGGAGAGGCACACCTCCAAAGTGTGCTACTCTCCCAAAACGTTCCTTGTGCATGCGCACAAGCAAACGTAACAAATGATGGTGCTACTGCTGGCCCCATGGCAGTACTGCATTTTTATCTATAGAAGGTGTTGTTGAAAAGGAAAATAATTTCTTCTGAATATATAATCTAATCCCTGTAGTAGAAATTCATTTGGAACATTGCTGTGTGATGGATGTTGTTCCAGGTAGTACTATACTGCTCTAATTCTCTGCAAATGCAGTATGCTAGTATGCAAACTACAGACATCAATTGTTAGCAACAATAATCACTGTTCCGAACAACATTACTGAGATGACTGATTAGGACTGTACTGTCCCTAATATGTGACCTTAAATTTGTTACTATTGTTTGAAAAAAGGCATCTATGTAAACTGGCATATTTGGGATAGTGAACCAATTCTGTATATTATTGACCTAACAGATGGACTTGTTAGATCTTTGCTTTGTGTAGCACATACAATGTGGGTGTAACTGTATGTGTCACTTTTAAATAATCTGCCTCATTTATTTTTATCCACCCACAATGAAGCACATTGTCTACCATATTGTAAAGTTCTAATGTATACTTCATTGGTGGATCTCCACTTAAGATCTATTATAACAAGGGTCTGAGAAATGAAGCTTTCTGCTTGGCTGTAAACATTCTAACAGCCATATGTTAATCTTTTATTACCATACATGTAGAGCTTAATCATATGCTGAACATGGTTTGACACTGTTTAAAAAAACAGTTTTATTATAATAGCAATAAGGCACTCCCAGGGGTTATCTTAATGGTCAGTTAATCACCATTTAAGGGCATGTGGCACTCGGCTATGCCTCGTGCAACATTACACCCCTAGGGGGTGATTAACAGACCATTAACATAACCCTTGGTCATACCTTATTGTTTAAATAGTCCCTGTATACAGATAACAATTCCAAAACTTTATCCAGATAGAGATCTTCTCTCAATTACAGTATTCCCCCTTGTTCAGAGGGATTTATCATAGTACCCTTAACTCTTCAGAAAGAATTTAAATGGAGCACGGCAACAGCGCTCAAGACTAGATAGATCAAGTTAACCTAGAGGAACTAGTGGGAACTTGGAGAGACTCAGACCAGAACTTTGAACATACATTGTTGGGACTTTAACAGATCTCACTTCAAACCAAAGTCAATGTTTTGACAAACATTGTGAGCAATCCAGCAATACCAACATTACCAACTTTCTAAAAACACTAGTCATGGAAGCTGAGAAGTTGTACAGTGAAACACACGCACACACCCACACACACACGCTAGCATGTATGTACGCACACATGCACACACACACACACACACGCACACACACACACACACACACACACACACCAGTATAGTAATCTCCCCCTGCTGAAAAACAGGCTCTGCAAGAAATTAAAAATCTTAAGGGTATTGTAATAAAGCCCTCTGACAAAGAAGGGAGCATTGTAATTATGAAAGAAAGCGTATACTGTATGTGGGTAAAGTTTTGGAATGGTTATCTATACAGATGGGACTATAACACCAACACTGTAGGTGCTGCCCAAAATGCACAAAGAGCTAACAAATGCCCCTGTCAGGCCCATAATATCTGCAATTGGTTCACTGTCCCAAATCATGCCAGTTTACACAGATGCCTTTTTGCAACCAGTGGTAACACATATAAGGTCATATATTATGGATAGCATTGAATGAGTCAGTCATCTCAGTTGTGTGTTTGGAACATTAATTACTGATGGATAACAACTGATGTCTGTAGTTTATATTTGCAGTACAGTATTACCCTGTACAACATCCAACACACAGCACTGCTCCAAATACATTTCTACTACAGGGATTAAATAATATTCTCTTTAAAAAGTATGTTTTCAACAACACCTACAAAGATCAAAAGTGCAGTACTGCCATGGGGTCAGCAGTAGCACCATCATTTGCTAATTTATGCATGGGGTACTGGGAAGATAAAATAATTTGAAACAAGGAGCATAACCCCTTCTTTGATAATATAGTCTTCTTTAAATGTTGCATTGATGACATCATATGTATTTGATGTGCCCCAGTGGAAAAAAAAATTGTAGATTTCATAGAATACATAAATCAGAATAACATGAATTTGCAGTTCACCTCTGAAATCTATAGGAATTAAATACATTTTTGTGTTTGCCCTGTGCACAAGCAGAGTGAACACTTTGGTATGAGAGTGCCTTTTGATGTGTGTGGACACTGTCTGCCCAATGCAGAGCAGTGTTGCAGAAGCGTGACAGTGCCACACCAATCAGCACCTTGGCTGACTATGACAGAGTTTCCAGCTTGCTGGGCAGGGACAGCACCAACTTTAAAAAAAAGTTGCCATCCCTTTGATCCACAATGCCCAGCAAGACAGGCTGATCTGTCATGGTCAGCCTGGAATGTGTGCCTGCCTATCCATCAGTGTCTGTTACTGACATCCCTAACTGTTCACCAATGCCCCCTCCCTATCAGCGCCCCCTCCCGTACAAACAGATACAAATAATAGTAACACTGAGGGTGCTCAATCCTCCAGTGTCATTTGGTAAAATAAAGAAAACTGTCCCTTGTCACGTCGTGTTTTTTGAATCCCCCTGAAAGTAAGAAAAACATCCATCGACATGTTTTGCACCCCCCCAAATATAACTCCATAATACTGGGTGCACCCAATCCCCCAATGTCCTCAGTTATACAGTGTCCCTCCCAGTGATACTGAGGGTGCCCAGTCCCCCAGTGTCCTCCATTAATAAAAAAAAACTGTCCCTGAAATAAAGAAAACTGCCCATCATCTTTTTTTTTTAACCTGAAAAAAGAGAAAAACATACACCATTGTCTGCTACACCATTACCCACCCCTTCCGACCCCCATACTTACCCACTAGTGGTCTGGCACCGTACTCTTCTATGGACTGCAGACACGTCTTCACTTTTCCAAGTCCAATGGCAAACTGAGGTTAGTGCTTCAACGTATTTCAATGGGGTTTTCAGTTTCAATGTATTTCAATAGGGGTTTTCAACTTAGTGGCATAACTTGGCCATTTTTTAGTATTTTTGCCCCAGATTTTCAACATACTTTTTTCATAGGTTGACTGTGTTGAAAATTTGGTGTAAACATAAAAAAAAACCTATGAAATTATGAGCCTGCATTGAAATTTGGAAACTCAGGTTCATAACTTTGACAAGTTTCAATATTTTGTCTCCAAATTTTCAACATAGCTATTTCTTAACAGCACCCCATGAATGTGAACACTGTCATTTTTCAGATCCTGGCCAAAATGTGCTTTTTCATCTGGACAGGTGATTCCACAGTCGCTGCGTGAAATCATCTTTTGACCAGGAGCTGAAACTTTACTCTGCACTTGCTCATGCGATGGGGTCATAAGAATGGTATGTTGAAACTTTGCACCACAAATATTAACTGACAAGACAGTTATACTGCCTAACATCATCACGTCTACTTTGCATTCTTAAATGCTAGTAACATGATTCCTTCACTGAAGTAGTTATAAAAACACACACTCCCTATGACACCAGTGTACATGGAGAACATTCGGCATTGACAAATGATTGTTTGGATTTGAAACTTATGGCCACACCAAATAAATTGGTTATAACAGAGGACTACAAAAAACCAACTGTGGGAAATTCATTAGTACACGCAAAAAGTCATTACCCTCAAAAAACTTAAGGTCTTGATTCCCTATAGTCAGCTTCTACATATGTGTAGAAACTATACATCAGGTGAGACACTTCTTGAAGAATCAGCAGAATTAATGGAACAATTTCACAACAGGGGATATGACCCTAAAATGTTAAAGGAAGTGCTAACAATGTCCAAAACAAAAATAGGTCTTGTTATTGGTACCAACCCCCCCCCAAAAAAAACACCCAGAAACAGAATGTGCAGAGATCTTTCACTTTTGTCACAGATTATAATCCATTCTCATGACAAATAGGGGGTTTAGGTCATATGTTATATCATATTCTAATGACTTATCCAATTTTAAAAGAAGAAATGGAAAACCAAGAGTAACATTTAGAAAAAACAGAAAGTATAGGGGAGCAGATTACATTGAGCCACTTCAAACCCTCTACTAAATACATGCAGGTCCGTACCTGGCTAATTCCAAAACCTTCTGGATTTCATAGATGTGACAAATGTAATCTGTGCTAGTTTGCAGTGAGGGTAATATCTTTAATTACCAAAACAAAAACTTTGAACTCAAAAATGTCAATACATGTGCAGCATCTTTCGTAATCTATATTACCTGGTACTTTTGCAATACATTATGTGGGGAGAACAATATACCCCCTGAAGAGTTGTATCAAAGATCATGTCTAAGCAATAAAATATCAAGACAGGAGTAATGCCCTTAAAGATCATTTTAAATTATGTCATAACTCTGAATCTAGGAGTTTTAAATTCATGGCCCTGGAACATGTGCCATATTGGAAAAGGGGGAGTGGGATAGAATGAGGATCCTCTTACAAAGAGAAACTTAATGGATTGTAACCTTAAAAAACACACATTTCTTTAGGACTGAATGAAGAAAAAAAGTTGTTCTGTATCAGTGAAGGTTGTTTTATAATACTACTGTATCTGATAAGGATGTTTTCCTTATGATTAATAATTAACCTTAGTTCCCTACACTCAGAAAAGGTTATTTGTGTTTGCTTATACAGTATCAATGTATTGTTACTAAACATTTTTTTCACTATTTTTCCCAGATGGTTTCTCTAAAATCTTTCATTTTTGGATTAATCTAGACACAGAGTTAATGGAGTCTCTGGATTTAGGACACTTGGTATGATCCATGCCACCTCCATGCAGTATGTAGCTATTATATCAGAGTTACCATCAATATGTAGAATTTTTTCTTTTCTATTTAAATAAACACACACAACCCCATTTTAATTTCATATATTGTGCCAAAAAAAAGAAAAAAAAGCATGTGGTTTGATGGAATTTAGTTTCTAGATTAGTGTCACTAATACACACTATATCAGTCTAAATACATACCTCTTCCCCCAACGCCACCCAACTCAGTTTCCCCTCAATCGTGGTTTTAAGTTCAGTTCTTTTATATTAAAGGATTCTAAGGTTTCTGTCTTAACATGGATCAAATGTCTGGCTATATTTGGTAACATTTTTCATGATCATTTCATTCTATGGCAATGAGTATTCTGATAATGAATACAATTATTTATATCTCAATGATCAGGCATTAACTATTTGAAATACACAATTTGTCAAAAGTACAACATGTACATAATGTACATATGTATTTTCCCTTTATACCTGAGCATCTGCTTTTGTAGTTTGTACCTCATTTTAAATGCATGTTGTTTTGAACATACACATGTTTATATTATGGTGTTAGAGTACCTTTAAGCATGGCATACAGAAGAAGCCAGTTTGTGTGTTTGTCACATCCCCAGATGAAGGTACTATGTGGTCAAAGTTTCAAGATATGTCTTCATGTTGATCCTGTTTCCCTCACTGTATTTAATAAAATAGCAATTAGCATTTTAGTCTGTGTCTCAGGTATTTATCTGGAACCACTTCAGCTCCTAGAGTGCAGTCTTTTTATTTTTCTCTTCAGTATGTCAGGGTTATACATAGATACATAGATACTGTGGGCTGAAAAGGGCCTATGGCCCACCCAGTTTGCCCATTTGAGCTTGTATGATCACTTTAAGTTTTTCTAGAAGTCTGTTGCCCCTTACCCCTGACCTCCAGGATTCCCTCATGTCTATCCCATGCATTCTTAAATCCCATGATTGTTTCAGCCCCCACCTCTTCCTCAGACAGGGTGTTCCACTTGTCTATCACCCTTTATTTGAAGAAATTCTTCCTCACATTTCCTCTGAATCACACTCCCTCCAGCTTCATCCCATGCCCTCGAGTTCTGGAACATCTTTTTCACTGGAAAATATTGTTTTCCTGCACCCTGTTCCTCCCAGTAAGATACTTGTATGTCTCTATCATATCTCCTCTCTCCCTTCTCTCCTCCAGGGAGTACATATTCTAGTCCTTCAGCCTGTCCTCATAGGACTTGTGATGCAATCAATGTACCATCATTGTTGCCCTCCTCTGAACCTTTGCCACCCTGTCTCTATCCTTACATAAGTAAGGTCACCAGAACTTGACACTGTACTCCAGGGGAAGCCTCACTAGTGTCTTGTATTGTGGAATAATAACCTCCCTTTTCCTGCTGGTGATGCCCCTGCCTATGCATCCCAGCATCCTATTTGCTTTACCTGTTGCCATGTCACATTGTTTTCCTACCTTGAAGTCATCAGGGAAGATAACCCCAAGTTCCCTTTCCTGCTTGGTGCATGCCATATCCTTACCCCCACTAACTGGTGTGTTGCTTCAGGGTTATTGTGCTCCTTATGCATTATTTTGCCCTTTTGTGTACTAAATGTCAACTGCCAAAATGTGACTATTTTTCAAGCTTTATCAGGTCCCTCCTCATTCTGTCTACACCTTCTGGCATGTCCACTCTGTTACAGAGCTTCATGTTATCAGTGAACAGGGAAATTCTGCCTTCTAGGTCTTGTGCAATGTCACAGATGAATATGTTGAATAGGACCAGTCCCAGCACTGATTCCTATGGCACCCACTGGTCACTCTTCCCTCTGTGGAGCGACAGCCATTTACTATCACTCTCTGTATCCTACCACCCTGCCAATTACTCACCCACTGCACTACTGTCTTGCCCACTCCCATATTCACCAGTTTATTTAACAGCCTACTATGCGGCACATTTTCAAATGCCTTGCTGAAGTCCAGATAGGCCACATCCACTGTCCTCCCCTGATCCATCTTTCTTGTCACCCAGTCAAAAAATTCAATGAGGTTGGTCTGGCATAACCTCCCCCCAGTGAAACCATACTGCCTTGGGTCCTGTAGTCCACTGGCAACCAGATGTTCCACCAATCTCTCCATCAGAAATGTTTCGATGATCTTCCCCACTGCCAAGGTCAGGCTGACTGGTCTGTAGTTCCCTGCTTCATCTTTGTTCCCACTGTTGTATAAGGGGACTACATCTGCTGTCCTCCAGTCTTTGGGTACCTCCCCTGTTTCCAGTGATTGACCAAACAGGATTGAGAGGTTCAACCACCACCTCTCTTAGTTCCTTTAAGACCCTGGGTTACAACCCCGTGTGGCCCCATTGCTTTATCTACTCTTAGTCCTTCCAGTTCCTTTAGGAACCTTTCCTGTGTAAAGGGACTTGTGTCCATTGCCGTGCCCTTCCCACCCACTGTACTCCCTTCAGACCCGTTATCTTATCCTTCCTCATTAATCAGTGGCTCAGTAGGTAGCACACTTGCCTCTGAGGCCAGGAGATCAGAGGGCTGTGGGTTCAGTTCCCACACCTGGCACTTGGGTTAATATCCCAGTACTGACACTGTAATGCAGCATGAGAGGGCTGCTGCATTTCTAAGGTGCCGTCTTTCGGATGAGATGTTAAACCGAGGTCCCATCTGCCTGGATTGGTGGTAGTTCAGGTGGATGTTAAAGATCCCATGGCACTTATCGAAAAGAGTAGGGTAATTTCCCCAGTGTCCTGGCCAAATTTCCCTCATTCACTAAAAATACCACCAACAGCTTAATCTGGTTCAAGGTCAGTTGGCATTCATCTGTTTCCCCTTCCCCCGTGTCATGCCTGAAAATAGGCAGGATTTGTCTAGTGCACTTACCCGGTCAACAAAAGCTAAATAAATAAAGACTGACCAGAAATATCTTTTCAGTATGCCAGTTTTTCTGTTGTCATCATCCATGCTGCCCCTGTCCTCCACCTTCAGTCTCACCATCTCTCTCATTGCCCTTCTTTTTTCACTTATGTACCTGTAAAGGGCTTTGTCCCCTCTAACAACTGATTTTCCAATGCACTCTTCTGGCTAAGCTTTGGCTTCCCTTACTGACCTCTCTGCCTCCCTTTGCTTCTCCTGGTACTTCTCCCTGTCCCTTTCAGCCTGTGTCTCTTTGTATTGCCTGAATGTGATCTTTTTGTCATTCACTTGCTCCACTACCTCCTTGATAAAACCATAATGGTCTCTTCTTCTTCCTTTTCCCCTTGCAAACCTGCTTAATGCATAATTATGTTGCTCTTGTAATCATAGAAACATAGAAACATAGAAGTTGACGGCAGATAAGGACCGCAAGGCCCATCCAGTCTGCCCATTTCTTTTTCTACCTTATAAATGTGCCATCGGCCTTTGCTCTGTCAGTGACCTATCTATTCATAGTCATTTGTATTGCTCCCTTATGCCTATCCCATGCCTGTTTGAGGCCCTGCACTGTATTCATAGCCACCACTTCTTGTGGTAAGCTATTCCATGCATCTACCACCCTTTCTGTGAAAAAGATTTCCTCACATTCCCCTTAATCGGCCTCCTCTAATCTCATGCTGTGTCCTCTTGTCCTGCAATTTTCTTATATTTAAACATGTTAGACTCTTTCACCTTGTTTATGCCCTTAAGGTGTTTAAATGTCTCGATCATATCACCTCTCTCCCTCCTTTGCTCAAGGGTATACATATTGAGCTCCGTTAATCTGTCCTCATATGTCTTCTGATGCAGTCCCTGCACCATTTTGTTGCCCTTCTCTGGACTGCCTCAATTTGGTTAATGTCCTGTGAAGGTGTGGCCTCCAATACTGCAAGTACTCAGATGGGGCCCTAACCAATGTCTTGTACAGAGGGATTATTACCTCCCTCTTACGACTTGTGATACCCCTACTAATACACCCTAACACCCCTAGCCTTACCTACTGCTTTAGAGGTCTGCTTGGATGATTTTAGGTCATCAGTGATGATGATGCCCAAGTCTCTTTCTTCCTTTGTGACTGCTAGCAACTCCCTCCCAGCCTATAAGTGGCTTCAGGGTTTCTCTTCCCTATGTGCATGATTTTGCACTTCTTTGCATTAAATCCAGTTGCCACTCTTCTGACCATTTTGCTAGTTTATCCAGATCTCTTCTCATTCTGCCCACCCCATCTGGATCATCTACTCTGTTGCAGATCTTGGTGTCATCTGCAAACAGACAAGCCTTACCCTCTAGTCCATCTCATGAGGTCACTAATGAAGATGTTGAATAGGACTGGCCCCAGGACTGATCCTGAGGTACCCACTTGTGACTTGCATCTCTTCTGACTGTATACCATTTACCACCACTCTCTGTTTCT
Organism: Neoceratodus forsteri; assembly: GCA_016271365.2. Classification (NCBI taxonomy): domain Eukaryota; kingdom Metazoa; phylum Chordata; order Ceratodontiformes; family Ceratodontidae; genus Neoceratodus; species Neoceratodus forsteri. The sequence goes on along the minus strand of CM057457.1, from coordinate 174,577,600 downwards.
GCCAGTCAACCAGTTTGCCACCCAGTTGACCAACTTCTGACCCACCCGAGCCTACCTAGCTTATTTATCAATCTTCTATGTGGAACAGTGTCAAAAGCTTTGCTGAAGTCAAGGTAGGCGACATCAACTGCTCCCCTTGGTCCACCACTCTGGTTACCCAGTCAAAGAAATCTATGAGATTAGTTTGACAGGACCTTCCTTTGTAAACCCATGCTGTCTTGGATCCTGTGCCCTATGGATTCCAGGTGTTGCACTATCCTTTCCTTAGGAGTGCCTCCATAATCTTGCCCACTACTGAGGTAAGACTGACTGGTCTGTAGTTCCCGCCTCCTCCCTGCTACCACTCTTGTGGAGCGGGATCACATGAGCCCTTCTCCAGTCTTCTGGGACCTCTCCTGTGCTCAGAGACTCACTAAACAATTCTGCTAATGGCTCTGCTAGTTCCTCCTTTAGCTCCTTAAGTACCCTGGGATGTATGCCATCAGGTCCCATTGCCTTATCCACCCTGAGCTTAGCAAGCTCTTGTAGGACCCTTTCTTTTGTGAAGGGAGTAGTGCTCACCTCCCTCCCCCCTGTGTCCATGATGCTGAGCTGTGGGCCCTGCCCTACCTTCTCTTCAGTAAATACTGAGCAAAAGTATCTATTTAGGATAGATGCCTTTACAGGGTCCTCCTCCTCACATGCTCCCTTTTCTCCATTAAGCTTAGCAATCACCCCTCTGGACTTTCTCCTTTCACTAATGTATCTATAGAAAGTCTTGTCACCTTCTTTTACTGTTCGGTATAGTGTTTCCTCAGTTTGGGACTTTGCCTGCCTTACTGCCTTACCTGCTTCCCTTAGGGCAGTTTGGTATGCCTCCTATCTTCATCCCGCTGTGTTCCTTATATTTTCTGAAGGCCAGCCTTTTGGCTCTGACCTTTTCTGCTACTGTATTTGAGAACCAAAGTGGTTTCCTTCTTCTTTTGCACTTCCTTTTCTGTCTAACACAATGGGATGTTGCTTCAAGTATTGTATCCTTAATGCTTGCCCACTTTGCCTGTACCTCCTCACCTGTGTTTCTTTTTGCCAGGGCTAGCTTAACTCTGTTGGCCATCTTATCAAAGTCAGCTCCTCTGAAGTCCCATATTTTTGCCTTGGAATGGGATGATTTAGATGTAGTAGCCAAATTGAACCATACCATGTGATGGTCACTGGACCCCAGGTGACCTTCTACCTGGAGATCTGTGATCTCTTCTTTGTTAGTCAGTACTAGATCTAGGATAGCCCTGTCTCTTGTGGGGTTGCTGTACCAGTTGTTTGAGGCCCTCCCTGCAGAATCCACTATGAGTCTAGTTCTGGCAGATGTTCCTGCTGGTATTGACCAATCTATATCTGGCATGTTGAAGTCTCCCATTATCAGAACCTCCCTTTAGCTGTCATGTTTTGTATATCTTCTAACAGTAATGTGTCTATGTCCTCCCTCTGGTCTGGGGCCTGTAGACAACCCCAGTTCTTATGGCTGTCCCATTTCCTGTTTCCAGGGTGACCCACAGTTCTTCTGGCTCCTTATGTGTATTCTGAATTTCTGTAGCTTTGATATTTTCATTAACATACAGGGCCACTCCTCCCCTTGCACCTCGGTCTCTTCTGAACAATACATAGCCAGGTACTGAAGTCTCCCAAGTGTGGTTACTGGTAAACCACGTCTCACTAATTGCTACTATGTCCAGTTTAGCCTCTGACATTATTGCCTGCAGGTCTGGGATCTTATTTCCCAGGCTGTGAGCATTTGTGTACATGATTTTCCATTGGCCAGATTTTGGTGTGTTAGTTGTTGGGTGAAGTTTGGCATTACCCCTGTGCATCGTATGGGGAGACAAACCTTTTTTCTTACCTGGTGATGCAAATGAATGGCAAACACGCTGAATTCCTGTTTGACCACTAGCTGAGGGGGGGTGTCTTCCCATTCGACGTATGGGGTGCTGCACCCCTCTCCCCATTTGCTAGTTTAAATATTCTGCAAAGACGTCAAACTTCTGCCCCAATGCACTGACTCCCTCTTTAGTCAGATGCAGTCCATCAAATTTAAAGAACTTTCGCTCCCAGAACTGTTCCCTGTTTGAAATACTGCCCACTGTTCCTCCACCCCTGATTGCCTCCCCATTCCTATCAGTGCCTCTTTCAAGCATGTCCCCATTTTCCCAATATCTACCCTCCTGAAATCCAGGATACGTGTTTTTGTGCAGTTTGGTTCTGCTCCTTCTGTGATTTCAAACTACAGTGACTGGTGTTCACTGTTCCCCAGGTATTCTCTCACTGTTACCCCTATCACACTATTTCTGTTTATGAGCATGAGATCCAGTACTGCCTTCTGCTGAGCTGGATCCATGACCAGTTGCTTAAGGAAGGCAGACTGAAGGGAGTCCAGGATAAATCTGCTCCTAGTTGATGCTGCTGCTGCTGGGAGGTTCAGGTCCACATCTGAAATACTGATGTCTCCAACCAGCACCACATCCCCCTTGTCCATCATCCTTTGGATGGCTAGCATTAACACTGTGTCTGTCTCTTCCTCCTGAACTGGTGGTCTGTAGACCACCCCTGTGCAGATGGCTGACCCCATTTATCTTTTGAGCTTAACCCACAGTATTTTCCCCTATTTTCTTCCTACTGGATCTCTGTAGTCTTTATGCCATATTTCATATAAAGTGCCACACCCCCTCCCTTCCTGCCTGCCCTGTCTCTTCTGAATATGTTGTATCTGGGTATGGCCATCTCCCAGTCATGGTTATCATTACACCAGGTTTCCGTGATGGCCACAATGTCCAGGTCTGACTGTGCCATGGCAGCCTCCAGATCCTCCATCTTGTTGCTTAGGCTCCTGGCATTGGCACACATGGCTTTCCATGATGTGACCTCCCTGGTGTGTTTTGCTATTCTATTCCAGTCTCCTCCCTGGTTGTCCTTTATCCCTTGTTCTCCCTGCTGTCCACCCTTCTGTTGTATTTTGTCCTTTTTCTGCCTATCTACCCCTTGGGTACCTATCTCCATCTTTAGTACACTGCTTTGTAGTGATATCTCCTTCTCCTCCTCCTGTTCTCTGGTTCGACTGCTAGCTATGGGGATGAGCAATTAGGTACCCTCCTTGCTGACCTGACCCCCTTGGCTAATTTAAATGCTTGTCCATGTAGTGTTTAAACCTTTCATTGAGTGCCTGGCTTCCCCTCCAGAATGGATGCAGGCTATCAGGCATGAACAAGCCCCCATCCCTCCAGGTGGGTCCCTAGTCACAAATGAATCTAAACCCTTTCTCACAGCAGCAGTTCTTCAACCATATGTTAATTCCTGGTGAGTGCACCCCTACGCTCTCCCATTCCTCTCACAGGTAGTACTTCCAAGAAGGTGATGAATGTAGCTACAGTATTGCTAGATACCAATCCCCCAGTTTTCTAAACTCATCTTGAGCTTCTTTAGGCTCCCCATTTGCAAGACATTAGTTCCTAGGTGGATAATGACATCTAGCTCTCCCTCTTGTCTTGCCTTTCTGGCAATCCCCAGGATCTTCCTCCCATCCCTTCATCCCATGGCACCTGTTAGGCACTTCACCTCCCTGTCCTCCCCCTACTTGTTCCTAGATCAATCCCCCATATGATAGAGTCCCCCACCAGGATTCGCTTCCTCCTCCTCTAGGGTCCACTGCTCCCCCCCACTGATGTCATCTCCTCAGTTGACCTCCACATCTTTCTGTTCCACTTCTCTGGGTGCCTCTGTCTGGTTGTCCCCGTTTACCACTGTGGCATATAAGTTCTGCAGTGGATTAGGATTTGGAATGTGCCTCTGCCTGACCATCCTAACCCTCTCTGAGCCCACCGTTGTCCAAGTACTCCTCATTCTTGGCATTCTTTGAGGCAGCAGTATTATACTGGGTGGTCTCTGGAGGGGGGGCAAAGGTACTCCTGACCCAGTTTACCTCGGTTCTGAGTCTGGCTACCTTGTCCCACAGTCCAGAGTGTTGCTTGCAGACAGCGCAGCACCTTAACATCTAGAAGGTCTATTTTTAAATTAATGTGTTCTGGGGAGCCCTTTTAAGAATCATAGACTTCACAACACTTAAAAGTTTTCAACCTATTATTGATTTCCCCTATGTTTCACTCTGGGACAGAGCTCATTCACAGGATTTATTTTCTTCTTTTAATCTAGCTAAAAGTATACATACATTTTATCTTTCCATTCTCAGTTTTTCTTTTTTACAAAGTTTAATTTATACATTTATTCTGTACCAACACATACCAGTCCTAAGGTTGCCATCATTACGTTTTCTGTCCTGCTTTTTATTAATAGTTTATACAACAGTCTGTATTAATCCCATTTGAGGTATTTGCCTCTGTAATTTAAAAAAGATGAATGCAAGACATTTACGGTTGCTGTGACTGAAATGTTTGCTGGAAAATTATTCTAATTCTTTGCTGCCTAACAGGCTTGCCACTTTTTAACTGCGCATTGCCATACCTTTGTTTTAGTTTTTAAGCTGCTTATGGTGGAGACTTTCTGGCATTTGCCCTTTACTGTTGAGATATAAAGTGATTAATTAATGTTTTACTTTGTCAATCCATGGAGCTTGCTTAGTATGCAACTCAGTTTACTTTTTACATTCTTAAACGCTTTGTTAAGTTTTAAGGTGCCAAGTGTTTTCACACATGTGAGTATGTGTGATCCACAGTGCATTATCGCGTGGCTGGGTGATAGGTAGGGGCACAAAAACAGGCATGTTCATTTGCCTGGCTTCATTTCATTTACTGCTGTCTGTTTTATGTGTAATGTTGCTTTGCAGGGTCCTGTGGTGTCTATCGGTGGGGACTGGTGCAGTGAGAGAAGGATCAGGTTTTAGATCTCTGTGAGTCCTTTATGTGCCTGTCTATGGGGGGTAGTAACTGATATGAAGCCAGGCAGATGAACAAGCCTGTTTTTGTGCCTTAACCTATTGCCCAACCATGTAATAGTGTACTGTTGCATAGCAATGGATCACACATGCTCACATGTGAGACACTTGGCATGTGGTTGTGATGTCATAACTAGGGTGACCAAGGTTTAGCAAAAAAACAGGCAAGAGGCAACAGTGCACAGGTTGACAGGAGAAGCAGCAAGTGTCTTTCACTGCGCAGAAATGAATTTAAATGATTTGGAGATAAAAAGCAAGATGCAGGTAAGTCCTTAAAACTTAACAAAGCATTTAAGAATGTAAAAAGTAAACTGAGTTGCATTCTAAGAAAACTCTATGGATTGGCAAAGTAAAAAATGCATGAATCACTTTATGTCTCAACAGTAAAGGGCAAATGCTAGAAAGTCTCTACCTTAAGCAGCTTAAAAACTAAAACAAAGGTATGGCAATGCACCATTAAAAAGTGGCAAGCCTGTTAGGCAGCATAGAATTAGAATCATTTGCCAGCAAATATTTCAGTCACAGCAACCATAAATGTCTTGCATTCATCTTTTTTAAATTACAGAGGCAAATACCTCAAATGGGATTAATACAGACTGTTGTATAAACTATTAATAATAAAAAGCGGGACAGAAAACGTAATGATGACAACCTTAGGATTGGTATGTGTTGGTACAGAATAAATGTATAAATTAAACTTTGTAAAAAAGAAAAAACTGAGAATGGAAAGATAATTATATGCCCTGTTAAATCTGATTGACAGGAGCTAAACACAGGGTATAATAAGGGGCGTGAAGTAGGAGGGGCATAAGGGGGAAGAAGCCCACCCTCAGCACAAGTGTTTTGACTTTATTTATTTATTTATTGGTTTCTTTTTTTTTTTAAGAAAATGATCTGAGGATCAGTGGCAGGATTTTTATGACAGTAAATTAATAAAAAGGGAACTAGGAGAGCTTCAGTAGTAGACAAGTAGTGAAATTGCAGTATATTGTGGGGAGTGGTGCAATGCAGTGGCTGTGGGGCAGCCATATTCAGGCAGACCTTCTGGACATTGAGGTGCTGCCCTATCTGCATGCATCTCTCTGGACTGTGGGATGAGGTAACCAGACTCAAAGCGGAAATAAACTGGGTCAGGAGTACCATCACCCCTATCCAGAGACCACCCAGTCCAATGAAACTGCCTCAAAGGATGCCGAGAACTAGGAGCACTTGAATGACAGTGGGCTCAGGGAGGGTTAGAGCGGTCAGGCAGCGGCACATCCCAGATCCTATTCCACTCAAGAACTCATATGCCACACTGGCAACTGAGGACAACCAAATGGAGGTACCCAGAGAAGTGGAAAGAAAGGATGTGGAGGTTAGCCAAGGAGGTGACCTCAGCGGGGAAAGCAGTGGACCCCAGAGGAGGAGGAGGAAGTGAATCCTGGTGGGGGACTCCATCATAAGAGGGATCCAGCTAGGAATACAGGAGGGGGAGGATAGGGAGGTGAGGTGCCTACGAGGTGCCACGGCATGGAGGGTGGTTAATATTTATTATTTAGTTTTTGTTGACCGGGTAAGTGCACTAGACAAATCCTGCCTATTTTCAGGCATGACCCGGGGGAGGAGGAATACAGATGGATGCCAACTGACCTTGAACCAGATTAAGCTGTTGGTGGTATTTTTAGTGAATGAGGGAAATTTGGCCAGGACACCGCGGGGAAATTCCCCTACTCTGTGTAGGTGGAGCCTTTGCGCTGGTTGCATGATGGCCAGTCCGCATGATCCCCAGGAGGAGATGGATGCTGCTAGCTCTGGGGAGTGGGCCTCCTCCCCTGTGCTATCTATACTAGAGGCCGTAGAAGAGCGTTTGGATGTGGCTGCTGCTAGCAGTGCTACTGTACTGGAAGCGGATTCTGTTGTACATATGACAATTCCTGAAAAAGACTCGGCTGTACCTGATTGTGTTGAGGCTGACTCGTTTGTTTCCAGCCTTTGGGAGAAGCGTTTAGCCCTAGCCCTGCAATTGCAGCTCCTTGATACGGAGATAGCGTCCTCTGCGCAGGCATCTCCCCGGACTACTATCCGAAGCCCTTCTTGCTGTGACGCCGAGTGTGGAAAGCCCCCGATTGATGTGCAAGCTGCTGCATTGAACATTGTCCCTTCTGCCTTGCCGGGAACAGCCGACTGCGGTTGCTGACCATCACGGTCCAGTTCTAGGCTGCTCAAAGATCGAATCACGGGGACCACATGTTGGACATCTCGATCATGCTGCTATCAGCACTGTTTCAGCCACAGTAAGTGTTTCCACTAAGAATGTAACCCCTCAGTCCGACTTACAGGGGCCCAATAGTGATGAAGTATTTTTTTTCTCCGCTAACAAGGACCCGGGTTGGTCAAAGCATGGCAGTTCGTCCTTTTCAAAGAAAAAAGCTAAAATGACTTCTACTCCTCTATGTCGGATGTTTCTACTGTATGAGTCGCGGGATAAAGCGCTGCTAAGCTCTGGTTGGGAGAAGGGAGCTGGAGGGTTTGGACCCCGGACTCTCAGGACCCTGTATACTTAAATATGCTCCAAAACTCTTTGGTAAGAACAAATTGAGCTCCAACGAACCCGGGTGAGGATCCTCCTAAGATTGTTGCTGGACTTGATTCATTTAGTACATGTACTAAGCCTAATAGTTCTACTGCAAGTAATGATTTAGTTGCTACTTTGAATGCTTCCTCTAAACCTCCTCTGCTAACTTCTGCTGCAGCATCTTCTGGTGCTAGTTTTAAGCTTGCAGACTTATTTTCCACTAAAGGTGAACCTGCACCAAGACGGAATGCTGTTAGACTGCTTTACAAAGGAGGTTTAGAAGTCCCCCCTGACCGTCTATATGTGGCCAAAACTTTGCTTAAAGGGTCACTGAAATTTTTTTCTTCAGAGATTTTTGCTCTAATTAACATAGGGAATTCTAACTTTGATATTAGTTTTAAGCATATGTCAGGGTTGGATAGATTTTGGGCTCAATATGATAAACTGCAGTCTTCCCTACTTGGTCCCCTTTCAGGCTATTCCCTCTCTAAACCGGGTTGTACGTAATATTTCCATTGTCTTCAAAAATGAAGGAGTTAATATTGAAGATATTCTTTTTGGTTGAATAAAGCGGTGGAAGTTTTAAACGCCTGTTCCTTATCTTGATAGTGAGCAAATTTGGGATGGGAGTCGGATGGTCCGTGTTAAACTCTACCCTACTAACACTGGCCCTCAGCACTTGCCTAATTTCTTTTTTGGGTAAAGAAAGGATTTATTTTTATGCAGGGCAGCCCAAATCCTGTTTTAAATGTAGTTCACGCACTCATTTAAGTTCAGCCTGTGACACCTTAAAATGCAGTCACTGTTTTGAATATGGACATAATTCTACATATGTTCTAACTCTTTTAAGTGTAACCTGTGTGAAGGGACTGGCCATGCTTATGGCCGTTGCCTTGGGCATCTCATAACAGGGACGATTGTCCTTCTCATGACGGTTTGATTACCATTGCCCAACAATTGCAGGCCCAAAAGGTGGCTTCTACAACCTTGGCTACTAGTTCTGCCCCCTTGCCTACAGTTCCTTTTGCAGAACATTCCACAGTCCCTGCTCTAGACCCTCAAACTTTTTCAACAGTAGTCTCTTCAGCTGCTTCCAATGTTGCTTCCATAGTCCCTAGCTCCCCGATACCTGATAACGTGATGCCTCCCCAACGGGTTTAGATGTTGATTCTCCTGGTTTTATCACTGTCACTCATAAAAGGACTAGAAAGGGTCTTGCTGTGGTTAGCCGCAGCAAAGATAATACTGCCCGTCCTTGGCACTCCACTAATAAATTTGCAGTTTTAGCTACTGATCTTTCTGATAAAGATTCTGGTGGGGAAGATACTGACTCTTCTTCGCTTCGCTCCTTTCCTGATCTAGAAGATGGTACACATGTTGACCCTATAGCCAAACGTACTAGGCAAAGCCGACGGGGTAAATCTCCATCCACTTCTTAACCATGTCTTCATTGTCCATTTGTTCCTTAAATGTTAACAGTATTAAAGGGAAAAAAAAGTTGGGAGGTGTTTTTTTGACCCTTACAGACCTTAACTGCGACATTCTCTGTTTAGTGGATACTAGATTGAAAACTCATGGTGAGCTTTGTCAAGCCTCTAAGGCATGGACCATGGGCCCTTCATTTTTGGTCTATTGGGTCTGATACCTGTGATGGAATTGGTATTTTATTCTCCAATTCTGCATTTCATGTTTCTAGATTAGTTGACATTTCTCCTGGTAGAGCCCTGTTACTGGACTTTTCTTATAAAAATGAAAGGTTTCGTTTAATAGGGATTTATGCCCCTCAAACCAAAGCACAAAGGGTTTCGCTTTTTCATTTAATCAGACCCTATTTGCATACCTCCAGATTACTTTTATGGGTAGGGGATTTCAACTGTGGCTTACATCAATCGGATCAAGGCCTTGCGACCCCTAAACTCTTTTGTGACACTACAGCTTTGAAGGAAATTATTTCTACTGCAAGTCTTGTGGATGCCTATAGGCATTTACATAAATCTGGGGGGTTTACTTTTTTTAAAGGGACCCTGCGGACGAGGATTGATTTTATATTTTTGTCCAAAGTTTTGGTACTACTTTCTTGCAAGACTGTGGGGATTGAGTTTTCGGATCACGTTGCTCTGTGTGCGTCGTTTTCCTGGAACTCTGCCCCACGCTGTAGGAAGAATAGTTGGCGCCTTAATGATTCTTTATTAGCTGATCCCTTTTTTCTTAAACTCTGGCATAGGGAGTTTGTGGCTCGTTTGTCAGTTGTTGACCTGTATGACACTGGGATAGACTGGTGGGAGGCTTCTAAACATAGCTGGAAAAAAGTCTTTCAAAGAAAGGCGGCAGATAAACATAATACCAAATATTTGCATTATTTAACTTTGAGGCATCAATTACAACACCTGATTTCCTTAACTAGTTCCACTAATAATGACTACAGCTCTCAAATTAATGAGATTAGTGCCCAAATGAGACTTCTTCAATATGATCGAGCTGCTTCTTTGGGTCAAGAAGCTCGTTTTGGTACCCGAGTTACTAAAGGTTGTCTTGACTCTTTTCATGCCTGTAAAGGTAGGATGGATGCTAAGTTAATCTCATCCTTTACATCTCAAACTGGGGAATTCATTAAGTCACCTGAAGGGTTAGTTAATCATGTAGAGCACCATATTTTTCATATGTTTGGAACCGAGGCTGGTCATGTGCATGCTGGAAATTTTTTGGATTCATTACAACTACCTCAGCTTTCCAACTCTGATCAAGATATGCTGTCTGTTGATATTACAGAACATGAAGTATCACTAGCTATTCACAGTTTATGCTCACATTCTGCACCGGGGTCGGATGGGCTGACGGCATATTTTTATAAAACGTTTTCCTTAGATCTTGTTCCTGTCCTCACCCTGCTATATAATGACATGTTACGTTGTGACACTTTGGCTAAATCTATGAAAGAAGCTTTGCTGATCTTAATTTTTAAGAAGACTGGGAATGCCTCTGATATTAATAATTGGAGACCCATTAGCCTATTAAATGTGGATTATAAGATTCTTGCTAAGATCTTGCTGTCCAGAATGCTACAAACTGCATCCAAACTGATTAGTCCTACCCAAACTTGTGGCATTCCTGGCAGATATCCTTATGACAACCTTATTTTGTTACGTGAAATATTTGCTCTTGGTGAAAAACAAACCATTTCAGGGTGGATATTAGGCCTGGACCAAGAAAAAGCTTTTGACAAAGTATCTCATGTCTACCTATTCCACGTTTTGGCAGCTTTTGGTTTTCCACCGAGTTCCTTTCTTGATACGCCTTTATATAAAAATTGTGGTGATACCCAATGTCAATGGCTGGTTAGGTAACCCCATCTCCTAGCTTGTGGTGTACGCCAGGGATGTCCTTTGAGTCCATTACTTTATAATTTTTATATTGATACTCTTTTGAGAGCTATTTTTCTTTGTCCCCAAATTGTTGGATTACTTTGTATTCCTTCCTCTCCACCACTCAAAACATTGGCTTATGCTGATGATTTGGTTTTGGTGGTTGATTTTACAACAAAGCAGGATGCTATTGTTCAGGTTCTCCGTACCTCTTCCTCTGTCTCCGGATCTAATATCAACTTCAGTAAAAGTATATGTGTGCCATTAGGGCATGACTCCATTCCCAGTACTGGACTCTATGCTGGCATTTCTGTTAAAAATGAAGCATTTAAATATTTAGGGGTTTATTTTGGACGTGGGAATATGCAAGTCCATAATTGGGTGATTGTCCTGAAAAAAGTGGATGGTCTGATTGCTAGTTGGCAGCATCAGTTAATTGGAAAAAAAAAGAGGATCATTTTACTTAAAACTTTGGTTATCCCCATTTTTTTATACCTCAGTTATGTATTTCCACCGCCTTTAACTTTATTCACTAGATTAAATAGGATTTTTTTCAAAGGTTTATGGGGGTCTAGATTGAACCCTATTAAGAGAAGTTTTACATACAGGCCTGTTAAGGAAGGGGGGGTCAACATGGTTCACCCCTGTGGTTTCTTTATAGTCTTTTCTTTAATTATAATTTTGGTAAAGCTTTAAAGCCTGGGGATACTTTTGGAAACCGTGCCTTCTGGCCTGGTTCTCTTTTTGTTTAGATCATTGAACGTCCATTCCAAAGGTATTATTTCTAAATCATACAATATACCTACTTACGGGAAAGAAAGTTTTAAAATGGCTTTGACCTGGAACCTTATCCCACAGGATTTTTGTGTCCTGTCCCGTTTGATGTTGTACAACAGGATTTGGAGATTGGAGGCCCAGGAGGATGTCGTCTTTCCCTCTTGCTCCCCCAGCCATCTCCCCTGGGTACTCCAACAACTCCGTAGTCCTCGATTACCAGCCTATCTATGGGATATGGTTTGGTTAAGTAATTATGATAGATTAGGGGTCAAAAATAACCATAAGCACAAGGCTTTGAACTTACGCTATTGCCCTAGGGATTCTTGTTTCCAACTTCCTGAAACTCAGCAACATTTGTTTTCTGAATGCCCGTTTTCCCTGGACATTTGGTATACTTTAGCTACTGACTGGTCAGAGCCCTTATTTTCTAATCTTTCATACGAACAACTTATGTTTTGTACTAATGTATTACTTAATGGCAAATTCCATGTTGAAACTTTGTATGTGATTTTAGCAATTATTAGATACTATATATGGCAAGCAAGATGCTTATTGGTCTTACATCAAAAATTATTCTAAAACACGAAATTGTTTGTAATATTCGAAAAGCTTTATGTTCAGTTAAGAAAATGATTATCTTGTTTATTCTAAACATCAAGCTGAACTTCTGTGGAGAAATTGTGATACCCTGTTTTCTTTGATGTGTGATCCGTCATGTTTTTGTCCTAGTTGTCTATTGTGTATCTTGTTACTTTTTTGTAATGAAGCCCAATTTCTTACCAATAAAATTCCCCTACTCTTTTCGATAAGTGCCATGGGATCTTTAACATCCACCTGAACTACCACCAATCCAGGCAGATGGGACCTCAGTTTAACGTCTCATCCGAAAGAAGGCACCTCAGAAGTGCAGCACCCCTCTCTTGCTGCACCACAGTGTCAGTACTGGGATATTAACCCAAGTGCCAGATGTGGGAACTGAACCCACAGCCCTCTGATCTCCCGGTCGGATGGAAGGAAGATCCTGGGGATCACTGGGAAGACAAGATGGGGGGGTGAGCTGGATGTCATTATCCACCTAGGTACTAATGACCTGACAAATTGGGAGCCAAAGGAAGTTCAAGAAGATTTTAGGAAATTGGGGAGGGGTCTCAAGCAAGTAGCTACTTCTGTCACTTTCTCAGAAGTACTACCTGTGAGAGGCAAGGGAGAGCATAGGAGTGCATGCACCAGGAACTTTAACTCATGGTTGAAGAATTGGTGCTGTGAGGAAGGGTTTGGATTCATTGGTGACTGGGGACCCACCTGGAGGGATGGAGGTTTATTCATGCCTGATGGCCTACATCCATCCTGGAGGGGAATCCAAGCACTCATTGATAAGTTTAAATACTATATTGATAAGCATTTAAACTAGCAAAGAGGGGTGGCAGGCCAGCAAGAAGGGTACCTACTTGCTCACCCCCCACAGCTAGCAGTGGAACCAGTGAACCAGAGGAGTGGCTATCTCTGCAAAGCAGTGTGCAAAAGACAGAGATTAGTGCCCAAGAGGTGGATAGGCAGAAAAGGGTCAAAATTCAGCAGAAGGACAGACAGCAAGGAGAACCAGAGATAAAGGACAACCAAGGAATCGGCTGGAGTAGAACAGTGAAACAGTCTAGGGGAGGTCAAATCATGGAAAGCCATGTGTGCAAATGCCAGGAGCCTTAGCAACAAGATGGAAGATCTGGAGGCTGTCATGGTGCAGTCAGACCTTGACATTGTGGCCATCCCTGAAACCTGGTGTAATGATAACCATGACTGGGAGATGGCCATACCTGGCTACAACATATTCAGAAGAGACAGAGCAGACAGGAAGGGAGGAGGAGTGGCACTGTATGTGAAAAATGACATAAGGGCCACAGAGATCCAGGAGGAACAAAATGGGGGGAGAGATACTGAGGGTTAAGCTGGAAAGGAAAATGGGAACAGCCATCCGCACAGGTGTGGTCTATAGACCACCAGCCCAGGAGGAAGAAACAGATAGGGAGCTGATGCTAGCCATCCAAACAATGGCAGACAAGGGTGAGGTAGTACTGGTTGGAGACTTCAATATTCCAGATGTGGACTGGAGCATCCCAGCAGTAGCATCAACTAGGAGCAGATTTATCCTGGACTCCCTTCAGGGTGCCTTCCTCAAGCAACTGGTCATGGAACCAACTCAGCAGAAGGCAATACTGGACCTTGTGCTCACAAACAGGGACAGTGTGATGGGGGTAACAGTGGGGGAGCACCTGGGGAACAGTGACCACCAGTCATTGTGGTTTGAAATCACAGAAAGAGCAGAACCAAACCACACAAAAACACATATCCTGGATTTAAGGGGGGCAGACTTTGGGGAAATGGGGAGATACTTGAAAGAGGCATTAAGGGGAATGGGACAGGAATCAGGGGTTGAGGAACAGTGGGCAGTATTTAAAATGGGGATTACAAGAACAACAGAATTATGCATTAAGCAAGTTAGCAAAAGGAAAAGGAAGAGGAGACCATTATGGTTTTCCAAAGAGGAAGCAAAGAAAGTGAAAGCCAAAAAGATTGCATTCAGGCAATACAAAAAGACACAGGGAGAAGGGGATAGGGAGAAGTACCAGGAGAAGCAAAGGGAGGCAGGGAGGTCAGTAAGGGAAGACAAAGCTCAGACAGAAGAACACATTGCAAAATCAGTGGGTAGAGGGGACAAACCTTTACAGGTACATAAGTGAAAAAAGAAAGTCAAAGGGAGGGATAGTGAGACTGAAGGGGAGGATGGGGCTGTGGAGGATGACAACAGTAAAGCTGACATATTGAACAGGTATTTCTGCTCAGTCTTTACTGAGGAAGAGGAGGGTAATGGGTCTGAAGGAGTACAAGGGTGAGAATGGTGCAGAAATGGACACAAGTCCCTTTACACAGAAAGAGTCCTGAAGGAACTGGAAGTAATAAGGGTTGATAAAGCAATGGGGCCAGATGGGGTGCACCCAGGGTCCTTAAAGAACTAAGAGAGGTGGTGGCTGAACCTCTGGCTATCATGTTTAGCCAATCACTGGAAACAGGGAGGTACCCAAAGACTGGAGGATAGCAGATGTAGTCCCCTTATACAAAAGCGGGAACAAAGAGGAAGCAGGAACTACAGACCAGTCAGCATCACCTCGGTAGTGGGAAGATCATGGAAGCACTACTGAAGGAGAGATTGGTGGAACATCTGGTTGTCAATGGACTACAGGACCCAAGGCAGCATGGTTTCACCAGGGGGAGGTCATGTCAGACCAACCTCATTGATTTTTTTGACTGGGTGACTAGAGAGGTGCATCAGAGGAGGGCAGTGGACATGGCCTATCTGGACTTCAGCAAGGACTTTGATACTGTGCCACATAGAAGACTATTACACAAACTGGGGAATATGGGTGTGAGCAGCACAGTAGTGCGTTGGGTAGGTAACTGGCTGGGTGGCAGGACACAGAGGGTGGTGGTAAATGGCTGTCACTCCACAGAGGGAAGAGTGACCAGTGGGGTACCACTTGGATCAGTGCTGGGACCGGTCCAATTCAACATCTTCATCAGTGACATGGCACAGGACCTAGAAGGCAGAATTTCACTGTTCGCTGATGACACAAAGCTCTGTACAGAGTAGACACAGCAGAGGGTGTAGACAGAATGAGAAGGGACCTGCAGAAACTTGAAGAATGGTCAGGGGTTTGGCAGTTGAAATTCAATGCAAAGAAGTGCAAGATAATGCATATGGGGCACAAAAACCCTGGCACAATATATCAGTTGGGGGGTGAGGATACAGCATGCACTGAGCGGGAAAGGGATCTTGGGGTTATCATCTCTGATGACCTCAAGGTAGGGAAACAGTGTGACAAGGCAGCAGGTAAAGCAAATAGGATGCTGGGATGTATAGGCAGGGGCATCACCAGCAGGAAAAGGGAGGTCATAATTCCACTATACAAGACACTAGTGAGGCTCCACCTGGAGTACAGTATACAGTTCTGGAGACCATACCTACGTAAGGACATAGACAGGGTAGAGAAGGTTCAGAGGAGGGCAACAAAGATGGTGCATGGATTGCATCACAGGTCCTATGAAGACAGGTTGAAGGAACTGAACATGTACTCCCTGGAGGAGAGGAGGGAGAGAGAGGATATGATAGAGACATACAGTACAAATATCTTACAGGGAGGAACAGAGTGCAGGAATACACTATTTTTTAGCGAAAAAGATTTTCCAGGACTAGAGGTCATGGGATGAAGTTGGAGGGAGGACGATTCAAAGGAAACATAAGGAAGAATTTCTTCACAGAATGGGTGGTGGACAAGTGGAACACCCTGCCAGAGGAAGTGGTGGGGGCTGAAACAATCATGGGATTTAAGAATGCATGGGATAGACATGAAGGAGTTCTGGAGGTCAGGGGTAAGGGGCAACAGACTTCTAGGAAAACATAAACTGAACTTACAAGCTTAAATGGGCAGACTGGGTGGGCTATAGGCCCTTATCTGCCAACACTGTCTATGTGTCTATGTATCTGTGTATAAAATGTATGTATACTTTTAATTAGATTAAAAGAAGAAAATGAACCCTGTGAACAAACTCTCATACAGAGTGAAACATAAGGGAAATCAATAAAAGGTTGAACAACTTTTAAGCATTGTGAAGCCTATGATTCCTAAAAGGGACCCAGAACATATTACTTTGAATATTGTCTTTGAGCCTTATCTGGGGGACTGAAGAACCTACAAAACAGTGTCCATTTGCTGCTCACACTGTAAATTCATGAATCATTCAGAAGGTCTGCCTGAATACAGCTGCCCCACATTCACTGCATTGCACCACTCCCCACATTATTCTGCACTTATACAGCTATTACACTGTTTGTCCATTATCTATTACTGTACACTAGTTGTCTGTTTCTAAAGCCCTCCTTCTAGTTCTTCCTAGATGTTTTGCTCTCCTTCTAGATCCCTGCATTTATTTTTCTGGAGTTATTTTTACTTGATGTCAGTTTTTTTTTGTTTTGTAATTTATGCTGTAATTTTTACTTGATGTCATTTTTTTGTAATTTACTCTACAGTAGCCCCTGAGTCAACTGCATTTCTATGTTACTGCAAATTGATGTGCCAAGGGCTGGCTTACTCCCCTGATGCCCCTCCCATTCCACAGCCCCTGTTATTCCTTGTGCATGGCTCCTGTCAATCAGCTTTAACAGGGCATTCAGTTAACAGTGGGGCAGGGGTGGGACAGCAAGGAAATAATAGCGTGACTTAAATCACTCCAAAATAGATTTCACATTTTCTACAGCAAGTAAAAACACCCAAGAAATAACAGCCCCACTATAAGCACACCAACATAGGTTTGAAATTAGAAGAAATATTTTCTAATTCAAAGAAATAACAGCCTCGCTTACTGTAAATCACAACAAAATAGGTTTCAAATTTTCAACAGCCCCAAAACAATTCTCTGTTAGCCTCTTATAAGAAGTCAAAAAAATTAATCTGCTACCATGAGAAATCAGCAATGAGCAGTAAGATAAGTAATAGAAACAGCAGTTAGCAGTTACTGCACTGAAATGAATCTGATTTCTTCCCTTTCTAGCCTCTTATGAGAAGTCAAAAAGCAACCTGCTACCACAAATCTAACTCAGCTGCACCTCCAGTTATCACATAACTGAAGCCCAAGGCCAAACAATTAGCTCCCCTCCCCCAAACTACAGGGCTAGACAAAAATCAGTTCCTGCACTATAATGTTACTGGAGTAAAAAAAAAAAAACATGGTAGGCAGAAATGTAACCCAAGTAAAATCAACAATAAGCAAGTAAAAATATCAAGGAAATGGCCCCACTTAAATCACACCAAAATAGTTCTCAGATTTTCAACAGCAAGTTAAAAACAGCAAGGAAATAACAGACCCACTTAAATCACACCAAAATAGGTTTCACATTGTCAACATCAAGTAAAAACACCCAATAAATAATACCCCACTAAAAGCACACCAAAATAGGTTAACTGCCCTAGCTTTACACCCCATGCTTCATGGATGTGTTACAGAATTTCAGAGTACAATTGTAAGTTATAAAGCTTGGGGAAGCAAATCTAGGGCACAGGAGGAGATTGAGGTTTATCAGAAATTAAAACAATTTGATTGTTTGGCCTTCCTGGACCATAATAAATATTATAATGACGGAATGGATTATCAGCTAAAAATTTAAGAGATTATTGAACGAGGAAGTAGAAAATTATATCAGGAAGGTTAGGAAAGCCATATGTCTATAGGGTAATGAAATGTGGAAACATCTGGCTAACTTTCTTAAAAAGCAAAGAGAACAAAATATACTACTGCCTTTAGAAATCAATAAGGACTAATGACTTCTGATTCAGTGTAAATGGGGGATAAGCTTCTCAATTATTATTCTTATTGTTTTTTTTATTATTTCTTTTATTTTCTTACAGTTAATTTATTTTCTCCTGTGTCAGTCCATGGCATGCCTGAACACCCCCAGCCACCCCAGTTTTGTGCCAGGACATACAGTTGAGCTTTCATTGTGTGTCTCAGATGCTCACCAGTTGTGGGGCATGCAGGTGGCCAGGGACAGACAGCCAAATCTGGAACTGCCTTTTTTCCTACATTTTTACCCTTGGGGACTGGGCATGCAGTACCATCCAAGATAGCCCTGTGTATGCCTCTGTGTACAGGGCATTAGCAGGCACCCTCCCATCCCCTACATTATGGTCTCTGGCTGCCTTGACCAAGCCATCACCAAGAGCCAATCCTCCACAGGGCACCATTTCTCTCTCCCCAGGAAAGGAGAGCTGTCCCTGGATGCTCAATACTTTCCCTCCCAAGCCATCCCCCGGTGACCTAGGTCTGCTCCAGAATCAGTGTCATTGTGTGGCTGCAGGTGTGGAATCCAGCAGCTCAACTCTCCATGTCACTGAGCAGGCAAACTTCTCAATTATTATGAAGAGATTTATTAAAGTGCAAGGGATTGTGTTACAGAAGTAATGGGTAGATTTATAGAGAGAAAAATCCCAACTATGGATCTGTCTAATAATAGATTCAATATTGAGCAAATGTGTGGTGTCACTAGGTCAATGCCCAAAAATAAAAGCCCTGGCTTTGAGGGGTTCACATTTGAGTTTTTCATTGTTTGTAAAGAAGAATTAGTTCCTTGGTATTAAGAATAGTTCAGGAATTGGTGGATAGAGTAGAGGATATTATGGAGTCTATGAGGCAAGCACAAGTTCTGTTATTGAAAAAGGATAAACTGAGAGGATTACCATAGTGCTATAGACTGGTTGCCTTTTTAAAAGTTGATTACTAAATAGTTGCCAAAATGTTAGCTAAGAAACTTTGGTCAGAACTCCCCCACTTCATCCATCAAGATGAAAATGGGTTTATGCCAGAAATAACTATATCAAATGCCATCAAGAAAGTGCAGTCTGTTATTGAATTTGTTTAAGGGCATCAAAACAATGTCCTAGCACTGCATGTTAGTAAAATATTTGACCTGGTCAACAGGGGTCATATGAATGGGATATGAGCTGAATGGGGAATTTCTGAAGTTCGTATGACAACTATACTCTAAACCTACTGTCAAATTTATTCTGAATGGCAAACTTACAGTAAAATTAGACATGAAAAATGGATTTCAACAGGGGCATCCACTATCCCCTATTATCTCTGTACCTTGTTTAGAGGCTTTAGAGCAAGTTATAAGACATAAACCAAAGATTAAATGGATTGCACTGATCAAGTTGAATACATATTACATGTATTTGTGGGTGATACACTGTCATTGCTTAAATATTTAAAAACATAAATTCCTGAATTACATAAGGTAATTAATGACTTTTCCTTATTTGCAGGTTATAGAAGGAACCCAGATAAAGCAATAATTATGTGCATGTGCCAGGGTGCCAGAGACTCTGCCTATGGTAATTTACAAACTTTTAAAAAAGCTGATCAGATCAAATATTTAGACATAATCTTTGCTACCAAAATTGAATCTAATATCAGGATTAAGTAAGGAATTGCAAAGGAAAAATAAAGAATTTGTATCTGTCATTCGGGAAGAATAGGGACAGTTAAAATGATGGCTTTGCCTTGTTTAATTTTTGTGATACAAGTCATGCTTGGAGGTTCCTCTTATAAAGTTTGCTGACCTAAAGATAATCTTCACCAAGTTCTTGTAGAGAGGGAATTGCTTTGACTTGCATGGGCTCAGATGATTGCTTTAAGGAATGAAGAGAGATTTGGCTGTCCAACTCCTTATTCGTACTTTCAAAGTCAGTTGTTAGCCTGCACTTGGGAATGGCCATTTTTTTGAGAAACCTGAACATATGATTAGTCACAGTATCCTAAAGAGGGACAAGGGAAATGTGGAACTAGAGGATACTTTATTTCAAAATAAGTTGAAGGGTTTAAATAAATTTCAGATATTTAATACTTTTGCATCCCATTTTTTTGAAACATAGTTAAGATTTGTGAAGTGGAAAATTCCATGGATATATGCCAATATTAAAGATCAATGGTAACCAGTTTACACATTGTAAAGAAAAAAAGCCTTAAAAGCCTGAATTCAGGTCCCTGTGTTATAAGTAGTGTTTCCTGAAAGTTACATGCAATGTGGTTTTGTGGTTTGCTTTAAAGCCGCATTTATTAACTTATTCTGCCCTAACCAAAAAGTCAGGCCATTTCTGTTCCTCTGACTGAGCCTGAGAGAGTGATGACATCATATGGGGCTAGGCTACAGCTTCAGCAGTGTAAGTAGCCTGACTGATGAGCTGTTAACTTTCCAATTAGAACAATCTGTGACGTAATTGTTTGCTGTCCATGGCTTTTACAAACACAGTATCTGGGGTTTGTTTAGATGAATTAGCTGAAAATCCAGATGTTGTCCTTCTAAAGAGCTGATCATTTGAGTTTCAGTGCTGAATTGAAGTGATATGCATTTGAGAAATCACGTCTCTGTATATTTGTGTTTGTGGAGCAGGCCAATCCGTATGTCGTCGGCCTTAGCTACATTGCCAATGTGCCGCATGTAAGAAAGGGAACTGTCCAAGGTGATGCCGAGCTATTTAAACTCGGGAACATGTTCAAGTGAAGTCCCCAT
This sequence comes from Neoceratodus forsteri, assembly GCA_016271365.2. Lineage (NCBI taxonomy): Eukaryota > Metazoa > Chordata > Ceratodontiformes > Ceratodontidae > Neoceratodus > Neoceratodus forsteri. Next base: position 174,556,871 of record CM057457.1, on the reverse strand, counting down.
GTGGTTCTTGATGGTGAGGGACAGAGGTTTATACTTGCTTCATGCATTGCAGAATGTCATGATCTTAGTTTTGTTGTAGTTCAGGATGAGTTTATGTTAGCTAAACCACTCTTCAGCATGCCTGAAATCACACTGCAACTGACTCTCAAGTTGTTCAGAGTCTTGGTTGCTAGTAAACAGTACTGCATCATCCACATAGAGAAATATTCTCTATTGACAGATGCTAGGAAGACTGTTCAGGAAGAGAGAAAAGAGTAATGGCCCCAGTATAGACCCCTGTGGAACACCTGAGAGGACTGTTTTTTCATCAGTGGTGACACCAGCAATCCTAACACGTTGGACCCTTCCCCCGAGGTAGCTAGCAAACCAAGGCAGTGCACCCTCTTGTACCTTATTTATGTCCTTGAGGTATTTGAAGGTCCCTAGTATGTCCCCCCTCTCTCTCTCCTCTATTCCAGGGTATACATATTAAGGTCCTCTAGTCTCTCCTTATATGACTTTTGGTGCAGACCCTGTATCACTTTCGTTACCCTTCTCTGAACTGCCTCTGCTCTATGTCCTTCTGCAGATTCATCCTCCAGAACTGGACACAGTACTCCAGATGAGGTCTCACTTATGATTTGTACAGTAGTATCACAACCTCCTTTTTTATGCTGGTGATACCTCTCCATATGTGCCCGAGCATCCCAATGGCTCTCCCCATAGCCTTGGCACATTGTTTGGCCACCTTTAGGTCATCAGATATGATTACCCCCAGGTTTCATTCCTGTTTGGTGGCTGTCAGTATCTCTCTCCCCCAATAATGTACTCCTCCCCTGGGTTTCTGTGCCCCAAATGTGTGATTTTGCACTTCTTTGCATTGAATCTGAGCTGGCAGACTCTTGACAACTCCTCAAGCTTTCTTAGGTCCCTCTTCATTGTTTATACACCTCCTGGAGTGTCTATCCTGATGCAGATCTTAGTGTTATCTGCAAAGAGGCATACCTTCCCTTCTAGCTCCTCTGCAATGTTGCTTACGAAGTCATTAAAGAGAACTGGCCCCAGAACTGATCCATATGGCACCCTGCTGGTCACTGCCCCTCAGATTAAACTCCATTTACCACCACCCTCTGTGTTCTATCCCTCAACCAAGTTTTAATCCAGTTTACTACCTTGGGACCCACTCCCAGGCTGCCAGCTTGTTTATAAGTCTCCTATGTGGAAAGGTGTCAAAGGCCTTGCTGAAATCCAAGTAGGTCACATCCACTGCTCCTTCCTGATCTAATTCCCTGGTCATCCAATCAAATATATCTATCAGATTTGTTTGACATGACCTTCCCACTGTGAATCCATGCTGCCTCAGATCCTGCGCTCCACTGGATTCAAGATATTCCACAATTCTTTCTTTTAGCAGTGATTCCATTATTTTCCCCCCACCGAGGTCAGGCTGATGGACCTGTAGTTTCCAGCTGCCTCTCTGCTCCCACTTTTATGAAAAGGGACTACATCTGCCTTCCTCCAATCCTCTGGAAGCACTTCCATTTCCAGCGATTGGTTGAACAGAGCTGTCAGCGGTGCTGCCAGCACCTCTCTTATCCTCTTTAATATTCTTGGATGCATCCCACCTGTCCCCATTGCCTTGTCTACTTTCAGTTTTGTGAGTTCTTTTAGGACTCACTCCTCTGTAAATGGACTGGTATCCACCTCCCTTCTGTTAAGGCTGCTGCCGCCTAACTGTGGTCCCTCACCTTCCCTTTCCTCTGTGAATACTGAACAAAAATACTTGTTCAGGATTTCTGCTTTTTCCAGGTCAGCCTCCACACACTCCCCACCTTCCCTCTTCAGCCTTACAATCCCACCTCTGGTCTTTTTCCTTTCACTAATGCACCTGTAAAATGTCTTGCCCCTTTTCTTTACTGCCTGAACTATTTTTTCCTCCATTTGCACCTTTGTGCTCCTGACTGCTTTTCTTGCCTCCCTCTGCTTTTCCAGATACACTACCCTGTCCTACTTGTGTGTTTCCTTGTACTTCCAAAATGCCAGCCTTTTCACTCTTATCTTGCTGGCCACTTCCTTTGAGAACCATAGTGTTTTGTTTTTCTCTTGCTTTTGTTTATTTACCTAATGCAAAGGTTTGCTGCCTCCATTATGGCTCCTTTTAGCTGGTCCACTGTTTCTCTACCCCCCCAACCAGAGCTTCCCTCAGATATTTCCTCAAGTTTGCAAAGTCGGCCCTTCTGAAGTCCAAGACCCTAGCTTTCATGTGGTTTGACTCTGCCACTGTTCTCATTGAACCTAACCATATGATGATCACTGGACCCCAGGTAGCCACCCACCATTACAATTAAAATTATTTCCCTGTTGGTGAGTACCAGATCCAATATCGCTCCCTCATGGGTAGACTCTGACACTAGCTTCCTGAGGCATTCCCTTTGCAGGGAGTCTAGGATGTCCCTGCTCCTGACTGAGGCTGTAGCTGGGATGCACCAATCAACATCTGGCAGATTGAAGTCACCCACCAGCAGCACCTCCCCTTTATCACTATCTTATGGATGGCTTACACTAGAACCCTGTCCAACTCTTCTCCTTGTACTGGAGGTCTTTAGATCACACCAGTGCAAGTAGTGGTGCCATTGCCTGTCTCTAAGGAGACCCACAGGGCCTCTGCCTCTCCCTACAATCCCTGTACCTCATTTGCTGTTATGCCCTCCCAGACGTACAGAGCCGCTCCTCCTTCCTTTTTACCCTTGCTGTCTTTCCTGAATAGAGTATAACCTGGTATAGCTACAGTATATCCCAGACATGGTTCCCATTTTACCATGTCTGGGTAAAAGCAGCAATGCCCAGGTCAGCCTCTGCCATCAAGGCAAGTAAGAATATTCTCAGATGATATTAACTGAACAGAAAAAGATTGGGAGATCTCCTTAAAAAATCCTTTTGAACTCTTACACTACAGAAATTCTATAGTTGGATATACCCTTTCAGAAAAGGGCTAGCAGTTAAATGGCATTACTGCCTAAAATGCTTGTAGAAATCTAGGATATCTATGATTATACAAATGTTATGGGAAGTCACCATTTCAAAGCAAATAAATGTAATAATCAATGAGAACAAGAGCTAGGAATAAGTCTTAATGAGGAGCATGGGAAAAGGTTAGAATAAGCACAGTTTGTGCAAATGGAAATTTTGTCTCAGCTAAAAATAAATTGATTCAAAGTATGATAGTAAACAGAGCATGCATTGAACCATCACTCTTATCAAAAATATACCCAGGTTATAATTAAGCAATAATGCACAACAGGGTGTGGTATATTATGAGATATTACAAAATCACACATGCCCCCACAATGCAAAGCATCATGGGCTGCATATGCAAATCACCACAGAATGTTATGCTGGTCCAACTTTAAGCAGAATTGCATGGTGCCAAAAGGCCTCTCACACAGTTTGCAAAGGGTGCTAACAGAAGACATAGACACGTGTTTCGTCCTACCAGGACTCATCAGTATGCCTCGTCTGTTTGACACCCCAGTGGAATGGACCAGCTACCCCTAAGGCAGTGTGCCTGGGATATATTGTGGTGAACCCATTAAAATAAAAAACTATTTAAAAGACAAAGAACCTCTGTGCGGAAACACTGAGGCAAAGGTTACCCCAAAGGGCATTTGGCTGGGAAGCCAAGTTTCAAGAAAATACAAAATCACACATGCCCCCACAATGCAAAGCATCATGGGCTGCATATGCAAATCACCACAGAATGCTATGCTGGTCCAACTTTAAGCAGAATTGCATGGTGCCAAAAGGCCTCTCACACAGTTTGCAAAGGGTGCTAACAGAAGACATAGACACGTGTTTCGTCCTACCAGGACTCATCAGTATGCCTCGTCTGTTTGACACCCCAGTGGAATGGACCAGCTACCCCTAAGGCAGTGTGCCTGGGATATATTGTGGTGAACCTCTGTGCGGAAACACTGAGGCAAGGGTTATCCCAAAGGGCATTTGGCTGGGAAGCCAAATTTCAAGAAAATACAAAATCACACATGCCCCCACAATGCAAGGCATCATGGGCTGCATATGCAAATCACCACAGAATGTTATGCTGGTCCAACTTTAAGCAGCATTGTATGGTGCCAAAAGGCCTCTCACACAGTTTACAAAGGGTGCTAACAGAAGACATAGACACGTGTTTCGTCCTACCAGGACTCATCAGTATGCCTCGGCCTGTTTGACACCCCAGTGGAATGGACCAGCTACCCTAAGGCAGTGTGCCTGGGATATATTGTGGTGAACCCATTAAAATAAAAACTATTTAAAAGACAAAGAACCTCTGTGCAGAAACACTGAGGCAAGGGTTACCCCAAAGGGCATTTGGCTGGGAAGCCAAGTTTCAAGAAAATACAAAATCACACATGCCCCCACAATGCAAAGCATCATGGGCTGCATATGCAAATCACCACAGAATGTTATGCTGGTCCAACTTTAAGCAGAATTGCATGGTGCCAAAAGGCCTCTCACACAGTTTGCAAAGGGTGCTAATAGAAGACATAGACACGTGTTTCGTCTCTACCAGGACTCATCAGTATGCCTCGCCTGTTTGACACCCCAGTGGAATGGACCAGCTACCCCTAAGGCAGTGTGCCTGGGATATATTGTGTGAACCCATTAAAATAAAAACTATTTAAAGACAAAGAACCCTGTGCGGAAACACTGAGGCAAGGGTTACCCTAAAGGGCATTTGGCTGGAAAGCCAAGTTTCAAGAAAATACAAAATCACATGCCCCACAATGCAAAGCATCATGGGCTGCATATGCAAATCACCACAGAATGTTATGCTGGTCCAACTTTAAGCAGAATTGCATGGTGCCAAAAGCCTCTCACACAGTTTGCAAAGGGTCCTACCAGGACTCATCAGTATGTCTCGCCTGTTTGACACCCCAGTGGAATGGACCAGCTACCCCTAAGGCAGTGTGCCTGGGATATATTGTGGTGAACCCATTAAAATAAAACAAAGAACCTCTATGCGGAAACACTGAGGCAAGGGTTACCTCAAAGGGCATTTGGCTGGGAAGCCAAGTTTCAAGAAAATACAAAATCATACATGCCCCCACAATGCAAAGCATCATGAGATATTGTTATGTCTTGGGTGCATTGTGAGGCATGAGGCCATAGGCTGAGTGTGTCATGCACCCAAGAAATGATGATATCCCATGATATACTATACCTTAGAGTGTATTATTGCGATTATAAAATGGCCCTAAAGTGTTTGTAAATAGCTGGTCTTGGTAATCAGTTTTGGACTGTGACAGTATTGTGAGATATCATTACAAGTCAAAGTCTGCTTCAGCCAATCAGCTTCTGAGATTTCTCTTCTCCAATTTATAATAACAATTATGAACTGGGTAAAATAAATTGTGTTCACTGCTCGACTGAGAGCTCATCTCAGCCATGACTAAACCCCACAACAGGAAAAGTACCTGGCATTAGCTTTATTACTAACGTATTACTCCACTTCTGTGCTTACCAATAGTTGTTCCTGAAACACTTTGCCTACTGACACACCACCAACTGCTTTACGTGTTTGTCAATGGCAAAAAAAAACATGGCTCCAAAAGTTTCTTTTTGTAACAGTGCAGTGACTTGCAGCACTGCTCCTATTCCTACATTAATGCTGATGAATTTTGATCTCACACCCCTGCTCAAACGAATATAATAGCCTTGTACCAACTGCTCATAGAAACCGGCACTCTCAACCAACATACCCTGTCAAAGATTGCAATTTTTATTATTTTTTTTTTATTTATTCAAATCTCGGATTACAATGACAGTTATCAATTCAGTGTTTTAAAAGAAGTCTAAAACACTGGCTTTTCTCCAGAAAATTAATGTTTCTGTAATAATCATGTGCTGAACAGCACATGCACTTTATGCAAATTGAGTGGTTTGCTCTGTATTTTTGTATTTAATATTTTGTATTGTACTTCAGGTATGAGTTGTCACCTGTGAAAATGGGCAGTATTGCTCATCTGGTTTTACAAGTATAAAAAAATAAAAATAAAAAAATATCTTTGAGAAAGAAGCTCATCTACAGAGGTACCACATCTGGTCAGAAAGAACATAGGCATTACAAGAAGACATAATTATACAAACAGGAAACAGGTAAGGCAGGCGGTTATAACTCAATAACAGTTACGATTACACTTGACATACAGAAACAAGGTAGATTGTTGCTAAGACAATTACAGTTAGGATTCAACTGAACTAAAATGCAAGGGAGGTCCTAGGAGAGGGGATAAACAGCAGACATGTTGGAATCAGTTCTTGGCATAACTGGAAGAAATGAAATACTGACAAAAATTATTTCATACCCAAATAGGTGAGATGGTCTATGGTAGAGGGAAGGAGCAATGAGGTGGGACCAAGGGGGACAGTATGGAATCATATGACAAGCCTGGTAGGGACAGAGGATGGGGTTGTAGTTAATGGTGGCATTGGCTGGGGAAGAGCAGATGTGGAGCACCAAGGGGGTGATAGGTCAAACAGAGGAGGGGAGAGGGTGGGCGGAGGTTTCTTGAGGGGAGGTAGCAGTGGTTGGGCAAGCTTGTGATATTTCTTGAGTAAAGAGGTGATATTGTAGTTTATGCTAACTATTTTTGTACAGGTTGGCAGGAGTGCAGGACTTAGTGGGTGCAATGGTCTACTGATAAGAATGGGAAGGTGGTGGGAGGGGAGGAAGGTATAAGTTGGAGGGTGACTAATAGTGTGCTACTAAGTGATAATGTGATTGCTAAGTCAAGGAGTTGGATTTGCTTAGTTAAGCGCTACAGTCACAGCTACTGGTTGATGCAAGAAAGGCTCGATGCTTTGTTTTAAATGGGCCTAATTTAGTTTCGAATTGGACTTCGGTACCCAGCGAATTTATCCAGTGAGGTGCTCAGCATACAGTATATAGGAACGCTGGCCTTGGGTGGTCCACTTTTGAAAGGGATTTTTAAGGTCTGTCTGTTAGTTCCTTTGGTACTCCTGGTATTACTGGATTTATAGAGGAGATTCTACACACATGGGGGAGTGAGGCCTAGTGTGGATTTTTTCACGAGCAGGCATGTTTGATATGGTATTAGACAGTCCAGGTTTAGCCATCTGGATTGGGCATAAAGTTCACAAGTGTGCGTAAGGTAGTGAACTCTGAAGACTAGTCTGCAGGCCTTATTGAGAGTATTGTTTATTCACTTGAGGGCTGAGTCAGTAGCAGCACTGTTGACCAATAGCCCATAGTCTATTACAGACAGAACCGAGCTAGTCACTGCTAGCTTCAATGCCTCATTTGTCAGGCACTGCTTGTTCTCTATAGTAGTCCCAGCTTGGCATTTTCTGATTTAGCTACAAGGTCTATATGTTGAGTGAATGAGAGAAAACAGTCAAGTGTTACACCTAAGTATTTGAAAGTTCACTCCATTTCTAGGGGTGTATTTTGGTTGTTCAGTATATGCAGGTGGTAGGACCTATGTCTATTGTGGGTGGATGCAAACAACATGGTGTTTGTCTTTTTGTAATTAAGTAATAGTTTTGATTTTAAGAACCAAGCTTCTGTTGCCAAAAAGTTAGCCTGCATTTGTTTTTCTGGTGTTACTAGGTTTGAGTGGGTGGACTATAGTACTGCATCATCTGCATAAAGCAGGACTTTGTCTTGCATGGCTAATGGGAATTGATTCAGAAACAAGCTGAAAAGTAGGGGACCCAGTATGGAGCCTTGTGGGATCCCAGTGTTTATGCTCTGGCTTTTAGACAGGACATTCAGGATTTTCACCTATTGTACTCTTCAAGAGAGGTAGCTCCTGAAACAGGCCGCCGCTTCTGGTGATAGTCCTGTATGAGAAAGTTGGTCCAGAAGTAGTTTATGGTTTACTGTATTGAAGGCTTTGGTGAGGTCTATGTAGGCTGACCCCACCAAGAGCCTATAATCTAAAGTGTAATGAATAAACCCTGTAAATTCAATCAGGGCAGTGGCAATGCTGTGCTGCTTCCTGAACCCATGCTGTTGTAGGCATTGCAGCTGATTTTTATTCAGGTGTTCAACTAGTTGGTTGTACACGATGCATTCCAGAGCTTTAGAGAGTGGGGAGAGTAGAGAGATAGGTCTGTAATTCATATGACTAGTCCTGTCCCCACTTTTGAAGACCAGTGTCACCACTGTGGCTTTCCAGAGCCTGGGGAATTTACCAGATATAAGAGATAGGTTCATGATTCTTGTAAGAGGATAGAGAATCATATCTAGGATGAGCACAACTAACTTTAGGTCAAGTGATTCACTGCTAGCTCTTGATTTCCCGAGGACCTGTGAGAGTTTTTTTTGCCTCAGCATGGGTGATGACTTTGAGGTAGAGGGGAAGGGGCATGACGTATTGGGTTGCTGATTTCTGTAGAGGATTACTGATGCTCTGGGGAATGAAGAAGTCAGGGGGCAGGATACTGCTAAGGTTGGTGAAGGCATTGTTGAATGTATTGGTGATGGTAATTTGGTCCTGGGTTGGTGTTCCTGCGACATTTAGTAAGGTAGGAGGCTTATTCTGTTTGCCTGTCAACGTCTTAATGTTGTCCCAGAATTTTCAACTGTCACTTTAGGTATTTGCCAACTCATGGCTTTTTGCCTGGTGAATAGCCCAGGTGCATTTGTTATGGACTGTTTTATATGCCTGTATATCTAACAGTGACCCCATGCTTTTTGCTTTATGCCACAAGTTATCTCTGTGCTTCATTTGCTCAATGAGTTGAGGTGAGTTCCAGGATTTACATGAATCTTTGATTTTGCATTTGGTGTAGAGGGCATATATACTGCATGCTTCATTGAATTGACAGATGAAGATTTCAAGTGCCAAATCCATATCTTCAGTGGTGTCTATGGTTTCACAGTATTGGTAGCTGAGGTGTGGTTTGAGTGCTTCCAGTTTCCCTTTTTTTTAAATCCTGTTAGTAAGTGTCTTTGCTGGGATCTTTGGGGCCATGTTGAACCAGTTTAAGAGGATTGGTGAATCATCACTGATGGAGTCTGGGAGGACCAATATGCGTTGATTCTCTCCAGGAGGTTAGTGATCAACCAGTCCATAAGAGTGCAAGTCCTCTACAATAATTCAGATGAGTGGGGAGTCAACTAGTTGGGTCATATTTATGAGGACAAAGCATCTCTGTAGGGTGCCACCTCAGGGATGCCCAGTTTATGTTAAAATCACCCACCATGATTAGCTCTGTATTGTGGGGAAGGTCAGAGGTAGTCATGGATTGCTTTGAAACTGCAAGATTGTTCCTTAGGAGGGATGTACACAGATACCACTGTTGTGCTTTTACCTTTTGAGCCTAGTAGTATTTTTATCGGAAGTATTTGGGCATTACTGCTGGTTGTTATTGGAGGGAGCGATAGCCCTTGGATGTGGCCTTTTATGTAGACTACACATACACCTCCTTGTCTGCCTGTTAGCCTGTTCTGTCCAGCCTAAAGGATGTGTAGCCTTGCATGTGGATGGTCATATTGATAATCCTAGATGTGAGTCATGTTTCAAAGATCAAGAGTATATCTGGTTGATGCTGGGTGACCCACACTTGTAGCTGGTTACATTTTGCCGGGAGGCCACATATGTTAATGGATGCTATTGTTAATCCTCTTTGTTTAGTTGGGGGGGGGTGCATGCAGAAGAGGGCCAGGGTTGGGATGGATAATCCCTGGTAGCAGCAGAAGTAGCCAAGCCAATCTAATTGCTTACTATTTCAGGTACTTCAGTGACTGCAAGTGGGTTCGATTTATAGATCTTACATTCTTGTAATTGGTCCAAGTTATAATCGTGTTGATTACTGAAGGGGGTATAGGATATGACTTTAGAAGCATGTAAGGTGGCAGTCTGTGGGGGAGTAGTATGTTACAACCATGTGGGGTGGCAGTGGTGGATGTAGTTTTGGGGCATTGCTGAGAAAGTAGCGATTCAGTACAAGTTGTGTTATCATGGTGGCAGTTCAGCATAATGGGGAGAAGTGCAAGCCATGTGGTTAGAATCACTGAGGTAATTAACAGGCACATGGTGTTGATACCATAGGGCAGGAGTTTGTTTTCACACTGACCTAAGTAGCAGAGGGGGGGGGGGGGGCTGGTTGAGCAAAAGCTGAGCAAGAAAGTTTGTGGAGTTTTGAGTGAGAAGGGAGAAGGAAGGAGGAGGAGAGGGGGAGGTGGTTATGTTAGGTTTATGTGGTGGGCAGAAGAAACTAGTGGTGAGAAGGGGCAAGAATGAAATGGGAGGAATGGGGCAGATAGGGATAGATCTGTGGATGGGTTAAGAAAAATAGAACAGAAGAAAGTAAAGTGTGTGAACAATCAGCAGTGGAAATATTGGGGGTAAGATGGGCAGGAAATATGCAGAAAAATGCAGGAATGAACTGTGGGACAGGACCTAAACAAATGTAGTCTTCTGGACCTGATTAAGGAATTATAGAATAATAAGCAGTAGGGAAGGAGAAAAGATGGAGTGCAATAAAACTGTATGAAGAACAGGTGAGTCAGAGAAATGTGTGATGGATGTGAGGAAAAGGAACTGTACCTTTAGGCCTAGTGAACTGTCAGGCTTCAGCCAATGGGGAAAGGTTAAATAGGGAGGGAGGGAGGAGTTTAGGTGTATGAAATGAGTGCTGGGGGTGGGCGGCAGCAAATTCAAGTAGTTTTCCTTGCAGGAGTGGGGTCTGGGTCCAGGTCCATACCTGGCTTGTGCCATTGCTTGCTAACATTTGTACTGGCAGAAACAACAGCAGCTTCAAGTATCACACCGGTAAATTACATGCACCCAAACCGAGACATTCAAAGCCACTAGTTTGATGACATTACACTATCTTCTAGCTTGGAGTGAGACTTACAACAAACTGATACTTTGATGACATACTTAGTAGAAATTCTTATAAAAACGAAACACTTGAGCAGCACCAGCAGCTGCTTCTGGCACAGGAACAAATGGCAAAGCAACAGTCTTTTCCTGTTGAGACATTCTTATTCCTGAATCAGGCCACCATAGTGATTTTTTATTTATTTATTTTTTTAAGCCAGGAACAGCTACACTCAGCTTGCACATACACTACTATACAACAGCGCCACCTGCTGTTCACAGAAAAAATTGAAACATCTATATTCTTTAAATCTTTTACTACACATATACAGTACCTTTTAAATATATTTATAGCAGCAGCAGCTAAAACCATTACTAGGAACTGGCTCTCAGAGCAACTCCAGACAAGTCACAATGGGTAGCCTGCTGTCTACAAATCAAGGAAATGGGGAGATTAACAGCCTACCTTCTTTTGCAGAAAGAAAAATTCACAGCAAGGCGGTTACCTTTTAATAAATATTTAAGTGACAGGGACAAAATATCAGTTTTAGAACACCTGGCAAGAGATGCTTGACTTGAATCCTGGATTTTTTTGCCCTGCCCTAGTCCCCTGAAACAAGAAATATGCACAGGATCATCCCTTGTATAGTAGGTATAGGACGAGATGATTTTATAGCCAAGATGCATGCAGGATCAATATTAGCTTCACAAGGTTCAGATAAAACCATAAAATGCTCCTTTGGGGGTGGGGGGATTGTGTGTCCAGTTATTCTACATCATGGAATTGTGAAATTTCTTAGACTACATCTAAGGTTCTTAACTTTAATGAATGTCCATGAAACAAGTCCAGTACTTTTTTTTTGTTGTTGTTGTAAACTTGTCTATGCAATGTTTCTCATTCCCTCATTATTGTAATGAAATATCTAATAAAAATTGCAATTTCAAAAAAGAAAATCAATAGTAAAACACTGTAAAAATTATATTATTTTTTTAGTAATTCAAATATTGATCCAGTTCATAATAGCAACAATATACACCCAAGGCCTGATGATATCCCATTCTATGCCACACTCTGTTGTATTATTATTGCTTAATTATAAAATGGGTTTGAAAATTGTGAAGCCTGACTGGCTGAAGGCCATCTTTACCTGTGCTGTTATCTCAGCACAATATCACCGAATAAAGATCCAGTAGCCCTGTCACGATAAAATCAATACTAACCATGCATCCTTGTCTGCCATCACAAACATAGCTGCCACCTTTACTCACTTATGTAATTTCTTGGGCCTTTTATTTAGCTTGAGAATACAGCTGGGTGACATGTCCAGCTAGGTTTTACACATCACACAATGTGCACTGATGTATTTTTAGACAACTTTACTGGTAATTCTTGTCTTTAATGCATACATTGTAATTTCATGAGCCCTATAACTATCTTAGTTTGTCTTTAAGCTGGTTGGGGGTTGCCTTTCAGTAATCACATCCGTGATACTGACTGTGACACTCATGGCTTGATTTGGGAGTTATCTGCTTCAGCAGTGTTATCTTTGTCAATTAAATTTATGTGCAGTAGGATTCTTGTGTGTTGCACTAGGCACATCTGAACCCAAGGTTCTTTCGGACTGAGGGCAGTATTGTACTGTTAAACTTCTCTGACATCATCTTCTGTTTTTTTTTTTTTAAATGAGTATTTTAAACCAATGGGGATTTTTTTCAGTTTTTCTCTGCATTATCTAGCTGTTATAAGTATTGTGTTTTCTAAACAACTGCCATGAGCTTCTGAAGAAGGACTGGTTGGTCCGAAAGCTAGAGCACTTTGTTCTTATTGCTGCATCTATGTTGGTCCATTAAAAGGTATCAAATCATTTGCTTCTGGATCTATTCTTGCAAGGACCAATATGGCAACTACTAAATCTAGATTTTAAAATCTTCAAGCAGTCCCTTAAAAATCAAACTGCCATAATTAAAATAGTTAAAAGCTATTAGCCTTCATAATCTTCTTCTTACACTCACATACATAAATTAGAAAATTAACTCTTCAGTATGTACAGTTTTAATTGCTGGTGTTTCTTTGCTCACCATGGAAAATCCCCCTTCTATTCTTACCTATTTACCTGGGAAATGTCAGCTGTTTAACATTCAGATGCAACAAAAGCCATGATTCTGTCTGAGGCCTTTGTTGTTTGAGTGAGGGGGTGGACATTCTGCCAATTAGAAATGGGCAGAGATTTGAATTATTGTATTCCATCAATAGTAAACATTCCATCTATTGAGTGTAGAAAAAATACAACAGAAATAAGGTGGGGCACAGGAGAAAATATTATAAAGAAAATGGAACAAAAGTGAAGAAACAGATGAATTGGGAAAACAGAGGGTTTAAGAGCTCTTTTGAAAAAATGTATTTAGTTGTGCATTTTATTTGAAACTGAGATGGCATGTCAAATGTGGGGATGTGCTGGGACTATTCATTGAGGTAGATGAACATTTAAAAAATCATTAAAATGCTTATATTTGTTTTGTTTTTGTGTATCTCATTTTATAGTCATAGTAAGACATTCCAGTGTGTGCTTTGTTGTGGGATAATGGCATTTCTCAGTTGGTTGAAGGAACTTAGCAATGCCTCTTGCCTCACAACACACCCAAGGTGTGATATTATCCCACCACAGTGCCACCCTATCATGTCACTTAAATGTTGACATGCATGTGGGGAAATAGCAATTTTTTTTTAGTTGTTTAACTAGGAGTAGCACACTAAGCTGAAAGCTTTTTTTACAGGTGCTACCTGGGAGCACAGGGAAATTAAGTGACTTGCTCAGGGTCACACAGTATGCAAGAGGAAGCTGTGGGATTCAAACTCAGGTCTGGTCTGCTGGATGTCACCAGATTTACAGCTCAGAGTCTTAAACCACTGTACTATACTGCCTCCCAAATATGTGTTATACAATTTATGGGGAAGCCCTCAAATTCTAAACTGGTGGAATGCAACATTTAAAATAATTTCAGAGACACTTGAAATTAATATCCCTCATTCCCCTTTAATTTACTTTGTATTACTCGGCTTAAAGACAAAAGTAGGCACTAGGCCCATCGGGACTGCCTTCCCCACATCATGTAGGTGAGATCTTGCCATCATTACCTAAGAGGTATCTTTCTAGTTCATTCTTAAACCTCTGGAAATCATTAATATTTACTAGATGTTGGGGGATAGCATTCCATGGTGTGCAGGATGTGACTGTAAAATGTTGTCTTTTGTTGGTTGCTGCCATAGGGATACACAAATGTTTATTTGGTTGTTTAATAGTAGCAATACTTTGACAATTTGGAAGAATCAAACTAAGTTATTGTTATTGTATCTGACTTCAATGGCCACAATAAGAATTTTACTTCAGTACCGGAACAGCAAAAGCTTACCTAGTGATGTAGACCTAAGTTAGTGGCACATTCTAATATAAACCATAATATTTGAAAAGATGTGTGCGAATATTGAAGCAACAGAAGATATTATTTAGTCTTTAGGGAATAAATTTTTGTCTGTCTTTCGCCATTTAATTAGAATTTGAATGTTGACTTTCTTGTTTTATTCCCCCGGGGGAGAGGGGTGGGGGGATAGGGGAGGTTAAAGGAAGAAAGAGCAGTATGGGATGATGTTGTCATTATTGTATTTGTCTGAGCAATGTATATTGTGGTGTATAAACTGTTACGTCAAATGAGCTGGAAAATGAATAAAATATTGAAAAACAATGTCATATTTGAAATACATAAGGCAACTTATGGGGATACATTGGGGAAAAACGAAGGGTGAAGGGGCAGATTAGCAGGATTAAATCAGGAGAGAGATGGGCACAAGACCTGGGGGAGCAGGCTGAGGTACTAAATGAGTACTTCACCTCAGTTTTCACCAAGGAAAATGGGGGTGCTGCATCATACATGGGAGGAGACAGAGATACTGAGGAGGGGGGACCCTTACCGATTGGTGGGCCTGGGGGGAGAGGGAGGCATCACTGGCAGGAGGGGGAGGGCTAAGCAGGGAGAAGAGGTATTGGAAGTGGAAATCACAGCAGAGAGAGTGAGGGAAGCCCTTAGCTCCCTTAAGATGGAGAAAGCACCGGGGCCAGATAAATTACATCCCGGAGTGCTGAAGGAACTTGCGGATGTCCTGGCGAAACCCTGGCGGAGCTTTTCACCATCTCTCTCTCTCTGAGGACAGGGTGGGTGCCCCAGGACTGGAAGGTGGCACATATATTGCCTATCCACAAGGGGGAATCAAGGGAGGTGGCAGGGAACTACAGGCCTGTCAGCCTTGACATCGGTGGTGGGCAAGGTGATGGAGGGCATTGTCAAGGAGAGGCTGGGGGGGACTTGGAAAAGTCAGGGTGCCTGGACAATAGACAGCATGGATTCATCCAAGGGAAATTGTTTCAGACAAACCTTGTGGAGTTCTATGACTGGGTGATGAGTGCCTTGGACCTGGGTAGACCAGTGGACATCCTCTTTATAGACTTCAGCAAGGCATTTGACTCTGTTCCTCACATGGGCCTGTTGGATAAGCTGGGAGAATTGGGGATGGGGAACCAGATGATCAGATGGATAGGCAATTGGCTCCAGGACCGGACCCAGAGGGTCATAGTTGGCGGGATGTTCTCATCCCCAAGGAGGGTCATTAGTGGAGTCCCACAGGGATCAGTCTTTGGGCCCATTCTGTTCAACGCCTACGTCTCTGACATAAGGACAGGAATCAGGAGTGAGATGAGTCTCTCTATGGATGACTCCAAAACTGGGGAAGTGTGGTGGATGGAGAGGAGGGAGGGTGGCCCCACAGGGGACCTGGAGGCTCTAGAAAGATGGTCTAGAAAGTGGAAGCTGAGGTTCAATGCAGGGAAATGCAAGGTACTCACCTGGGGCATAGAAACCCGGCCAAGTGTACGCCCTGGGGGGGGAAATGCTACAAGTCTCTATGGCTGAGAGGGATCTGGGGGGTTGGTGGTGGATGTCAAGATGAACAACTCTGAGACTTGTAGGAGGGCAGCAGCCAAGGTCAACAGGATGTTGGGATGCATCACTAGGGGGATCACCTCCAGAAGGAGGGAAGTGATACTCCCTCTGTATAACTGCTTGGTGAGGCCGCACCTTGAGTACTGCATGCAGTTTTGGAGGCCACACTTAAAGAGGGACATTAAACTCCCGGAGAGGGTCCAGAGGAGGGCAACCAAAATGATTTGGGGGTTGGGGGACAGGACCTATGAGGAGAGGCTCAAAGAGCTAAATATGTACACATTGGAAGAGAGAAGGGACTGGGGGGACATAATAGAGGTCTTCAGGTACATGAAGAGGGTAAATAGGGGAGGAACAGTCAGGGTGCTTCGAAGGAAGGAGGAGGGGGCCACTAGAGGGCATGGGTGGAAGCTGGAGGGGGGAAGATTCAGGGGAGAAATAAGGAGGTGCTACTTCACTGAGAGGGTGGTGGAGCCATGGAATGCACTGCCTAAGGGGCTGGTGGAGGCAGAGACAGTGGAGGGGTTCAAGATGGGGTGGGACAGGTACTGGGGAAGGGTTCTGGAAGCAAAATCTAATGCACCAAGAATATCCAGAACTGGGAAGGGAGAAGCCAGAGAAGGTGAAGGGGGCAGCAAGGTCAGCACCCAGGGTAGGGGCTGACCAAATGAGCAGACACGAAAGACCATTAGGCCTATTCTGCTGGCATTTTAGTATGTTAGTATGTAACTGAAAGCAAAAAGTGGAGCCTCTTCAAATCAGTTATCAGGAAAGCTAAAAACGAATACTGCAGTTTAAGACTGCAAGTATCTTGTAATGATTCCAGTAGATTATGGGAAAATATAAATGGAGTCCTAGGCAGACATGACAGTGTCACCATAACATTTTAACAGTCAATGGCTCACCCACCACAGACCTAGAATTATTGTTAAGTCCTTTAACTCCTTCTTCACCAATGTTTGTAAAGAACTTCCTAAGGGAACCCTGCCAGCTGCTCCTGATCCCTTGAGACTCCCTGTCCTGCCTAGCAGAGTGAGACCTTAGTTCTACTTCAACAGAGTAGTTGTGCAAACAGTTAAAAAATACCTACTAAAATCCACCTCCAAACCTAGAGTTGGACAAGATATGGTAGGCATGAATCTACTTAAAATGGCTATAGATGAGTTGACTCAACTCATCCAAACTGTTTTCAACTTTTCTCTTCAATCTGGATCTTTCCTCAGTGTCTTGAAACAAGCCATTGTGGTTCCAGTATTCAAACCTGGGACAACAGTGATGTATTTAATTACAGGGCCATCTCAATCTTCTCCCCAGTGTTTAAGACTTCAGAGAAAATTGTCAGTAATCAAATGGTGGACCACATCATGGTGCATGATTTCCTAGCTGCTGAACAAAACAGCCTTAAGAAATTGCACAGAACTACCCCTTCCCTAACTGAGCTAACAGAGGGATGCTTCATAGCCTTAGACAGAGGAGATTATGTTGATGATGCTTTCCTCACTCTCTCTACGGCCTTTAAATTGGTAAGTCATGAACTCTTATCATAAAAATTGTGAAGATGGGCTTGTCGACTGAGGCCTCCATGTGGTTCTCAAACTACCTATCTGATAGAATACATATGCCAAATAAGGTGATGTGCTCTCAAGCCTAAAGAGTCTGACCACAGGAGTTCCCCAAAGCTCAATCCCAGGGCCTCTGCTTTTCAGCCTTTTGGTCAACAAAGTTCAGGAGGTCTGCATCCACTCCAAATCATTACTGTATGTTGATGACATGTAATTTTTTTACCTCCCACCATGATCTGGAGACACTTGAAGAGAACCTGCAAATTGCAATCCAACTTCGGTGGGATCTGTGAATGGCTGTCACTAAACAAGCTGGTCATCAACTAAACAAAATCCAAATCCCTACAGTTTGGTGCACCAATGTTCTGAAGGGATGCCCCAAGCTGCATACCACCACCACGTTTGGGGACTCTGTTGAACAAGTCCAGCTCTTTAAATACCTGAGTATACTTCTCTACCCTGACCTATCCTTCTTCCCACATGCAGACTCTTTTGTCAAATACATCCATCAATGAGTTGGACTACTCTACAGAAACAGGCATAACCTTATCACAGAGGTCTAAACACTCCTAGTTTCCAATCTTATAATTTCAGTTACTGACTATGGACCAGTAATTTATTCCACCACCACCAACTCTGTCCTTGAAATAATTTGTGTGGCTTTCAATTTTGGCTGCAGATTTGCACAACCTAAAACCAGACTCCCATCAATGTAACTTCTATATCTCCTCCAGTTGCCTTCCTTTCCACCTCCAATCTACCCTTAATGCAGCCTCCTATACAAAAAAGCCCTGATCAGCCATATGCCTCTGGGTGTTTGCAGCCTCTTCTCACTAATTAGCAACTATGGTACTTGATACATCAGGGAGAACAAATTACTCCTGCCCTTCAGGAAAACAACACTTAGCCAGTGCTCATTTGTGTCCAGAGCTGTCAAAACATGGAACTCACTGCCCTAGACAGTAACTGCTCCCCCCACCTTCTCCACTTTCAAGACCCAAGTTACTATTCAATTTCTCCAGAAACGTAATGGTAAGTGTGCTTTGAGGGTGCTAGCCAATGATTTCACACTTTGTTGGACTTTACTTTTTAACATGAATCATGTTGCATTCCTGCCTCTGTAACCCAGACTCTTGCAAATGATCTCTGTGGATGTTGCTGATTGCGACATGTTTAATATCCATCTCAATGCCTACCTAACTTGTAAAATGCAATGCTTGTTGTTATTAGTAATTGACTGTTTGTTAACTTGCTTGACTTGGACACTTTTGAAAAATGGCTTTTGCATGCAAAGGTCAAGTTCAAGTTTCAAGTGTTTTTTTTTTTTTTTTTAAAACAGGATAAGCTGACACTTGACCAGTTGAGCATGGTCATTTTCAGTGGCCCCCTGATTACAGTGATTAAAAAGTTAAGCATAGATACATCATAAATTAGTTATAATTACAAAAAAAAAATATATAAATACAACATTAACACTTCAGAACAAGAATTAATAGCACAACTGATCTATAGGTTCTCAGAAGAATTACAAAGATCTTTTAAACACAATAAATGTAATACTGTACATACATATATAAATTAATAAATAAAAATCTACATTTTTTTCCTATCAGGTTATTTGGCAATGGAAGCTGAACCAGGCCATTCGCCAGAGTCTGCAAGGGAAACGGGACTTCCCCATTTGGGGAGCAGGCAAAGAGATCCATCCACCCATTTCTCGCTTTGCAAGTTACACCTTCAAAAAAAACTCCAGGTTCAAAAATGCAGTCTATGAAGGTGAATGGAATTCTGGGAAGCCCCATGGCAAGTAAGTAAATTAGACACTTTTTATTGAAGCTTAATTAAGATGTATACTGGTTTAGCAAAGAGAACAGCTTGTACAAAGTATTAATTTACTTGTAATTTTGGTCCAGGAAATGCACACTGGGCTAGATTTTCAGCCTGTCCAGGAACTGAGACCCATGCTGCATCAGCTGCTGTGGACCAATATCTCCACACCTGTGGAGTTCCATATTTTTAGCCAGCACAGCTGTGGGAGATGTTAGGCCAGGTCCCACTAGGCATAAGTTTTCTTCATAGCTGCACCGAAAAATCAACCACAGACTGCCATAAATTGGGAAGCTAGTCATAATCCGGCTTCACCTTTGAAAATACTGAGACTGCAGGAAAAAACTACAGCTCCACTAGTAGAGACCCACTTGCACCATTTTTTTTCCCTACAGCTGAGGGACTGACAGGAGCTTTGAAAATCTAGCCCACTGTGTTTTGACAGCTCATGTCTAGGTGCATCCTATGAAGGTTGACATGAACCTGTTCTACTGAAATGGGCAATGTTGTTCAGGACACTGGGGGAAAATACTCTACTCATATGATAATTGCTGTAGGTTTTTAACTTTCACCCAGACAGTCACTAAAGATAGCAGATGGGGCAACAGTGCAACACCCCTTAGTGCTGCACTATGGTGTCAGTATTGGGTATTGCCCAAGTTTCTGGTGTGGTGCAAGAACCCATGACTCTCTGATCTTCTGACTCCAGAGGTAAGCATGTAACCTACTGGCCAACTGATGCTGTTACAGAGCTTCCTACACTTGCCTGTGTCCTACTTATTTGTCAGGACTCCTCATGCTTTGCATTCTACTAGTTCTGGACTTTAGGTGCTTCCTCAAGTAAGACCATAGACTGGGGGTGTGGGGGGTATTTGAGTGTTGTGCACCTTTCTCTCCAGACACTGTTCTGTCACTGTTTTGTCAATTACCCTTTTAAGGGTAAGCTGATGATCTGCTTCACAAATGACCTAGAAAATGTTAGAGTACAGAGTTTCCAAGCTGAAAAGTAGGAGGAGCTGATTTATACAGAAAGAGTTGCATCTTTTCATGTTCTCACTTTAAGAAAAGGACAGTGCAAGTGGGCAGGATTACAATGTTCAAGAAAGATCTTAAAGAAGGGAGGAAATGTTTGCTGATGGCAGCAGCTTGCAATGTTTCTATTTACATACATGAAATTCATACCTCCAAATGATCCATATTTAATTGTACCTGAATGAACATTAATATGAAAACTGTGTTTTTTTAGTTATTTCCTTTTTGTGAATAACATTCTCACAGCTCTCTTCCTGGAACCAGTAAGTTGGAGTTTTTACTGTGCCACAGTCTGTGTATGGGATGCTAAACATGAGGTGTTTGCCGATCAGAACCATTCTCAAGTTCTGTACACAACCTGTGACATATTTAAAACTCCAGATCTCTGGCACTATGAAGAGAACTGTAACAGAATGCTGTCCATAAAAACAGAATCATGCAAAATACTGTTTTAAGCCTCACTTTTATTCAGATATTGTTAAATATTAGATCATTTAAAGCTAAGAATATCATCTTTGGAAGCAGAAACATTATAAGCAGCTGCAAATTAGAAACCATTTCACGTTCTCTTTAACGTATATACTGTATGGCTGGGGAGAATTGATGCTGACAGTGTTTCTTATCACAAAAAGGATAATATTTGTGAAAAATAGCCATTATGTTTGAAAAAGGAGAAAAGTGACACATATATATTATTTTCTGTGCAAACACATCCATTTTGCAAGTCAAAACTGATTAAGAACTACAAAATCACACATACCCCCATAATGCAAAGCATCATGGGATATATATTCAAATCGCCATAAAGTTTTAGGTTGGTTCAGCTTTAAGCAAGAATGACTGGTGCCAAAGGACCTCTCACACAATCTGCAAAGGGTACAAACAGAAAACAATGTATTAGTGTGACAATATAACTTATGTGTAAAATCTATTGCATGACTGGCAGAAGTGGTATAACCAGCATCCTTTGCAAGAATTTATTGCAGTACAGAGGAGCTGCAGCAGAGAGCTGGGCCTCTCTGTCTGTCTCACTGAAATCAGAACATTGGGATAAAACTCTTAAGTAAGGTTAGACAACTTAGCAAATGGGCAAACATTTGTAGGTAACCACAGTCACTGCTGTGTAGAGTCGCACGGAATGAGAAAATCCAAATTAATGGAATTCTGACAGAATTCCATGAAATTCCACAGAATTTCATCAGAATTTTGCAGACGTTTTAAAATTTATTAATGTTATCATAACTCAGCAGTTTATTGAGCTAGAGATCTTAAATTTGGCAGCATTACTTGCTGATAGGTGCTACAATGGTGTTCCAAGTATCATGACTTGTATGTTTCATACAGCTCTACTACTGTGGTCTGGTCAGAGTAAATTAATTTTTTTATTTTATTATTTTTAAGGAATTTTAAAATTAGATGGAAATAACTGGACGTTATTTTTTTTTTCTCTCTCGGTGCCTGACCTTCCATCTCATCAGCTCCCCAGCCCTGTCACCCAACATCTCATGGGATTGCCTTCCAACCCAGCCTCACTTGTCCTCTCTCTGCCAAGGGTTATGGGGATAGTGGCAGAGCTGTGTCTCTGTACCTGCAAGACCAGGTCACCAGCTTGAGAAGTGCCACATCACTGGTTCAGGGCCTGCGGGGAACCAGTGATCATCTATGCTGGGGCCTGACTCTTTTTCTGGCTTTATTTGGGTCCCTTCCACAAGGGCCCTTGCAGCAAAGGGAGCACATGTGCATAGGTAGAAACATGCATGATGCATGGCACCTGCCAGCGTCCGTCCCTCCTGATCAGTGGAGCCAGCTTCAGTCCCTCCCTGGAGGAGGAGAACATCATCCTGGATGTTCGGTCCTCCTCCTCCCTGCCAGCTCCCAGCATTCCTCACCCATTCATGGATGCAGGTCACTGGCATTGCAAGCAGTAAGTCAACTACTGTGCCATGAAAAATACATTTTGATTAAATGTTTGGTCATCCATAACGCAGCTCCCCTTCAGTCTAGGACTCTGAAATCTGGTACATTTATTATTGACACCCATTAGTAACAATATACCTGCCAAAAATTTGTATCATTTGCATACATACAGTACTTTGAAAACTAGACCAAAATAACTGAAATTTATAATCTGACAAAATTCAATGGAATTTCCATGCAAACTCCACAAAATTATGCAGAATCAGAATGACAATTCTGAAGGCATTCCACCAGCAGAATTTTGTGTTTTGTACAGCTCTACTACTGTAGTTTGGTCAGAGTAAATTATTTTATTTTCTTTTATCATTTTTAAGGAATTAAAAAAAGACATACTGTAAATATGAGCTCATCCTTCCCAGACTGGGCAGGTAGGCAGTGCTGCTGATATTTTCATGTGCGCCCATCCTCAGAAAGGGTTAATTGTTCAGGCACAATAAAGGCTAATACTAAAAAAAAGTGCGTTATTGCTATTTACTAGACAATTTCTGAAAATATAATTTTTATGTATTTATTTATTGAAATGTTTCACCAGGAAAGGTACACTGAACAACTAGTTGCTCATGTCACGTGCATCGTGGTGGAATTGGTAGTGGAAATACATACATGTACACAACAGCAAACATTATTATAACAATATTGGCACTGGTGACTAGCAACTAACAAAAAGAACATATGAAGTGCAGCATATTTATTTATTAAATCTGGAATTACAATACCTTTGAGCAACAAAACTCTTTCACAAAGATTCTTCATCAGTAGGAATAGGGCATAGACATACAATGGTATGATGTACCATTTATGACTCATCATTGTTTGTTATATTCATCCTTGGGGTGGCTTTCTCTGTAGTACAGATATATGTATGCATTAGGAAATTTAGTACACCAGGCAATTTATTCAGCTGGGTTATCTCCTCTTTCTGATTTGATTAAGACACGTGAGATCAAATCTACTTTAAGGTCAGCTGAGGGTATTATGTTGGAGGGTTTTTCTGTTATGAATAATTACAGTACATGCTCCTTTGCATGTTAAGCTCTTAAAATTTGGAATGTTTTACCCCCCTCTTTGAGAGTAGTGAAATCTTACTCAACTTTTACAATTAGATACAAACAGTATTTGTTGTCTTTGATAAATTGCGCATGTTCTTGATATTTTTGTATTTTTGTATATTTGTCTGTATTTGTGATACTTTTTTTGTGTGCTTTTTTTTAATGTGTTATTTGTGTTGTTTGTCAGGGTCGGGCCTGAGAAAGGGCTTTGGCCCAGCTGCCCTAACCCTAACAAATAAAATGAATGAATGCATGGTAAACAGGTAAGCAAGTTTAAGGGAACATCAACATTATAAATTGAACTAGTACATTGTATTATAATCACTGGTAAGCTCTCAATCTAACAGTAGAAAGAGAAGGGACAGAAGAAACCCAGTAGGGAGGCAGCCTAGAAGGCCTTGTCAAGACTGAAAGAGCAGATAATGGGGATGCTAGGTAGGTAGAAGAGAGAGCAAGGGGAGGGAGGGGAAGGGAGAAGTGTCAGTGGCTCAACAGGTAGCACAGTGTCAGTGGCTCAGCAGGTAGCACACTTGCCTCTGAGGCCAGAAGACCAGAAGGCCGTGGGTTCTTTCCCCACATCAGGGTTAAATCTCAATACTGACACTGTAGTGCAGCATGAAGGAGGTGC
This sequence comes from Neoceratodus forsteri, assembly GCA_016271365.2. Taxonomy (NCBI): domain Eukaryota; kingdom Metazoa; phylum Chordata; order Ceratodontiformes; family Ceratodontidae; genus Neoceratodus; species Neoceratodus forsteri. Next base: position 174,532,972 of record CM057457.1, on the reverse strand, counting down.
TGCATTCCTGATGTGCCGTCTTTTGGATGAGATGTTAAACTGAGGTCCCATCTGCCTGTTCTGGTGGTAGTCTAGGTGGATGTTAAAGATCCCATGGTAGTTCTCAAAAAGAGTAGGGGAATTTTTTATTAAAACAATAAAGCAAATTATATACAGACTAGCATGACTTCACAGAAAATCATAATTCAAAATGAAAAGCAAACAGAAATAAGTATTGCATCATACATTCAATAGAAATATCAGTGATAAGTCACAAAACTTAGTAAGAAATGCTGACCCTCCCTCCACTAAAATAGTAGGAGAATGTTTCATTAAAACAATAAAGCAAAGCACATACAGAATAGCATGATGTCACACAAAATCATAATGCAAAAAGGAAAAACAAACAGAAAGAAGTATTGCATCATACAAAATGTCAGTGTTAAAGTTACAAAACTTATTAATAGTAAAGTTGGCCCATAGGAAAATTCCTTAGTCAGTCTATAGACAACCACACTGAGCCCAATATTTATTGTGCTGTGTGAGAGACATAGTTTTCTGCTCAGAAAAATAAATAGACCTTAAATCCAGCAGTATTTGGTCCAGAACATGGGCCCCAGTAAAAGTTTTCTGTTGTAATAACTGGGCACACCTAGCCTACCATAAAAAGTATCTACAAAGGGTAAAAATAATCCATAGAGTGCTGGCATGATAACGAGCCAGAAATGGGGGAAAATAACATAAACTAAAATGTAGTATGTGACATGATGAAAAAAATTATGCTTCTATTTATGAAGAAAAAGAGTCCAAAAATCTAAACTAAATGGCATCTTAAAACAAAATGGTGCAAGGTCTCCCTCTGGGCAATACAAGTCTCCTGAATGCACATCCTCTCCTCTATGGACTTAGGCTTATGGTTGTTCCGTATGCCCAGTTTCCCATGGCAAGCCAGCCAGGTAATATCCTAGAGTTTGATAGGGAGTCTGGCATCTGTGGGCTGCAAACATACAATATTATTATTGATTACAACATCCTGGGAATCCAGTAAGGAGAATGGTTCAAAATAATTGTTAAACAAAATATGAGAATAAAGTTGTTTCCTTGGGAGGGACATGATCATGGCACCATCTATCCACCATTGTTTTAATTTCAAAAAGAGAGGAACAAGAAACCTTGGGGCAACAAATTTCCTAAAATTCCATGGAATAGTTGTTGGATCCCTAAACCATTCAAAATACATAGGATAAACTAAAGCCTTTAACCGAGCAGTCCATGGGCCGGGGGGTGCTTCTGGAGAAGAGAGGAAATCATACTCTTACAATATAAGCAGAAAAAAAGACTATAGGCTGAATCATTCAAAACCCCCCAAAACAATAATCAGGATACAAAAAAGAGCATTTAATAGGGTTCAGCTGACAACCCCAAAAACCTTGAAAAAAAATATCATTTATTTTAACTTTTAAACTGGAGGGCAATGGGTAGATGGAGGCAGTGTGTAAAAAAAAAAGAAGCACTAAAGTTTTAAGCAATAAAATCCAGTTTTCGTTTTGCAATAGTCTTCCCTTTCCAGGATGCCACAATTTTTTCTGCTCTTTCTAGTGAAGGAGACCAGTTAAAAAAAGAATCGTCTGAACTTCCAAAGAAAAGACCCAAAATATTGATAGAATCCAAAGAAATCGGAATATTAGCAACATGCTGCATAAAGGGTGCATTATTAGAACTAGGAAACATTTTCGCCGTACTTTTATGAAAGTTTAATTTCAACCCAGAAAAAGGTCTCAAAGTCTGTAAGGGATACAATGATAGCATGGGAGTCCAAAGCAGGGTTGGAAACTATACACAAATCATCCACATAAGCAGAAATGGGAGGGATCAGAAAGCCATTTAGCAGTAACCTAGGGATATCCGAAAGTGCAGTGATTTTCCACAAGAGTGGGTCAATCTGAAAAGTATAAAGTAAGGGGCTGAGGGGACAGCCCTGTTTAACACCTTTCCTGCCCAAAAATGCTGTCCCAGGGAAATTATTAACATGAGGGGTAATCCATGCTGTATTATATAACTGTTCTATCCAGGAAACAAAATTGTGTGGAATACGATAAGCCCGTAAAACCTGAAATAAAAAGCCGTGTGAAATCATGTCAAACACTTTCTCCTGATCTAAGGAGAGAAAAAGTGCAGGGTTATCCTGGGAGCTTGAGCTAATGATGTCTCAATACAAAGATAGAGAGTGCAACATAGATCTATCAGGATAGCACACGTTTCATAGTGCTAATAACTTTGAGCCGCAACAGGCAAGAGCCTTCCAAAACGATCAAGTAAAACTTTATAATTGACATGAAGAAGGCTAATCAGCCTCCAGTTCTTGACATCTGCCCTGTCACCATGTTTAAAGAGCAATATCATAGTGGCATCAGAAAATGCTGGGGAACAGAGAGCGATCAATAATTGTATTAAAAACCAAAGTCATAATTGAGCTAAAGATAGTTATGAACCATTGGCAAAGATCAGCGGAGATCCCATCTGCCCCTGGGGAAGTGTTTTGTTTCTGTTTACGGATTGCCTGAGATGTTTCATCTACTGTAATGGGGGAGGCTAAAGCTTGGAGAAAAATATCAGAGACTATCAGGATCTCAAGACCCGTAAAATAAGGGGTAGCATCCAGACCAGAGTCTATAGAGGAAAATAAACTTTCTAAGTGGGATTGCACTATACATTGCATCTGAGGGAGGGAAGAGTGTGTAATAGAAGACACAGGATCATGTAAAGATTCAATAAAAGTAGCAGAGACCCTCTCCATACAACACTTATAAATGTCCAAAGAAGATTTAATCATTTGGGTCCCACTTTGTGCCTCCTCTTTTAAAGAAAAGGCTCTGTTATACTGGAAAGTAGCCATTTCCATTTTTAAGTCCCATATCTGCCAACTGTAATCAGTCTTAGTTTCAAAAGCCAATGAAATAAAATTCAAAAGCTGCTGCCATAAGGAGGTTTATTTAGAATAAGCAGACAATGATTTTGCCCTTGCAAATTTCATTAAAAGACATTGAGTGATAGATTTAGTATCCTCCCACCATGAAAGGGGAGACTGGTAGGCATCAATAATGGAAACCCTAGCCTGCAAGAACTGCAGGCATTTGTCAGTAATCATGGCATCTACAAGCAAAGAAGTATTAAATTTCCAATGTACTACAGGCGTAGAAGGATAGGGACCACCAACAGAGGAATATGTTCAAGAAACAGCAAAATGGTTCGATGTCTTGTGCAGGATTACTGTGGCACGGTGAACTTTAATATTACTGGACACAAAAACATAATCAAAATGAGTAGCAAAAATACCCCTATAATAGGTTTTAGTACTTCGGGGAAGTACGGCACAATAGCTATCCGTTAAACGTGCAGTCTGAATAATGTGAAGTAAAGCTGCAGAGACCCTAAACATTTTATGTGCACTGCTCCCCCTATCGAAAGCAGTAAGTCCACAATTAAAGTCACCTCCAAAATATACCTGCGGCATAGTAAATAAATAGAGTTTAATCTGAGTTAAAAGGGAAGATCTAGCTGCTATGTTCTGTGGGGCATAAATGCTAACTAGCCGAAGTTTACTAGAACCAAAACTACAATCAATCAACAGAGCTCTGCCAGGAGAGATATCAATAACTTTAGTAATTTTAAAAGTAAATCCAGAAAACAAAATCACTACACCATCACAGGTATCCTCGCCCTGTGACCAGTAAGAGGGACCTGTCAGTCATTTACTTTTAGCTTGAGCAAGTTCTTGTTTGGGTATAATTCTAGTGTCCTGGACAAAATAAAGATTGTGTCTCAACTGTTGAAAAATACAAAATGTAGACAACTGTTTCTTAAACGACTGAATGCTGCAAACATTCAGTGTGCAGCATCGAAGCTGTAAAGGATGAGACATGCCAGGGAAAAGCAGCAAGGAAACAAAAATGGGCCTAAAGAAAGGGGGAAAAAAACATTCATCCATCTGGGATCTGGGAAACCCGGGGTTGCCCTAAATAGGAGTCCCCTTTACTAGATTCAGAAGAAAAATCCATCCTGGAGGAAGATGCAGCAGAAGAATTAGAATCTGCATCCTCACCTTCCATATCACTCCATTGTCTCCTCTTTGTTAAAGCCTGAAATATGTTCCTTGTCAAAATAGGTGTAATAGGAGTACAAGAGTCAGCTTTCCTCTTCCCTTTACTCCTCTTGGGTGCTGGATCAGGAAGAAAGAGGTCATCCGCCCTAGAGGGGGGAGGAGGCATGGACTGTGCGGTAGGGTCTACAACAAGGGGGGGACCCCTGGGGCCCTAGAGGGGTCAGAACAACCAGAAGGTGTACATGGTGCCATAGCAAGAGGGGCAGGATCTACGGGGGCACACAAGAAGATAAAGGCATGTCCACAAGTGTAGGATGTGGTGGAGAGAGGGAGAGCTCTTGTATACTAGCAAGGGCCTGAGCTTGGGATTCAATAATTAAAGCAGTGTGGTCCTGAAGGACTCATTCCACTGTTATGCTCAGCCTAGGGACACTGTGGATAAGTATGCCCCTGCTCATTACGTAAGTTACAAACCCAGGGATTGGGACAGCCTAAACTGACATGCCCATAGGCAAGGCACAAGATGCATCTCGGCTACTCACAAGAATAACTCAAATGAGTGTGAAAAACACACATGTGGCAAGTTCTAGGCTGTCCTAGGTAGAAACACAAGCCCCTGTCTCTACCTATGTGAAAACTGCCAGGTAGACGTGAAACCCCTGTATTTTAACCTTCCAACCTCCCGTCCAAACTAAGTCTTCATCGAGTATAGGACGTGGGGCACCTAATATTTTGCACCTCTGTTTAAGTCAAAATTGAACATCATTAATATTAACTCCCTCACTTTGGAAAAAAAGTGTAATGATTTTAACCAAAGGTTTGGTAAGGGGAATCAGTAAAAAGGGACACCAAAGTGGAGAAGCTTTCATAGTTTCATACTGAACCCAAAACTTTTCAAGAGTACCAACATTTTTAAAGCTGATATCATAAACCAGCTCCCCTTTAATGTGAATAAAGGCAAAAAGTTCTGTGGGGCTAATCCCAATGGAGTTCTTAAGCATGTTGTGTGAGACAGTCCGGCGGGAAGATACTAAAGCAACATCACCCACATATTTAAAATGGACAGCTTTGTGTCTCTGAGCTGGCTCCCCCACTGCTTTAAACAAATCACTCAGCTTTAAGTTTTCAGAGTGTCTACCTTGTGCAGTAAATGCAGAGTCCATGTGGGCTGCAGAAGTTGACTCATTGGGGACCATGCATTGATCCCCACCACCATGTTGTTGGTCAGCATGAGAACCACTGATTGGTCATTGCAAAAAAGTTCCTAAAGGTTCCTGAGAACTCTGTGCAGTAGAAAAATCCAAAGGTACAGGGTTCTGGCTGAAAAAATAATATCTGAGGCTGCAACGGGTCCCAAGGAAGTCCACCCCATGCCTTCTTGAGGCAGCTGCCATCCAGCTGCTTTCAGAGCAGCGTCCAAAGACCATGAACATTTGGGTTCTACCATTGGTCCAGAACAAGATCCCAAAGGCTGCTGTGATGGGGAAGAAAATTCACCAACTGGGGATTGTACTGCAGAAAAATCAGCTGCTGGAATAGAATCCTGGATATCTACATCCTCTTGAACAAGACTCAGTAAGAAAGTTCGATGCCAGGTAGAAGACCTGTTTAAGTTGTTCATCAGAAAGGTCAGTTTGGGAGGGACACACCTGAGCAGTCACAGGCAAGGTTTGTTCAGAAACTTGATGCTCCAAGCCTTCTGCAGTCTATTGTAAACCAATAGAATCCATAACACTTGGTTGTACTACAGGATCAGAAGCAATTCCACGATCAAGAACAGTAACTGCTGCTCCAACTTCTTCTCCACATCCTTCTCCGCCATCTTGGATGGTGGCCATGTTGCCAATAGGATGGCCAAGGGTTACCCCTACAGCAGAGTAGCAGTATTTCCCCAGTACCTTGGCCAAATTCCCCCCATTCAGTAAAAATATCACCAACAGCTTAATCTGGTTCAAGGTCAGTTGGCATTCATCTGTATCCCCTTCCCCCGGGTCATGCCTGAAAATAGGCAGAATTTGTCTAGTGCACTTACCCAGTCAACAAAAACTAAATTAAATTAAAAAAAAGGGTTAGAGAGGTACGATAAGAGTAGCGTGAGAGGGAACAAGGGATAAAGGGGAAGGAGGGGGAATGGAGTGGAGAGGGGGGAATAAGAGAAGTGAGAGAGGGGACAGGGGGATAAAGCATGAGTGAAGGGTGGTGGGGGACCAATGTTTACAAGCAAGCTGGGGTAGGATTAAAGTGCTGGGGAAGTATAACACTGAGTTGTGGTGGCTGCTATGGAAACAGTTGCAGCTACTGTTAGCTTTGAGGTGCTGATGGAGGTTGTGTTGTAATGGGTCCAGTTTTGCTTGGGTGGAGATATCCCTGTGCAGTGAGTTGAACCAGAGAGGTGTTCTATAAGCAAAGGATCATTGACCTTGTGTTGTGTAGCAACTGGGGACAGAGAAGATCTGAGTTGCTGAGCTGCAAGTATGTTGTGGGTTGCAAAAGGGGCTAAGGAGCTTTTGGACCCCAGGAGGTATGAGTCCAAGGTGAGCTTTTTTAGCTAGCAGACATGTTTGGTATTGGATCTGGCCTAGTAATTAAAGCCACCCGGTTTGAGCATAAAGACCATGTGTGTGTGTGAGGTGAGTAGCTCCCGTCAGGATGCTGCATGCTTTATTAAGAGTTGCAGTGATCCTACTGAAGGGACGTAGCTGAAGCAAGAGCCACAGATAACCAGCCAATAGTTGATTATGGAAATGACAGAGCTGAAAATCGCTATTCTTAATGCCTCTGGAGTCAGACTGTACTTGTGCCTGTGGAGTAGTCCAATCTTATGTTGACAGCTTTGGCTACATTCTCTATATGTTGCACATAAGATAAGAGTGCTATGGACAGTTACTCCAATATATTTGAAATGATGAATCTTTTCAAGGGCATGCCCATGCAGTTTCTGATGGTTAAAGGTTTGTATTTATGCTTATTATGGGAGCTGTTGAATAGCATCGCTTCGGTCATTTTGTAGTTTAGCACCAGCTTATGAGTGCTAAACCACCTTTCAACTTTCTCAAAACTGAGCTGTAGGTGATGCTGAAGGAGCTTTGGGTCAGGGTTACATGTGTAGATTATAGCGTCATCTGCATAGAGCAGGTTCTGTTCTTGGCAGACACTTGGGGGGTTATTCAAAAAGATGCTAAACAGGAGGGGTCCAATGTAGAGCCCTATTGTACTCCTGAGTGGACTGACTGTCATTCAGAGGGCACTTTGGATATCTTCACCTGTTTTGAACAGTCTTTTAAGTAACTTTTGAACCAGTTGACAGCATCCTTGTATATCTTTGTACATTCAGGTTGGTCAAGTTACAGTGAATCATTCACTGTACCAAAGGCCTTTGTCAGGTTAATGAAGGCAGCTCCTACTAGATTACCTTAGTTCAGTGATTTATGGATGATGCCCATGAATTCCAACTGTGCAGTGGTGGTACTATGACCTTTTCTAAAACCATGCTTTTTGGGGCATTGAATCCTGTATTTATCCAGGTATTCCACTGGCTGATCCACAATTATATGCTCAAGGGTTTTTGACAGAGGTGGAAGAATGGAGATTTGCCTATAGTTGGCATATTGTGCCCTATCTTCACTTTTGTGCATAGGGGTTACTAGGGCTGATTTCCACTTTCTGGGGAATTGTGCTAGTTTTAGATAAAGGTTCAGTATCTTGGTAAGGGGTGCAAGAGTTTCCTCCAGGGTGAGAACAATTAATTTGAGGTCTAGAGTGTCCCTACTGTCTAGATTTTTGGAGTATTTTGCATATATACTTTCTAGCCTTGTATTTCGATATCTCTTTGAAATAGAAAGTGGGGGGTGCCTGGTGCTTAACTTCACTGTCTGGGGCACTAGTTGAAGCTGTCACCTTGAAGAAATCCAGAGAGAGGACACTACTGAGGTCAGTAAAGGAATTTTTAAATGTGTTTGCTATGGTCACTAGGTTAAGTGTTGGGGTTCCATCAATGTTGAGCACAGTGGGTGCCATCTTGGGTTCTTTCCCCATGATATCCTTTATGTTGCTCCAGAAGTTTTTACTGTTCCCCCCCAGGAGTTGGTGAGAACTTCCCTGTAATATTGTTTTTTGCAAGATGGATGGCTCGGCACATTAATTCCTAGATTTTTTGTATTCCTTAATATATCTGTCTTTTGGATGAGATGGTAAACTGAGGTCCCATCTGCCTGTTCTGGTGGTAGTTCAGGTGGATGTTAAAGATCCCATGGCACTCCTTGAAAAGAGCAGGGGAGTTTTTATTAAATAGAAACATAGTCAACAACACATCATAAAGTTTTACATCAATAACAAAATGAATATAAAACATTAAAAAATTAAGAGAGAAAACAAAGAAAATCACCTACTTAAATGTTATCACTCTGTGAAAACCTTTCCACCACCATGTTACTGCAACTGTAGTAAATAATTAGTTATCTTTTAAATAAATTTTCATTAATTCCTGAGTAACAATCTGACAATAACCTTCAAAAGATAATCTGTGTTGATAAATCACCCATTGGCATCATGCCTGCCTCAAGTAAAATCTAAGACAACTGAAAAAAATAGTCAAAGTGTCTTGGTGGAAATGGGCTAATCTCAAAGGATAAACACCTAAGACTAAAATATCATAAGTAAGGTAGTGTAACCAAGGTAAATTCCATTTTGTACCTAAAAAAAACATAATGACTTCACATAAGAACAATCAAACAGAAAATGTTCGATTGTTTTTTCCAGATTGATACACTCAGGATATGGATAGTTTCTTTCAATTTGTACTTTATATTTTGCATTATCCCTTATATTTAATCTGCCATACATAAATAACCACTGTGTTTCCCACATATGGGGGGAGCCTTTTATTATTCAATTGTGTTAAAACAAAAGGTGGGCAGTTTTTAAAACTAGGTTCAATAGGGTAGATTGTGTTTATATAATTGTATCATATAAAGTGTGTACTGTATTGGTCTGCACCAGTGTCTTCGTAATTCACCATTTATATAATTTTTGAACTGCCACTCGAAAATATGAAGGAACATGAACATGACTGTTCAATTTTGGAGCCATATTATGCCAGATATAAAAATATCTGCTTAAGACTTTGCAAACCCCCAGGTTGACCCTCCCCTTATTTAGATATAAGACCAAATTTGATAGTCTGGGAAAAAAAAATAAAGCATGAAAAAACACAACAAGGTCAATCATACCCAGACCACCTTTCTTTTTTTTTCTGATATGTATAACAACGCTTGACAGGGTTTAGTCTATTCCCCCATGACATCTGGAAAAAATAACTATAAATCTGGGTTTCAAACTGTAGAGGCAAAGGAAAAATCATTGCTATATATTGTAAACAAGAAACAATGTATTGCTTTAAGATCAAAATCCTGTTTTGTTTAGATAATTTCCACTATTTCCACCTTGTAATTTTGCCTTCAGTTTTATTCAGTGCTAAGTCCCAATTTTCACTGGGTAAATTCTGTGATCCAAAGAGGACCCTAGAATCAAAAGTGGGACAGATGAGATAGAAATATCCCTAAAATGAAAATATTGCTGTATTCCAGACCCCACCATTAAACCCTTTGTTTTGGAAATATTCAATTTAGCATTAGAAATAGCTGCATATCTATTGAATTCTGCCAAAAAAAAAATGTTAATTGCTCTGGAGCAGTTAAAAAAATGCAGACATCATCAGTATAGGCCTGTAAAAGTAATTGTTTGCCTAAGTCTGTATTAAGAATTCCTGGCCATCTTGGCTCTTTAGTGATAGAATGCAAAAAAGGGTCTAATAAAAAATATATAACAAAGGACTCAGGGGGCATCCTTGCCTGTCCCCAGTCTGTAATAAAAAAAAAAAAACACATGCTGTCATACCTTTTATAAAAGGGTAAGCTTTAGCAGGTCTGTATAAAAGATGAATTAAGTGCAGTCATGGAGCTGGAACCCCATATTTAAGTAACACTTGAAATAAATATGGTAGATAAACCCTGTCAAATGCTTTTTCTAAATCTGCCCCTATTATAAAACCTAATGCACCTTCAAGTGTTAAATGTTCAACCATATTCGTTATGACCATCAAAGCTGTCTGGATTTGCCTATCTGAAAGCCCATAGAACTGACAAGGAGAGATGACTCGTGATGCATAACGTTTGAGCCTATTATTAATCAAGATCGTAAGAATCTTGTAATCAGAATTTAAAAGTGTAATAGGCCTCCAATTTCTTATATTCTGTCTATCACCTGATTTAAACAAATATATCATAAGTCCTTCAGTAAAGGCTGGAAACATTATTTTTGTGCTCATAAAAAATTGAAAAAACAGTGGAAGGCAAGTTATCAGTAATGTGGAATACACTTTATAAAACTTATTAGGAAGCCCATCCAGGCCAGGAAATGTGTTAATTTTAAGCTTCTGAATCACAGATTCAGTTTCCATTTCTGTGATAGGGTCTTGTAAGGGAAGAGCTGCCAAAGGAAAAGATGGCACAGTCACTGAGGCTAGGTATGTTTTTATGTGGGAAGGGGAAATAGAAGACTATGGTGTCAGGGAACACAAATGTTGCTCTATCATGGTTTCAATGTCACCTTCTGAATTGACAATGTTACCTGCTTCATCCTTTAAAGATTCAATGTGCATGGACTCTTTAATGCATTTGCATGCTTCAAAAGGATCTCCCAAAGGTGATTTTTTTAGTATGATTAGCTAACATAGCCTGTATGGTATATGCTCTATCATACTGATACCTCTGCATCTCCTTTTTAATGTTATTAATCTGAAATGTACAATCTATCTGAGATGTATTTGATAATGCATACAGCTTCCTTAATTGGTTTCTAAGTGTAAGGTACTTATAGAAATTATCCCTCCTTTTTTTTCCAAATTTTTTGAACCAACTACTAATATCCGTTTTGGTGTCCAACCACCAGTCCCCTAAATTGGTATTTAAAAAAGCCACTGAAATCCGTGCCATAATTATGGAGTGTATTGTATTAAATACAAATTGCTGAGTAAGGATGGAGGTATTTAATTTCCATCTGTGAGTCCATCTAGATATCGCCAAGGTAGATGTAAGAGAAAGAGTTAGAAACAAATGATAAGAAAATTCTGAAGGGTGTGCAGAAAAAATTCCAGCTGGAACATTAGAAGAAAATAAATAATCAATCGTAGATTGATATTTACCCCTTTTATACATGAAATCAGGGCCTTGTATTTGAAATTTAGAACAATTAGATAAACCAGAGAGTCGAACAATTTTCTGAAGAAAATTAGAATCACAATAAATCTTTTTAGAATCACAGGTTTGTCACTTTGGGAGACTACAATTAAAGTCCCCACCCCAAAAAATTTTTTGAGAAGAAACTAGATAAGGTTGTACTACCTGCATGCATGTCACCTTATCAGCTTTAGATTGAGAATTATAGATATTTACGAATCTATAGACCACAGTTCTCCAATTACCATCCAAAATTAATAACCTTCCCAGAATAAGATCTATCAGAGTATGTAAAGTAAAAGCATAAGAATTAAATAGAATTCCTATCCTATCTGCAATGTCAGATACAAAGGACCAAAAGGATGGGCCCCAGGGCCAATCCCTTTTGAAAGAAGCTGTCTGGTCCAAGGTGTACATCCAGGTTTCCTGTAAAAGACGTACTTGAACTTTCTCATTATGGATATATTGAAAAATCGCCTCTCTTTTAACAGGTTTCAATAGACTGTAAGTATTTAAAGAACCCCAGGTTAATGTAGTAAGATCCATTTAGAAGTACCTTATTTTTTCCTTTTTTTTTCTTTTTTTTCTTTGTACTCCTCCACAATCACCATTGAAGGGTCTTGTGAGGATTTTTGTGAATCTGTATCACCTAACTCCATTTCTGAGTCACCCCAAGAAAGTGCTGCATAGGAATTATTAGACTCAATGCTAACTGCTTGGATCGTGGCTGAAGGAGGGGGTTGTGGGGGAGGGTTTGCTTTAGAACTCCTTGCAGATCTCCTGTGAGTCTGGGGAGAGGAAGGAGCAGGAACTCACAAACCACTGTCCTTAACTTCTAATTCCTCATAACAAACAGGAGCTAATAAGGAAAGATTGAGTCCCACTGTCGTACCAATTTCTGGTTCTGGCTCAACCACCAAAACTTCTTCCTTTAAAGGGGAAGAGGAAGGGGCATTAGTCTTAGAGTTCTGAGAGGATGTTGGAGGACTATCCTCTGACTCAGAGGGGGGTGGGAAGGAGGGAGGAGAAGCAACTACTTCCTGTGCCTGTTGAATCAATAAATCAGGAATGATACAGGAGGCCTTATTTTTTGCTGCCCAAGGACATTCCTGAAAAAACATGTTCAAATTCTTCACATAAATCACAATGCGTATGATTAGCACATTGCATCATAAAATGTCCAATTTCCCCACAATTATCACAGTGAGATCTGTCACATACACTAGAAAGATGAGTTCTTGAACCACATTTGTAGCAGACCTTAGGTTGCCCCCATAAAAGCAGACCCCCATCACGGCCTAACAAAAACAAATTAGGGATACGCTCCACACCAGAATGTGTTTGTCTTAATTTTACTTTATATTTCCATCCCCCAGTCCAAAACATTTCAGTGTCCAGAATAAGTTCAGAAGGGCTTAAAACATTACATTTTTGCAATAACCAGTAAGTTATATCATCTACATGGACCCCCTCATTCCTAAACATAACAGTTACATTTTTAATTTAAGGCTTGGTGAGAGGAATCACCAAAAAGGGGATCCATGCAGGGGAATCTGTATCTCTCCCAAAAAAGATCTAGTAAATATGCAGCTAACATCAAAATTGTCCTCTCCTGAAATGTTAATAAATGCAAAAACTTCTTTGGGAGAAAAATGCAGTGAGTCTTTTAATACTATCTTCCCCACATGGTATCGATCCGGTATGTCTGCCAGTCCCCCTATATAACAAATATGCACAGCTTTTCTCCTGTGAGCAGGGTCTTCCTTAGCCCTGGAAAACAGTTCAGACATCACAGGGTTTTGTTTAGTTTCTGACGGTTGCTCCAAAGGAGGGAGTGAAATGTCTGGCAATTCAGGTTCCGGGGTTGAAAGGGAAGGAGCCTTTTCAGTATCAACAAGAGTTGTTGGGACATCCTGTGAAACTGATGCCAGAATGTGTTTTGTCTCCCTGTCAGGGGATTTTAAATCCTTCACAATTATTAGCCCCTGATCTGCTCCTGGTTTCCAGGTTGGGGTCAACTGGGAAAAGGAAAACGAAGAGTCCCATGAGGGGTCTGGTAACCAAGTGCCCTTAGGTGATTGTGTCCATCCTGATCCCAAAAGAGCTTTTTTGGGTGTCCATGAGTCCTTAAAAGTAGCCACATCTATGAGATTTGGAGATGCAACCTCTATCGGAATCTCATCCGAATTACATGTCACTGTTGCTTTACGGATAGCCAGTTCTGCCAGTAGCTTCATCGCCTCGGTTTGTTTGGGAATGAAAAGATAGTTACTCCTGTCTGTGACAAAGGTGATTTCTGAAAAATGGTAGATGCAAGTATTGATTCTGCCACTATAAAGGATACAGGAGCTTTAAAAGCAAAATCTGATGCTTCAGAGAGCTGGAGTTGCAACGGAGCTGGAACACTGCCAAGAAGTAAACCATCTGCCATTCTGTTTGCTGTGGAATTGACAGGTAAATGTAACAAATCCCCACCCAAACATTCTGATAGTCCCTCCAGAATAACTGCAGGCTTTTGGCACTGGCTCGTTATAGCGACAGTACTGCCAGCCTTAACTTGCACATTATCCTTTTGAGAGGTAGCATTATTTGCAAGTTGAGAGTGACTCACCAGGCCCAAGCGGGGCCTTTGATTCTAGTGCATCACTCCTCAGTTTGACAGCCAGATCGGGAAAAGATGTTTCCAAGCCAAGCCATTCCATGCAATCTTTTATCAACGGCGCTTGTGAACTCCTAGAATTAGAAGCAATAGTAGTTTCAATCAATGGTTTAGTTTCTTCAGCCTTGAAAATTCTAAGGTCTTCCGTAGAGAAGAAAAGCTCAGGGACATCATCTTCCAGAACAACATTTACAGGTTTAGGTAGAAAAGCCTTAGATTCAATAACAGTGGGAAAGGAGGCCTGCTCTCCCACCTGAGGAACATCCTCTTCCTCTGGAGTCTCACACCTAGTGGACATCCTGCAGTCCAACAGCAAGTCCCCCTACTGCCGAGCAGGGGAATTTCCCCGGTGCCCTGGCCAAATTTCCCCCCATTCACTAAAATACCACCAACAGCTTAATCTGGTTCAAAGTCAGTTGGCATTCATCTGTATCCCCCTCCCCCGGGTCGTGCCTGAAAATAGGCAGGATTTGCCTAGTGCACTTTCCTGGTCAACAAAAACTAAATGAATAAAAATAAATATCTGCTTGCTTGCCTATGGCTCTAACGTGGTACAAAAGGTGATCCCTGGTTTTCATACTTCCTATATGTTCAGGTGTTATCCATGGGTTGCAGGCGCCCTTGACTTTCCATTTTATATGGGGCATGGATATTGCAAGCAGCATTAACGTGATTGATGAAGTAATCTAGTGCTGCATCAATGTCATTAATATAATGAAAGGAAAAAATATTTGACAGCATTTATTTCCCCATAATGTGTGATTTAGTATTATAACAGGCAGGTATAGGCTGCAGCACCACCATCAGGCCTCAGATCAGCTATTAGAGGCAAACACCGAATCTGCTGACAGACAAGGACTACTTGGGACCACCCAGTTTGCACATTCTTCACTGCTAGTATCACTGCAGATCCTGCTTGCTCTCTGTCCAATTCACCCACCCCTTCTTCCCTTTCCCTTATGCCTACACTGTGCATTCTTGAACCCCAAAACTGTTTATGCCCCCTCCACCTCTGCTGGAGGACTGTTCCAGGAATCCACCACTCTTTCTGTAAAGAGGTACTTCCTCTCATCTCTCCTGAATCTATGCCCTCCAGCTTCTTATCATTCTACCTTGTCCTTAAACACCTTTTTCTCTGAAAAATACTTCCCTCCTGTACCTTATTTAACCCTGTGAGGAATGTAAAGGTCTCTACCATATGCTCACTCCTCTCCTCTCTCTTTCAGGGTGTACATATTTACTGTAAATCCTTATGTCTGTCCGTGTATAGCTTCTGATGCAGACACTGCACTATTTTAGTTGCCCTCCTCTGGACTGCCTCACTCTGTCTAAATCCTTCCAGAGATGTGGTCTCCAGAATTGAACACAGTACTCTAGGTGGGGTCTTACTAGTGACCTATTCAGAGGCAATACCGCTTCCTTCTTTCTGCTGGCAATACCCATCCCTATACAGCCCAGTATCCCACTAGTCCTCTTAACTGCCTTGTCGCACTTCCTGGACAACTTTAGGTCATCCACCCTTCCAGCCATGTGTGCGATGGCAGCACAGCACCCATCATTAAGGCATCACATGGCCAAATTCACCACCCCCTACCCGAGGTCCACCCCAGAGTTGGAATATTTAGACAGTGGGGGCGAAGGGGGCACAGCTCCCCTCATGGGGGGTGTGGGGAGACACAGCTCCCTACAATAAATGGGGGCCACGACATTGAGACTTGGTGCCCTAATGACCTGGTGCATCGTGAGTGGCACCATACATGCCTAGAAGTAGTCAGCTGATATGATAACCCCCAGGTCTCTCTCCTGAATGGTGGTCATAAATAACACTCCTCCCATGTTGTCCTCTGCCCCAATGTTCTATGCCTCATATGTATTATTTTGTACTTTTTCACATTGAAACTGAGCTGCTATAACCTTGACCACTCCTTCAGTTTTTTTAGGTTTCTGTTAATCTTTTCAATACTCTCCCAGAGTATCAACCTTGTTGCGGATTTTGCTGTCATCTGCAAAGAGGCAGACCTTCCCTTCAACTTCATCTGCAATGTCACTTATAAACACATTAACGATGATAGGTGACAGCACTGATTTCTGAGGCATCCCACTGATTACCCTTCCTTCCTCTCAGTGAATTCCTTTTACCACCCCCTCCGTTGCCCATCCTCTAAACAATTTCTTAACCAGTTTACCATCTTTGGACGCACTCCTAAGCTACCCAGCTTGCTTACTAGCCTCTTATGTGGAACGGTGTTGGAATCCTTACTGAAATCTATGTAGTCCACAGCCACTGGTCCACCCTGATCTAATTCCTTGGTCACCCAGTCAAAGAAATCGATCAGATTCTTTAACATGACCTCCCTTCCCCCCCATGAATCCAAGCTGCCTTGTGTCTTGCAACCAAGTGGATTCAAGATATTACACAGTCCTTTCCTTCAACAGTGACATTAACTTTTGCATTCCTACCACTAAAGTAAGGTTGACTGGCCTGTAATTACCAGCCTCTTCCCTGGTACCACTTTTGTGAAGTAAGCCTCTTCCCTGGTACCACTTTTGTGAAGTAAGGCCACATCTGCTGTCCTCCAGCCATCCGTAAGAACTCCTGTTTCCAATGAGCAGTTAAATAGGACTGCCAGAGGTGCAGCCAGTACCTCCCGGACCTACCTCAATACCCATGGATACACTCCATCTGGTGCCATTGCTTTGTCCACTTTCAAATTAGTGAGTCCTTTCAGAACACTGTCCTATGAAACAGACCAGTGTTGACCTCCCTCCCTCCCTCCCACACTTCTGCTACTTTTTTGTGGCCCCTCCATTTCTGCTTCCTCGCTGAACACTTAACAAAAGTATTTGTTCAGGTTGTCTGCATTTTCATGGTCCCCCTCTGCACAGTACCCCTTCTCTTTTTATGTTTTTATGCTTAGTTGTGTGCATATGCAAGAAACATCTTGGGACACTACAGCATTTCAGAGGTGTGTCACTGTTCTGGCCAATACAGCTGAAGCTGTGTTGGACTCGTCCCTGATGCACCAATCAGTCGACAAGCTGACTATGACAGCAGTCAAACAGAAATGGTCTGTACTTGAAACAAATGAACTGTTGCAATCAGGGACTGTTTAATTTCTGCAGGTATTTACATAAATAGAGCAGACCCCCCCCCCCCACTCACACGCACATACCTTCTTTCTGTAAAGTACTCTGCCAACACCTGTAATGTTTTGGTTTTCGCTCCTCTGAACACCACCTCCCTCTTGTACAATGGCCATGGTGCAGCTTTACTTGTTGGCAGCTACTGACACCCTTGGCATTCTCTCTCTCTCCCTGGTCCCAGTCCTCACTTCTCTGAACACTCCCCCTCCCCGCTTGGGCAATGGCCGCAATGCAGCTCTCTCCCTTGTCCTGGTCCTCAATCCTGTGAACACTCCTCCCCTTGTACAAAGGCCACGGGTGCAACTTTACTTGTTCGTGACTCCTGCTGCCTGCTGCACTCTGTCTTCCCAGTACCATTCTCACTTCTCTGAACCTCCCCCATTTGTACAATGGCCACAGTGTAGCTGTCTCTCCAGTCTCAGTCTTTGCTCCGCTGAACACACTCCCCTTGCTTATACAATGGCTGTGGTGCTGGTCTCTTCCCGGTCCTGCTTCTTACTCCTCTGAACACCCCTCCCATTGTACTGTGGCTGCGGGTGCAGCTTTACTTCTTGGCAGCTCATGCCCCCATTGCACTCTCTCTCCCAGATCTGGGTCCTCACTCATCTGAACACCCCCCTCGCCTGTACAATGGCCATGGTGTGGCTCTCTCCCCAGTCCCGGTCCTCACTCCTCTGAACACCCCGTACAATGGCTGTGGGTATGGCTTTACTTGTTGGCAGTTCATGCCGAACTGCTGCACTCAGTCTCCCTGGTCCTGGTCCTCACTCCTCTGAACACCCCTCCCACTTGTACAATGGCTGCAGTGCAGCTCTCTCCTCGGTCCTTGTCCTCGCTTCTCTCAACATCCCCTTTGTACAATAGCCACTGGTGCAACTTTACTTGTTGGAGGCTCCTGCTGCCTGCTGCAAACTCTCTTCCCAGTCCCATTCCTCACTCCTCTGAACATCCCCCCCATTTGTACAATGGCCGCAGTGCAGCTCTCTCCCTGGTCCTGGTCCTCACTCCTCTGCCCCCCTTTGTACAATGGCTGCAGTGCAGATCTCTGTCTGGTTCAACCCTCACTCCTCTGAATACATTCTCCCCTTGTACAATGGCCGTGCATCCCACTTTACTTGTTGGTGGCTCCTGCCACCCATCGCACTCTTCTATGCTAATACCAGAAAGCAAAAATGTGGCATTGTCAAATGCTTGTTAATTTTACAGTCCTACTACTGGTTTTCCTCTTTTCACTTACATACCCCAAAAATGCCTTGTCCCCCTTCGTCTCCACCTTGGCTATTCTCTCTTCAGTTTGCACCTTTGCACTCCTTACTGCTCTCCCTACTTCCTTCTGTTTCCCCTCACACTTCCTTATTCTCCTCCCTGTGCATCTCTGTGCCTTTTGAAAGCTATTATTTTAGCCACTAACTTTTCTGCCACCTCCGTTTCCTCTTGCTTTGACTCAGTTAGAACATAAAAAAAAGCTTTGGCAGATGGTGACCATGTGATCCTTCTAGCCTGCCCTAGAAACTACCCCCCTCCCTATGCAGCCTTCATCCTAACTTGTCCTTTATGTCTGTCCCATGCAAGTTTGAACTCCCTGATTGTCTTTGATGTTACCATCTCCTGGGGCAGGCTGTTCCATGGGTCTATCACTCTCTCTCTCTCTCTGCGAAGAAGTACTTCCTGAGGTTGCTTTTGAACTTTCCTCCTACCAGTCTCATATCATGCCCTCTTGTGCATGCTGCATGTTCTGTTGAAATAGATTGCCTGTCTGAGCTGTGTTAAATCCCCTCACATACTTAAATCTTTTAATCATGTCCTCTCTGTTTCTTCTCTGCTCAAGGGAGTATAGGTTCAGCTCCCTGAGTCTTGCTTCATATGACCTGTGATGCAGTCCATGCACCATCTTAGTAGCCCTTCTCTGCACCATTTCCAAATGGTCAATGTCCATCTTGAGGTGAGGTCTCCAGAATTGAATGCAATACTCCATGAGTGACCTCACCAATGACCTGTAGAGGGGCATGATAACCTCCTTCTTTCTACTATAAATACCTCTACTTATACATCTGAGGATGCCACCCACTTTCTGTGCTGCTTTCTTACATTGTTTTCCTGTCTTTAATTTGTCAGTGATGATTATGCTGGGATCTCACTCTGTTTGTGTCTCCTAAAGTTGATGTCCTCCCAGTGTGTACTTTTTTCCTGTGTTCCTCTTTCCCAAATGTATTACCTTACACTTTTTGGCATTAAATTATAACTGCCAGTCCCTGGACCAATCCTCTAGCCTTCTGAGGTCAGCTTCCATGTTGTCTGCTCCCTCCCTTGTGTCCACTCTGTTGCAGAGTTTTGTTTCATCTGCAAACAGGCAAACCTTCCCTGTTAGTACATTCGCTATGTCTGCTATAAATATGTTAAATAGTATCGGTCCCAGTAACGATCCCTGCAGGACACCACTGGTCACCCTACCCTCCCTGGACAATGATCCATTGACTAGCACTTTCTGGGTCCTATCATTCAGCCAGTAACTGATCCAGCTGACCATTTTCTGGCCAACTCACATATGTTCCAGCTTGTTGGTTAGCCTTTTGTGAGGGACGGTGTCAAGGGCCTTGATTAAAGCTAGGTATAAAATGTCCACCGACCCTCCCTGATGCAATATTCTGGTGACTCAGTCAAAGAAGTCGATCAGATTGGATTGACAAGAGCATCCTGCTGTGAAGCCATGTTTCTTTGGGTCCATTTTTCCAGTATCTGTAAGGCATACCACTATCCTGTCTTTTAGTAGTGACTCCATCATTTTCCTCACAACTGAAGTCAAACTGACAGGATGGTAATTTCCTGCCTTTTCCTTGTTTCCACTCTTGTGTAAGGGCACAATGGTTGCCTGTTTCCAGTCCTAAGGTATTTTCCTGCTGTCTAGTGACTTGTTGAAAAGCTCAGTCAGTGGTGCAGCCAGTTCCTCTTGGAGCTCCTTCTGTATCCTAGGGTGCATGTCATCCGGTCCCTTGGCATTTTCCACTTTCAGTCATTAAGCTCTTTTAGGACCCTCTCCCTTGTGAAGTGGCTAGTATTTGCTCCCTGGGTATCTTCCTTTGTCCTGCTCAGTGTGGAACCTTTTCCACTGTCTTCTAAGGTGAAGACAGAGCAAAAGAACTCATTTAGCACTTCTGCCTTGTCCTCGTCACTCTCTACCATCTTACCTTCCTTGCTTGCTAGTAAGACTATTCCTCCCATAGTTTTTCTTTTTTCTCTTATATATCTATAGAAGATTTTGTCTCCCTCCTTAACACCCTGTGCTATTTTCTCTTCCATCTGTGCTTTTGACTCCAAACTCTCCTGTGGAGAGCTTTAAGAAGACCTTGAAGGCAAATTTGTTGCTTAGCACCTACCCAGACTGATTATTTTAACAAAAGTATTTTAGACATTCATTTATTTTGTTATCTGGTCATATTGCTATGTATTTTATTGTTTTATATATGTTTGTTATTGTACAGCATCTTGGTTCATGAAAGGCGCTTTAAAAATAAAGTTTATTATTATTATTATTACATTTGTACTTGTATTCTTCTATGTTTGGTTCATGTTTTATTTGCTTGATTTGTGTAAAAGCCCTTTTTTTCTCTTTCATTTTGGATGCTACTTCATGAGAGAACCAGAGAGGTATTTTCCTTCTTTTGGACTTGCTGACCTGCTTAGTGCATACAGTTGTTACTGTATACAGAGCAGCCTTCAGAGTATTCCAGCAGTCCTCTACATCTCCTGTGATTCCTCCTTCTAGCATGGATGAGATCATAGTTCTCATTTTTGGGAAGCTGGCTTTTCTGAAATCTAGTACCTTGATTTTGGTGTGACTATTTTCCTCAATATTGTTCACAGTAAACCAGATTGAACTGTGATCACTGGACCTTAGGTTGGCTCCCACCTCTGCTTCTGGAATCCTTGTGCTGTTTGTCAGCACTAGATCCAATAGTGCTTTGTCTCTATGGTGCTGGGTGAGTTCACCAGTTGATGCAAAACTGCTCCCCTTAATGCAAAAAGGAACTCTTTGCTCTGGTCTGAAGATGCTGTGTACAAGGACCAATCCACATCCAGTAGATTGAAGTCCCCAACATGCAACAATTCACCCCTGTCCACCATCATCGAGATAGTTTCCAAGAGCTCCTTGTCTATGTCGGCCTCCTGGGATGGGGGTCTGCATATGACTCCTACCCAGATTGGGGCTATGTCCCTGGCTCCTAGTGTAACCCAAAGGACCTCTGCTTTACTGTGTTTTCCCTGGATTTCTTTTGTACATATATCATATCTTTCTGGAATAATGCATACCCTGGGATGATGACATCCCAGGAGTGGTTCACAGCAAACCATGTTTCCATAACAGTGACCTAGTCTAATTGTGTTTCTGCCATTATGGCTGCAAGATCAAGGATTATTTATTTAGTTAGCTTTTGTTGACCGGGTAAGTGCACTAGACAAATCCTGCCTATTTTCAGGCACGACCCAGGGAAGGGGGAAACAGATGAATGCAACTGACCTTGAACCAGATTAAGCTGTTGGTGGTATTTTTAGTGAATGAGGGAAATTTGGCCAGGACACTGGGGAAATTCCCCTACTCAGACACCGAGTTGCTGCCAGTAGGGGGCTGGCCATTTCCAAGATGGCCACTCCAAGTGGATCAGGGAAGGAGGAGGAAGACAGTGGAGTAGGAGAGCTAGCCTCGACTCTTGCTCCAGGCATTTTGGAGGCTTTAGCTGCGGATTTGGCTGAAATTAATTCAGATATTGAATTTCAGGATGCTCTTGTGAACTGGGAGCAATCAGTTTTGGATATAGGAAGAAAAGAAAATGAGCAGACGGTAATCACTTCATCGGGAATGGAAACGGAATTAGCGGTACTTGAACCTGCGTTCTCTACAGAAAAAGTGCACACTAATCTACAAAATGAAGGTCAGAACCGTGGTGGCACTGCGATAGCTGTATCCAGTGAAATAAAAGAGTCAATTAAATCAGGGAGCTACGAGGGCTGCGAGATGGAAACAAGTTTACAGGCTGAAAGAAAAAGACAAGAAATTAAAAATCAGCAACCAGTCTACAGAACGTCGGCGCGATCTGAGGACCCTAAAAAATCTGAAGGTACTGTGTCAGATTTAAATATTAATTTTGGTGGGACAGAGTGGTCAGCAAGAGAAAATGCCCCTGTATTTAAAAAAATACCTTGCTTTTGTTTACTGAAGCTCTGCAGCGGTGCGTTGAGCTTTCTAATGTGAGCAGGTGTCTGAATGCCAGTAATGCAGAGTGCATCGGCAGCGCTAAGGCTGATTTTGGGATTGACAGCAGCTCTGTGGGAGAGAGTTCAGAACAGCAGTACTCAAGCTGCCTTTCACGGAAACAAGTGGGCGTTTTGAACTCTGCTCAGACTGACATTAACTTCACGGAGAAAAGCGAGTGCTTACAGTCGGTTTTGCCTCCCAAGGAAATAAAACAAAGTGACGAAGGGGCAATAAATTGTAGATCTGACCAGAAAACTTTGCCTTCTGCCTTCTGTAAAACCAAAAAGGTACAATTGAACAAAGTAACTGGGTTTGTGTTTAAGCACCTGAACAAGGAGAAAGTATTATCTGACCCAGCAGTGACATACCAATTGACTGAAGGTTCTCAAAGTGGGGCAACAGAGTTTTTTTCACCAACAAAATGAACCAAAAAAAAACAAATACTGATTTGAAGACGGCCGAATCCCCTCACTTACAGAAAGTAGGAATGCATGACTCTTGGTCACCCCACAAAGCTTTAAGTGAAGCTGGGTGGAAACAGACAGACTCAGGTGTATGGAAGCCTGATCCAGCATGGGATTCAAATTTAACTTTATCACAGCATTCTCCAGAGTGGATTCATGCTGATCAGCAGCAGAAAGGAATAGATAATGGGAAGAGTAATCAGATGGAGAAAGAAGTTTTACGTCTTCCTGTAGGAACTTCTGGTCTGATTAATCATTCCTCCACATTAACACCTCAAGAAACCCTTTTGCAGGAGCCCATTCAGAAGGGTTCAAATGAGATTACTGCACTCCCCCTTCCGTACCTACTCATAAGCCTTTAATGTCAGAACTTTTTTCAAATTCCCATAGGGAGGCTGCCCCAAGACGTAATGCTGTGAGGTTAAGGTATAAAGGAGGGTTAGAGTTAGACGGACAGGCACTATGTGGTAAAACCTTATTAAAAGACTCATTACATTTTATCCTCAGGATGTTTATGCGTTCATAAATATTTCAGGGGAGGACAATTATGATATAAGCTTTCGTTCACAACATGCTATGGAGCTGTTCTGGGTTAGGTATGGCCAAGTTAAGTATTCTCCTATATGGACACCCTTTATTGTTATTCCTTGTCAAAACCCCTAATTAAATTCATTGCAGTTATGTTCCGGAATGAAGGGGTTTGGGTTGAAGACATAACCTTCTGGTTGAAAAAAAAATGTGAAGTATTAAGTGAGCCAGAACCCATTTTGGATACAGAAGGGATCTGGACTGGAGGATGGAAGTACAAAATAAAACTAAGGCAATCTGAGACAGGGATTGAGCACATACCTAATTCCTTTCTATTGGGGAAAGATAGAGGTGTATGTTTTTACAGTGGACAGCCCCGCGCATGTTACAAATGTGGGGCTAGAACTCATCTTTCAAGTGTATGTGATCAACCTCGTTGTGATAATTGTGGGGAGGTAGGGCATTTGACTATGTTTTGCAATAATCAGGCAAGCTGTGATTTGTGTGAAACTAAAGGTCATGTGTTCAAAATATGTCCATGGACTGCTCAAAATAAATCCTCATTGTCTAACTCTGAGGTAACATAGAAACATAGACTTTGATGGCAGATAAGGACCGCTAGGCCCATCTAGTCTGCCCATTTCTCTACCTACAGGATAGGCCACAGATCCTAGTTAACCAACAGCCTATATCTTCCTGCCCCCCACAAGAATTGCCTTATGTCTGTCCCATGCATTCTTGAATTCTCCCACAGTTTTAGACCCCACAACTTCCTCAGGAAGGCTGTTCCATGCATCCACTACCCTCTCTGTGAAATAATACTTCCTCACATTGCCCCGAACCACCCTCCTTCTATCTTTAAATTGTGTCCCCTTGTTCTTGCAAGTCTCTTTTTCTGAAAGATGCTACCCTCTTGGACTTTGTTGATTCCCTTGAGGTACTTGAAAGTTTCTATCATGTCCCCTCACCCTTCTTTCCTCAAGGGTATACATATTAAGCTCCTTTAGTCTCTCCTCATACGGCTTCTCTTGCAGACCCTGTACCATTTTAGTTGCCCTCCTCTGACTGCCTCTATCCTGTCTATGTCCTTATGGAGATGGGGTTTCCAGAACTGGACACAGTATTCCAGATGGGGTCTCACCAATTGTCTGTACAGAGGGATAACAACTTCCTGTTTTCTGCTGCTGATGCCTCTCCCTATACATCCCAGTATACCCCCGGCCCTCCCTACTGCCTTCTCACATTGCTTGCTAACCTTAAGGTCATCTGATATGATTACCCCCAGGTCCCTTTCCTGTTTTGTTGTTGTTACTACCTCCCCACCCATTGTGTATTCTTCCCCTGGGTTCTTGTTTCCCAGGTGCATTATTTTGCACTTTTTTGCATTGAATCCTAGCTGCCATACGTCTGACCATTCCTCCAACCTTCATTCAAAAAGATCAAGAAACTATGGCTAAGGCTTCTCCCCAGGGTGTGTGCCCCCTACCCTCTGCATCTAATCAGATGAAATTTTCCTTAGTTAAGAAGTCAATTGAATTAGAAGGGAAAAAAAAGGCAAGGTTTTGGAAAAAAAAAAGAGCCAATACTGCCAAGTAGTGATAATCAACAAGGGACTTCACCAGTTACTGTTGGGTCAACTAAGGTCAATTTAGGTCCTCCTAACCTCTCAGAGTTTCCCCCAGTCTGTTATACAGAAGAAGTCAAAGAGGAAGTAGGGGTTGTTGCCACCGTAAGTGAACCAGTGACCGTGCTACCTCAAAGAAGATCCTTGAGGAATTTACATTTAAAATTCCCTCCCCCCAGTGGCACAAATTGAAACTAGTAACTCTTATGCGGCATTGTTTTCCCCTTGGGGTAACACTGAGATGGAGATTGAAGATTCGGATTCACAAAAATCCTCACTCTCAACTAGGTCACAAGTCATGGATAATTATACTGATAAAAAAAAAGAAAGAGAGGAAAAAATAATGGTTTGAACTTTAAAAAGGTTAATGAGGTTGGTTTGGGGTTCTTTGAATGCACATAGTTTATTGAATGTGGTTAAGAGACAAGCTCTTTATTATTATATACATGAATATCCTTTTTCTGTCTGTTTTTTGCAAGAGACATGGATGTACTCCATGGAGCAGTTAGTGGCATTCAAAAGAGATTGGTATTGGGGCCCTTCCTTTTGGTCATTTGGGGAGGATTCCGCAGATGGTATAGGAATTGTGTTTAATTCATATGCTTTCCAGTTGCATAATTTGATTGATCTAATACCAGGAGGGTATTGATTATTGATGGGAAGTGGCAAGGATTATGTTATAGGTTCATTAATGTTTATAACCCACAAACAAAAACTGGTAGAGTTAATTGCTTAAAAGCAGTACAGCCCTTTTTATTAACAACAGTCAAAGTATTATGGGGAGGTGACTTTAATTGCCCTATTTCAGCCCACGACAGTAAAACAAACAAAAAAACATATTGCGACTTTAATGCTTTAGGTAAAATTGTAAAAGATGCTGGTCTTTTGACTTGTAATAATGCTTTGCAGGTGGGAGGTGGATTTTCTTTTAAAAAGGGAAATAGCTTCACCCTAATTGATCATATGATAGTGTCACCTAATATGCAACTAGAGTCCTTTAAAATATTTCCCAGTGAATTCTCAGATCATTCATTTTTACTAAGCTCCTTTTGTTTTCCAGATACTCAAGAGAAAAGGCAAATAAGATGGAAACTAGAACTTCTTTTTATACAATCAGGGGTGAGATGCCTTTTAAGAGCTAGGTTATCAGTAGCCTTTTTATATTCAGACTTAGGAGATTGGTGGCTAGAGACAAAAGCAGACTTAAGGAAATGGTTCAAATCGCAAGGAGTAAGAACAAAGAATTACACATTTCTACACTATTTAGGTTTAAGGCGTCAACTACAAAGGCTTATGACTTTAGCTTATACTTCTAGGTTTGATTATTCTGATCAAATTGCTTAACTAAAAGAAAAAATGAGATAGTTCCAATATGATAGAGGTAAAACCATGCAGGCTATTTTAACTAATGTAATTAAAAAATCACCCATCGGAGATCTGTTTGAGATGTGTAAGCAAGTTAGTGATTCTATGAGAATGGAGGTACTTAAAAGCTCAGACGGAAATTTGGCTTCCTCTGTGGCTCAACTAAGGGATGTGATAGTAGAACATTTTCGCTCTTTAGATCCCCCAGAGATGATTTCTAATACAGCTATGACTGCCTATTTAAAAGATATTGTAATCCCAGTAGAGAGACAGGAGGTGTGGGGCCCTATTACTCAAACAGAGATTTTAAATACTATTGGGTTATTGAAACTGAATATTTCTCCTGGAATAGATGGGATTACAAATAATTTTTATAAAATCTTTTCAGAAGAATTAAGCCAGTGTCTGTGCATTTTATTTAGTTTTTTTTTAGATAAAGCTGTTATCTTCCCCTCCTTTTCAGAAGGGTTATTAACCTACATATTTAAATCAGGGGATAAACAAAACATTGCTAACTGGAGACCAATACCTCTTTTAAATTCAGATTATAAAATCTTTGCTTGTATTTTAAATAATAGGCTGAAAAACTATGCAAAAGGGGTCATTTCACCTTATCAATTTTGTGGTTTACCAGACCGACGGGTTCAGTTAGCTTTGATGTTAATTTGAGATGTTATTGAGCATCTCACTGATACAGGGTTGACAAGATGTTTAATAGCAGCAGACTTGGACAAAGCCTTTGATAAAGTATATTTGCCATTTCTTTTCCTTACCCTTATGCATTATGGGGTACCAAACCAATTGGTGAAAATAATTGAGAAATTATATGATAGTTATATGGTCTTTCCATATTTAAAAGGTCAAAAGGCAGAAGGTTTTGAGCTAACCACAGGAGTTCGTAAGGGGTGCCCACCTAGTCCCCTTATTTATACTTTTGCATTGGACCCCTTCTTACAAACTATAGCCTCGAAACAGATTTGGAAGGGTATTCTGGTGAATGAGCAAAGGGATTCACAATTAAGGATACAAGCTTATGCAGATGATTTAGTAGTGTATTTCGAAGACCTTGCCTCAGTAACCTATTTTGTGACTGCCTTTGAGGCCTTTTCAAAGGTGTCAAATGCAAAAGTAAATTTAAATAAAACAAAGGGATTATTCATTGGCACAACAGGCACGGAGGAAGTGAGACAGGATGGTATTTACATCTCCCGGAATCCTCTTAAAATATTAGGGATTAAGTTTGGTTCCCAGAATATGCCTACTGAAAATTGGGAAGGTGTCATTTCAAAATTAGAGAGTAAGGTAAATAGGTGGAAAAAGTGGAAACTATCTAAATTAAAAAGGGTGCAGGTAATTAAGCAATTTCTTCTCCCAATGATAGAGTATGTGGCCATGATTTTTCCACTTCCCTTGATCTTTGAGACAAAAATATATAGTGTGTTTTTCCAAATGCTGTGGGGTAACCGTTTAAACCCAATAAAAAGGGGTTATACGTATTTAATGAAAAATAAGGGTGGCTTGGGAATGGTAGACCCAGTGGTTTTTGTACATGCATTATTTATTTCAAACTCAATTAAAGAAGGATTAAAAGCAGAATTGGGGTAAAGGAGTCTTGGAATTTGAAATCAGTGGGTAAATATTTTAAGAATTGGCTTAATTTTGCCCCTAATCTAAATCACCACTTATATATACCTTTGTACTTTAGATCATCGGCGCAGAAATTGTTTAAATGGAAAATGCAAAAACAGACAATTCTGAATAACAACATGAAGGGGTTGTATCGCTGCTTAATGTTACTGGTACTTCCCTCAGAACCAGGATTTAAAAACTGTCCTTCAACATTAAATTCTAATGTATTGGCACAATTAAATAGTACTAGGATGCCACAAAAACAATGGGAAATGCAGTGGCTAATTTTTTATGGAAAATTGAATGTTAGAGGTAATGCGAAGTACAAAGCTTTGCAGGAAAGACTGTGCCCATACTTAGAATGTGTTAATACAGAAGAGTCAAAGGAGCATTTTTTCCTTAGATGTACGCATGCAATTGGTTTATGGGCATATTTAGCAAAACTATGGGGATTCAAATGGTTAGATAGCATGTCGTATGAATTATTGATTCTAGGATGTTATCCGGTAAATTTGTCAGAATTTCATAATGAAACATTATCCTTATTTTTGGGGTGTCTGAGATATTATTTATGGCAGGCTAGGGTTCAATGGGTCCTTTATGAAAAGAAAATGCCTTACTCCTGCATAAGTGGGCTGATTATCAAGGAGCTTGTACAAATTTATACACAAGATGCATTAAGAGTAGCTCCTGGAACCCTGCGTAAATGGTGGAAAGGTTTTCTTCATTTTATTAAGTTTAAATAAAAATGTGGGAATTTATATAAGATTTACAGAAGGGTTTGCTTAGCTATTATTATAAGGGTCAAATTTAATCTAATTTATGTTAAAAGTTTATTTCTTTTGATTTTTGTTTATCTAGGGTGCTTAATTTGTAATGCATAACTATCTCCTCATTTTTTGAGGTATTATTTGTTATGGAAATGTTTTGTTCTTTTGTTTTTTTCCCTAAAAAGTGTTGTTGTCTATAATAATTATGCCAATAAAAACACTCCTACTGTTTTCAATAAGTGCCATGGGATCTTTAACATCCACCTGAACTACCACCAATCAAGGCAGATGGGACCGCGGTTTAAAGTCTCATCCGAAAGACGGCACCTGAGAAATGCAGCACCCCTCTCATGCTGCATTACAGTGTCAGTACTGGGATATTAACCCAAGTGCCAGATGTGGGAAAAGAACCCACAGCCCTCTGATCTCCCGGCCTCAGAGGCGAGTGTGCTACCTACTGAGCCACTGGCACTACCATTATGTTTGGCAGACTATGAGCATTGATGCACATTGCCTTCCACCCCCTTCTATTTTGGTCAATTGTATTTTTAATATGTTCTGGTTGTGTAATTTTGTTGAAATTCTAGGTCTGAGTACGTTTGGTACAATGTTTGGTCTGAGTATGATTGGTGCATCCTTGTGCTGAACTAGTTGGTGATGGGTGAGGTGCATTTGGGAACCCTTTTTGTGCTAGGGGTGTCTGTGCCACCCCCCATCCACTAGTTTAACTGATCAATGTGAACATCAAATTTTTGCCCGAGCACTTGGGTCCCCTCCATTGAGAGGTGTAGGCTGTCAAATTTAAAGAACTCCCATTCCCAGAAGTCCTCCCAGTTTCCAATAAAGTGGTGATCTTTTTCCTGGCACCAGTCCTTTAGCCAAGTGTTTAATTCAGTGATGTCCCTTTCCCTGATCTTCTGCCTGCTGTCTCCTTTTCTCCAGACTAGCAGAATTTCAGAGAAAGTGATAGTGGACGAAATGGAAGTAAGCTTGTCACCCAGCCTAATGAGGTTTTGTTTCATTTCCTGTACTGACTTACTGAGTAGGTCATTTGTACCTATGTGAAGAATGACATGTGTGTATCGATCAATGCCTCGAATGATTTCCTCTATGTGATTGGTGTCCCTGCATGCTAATGTTCTAGGGAGGCACCTTACTGTAGTTGAAGCATTGTCCTGCTGGAGGTGAGTCTTTACACCCCTAATCATTGAGCCACCAATTATTAGTCCTGGTTTCTTTTTGTCCTTTTTAGTGAGTTTAGTTGTGTGCTGTACCTCTGTGTGTCATTCTGGGTTCACATAATTTTTGACGCTTGTTACACTATTTGTCATGGTAGATAGTGCAGTGTATTTATTTGATGTTTGGCTAGGTTGGTACCTTCCTGTACTGAGGGTTTTGTGCAAGTTGTATGAGACCTGACCTGTTGCCAGCCCCTGGCCTGTTTGTCCTTTGGGGTAGGGGTACTGGTGCAGTGCACCTTGAAACTAAAGGTTTTATGCTGTTGCCCAGTGGGGGCCGATTTAATATATCATGGAAGTATTTTATCTCAGTCCATGCTGCATGAAGCTGTGATTGAAGGGCTCTGATTGTGGAGCATGTTGGACCATGCCCCACTCAGCAAATGAAGTCCTTGGTAAAAAGTGTGCCACAGTTATTGCAGTTCAAGAGGTTCATAGTGGCCTTTAGTTCTCTGTTAAAGTTCCCTATGAGTGAAGTAGATTGCTTGGAGGCATTCTTCGGATGAAAGAAAAGGAATGCCTGCTATTTCGTTGGGGTGTATGTCTACTCAGCAGGTGGGGTAGGAGGTGGCTGTTGTCCTGAGCTGTTATGGATGAAAGAAATATACTTGCTTTATGGAGAGGCTTGTTGCCTTCCCTATGGCCTTTATTAGCTTCACCCACTGTTCCTCCACCCAGCTCGTCTCCCCCCAACCAGGTCATACCTGAATCAGTCATTGAATAAAGTCTGGCTTAGAAAAAGCAGTACATTGAAGTTTTAGAACAATTTTTGTAAATTTAATTATGCTTTTTTATTTTTATTTTTTGGGTGAATTACTCAGAGATTTGAACATATTCTGATTGTTGAATTTGCAGAAAAAAAAATACAGACTCCTGCGGGATTGTTTGCAAAATTTATATGAAAATCTGATTTTTCACATTTGCACACAACTGGCCATTTTATACCAAATTTCACACATTCGCAACATGTGCAGACATGTATTATTCAATATATCTGGGCACAAAAATACCATGCCCAGCCTTAGTATGTTGATAACATTAGTCAGGGATATTTACTCTTGTTGGGAAAAGACAGAATGAACAGGGTGCATAGTCCTGGAGGTTCTACAGAGTAACTTATGGACATACTTTTCCAGTCAGAAAGTAGTAAGATTATGAAACAGGGTGCCAGAACACACAAGAGAAAGGTAACATAGAAACATTGAAGTTGTCAGCAGATGAGAACCGCTTGGCTGACTGGCACCTAGTCTACCCTAAATTCCCTACCTATAGTGCCACCGGAGACCCTAAGACTCCTGCTTACATCTCCCTCTTACGTTGAAGATTCTCTTGTGTCGATCTCATGCATTCTTAAATCCTGTGACCATTCTAGCCCCCACCACTTCAGCTGGAATTCTGTTCTAATTGTAATATATTAGAATAAGAGGTATGAGGAACATTGGGGTAATTTGGGCCACACTGGTTAAAAGGAAGTAGTGTGTCTGGGAGGAGGAACAAGAGTTTCCTGCACTTCGTATTACTAAAGGTTTTTCCTTGCCTGAAACCATTATGGAGAGTAGTAATATATTATTACACAATAGCAAACAAAAAGAATCCTGAAAGGTGATTGACCAGCTAAGAGCTTCACCTATAGTTATGATGTTATCCAAGCACAACATCATGGATGAAGTCCCAGCACACACATGACTGAATGACAGGACTACAAAATCATTGCACCTGCCATGTCCAAGTTGCAAACAGTTGACATGGCCAATCTGAATCTTGCCAGTACTTTATAAACTTTTAAAAAGGTAAAACCCTCCCTCCCTCCCACAGCAGTTAAACCACCAAAAATCTAACATAGAATCCTCACATAACCCTCAAATCCCTCTTATTACTTTCCTTTTTTTATTCAAATTAATACGAGTAAAGTGAAAGCTGTCAGAGCAGTCTCTTGCTGTAATCACAGTCTCCACTTGGTGAACATCCTGACTGCAGTCATTGTGTGTCTTTGGCTTCATAGGCCGGCCTGGTGACACTGAAGGTTGAGGTGCTGGAAGCCACACCTGGTGCCATGCCTTTTGCCACATCAGAGACCCTGGCTCAGGAGCATGTTTGGATTGCTGGGGGTCAGCAGGGGAGGGAGAGGGTCAAGAGTCTGATGACAGCTTTCCTCTCCTGGGGACAAGGGGAATGTCATCCCACTCCATGGCTGCCTCCTAGCAGAGGCTGGGTGGCAGCGTTGGAGTTAGGGCAGCTAGAGTGTGACTATGTGATGCGCATGCACCTCAACATGTGCATGTTCATGGCTATGAGGGGAAAGAGACAGAAAGCAGAAAAAGGAAGAGCAACCACAGGCTCCATGAAGGCTGCCAGATGGCCAGGGTTGCACTTTGCCATCAAACCACCCGTCATTGCCCCAATCTGGATTGTGTCCAGAATAGAGGGAGGATAACACTCCCCCTTCCTGCCCCACTATGGGGGAAATCCATACACTGGCAGGGGGTCATAATGGTAATCACAGCAATGAGCAATGGGCATGTGGGGGGAAGGGCACTGGTGATGACTGGTAGGCAGTGGGGAGAATAACACCAATAGCTGCTACTTACTGTGGCAGCTGATTGGCATATGGCAGTGGGCTGCAGTGCAACTTGATAGTCAGCCATATCTACTACTGGATGGACTAGTGCCTCAGATGGATGATGCTGCCTTCAGTCTGAGGAAACTACTGGACTGTGGACAAGAACAGAATGAGTCCAGAAGACTGATCCTGAAGCAGCCGGAGGGCCCAGGTGGCCAGTTGCAACAAAAAATATAATAAAATATATGGGGTGGTCTTTCTACTGTGCAGGTAACATTTTACATTTTTACTTTACCAACTGCAGAGCCAGTGTTATCCAGAGATACAAAAAAACAGTCAAATGCAGGACTGGAAATTCTGATTCTGACACTGATACTGATTCTGGTCCCTTAACTAGCACTGGAATAGTATTAGACACAATCAATTTCTGATAATCAAACAGATGGACAGCAGAATGGGACTGGATGATTACAAGAACTTTTTTAAAAGATTAAGCTGTGGGTTGTCCTAGTAGTATGACAGTAGAGCTATTGTCTGCTATACCTTGGCCCAGGATAAGGAACAGACTTAGGTTGTGCATGGGTCTGGCTGGGGGGGGCGGGGAGGATTGAGCATCAGCTGTCATTCCTTGGGAAGGGGGATGAGCTCAGCCTGCTTGTCAGCTGCCACCTGGAAGCTGTGTGGCAGTGCAGGTAGACCACATGGAAAGGGATCTGAGATGTAGATGCTGAGGGGGGCCTTTACAGAGGCAGAGTATGAACATGGAGTCATTTTACATGTGTGACTCCAGGGCAGAAAATGGAGTAAAAACCTTTACAGCAGCTGGATGATAGTCTGATCCCCCGCATGTGACTGGGCAACTCTGACCAGATCCTGTGGCAGAGGACACTTGAGTGAAGGTAAGACATTGGGGTGTTGGGTGACAGGGCTCTGGGAACTGGTCTAGAAGGGAACAGGTTTCCAGAGAAGGAGAGAAACAATAGATTTAAGATTAAGCTCCAAGTCGACAGACGTTCCTACCTGTAAGCAATTCCATTTCAATCACCACTGTTGAAAGTGTGCTGGTCTCCTGTGCTTTTTTTTCCATTTAGGGTGGAATGTGTTAGTATCTCCAGGAAAGCAGGCAATAGTTTTTACTGGCAGATTCTGCAAGCTCAGATTTTCTAGAAGTGAAAATGTTTGAAGACCGTTTATCCCACCAAACAATGCAGTTTGCCAGGGGGCTGTATGACTTGCAAACATTTTGAAGCTGCACTACAGAACAAATAATTTCTAAAAAGTGACTGATGTTTTTCTGTACCACAGGGGTGTCATGAAATGGCCTGATGGACAAAATTACTCTGGCGATTTCCAAGATGGTCTGGAAGATGGGTAGGAAAAATATACTTGTTTTTTTAAATAATATAAGTGTAATGCATTTGGTCAAGCATCAGCTTGCAGTAGCCTCAGATAAGGAGTCCTTTATTACAGGTCTACACCATCCAACTTAGCAGTATTTGGGCTGATTTTGTTCAAAAGAAGCCTTAAATTGAATAAGGGTACTTACTACTGCCGGACACAAGTGGGGCTATGTTCTGCCACAGCAGGGTATGAAAGCTCATACCTGACTTGATTCATTAGTATCTCAGTCCCCCCATTCTTAGTACATATCCACAACCATCAGTACACTCCCCTCCTTTCCTCCAGCTCATGGTTTACCTAATTTCCTTCAGCAATCACTAACACAATTCAAGGTGTCTGATAGGTAGACTAGTGTGGTTTGGGCTATCTGTTGGATTTTACTTTATAGAAATTGCTTTACACTGGATAGACTCTTAGGCTTTTGTATTCAATGTAGTGTTTGTTTTTATTAATATTTTAGCCATACGGTTTATGTTAATTGGTTATAAAGCATTTTAGATTTTGTTTTATAGCAATGCTGTTTTTGATCTTTTAAAAATGGTTGTACAAGGTTTATGTTTGGGCTCCATGTCCATAGTTTATCTGATTGTAACTGATACCCTGCTAGCTCAGTCTGCCTGTCAACCATCATCATATGAAGGATAAGAGAAGAAAAATTTAGTATTCCCATAGATGCTGGTGACTGCCTTAATATTTCACATCAACTAGGTATTCATCACAAGACCCTGGCATACAATATAGACTTTTCCACCAGAAGGTCCACTTATATCAGTGTAAGGATAAGACTTAGTCTTATCCTAACATTTATTATTAGGTAACTTATGCTGACAGAGGATAGAGAACATAATCCAGGACCTATGGCTGACACTACTGATATCAATACAGATTATTTTTTTACTATAAAAGGAGGCCTTAAAAGTATCTATTTTAATGCTAGAAGTATAGCCTCTAAGTTACATGAAATACAAGCCTGTGTTAATTACTATAGGCCAGATATCTTAGCAAT
Organism: Neoceratodus forsteri; assembly: GCA_016271365.2. Taxonomy (NCBI): domain Eukaryota; kingdom Metazoa; phylum Chordata; order Ceratodontiformes; family Ceratodontidae; genus Neoceratodus; species Neoceratodus forsteri. The sequence continues at coordinate 174,498,017 of CM057457.1, read as the reverse complement.
ATATGAAACATGGCTTCGCTCAACAATTTGACAATGAACTGGCTTTACCAGAATACCAAGTTTACAGAAAGGACAGGGAGAAGGGTAAAGGGGAAGGGGGTTATGTTTCATATAAAATTTTTTGCCAGCAGGACCTTTTAAGCTGAGCTAAGAATACAACGAGCTAGTCTGCAGGTGAGAGCTGCTGGAACGGAATGAAGCACAGACTGTAACTTCCCCCCCGAGTGTGTTATCTTTATTATTGTGGGCAGACTTTGTTAATCTTGGACAGTGCTTGCAAGTTGGTCTTCATTGAGGGGTGAGTGATTGGGACTGCTGTCAGCTGGGGCTTATTCGAACTTAAAAGCCTGTGCCGCGCACGGGCGCGAGCACCATGGCGTGAGCGTCGTGCATGGTGCGATCGCCACTCGGTGAGGAAAAATGGACAATAAGCTTATATTTCAGATTTGAGTGGGTCACTATCCAAGGTTTGCAAGTTTGAATAATGCATCTACTTAGTATTATTGGGGTTGGGTACTAATGGGGGGTTGGTTAATTATTCCATATCCATTGGGTACAAATGATAATAATATATGTAAAGGATCAGTGTTCATGATTATGGGGGGGGGTCAAGTCTAGGATCACCATACTGTAGTTAGGAGGCGAAATTAATTTACAAACTCTCAAAGATTACGTATAGGATCATTAAAAATCAAAAAGGGTCTTTTTGATGTAGTGGAGAACAAGACTATGAGTTTTTTATTTTCTGTCCTCCTGATTCAGTGTGGTGATGTTGAAATTAACCCAGGACCAAAAAAGCAACTAGGGGTAACAATCATCCATGAAAATGTAAGAAGCCTTGTTCGTAAAATGGATGAATACAGGCTTTGGGTATCTGACTTACATTGTGATATTTTAGCTGTTTCAGAGACATGGCTGCATTCTGGTATTCTTAATGAGGAAGTGGAATTGGTAGGGTATAATTTGGTAAGACATGACGGGGTAAAAGGGAAGGGGGTGTATTGTTTTATTTAAAAAATGCTTTAGGTCCATATCAAATATTGCTTGGGAAAAATGTGGAAGGGATTGATTGTTTAGTTGTAAGGCTGTTAAAATTGAAGTTAACAGTTGGAGTTTTTTATGCACCCCCTAAAACTAAACCAGGTAACTTTGACATTTTAGCTGATTTTCTATTTGAGAGTTTGAAAGATCAAAGTGTGGTGTTAACAGGAGATTTCAATGCAGCTTGGGGACAAACAAGAGGAAATAAACTTAAATCTAGTTTTGAAATATTAGGTTTACAACAATTAATAAAATATCCAACACGAAGTTTAAATAATAGAACAACTGGAACTATATTAGATCTGTTTTTTATTTCTGATGATTTAAAGGTTGAGGGTTGTAAGGTGTTACCATTGAATATGGGGGATCATAACCCTATTCAATGTCATTTGTTAATTCAAAAAGTTAAGTATAATAATGACTTTGGGTTTTGGGGACAAGATTTTAGGCACTTTAATAAGTTATCATTTAGGGATCATCTTAGAAACTTTGATTGGTCAAGGATATTTTTGATTCCTGACTTGGATTTAGCTATTCAAGAATTTACGGATTCTTTCTTACGTATAATTCAAATTCATGCCCCTAAAATAAAAAAGTGTAATAATATTCGAAATCCATTATGGCTTAATGATAAATTGAAAACTCTTTTGTGTATTAAAAATAGATTATGGAAAAAAGCCAAAAAATCTAAATTGGGGGGAGACTGGGATCTTTTTAAAAAATGGCGGAATAAATACAAACATAAAGTAAGATTGGCAAAAAAAGAATATTTCCAGAATTCCCTGGATAACACACATGATCCAAATAAATTTTGGAAGGTAATTTCTAGCTTAAGAACTCCAGTGAAATCCCAGACTCTAATTAATTTAATAGTGGGAGATAATTTGGTTGATAATCCTTTAGAAGTGGCTAATTTGTTGAATCATTATTATAAGGACCTACCAGACTTAGAGATACCTAATTTGGGGAATGTTGCCCAGGTTTTCAATCACTCTGATACTTTCTCTTTAAATAATGATGGTTTTAATTTACAAAATATAAGGATACAGGATGTAGCTAGAGAATTGAAGAACTTAAAAATATCAAAACGTGCTGGAATAGATAATATTGATCCCAAATTTTTGAAAGTGGGGTTTGATCTTATAGCTCCAATAGTTACTTATTTTTATAATGGGAGTATACAGTCTTCAGTTGTTCCTGACTGTTGGAAAATGGGTGAAATTATTCCTATTTTTAAGGGTGGAGATATTACAGTCCCTTCCAATTATAGACCAATTACTTTGCTCCCAATTTTGTCAAAGGTATTGGAGAAGCTAATAAACAACCAGCTTGTGCAGTACCTTGATAACTTGGGGTTGTTAACAAATTGTCAGCATGGATTTGGGGGGGGTAGGTCCACAAATACTGCCCTACTTGATTTTGGTAACCTGGTGGCGACATCATTGAACCAGGTAAATCAAACTGGGGCAATATTTGCGGACCTTAGTAAAGCTTTTGACCTAGTTCATCATGAAACACTCTTGTTTAGATTGCAGAATTTAGGAATACATCATAATTCATTGCAGTGGTTTAGATCGTATTTATTTAATCGAAAACAAAGGGTGTTCTGTGGGGCCGCTGTCTTGGATTTACTGGTCTTAAATCGTGGTGTACCTCATGGGTCAATTTTGGGCCCTATGTTATTTAATATTTATATTAATGATCTTCCTGATCATGTAAAGGGTACTGATGTTAGACTTTATGCGGATGACGTAGTGTTGGTTGCATCTGCTAAGGATCCTGGGGAACTGAGGCAGCGACTCCAGACAGATTTTTCTAATATTGAAACTTGGATAAGAAAATCTGGTCTTTTGATAAGTACTGGGAAGACTCAGAGTATGATTTTCTCTGTAGGATCTAATATTAAAAAAGAATCAATTGATTTGGAGATTAGTTTTTTGGATTGGACAATGGTAAAAGGGGTTAATACTTATAAATATTTGGGAGTTCTGGTTGATTATTGTCTTTCCTTTTCAGAGCATATTCTGTTACAAATAAAAAAAGTCAATCAAAGACTGGGGGCACTAAGAAGAGTGTCAGGATGTTTGACTAGGGATGTTAAGATTAAATTGGTAAAACAATTGTTGTTACCTGTTTTGGAGTATGGCTTACCATTATATAAACATTCTTATAAAAAATGTTTATATAAATTGGACCAGACTTATTATAGAATGGGAAATTTTATTCTAAATAATGGGCCTCAACTCCATCATTGTGTAGTTTATCAGGAACTTGGTTGGCTGCATCCAATAGCTCGAAGAGAATATATATGGCTTATCATATGTCATGGTTTAATACACTTAAAAATGCATCCTTTACAAAACTTGATATGTCAGAACTTAGATTCTAAATATTCAGACTCATTTAGGAGGTTTACTAAAAAATTGCCCATGATACAAATTAAGAATTGTATGGGGGACATAGTGTTACAAAATAGTTTAGCAAGGACATGGAATAAGTTACCTTGCCAAATGATTGCAATATCTGACCAGTATAGTTTTAAATTGGAATTGTATAATTATTTAAATGTTTGTTGTAGTTGTTTTTAGGTAATTGTGATTTTGTATTCAATTTATATTGTCTTGTCTTTTTTTGTAAATTTCACAGGTATTTGTTGTAAATGGAGATTTTTCCCCAGTCAGATTAACCTGCATAAAAATAAATTTTAAACAAACAAACAAGTCATCATTTCTTTGAGCATTTAGGGCTAGAAGTTACTTTGGGAATATTTAAAAAGTTATACATTTATTGTATTTATAACACTTCCAAAAATAATAATCTGGGGCTTCAGGACTTTATTGAATTAGTGACTACCTATGGCAAATAAGAATTATTGGTAGCAGGTGTTTTTGACCTGAACTGAGAAGAAGCCAGAAGGGGAAGGAAGGAAACATATTCAATTTAGTGCTTTAGAGTAACTGGTAATTGCTATTTTCCTTTTAAACTTAGATTGTGGGCTTGTAGTGACACTATACTTTCTTTGTTGTCTTTACTTATAATTGTTTTTGGGCTGTTAAAAATTTAAAACATAGTGGTGGTGTGATTCTGTGCTGCCTTTAATTGCTGCAAATTTTATCTTGGCTTGTCTGACTGTCCTGTAGTTAGGTGAAGGGTGTTAATTGTCTGGCCTCTGACCTCAGCTACATGATAACTTGAGGTGGGGCTTAGTCAGAGTTAAAGTAGCAAGCAGAGGTTTATTTTCTCAGCAGAAGCCAGAAGGGGAAGGAAGGAAACATATTCAATTCAGTGCTTTAGAGTAACTGGTAATTGCTATTTTTCTTTTAAACTTAGATTGTGGGCTTGTAGTGACACTATACTTTCTTTGTTGTCTTTACTTATAATTGTTTTTGGGCTGTTGAAAATTTAAAACATAGTGATGGTGTAATTCTGTGCTGTCTTTAATTGCTTCAAATTTTATCTTATCTAAAAATTTTATCAAATTTTCACCCCCCCTCCCCTTCCCCCAACACTTAATTATATGCCCTGATAAATCTGATTGACAGGAGCTAAACACAGGGTATAGTAAGAGGTGTGAAGTAGGAGGGGCATAAGGGGGAAGAAGCCCACCCTCAGCACAACATGTGTTTTGACTCATTTATTTATTTATTGGTTTCTTTTTCCTTAAAAAAAATTATCTGAGGATCAATTACATGATTTTTAGTACAATAAATTAATAAAAAGAGAACTAGCAGAGCTTCAGTAGCAGACAAGTAGTGGAACTGCAGTATAATGTGGAGAGTGGTGCAATGCAGTGGCTGTGAGGCAGCCATATTCAGGCAGACCTTCTGGATACTGAGGTGCTGCCCTATCTGCATGCATCTCTCTGGACTGCAGGATGAGGTAGCCAGACTCAGAGTGGAAGTAAACTGGGTCAGGAGTACCATCACCCCTATCCAGGGACCACCCAGTCCAATGCAGCTGCATCAAAGGATGCCGAGAATGAGGAGCACTTGGATGACAGTGGGCTCAGGGAGGGTTAGAGCAGTCAGGCAGAGGCACATCCCAGATCCTATTCCACTCAAGAACTCATATGCCACACTGGCAAATGAGGACAACCAAATAGAGGTATCCAGAGAAGTGGAAGGAAATGATGTGGCGGTTAGCCAAGGAGGTAACCTCAGTGGGGAAAGCAGTGGACCCCAAAGGAGGAGGAAGTGAATCCTGGTGGGGGACTCCATCATAAGAGGGATCCAGCTAGGAACACAGGAGGGAGAGGACAGGGAGGTGAGGTGCCTACCAGGTGCCAAGGCATGGAGGAATGGAATGAAGATACTGGGGATCATTGGGAAGGCAAGACGGGAGGGTGAGCTGGATGTCATTATCCACCTAGGTACTAATGACCTGGCAAATGGGGAGCCAAAGGAAGTTCAGGAAGAGTTTAGGAACCTGGGAAGGGGTCTCAAGCAAGTTGCTACTTCTGTCACTTTCTCAGAAGTACTACCTGTGAGAGGCAAGGGAGAGCATAGGAGTGCATGCACCAGGAACTTTAACATATGGTTGAAGAACTGGTGCTGTGAGGAAGGGTTTGGATTCATTGGTGACTGGGGACCCACCTGGAGGGATGGAGGTTTGTTCAAGCCTGATGGCCTGCATCCATCCTGGAGGGGAATCCAAGCACTCAATGATAAGTTTAAATGCTACATTGACAAGCATTTAAACTAGCAAATGGGGGGTAGCAGGCCAGCAAGGAGGGTACCTACTTGCTCACCCCCCACAGCTAGCAGTGGAATCAGTGAACCAGAGGAGTGGCTATCTCTGCAAAGCAGTGTGCAAAAGATGGAGATTAGTGCCCAAGAGGTGGATAACACAAAAGGGGCAACATTCAGCAGAAGGGCAGAAAGCAAGGAGAACCAGGGATAAATGACAACCAAGGAAGGGGCTGGAGTAGAACAGTGAAGCAGTTTAGGGAGGTCAAATCATGAAAAGCCATGTGTGCAAATGCCAGGAGCCTTAACAACAAGGTGGAAGATCTGGAGGCTGTCATGGTACAGTCAGACCTGGACATTGTGGCCATCACTGAAACCTGGTGTAATGATAACCATGACTGGGAGATGGCCATACCTGGCTACAACATATTCAGAAGAGACAGAGCAGGCAGGAAGGAGGAGGATGGCACTATATGTGAAAAATGACATAAGAGCCACAGAGATCCAGGAGGAACAAAATGGGGGAGAGATACTGTGGGTTAAGCTGGAAAGGAAAATGGGAACAGCCATCCACACAGGTGTGGTCTATAAACCACCAGCCCAGGAGGAAGAAACAGATAGGGAGCTGATGCTAGCCATCCAAATGATGGCAGACAAGGGTGAGGTAGTACTGGTTGGAGACTTCAGTATTCCAGACGTGGACTGGAGCATCCCAGCAGCAGCATCAACTAGGAGCAGATTTATCCTGGACTCCCTTCAGGGTGCCTTCTTCAAGCAACTGGTCATGGAACCAACTCGGCAGAAGGCAATACTGGACCTTGAGCTCACAAACAGGGACAGTGTGATGGGGGATACAGTGGGGGAGCACCTGGGTAACAGTGACCACCAGTTATTGTGGCTTGAAATCACAGAAAGAGCAGAACCAAACCACACAAAAACACATATCCTGGATTTTAAGGGGGCAGACTTTGGGAAAATGGGGAGATACTTGAAAGAGGCATTAAGGGGAATGGGACAGGAATCAGGGGTTGAGGAACAGTGGGCAGTATTTAAAATGGGGATTATAAGAACAACAGAATTATGCATTAAGCAGATTAGCAAGAGGAAAAGGAAGAGGAGACCATAATGGTTTTCCAAAGAGGTAGCAAAGAAAGTGAAGCCAAAAAGATTGCATTCAGGCAATACAAAAAGACACAGGCAGAAGGGATAGGAGAAGTACCAGGAGAAACAAGGGAGGCAGGGAAGTCAGTAAGGGAAGCCAAAGCTCAGACAGAAGAAAACATTGCAAAATCAGTGGGTAAAGGGGACAAAACCTTACAGGTACATAAGTGAAAAGAAAAGACAAAGGGAGGGATAGTGAGACTGAAGGGGAGGATGGGAGCCACGTGGAGGATGACAACAGTAAAGCTGACATATTGAACAGGTATTTCTGCTCAGTCTTTACTGAGGAAGAAGGGGTAATGGGTCTGAAGGGGTACAAAGGGTGAGAATGGTGCAGAATGGACACAAGTCCCTTTACACGGAAAGGGTCCTGGAAGGAACTGAAAGTAATAAGAGTTGATAAAGCTAATGGGGCCAGATGGGGTGCACCCCAGGGTCCTTAAAGAACTAGAGAGGTGGTGGCTGAACCTCTTGCTATCCTGTTTAGCCGATCACTGGAAACAGGGAGGTACCCAAAGACTGGAGGACAGCAGATGTAGTCCCCTTATACAAAAGTGGGAACAAAGAGGAAGCAGGGAACTACAGACCAGTCAGCCTCACCTCGGTAGTGGGGAAGATTATGAAGCACTACTGAAGGAGAGATTGGTAGAACATCTGGTTGTCAATGGACTACAGGACCCAAGGCAGCATGGTTTCACCAGGGGAGGTCATGTCAGACCAACCTCATTGAATTTTTGACTGGGTGACTAGGGAGGTGGATCAGGGAGGGCAGTGGACATGGCCTATCTGGACTTCAGCAAGGCCTTTGACACTGTGCCACATAGAAGACTATTACACAAACTGGGGAATATGGGTGTGGGCAGGAGAGTAGTGTGGTGGGTAGGTAACTGGTTGGGTGGCAGGACACAGAGGGTGGTGGTAAATGGCTGTCACTCCACAGAGGGAAGAGTGACAAGTGGGGTACCACAGGGTTCAGTGCTGGAACCGGTCCTATTCAACATCTTCATCAGTGACATTGCGCAGGATCTAGAAGGCAGAATTTCACTGTTCGCTGATGACACAAAGCTCTGTAACAGAGTAGACACACCAGAGTGTGTAGACAGAATGAGAAGCAACCTGCAGAAACTTGAAGAATGGTCAGGGGTTTGGCAGTTGAAATTCAATGCAACGAAGTGCAAGATAATGCATATGGGGCACAAAAACCCTGGCACAATATATCAGTTGTGGGGTGAGGATATAGGATGCACCCAGCAGGAAAGGGATCTTGGGGTTGTCATCTCTGATGACCTCAAGGTAGGGAAACAGTGTGACAAGGCATCAGGTAAAGCAAATAGGATGCTGTGATGTATAGGCAGGGGCATCACCAGCAGGGAAAGGGAGGTCATAATTCCGCTATACAAGACACTAGTGAGGCCCCACCTGGAGTACAGTGTACAGTTCTGGAGACCATACCACGTAAGGACATAGACAGGGTAGAGAAGGTTCAGAGGAGGGCAACAAAGATGGTGCATGGATTGCATCACAAGTGCTATGAAGACAGGTTGAAGGAACTGAACATGTACTCCTGGAGGAGAGGAGGAGAGAGGATATGATAGAGACATACAAGTATCTTACAGGAGGAACAGAGTGCAGGAAAACACTATTTTAAGCGAAAAGATGTTCCAGCACTAGAAGGCATGGGATGAAGTTGGAGGAGGACGATCTAGAGGAAACATGAGAAAGAATTTCTTCACAGAATGGGTGGTGGATAAGTGGAACACCCTGCCAGAGGAAGTGGTGGGGCTGAAACAATCACGGGATTTAAGAATGCATGGGATAGACATAAAGGAATTCTAGAGGTCAGGGGTAAGGTGAAACAGACTTCTAGGAAAACAAACTGAACTTTCAAGCTCAAATGGGCAGACTGGGTGGGCCATAGTCCCTTATCTGCCGACACTGTCTATGTATCTATGTATCTATGTATCTATGTAACTGGATGGGCAAAGACAGCTTCAAAGAAGCAGTGCAACCAAAATGGGATACAATTTGACCCCACCTTTTTTTCTTCCTAATTGATGCCATATGTCTTCCAGTTTATTTTGGTGGTAACATTTTCAGTTTACATTGCCTTCTAAGAATGTTATGACAGTTTTATTATAGAATGGCAAGAAAAAATCCTGGAGTCTGATTGGTCAGTCTTGGTCTGGACCCGTGATGTCATCCCAGCACAAAGTCACGGGTCTAGTCTTAGCATCACTGTGAACCTGTAGATGCGCTTGATATGCATTTGCTTAATTGTTTCATCTTCTTTTAAAAAACAAAAACATTTTTCCACACAAAACATCTTTAAAATGATTTTTTTTATTCCGTATAACAACGAGCTAGTACATGTAATAATGCCTTCCAGGGTGTGGGTATTTAGATAACGCCACGCCCAGTTGTTGGATGCACCAGCCTGCGGCCTCATACCCAGCCACCTGTGGCGTGATGTTATCCCAGCAGAACACACACCCTGTTGGGCATTATTGCTTAAATGTAATTACTTCTCAAGAAAAAAAGATGTCCGCCTCATTTTGCATAGAAGCAATATAGAGGACCCCAGGAGGGTAAGAACCCAGACAGAATGCAAATTTAAAGTACACAGCATAGGAAGCACTCACAAAATCCAGATCAACAGTTCTGTTGCTGTTTTTCATAACTATAGCAGATCATCAGCATTTTGGAATAACTTTTTTCATTGCACCGCTGCTTTAGATTGCACTCCTGGTTCAGGCCTACAGCAATTAATAATTGACCCTAATTGTCTTAACCTAAAATCTAACAGGAACACCCTGTTAGATTGTTTTTTAACCAGCAGAAAGGAGCACATTGTTGCCAGTGTTCTAATACCAGATTCTATTAACGGCCACCATCCAACTTTTGGAATATAGAAAGGAGAACGAATGCAAAAGCCATCTCCTGGATCTTTTGAAATCAGGAATTACAACAAATTAGATGTTCCTAAATACGTTATCTAATGAAGATTGGTGTTCTCTGACAGCTATACGAGATGTAGATTGTGCATTAGACTATTTCATTAAAGTTTTTATGGAGATAGTAGATAAATATGCACCAGTGATTAGGAAGAGAATTAGTGGGAGGAAAACCAAATGGTTAAGTTGATGAAAGACAGGGATTCTGCTTGGCCAAAATTCAAAACAGTAACACAGCTTTTGACTTAAATGAATACAGGAAACAAAAAAAGAATAATTTTAGAAAGGAAATTAGAGCAGCAAAATTCATTTCTTTAAGCAACAACAAGTGGAAAATCTATCCAACTCAAAAAAAGTTCTGGGGTTCTATTATATCTCTATTAAGCCCTTCTAATGATGTCAGTACAGTCAAACCTGATTAATCTGGAACTGTTTGTATGGGGCCGTTTTTGTCCAGATAAATAATCAATGGATTAAGAAGTCATAATGTCCTGATGTGAAACTGGCACCGCAATGGACAACAACGTGTCAAAATCAATATAATTTTTATTGTACACTACCATATGTCAGTGTACTGTAACTAAAATAAAAAATAAAAACAAAATGTTGATACTGTAACTATATATTGTTTGCAATTATAGTTTACAGTACCCAGTTCTGATGGTTATTCTCAGTTGCAGAACTGTGCCCCATTCTGATGTTTCTTGCCAGCCCTGATTCGCGCACTCACACACATTCACACACTCGCACACACACTTACTCATGCATGCACATGTGAAGAATATGAATAGACAGTAACAAACTCTACTATCTAAAAATCAGTAATTTAACATTTTTAACAGAACAAAACTGATTTCAGAAATTCAGCACGAAGTTAGGCAATGACACCTAAAAAGGGATCAGAACAGTTCAGTTAATTTCTGAGTCACTTTAGTTAATTTAGAAGTCACTTCTTAAAATATTCCAGGATATCAGCTTGGCGTTTGTTAGCTGTTGATTGTATGGTGATGAACTTTTTTAATATTGAGGAGATTGTCTATGTGCTTCCCTGTGTCAGATATGCTGTGCTTCTCAAGGCACAATAGGACATTGCTCAATCTAGCACGAGCTTCTGAAGCTGAGACGAGTGGAGGGGGAGGGTCACACTGTGATTCCTGACTGTCTTCATCTAAGTCTGGACTGTCTTTTTGGTGAACAATGTCCATTATGTCCTCATCTATCAATGTTGGACATGTTTCAAGGGTAACCTCAGTTGTCACAAATTATTGGGCTGTTAATTTTTGTAGCAAAGTCTCAGGCAGGGCTGTATCAGAACCTGCAGTTCCATTAATTCAGTTGTTGGTTCAGTGACATCAGTTGGTACATCACTTTTAGCTGTAGTGTCCCTCTTTTTGTAGACAGGGAGTGAAAGGATCTGGACATGCCTCCAACAATTTTTAATTGTTGTCTCAGTAACTGCCCTCCATGAACTGTGTATGAAAAGTAATGACTGGTGCACAGAAACTTTCATTTCTTTTGGCTTTGCATGAAATATGAAGTGTTGGCACAGTTCTTTTTTATAGAAACACTTGAAATTTTTAATTATTCCAGTTTCCATTGGCTGTATGTGGGCTGTTGTGTTTGAGGGGAGGAAATGAATTTCAGAATTGGAGAGGTTTCTTGTGACTGCATGACTTGTGGCATTATCAAGGAGCAAAATCACATGCCTGTGCTGTAACCTCATTGCTCTGCTAATATCGACCAACCACTCCTTAAACTCACCACCAGTCATCCATGCCTTACTATTGGCATGATATCTTGAATAAAGCTCAGGGTCAAAATCACTGCCAAAGCCATGTGACTTCTTTGCCTTACCAGTCACAAAAGGTTTGACCATACGTGAGCCATCAGCATTTGTGCACAGTGCAACAGTTAGCCTGCCCTTGCATTTCCTAATGCCAGTCACAGGGGCAGATGACAGCATGGCTGTGGGACCCAGTCTGTAAACTTGACCTGTTTCATTCAGGTTATAAATGTCTCTTGAGCTATACTCATTTAAAATATCTTTTAACTGCAATCTCCTTGACACAACAGCATTCATGTCAGCACTAGCAGACTCATCGTGTAATGTTTTACTGCTGAGAACATGTCTTTTCTTGAATCCTTGTATCCAGCCTCTAGAGTATGAGAAATCCTCCACTCCCATTTGAAAACCAAGAAAAATTGGCCTTCTCTATTATCATGGCATCTGACACAAAGGCACCCTTTGAATTCATATCAGATACCCATAGGATGAGTGCAGTTTCAACCTCCTTGTGCTTTCCAAGTCACATTATTATCAGGGCAGTGGAGTCAGAGGAAGCTGCCAACCATTTTTCTCTGGCTCTCTAAATATCAAAGCATGTTGATGAGCCAAGCTTGAGATCAAAGGAATTTACTGCATAAACTTCATGATATGTGGATTCTGGATGGGCTTGCTTCCACATGCAGAGTTCTCTTCTTTGTGAAATAGAGATCTCGGATCAGCCCTGTTTGTTTGCCATGATGCTTAGACAACCATGCTACTGATCACTGAAAGAACTGTGGCTGCATTTATCATGCATAGGCACAATAATTAACATTTGACAGCTTGTTTACTGGACTTTCTGAGAGCTGCCTGCTCCATGGTGGGATGCAGTTAACTAATTGACACATGGTAAACACAAATGACTAGGGATCACACATCACAGGGGAAACTCATTAGTGGCTACCTACAACCAATGGATTAATGAGACATCGATGAGACTAAAAGCCATTAAAGTACATGTTTTATGGGAATCAATAGCAATATGGAATCGGATGCAGAGACATTCAGATTATTAAGGCACTTAAAGTGGCAGATATTCAGATTTTACTTAAAGCCATTAGGAAACCCAGGTTTCTGTATTAATGAATAGCAGAATTACCAGATCTTTTTTTTTATTTGCTCTTTATTTCCCCTTCTCTGCACTCCAGTTGACATTCTTTGTGGAGCCCTAGCTGGGTATCCCTCAGCTCCAATCCAGGTAACTCCTTTCAGGATCTTTCAGACCTGCCCTCATTTTGCTATGGTTAGCCCCCCAGGCATGGAATGGAGGGGGCCCCCTTTGCCCCCCTGCAGTCCATTAGTGTACATCAGGTGGTCTTGATAGCCCCTCATGGAGCCTGATTTTGGAGTTTTGGGGCAGCTGGGTTCCATTTACTGGTGACCGGAGCAGGGTTTTTCCTGCTTTCTGTTCCTCCCCAGAATGCTGGCACTCAAGATAATCCGAGGAGGCAGGGCACATTGAGACATGCCACTGCTCTGTATTCTGGCCAACATCCTCCCTCCTGAGTTTTTGCAGTACCACTGCACTTCCACCTGTGGTCACCCAGGTGGTGGTAAAATGGTGGACTTGCAGCCCACCCTCTTCAGAGAAGGAGGAGAGCAGTGCTCCAGACACTCGATCCTCCTTCCCTGGCTGGCCCTCTAGCATCCCAGGGTTGCTCCGGACACTGGATTGCTGGTGTCTAAAGCAGTAGGGCTACTGCTGCACCAATGGGCCAGCCTGGATTAACCAGGTCTGACTGTACTAGTATGCTAAAAGACAATGATATGTTGACTGACCCTGTCTTAATTGCCGATGAATTTAATTCACAATTTACAAATCTCGATAAATATCAGATAGGTCAATAGGGACAAACCACTACTGATCAGTCTGATAAACTAACTGTGTCAAGTTTTCATTTAAAAATTGTTAAAAGTGCTGAAGTACTAAAACTGATCTAATCTCTCCTAACCAATATGGCTTTGGGGGGTATAGCACTGAGACTGCTTTGGCTGGGTTCATGGATGCTGTCCTTTGGGCTACCTAGACCGGTGGCCTAACAGAGGCAGTGTTTGTGGACCTAACCAAGTCATTTGATTTAGTAGATCATACTAACTTACTGAAATGTCTTGGGCACGTGGGGCTTGGAACCCACGCTATTAATTGGTTCAGGGATTACCATGACAATAGGTTCCAGTGTGTTAAATTTAATGTTTTTTTTTTTCTATTTTCCATAGGGTCCAGTGTGGAGTCTCACAGGGCTCCATTCTGGGCCCTTTGCTTTTTACTCTCTTTATCAACCCTATCTTACAATTACCACACAATTGCAACTTAATACTCTGTGCAGATGATGCAGCATTGGTGTCTCATGGTACATCTGTTCTAGAAATCACACTGAGTTGTGAGTCTTCAAAAATGGTTCTGTCAGAACAATCTGGATTTAAATAAAATAAAAACTAAAGCCATGTTGTTTGGATCTGATGTTAAAATAAAATAAATACTCAAGTGACTTTACAATTTGTTCACAGGGGGATGTCCAATTGAGACAGTAGATTTGTTTAAATAGTTAGGTATTACCTGGGACCCATCCATAAAATTCAATGTTTATGTGGACAAAGTTACCTCTAAGATACATGCAAAGACAGGAACATTATAGGACTACAACATTTCTTAACAAAAGAAAGATGTCTTGCTATTGCTCAGCAAAATATCCTCCCACTACTGAACTATGCATCACTGATCATTGATACTGTGCCAGCCTGCACTGTATCTAGAAAAGAAACATTACTACAAAAATTAGGAAAGTTTGCATTTTGGCTCCCCATCGTACACACCATTGTCAAATATTAAATTAACTCAGTTGTTGGTTTTTTTTTTGCACTGAATAATTGCAGGTTTGAAATGTCCTGGTTTATATTCCAGATAAAAAATACTGGAATTCCAGTTGCTTTATGAAATTAATTTACTAAATATTCTTCCATTTATGAATCAAGATCATCTACAAAGTCTCAATTGGTCTTGCCCCTTGAACGATCAAATGCGGGCAAGAGAACATTTGCCTACTGTGCTGCTTCTGTCTGGAACACCTTACCTCTTAATGTTAAGCAATCTACATTTGTTAATACCTTCAACACTGCAACTTTCAATCATTTTAAATGTTTAAATGTATTTCTATGTAAATGAATGTATCATATTACTGTTATTTCTGTATTTTATTGCCAACACACATATATTTGTATGTTGTACTTTTACTTGACTTCAGGTTGTACCTGAAAACAGAATGTGAATTCCAGAGTACTTACCTGAAATTTTAAAATAAATAAAATGAAATGAAAATGAAACATCTGGATAAATGAAAAGGCTACAGTTTACACTGAGCTCAAGGCCTTAACATTCATAATAATACCCCCCCCCCCATTGAAACACATAATGTGCTTTGCAGCTTCCAGTCTCAGATTTCTAAATTGTACTACCACCATGATATGCTCAGGCTCAGCTGAACAAATAAATCACCAATGATTTGTTTTTTTTCAAGGTCAGTCATTACTGGTCCTTGTTAATAAATAAAACATTACCAACTGATCATTAAGGGAGCTTTTGATTTAAGGTCATCATTTAAATCATGTTTTAGTAATCAAACATGAACTTTTAAATCACCAACTGATTATTATTTTGATAAGCTTAAATCAGCATGATGGATTTTGATGACCTGTGGATGATCAAGTGATGATCACTGATGATCATATTAGTTGTTTATTGTAAAACTGTAAGTCACATGGGTAATATTTTATTTGTTACTAGTATGAACATATAAATGTCAAATATCAGCAAAAGCAAACTGATTATAATGTAAAACATGTGATGTCAATTTTTAATCCCTTTAGGATGAGTACATGCAATGTTAGGTATAGTATACATATTTGCAAAACTGATTTGCATATTTCAAAAGCACAGTTTATAGACCAAAGTAATGACAGTTTTTATTTATAAAATAATGTTGCCTTGACAGTATTAATTTACAGATTGTTAAGAAAGGAATTCAGCACAAACCAGGTACTTGTAGGAACTCACCACTATATACCAGTGTATTCATTATTTCCAACGTGCAAGTGCTTAATCCTTTTGCAAAAGTATAATATTTAAAGTGATATAACCCATTTAAAAGCAGTTCTTGACTCTTATGGTGGGTACATTAACTTATAGCAGCAGCATTCTGTTTTATTCTACCTGTTTCCCTAAACATTTTCAAAAACAGTTTTTTCATATAATCTGTTTTTGTAGTTCCACTGGATATCACATGTCTCAGTATACATACCTGCTTCCCCTATGGCTGGCTTTAATATCACTCTTAAATGCATTGTGATTCATCCTTAATGGAACCTGTTGTGAAAAAAATAAAAACAGATGTTAGTTATATTTTTCTTAGTTACTATTTCTTATACTATGACACAGTTTTATTTATAAATATTACTGAGGTTGAAAAGGGGCTTCAAGCAGATTTTTTAGGGTTAGAAAATTGTTAGTACAATCAAAAATTAGTACTTAATAGTAAGAAAATAAAAACCCTTATTTTTTTTATCTCACAAGGGTAAAACAAACCAAAAGCAGGAATTAAATACAATTACATCTAAACAAGAAAAATTAGAACACATCTCTTATTATAAATATTTAGGGGCATGGATAGACCAGGGTTTGAAATTTGACACTCATATAAATGACTTGGTAAGTAAAATAAATAAAAAACTTGGGGCTTTTCGAAGAAACGGATTTTGTACAGATATTCAGAAGCAAAAAGCAATTGTAAATCAATTATTAACTCCTACTATAGATTATGGTAGCCATATATAAAAGAGAAGGCTACAAATTCACTTTTAAAAAAAGATAGATGTTACTTATAATAATCTAGCCAGGTTCATTTTACAGTGCGATTTCAAAACTCACCACTGTGAACTTTACCAAATGTTAGATTGGTTAACGCTCAAAAATAGGAGAAAATTAATAGAGGCTTCACAAAAATATAAACTTTTAAAAGCAGGGGAATCAAAATACTTAAATGACAAAATATAAAGAAAAAGTATTATACATAATCAGCAGTTAAGAAATAAAGGGGAATTGCCTCTCAGGCCAAAAATAAAGAATCATTTTACACAAATGACATTTAGGGCAGTATATGTCTCAGACTGTCATCTCATAAATGCTATAAAAAAGAAACCAGGATATAAATCCTCTTTGTTTACAAAATATTTGACAGAGGAATGAGAGTTAGATGTATGTGCAATAGATGAAGAGTTCTGAGGAGGTTTAGGAAATATATTAATTTTAAAACTTGTGTGATGTTTAATGAAACTTGTGAAGTGTGCTGGTATACAAGAATAATGATTGTATTTTTATGAAACTGGAAAATGGTATTTGATGTAATTTTAAAGTTCAAAATACTTATCAGGACCATCTTGAAAAAAGGCCTTGGCCTAAAGATGTGAAACAAAATCAATATCCTGAACAAAAATAAAACTTTCACTACTACTGCTTTATTTACTGCTCTGTTGCATTTTTCACTTAAGATCCATATTTCAAGTACTAGTAAAACACATCAACACCTTTGTCTCTGAAGTACTTTACATAGAAACATAGAATTTGATGGCAGATAAGGACCGCTTGGCCCACCCAGTCTGCCCATTTCCCTACCTAATGGATAAGCTGCAGATCCTAGTTAACCAGCAGCCTGCTTCTTTCTACCCCCCCCAGAATTGCGTTACGACTATCCCATGCATGCCTGAATTCAATCACTGTTTTTGACTCCTCAATCACCTCCGGAAGGCCGTTCCATGTATCCACAACCCTCTCTGAGAAAAAATACTTCCTTACATTACCTCTGAGCTGCCCTCTCCCTATCTTCAAATTGTGCTCCCTTGTTCTTGTACACCTCTTTTTTTGAAAGATGCTACCCTCTTGGACTTTGTTGATTCCCTTGAGGTATTTGAAAGTTTCTATCATGTCCCCCCTCTCCCTCCAAAGGGTGTAGCTACTGATACTCCAAGTAAGCCATGGCATACCAGGTTTAGTAGCAAGGGATAGCAAACAAGCTAGCCACCATCGCTCTGCCCTCTCTAGTCCATCACGTTTAAATTCCTTTGTTTGGCTTTACAGGCTTTTTCTTCTCTCTTTCAGCTTTGTTTTGTTGGGGGGGTGGCAGAGTGAACTGTGGACATTGAAGCTGAAGGTCTCAATTAGGTCCGCATGGTCTGCCTGCATAGTGATTGGCTGTGGCAATTGGTAGGGCTATGTCAAGTCTTGGGTGGTGAGTTTAAATGCCCCAACAGAGTTAGAAGCTATACTATTATTTCAATTGTACTGGGAGTGAGGGAAGCGCTCACAGAAGATTGCTGGGTTATACAATTGCTAACATTCCCCTGCACTACATATTTACTTGCCCTGAGTCATGGGTGGGGGGGCAGGCATGAACAACAGTGGGGGGAGGGGTTAGCAGTGTGGCAGGTTGGTGTACAAATCTGAAATGCCTGGTTACACCCCTCCTCCCTCCTTTCCTCAAGGCAATACATATTAAGCTCCTTTAGTCTCTCTTTATATGTCTTCTGGTGCAGACCCTGCACCATTTTAGTTGCCCTCCTCTGGACAGCTTCCATCTTGTCTATGTCCTTGCGGAGATTGGGTCTCCAGAACTGTACACTGTACTCCAGATGGGGTCTCACCAGCTGTCTGTACAGAGGAATAACAACTTCCTGTTTTCTACTAGTGATGCCTCTCCCTATGCATCCCAGTATCCCCCAAGCCCTCATTACTGCCCTCTCACATTGCTTGCCCACCTTTAAGTCATCTGATATGACTACCCCCAGATCCCTTTCCATTTTTGTTGTTGTTAGTATCTCACCCCACATTGTGTACTCTTTCCCTGGGTTTTTGTTTCCCAGGTGCATTACTTTGCACTTCTTAGCATTGAATCTAAGCTGCCATGCATTTGACCATTCCTCTAACCTTGCCAAGTCCCTTCTCATCCTTTCCAACCCACCTTGTGCATCAACTCTGTTGCAGATCTTTGTGTCATCTGCAAAGAGACATACTTTTCCTTCCAGTCCCTCTGCATTGTCGCTTATAAAGACACTGAAGAGAACCGGTCCTAATACAGAACCCTATGGTACCCCACTAGTAACCCCCCTTTCTTCATAGTGGACTCCATTTACTATTACCCTCTTTGTCCTATTCTCCATCCAATTCTTTACCCAGGCTATCATCCTGGGACCCACTTCCAGGCTGGCTAACTTGTATATTAATCTTTTGTGTGGGACTGAGTCAAATGCCTTGCTAAAGTCTAGGTAGGTCATGTCCACAGCCCCTCCCTAATCTACTACTTTGGTCACCCAGTCAAAGAAATCTATTAGATTTATCTGGCATGACCTTCCCGCTGTGAATCTATGCTGCCTTGGGTCCTGTGCCCTCTGGCCTCTAGGTACTCAACAATTCTTTCCTTCAGAAGTGATTCCATCATTTTCCCTACCACTGAAGTTAAACTAACAGGTCTGTAGTTTCCTGCTTCTGACCTGCTCCCACTTTTGTGAAGGGAATCACATCTGCCCTCCTCCAGTCCTCAGGTACCACCCCATCCTTCCATGATTTGTTAAAGAGTGTAGTCAGTGGTGTCACTAGTTCTACACTTAGTTCTTTTAGAATTCTGGGATGAATCCCATCAGGCCCCATTGCTTTGTTCACCTTCAGTTTTAAGAGTTCTTTCAGAACCTTTTCTTCTGTAAATGGGCTGGTATCAACTTCTGTATCCAGAGTATTTCTATTGTTTGTTTTAGGTACCTCCCCCTCTTCCTTTGTAAATACTGAGCAAAAATATTTGTTTAGTATCTCTGCCTTTTCACTGTCACCCTCTGCCCACCCTCCCTTTATTAAGCCTCACTATCCCTCCCTTAGTCTTCCTTTGCTCCCTGATGTACCTAAAAAAGTTTTTATCCCCCTTCTTAACTGAGTTGGCTATCTTTTCCTCAGTTCGGGCCTTTGCTGTTCTGACTGCTTTCTCAGCTTCCTTTTGCTTTAACTGATAAAATTCTCTGGCCTGCTCCTTCTGTGATTCCTTGTACTTCCTGAATGCTTTCTGTTTCTCTTGAACCTTCACTGTCACCTCCTTTGAGAACCACAGTGGTTTCTTACATCATTTTGTTTTGTTTATTTGCTTCACACAAAGGCTTTTTACCTCTGTGATGGCAGTTTTTATTATTCCCCATTGTTCTTCCACCCATCCTTCCTGCCCATTTGCTAGTGCATTCCTTAGGCACTCACCCATTTTAGCAAAGTCAGCCTTCCTGAAGCCCAGTACTTTTGCCTTTGTATGGCTTGACTCTATTGCTGTGTTTATTGTGAACAATACTGTTCGATGGCCGCTAGTTCCCAGATGGCTACACACTTCTACATCTGTGATCCTCTCTCCATCTCCATTTGAGAGAACCAGGTCTAAGATTGCTCCCTCTTGAGTGGGTTCCAATACTAGTTGTCTAAGGCATGCCCCCTGTAGGGCATCTAGAATAACCCCACTCTTAAAAGTGGCTGCTGCAACTGCACTCCAGTTAACATCTGACATATTCAGATCACCCATCAGCAATATCTCCCCTTTAGCTGCCATTCTAAGTATACTTTCTATCATTTCCTTGTCCATTTCTTCCCCCCTGAGAGGGGGGTCTGTATACAACCCCTGTGCACGTTGTGGTGCCTTTACCTGCCTCCAAATTGACCCACATTGCTTCTTCTCCCTGTTTACCCTTTTGTTCTGTTGCTTTGATTCCTTCCCTTATGTAGAGAGCTACTCTTCCTCCTCTTTTACCCTTCCTGTCCCTCCTGTAGATAATGTATCCTGGTATGTTTATGTCCCAGTCATGGTTCTGTGTGTACCATGTTTCTGTGACTGCCACGATATCCAGATGTTCCTCCTCCATCAAGGCCACTAATTCAGGAAGCTTGTTACTCAGACTACGGGCATTGGTACTCATTACTCCCCATTTTTTGATGGCTTTACCTTCTGTAGCAGCATCCCCCACTGACCTTTCTACCTTGGTCTTTTTCTAATTTAGTACCCTGTTTTGTAGGGGGAGGCTGGGATTTTCCTGCTGTTTATCAGTTCCTTCCCCCTTGACTAGTTTAATACAAGTTGAGCCACAGTGTGGACGTGCATATGAGAAGTCCAGAAAGAGTTTTTTAAAGAGGGCTATCTACTTGTTTTCTAAAACTGTGATGTGCAGAACACACAAAAGGCTGAATAAGAAACAACATTGATCACAGTATGTCTAAGTGAATAACATTGACCTGTACATAGGAATAGAAGAATGTTTAAGGGGCATCTCCTGAGGAAGCCAATGACATATTGATGAAACATAGAGGATATGCGCCTATATTCATAATAAAGGAAATATACATAAATGTTCAAGAGGGTCTGTCTACATGCAAATTCTTCTGATTTGTGCCCTTCATCTTTCCTTTCCCCTGAAGCTGTGGGGGAACAACTGATAATTGATTATGCAAAACATCGGAAGAGGCAGCAACTTTAAGAACTTAAGGTTTTATATTAATATAATTACTTTTCCTGTGTTTTTTTTTCCAGAGTAAGTTTCTGGAAAATGTTCTTGGATAGTTTAAAAGCTTGCCAATGAAGCATTTAAACCGATTGCCCAAAAGACTTGTTCCCTTCCTGGACAGATGCAGACCATCCTGCCAGTATAGGCTGGTGTCCCTCCAGGTGGAACCCCAGTCCCCAATGAAGCCAACCCCCTGTGCTCCACACCATTTTTTCAACCATTCGTTAAACTGCATGGTGCAAAGTATCCTCGCTTCACCCATGCCACTGACAGGCAGCACCTCTGAGAAGGATACTGTATGTGCTATTTGTCTTGGGCCCCTCCCCAGCTCTACAAAGTCCTTCTGCACTGCTCTAATCTCATGATGAGCCAAGTCATTTGTCCCTAGGTGGACAATGATGTCCAGCTCAGACTGCCGTGCAACTGTTCTCGTGATCCTAAGGATGCGCTTCCTGTCCCTCCAAGCCATGTCACCAGGCAGGCACCTTACTTCAGTTTTCCCTACTCCCCCCAGTTCTATCCCCATAATGATTGAGTCTTCCACCAGGAGCTGCTTCCTTTCCCTGTGGTGCTCTCTGCCTCCTTACTGAGGGCCTCCCTTGTGACAGTTGTTTGCAACCTCCTTAGTCTCCTCTGCGGGTGCATCCATAGGGGAACTATGCTCCCCCAGAATGGTGTATGAATTGTGGAGTGGAACAACTGACTGGGTGTGCCTCTGTTCCACCACCCTTACCCTCCCTGAGCCCACTGTGGTCCAACTGCTATGCTTTCTTCACAACCTTTTTCTTTATTACGCAGGATAATCCAATTTATGGTTCTTCTTTTTCCTCTTCTTGGTAGTGGCATTATTTCCAGTCTTTCATTAAATCCTGGTTGATAGTGCCCTCCCAACTGAAAAATCTGAAGTGCTTCTCTTTTCTGTGGAACTACAAAAACTGACTCTATAGAAAAACGTTTTTTGAAAATGTTTGCATATAGAAACAGGCAGAATAAAATGGAATGCTGCTGCTAGAAATTGATTGATGAATGGTACTATTTTTTTAAAAACCCAGGCAAATGAATCATTGCCATACCTTGAGAAAGCCATTGAGGCAAAACCTGGTCAGGATGTCCTGCATTTTGTAAGTTATGGTCTGTGGATATAGATGTGGATGTAACATTTTTATGTGGAATTAAAATCAGCATTTTTTGATACTGCAACGTGATGCTGAATACTTGCAACAACACACACACACACACACACACACACACACACACACACACCCTTACAAACATATGCTATGGCAGTACTTTACACCAATCGGGCGTTATCAATGTTTCAATACATTGTGGTGTCTCCTGCATTTGGATGGCTTTCTTGATGTTGCCATCAGCAGTGACGGCTCCTGGCTACAGAGGGCTTTTATCATTGTTGTTACCAATTATAGTGACTCCCCTGTCTGACAGTAATCCGACCCCCCCCCCACAAAAAATATATGACCTGGTCCCAGTTAGTGGTGGGTGAAGTCCATGCACTCCACTACGTGGAGTACTTCACATCATAACCATAATTACGTGAAGTACTCCGCAGCGCGAGGAGAATAACTTCACCTTGAAATTTAAATCAAAGTCTCATTGTTTTCTATGGACTTCATGCTGACTTCATCTTTGTTTTGGCCTTTAAGGTGAAGTTTGCAATGAATCCTGGGATGGCATGTCACATGGGCTCTAGATTTTCTTGCACAGCCTCAGTTCTGCACACTGTGTATAGTGGAAAGCTAGAGACGGTTTGTTCTCACAGCTCTGTGAATCAAACCATTGAAAAACATTTTAAAAATCATTTTTGAGCCAATTTCTTTGGTCAAAAGTTAGTATATAGATTGTAGGAAACCCTCCTGTGCTTATATCATATGTGTTTATTGTTTTTGCCTGTATTTTGACTGTTAATTTAGAACATTCAGTCTGTGTACTGACAGACACTGTAGAAGTATGCTTCGGAGGGAGGGGTGGATCGGTGGTGAAGGAAGATTCACAGTGAGAAAGGCAGTCTTTCTAACTGTTGTTGGGTAGCTAGTTTGTTAATATTTGTGTGTTCCTGTACACATAGTAATACTTGTAGTAAGTTTTGATAATGTTTGCTGTTTGCTGTGGTGCTATGCCTTTTTCAGTTGGTTTAAAAGATTTGGTTGTAGTGTACTGAACTATTACATTTTCTGCTCATTACCTTTAGTGGGTGTCATGAATTCACACATTTTATTGCACCATGCCATAATTGCAGCACTCTGAATCTCTTATCCATCTGCAGTATTTTTTACTGCTTCATTCTATCATAGTAGTGGACTGCTACTGCAGCTGCCTTCCCCCCCCAAAAGAAGGTATTATTTTTTCAGTTTTGGATTTGTGACCACTAGTTAAGGTGTTGTGCGTGTGTGGCTACATCTCTTGAGTGCTCAGTCTCCAGCTATCTGTGCATCTGCATCTGTTTAGTGCTCATTCTCCATCTGTAAACCTCGGTTACTACAGGCGTGAGGAGGATGACTTTGAACGTTTAAATAGTTTTTAGAGTACCAATGTGGTGCATACCTCGGTTCGAATGTTGTCTCACATGAGTCACAAGACAAATCCCCTTCTTCATCTTCATGATCACGAATCACAGCACTTCAAATTTTTTTGTGTCCAACTTACCAAGCAGGACAATCACAGCTATGTTTGTACCCAGTCACGATGATGGTGGTGCTGAATACTGCAGGTAAAGCAGACCATCCTAGTGCAGTGTAACACAGTGTACCATTGAGGTTGCTGATGCAGTTATGGAAAAAGAATTTCCAAGTGGGTACAACTCTAGCATTGAGGA
Source organism: Neoceratodus forsteri (assembly GCA_016271365.2). Classification (NCBI taxonomy): domain Eukaryota; kingdom Metazoa; phylum Chordata; order Ceratodontiformes; family Ceratodontidae; genus Neoceratodus; species Neoceratodus forsteri. The sequence continues at coordinate 174,473,954 of CM057457.1, read as the reverse complement.
TTGTACGGGCTGCTTTCCTCTTTTTTTGTTTCCCTTGTTTTCCACTTGTGTAAAGTATTTAACAGTGGTGAAATACAGGCCAAATGATGGATATAACAAAAGACAGGAACAGCTCCACGGGATACTGATACTGAATGGGATACTGGAATAAACTCAGAATAATTTCTTCTTCATCTGTTTGCAAGTAGCATTGAGGTATTGTGGACTGTCGGTATGTTCACATCTGAAGGCGAACAACATTTTGGATACACTGAAGACCTGGACAGAAGACAAAAACGATATTGAAAATTGCTTTCCAAATGACTCATGCAACCCCACCCCCCCAAAAAAATACTTACCTTTCATGGATTGACATTGTTTGTACAGCTGCTTTCAACAATCAGACACATGTGGAACACATGTGCAATGGCAACATGGTTTCATCACCATGGTTGTGAATCTGTGTGCTGTAACCTGAGAATGTAAAAGAAAAGAACAGTAATGAGAAATGCTTATAATTCACTCACTCACAGCAGTACCTACCCCTCCCCCTGGAAAAAGTAAAATTTTACAGTACCACGTTAGATGGCATCACACGTGCATGTCATGTGAATTTGACCAAGGCCAATGCACCCTTGAAGAGGAAACATTCAATATATATGATGATGATACCCTGCAAAGGATAATATGATGGACTGCTCAGTGCTTACAACAAAAAACAAGATCCGATACAAATTAAATGTCAGTGTCTCATGACAGTTTTTCATGTGGTTATTCTTCATCGGGACTTTTCATGACATTTAAACAGCAGCAGCAGGCACCAGCAAGCCATTTTCTCACTTGGGACACTTACACAGAGTTTAGTTCTAGGTGCATGCTTTTAGCAGTGCGTCAAGAAATACTTGTGACTTTTCTGAACAGTTTCTTGTGATTATTCTTCATCTGGACTTTTCATGATTTAATTTTTTTTTGGGGGGGGCTGTAATTGTATGTGACGGTAGTGTATTCTGATTGTAGTTTCTCGTCACAGGTAAATGATTACACTTAACACACTGTGACACCTTTCTGGACTTGTATTAATTTTCATCTGTGTTTTTCATGAGAAGAAAAGAAAGGGCCAAAACCATCAGCAACAAGTGTCATCACAATGCAATAATGTCACTTAGCGCACTGTGACACACTTCTGGACTGGTATTAATTTTCTTCTGGGCTTTTCATGAAATTATAACGGGGACATTTAAACGCAAAAAGCATATTGTTGGGGGGCTTGCTAGGTGGTGTTATGGTATTGTGAATATTGCCCTGGTGCTTTAACTACATGTTCAGAAAAGGAACAAGTATTTTCATGGTTATTAGTTCGTTTAGTTTATTTTTTACATGACTGATGGTTGTGAAAATGGCAGGTGCTGCATGCTTTCATTACAAGGGAAACTGTCCTGCCACTATGCATGATGCAATAAAAGTGGCTGGTATGCATGAAGCAATAAAAGTGGCTGGAAGATGGTGTTTTGGCAACACAATTTAAAATCAAAGTAATGCACACACTGTCCGCCAACTGGTTGGCAAACACATTACTTATTACATTAAATAAAGTAATGAGTAATAACCTAAACATTGTTTATTTAGGAAAGCATAATGGTGTGTGTGTGTGGGGGGGGGGCATTCGTGATAGGGTGGGGAATGGGATTTACCATTATGAGGGACAACAAATACCAGATTAAGAAAAGTTACAATACAAAGAAAACATGAATAGAACATGAATGTCATACTATATTCTGTAAGAAAATAGAAATATCTATTAAAACATCTATGAAAAGCAGAGATGAGCTTTTTGGGGTGGAAATTTTCTTAATCCTCTATTTCTTGCACCTCATAATGGTAAATCCCATTGTGATTGGTAGACCATCCATAGCACTCCAGATGTTGCATTATGGGTTTTAGCCACCTTATAGGCTAGTTGATGTACATGACTCTTAGGATCACATTTCTTGTATATCTGGGTCCCAGAAGCCCCTGTTCTCCAGTTCAAATCGTGCATCTGATCAGGCTACTAGCACACCAGGAGTCCCTTTCATTCTACTTTAGGAAGGTAGGCCTACATCCTTCAAAATGTAATTAGAGTGTATATCTGTTACTGTGATGCAATGGGTTTGGGGTATTAATCCCAAGTTCTTATTATTCTTAAATAAATGCCTAATAAAAATGCATTAATTAAGAGAAAGGGAGCCCCTGTCTTGGGTGCTGTTTATTTAATTTACTTAATAAGCCTGCAAGCATGGTCAGTTGTTAGGTTGCTTGTTGCAGGGGATGATTTTAGGGGCCAATGCAGCATTTATATGATCTAGCTGCACTGCTGTTTATGTATGCATTGCCTTACAAAATTGTCCTGCTTAATGAGCTGACCTCCTGCGTTTGTTTGAGGGGAGAAACTATCACCTAATTTTTCAAATTGCCCTTTTTTTAAACAGTTTGGGCTGATTCCATTGTTTGAGTTTGAGAGATCATGCGGTCTACAGCTGAGGCCCTTTTTTTTCCTCGTCTTGATCACTCGCTCCAAAAAGCATTGCAAGTACAGAGAAAAAGCTTTTTTCTCTTCAGAACTCCTCTCTGGTTGTCAGTAAGAGGGATTGTTTTCAGTTGGATTCCCTTTTCAACGCACAAGGTTAACAGCCATTTTGGCCCTAATGCTGAACACCGTGAGGCAACCCCCACTGAGTGGCACCCCCCCTCGCTCACTTGATCTTCTCACTACCCGCTGATCAGAGATTCGGCACCTGCCTCCTGCTGTGCTATTCCTAAGGGAAAGAGGAGTGCAACTTAATCAAGAAGGAATTAAATTACAAAAGAATTGTTCTACAACAAACTCTATGCAGGCTCCTCTATGCTCTCCACATGGCCACTCAGTTAGGCAGTGGCCTACTACCCAGAGTCATACCTCTGGCATGGGAGCCTAGCGGGGGGGGGAATTACCACACTTATTTCTTACTGAAGGGACACAGAACAAGTTTATACTGGATGCTGCTAAGAGTGTCCTTTATCCAAGCTGGACTAATGAAGGACACCTGTCTGGGCAACTGGTACAGTCACAGTCCTACGAATCTAGCCCCCCCAATTACTACTCATCCACACAGCTCTTCCATCCTCAGTGGAGATATGTGAATCTAATTTGAGGCGAACTCTACTTCTCCTTATTTTTGGAGATATGTTTTGTCACAGAAGCAGGTCTAGCCTACAGTGCCCTCCTTCTCCACCTCCAACTACTAGCACTTGGGATCCCTTTCCATAGTGACCCCATCAGCCTCCTTATTTCATTGAGTCCCTCTCCAGACCATCTCCAAGCACTTTGGGGTCCCTCTCCATAGCGACCACCACAGTCTACTTCATTCTCTTTTTGGGTCCCTCTCTCTATAGCAACCCTCCATATCATCTGCTGGGGCCCTTCCTACAGTGTTCCTTCTGGCCTCCATCTATGATGCATTCCCCCCATGCTAGCACCCCATGGCTACCTTACTTTGCACAGAGGGCTAACATTATGAGGAAGGTGCCTTGCACACTTGATCACTGCAAACAAATACTGCGGTTAAGCACTGTCTATGGGGCATCCACTGATTTGAAGACCCATTGCTACCCTGTCCTAACACTACCCCTCCCTTCCTCTCTTATAGATGGTCAAGGCTAAGAAGTGCACGTCCTGCAGTGCAACCCTGATGCCACACCTCCTTGGCCCACCATACCTCACCTGCATCCAGAATGATGACAACCTGTCACTGGAGCAAACTGCAATCATGGGTTCCAGCAATCTAAGGCCCAGCAGCTCTACTTGGCTGGATCCATGGGCTATTCTACTTCAGAACCAACAGGCCATGGTAGCTGTGATGGAGAGCCAACAGAATTTTATGTTGAAGATAATGGTGAGATTAGAATCCCTCACCCAGCACAAGGTTCCCACCATATCTCCTCCAGAACTAGAAAATGCAGGGGGGGGGGCCACTGGGGACCATACGGACCCAATCCAACCATCCCTAGACAACCTTAATTCAGATTCCAGAGAAGACAGCAGGGACAAAGAGAAGCCAGATGAGGAGGATGGGGCAGCATCCGATGAAGGGGAAATGGAACCACAGTCTGTGCCAACCCTCACTTCAAAACTATGCTCATTCGACATGATCCCAGGCCTGATGAGGATAGTCAAGGCCACTATGGGGTTCAAAGTCAAGGAGGACAAAATAGAGTTGAAGCTAGACCCCATGATTCAGCAAAAGGCAACCACTAGGGAGACTTTCCCTGTCTGCCCAGTGATTGACGATATTTTCAGCAAACAGTGGCAATCCACAGACCCTGGCAGAATGTCAAACAAGAGAAACTTGGAATGCATGTATCCAGATCAGGAGGACAAGGCCAGCAACTGGTATGCAGCCCCTTCGATTGACCCTCAGGTGTCGGCACTCAGCAAGAAAACTACTGCCATGTGGAACCATAACTTTAAAGGATCCTACAGACAAGAAGATGGAGGATATGTTAAAAAAGGTCTTTGAAATTGAGGGAAAGGCTGCTAAAGCATCCACTACTACCATTTACACCGCACATGTGCCCAGATTTGCTGGCTTGAGGAGCTACTTGAGCAGGCAAACCCCAAAACCAGAGAGGCTGAACTATTAGAGTGCACACTGGATGCTGCTAAGTATCTGGCAGACATGGCGGTGGATATTCTGAAACTCAATGCCAGGGCCACAGCTATCAATAACCATGCTAGAAGAGCTTTGTGGCTTAAATTATGGGAAGCTGACAATGAATCCAAGACACTGCTGCAAAACTTGTCAATGAAGGGCAAGCATGTATTTGGGGAGGGCTTACAGGAATTTCTAAAACAGAAGGATGAGGGTAAAGACCTACTCAAAAACAAATACAGACACACCTACTTACCCTCTGGCAGATGGAGGCCTTGGGGGAAACAAGTTTCAGCAAACATGCAGGGGCAATCATTATCAGAGCAGCTCCCTTCTAGGCAGAGAAGCACAAGGAGGATACCTCAATTCCTTCACCCATAACTACCAGCCTTCCTCATTAAGATCCCGTGGATCCAGGTTCAGAGGAAGAGGGAACAGAGGCAAGCAGTAATGACTACATTGCCAGAGCACCACACAAGCAGGAGCGGTGCCCCCCAGTGAGAAAAAGATTGATGCTTTTCAGACACCAGTGGTACAACACAATCACAGACAGATGGGTTCTAGAGGTGGTGGTGTTGAGAGGTTATTCCATAGAACTATCCCAATCTCCAGTCCACACAGATTTATAAGTTTTCCCCATTGCCAAAAAGAAGGTGACAGCTCATCAGGTCCAACAAATCCTGTTGGATCTGATGCAGAACAGAGCTATACAGATTGTCCTTCCTCACGAACAGGGACAGGGAGTGCACTTAGTCTTTTTCCTCATGCCCAAGAAAACAGGGGAACTTCACCCCATTCTGAACCTAGAGCACCTCGATCAACACGTTGTTATCCAAAGGTTCAAAATGGAGACCCTAAAGTTGACCCTACGCAGTATCTGGGTAGGTGACTATCTTACATCCATAGATTTGAAGGATGCCTACCTTCACATACATATCAGAAAAAAGCAGACAATACCTCCATTTCCACATCCTCAGCCAGCATTTCCAATATCAGGCCATGCCCTTCGGTCTTACCTCAGCACCAAGAGTATTTACCAAGGTGTCAGTGGTACTGGTGGCCAGACTCAGAGAACAAGGACTGGATATAATTCCCTACTTGGACAACTGGCTGATCTGGTCTTGTTCCAAGGAGCACTCACAACAAGACACCCAGTTGGCACTGAGGTCACTCGCGGACCACAGCTGGGTAGTGAAAGAGTCCAAGAGCCACCTGATACCAATGCAACAGATAGAACACTTGGAGCAGAAATCAACATGACACTAGGATGGGCAAAACCATCCTGGAAAAGGGTGGACAACCTAATAAACCTATCTCATCACCTGAAAGCTTGCCACCGGCTGACCATGGGCCAAATAGCCCAGTTATTAGGTTGCATGGCATTCTGCATCAACCTGATCCCTTGGACCAGGTGGCACATGAGACCCCTACTGAATTATATACTAACTCAGGGATCTCCAAATGAACACAACCTGCAGGTCATAATTAAGCTACCACTCTCAGTGAGATGGTCATTAGCCTAGTGGACAGTGAGCTCAAACCTCACATGAGCAGTCCCACTAGAGGCAACTTACAACACTTCCATTGAAACTGATGCCAGTCTATTAGGCTGGGAAGCATACTCCGGTGAACTATCCGTGCAGGGCCAGTGGACAACCTCAGAGGCAAGGTTGTCCATCAACATCCTATAAATGAGGGCAGTATTCCATGCCCTCAGGGCATTCAGGTCCTCCATTTCAGGTCAATCAATTTTGATCCGTTCCAACAATCAGGTCATGGTGGCATACATTGCCAAGCAAGGGGGCACCAGGAGCAGAGCTATGCAGTGAGAGGTGACGAAGGTCCTGGACTGGGCCCAGTTCAACCTCACACACATCAGTGCAGTCCATCTCATGGGCAGGCTCAACGTACAAGTTGATTGGCTCAGCCGACAGCAGGTACACCCAGGGAAGGGGCACCTCCACCCCAGCCTCTTTCAACTGATTCAGGATGCTTGGGAACCCATCTCTATGGATCTCATGGCCATAGTGGAGAACACGCAGGTCAGCAGATTCTTCTTAAGGTACAGGGAAACCCACTCACAGGGAATTGATGCCCTGTCACAACCTTGGTCTCAGGATTGGGCGTACTTCTTCCCTCTGTTCCCATTATGCCCCCAAGTACTATCCAAGAACCAGATATTACAACAAACCATCATCCTAGTGGCACCTTATGGGCCATAGAGAGCCTGGTTCTCAATGGTAATAGCCATAGCCATGGACACTGCAGGTTACCCTACCAATTAGACATGCTAACACACAGACCCGTGGTCCACCCCGCACCAGGGATGTTGAAATTCACAGTCTGTCTCCTGAGAGGGAAGAGACTGATGAGAGTGGGCTATCACAAATCAGTTATTTCCACAATGCTGCAGTCCGGATGTTTCTCCACCACCTCTACCAATGGTAGACAATGGTTTGTATTCATGAAGTGGTTTCGAGAAAAGGGCATGGATCCCGAGTGGGCAAACATGTCTACCATTCTTCTGTCCCTTCAGCAGGGAGTAGACAAGGGATTGGCCCACTCCTCTCTCAGGGTACAGCTATCTGCAATCAGACCAGCCATTGGGCCTGTAGGCGGGCACAGCCTAGGAGCACACCCAGATGCAGTACATTTCCTCAAAGTAGTTGAAGAACTTCAACCGAGAGTCAGACCCTTAGATCTGTTGTTGGTATTAGATTCCCTCAGCTCAGCCCCTTTCAAGCCATTACATGAGGTAGATCTGTTCCGGGCCAGTCTTAAGACCTGCTTCCATGTGGCCATCTGCTCCACCTAGAGGATTGGTGAGCTGGGGGCACTGTCATGCACAGAATCCTACACTGTGTTCACTCCCGAAGGAGTACACCTGTGCACTGTGCCAGTCTTCCAACTGAAGGTCGCATCAACATTCCATAAAGAACAACCCATTGAATTGCCAACTTTTTCAGGGGACACACACCTCAGTGATAAGCTTGTCCCACACCACTTAGATGTAGGGGTTGCCCTGTCCACATACATCTCTAGAACACAGCCTTTACACAAGACAGAAAGATTATTCATTATCACAAAAGGACATTGACAGGGTAGAGCAGCACCTAAAACCACCATTGCTGGCTGGCTCAAGAGAACGATTCAGGAGTCTTACAAGGCAAAGCATCTGATGCCCCCAGAGAGTATTAGGGCTCATTCTCCGAGAGCAGTGTCTACCTCCTGAGCAGAGAGAGGCAACGTGCCTTCAGAAGACATCTGCAAGGCAGCAACCTGGACTTCCATCCATACCTCTGCCAGACATTACAGACTGGATCTCTTATTCAAGTTACAGCTCACCTTCACCACTCACTGTCTCATAGCTGCCAGCGCTTCCTTTCACTCCTAGACTGCTCTGCCTCCCTCCCTAGGGTACAGTACTGCTGATTATACCATGGACCTCGGACACCGACCAATGAGAACGGTAGGCTGGCACCTTACCTCCGTTGTAAATCCTCTGATAATCACCGCAAAAGGTGCCAGCCAGCCGCATAGTAAAAAAAATAAATCCGACCCTGAAACCACAAAATTTAAGCCGCCATATTGAATCCTGCTTAACTAGCGTCTCACACAAGCGACCGGGAAATTTAAACACAGTTCACCACTTTGCAGTACATAACTAAATTTAAATAAAGTATTTGGCGATTATTTCTTACACATAAACACGTCTAATGAATTCACCTCATAAAAATTGTTTGCCATCTACTTGGCTCCATTGCTACTTCCTCGTGCAGCCCTCTGTCTCTGAATCCCTGCTTTCAGACACGAAAATGTGACCACCAGTACACTGCATTACTCAGTTACAGACTGTGGCCTGACCCTCGTCACTGACTAAAGGAAGATAACGATTAAATGCTTTGGCGAAGTATTAGCCACCGCTTTTCTTCCAATGTCCTGAGATCAGTTCCCAGTAAGTTACATTATTGCTCACTACACTTCGTGATTACAAGGAGAATAGTTCTAACTCAAGGGAAGGGATGCAGTAGCACTGCCAGGTAACTCGTAACTGTGTATGTAGACAAGGTGGCAGCAGATGAATACACGTTGTGCCAGCCTCCTTACTCACCAGACAGGCTGGGCGCTCTCAGGCCGAATGTCTCCCCAATAGCTTGCCACCCGCAGCGGGGGAATGTCTACACTTCTCTGTGTGGCTCCACAGAAAAAAAAAAAACATGAAGCGAGAGTCTGTTACAGCAATTAACCGTTCCTCTTCTAGACTTCTAGTAACAGAGCTCTCTCTCTCGCTACACTGCAGTGATGAACATCATTCTGAAAACCCTGTATTCTCCTCCAGCTCAGCAGCCATAGCAACACCCTAGCAACCAAGCACAACTCAAAGAACCAAGGACTATTTTTGTAGCGGACTAACAAATACAATAAAATAACATAAAAGACACAAAAAACATATTTTATTTTATTATTTTGTATCTCAAAAAATATACCATGGTATAATCGCAATAAGCCACTTGGGGGTGTGGGTTATCGGAGGGATTCCGCGGATGTAATAGTTTACCCACTCGGCTGCGCCTCATGGGCAAACCACGCCAACCGTGGTAAATCCCCCGATAACCCACACCCTCTCATGGCTTATTGCTTAATTATCTACCGATGATGTAATGTCTGGAGTGCCATGGATGGTCGACCAATCATAGTGGGTGTTTACTCACCTAGTAAAGGTGACTGTGTTGGTTGACATCCATGGCAATCCACGGCCCTCCTATCAGAGCACTCAGAATGACAAGGAATAAAGTTAAACATATTAAGTTACTTGAGGGGGAATGTTTTTACATCTCGCTAAATACATCCAGAATGTCTGACATCGAGCAGTTATATGGTTGAATTAGAGTGTATTAATACATATATAAAAAATGGCCTCTAGGCCACCCGCAGATATTGTTTCACAGTTTCTTCTTTTATTATAATTGTTAGTGGTATTTTGTGGCATTACTAACCTTGATTTCAGCTATGGAAGACTTCAACTGGAGAACATGGGCTTCTGGGACCTGGATATACAAGAAATTTGATCCTAAGAGTTATGTGCATTAACTACCCTATCAGATGGGCTAAAATCCATGATGTAATGTCTGGAGTGCCATGGATGTCAACCAACAGAATCACCTTAACCAGGTGAATAAAGACCCATTACGCACCTACCACAAATGTCCCCCACACACACACTCACATGCCATTATGCTTTACACAATAACTATTTAGTGGTTCACTCATTACTTTGTTTTATGTAATAATAAGTAATGTGGACACCAACTGTGCATCCACTGCATATTTTCATTTCAGTTTAAATTGTGCTGCTAAAAAGCCATCTTCAAGACACCTTTATTGCAGCATGCATAATGGCAGGACAGTTTCAGCTGTAATGAAAGCGTGCAGCATCCACTATTTGACAACCATCACTCATGTTAAAAATAAGGTACATTAACTAATAACTGTGGAAGATAACAGACAAATCATTGGCTGAACAGAAATGTCATACAGTGGTTCAACAGGTAGTACACTCGCCTCTGAGGCCAGGAGATCAGAAGGCTGTGGGTTTTATCCCCACACCAGGCACTTGGGTTAATATCCCAATACTGACACTGTAGTGCAGCATGACAGGGGTGCTGCACTCCTGCAGTGCTGTCTTTCAGATGAGACGTTAAACCGAGGTCCCATTTACCTGCGGTAGTTCAGGTGGATATTAAAGATCCCATGGCACTTCTCGAAAAGAGTAGGGGAATTTTTTATTATAAACTTCAAAAATTAAACAAGTACATTCAGTGTGAACTCACACAAAAAGAAGCTACAAATCATACAAAAATCAAATAAGTATTAAAGTCATATCTTGTCTGAAAATAAATTAATAATAACCTAAAACATATCCTAATACATAAAAAGATCCCCCCATCTCCACTAAAGGAGTAGGGTAATTTTTTATTCAAAACTTAAAACAAAATATACAGAATTGTTTAACTACATACAAAATCAGAAGGAAAGAAATCAAAAACATAAATAAATATTACAGCATAAATGTAATAAAAACTAAAAATAAAATAAAATAAAATAACAGCATAAATAAGTATTACAGCATACAGAATGCATAACCATAAAGAACCCATAATAATACAGAACCCCCATACCAACCCTGCTAAAATAACAGGAAATCATGTAATAGTGTATAGTCAGGTGTTGTTCTGTATAGAAATCAGAGCCTTTCCAAATGTTGTTGTACCACAGTTCAAAAGGTCATGGAATGTGATTGTAGTACACTGTGGTACAACAATGTTTTGAAAAGCTCTAGAGGTTCTATCAGAACGAAAAACTGCCCACGAGCCCTCCTGGCAGCAGCAACAGCAGCATCAACGAAACAGACTACAGCATTGGCGGCAAGATCTTCCAAACCGGTGATGCGAACATGAGCAGAAAACTGCAGGTACATCAAAATTAGAAGCAGGATCAACCAGATATTAAAAATAACTTGCAAGTAATCGCTTCCTCTGAGCCGACGTCTTCTCGCTAACCGAGGCATACCGCGCCATGGTTTTTTTGTTGAAAATCCCTCCCACATCCCATTGACAGCCAATAGAAGGCTACGCGATAAACGTAAGGATGTCTGCTCCCTAGCAACCACACATGTAAACCTAGTAACCAACCCCAACTCCCAGAACACGACAGAACAGCGCAGCAGCGAGTCAAAAACTGTCCCTCTACTCAGAAGAAAAAAGCGAGCAGTTTAATCTTTATCTGTCACTGTACAGAATTTAAATAAATTTATTTGCCTGCTACATTCTGCCTCATTCTGTCATTAATTTGTAGGTATGTGAAATTGTTTAGTGAGCATCTCGTTTAGCGCCATATATATTTTTTGCTTGTAACCCCGCCCACACTGCAAATCTCCTAGCAACCACACCAAGGTTCTAGCAGCCAGTACGGGCGAAGACGATCAAATAATTTTAAATGAAAACTGTTTTCTTTAGAATAACTGATTACTATACACTATAAGATGATTGATGTGCATTCATGCACAACTAGAGACTGGGTTCTGATTCTTAGGGGACCTCTCAGCTTCGCTTCTCCTCGAGGTTGTCTGGAATCAGAACCTCTGAGGACAACATACTGGCTGTGCACAGTTGCCCATCCAGTATTCTCTATATATTGAAATCTGAACCAAATCATAACAAAGGGAACACAAAGCAATTGGTCATCAAGCAGAGTAATAAAAGGAAAGAAACAACAGACAGGAATAAGTGTTAATTCATACAACAACCTATAACAGAAAAAAGGAAACAGCATGACCCACACCTCCCAGTCCCCCCTATAAGAGGTTGTCCCTCATAGAAAGCCAAAACATGAATAATAAAAACCTCCTCCCAACAATACCATTGAGAAAAATAATAATCTTCTACTAAAATATTTGAATCCTTTACTACTACTTCCCAAAAGGAACAGAAAAGCCCTAAACACTACTTTAGCAAAAAGGAATGACTATGAAAAGGAAAGAAAGGTTTCCTAAAGAAATCCCTAACCTGTATCGAGCCAAGTCATCTTCTGCCACCAAAGTTTATAAAGGTCTGGGTGCAGTCTCCTCCTTTCCAGCATCCACCACCATAGCACTTCCTTTCTACTGTTAAATAAAATTTGGTTTTCAGTTTTCAACAGCTTCTGAAGCGTAAGGCTACAACGAGCCTGCCAAAGCTGAAAGCTAATAAATCCCATCAAAAGTCTAATTGTGACAGAGTCATAAACTACCCATGAACAAGGAAGTACCCCTTCTGTCCATATAGCTGATGACTGACCTTGGAAAGGATTCAGTGGCCAGGTAGAATGGAATTTAGGCCAAAAGGGCACAACAAAGGGACAATTGAAAAAAAAAATGTTGCAAAGTTTCAAGCACTCCCGAACAAGTCTCTTCCCTGGGGCAAAATCTCTCTGATAATTCCTTATCCTTCAGGTTTCCCTTCACCCCCAACTTTTTATGCATACAAAGCCATAACAAACTCCCACATATACTTAGGGACTCTTTTACTAACCAAAAACTGCACCTTGGAATGTGGTCAGCAATGAGCAAGTCATGAAACCATGGATCTGCATAAAAAAAATCCTGTAACACACAATTATAAAATTGTTTACGAGATTGTGAACAGAGAGATCTTTTGACAATGTGCCGGGTCTTTAATTTCCCAAACATCCCCTGAAAGTGACTAGAGAAAGTAGACAGCCTTGTTTGACAAGGTAAAAATGCAGAAGGGTCCAGTTTTTCCAGAAGCAGACCTATACCATCTGCCACCCACGGGGTCCATATCTTGCTTTCCCCTTTTAACAGCAGAATCAAATTATAAAAAATAAAGGTAACATGAAGAAACACCACTGGATTCAACATCCCCAAACCACCTTCACCAACAGGTAAATACGTGATGCCCCTCTTCACCGGATTCAACCTACTCCCCCATAAACAAAGAAAAAACATGCCATAAAGATATGCCTCCAAAGAATGTGGGGGGGGATAAACTACTGCCAAAAATAAAAAATATGGCAATAAAAAAGTCTTAATGAGATAGACCCATTTAGCTTTCATCATCTGTCCCTTATACCAGAGAGCCACCCTGTCTCGAGCCACCAATAACTGCCTTTCCCAATTATATCTATGAGCATCAGCACCCCCAAAGTAGATACCAAGAATCCTTCAACATTCTAAATCTACAGGCATGTTCCAAATCAAGGCTACATCAGCAGCATCATTGCCTAATGGTAGGGTCACACTTTTCAACTTATTAATTGAGGATCCAGAAATGTCAGAGAAGGCCTGTAATATTAAATGAGCTTCTGTTGCAGAAAAACTATCAGCTAAAACCAAGACTAAATCATCTGCATAAGTGACTGAAACAATCTGCATATCTTCACAACCCACAGACAGACCTGTAATGTTTTCTGACATGTTGAGGGCATGCAATAAGAGGCATTAAGGGGAATGGGACAGGAATCAGGGGTTGAGGAACAGTGGGCAGTATTTAAAATGGGGATTATAAGAACAACAGAATTATGCATTAAGCAGGTTAGCAAGAGGAAAAGGAAGAGGAGACCATTATGGTTTTCCAAAGAGGTAGCAAAAAAAGTGAAAGCCAAAAAGATAGCATTCAGGCAATACAAAAAGACACAGGCAGAAGGGGATAGGAGAAGTACCAGGAGAAACAAAGGAGGCAGGAAGTCAGTAAGGGAAGCCAAAGCTCAGACAGAAGAACACATTGCAAAATCAGTGGTTAAAGGGGACAAACCTTTACAGGTCAACATAAGAAAAGAAAGACAAAGGAGGGAGAGTGAGACTGAAGGGGAGGATGGGGTGTGTGGAGGATGACAACAGTAAAGCTGACATATTGAACAGGTATTTCTGCTCAGTCTTTACTGAGGAAGAGGGGGGTAATGGGTCTGAAGGGAGTACAAGGGGTGAGAATGGTGCAGAAATGGACACAAGTCCCTTTACACGAGAAAGGGTCCTGAAGGAACTGGAAGTAATAAGTGTTGACAAAGCAATGGGGCCAGATGGGGTGCACCCCAGGGTCCTTAAAGAACTAAGAGAGGTGGTGGCTGAACCTCTGGCTATCCTGTTTAGCCAATCACTGGAAACAGGGTAGGTACCCAAAGACTGGAGGACAGCAGATGTAGTCCCTTATACAAAAGCGGGAACAAAGAGGAAGCAGGGAACTACAGACCAGTCAGCCTCACCGGTAGTGGGAAAGATCATGGAAGCACTTTGAAGGAGAGATTGGTGGAACATCTGGTTGTCAATGGACTACAGGACCCAAGGCAGCATGGTTTCACCAGGGGAGGTCATGTCAGACCAATCTCATTGAATTTTTGACTGGGTGACTAGGGAGATGGATCAGGAGAGGCAGTGGACATGGCCTATCTGGACTTCAGCAAGGCCTTTGACACTGTGCCAATAGAAGACTATTACACAAACTGGGGAATATGGGTGTGGGCAGGACAGTAGTGTGGTGGGTAGGTAACTGGCTGGGTGGCAGGACACAGAGGGTGGTGGTAAATAGCTGTCACTCCACAGAGGAAGAGTGACCAGTGGGTACCACAGGGATCAGTGCTGGGACCGGTCCTATTCAACATCTTCATCAGTGACAGTGCGAGGATCTAGAAGGCAGAATTTCACTGTTCGCTGATGACACAAAGCTCTGTAATAGAGTAGACACACCAGAGGGTGTAGACAGAATGAGAAGGACCTGCAGAAACTTGAAGAATGGTCAAGGGTTTGGCAGTTGAAATTCAATGCAAAGAAGTGCAAGATAATGCATATGGGGCACAAAACCCAGGCACAATATATCAGTTGGGGGTGAGGATATAGCATGCACCGAGCAGGAAAGGGATCTTGGGGTTGTTCATCTCTGATGACCTCAAGGTAGGGAAACAGTGTGACAAGGCATCAGGTAAAGCAAATAGGATGCTGTGATGTATAGGCAGGGGCATCACCAGCAGGAAAAGGGAGGTCATAATTCCGCTATACAAGACACTAGTGAGGCCTCACCTGGAGTACAGCGTACCGTTCTGGAGACCATACCTATGTAAGGACATAGACAGGGTAGAGAAGGTCAGAGGAGGGCAACAAAGATGGTGCATGGATTGCATCACAAGTCCTATGAAGACAGGTTGAAGGAACTGAACATGTACTCCTGGAGGAGAGGAGGGAGAGAGGATATGAGACAAACAAGTATCTTACAGGGAGAAACAGAGTGCAGGAAAACACTATTTTTAAGTGAAAAGATGTTCCAGGACTAGAGGGCATGGGATGAAGTTGAGGAGGACAATTCAGAGGAAACATGAGAAAGAATTTCTTCACAGAACGGGTGGTGGGCAAGTGGAACACCCTGCCAGAGGAAGTGGTGGGAGCTGAAACAATCATGGGATTTAAGAATGCATGGGATAGACATAAAGGAATTCTAGAGGTCAGGGGTAAGGGGAAACAGACTTCTGGGAAAACGAACTGAACTTACAAGCTCAAATGGGCAGACTGGGTGGGCCATAGGCCCTTATCTGCTGACACTGTCTATGTATCTATGTATCTATGTATCTATGTCCAAAGAAAGCACATAAAGCAAAGGGCTGAGTGGCACCCCTGCCTAATGCCCCGATATACCAAGACCTTCTGCCCTAGCCAGCCATTAACACTGGGCAACAAACTAATACCCCATGGCATGTTTGCAACCAACTTATAAATTGCAAAGGAAATCCATAACTTCTCAAGGTCTCCCACAAGTATACATATTCAACCTAATCAAAGGCATTCGTTTGATCAAGGCAGACCAGATGACCAAAGATTTCTGGTGAAACCCCCTTATGTAAAATCTCCCTGAGAAGAATCAGGGCATCCTGAACTCTCCTATTTGGAACACCACTAAATGGAGAGGGATGTAACAAAGTATCCAAGACTACCCGTAAACGATTACAGAAAACCTTCATCAAGATTTTATAGTCTGTATTGAGCACAGACAAAGGCCTCTAATTATCCAAATTTCCCCTATCACCTTTGTTGTTAAAAATTAATAACAACATACCTTGTAACATACTCTCAGGGAGATTACCAGATTGTAAGCCAACATTTAAGACCTCACAAAATTCTACCCCCACCACTTCCCAGATCACCCTATAAACATCATGATGGAGCCCATCAGAACCAGGAGCAATCCCTGTTTTCAAGGACCAAATCACAGATTTGAGTTCATCCAGCGAAATGGGTTCAATTAAATCATCCTGTAAGTCAGGAGCCAAGGTAAGTAATTGCCTACAAGACAACCAACCACATATGGAAGCCTGCAGAAGAGATTTACCCATGAAAGAGTCAGAAGCATAAGTATGAATTGCAACCAAAATACTGTCATGAGTCAATGCTTGCTCTCCCCCTTCAGTATTCAAATACGTCATTCCACTCGATTCCCTCAGAAGCCTTATAAATTCAAATGATATGGTGTCTCTTTTTTCCCCCAAAATCCCCATACTTATGCTTCCATTCCATATCCTACAAAACCCGTGACTGCAACTGAGACAGTTCTGCCTTCAACCCTTTAATCTTGTTGCAACACTCAGACCCCATATGCTGACAGAAAGTGGACCAGAAATGAAGTCGACCCCTTTAATAACTAAGTTCATCATGTCGAAGCCTGACATTAATTCTACCCATCATCTGAAAATATCTCTTGATTTCATTTTTTGTATCCACCCACCAGTCATTTAAGATATCATACAGAAAAAACATGGACTGGCATGCCACCAAAAGAGAACGTAACCCTTCTGCTTCACAAGGGATATCTGGCAAGGTGATATTTAACTTCCAAATCCCAGGACCCCTCTGGGCCACAGGTACATCACATAAGGCAAGCTTAAGTAACCTATGATCAGACATAGCCACCTCTTGCAGGAATTTTGACTGTACAGCAACCCCTGAAGAAAGAAATAATCATTCCTAGACACCCTGGGACCACAAAAGTATGTATTACCAGATCCTCCAATATTAGGACCAAAAGCGTCAACTAAACCAACTTCAGCAATCAACTAAGCCAAACAAGCCACATCACAGTAAACCTTTTCCCCAAAGCAGCAGATACCTGGAGGGTAAGGAACAATTAAAATCACCCCCCAAAATAACCGGATAAGGAGCGCATAGAAAGTGGGAAAGTGGTAAAGTGATTTAAAGACCTACCCTATCAAATTTATTTTGTGGAGCATTTATATTTAATAAACGGAAAGGCAGGGAACCCCACTTAATATCTAAAACCAAGGCTCTACCTCCCAAGACCTCAAAGTGATGAGCCACCTGAATGTGTGAAAGAAAAAAACAAATCCCAACCCCACTACATAAATCCTTCCCTTGTGACCAAAAGCTGTCTCCCCATATCCAACCACTAGTAGCAGCAATGAATTCCTCATTAGAATGTAAGCAGACATCCTGAAAAAAAAAAAACAGTCTAAATTCTCATGAACAAACTGAGAAAAAGTGTTTTTACACTTAGCAGGTGTTTTAATGTTGATTGCATTCAAGGATGCCACCCGAAAGTGAAATGGAGCCATAAGTCACGTGAAGATAGAAATCACTTCACTTTGCTGGAGCCCCTAGGCACCCTCCTGCTCTTAGAATCCTGAGGCCTTGTTTCTGCATGTTCTTCTGAAGGTACCAGAGACTCAGGCTGAGAAGGTGTCACAGTAGGCAGAACCAACTCAGACATAGTCACTGAATCAACCAACAAAACATCATAAATATTAGGGTCTGCCAGGGGAGGGACTGAGGCAGGGATAGTGGATTTCTTTCCTTGTTTACCCTTCCCTTTAAACACTTTTTCTTTCTTACCAACAACCATGGTATAACCCTCATCAGGGGGTGATGGATCCGAGGGCGGGGGAGGGGGCAATTACCATCACCTCCCATGACTCCCATCTCAGGTGCAATATGTGCCACAACTCCAGCTAAAGGAAAAGCATTAGTTGCCAGAGCTGACCCATCATTCAGGGCTTTCCTAGCCAGCTGCAGACCAGTAGAAGAGGCTACATGAGGCATTCCCCCCATGGGAGAGACACCCTGCCAAACTGCCAGTCATATGTAATGATCTTGTACCCCCAAATCAGCTCCAGCTGTGTTCTTAGCAGCCAGGGGACAAGTCTCAAAGGCATGCCCTATCTCATCACAAAGATTGCAGTGGGACATCTGAAAGCAGTGAGCACTAGGGTGACCAGTTTCCCCACAGTGAGTACACTTAAGCACATCACACAAGGTGCTAATATGAGTCTTAGACCCACACTTGACAGACCCTGGGTTGACCTGGGTAGAAGAGGAAACCCGTATCCCTACCCTGAAAAAAACAATTAAGCAGATGTATGAGGTCAGTATCATTAGAATGCAATTTTACTTGAAACTTCCATCCCCCATTCCAGAATCCCTCTGCATCCGATATGGGATCAGGATTGCCTTGAATGTCACATTTCCTGGTTAACCAATTCACAATATCTACGACATTGACCCCTTCTTTCCTAAAAAGGATGGTTATGACATGAAAGGGCTGCTTAGTCAAAGGCAAAACAATGAAATCTGGCCATAAAGGATTTGTTTTTTAAATTCAAATAATGGCACTAAAATGTTTCTAACAAAGCAGGGGAATGAAAGCTGATGTCAAAAATAAACTCTCCTGGGATATGGATCAGTTCATAAACTTCTGAGGGAGAAAACTCCATGCTTTGTTTTAATAGCACCTTCACAACATAAAACTGATCTGTGGGATTATCCCTGTGACCCACATAATGGAGACGAATGGCATTATGCTGTTTTGCACGTTCCACTGGTTGACAAAAATGACTGGAGTAAAAAGGCTTTTCAGGAATGTCAGGAGCCGGCTGCTGTACTGCATCTGCAGTAATATTAGAATCCCCAGTGACCAACCCACCCGGGATAGCATCGGGAAGGGCAGACTCAGGAGTAGGGGAACCATCACCCATTACAGTTTTAGGCATAGGAAGAGCAGTAGAAACAGTGCAAACAGTACTTATCTGGGAACTAGGTCCTTCCTGTGCAACTCCAACAACCTCAGCAGGTTTCCAAGTACCGCCCTTCACAGGGATCCACCCAGCATCCTGTAAAGCCCTTTCCAGTGACCAGGTAGCATCTATGATATCCCCCCAATCCTGTTTTGCAGAACCAACAGTAGAAACAGGCTGCTCAGTGGTCGCAAGAAGCTTACTCGGGTTTGCTGCCTCCAGAGCACCCGGCGAAGTCTCCAAGCGTTTCCACTTCCTGTCATCCTCTTAATCAAATGTTCGACTTCTAGTGCAATCAAGTCACTCACTCTAATGAGTTCCTCCTCCAAACAACGTCGCTCGTCAGCCAAACTCAAAGGCTGTCCTCCATTTACCACTAAGGGACCGCTGACTCGGGCGATGTGCTGGCCACCCATCGGGTGCATTCCAGCCGCCACCTCAGCAGATCCCTCATCTAACATGACTTCCAACACTTCACTTTGCTGGGCCATTGTAGCCCTCTGTTGCAGACCTTCCTCCTCCAAGGTCAGATCCAGAATGACCACTACGTACAGCAACAGAGTCCCCCCACTGACGAGAGTTGGGGAATTTTTCCGGTGTCCTGGCCAAATTTCCCCTCATTCACTAAAAAAAAACAAAAAAAACAAACCACCAACAGCTTAATCTGGTTTAAAGTCAGCTGGTATTCATCTGTATCCCGCTCTTGCCTGAAAACAGACAGGTTTTGTCTAGTGCACTTACCAGGTCAACAAAAACTAAATAAATAAATAAATATCTCTGCTGGTAGAAAAAATAAACATTACCGAAGGAAAAACTGCAAAGCAAAGGAGACAGTTTGGGGTGGGGGGGGGTGGAATGAAAACTTATGATCACTACTGAATATATTATGGGGCTTGTGGGGGCTGTTGCTGGCCACCGACACTCAATCCCTGCAGTAAGTGGATAATTGCTGCAATTTGGCCCTCAGTGTGGGTGAGCTATTGGATGGCACCCTTCACAGCCGTTTTAAGGTCCTCCACCTTCGCCCACAAAACAACTAGGTCTGCCTGTATCACCAGTTGCTGTGATGGGTCATAGTGTACCTGGTCAGCTGTGGCTGTGGGCCCCATTACCTCTGCTGTTTCAATTGAGGAGACCCTGTGATGGCAGTGATGTGCAGGCGGAGGATCACACTGGGCCACAGCTGAAGGAGTGGCTGCTACCTCCTGCAGCTTGGCATCCCACTTTTCTCGGTAGTGGACAACCAAGTGATTCCTTGGCCCACTGGTCCCTAAGTGTTTACCCTTGTGCCCCCACTGGACCAACACACTACACAGCTTGCACCTTACTACAATGGGGTCACCTGGGATGTTCTTAAAAAACTTCCACATGGGAGAACTACATGCAGGACCTGTTACAGGGAGTGGGGGAGGGGCACCAGATACAACAACAGGCTGGGAGGATGCCGCTGCTTAGAGGGGCTACTGCATGCTTCACTTGCAGTGGTGGAGGGGCAACAACCTCCAGCTGCAGTTCTTCAGGAAGCTGTTGAGCCTGCTGCTGCTCCAGCTGAGGCTGCTGCTCCACATGCAACTCTGGTCGGACCCCTGCTGTGGGGCTGTCTGTGGCCACACCAAAAGTAGGCCACTTTAAATGCACTGGGTGGCCAAGGCCACCCCACATTGGTGACCCCCCAGTGCTCACCAGCACTTCCCCCTCCACGATCCACACCAATAACCATGATCCATCACCCAAAAAAAAAAAAGGAAAAAATACTAACTGGACAGATGGACTACATGCAAGACTAACTCAAACAAAACCTGGTTTTAAGAGCAAAAGAAAAATTTAACTAAAAACCCTGCTGCAGAACAGTTTTACACTAAATAACTACTAAAGAAAACAACCAATGCAAAAACAAAGTGACTATAAATGTGTATTCTCTCTCTCTTTCTCGCTCTCTCTATATATATATACATATATATATATCTCACTCTGGAGCTTAGCCTGCAACTTGCTCTTTCGTGTGAAAGTGAAACACTGATTTCCTGTCTGTTTAAGTTTCTCCCTGCATCTTGTGACCTACAAACCTGGAGAGACAGTCAGACATGTGATCTGGGGTCTTTTCGTAACAACTGGGCAAGCAATGTGAGAGGGCAGCAAGGAGGGCTGGGGGAATACTGGGATGCATAGGGAGAGGCATCACCAGTGGAAAACAAGAAGTTATTATCCCTCTGTACAGACAGCTGATGAGACCACATCTGGATTACTGTGTGCAGTTCTGGAGACCCAATCTCCACAAAGACATAGACAGGATGGAAGCTGTCCAGAGGAGGGCAACTAAAATGGTGCAGGGTCTGCCCCGGAAGACATATGAAGAGAGACTTAAGGAGCTTAATATGTATAGTCTCAAGGAAAGGAGGGAGAGGGGGGACATGATAGAAACTTTCAAGTACCTCAAGGGAATCAACAAAGTCCAAGAGGGTAGCATATTTCAAAAAAAGAGGTGTGCAAGAACAAGGGGGCACAATTTGAAGATAGAAGGGGCAGCTCAGAGGTAATTTAAGGAAGTATTTTTTCACAGAGAGGGTTGTGGATGGATGGAACATCCTTCCAGAGGAGGTTGTAGAGTCAAAAACAGTGGTGGAGTTCAAGCATGCATGGGACAGTCATAAGGCAATTCTAGGGGGTGGGGGTAGGAAGAAGTAGGCTGCTGGTTAACTAGTATCTGCAACTTATCCATCAGGTAGGGAAATGGGCAGACTGGGTGGGCCAAGTGGTCCTTATCTGCCATCAAATTCTATGTTTCTATGTAACATCACCTTATCAAGTCTGCAACCCGAAGTGAACCTGAAGTGGATGATGGGCAGTCCATTAAAATGTGAATTTCTAGATTTTAATGGATATTTCTTGTAGCGCTACGCAAACTTGAAGTGGTCCATTTTGGACTTCGAGTCTGTAGTAGAACTTCACTGCATATCTAGTCCCAGTTACCTGTATATTTTCTTGATGGGTCAAACAGCACCCCAAAAAGTTACACTGGCAGCAGAAGCTAAAGGGAACTAGAGTGTGAGCAGCATGATAAGCCGCTGGGAATGAGATGAAGTTTCTGTCAGGGACTCCCGAGTGTGTGCTGGACATTCATGCTTCTGCCCTGCTGTGCAACTGTATTGGAAAAACTTCCAACCAGTACTACAGTCCACTGACCACACAACTATGCAGACCACACTACTAATGCATAGCCCAGTCATTCATACAAACAGTAACATTAATCTTGACAAAATTAACATCAAAGTACCAAAGTACTGACAGGTCCCCTGGGAAGTGAAATATAAATAAAATGTATCTGATTTGCTTTGCAAATAAATGGTGCTCAGTAGATGTCTCTCAGCTACTCAACAGTGCCTCTGCATACATTTTTGCATTTGAAAACAGAAAGGTGAAGCTGAGTGGTTCTGGAACCCTAAGCAGTTACAGTGGGATGCTCTTTTTAATACTTACAGTTTTCTGGAGTAGGCAGGTGACTCCGGCCCTTCAATGAGGGCTTGTTCTCTGGTTCCGGGCACCCAGGCCATCATGGAGCCTGCCAGCTCTATTTTTCACATTTTTCTCCCCGAGCTCTACAAATGTGCAATGGGTGGAGCAGCTGGGCTCCACCTCCACAGAGACAGCCTTGTGCCCTGGACATGGGACCTTCCCTATTCTGGTGGTGCATATGCACTGACACCAAGCCGCCACTGGGTGACAGTCAAATGCACCACACTGCCCCCCCGAGGAAGGAGAGCTGTCTATGGATGCTCAATCCTTCCTCACTCCTGCCAGCCTCCAAGTGACCCAAGTCCATTCCCAAACCCGGGTCACCAGCATGGCACAAGGTGTGGCAACCAGTGCCTCAACGTTCAGCGCCACTGGGTTGGCTACAGTGGGATACTCTGGTCACGTGATGCTAACTTTCTGAGCAGCAGCATTGTCTGGGAGCTCCCAATACCCATCAGCCTTATCCGCTTTATACTACGATCCTAGACGGGAAACCTCAATAATTTCAACACCAACAGACTCATCAATCTCTGCCTATGAGCCCTAGGGCGTTTTTTACTTTCATCCTGTTAATATCAAGAAGGATGGAGGCAGAGAAGAAACAGGCTGCGATCCGGCACACGCCGCCCACCACGCCAGAAAAACTATCCAAGAAAGCGAGAAACCAGCTCGGCGCCGTTTCAGATAAAACAGGTGACAAAGCCCCCTCATCAAACCCTCTTACTGAAGAAAAGTTTTTGCAAGAGCTAACACCAATGAAGGAAGTTCTACAAGATATTACCAGTGAGCTCAAATCAATCCGGGGTGATCTTTCTTCTCTTGCTACAAGGGTGTCCTACTCGGAAGCTAGAATACATTCCCAAGAGCAATGGAGAGCTACAACGGAACCTGACCTGGTTGCATTAAAACAACAAGTCAGGAAATTACAACTTAAAACAGAGGACCTAGAGGGCCGCAGCAGGTGAAACAATCTCCTTATCCTGGGCCTTCCTGAACTCAAAGAGGGATTGGATCCTATCGCCTTCCTGCAGAAGCTCTTAGCTAAAACGGTGGGCCCATCACCTCTTAACCCCCAATATCACCTGGAAAGAGTACATAGAGCTCTGAGGCCTAGACCCCCCTCTGAACTCTCCCCTACGACCAATGTTTGTTAAGTTTCTAAGTTATTTAGAGAAACAGCATGTTCTTAATAAGGGTCACAAACTCCAGGCGATCATGTGGGGTCCTGCCAAGCTCCGCATTGCCCAAGATCTTCCACGGGAGACCAGGATGAAGAGAACAGCTTTCCACTCCATTGTCCAGAAGCTGATCGTGGCGAGTATTCCTTTTGGCATGCTGTATCCTGCCACCCTTAAGGTCACAATCGATGGTATCCCCACGACCTATGATTCTACCTCCAGAGATCTGGCTTTGAAACTCCCCAATCTCTTCAAGTCAAAATAACTGAACTCTCAGCTACCAGTTTTAAATATTAGGCGATGCTTCAGTTTGAAAATTAAGTTTGTAATGTTGGGTTAACTTACTAGGTTGTCTATAAGTGTCCTGATAGATGGAGAGTCCTCGGTGGCCTCGGCGTAGGTCGGGGTGGGCCGCGGCTCCTCTGGTCCCTGTAAACTCCCTGGAACCAAAAAGAAGCAGTTTGGTGGCTACGCCTGCTTGTTTAGGTGAAGGACAGTTTTGGTCCCACCGCATAACTGCTCCCTGTGGAAACTATTTGTGTTTCAGCTTGCCAAGGTTAGGCTTCCACCTCTTAATCTGACCTGACACCCTCCAATAGCTTGTTGATGCCTGGATAAGAGGGTGAGTTAATTTTTTGTCTATTCTTCTCCACAAAGGGTTGGGTTCATCTCATGCAGAGCTTTCCCCCTGGATTCTCTTTCCCCTTCCATTCTGGTATCCTTCTTCCCCCGGGTGGGGGGTTTTGTTCTTCAGATCCCCGCTTCATTCTCCATTGGGGTTAACATGAAGGGGGCTGATGGGGGGAGGGGGGTTTCCTGGAGACGTTTGTGGTTGCGAAAAGTTGCCTGACAAACCTTTAGTGGGGGGATATGTAAGCCCTGTTCTACATACTGGGATTTCCTTGGTCAGTTTTGGCTGGTTTACAGCTATTTTTCTGCTTTCAGGTTCTCGGAATCCTCCCATTACACCTGGTTTTAGTAGTAGGCCGAACACAGGGTTTACCATTGGGTCCTGAACCTCAGGCTTATGTCATAAATCTTACCACCTTTCGGTTGACAAAGCCTGGTACCAGGGTGTACATAGTTTGATAGCTTTATTAGGGGGTTATAAGTGGGGAGGGGGTTTGGGGGGGTCAAACTGCCTACTACTCCCTCTGTTTCATCCTAGATTCAATTTCTACTGTGGTTTCAGGATGCACCAACATTTGATATGTATTAACTGGCAGCTTACAACTAGTTGGGGTTTCGGGGCTAGAGTGTGTTATCTTTTCTGGTTCACAGGTATGAGTTATTCTATTTGTTTTCATACTCTTTAGTTTTTGAAATAGCTATGAACTCAGTCAAGGTGGCTTCGTGGAATATACATGGGCTCAGGGAGAAAACCAAGAGAACTCACGTTTTTAACCATTCTGACCTAATTAGGACCGATATACTGATGCTACAAGAAACTCATTTACTTAATACAGAGACTAAATGTCTGTCTAGATCTGGCTTTTCACAGGTTTTTGGGGCAAGTGGGTCCGGTTCTAGTAGGGGTGTGGCTATTCTTATTAAAAACTATGTTACGTTCCTGGCAGAAGTTACGGTTACCGACCCAGATGGAAGGTTCATACTGGTCAAAGGATCCCTCAACAATTGTGAAACTGTTCTCGGCTCAATTTATGGTCCAGTAGGTGGCAGTCCTGATTTCTTTATGGCCTTGGCAGACAAAATAAGTGCCCTACTCCCCTCTCAGCTTGTCCTGGGTGGGGACTGGAATGTTCCACCATCTTTTTCTCAAGACAAAGTTCCAGACCCAGGCTGTCACCCACCCCGGTTCAAAGATCCTTGTCGGACTTCTTAAACATACTAGGGCTGTGCGACCCTGGTGCCTCTCCAACCCCTCCCTATGGTCTTTCTCCTTTTTTTCCCAACCTCATCATTCCTGGTCTAGAATAGACTACATTTTGATAAGTAAAACCCTCCTCCCCAGCCTTCTCCAGACTGGCATAGAACCTATTCTGCTCTCCGATCACGCCCTAGTGTGGGCAAAGATCTCTCCCGATCCCAATTTTCAACGGGATACAATTTGGAAACTAAACACCCAGCTCCTTAAGGACTCCCAGACGGTGGCACATATTAAAACCTCCATCTCTAATTTCCTCGAGACCAATAGTAACTCTACCCCACGGATTGACATTATCTGGAGCTCCCTGAAATGTTACCCAAGAGGCGAATTAATTAAGTTGGCCTCGACGAGGAAAAAAAACAGACAAGCCCGCGCCTCCCTATTAATGGCCAAGATCAAGGAGCTTGAAAGTTCTTACTCCCCCTTCTCTCCCTTGTCATCCCTTAAAGCCCTCTTAACAGTCAAAAACGAGTATATGGATCTTCTTAAAGGAAAAGCTGAATATAATCTAATTAAAACCCAATCTAAATACATCGAACAAAGGGAAAAGGTGGGCAGGCTCTTGGCCTTAAGGTTACGCACATTAGAGAGCTCCAGACTTATCTCGGCCCTGCAATCCCCCGGAGGTCTCATCAAAACCTCCCCCAGAGAAATCACACAGATCTTCGAAGATTTTTACAGGAATCTCTACAAATGCCCTCCCGGTATCTCTCTTAAACATATCATCCTATCTGGCAGACCTCAATCTCCCCCAACTTTCTGCTTCCCATAAAGGCATCTTGACCTCCCCCATTTCTCTCTCCAAAATAAAAGAAGCTATTGCTTCTATCTCCCCGGACAAAGCTCCAGGCCCGAACGGTTATCCCTCAAATTTTTATAAGGTCTTTTCTAAAGAACTTGGCCCTTTACTCCTCAAGCTATACTACTATATGTTCACAGCCGAGACTCTGGACCCCACCCTATTCGAGGCCACTATTGTTCTAATCCTCAAGCCTGATAAACTGCCCAAAGATCCAGTGAGCTATCGACCCATTTCTCTCCTAAACTGCGATATGAAGATCCTTTCCAAGATTTCGGCCGAAAGGATTAAAAAAGTCTGGATCCACCTTCTCAGCTTGGAACAAGTCGGCTTTGTCCCTTCTCGCTCCCCAGCAGATCACCTAAGAACCCTTTCCCATATCTCCCATGCTGCCTAATCATCCCTTTCCCAAATGGCTCTGATTTCGTTAGACGCAGAGTAAGCATTCGACAGAGTCAACTGGTCTTTCCTTTGGGCTATGATGGCCAAAATGGACTTTCCACCCTCTTTCCTCAAGTGGATCCAGGTCTTATACAAATCCCTTTCAGCCAAAATATACTGTAATGGTGTTTTCTCCTCTATCTTTCACCTCCATACTGGTACCAGACAAGGATGCCCTCTCTCACCTTTCCTGTTCAACCTATATCTTGAACCTCTTCTCCTTAAACTTAAGTCTTCCCCATCCATCCAAGGCTGTTCGATACAACAACGGGAATTAGTCCTCTCAGCTTATGCTGACGATATCTTACTTCATGTCACCCACCTGCCACATCACTAGGTCATGCACTTCAGATCATAGCCCAATTTGGTACCTTCTCTCATTAAAAATTGAATATATTGAAATCTGAAATTTTTTCATTGAATCCCTTTACACAAACACAAACTCATCAAGTTCGGTATGAGATGGTCCCCTAAATTGATCAAATACCTAGGCATCCACTTTACTTCAGACCCCTCTTTACTTAGGAAGCTTAATCTGGACGACCTTAAAGCTTGTATCCAACAAGACCTAAAAAGATAGTCTAACCTCCCCATCTCTCTGTGGGGTAGGATCAACATCATCAAGATGAACGTTCTTCCCCGTATCTTTTACCCACTTAACCTATTAGGTCTCTGGCTACCTCTCTCCTATCTACATCAATTCCACACAATCTTCTCAAATTTTATTTGGTGGGAGAAAGCGGTTAGGCGCACCTTCCTTAAGCTATCTCTTCCTAAAGATAAGGGAGGCCTCCGACTTCCCAATCTAATACTCTATCACTGGGCTGCCCATCTTTCCAAATGAGGTAAATGGTACTCAATCCCTACTGATGCTCCCCCCCGATCTGGCTTCAGATTGAGAGGCAGATTCTCTCGGAAGCTAAAGTTGAACCCCAAGCAATCTTCTTTACTTCCACTTCAGCGGTCACACTCTGCCTATCCAATCATACTATCACTACATCTCTCAAATCCCTTTTTCAATGTCTCTACTTCCTCAATATCTCTCCCAAAACAGATCTAGCTCAACCCCTCATTCTCAATCCCAATATTAAATTGGATAACTCACTAATCACCCCTGATTGGCTCCCACAAATCAATGAGACTACTCTAGAACACTATTATGACCAGGGTTTCCTCCTTTCATCTCCAAATATTTTAACTAAATTTGCTATCCCTAAAAATAAGATTTTTAAGATATACCAATTGAGGCACCTTATTAATGCTAACTTTGGTCTAGAATCCCGCGATTCAAAGGTTAGTCCTTTTCTCTCTCAAATTTTCACCCTTGCCCTCAAACCACACTCTATCTCATTAATATATTCCTACCTACTAGACTACAAATTCTCGAATTCGCTTGAGGGCTCCAGTATTTGGCGCTCTCTACTTCCAGAATCCACTCCCAATTGGTCCCGAATTTGGAAGGACCTACACAAATATCACACTCAAGACAGATTTAGACTCACCCAATATTATATATTAAACAATATGTATTTCACCCCAGCTAAACTGTTCCGCCTTAAACTACCTCTCCCCCTCTGTTCTAGATGTTCACAGAGTGAAGGAAACTCGCTCCACATTTTCTGGCACTGTTCCAAGGTTGCCCCCTTATGGACCTCCATTCAGGATAAACTTGATCCCATACTAGGCCTCACAAACTTTTTTATGCTCGATATCTGTATCCTAGGTAACTATTCCACCATAGACTGCCGGGAATGTCGATATCATATGGCCTTAGTGTCCATAGTAGTCAAAAGGTTGGTCCTCAAACACTGGACTGACCAGCTGACCTTAGCCTATGCCAAATGGTTAACTGAACTCTCAAAATGCTTTAACATGGAGAGGCTTGTAGCCAGCTTTTGCAATCACATGGACCTGTTCCACAAAAAGTGGGACAAACTATATGCGTTATAGCTGCACCATTGATCTCTTGGTTCCTTCCCTGATGCACAACAAGGTTTCCTCTCTTTCACCTACTCCTATAGTTTTCATTTTAATAACCATGTTATGACTCTTTATTGATTTGACAACAGAACTTAAGCCTATTTCTACTATGCACACTCTAGCAGGGTTTTAGTAGGAGGTGGGTGGGCAGATATGGAAGGGTGATGGGTGGATTAGGGCGGTTGGTTGGGGTGGGGGTTTGGGGTATTTTTCTTTTCTCATTTATCCCGCATATTGATATCTGACACCTGTATGCTATTTTTTGTTTTATCAAAGTCAATAAACTTGAATTTCAAAAAAAATACAGTGGGATACTCTTAATTAGCCAAGGGATATTTTCAGAGACCCATTTACTTTTTATTAAGCCTTTCTTTTCTTTCAAGCTCTAATTCAAATACAATGGGAAGTGTGATCGCTTTGGAGAAAACATAAAAAAAAAAAAAAAAGAATGCAATGGAAAACTAATGTACTGTACCTGAAGAACAGGGTAATGTTTATGATTACCTCATTTCCTTGGTTTAATTCTGTATCAATGTTTTAACTATTTTTAGTAAGTGCACTTCCTTTAGTTTCCAAACATGCTAGCTAAACTCCCAAACCTCACAATAAAAGCACACTAGAGGTCAAGGGCTCTATTTTCAGATACAGCCATTTGTGTCATGCAAAACATTGCACCACTCATGAATTAGCATGCGGTCATTTTAGAGGCATATTCATAAGGCAGTGCATTCTGTTCAGTGCATACTGCCTGTATGAATGTTGGAATGCAGTATTCACATACCAAGTGCATATGTGCCATGCACAACAGCCATCTATGTGCAATAATTACCCAGGGTTAAAGGGAATAGCGCATCCCAAAGAGATAAATCCATTTGCTCCTGGGTGCTATATTCATAGGCACGCATGCTAATGTCCACATATGGTATGGAAGGTGCAAAGGAGCCATTTGCATGATATTATATGACCATTAGTAGCTCTGTGCAGTGCCATCATGCATATGTTGTATGTACAAAGGTACTGTGTAGTGCTTTGGCCAATACCCCCACCCTCACCAACTCCCTGTACACTAACATATAAATCTTCCAAATGTAGGCTCTCCACTATCTTACGTAATTATGCTAGGTGGTGCAACTTTAAATATTTTCAAACTTTAAACCTTCCAAAGGTGCACCCACCTCCTTAATTCATCCACACCTTTTTTATAATGTGATCTGTTTAACTTTCAAAGTCCAAAACTCACGGTGCAAGAATACTTTAATAATAATTTGAAAACTTTTTCCAATATCGGTACTAGAGGCCTCTGATGAAACCACATAGGGCTGTGGTGAAATGTAAGGCTCTGCTCTAGCACTTTATGTAAACTGTTCCTGTTCATCTTATTCTGTAAGTACTGATGTTGTAAAATATGTTTAAATTACTATTAAAGTCTTCTTGCACCATGAGTATTGGACTTTGAATTTTTTCCAAGGTACACTGAAGATGTTAAAGAGATCACATTGTAAACAATTCTGGTCAGAGCCAGTTTGGCTGTGGAGAGCTTTTGAGATGCCTTTATCCATTATTTCTAATGAATCTGCACAATGCAGATCTGCTGAGAGGCAGTTTGAATGTGGTCTTCCTTTTACACATTTTTACAATGTATTTTCCTAGAATATGCCTGCTGATTGCTATATATTTAGCTTGGATGGTTCACAGAAGAAATGGCATCTTATTTTTGGGTGGCAGAGCATTGGCAGTAGGACACTGGAATGTGTCACACATAGGCATGAGCTGTGTGCAGGTGATAACACCCAGTGGCCATACACCTCAGGTGATCGCATGTGGATCCATCGTCCCTGTGCCATTGCACTGCTCAGTGCCAGTGACAGCTGATGCTGTACCCACTCACACAGATCCCAGAACAGGCATGTTACAGCTGACCTCCCATTCATTTGTACAATCAGGGAACCATGGATGCATTATCCATAGTCTGGGGCATACACTGCAAATGGCATTACAGGATACTGTACCCCATGGCACCCAGGATACCTCAGCAATCCGGAGGGTGGCATGTTACATAGGGGAACGGGGGAGAGTGTAGGCCTGCAGTGGTGTATGACAGTAGGCAGATACACCATTGACAAGGCATGCATTAGAGGTATGTCAATTCCCTCTTACGGTTTGCCAGGGACATACACATGGCTGCATAAATGGGTGGGTCTGCAGCTGGCATAGTGCCTCAGTGCATGGTACAGCCACTTGGATCATTCTGGAGTGCAGGTTCCCAGCCCAGGTCCAGTGCAGTCGGTGGCTGGCCATGGCAGGGTGTGGAGGGCAGTGCCAGTCTCTGCAACAGGTCAGATATGGGGGGAACGGGGGTGTCTATGTACCAAGGTGGTGGGCGGGGGTTCTTTATGCTATGGATATGGACCATGGTTTCCTCTGGTGCGATTGAGACCAGGGGGCCCTACAGTATGGAGCTCTTCGGGGATGGAGTTGAATCGATCGGGGATGGGAGGGGGTACCTCGAGTCCACCACGGCTGCCAGGCTGCTGTGCACCTGGGTGCAGTTCTGCATCCCACCTGTGGGTGGCTGACCAGTTTAGGCCAGCTATTCATAGCCTAACTGTGGACTGCGCTGCTTTGGACTGTGAGGGGTGCATTCCCACTGAGCATGCCGCAGCACGTCATATGCATGGGAATGCACCCTCAACTTGCATTGCATACTATGTGTGCACACGGGATCATTCCCTTGTGGCCAGCGCACTCCACATGTTTGAATATTACACTGTGGTGCATCGCTGGAGTTGCACAGAAGATCTCCCTTTTCTGCCTGGATGCGCCATGCATCTCCTTTGAATATGGGGGTCCTGGACTAGGCTACCCTGAAAAAATACATTATCAAAATAGTAAAATCATGACCCTACTGAAAACAAGATATTGCATCTAATCTGGAACATAAATAAGGGTGCAAAAATGTGTAAATGAAAATCCCTATGACAAGGAGATGCAGCATCTCCCCTGCACTATTCAGGATACAAAATATAGGATAAGAAACATTTAAAGGAAATCTACTCTGACCTGAACTTCACTGTGTTCACTGACATAAACAAACAGTTTCTTTATTGTTTTATAACATATTGGACTGCAGTATTTATTTTGAATGTTGTGGCCATGATAATGGTGTGTACACTGTGTGTGTGTGTGTGTGTGTGTGTGTGTGTGTGTGTGTGTCTCTCTCTCTCCAGGGTACAACATATAGGATAAGAAATATTTAAAGGAAATCTACTCTGAACTGAACTTCACTGTGTCCACTGACATAAACAGTTTCTTTATTGTTTTATAACATATTGGACTGCAGTATTTATTTTGAATGTTGTGGCCATGATGATGGTGTGTACAATGTGTGAGTGAGCGTGTGTGTGTGTGTGTGTGTGTGTGTGTGTGTGTGTGTGTGTGTGTCTTCAGGGTAGAAAATATAGGATAAGAAGTATTTAAAAGAAATCTACTCTAAACTGAACTTCACTGTGTTCACTGACATAAACAGTTTCTAGTATTTTTTTTAATTCAATATATTTTATTGAGCAAACAAGAAAACTAGGACACATCTTCTAGAGGATCTGGCTCAAACAGTTTTTCACATATAAACATCAAACCCTGCCCCCAAATACCTCCCCCGATCCCCCCACCCACTACCACCAGAGTAGAGGATATGGACAACCTAAGTTATGTATAGATATCCCACACTCAGATTATAGCTACAACTAAAGCGGCACAGTAAAAGGCCGTAGTTGTACTTTAAGGTGATCTGGGGGAAGGTGTCTTAGGGTGGTGGACGATTAATAAGGTATAAAGAGGATCCCATACATGCTTACATCTAGCAGTGTGATGACATATTCCCACAATGATTCATTTGGATTGGAGGGCAAAAAATATCTCCCTATACCATTCTGTATAACTGAGAGTGAGTAAATCCAGCCAGTGTCTTAGAATGACTTTTTAGGCTGTTGCTGAAATTAAGGCTATGTGGGCCCAAGAGGCCCCTGTAACCTTACCAGAATAATCCCCTAGTATGCACATCTCCAGACTATATTTATCTTGAAGGTTTAAAAAAGAGGGTCCAGGAGAGACTGAATCTGAGACCAGAAGGGGCAGTCTTCGCACATGACCACAGCATATGTAACAGTGACCTGGGAGCTAGATGGCATTTAGGACACAGGTCTGTAGTGAGATGACCCATTCTGTGTAGTTTGACAGGAGTATAATAGAAATCATGATTAATCTGGAATTGCATATATCTGTAACAATCCCACTTAATGGTTTGGTAAAGATGCTTCCAGATTAGGAGCCATTTTCTGGGAGAGGAGGGTGATAGAAGGTAGTAGTCCCATGCATAAGCTCTACTACCTTCCTTACATGCCAAGGCAGCAATAAGGAACTGATATGAGTGAGAGATTAAGTGGGAGGTGGGCAGGGCATCCAGATATGGGTGAATCATGGTAAAAAAATGGTTGTCCCATGAAGTATTGCCGAAATGGTGAAGTAACTTATGCAAGATTTGGAAATACTTAAATATGTGAGAAGGGGACCATCCAAAAGTGGTGCTAGCAACTTGGAAGGGCATTAATTTCTGGCTGAGCACCAACTGATCTATGCATTCCATCCCCTTAGCAGGACAGGATAATGACAAATTGATGGATTTCCCAGATATTAGGAAATTAGGATTACCTGAGAGCGGTTGGGAGGTGTTCCTGTGTGGGTCAACTGCTAGAAATGAGGCAAATTGTGCATGTACCTGGAGAGAAGAGCCAAGAGGGGTAGCCTGTACCTGTTTAGGGAGGAGCTTTTTACATAAGAAGGGAAGTGATTTGTACTCAATGTTATACTGAGAGCATAAACCCTGTTCCATTTCTACCCAGAGAGAGGAATAGGAGTCGCCTGCAGTCATCGGAGGAGGGTTGAACCAATGTACAATTTTGTGAGCAGTGTATAGACAGATAATAAAGGAGAACATTGGGGGCTTGCATCCCACCATCTGTTTTGAGGTGTGTGAGATGGAGGTAGTTCCTTCTAGCCTTCTTCCCTTTCCAAAGGAAGGGGCTGAAAATATGGTGAACCTGGGAGAACCAGGATAAAGGAACAACACCACTAAACATCAAAAGTGGGTACAACAAATGGGAAGTATGTTCATCTTGAGGATGCTCATACAGCCCCATAGGGTAAGGGGAAGCTTAGACCATCTGAGTAAATTAGTCCTCATTACCGTCAATAGGGGATCAAGATTGAGCTGCTTAAATTTACTAATCAAAGGTGTAAGAAATATTCCTAAGTATTTCAACTTGTCAGATTTTCATTGTAACTGCAAGTGGTCCATATTCGCTCGGAGTGTATACTTAAGGGGCAGTACCTTAGTTTATCCTAAATTTAATTTATAGTTTGAAATCATGCCAAATTGTGCAATAATATCCAGGATTGCCAGGAGCGAATTGATCGGAGAAGACAGATGCATAAGGATGTCGTCCACATAAACTGAGAGTTCATATTCTTGACTGCAGAGTAGGATACCCTTCACCTGGGGGGGAGTGCTTAAGCTTCCTAATTAATGGTTACAGGAATAAATTAAACAAATAAGGGGAAGGAGGGCAGCCCTGATGAGTACTCTGCTTTAAAAGGAAAGGGGAAGAGAGTACACCATTGCAGGAGACCCTAGCTGATGGTGAGGTATAAAGAATCTGGATCCATCTAATAAATTCTGTGGGAATGTGAAAACGGGGAAGGAGAGGAAACAAGTAGTCTCATGATACCCTATCAAATGCTTTCTCTGCATCCAGGGAGACCAGCACTGCCGG
Organism: Neoceratodus forsteri; assembly: GCA_016271365.2. Classification (NCBI taxonomy): domain Eukaryota; kingdom Metazoa; phylum Chordata; order Ceratodontiformes; family Ceratodontidae; genus Neoceratodus; species Neoceratodus forsteri. The sequence goes on along the minus strand of CM057457.1, from coordinate 174,439,119 downwards.
AGTGCGGGCATCCCTAGATGCAGAAAGGAGATTTTCCACAGGTGTTCTGCAGAGAGGCAGCTCCTAACAAAACCAATTTGTTTTTTACTAATAAGCGCATCCCATACCTGGCCTAATCGACTTGCCAAAACCTTAGCAAGTATTTTAAGATCTGTATTAATCAGGGAAATTGGCCTATAATTAGAAACCAGGGTGGGATCCTTATCTGGTTTGGGAAGGACTACTATAATAGCTGCAGTGAGGGACGAATCAGAGATATCTTCTTGAAAGAAATATTGAAAGGTGTCCAGAAGAGTGGGGGACACCTGTTCTTTAAGAACCTTGTAAAAGTTGTTAGTGAACCCTTCCAGGCCTGGTGATTTATTTGGAGAAAAATTATCTATCACCAGAGGATCTCCAATAAAGAGAGCAGTGCATTAAAGACTGCGACCTGGTGATCCTATAATGTAGGAAAGGGGATATCATGAAGAAAGGCGTCTAGTTGTGTGGATAAGAAGGGAACCCAGGGGAAGAGTAAAGATTTTGATAATAGTCCTTAAAGGCCTGTGTGATTGCAGGAGGAGATGTGAGTAGATTACCTGAGGATGACCGAATAGAAGTTACAATTCTATCTGAATTTTGGGATCGGAGACGAAGAGTGAGGAGCTTACCTGCTTATTCTCCCTGATCAAAATAGTAGACTTTGGACCTCAGCATTACAAATTCTGCTCACTCTCCAACAAGTGTGTTGTACTGGGCTCTGAGGGACTCAGGTTGTTCCCATTGTTGTATAGGGGCATCAGGTGGAGTGTGCTTTTCTGTGTTTTATTTGTTCAAGAATTGAGGAGAGGGAACTAGCTAATTGCTTTTTATGTTTGGTAGAAATGTATATAAATTCTCCTTGAAGGAAACATTTGAGGGCACACCATAATATATCTAGTCTTGGCATGGAGGGAACATTTGTAAGCTGGAAACTGTGAATAAAATGTTGAATATGTTGTATAAGCTCTTCCAATTTTAATAACTGACTATTCAGCCTCTGTATTCTCTCTTTGCCACTGAAAGTGGAGATATCCAAATAAAGGGAAATAGGATGATGGTCTGAAATAACTTTGGGAGTGTAACAACACAAATTTACCCCTCCAATAAGGTATTGTCCTAGAAGAAAAAAGTCAATCCATGAGAAGGAGTGGTCGGGAGGTGAAAAGAAAAAGTATTCCTTTCTAGTGGGATTGAGTATCCTCCAGGGGTCAATGAGGCTCAGGGAGTACATCAAATCATGGATGGCCCTGGAACTAGGTGAGGGGAGATGCTTGTGGGGCCCGGATCTGTTCAGGGATGGTGAGAGGACTGTATTCCAGTCCCCTCCTAGAATCATGGGTAAGACAGACCAATCAGCTAGGATGGGAGTCAGTGAAGTAAAAAAAGCAGGCTCCTCCAAGTTGGGGCCATAAACAGAACCAAGAATGACTTCAGTATGGCCTAGAAGGGCCCATATGAAGACTTACCAGCCTTGGGAATATGTGATTTCATGTAAAAGCTGGAAGGGAATCTTACAGGCAGCTAGGATGACTACTTCTCTTTTATGGGAATCCAGGCCAGTGCCAAAAACATGCCCCACCCAGATTGTCTGCAACAGAAGGAGTTGAGTGACAGACAAGTGGGTCTCTTGCAAAAAGACCACATCTGTTTGCAAGGACTGTAAATTAATTTTGGTCCTTTTCAAAGGAGACTGTGACCCTTTAACATTCCATGAAAAGAAGTTATAATTAGCCATCATAATACAGCTGGTATAAAAGGCATGGAACAGTGATATTTAAGTGAGCCCAATACCTGTAAGGAAGAGAAAACATAGTACCCAATCTGGTGGTGTTACCAACCCATGCCCACCCCCACAATTACCTCCAAACCCGTAATAACTAGTAAACTAACACCTTGAATGGAATCCCACCCCTCCTTGGAGCTCCGCAAAGTGAAACTTGAGTAAACATATAACAAGTGTCCCAACCAGAAATAGGTGAGCTCCAGTCAGAACAATAAATACATGAGTGCCATCCCCAACAACAACCAACCTCCCCCACCCCGGCCTCACAACAACACTAAAGTCATAAGAACAGACTACCTAATTAGCTATCTAATTATATATTCTAACTGGGGTCAAGGGGTTTCAAGTTGTACTTAACAGTCAGCACCAAACAGTTAGCAACCCAATTAGCTATTTAGCAATTGAACAGTAAACATGCCAGATCCATATTAAAAAAAATAAAGACTCCCACCCAGAAGGGCAACTACTCCTTCTAGGTAGGACTACATAGCCAGATAGTCTGTATAACTTGTACTGCCTTAGGATTAAAAGAAAACAGAAAAGGAAAAAGAAAAAAAGGGTGGGAAGAAGGAGGGTAATACCAGGGAAAAGGGGATGGGGAGAGTAGGGACTAGAATATTAAGAGAGGGTAATAAAGTCAGGAAAAAGGTAACAGGGTTGGGTTAGAAGGGGAAGGGGGTGGGAGCAAGATAAAAAAAGAAGAAAAGAAAAATTAAAATGTCTTTTGGGTGGTTAAATCCAATTGAAGATGAGTCTCTGCAGACAGGCCATCTAGGAATTTTGTCAGAGCAATCCAGGAGGAAGCTGCCACATGACTGTGTGCAAGATCTTGAAGTGTGCAGAGTCTATGCAATTAATCCATCCATCAGAGATCTGCGCACCCTCACCAGGTACCTCGCGAACATGTGCATGGTTGCAGAGTGGCGTGGGTCTCACATTCGCATGGCAAACAGAGAACTGCAGAAAAATCAAGGGAGCAGAGTCACACTGGTCAGCAGAAAAGTAAACATCAGCTGCCAGGGCTATCGCCAAGGCCCGATATGATTAGAGGAATCCCGTAGTCCCAGGTATCAGCTGGTGCGATGTAGAAGTAAACAGCCAGGGCACTCAGGGGGTGACCCGCATCAGGTCACAGCAACATAGTCCACAAAAGGCCATCTGAAGTCCACATCAGGAGAGAAGGGAAAGAAACACAGGCAGTAAGTAAAACTTTAACTGTAAGCCCAGGGGTTGCTGACTCCAGTAGCAGGTCAGATGTTCAACGGTCAGGGAATAGCATGAAGAGTTCTTGTGTAGCTTGGACAGCATTCTCAAAGGTTTTCCATGAGTTATTGCAGAGGACAGAAAGCTGGGCAGGGTAAAACATTTTGAATTTAATACTTGCTACAGCAAGCTTCGCTACTGACCGATGATATTCAGCTCTTTTTTGTGTTGTGGCAACCGGGAGGTCCTGAGCAATACAAAGTGTAATGGACTCCCATTTAATTTCCTGGACCCCTTTGATCTTAGTGAGGATATGTTGGTGGTCCAGATAATTGAATAGATGGAGGATGAAAGGCCTAGGGCTGGCTCCAGTGGGGGGGGAGGCCTCAGTCATAGTGAGTGGTGAGCTCTCTCAACTATGTAGGAGGCAGTATGCTGGGGGAGTCCTGTGATTTTAAGGAGCAGCTTTTGGGCAAACAGCGTGGGAGAGACCCCTTCAGCATCCTCCGGAAGGCTGAATATTACCAAATTATTTCACCAGCTTAGGCCTTCCAGGTCCTCCAGCTTAAGTTCCATTTTCACTAGTCATTGTCAGTGACGGGTAAGCTCAGGGTTGATTTTCTTCTGCCCGGAGTCTATGGAGGAAGTTCAGGCAGAAAATCACTGATTTTCTTAGGGATCCAGCGAGCTCCCCCTTTATGGATTTTAAGTCAACATCAAAGTCCATGAAAGCATTCTTCAGCGGGGCAAGCTCTGCCAGAAATTTGTCCTCGGTGAGCGGTGGAGCCTGGGCAGTTGCCTATAAAGCTTTCAAGGACGATTGTGCCTGGTTCTTGGCTTTTTTGCTCTGCTTCTCCGGGTTCTGAGGCAACATGTGAGCTGGAATTGCCTGCTGCATTTCAGCTTCAATTGGATACCCTGGTAAGGGAATCTGACCACCGTTCACTACCGGGCAGTTTCCAGGGGAAGTTAGCAAGTGGGTAGTATGGTTTTAAGGCATCTGAAATAGGATTATGATAAAATTGATTAGATATAAACCAAAGTAGGAGCAGGAGTGGGTGAGACACGTGGCTCTAGTGAAGAGGCATAATGTGATCTCCTCCAGTTTCTTGTTTTATAACATATTAGAATACAGTGTTTATTTTGAATGTTGTACCCATGAGGATAGTGTGTACAGAGTGTGTGGGTGTGTGTGTGTTTGCTATATCTCAATATATTTTTCCCAAAAAAACATAGCAGAAAATGCCCACTAATTGCTACATATTTAGTCTGAGTAAGTTCACTGAAGACCTGGCATATGTCTGAGACAGTGCTGATCAGATAGTGTCTAAAGAGATTAAAAAAACACAGTGTAAATTATAGATTTGATGGGAAAGGGGTGGCATTTATGAGGTATGAATTTTTCTTGAAAGACAATACCTTCCCAAGTGAATCTAGTAGTAAGAAGCTGTTTAAATGCTAAGTATTTAAATGTGCAAGTTACATTCCGAAGGGGGTAAATATATCTCCAGTTTAATAGGCAACCAATATTTAACAAATATTTAACAAGCTGTTTCAGTTTCCTAATGGCATCTGATGAGCAGTTTGGAGTTATGTCTCCAACATTCTTAACAGAAAGAAGGGAGTATTTTGTTTCAGTTGGCATGGAAAGATAGATTGAAAGTCCAAAACATGTGTTCCACGATACTCTATTTTCCAGCTACAGATAGCAAGATGGCTGTAGGCTCTTCCCACATCCATAAAAAGGTGTGCATGAATTAAGGAGGTGTGTGTACCCTTGGAAGGTTTAAACTAACATATAAATCCCTGGCACTTCAGTGGTACCCCCATCTCCCCTCAATCGCCATAGTAAAAGGAAAGTACTCTGGTAGTCCTATAGTATCCCTGTTGCTCCATTCCATGTTGTAAAATTATGTCAGCCCCTCATTGCCCCAGTCCACCCCTCACTGCCCCAGTCCACCCACTCAGCATCCACCACCATCCTCTCCATTCAACATTTGAATTATCCTAAAAAGTTCATGGATTTGTTGGGAAGAACAGTGGATTGTAATGGGCACACACCCTCCTCTCACCACCTCAGCTGCTGTCTGAATAACAGGGACAGAGTATGTAGATGCTGTATTTCTACAGTATGTGTATGCATATGCTTCGTCCCAATCACTGAGATGGCAGTAGGCTGAGGTAGTGAAATGAAGGTTTGTTCTGGTCTCCATCCATCATTTTGCCTGCCATATTGTTGGTCCTTTTAGGGTGAGTCCGGTGCTGGATGGGTGTGGAGGGTGGTCATTGTTGAATGGGTGCATTCAGATGTGGGGGTGCATGGTTTTTCAATGAGGATTGGAGTGGGATAGAACCATGACGTACACCATCTTGTTTTCATTGGGGTCCCTTGGAACAGCTAGAGCAAAGGCATTTCTAATGACTACATAAGTGTCAACATTTACTATCAAGTATTTTTTGTGTTTTCCCAGATTACATTTTTTTGCATGTCTAAGTTTAGCCTGAAAAAAATAATTGTGTTTTTTTCAGCTACATTTTCTCTGGTCCATGCATGCACAAATATTTCAAACCTTAAACCATAATAGCTTAATAATGGAAAATGATTTTATTCTCCAAACACTAAAAGGTCCAAGTTTGATATGACATATGAACCCACAAGATTCAAAATGTAACTCTTTTTATATTTTTTGTTATTTTTACTGAAAAAGTCTTAAAGTGGGGGCAATTATTGACAGTCTGTAACTAAAACATTACCAGACTGATTGTCTAAAATGTTGCAGAACATTAGCCTGTAGGACTAATATGATGCATGCCAATCTTCACAGTCCTAGTGGCTAAGATGTCCAAGTTATAAGCTGTCAAGAACAAAGGCTTTGGCATAAACACTTATGCAACCCTAACATACTGGTGCTACTGTGCCAGTATAATATGTATATACATTTTTTTAATTACTTAGATGAAGTGATCAGTAACACCCTTTATATTAGTGTGCATATGTGTTTTTGTCTGCACTTTTGATGACTGGACCCAAGTCAGTCATCTTCACCACAGCTCCACTCGGAGCATCTTCTGTCCTGCAAGGTGTCACAAGGTGGGATTGCTTCCATCACCCCCTCTACCCCACCGATCACTGCTGCTGGAAGGAGCACCAAGCAACACAAAGGCAGGGGATTTAAACTTTTACCATAAGTACACTACAGCTCCACTCAGAGCATCTTCTGTCCTGCAAGGGGTCACAAGGCAGGATTGCTGCCACCACCCCCCTCCCCCCACTGAGTGCCATTGCCAGAGATTGGCATCACTCCATGGGACCCAGTCAGCTGCAGAGCTACAACCTGCCAATCAGCTCTGGGAAAGGCGGAGCCAGACAAAGAGCACCAAACAACACTAAAGCAGGATGTTTTGAACTTTTCACTTTGATCATGTCCACTGCAGCTGCACTTGGAGCATCATCAGTCCTGCAAAGGGTCACGAGGCATGATTACTTCCATCACCCTCCTCCCCCCCACAATTCGCCACTGCCAGAAGGAGTGCCAAGCAGCAAAAAGCAGGATATTTAAACTTCACATTAGGTTACTCCACCACAGCACCACTTAGAGCATCTTCTGTCCTGCAAGGAGTCGAGAGGCAGGATTGCTGCAATCACCCCAACCCCCTATTGATTGCCACAGCAAGAGATCGGCACTTCTTCATGGGACCCAGCTAGCAAAAGAGATACCACCTGTCAATCAGCTCTGGGAATGACAGAGCCAGACCTCCCAATATATCTCAACCAGATACTGCAAACGAGCCTCAGCAAGCAGGCTGACGTGTTATGGGCGGTGGAATAAGGGCGTCTACAGTAGGCATCAGCCATTAACCAGAGACTCTGCTATAAAGCCTACAGGATAACTCTTAAATCTTTTGCTTTAACCTACAACTCAGTCCTGCACACTCAACCTGGGTATGCTTGGCTCCCTTAGGTAGGACAACTCCGTGAACAATGAACTCTTGATAATTTGCATTGATCCTAATTGAAACTTGTAATTGTCCTACTTAACTTCTGCAAAGTTGAAAGCTTTATCATTATTGCTCAGTGTTGCTACCTCTGAACAGCTGTCTACTTCACTTGTACTGGGGTCCATAGCTGCTCTTACATGTACTTCTCCTGGTGCCTCTGGGGCTAGTCCACCTGGTGGCCTTTAATCTGAACCCTCCACCAACTTCCTACTGATGCAATTACAATAGTTCCTGCTAACCTTTACTTTTAAATATACATTATGTGATCAATGCCTTGCAATTGTTATTGTATGCATAGCAGCTTTAATCCATTTTCTATTCTGTAAACTGCTGTTACCATAACTGTATAATTCCAGTACTCTTAGGTTACTTACCTGATGTGCCCCACTAAAGATCTCCAATCAAATCTGCTCTAGGTCCCTGTAACCCCTGAAACTATGGCCCAACTCTGCTGGTGATTAACTACCCTTATTGCACATACTGTCTCCTTTTATATTGCAGACACAATGCCAGCCTTAAAGCCAGCTACCAACAATTCCCCTTCCACTGCTGACTTTGCCATGTCCAATACCCTAGTCTGTACACAGCAGATTATAAACTAGCTTTTGTGCCTCTAAACACTGTTATCTTTTATCTTGTTACCTCAACAAATTTAGTTGATACCTCCCACCCACAAGTGTTTGCACAAAAGCCATAGTCCTCATCCTCCTAGCAGTGACCCTGTTACTGGCTGCCAGAAACACTGAACCCAACCCAGGCCTTCTCTACCACTTTCTTCTTCTCTCTCTACAACTCTCCCTAGCAAGGGATAAAAGGTCTTAAATTAGCCCACCTTAATGCTAGAAATCTCCTCCATAATCTGGATGAGCTCACCACCTGGGCTTGCCAGTATCAACCTGATATATTCTGCGTCTCTGAAATCTGGTTAAAGCCCACAATACCTAACAGTCTCTCTGGTATTACAGGATTCAGCTTCAGGGGCCTCCTTTAAACGAGGTGGGAGCACAATGATTTGCTGTAAATCCCACCTTAATCTCTCAGCCACGAGCTTCCCCCTATCCCCCAATGGACCATCCTTATAACTGTGTCATGGTGCCCAAATCCTAGGTAATACCAAGAAACTCCATATCACTTGTGTTTAACTACCACCCGCAACCAGCCTTCAAGCTTTCCCCACCCTAAGACCATTTGTACCCTTGTGAATGACAATGAATTCATACTCCTTGGTGATTTTAACATAGACTGGCTAAAATGTAACAGACACACAATAGAACTATCCCTAAATAAACTACTCCTCCCTCATTTAATCTCCCATCCCTCCGGGTTTTCCAACAACAGACAAAGCACCACCCATTTTGATTGGGTGTTAGTCCCTAATGCCAACAGAATAACTTGCACTGGCATCCTTCCTGACTTTGTCAGTGACCATTCCTCTGTCTACTATGTGTGGATTGTGAAAGCCCCTAAAGTCTCTCCTTTACCTGATTAACTTTCGAGACTTTTCTCATCTGGACCCCTTCCAATTTAAAACTGAAAATAGCTTGCCTCAACTGGTCCTATCTGGACACAACCTCTGACATTGAGCAGGCTGTCTCTTATTTCAGTACTACCTTCTCCAGTCTCCAGGACAAACATGTCCCCCTTATCACTAGGCGAGTCCATGGTCTGACAACCAAACGGCTGCATCACCCTCTCCTATCCCTTCTAAAAATAAGAGATAGCATCTGGTCTACTTTTAAGGCTTCCAACTCTATCTCAGACTGGTCCACCTTTAGATCTCTGAGAAACAAATGCAAACAGGCCATCCAACAGAGTAAGCATACCCTTTGCAGAACTCACCTTGTCTCCTTGTCTTAACAGGTTGTACTCTTCCAGGTTGTGCTTGAAAATAGGCAAATGTTTGCCTCGTGCACCTTACCTGGTAAACAAAAACTAAATGAATAAAGTGGGACTTCACTATGAATGGTAAAAAGGGAATATTTTAATTTTAAGTTCAGAATATTCATAACATCATTAGACATTATCATGAAGTTATTTAGAAGATGCATAATTGGATAACTAGTCATGATTTATAGGAGCATCAGTGCAGAGAACCTGCCATGGAGTTAATCAAAGTAATGGGGCCTGATGGGATTCATCCCAGAATTCTAAAAGAACTAAGGGTAGAACTAGTGACACCACTGACTACCATCTTTAACAAATCATGGGAGGATGGGGTGGTACCTGAGGACTGGAGGAGGGCCAATGTGATTCCCCTTCACAAAAGTGGGAGCAAGACAGAAGCAGGAAACTACAGACCTGTTAGTTTAACCTCAGTGATAGGGAAAATGATGGAATCACTTCTGAAGGAAAGAACTGTCAAGCACCTAGAGGCCAGAGGGGCACAGGACCCAAGGCATCATGGATTCACAGCAGAAAGGTCATGCCAGATGAATCTAATAGATTTCTTTGACTGGGTGACCAAAGTAGTAGATCAGGGAGGGGCTGTGGACATGGCCTACCTAGACTTTAGCAAGGCATTTGACACAGTCCCATAAAGAAAATTAATATACAAGTTAGCCAGACTGGGAGTGGGTCCCAAGATGATAGCCTGGGTAAAGAATTGGCTGGAGAATAGGACACAGAGGGTAATAATAAATGGAGTCCTCTCTGAAGAAAGGGGGATTACTAGTGGGGTGCCACAGGGTTCAGTATTAGGTCCGGTCCTCTTCAATGTCTTTGTAAGCGACATTGAAGAGGGACTGGAAGGAAAAGTACATCTCTTTGCAGATGACACAAAGATCTGCAACAAAGTTGATGCACAAGGTGGGGTGGAAAGGATGAGAAGGGACTTGGCAAGGTTAGAGAAATGGTCAAATGTATGGCAACTTAGAGTTAATGCTAAGAAGTGCAAGGTACTGCACCTGGGAAACAAAAACCCAGGGAAGGAATACACAATGGGGGGTGAGATACTAACAATAACAAAACATGGAAAGGGACCTGGGGGTAGTCATATCAGATGACTTAAAGGTGGACATGCAATGTGAGACGGCAGTAAGGAGGGCTGGAGGGATACTGGGATGCATAGGGAGAGGCATCACCAGTAGAAAACAGGATGTTATAATCCCTCTGTACAGACAGCTGGTGAGACCCCATCTGGAGTACTGTGTGAAGTTCTGGAGACCCATTCTCTGCAAGGACATAGACAAGATGGAAGCTGTCCAGAGGAGGACAACTAAAATGGTGCAGGTTCTGCACCGGAAGACATATGAGGAGAGACGCAAGGAGCTTAATATATATATACCCTTGAGGAAGGGGGCATGATAGAAATTTTAAGTACCTCAAGGGAATCAACAAAGTCCAAGAGGGTAGCATCTTTCAAAAAAAGAGGTGCGCAAGAACAAGGGGGCACAATTTGAAGATGGGGGTGGCTCAGAGGTAATGTAAGGAAGTATTTTTTCACAGAGAGGGTTGTGGATGCATGGAACAGCCTTCCAGAGGAGGTTGTGGAGTCAAAAACAGTGATTGAATTCAAGCATGCATGGGACAGCCATAAGACAAATCTAGGGGTTGGGGGGGTAGAAAGAAGTAGGCTACTGGTTATCTAGGATCTGCAGCTTATCCATTAGGTAGGGAAATGGGCAGACTGGGTGGGCCAAGCGGTCCTTATCTGCCATCAAATTCTATGTTTCTATATACTCATCCCAACTACTGAGAGAAATATTGCTATTGATGAGAATCAGATACAAGTGCTGGCAAAGTTTCAAGGCTACAACCTTGACATCTGACTGGCAAGAATAAAGAAAAGAGCAGAGCATATGTGAAAAAGCTATACAGTCTATGAAAAGTGCATACTGTAAACACTTACTGTCCTCTTCTGGGGGCAACCCAAAGAACTTCTGGAAATGCAATAAGGAATTTATAGGCTTGAATCAGTTTGACTCTATTCATGATATGGAATTGAATAGTATAAATTGTAATAAATCTTACACAGTACTATCGGCAATGCCTTCATTATTCACTTCTGTGACCTGTCTGCCTTTACAATATCCCCATCTTCCCCTCCAAATTTAATGACTAGAGATTATATTACACTGGACTGGCCCTATAAGGTGGTTCTAGCTATCCTAGACCTTCCCCATTTTAACTGAGGGTGGTTGGTGCAGCTGAAGTCTGTAAATGTCTAATGCATATACAGTATCTACAAAGGAAAGTGAAGGAGTTGATGGCACTGTATCGAGCCTAGTCTCCTAAAACGTGTTGCATACAACTTTCTTGTAGCAAAGCTTTTCCATCCATTGCTAATTGCAGGTACTGTATAGTCCCTAATTTATGGAATTTAGCTTGCTTGATGCCCATCTAAGAAAAAACTACTCTAAAAGATTTTAATAATTACTGGTCTATCGGCATATTTCCTGTGTTTAATAAACTGTTGGAGAAAGCTGCATCTGCCCAACGGACTGATGACCTGCACAAACATTATTTCTTATTATCAACTCAGCACAGCTTTAGCTAGGGCACAGTACCTCAACTACCATGATCTAGCTTAGTTTTGTTTAGTTTAGTTCTATTTTCATTACTGGCTAAGCACACTGGTGCCACAACAACTTTTCAGGCACTACCCATTGTACAGCATAGCGCAATCACATGTAACATGAATACAATTATTATACAAAGTACAGTAGTAAGAAAATTTTAGAAACAAAAAATAGACATTTTACAAGCTTACCAACTTACCAAGAATATTTCCTTGGCCATGGATAAAGGCAAATTGACTGGACCGTGTTTATGGATTTGACAAGGTTATCAACCTTGTAAACCATCCACTGCTCTGAATGAAGCTTAATGAATTGGGAGTCTTCCCTACTCCACTAATATCATTTAGAAACTACCTTAGTCACAGAAAGTGACTGCAGATGTTACTGTATCCTACTGGGTGATCCCAGGAGTCCATATTAGGTCCGTTGCTACTCTCACTGTACAGTACATTATCAGTCTGCCACTTAGCATTACCTATTGTACATCCCCTCTGTATGCTAATAAGCCTGCCCTCTTATATACAGTAGCTCAAATTGTACTGATGAACTCAATAGACACATTCATTTGAATTTTACCTCACTTTAAAACTAGCTTTTATGATATAAGACTGTTTTAAAGGTAATAAAATGTCACGCCATGTTGTTTGGTTCAGCACAAAAACTACATGGTGGATATACTACATATAATATGCCTTGATGGCTCCTAGCTTAAGATAGAGGACTCTTTTAAATATCTGGGTGTTGATAACACACTTTGTTTTTCACTACACCTACTGTAAATGCAGTCTGTACTTTTAAAACTCTAGGTTGGGCCTTACATATCGAATTAAACCAAATCTAACCGCTGAAGCTGGCAAAATGATAGCACAAGGCATTCTACTGCTAAAGTTAAGAGGTAGTGTACTGCCAAAAACTAATATTAGTTTTTAAAAGCAGGGAACCATTACCTTTTAAATCTAAGGTGCTTTCCCCCCCTTTGTTTAATTAGAAGATTGTTTACCTGATGTTAGTAGGTGTGATATGTGAGACAGCACTCTGCATGACAGCTGACATATTTAGTTTTTCCCACCATCACTACATCATCAACATTGTGACTTCACTGACTGTGACATCACTGCTGCTTAGGAACAGACACTCAATTGCTGCCAGGTCAGTCACTTGTGATGTCACTGCCAGTGAGATCACCATGTTGATCGTATAGTGGGGGGATAAACATAGACATGTCAGTTGCCCGGCTAAGAGCTGTTCCACACATCCAGCACAATATTATCAGAGGGAAGACTTTCTAATGAGCAAAAGGAGAAAGAAAAATACTTCAGAAATAAAAAGTTACAGCTACTTCTTCAAATATGTATGATTTTCTGTCTGCCTGTTTTGGTTCCACTAGCTTTTTAAGCTGTGGTGTGTTATCTTATTTTAACACTTCTAAATCCAATTTGAGAAGGTGGGAAGTAACCAGTAACAACATATGCTGTTTTGCCCTTGGCTACCTCTCTTCAAACGCATCATGGGTTACTTTATTATGTTGTGGGTTGGTTTTCCCCTGATATTATATGCACCTTCAATCTTGAATGTCTTATTGAGAAAGTATTTAAACACCAAACCCCTCCCTTCTCCGAAACACTTCTTGTGAAAAAGGCCTGTGCCTGTGTCCTGCCATCTGTAGATCAGGCAGTAATTTAACTTGTTATAACAAGTTATACAAAAACAAACAAACAAAACACAAAATCAAACTTTTGCTTTCATTTTCTTCCTTCTAATTACTCTGACCAGGTTATAAACCTAGCAACTTACCTGGAATGGATATCATTAACTGCAGATACTGTGGAACACTTTTCAAAAGGGCAGTTTTACAGGATTTAGGACATTGTCGTACATGATGGGCCATTGGAGATCTAAGGGCTCAGCTCCAGGCAGTATGGGCAGAAACTGCGTGCCTCAAATTGCATATTCAAGAGGAAATATATTGTAAGAACTGCCCGCCATTTCCCCAACATCCAGCAGAACCACCTTGACCACAGAGGGTAGTTGGTCCGGGAGGTTGGCAGGTGGTTAGGAGGGGCAAATTGGGTGCCCCATCACTCATTGCTTTCCAACATATCACCTCCACAAACCATATAAAAACTACAAACAGGTATCTGCCTCTGTCTCTGAAATCAAACAAAGGGGCAGAGGACACTGCAGAGCAGGACACTACAGCACAGGAACTAGCACAACAAAACAAGCCCAAAACAGGAACAATAATGAAAAAAGCAAAAAAGAAAAATCCAAATAAATTCTGATCATAGGAGACTCCATGATTCAGGCAGTTGATATGTATCTCCAGCCAGGGGTAATGGTCAGATGTCTCCCAGGTACATCAGCATGGAGAGACACTGACCACATTGCTAAAATTGTTCACAAAGCAGGAGAAAACATTGATGTCCTAGTACACATAGGGACTAATGATCTCACCAGCTGGTCAGTTGTGGAGACCAAGGAACACCTGACCAGGCTGGGTGACAAACTATCATCCATTTCATCCAGCATCTCCTTCTCTGAGATCCTGCCAATCTGGGAGAGGGGGACAGATGGATGGAAGGTCAGAGAAGGGGAGATAGGGGAGTTAACATGTGGCTCAAGGACTGATGCCAGGTAAAAAGGACACAAATTTGTAGGGAACTGGCAATAGTTTTGGGAGCGAAAGAACTTTAAATTTGATGGACTGCATCTGACTAAGGAGGGAGTCAGTGCATTGGGGCAGAAGTTTGATGTCTTTGCAGAATATTTAAACTAGCAAATGGGGAGAGGGCTGTAGCACCCGAAACATTGCATGGAAAGAACACCCTTCCCCCCTCAGCTAGTGGTCAAACAGGAGTTCAGCATGTTTGTAGTTCATTTGCATCACCAGGTAATGAAAAAGGTCCTACTCCCCATACGATGCACAGGGAAACGCCGGACCTCGCCCAACAACTAACACATTGAAATCTGACCAATAGAAAATCATGTACTCAAATGCTTGCAGTCTGGGAAACAAGATCCCAGACCTGCAGGCAATAATGACAGAGGCTAAACTGGAAATAGAAGCCATTAGTGAGATGTGGTTTACCAGTAACCACACTTGGGAGACTTCAGTACCTGGCTATGTACTGCTCAGAAGAGACTGAGGTGCAAGAAGGGGGGTGGATTGGCCTTTATGTCAATGAAAATATAAAACTACAGAAATTCAGAATACACATAAGGAGCCAGAAGATCTGTGGGTCACCCTGGAATCAGGAAATGGACAGCCATATGAACTGGGGTTGTGTACAGGCCTCCAGACCAGGGGAAGGACATAGACATGTTACTGTTAGAAGATATACAAAACATGACAGCTAAAGGGAAGGTTCTGATAATGGGAGACTTCAACATGCTAGATACAGATCGGTCAATACCGGCAGGGACATCTGCCAGAACTAGACACATGGTGGATTCCCTTCAGCGGGAGGGCCTCAAACAACTGGTGCAACAACCCACTAGAGACAGAGCTATCCTAGATCTAGTACTGACTAACAGGGAAAGGATCACAGATCTCCAGGTAGAAGGTCACCTGGGGGCCAGTGGCCATCACATGGTATGGATCAGTTTGGCCACTAGAACAAAATCATCCCATTTCAAGGCAAAAATATGGGACTTCAGAGGAGCTGATTTTGATAAGATAGCCAACAGAGGTAAGCTAGCCCTGGCAAAAAGAAATATAGGTGAGGGGTACAGGCAAAGTGGGCAAGCATTAAATATGCAATACTTGAAGCCATATCCCATTATGTAAGTGAGAAAAGAAAGTGCAAAAGAAGAAGGAAACCACTTTGGTTTTCAAACACAGTAGCAGGAAAGGTCAGAGCCAAAAGGCTGGCCTTCAGGAAATATAAGGGAACGCAGCAGGATGAAGATAGAAAGGCATACCAAACTTCCCTAAGGGAAGCAGGGAAGGCAGTAAGGCAGGCAAAGGCCCTAATTGAGGAAACACTAGCGCAAACAGTAAAAGAAGGTGATAAGACTTTCTATAGATACATTAATGAAGGGAGAAAGTCCAGAGGGGGTATTGCTAAGATCAAAAGGGGATTAGGGGGCATGTGAGGAGGAGGACCCTGTAAAAGGGCTCTGAGCCGCAAATCTGGTGACATCCAGCAGACCAGACCTGGGGTTTGAATCCCACAGCTTCCACTTGTATACTGTGTGACCCTGAGCAAGTCACTTAACTTCCTTGTGCTCCCAGGTCACACCTGGAAACAAGCCCTGGCTTAGTGTGCCTTTTCTGGTTAAACAATTTTCCTTTTCCCTTTCCCTAAAAGCTTCTATTCTAAATAGATACTTCTGCTCAGTATTTACTGAAGAGAAGGTAGGGCACGGCCCACAGCTCTGAACCATGGACACAGGAGGAGGGAGGTATGCACTAGTCTCTTTACAAAACAAAAGGTCCTACAAGAGCTCGATAAGCTCAGAGTGGACAAGGCAATGGGACCTGATGGCATATATCCCAGAATACTAAAGGAGCTAAGGGTGGAACTAGCAGAGCCATTATCAGAACTATTTAGTGAGTCTCTGAGCACAGGAGAGGTCCCAGAAGACTGGAGAAGGGCTCATGTGATCCCACTCCACAAGAGTGGTAGCAGGGAGGAGGCAGGGAACTACAGACCAGTCAATCTTACCTCAGTGGTGGGCAAGATTATGGAGACACTCCTTAAGGAAAGGATAGTGCAACACCTGGAATCCATAGGAGCACAGGATCCAAGACAGCATGGGTTTACAAAAGGAAGGTCCTATCAAGCTAATCTCATAGATTTCTTTGACTGGGTAACCAGAGTGGTGGACCAAGGGGGAGCAGTTGATACTGCCTACTTTGACTTCAGCAAAGCTTTCGATACTGTTCCACATAGATGATTGATTAATAAGCTGGGTAGGCTCGTGTGGGTCAGACATTGGTCAACTGGCTAGCAAACTGGTTGACGGGCAGAAAACAGAGAGTGGTGGTAAATGGTATACAGCGCTTTTGAAATATGAAAAACACTAAACAAATAAATGTTATTATTACTACAGTCAGAAGAGATGCACATCACGAGTGGAGTACCTAAGGGATCAGTCCTGGGGCTATTCTTCTTCAATATCTTCATCAGTGACATTGCAGATGGCCTGGAGGGTAAGGTTTGTCTGTTTGCAGATGTCACCAAGATCTGCAACACAGTAGATGATCCAGTTGGGGTGGGCAGAATGAGAAGGGATCTGGATAAACTAGCAAAATGGTCGGCAGATTGGCAACTGGGGTTTAATGCAGAGAAGTGCAAGATCATGTACACAGGGAAGAGAAACCCTGAAGCCACCTATAGGCTGGGAGGGGAGGAGAGGGGAGTTGCTGGCAGTCACAAGGGAAGAAAGAGACTTGGGTGTCATCATCACCGATGACTTGAAATCATCCAAGCAGACCTCTAAAGCAGTAGGTAAGGCTAGAGAGATGTTGGGGTGTATTAGTAGGGGTATCATAAGTCGGAAGAGGGAGGTAATAATCTTTCTTTACAAGACACTGGTTAGGCCCCATCTGGAGTACTGTGTGCAGTACTGGAGGCCACACCTTCACAAGGACATTAACCAAATTGAGGCAGTCCAGAGATGGGCAACCAAAATGGTGCAGGGACTACATCAGAAAACATATGAGGACAGATTAACTGAACACAATATGTATACCGTAGAGCAAAGGAGGGAGAGAGGTGATATGATTGAAAGATGCAAACACCTTAAGGGAATTAAAAAGGTGAAAGAGTCTAACATGTTTCAATATAAGACAAATAGCAGGACAAGAGGACATGGCATTAGATTAGAGGGAGGCCAATTAAGGGGTAATGTGAGGAAGTTATTTTTCATAGAAAAGGTGGTGGATGCATGGAACAGCCTACCTCAGGTAGTGGTGGATATGAATACAGTGCAGGGCTTTAAACAGGCATGGGATAGGCATAAGGGAGCAATACAGATGAGTATGAATGGATAGGCCATTGACAGAGCAAAGGCCTATGGCACATTCACAAGGTAGAAAAAGAAATGGGTAGACTGGATGGGCCTTGCGGTCCTTATCTGCCATCAACTTCTACGTTTCTATGTTTCAGGCATTATTGTCAATACCAAAATGCCACACAAAAATGGAGAGCTCACATGTTCATATTTTGCCCCCAAACTGTGGAACTCCAGCCCAATCATAGATACATAGATACATAGATAGTGTCAGCAGATAAGGGCCTATGGCCCACCCAGTCTGCCCATTTGAGCTTGTAAGTTAAGTTTATGTTTTCCTAGAAGTCTGTTGCCCCTTACCCCTGACATCCAGAATTCCTTTATGTCTATCCCATGCATTCTTAAATCCTGTGATTGTTTCAGCCCGCACCACTTCCTCTGGCAGGGTGTTCCACTTGTCCACCACCTGTTCTGTGAAGAAATTCTTCCTCAAGTTTCCTCTGAATCGTCCTCCCTCCAACTTCATCCCATGCCCTCTAGTCCTGGAATACATTTTTTGCTTAAAAATAGTGTATTCCTGCACCCTGTTCCTCCCTGTGAGATACTTGTATGTCTCTATCATATCCCCTCTCTCCCTCCTCTCCTCCATGGAGTACATGTTCAGTTCCTTCAATCTGTCTCATAGGACTTGTGATGCAATCCATGCACCATCTTTGTTGCCCTCCTCTGAACCTTCTCTACCCTATGTCCTTACGTAGGTATGGTCTCCAGAACTGTACACTGTACTCCAGGTGGGGCCTCACTAGTGTCTTATATAGTGGAATTATGACCTCCCTTTTCCTGCTGGTGATGCCCCTGCCTATACATCCCAGCATCCTATTTGTTTTTCCTGCTGCCTTGTCACACTGTTTCCCTACCTTGAGGTCATCAGAGATGATAATCCCAAGATCCCTTTCCTGCTTGGTGCATGCTATATTCTCACCCCCAACTGATATATTGTGCCAGGGTTTTTGTGCCCCATATGCATTCTCTTGCACTTCTTTGCATTGGATTTCAACTGCCAAACCCCTGACCATTCTTCAAGTTTATGCAGGTCCCTTCTCATTCTGTCTATACCCTCCGGTGTGTCTACTCTGTTACAGAGCTTTGTGTCATCAGCAAAAAGTGAAATTCTGCCTTCTAGGTCCTGTGCAATGTCACTGATGAAGATGTTGAATAGGACCGGTCCCAGCACTGATCCCTGTGGTACCCCACTGGTCACTCTTCCCTCTGTGGAGTGACAGCCATTTACCACCACCCTCTGTGTCCTGCCACCCAGCCAGTTACCTACCCA
The DNA here is from genome assembly GCA_016271365.2 of Neoceratodus forsteri. Lineage (NCBI taxonomy): Eukaryota > Metazoa > Chordata > Ceratodontiformes > Ceratodontidae > Neoceratodus > Neoceratodus forsteri. The sequence continues at coordinate 174,420,305 of CM057457.1, read as the reverse complement.
CCACACTACTGTCCTGCCCACACCCATATTCGCCAGTTTCTGTAATAGTCTTCTATGTGGCACAGTGCCAAAGGCCTTGCTGAAGTCCAGATAGGCCATGTCCACTGCCCTCTCTTGATCCACCTCCCTAGTCACCCAGTCCAAAAATTAAACGAGGTTGGTCTGACATGACCTGCCCCTGGTGAAACCATGCTGCCTTGGGTCCTGTAGTCCATTGACAACCAGATGTTCCACCAATCTCTCCTTCAGTAGTGCTTCCATGATCTTTCCCACTACTGAGGTGAGGCTGACTGGTCTGTAGTTCCCTGCTTCCTCTTTGTTCCTGCTTTTGTATAAGCGGACTACATCTGCTGTCCTCCAGTCTTTGGGTACCTCCCCTGTTTCCAGTGATCGGCTAAACAGGATAGCCAGAGGTTCAGCCACCACCTCTCTTAGTTCTTTAAGGACCCTGGGGTGCACCCCATCTGGCCCCATTGCTTTATCAACTCTTATTACTTCCAGTTCCTTCAGGACCCTTTCTCGTGTAAAGGGACTTGTGTCCATTTCCGCACCATTCTCACCCCTTGTACTCTCTTCAGACCCATTACCCTCCTCTTCCTCAGTAAAGACTGAGCAGAAATACCTGTTCAATATGTAAGCTTTACTGCTGTCATCCTCCAAACGGCTCCTCATCCTCCACGCGGCCCCATATCACAATCACATGTTGTTGTGCCCCCACTCGCAATTGTTTAAACCTGAGTAAGGGAATATTTGTCACTTGAAAGCTACTGTCTACAAGACTAATTCTCTTCTGTGACCTGGCTTCTCTAACCAAGCCAACTTGTTCAATTGATTCATAAACCATGTATATTCAGTATAATTGATTATATTTATTTATTTTAGTTTTTATTGAGAGGGAAAGGAGGGCTACACAATTTTGTCAATTTTCAGCCTCATCCTGGGGGATGGGGCTGATACAGATGGTAACCAACTGATATTGAAACAGATTAAGCTGTTTGTGGTATTTTTAGTGAGGGGGGAAATTTTGGCCAGCAAATCAGCAAAATTCCCCTACACTTGGCAGGGGGAGCTGTCGGTCCACTGACCAAGATGGCTGACTTTTCTAATGTGGAGATGGAGGAAGGAGCAATGCGAGGTGCAGAGACTAAGCTTACCACTGACGGGTCTATGATCGAGATGGAGAAGGTGGATCCCTTGGAATATATTTTTGTGCATGCAGCAGAATTCATGCAGACTGAAACAGCATTATGTGAGGAGAATATGGAAATGGAAGATGGGAGCTGGGACACTGTCATGGAGAGCAGCAATGATGTAGCGGATATGATTTTTGACAGAATGCTGCAAAGGGAGCTGAAGCTGCAGGCAGAAAGGAGGAGGATAAGCACCCCTCTTGATACTTCCAGAGTGCACTACAAGGCAGCAGGAACATGGAGATTGTAGGTCTGACGCAGCTGGGAGTGAAAAGCTGCAAAGAACATGCCCAATAACCGAGACCACACTACAGAGGATGTAGAGGATCGGCCGCTGAATTTTACAGTATGGTTACTGGAGAAAGCCTTGCAGGAAGCAGGATGGTGACAAAATGAGACATGGAAATGGATCTCAGACAGAGTGGATGAACATTCCTGGTTCTTTAGATCAGGCAGGTACTGATATTTTTAAATATTGCCTATGCTAAATTGGGACAAAAGGAGAATGACCCTGCAAGCAGTGTTTCTTCTGAAAGTATAGAGGGGCGGCCTGTAAGGAGTGAGTCTCCTAAACAGACTGGTGAAGGGTCCAGAATCCAGAGTCCTGACCAGATTCAAACACAGACAGCATCACCCCATGCTGATCAATGTAAGGCACAAACAGTCACCCCACAACTTATCTTTAAGCAGGACTCTGAGCAAAGCACAAGTGAAGATGCTGCGGGTACAGTTGTAGCGGCTGTTACTATTGATGCCTGTGGCTCAGAGGGGATTTCTGCAGCAGTTCATGATGCTCAGGGACTAGGTCATTCAGGTGATATCCAGTTGGGTAGTGCATGGTTCACTGCTACTAATTCGAGGAAGGTGTCTGATAATGAGTCCCCCCCCCCCAAATGATCAAGACTGACAGAATGCTGGTGCTGTCCCTACCTTATTGGAATTATTCAGGAGCAGGCTCTCTCAAGCACCGAGAAAGAATGCCATGCACCTTAGATATGGGGGTTGGGGAGGGGCTTTCTGTACACCCAGATAGGGTGTATGTGGCCAAGAGACTCCTTAAAGAGTCCATGCAGTTCCAAGTGGCTGATGTGTATGCCCTAATTCACATATTCAGAGAAGATACATTTGACATCAGCTTCAAGCAGTATGCTGGGTTGGATAGATTCTGGGCAAAATATAATATGCTACAATCTTCACCATTATGGGTGAATTTTATGGCAATTCCCCTAACAAAGCCATTAATCAAAACCATTACAATAATGTTTCATAATGAGGGGTAACTATTAATGATATCACTTTTTGGTTGGACATTTTTTTCAGTATTTGGATGGCCTGAAGCTATTATTGATACTCAAGGGATATGGACAGGGAGGTGACGATTCTGAGTTAAACGGTTTCAGGCAGATTCTGAGGTCATTCACATACCCAACAGTTTTTTTCTTGGATGAGACAGGGGAGTGTGTTTTATGCAGGTCAGCCCCAGGCCTGCTACAAATGTGGAACCCATTCACATTTAAGTAGTACCTGTGACAGACTCGAATGTGCCTTGTGTGGTGACTTCAGACATGTTAGCATGGTTTGTAGAAATGTCTACATATGTAATTTGTGTGAGAAAGCAGGGCATGCATACCACCAGTGCCTGTTCAAAACAGAACAGGTGGTGTTAACCAAGAAGATTTAATTCACACTGCACAGGATAAAGCACAACCTGTACCGGCAGCTGGCCAAAGCTTAATTCCCCTGAACACTTTAATTGAGGATAGTAGGGGTCCCACTGTTTAACCAATGCAGAGTGATGCCCTTAGAGACAATGCAGTCCCAGGTAGTAGTACTAACAAGGAACCACACCTAGGGGACACTGCAGTGGACAAAAAGGATTTGGCAAACAGCAGTCAACTGGGGCCAGACACTCTTATTGAAGAGTCAATGCCTCCACCTGCATAGTTTCAAATCCCTAGTAGTAGAAAGATGATCAGGTCTCTTTCTAAACTTCACCCTACCTTGTCTCACATCTCATTACAAAATTCTTATCATATCCTTCAGGGCAACAATGAGTGGGGAGGACTTTGACCTTGAGTCAGATGTTTCTTCGAAGTCTGGTAGAATTTTGGAAGCGGAGGAAGACAACCCCCCAACCACTTGGAATGAAAAAGGAAAAAAAAGGAATGAGCCCCTTTTGTCTTGAGTAATCTCCCCACCCCCGTAGTAGATGGCGGTTCTACATTTATACATTTACCTTCTGTTAATGTCTGCAGCATGAAAACCTATAAAAAAAGGGTGATCACCCTTTTACACTTTCAACACTCTAACCATGATATAGTTTAAGAAATAAGGTTAAATACCATATTTCATATTGAGCAGTCGAAAAAAAGTTGGATAGGGGGCCCATCTTACTGAACATTTGGATCTGATATAGTGGACGGTTTAAGAATTCTTTTTAAAGACCTGAACTTTAAAATTCAAAGATTAGTCACCATCAACCGAGGCAGGGCCCTAATGCTTGACTACACTTTTAGACATTTTTCTTTGTGACGTATTAATACCTATGCTCCCCAGACTAAAGCAGCTAGGGTTGAGCTTTTTGAGCAAATCAGACCATATCTTTTTACTGCTCGACAGGTAATATAGAGGGACATGAATTGTGGACTGCATATGAGAATGAAGGATAATGTACAACAGAAAGTGCACTATGACGCAAATGCCTTAAAAAACATCCTTTACACAGCTAGCCTGACAGATACATATAGGGTGCTGCATAAAGAGAAAGGTTATGCACATGTTAGAAACGTGTTAGCCACTAGAATAGATTTTATTTTTTGTTCCAGATTACTGGTTACCTATTTTTTTCTACTCCACCCCTGTGAATTTTCTGACCATGTTATCCTGGATTGTACCCTAAATTTGGCTAACATACCCCCCAAACTTTTTTCAGCACCTACATGATGGAGATTAAATATTTCAGTGTTGAAGCAGGAACAAATTCTGTCAAATATCCTTCATTTACTTTAGGCTAGAGACTCTGTCTCCTGCTTGTATGAAGATTCCTGGCAATGGTGGTTAGATACCAAATTGGATATTAAAACTATTTTTATACATCTTGGTAAGACTAAGACAACCACTGATTCACTGAATTATCTACACAACAGAAATGTCCTTTATACATATATGTCTATCACATTCTGACAGAGGCAATAATGCTGCTCATACAGAGCAGTTAAAGGCCACAATTTTTAAACTACAAAATAAAAGGGCCTAAATTGGAGGCTAAATCTAGATACGGCACTGTTAAGCAACCCTTCTCAGACCCATCTATGGCTTGTAAACAAAGGTTGGATTCTACACTTATGACTGGACTACAGGATAGGGTGGGTAACACAGTGACCTCAGAAATGGGAATGTTACGCATAGTGTAGGACAATCTACAGCGATCATTTGGACTTGAACACAAGTCACAGATTAAACTGACTGAATTTTTAACCCTCAACCCTCAATTTGAAAGAAGCACAGCAGTGAGAATTATAATAACCAATTGCTGTAGATGAAGTGGAATATGTAATTACATAATTAAAATCAGGTTAATCACCTGGACCAGATGGGCTATCCACTGAATTCTATAAATCTTTTAAAACTGAGACCTCATTTTTTGGCATGTTTGTTTAATGATTTTCTAACAAATTCAGAAAAGAAGACTGATTTTGGTATGGCAATCATGATATATTTTTTTTTTATCGCAGCACTCTTTCCTCCACTGCTGCGGCGCCTTACCGGCGGGGGCATCCAGCCACTGGCCCTGCCCATGGGGAGAGCAGCAGGCTCACTCGCATGATGGGGGCGGGGTCCAGCACAGCAGTGGCTGATTTGCTGGAGGGGTCTCCCTTCCCTACCAGCTGGACCGGCGCGCCACCCCCCAGTACAATTCCACGATAGTCCTCTCCTTATGGCAGGGCATGGCCATCAAGCTGCTCGGTTGCACCCAGCCTTTTTTTTCTGTTTTTTTTCCCAGTGGGAGCACAGATGTGCAATGATGTCCATGCACTTAATGTGCAGATGTCCACCTTGCTCCCCCTCTTCCAGACACCTGCACATCCGCAGTACCACCGGGCATCCCCAGGTACTGCCAGAGTGCAATGTGTGTCCTACCCTTTTCCCAGGACTGGGAGAACAGTTGACAGACACTTGATCCCAGTCCTCCCCTGCCAACCCCCAATGGCTCAGGCTCATTACTGAACCCCGATCACCAGCATGGAGCGAGGTGTGGTGTCCAGCACCTCAACCCTCAGTGCCACTGGGCCACCGGCAATCATGATATTTTTACAGAAAAAAGGAAACAGAACGTGCCTTCATTATTGGAGGAAAATTAGTCTGCTCAGTTCAGACTATAAAATATTGTCCAAATTTCTTTGTTTCAGTTTACAAAAGGTGGCAGAGATACTAATTCATCCAGCACAAACCTGTTCCATTCCAAAAATAAATATTACATTTAACCTTGGGCTCTTAAGGGACATAGTTGCACTAGGCACACAAAATGATGTACAGGCTATATCTTGTCAACTGATCAAGCTAAAGCTTTTGACAAGATTTCACATGAATTCTAATTTCAAGTGCTGAAGGTGTATGGCATTCCCTCTCGCATATTGCTCTGGCTTCAGCACTTGTATAATGCTGCATCAGTCATACCCTCAGTAAATGGCATCTTGGGAGAATCTGTGTTGCTGAAAGCAGGAGCACAACAGGGGTGTCCTATCAGCTCCCTGTTATACACATTTGTCTTAGACCCCCTCATTCAGAATATTATGGCAGACTAACAGATTGAAGGGCTCTCTCCAGGGGGAGTGGCTCCGCAAAGAAATTTGGCCTATGCGGATGACGTATGTCTTTTTGTAAGCACACCAACTGCAGGAATGGCAGCTTTACAGCTACAGCATTTGATAATTATTCAGTAGTATCAGGACACAGTTACATTTTGCAAAAAGTATACGGTTGGCAATTAGAAACACCAATCCCCCTCCCCTCCAACAGAAATCGTGGGTATAAAACTTTCTTTAGAACGAGTTCAACCTTTGGGATTATACTTTGGGCAAGGTAGTATAGCTCAAATTATTTGGGAAAATGTGGTTGCTCTGTGTGAAAGTAAAGTACAGTGCTGGAAGTCTTGGAAATTATCTAAATTAAAGAGAGTTCATATCATTAAGAAAGTTTTGCTTCCCATATTTAAATATCTTCGTCATATTTTTCCACCCTCAGTTACTCTGGAGACATGACTCTACAGTTGCTTTTTCCAGATGATATGGGAAAGCAGTCTAAATCCAATGAAATGGGGTTTTACATATTTACCAGAAAAGCAGGGAGTGCTTGGTATGGTAAATCCATTAAGTTTTTTATCATTCTTTCTTTTTCCAATCCACTTTAAAGTTGGGCTGACGGATGGATCTTCATCCCTGGCAAGAATGGATGAAATCATTATTATGAACCTTTCATTCTAAATGGAATATAAACCCTCTTTAAGATTACATCCTCTTCCGGGTCCCTAAATATGCTCTCTCTCTCCTCTATACGAAACGCCAGGCAGTGGCATTTATTATCTTTGGTTACCTTCTCCAGAAAGCAATTATATACTAATGTAAGGGCAATGACTCCAGTTATTTCTATAGTATTCCCCTAATGCTTTCCTTTTAAAATGACCAAGCTCTTAAAATACTGAGGGATAATATAATCCTGGTTAAAACCTGGGATGTACTCTGGCTTAATTGTCATGGCAGGTTAGGGACGAAGGTAAATTTGAAACAAAGTCATAGAGGCGAGGTTTTGCCCAAATTTTGAATGCCCAATGATAGAAGAAACTCAGGAAAAAGTTTTCTTCATTGCCTAGTGACTACACGATTCTGGGCATGTTTAGCGAATAGATGGAGATTACCTTTCTCGATGACTTTAACATATGAGAATACTTTTAGGAGATTATACTGGGTCACTCAAGCAATATAACCCTAGTACATTAAGCGTTATTTTCACATGTTTGAAATGTTATTTATGACAGGCTAGATGCCAGTATTTAACACAGCAACTTTAGTCATCCCCGGGGGCCTTGGCACTTATTATTGTGAGTACGATAAAGGAGGCTAAACAATTAGATCATAAAAACACTCCCAAATGGGAGGCAGCTGTGTTCTGGTGTAGAATTGCTTGGGTATACTGAGAATATTGGAACCGTTTTGTATAAATGTGCATAATGTAGCTCTTTATTTTAAACATTTTCTATCCCTGTTTCAAGATTATTTTTATTTTCATTTGGATATAACAAATATGTATACACATGTATAATAACTTTTATAGATGTAATTACACAGGAGGTGTGAGGATAGAATATTTTGAAATTTTGTTCCTCTCCTTTTTGTGTTTCCTTTTCTCTTTTTATTTCTGAAAGGGACTGCTGGGTTAAAGTTCATTTTCTTTATTTTTTGTTTGGGTCAAGGGTAGGAAGGGATTTGTATATGCACAATAATGGATGCATTTAATCTCATTACCTTTTGCTTTCTGAATGATGTCGAGATTTTTTTTTCAATAAAATTCCCCTACACTTTTCAAAAAATGGCAGTGAAGCCTGTTTATAAGAACATTTTTTTTTCCCCAGAAGTAGTGGTAGATGTTCATTATCACCTCAGAGTGTGCTAAGCCTGGACTGAATCATCATCAGTTTCTTCATTAACAATCACTTAAGTAGTGAATGGATGTGTGAAAGATGACTTAAAAAAGAGGGCAGTGCATGTTCCTTCATAATTAAGTGAGACACAGTATGAATTTTGCAATACTCTATTTGAGCAAGAGTTCTTTTAAAAAGTTATAGTATACTACTTTTAATAATGATTTCTCTAAAATGTAGTTTAAGGCATATTTCTTCATGTTAACCATAGATCTGATATAGATTTCCATTGTCCTAGATATTCAGACTGCGCCAGGCTGTGGCGCAAGCCTGGGCACAGTGCGACTTTGCTGCGCAGTGGGGTTGACGGGGTGATATTCAATGGAGCTGGGCCATGACACAGCATCATTGAATATCACATCCTGGCCACCCACAGTGCGCATTGCGCAGTGGCACTGCGCCAACGCAAGTGGCCAGAGTGGAGCAGGGGAATGTGCTAGTGCAACAACTGTGAAATTCAAAAGTGCACATGCAATTGGGGTCATAATGTATGCAAGGTGCAAATGGGGCCATTTGCATGTTATTATGGCCCAATTTGCATGCAGGTGTGCCAATCCCTGTAAACTTGCGCCTGGTGCCCTGTTATGCCCTGCATGGCAATGCGCCCCACTGCCCAATTGCAGGCATATGTACATTTAAATAACCGTCCAATATCCTTTGCAGCCCGATCGCAGACATATGTTAAAATAAAAAAGTCCAATATCCCTGGTGGTCCAGTGGCCCACTGTATGCCCGATCACGGGCTTCAGTATGAAAATTATTTGTCCAATATCCCTGGTGGTCCAGAGGTACCACCCTCCCCCACCGCCCACTGAGCATCACGCCCTGCTCCCCGGTCAGTGGGTGGCGGGCAGCACCCCACCTGCCTGCTGGTAGCGCTGCCCACCGACTGACACCATATGGTAGGGCTGTACACCCATTGGTCCACAGCATGAGCCAATGGGCATGCAGCTATGGCTGGAAGACATAGTCCAGATATGTGAATGGATCCATTCACATATCTGGACTGTGTAGTGCGTATCAGCTGCACACCCATTGGCTCATGCTGTGGACCAATGGGCGTACAGCCCTACTGTACAGTGTCAGTCGGTGGGCGGCGGGGTGGCATACAGGTGGGGTGTTGCCGCCTGCCGCTGACCGGTGGGGAGGGTGGTGGGGCTCAGTGGGTGGGTGGGGAGGGGGCAACGCTGGATCACAAGAGATATTGGAGAAATTATTTTCATACTGAAGCCTGCGATCAGGATGCAAGTGGTCCACTGGACCACCAGGCATATTGGACTTTGGAATTAAACTATATGCCCACGATTGAACTGTGAGCAGTCCACTGGATCACCAGGAATATTGGATGTATATTTACTTCTACAGATGCCTGTGATCAGGCATGGGGGGGGTGCCACCAAGAAGGTGCAGCCAGAGCTCAGGTGGCCATTCACAGTTGGCAGCTGCTGAGTTGTGCCTTGCAATATGGCAGCTCACCTGTGGGTGGCCAGCTGTTGTTCCTTTTATTTTTGGCTCACCTGTGTGCAGCGCAAGTAGGGGTTGCACATGCATGGACTTAGCACATCCCGGGTTGAATATCAGGATGTGCGGAGTATGCATGGACAAGCCCCCCCCCACCTGCGCCACATACATGACTGATGTGCTGCGGTGCATCGGGATTTGTGCCAGGATCAATCCCTGTTTGAATATTGCGCTGGGGCCATGCGCAACCCTTCTGAATATCCAGGCCATTGTTTTCAATGTAGCCCTCTTATAAGAAAATCCCGGTTATAAGAACATTTTTGCTTGGCATTTAGAGTGTGCTTCTAACAGAGCTGCACTGTATTGAGATTGTACCCCAAGTGCCTGGTGTGGGGCTTGAACCCACAACCTGCTGATGTTCTGGCCTAAAGTGAGTGTGCAATCTGATGAGCCACTGACACTTTTATCAGTTGATCTATTTGTGCCATTTGTGATTATGTGCATTATCAGTGTGGAGTTATGTTTTTCTAATGTGTATCATTGTCATGTGATTCTGCTTCCAATTTACTTGTTCAAATTATTGTTAATTGTCCTTCATTTGTTTGCCAAATTATAACCTCCCAGGTCATGCCTGAATATAGACAATTTATTCTCTGTTGTGTACTTACCAGGTTAACAAAAACTAAATAAATAAATGTTCAGGTTAAGGAATAGTTAATCTATCAGGTATACAACCTCAAGGTAGATTACAGTAATTTAAAAAGAATGTTAGGAAGTATTTTATCACTGAGCTGGTGGTGGATGGGTGGAATAGTCTACCAAGCTATTTGGTCAGTGCTGGAAGTATACTGTAGCTGGGCTCAAAACATAATGGAACATCTTTAAAGGGGTTATTTAAGCAATAAACCAAGACAGGGTGTGGGTTATGCGGGGATTTACTGATGCCTAGTGTTGTTTGATCACGTGGCAGCAGGCCGAGTGAGTAAACCACACCAGAAGTGGGTAAATTCCAGCATAACCCACACTCTAGAGATTTTGTAATAAAGAATTAAAAAAAATAGTTTTTTGCCACTTTTAATTATTTTTTTTGTATTCATTATTGCACCAGAAGAAATAGTTCCCTGTTGCTAGGTAGAACAGATTGAGATGCAGCAGCATGTCAGCCCAATTCTCTAAAATTACAGGTGGCACTGGATCTGAAGACATGTTTATTTTTTTTTATTTTACTTTAATAAGGGGCTGCCTGGATATCATGGCAGCCACAGAAACATGATACACAGAGAACCATGACTGGGATACCAACATACCAGGTTACACAGTCTACAGGAGGGACAGGGAGGGTAGAAGAGGAGGAGGAGTAGCTCTCTACATAAGGGAAGGAAGCAAAGCAACAGAACTAAAGGTAAACAGAGAGGAGAGGAGGCACTGTGGGACACCCTGAGACAGAAAATGGCAGTACAGTCTGCATGGGTGTTGTATACAGACCCCCATCTCTGGGGGAGGAAATGGACAAGAAAATGATAGAAGGCATCCTTAGGATGGCAGAAAAAGGGGAAATATTATTGATGGGGGACCTGAATATGCCAGATGTTAACTAGAGCACCTTGGCTGCAGCCACATCCAAGGGCAGGGTCATTCTCGATGCTTTACAGGGGGCTTGCCTTAGACAGCTTATGTTGGAATCCACTTAGGAGGGAGCAATCTTAGACCTTTTACTCCGCAAAGTGGGATGGAGAGAGGATTTCAAATTTAGAAGTGGGTAGCCATCTGGGAACAAGTGACCACCAAACAGTGCGGTTCATGATAAACACAGCCGTAGAGTCAAGCCATACAAAAGTGAAGGTACTGGACTTTAGGAAGGCTGACTTTGTCAAAATGGGAGAGTGTCTCAGAAAAGCACTGGCAAATGGGCAAGAAGAGGGGTTGGAGGAACAATGGGGAAACATCAAAACTGCCATCACAGAGGCAACAAGCCTTTGTGTGAAGCAAATAAACAAATCAAAGTGAAGGAAAAAAAAACACTATGGTTCTCAAAAGAGGTGTCGGGGAAGGTCAAGGAGAAAAAGATAGCATTCAGGAAGTATAAGGAAACACAGAAGGATCAGGACAGAGAACTGTACCAGTTATAGCAGAAGGAAATGGGGAAAGTAGTCAGAATAGCAAAGACCCAAACCTAGGTAAAGATAGCCAACTCGGTTATTAAGAAGGAGGATAAAACCTTTTATAGGAACATTAGAAAGCGAAGAAAGACCAAGGGAGGGATAGTGAGGCTTAATAAGGAGGAAGAGGGTGGGTGGCAGAGGGTAACAGTTAAAAAGTAGGGCTACTGAACAAATACTTCTGCTCAGTATTCAGAAAAGAAGAGGAGAGGAGAGGAAGGTACCTTATCTAATTAATAGAAGCACTCTGGATGGGTGGTGGGTGGTGGGGGGGGTCAATACCAGTCCATTCACAGAAGAAAGGGTTCTGAAAGAACTCCTAACACTGAAGGTGGACAGAGCATCGGGCCCTGATGGGATTCACCTCAGAATTCTAAAAGAATTAAGGGGAGAACTAGTGACACCACTGATTGCACTTTTTAACAAATCATGTGAAGATGGTGTAGCACCTAAGGATTGGAGGAGAGTGGATGTGAATCCCCTTTACAAAAGTGGGAGCAAAGCAGAAGCAGGAAACTTCAGACCTGTTAATTTGACCTCATTGGCAGGGGAAATGATGGAATCACTTCTGAAAGAAAGAATTGCTGAGTACCTAGAGGCCAGCGGGGCACAGAACACAAGGCAACATGGATTCACAGCAGGAAGGTCATGTCAGACAAATCTAATCAATTTTTTTGACTGGGTGACCAAAGTAGTAGACCAGGGAGGGGCTGTGGACATGGTCTACCTAGACTTTAGCAAGGCATTTGACACAATTCCACATAAAAGATTAATAAACAATGCAGCCAGCCTAGGAGTGGGTCCCAGGCTGGTAGCCTGGATAAAAAAGTGACTGGACAACAGGGCACAGATGGGTAACTAGTAGGGTACTGCAGGATTCAGTACTGGGTCAGGTCCTTTTTAAATGTCTTTATAAGTGACATTGCAGAGGGACTAGATGGAAAAGTACGCCTCTTTGCAGACTACACAAAGATCTGAAACAGGGTTAATATACACAGGGGTGGAAAGGATAAGAAGGGACTTGGCAAGGTTCGAGGAGTGGTCAAAAGTATGGCAGCTTAAATTCCATGCAAAGGAGTGCAGAGTAATGCACCTGGGAAACAAAAACCCAGGGGAAGAGTAAACAATGGGGGGGGGATACTAAGAACAAAAACATGGAAAGGGACTTGGCGGTAGTTATATCAGATGACCTAAAGGTAAGCAAGCAATGTGAGAAGTCAGTAAGGAGGGCTGGAGGGGTACTGGGATGTATAGAAAGAGGCACCAGTAGAAAACAGGAAGTTGTTATCCCTCTGTACAGACAGTTGGTGAGTCCACATCTGGAGTACTGCTTGCAGTTCTGGAGACTCCATCTCCGCAAGGACATAGACAGGATGGAGGTAGTCCCAAGGAAGGCAACTAAAACTGTGCAGGGTCTGCACCAGAAGACATATGAAGAGCGACTAAAGGAGCTTAATATGTATACTCTCAAGGAAAGGAGGGAGAGGGGGACACGTTAGAAACTTTCAAGTACCTCAGGAGAATCAACAAAGTCCAGGATGGTAGCGTCTTTTAGAAAAAGAGATGTGTAAGAACAAGGGGCACAATTTGAAGATAGAGTGGGATGGCTCAAGGGCAATGTGAGGAAGTATTTTTTAATGAAGAGGGTGGTGGACACATGGAACGACCTTTCTGAGGAGGTCGTAAGGTCAAAAACAGTAGGGGAATTCAAGAATGCATGGGGGCAGACATATGGCAATTCTAGCATTCACTGAAAATACCACCAACAGCTTAATCTGGTTTAATTTCAGTTGGTTACCACCTGTATCCCCCTCTCCCTGGTTGTCCCTGAAAAGGGGACTTCTAGTCACAGTGGGCCTACCGGGTCAACAAAATTCAATTAATTAATTAATTATGGTGGGGGGCAGGAAGAAGTAGGCTGCTGGTTAACTAGGATCTGCAGCTTACCCAATAGGTTGGGTAATGGGCAGACTGGGTGGGCCAAGTGGTGTTTATCTGCCATCAGAATCTATGTTTCTATGCTTACATGACCATGGGACAGCATGTCTGTTGTGAGCTGATGTTTTAAATGATTGTGGGACAGCACGTCGGCTGTGAGTTATGAGCTGTGAGCAGCTTGCATATGTCAATTCATCAGTGTGGCTTTCAGTGAGCCTGGTGTGATCAGTCCATGGCTTATATGAGTTAGGAGGGGGCAAAATTAGTATGCGGTAAATCATTGATAGCCTTGAGGATTTGTTTTTTGTCTCTGAGGATATCAGAATTTGGGCTGTATGTGAAGTCAGGAGTGGCAGTTCTGCCAGTGGGCTAAGTTGGGATAGGAGCGGACCCATGGATGCAGGTATATTTTCATTATTTTGCTGGCTACTGTGACTTGTGTCAATATAGACAGCAGTAATAGACCTGAATATGGATTCCAGCACTTCAGAATCGATTAAATCAAACATGGTCTCCACTTTTAAAACTGGCATTTTTTTCTTGAGAGGTTGTTTAGCTGGATGGCAATAAGGCAGCTTTTCCATTTGTGTTTTCGGGGGTCGGTATAAGTTTTAACTGGGGGATTCCAGATGTGGCTGACTGGCACCTTTTTCCATGGATCATGTCAGGTCTTACCATGTCTGAAAGGTGCCAGTCAGCTAATCAGGTTTTAGAATTCTAAAATTCATTGAATAATAGGAAATAATACACTGTAGGGCTTCAGTACAGACTGGATGGACTTATGGGGTAGGATTTTCAGCTGAATGGACATAGCGCTTGTACCCATATTTCAAACGTGTTGCATCCATGCAGATTCTTTAGGATGTATGTATCCTATTCTCATACATCCGGATGCATCTGTGAGATTTTTCACAGTTTACAGCACTGTTGGCTGCAACTGCAGTACTTGCGTCCATTTTTTGGACACAACTGCTAATTTCTGTCACAAAAGTTAGACTTACTTTTGTGGTCTAACTTCTGAGTTGGATGTCCACAGTTGTTTCCAAAAATTGGGTGTCAAGTGTTTGAAAATCCTCTCTGTGATGTGTGTCTGGCCTTATTCTTTCATGTTATTATGTTCAAGAGATCACTTCTACACCATGACGGTTGGTACTTGAACATTCAAGGGACCCTGTCATAGTTCAGGCCTTTTTGTGTCCCTTTTTTACTGTTAGCATTATAATCCTGATAACATCATTAGTATAAGTGCCTGTCCTCTGGAGCCTGGGCCATCTATTTGCCATTAAGTATGCTTTTTTTTTAATGACATGACCATTCATAGGAGTCATTTAAAAATGTCCATCTTGTAAAAAATGCACTATTTTTCATTATTCAGCTGCCTCTGGATGTTACCTGTATTATGTATTTTGTATTTTTGGAATATTGTTCACTATTGTACTCTTCTGGGTCATACCTGAAAGTAGGCATATATATATCTAGTGTACCTTACCCATTAATCAAAAACAAAATAAAAAAAAATATTTAACTAGGAAATAAGCTGTGGCTGGCCTGCTCACTGGAGGACCAGCAGGGGGAAGGATAGAGTATTCCACAGGACGCTGTCCTTCCTAGAGGACAGTGTGCTGTGTGGCTCACTGTACTTCCACCACCTGGGTGACCACAGGGGGCAGTGCATGTGCTGGGCAGTGGATGAGCACAGAGTGAAGATTGGGAGCGTGAGGCATGGCACCTCCCAATGACATTGGATAAGGAGTGTTCAGAAAATGTGGAAATGGGCAGTGTTGGTGAGAGGTAGATGAAGCTCTTCCTGACGCTGCATTAACCGTGGGCTTTTTTTTTTTTATTCTTTGGTATCCAGGTAAGGCCCACTAGGCACAAGTACCTGATTCTAGGAGTGACTTGGGAGCACTGTGGTGTTTTCTATTTTTTTCAAATTGAATAAGCTTTATGAAGACAGAAAAATAACGATACATACTGGAATTGCCAAATCCTGGGATTACATGTAAAGGAAAAGAAAAACCTTATTCAGTTCCAGGAACATATCATGAATAGTATAAATACTCCATGCACTCCAGAGCATTGCACTGGTTAACTGACGTGCCCAGAGTTACACAGTATGCAAGTGGAGGTTGTGGGAATCAAACTCAGGTCTGCTGGATGTACCAAGCTCTTTCATAGTTTGCTACCCTAACCTCCAGGCCATATTATTCTTGGATCAGGTTCTCAACAGTTGGCCCCATCCCAAATGCAATAGCTGACCTAGTACTGAGGGGATTTAATGTCCACCAAGGAGTTGCAATGGTGAAGTCCCACCCCAGGGGAAATATTTGAGGAAGGTACTCTGCACTTTGGAAGTCCTAGGACCCAACTAAGGTGGTTGTACAGGGTCCCCACAGTTGGGAAAGACATGAACAGGCTAGAGACAGAGCGGTATTCAGTAACAAAACTGATTCATGGCTTGAAGAACAGACCCTATAATGATCATCTTAGGGCAATGACCATGTACTTGAGGCCAGAAAGTAAAGAGTAGTATGACAGAGACCTTCAAGTTCCTGAAAGGAATGAACAAGGTAAACTGTGAGAAGCTATTCAGCAGGAATAGTGAATCTAGAAGACAGGGACATGAGTGGATGCTGGTGGGAGGGAAATCAAGGAGGGACATGAGGAAGTTCTTTTTTTAGGGTCGGAGTGGTTAAGTCATGGAAAAGCCTGCTGACAGGTGGTGGGTTCCAAGACCGTTAACAACTTTAAACATGGTTAGGACAGAATTAAGGGCTTAATAGTCACCCAAGGGTAACGACAAGGCATGGAACATGGGGGCAGGTACTCTGGTCATAAACCCCATGTAGACACTAGGTCTCAGTGGTAGGATAGGCTATTATGGTCCGATAGACCAATGGTCTCTTTCTGATGTCAACTTCTATGTTTCTTTGTTTCTGTATGGGGGATAAAGAAGAAGGAAGACCATTCAGAGGGACCACAGGAGAATAAACTATGCTAAAAACAAAAAAAAAAGAAAAAAAAGAGACTGCAGGCTCCACAGGACACTTTAGTAATATTTTATATTGCATTGCAATGTAAACTAAGAACTCTTTGTACCCAGCTGTACCAAGGGAACCCTATGAAAACAAGATGGCATATCACATGGCTCTATCACACAATCTGTTGCCTGTCTGACGCCATTTCCAAAGAACAAATAAATAGTAAATCATTAACACTGTTATTTCAAATCGCACAGTTGGGTCGACTGGCCTAAAAAAAGTCATGAACCTCAGCCTCTTAATACTGATTTTAATGGCAAATCTATTTGTTTCATTTTTAAAACAATTGGGGAATGGGGACCCTGGAAGAGTTATTATGTTGGGGAATACACACTGCCAGTAATCTTTCCACTGCCCACACTTCATAATTCAAACAAGCTTTGGCACAGTGTAATTGTGCAAAATTAAGATTTTGAAAGAATCTGTGGCATTTGAGAAGCTCGACATTCTGATACCTACCATCTGCATTCATATTCAGACATGGCCATAATGTGGGCCAGAATCATCGCAAGTATGGGATTTCTATTAAATCTGCCACTGGTAGAAGAAAAAAAAAAAACACAGTGTAAAAAATATTTTTCCACAATATATTAGCTTGACAGGTTAAGAGCTTTTAAAAATCTTGCTCTGCCCACAATGTCAAAACCATGTTTTATAAAGCTATGAGAAATGAGAAAATTCCAAATTCGTGGAATTTTGCCAGACTTTTTTGTGGAAGTTTTTAAATTTAGTAATTTGATCATAATCTGGCTGTTGTTTAGGCTAAAGTTCTGTATTTTGGTATGTTCACTCTTCTGTGGGTGGCCAATAAAGCTCCAAATATTATGACATTCAGATGTATAATGTCAAAATCATAGGTGCTCAAAATCTGTCATTTTATTTTTTGTGCAAAGTTTCATGAAAAGTTTTGTCTGCATATACCTCAGCTGTTTATTGGGTCAGAGATCTTAAATTTGCATGATTCCTTGATGATAGGTGTTCTAATAATGTGCCAGATTTCATGACAATATGATGCATCATCTCAAAATGTTATTTGCTCAAAATCTGTCATTTTATTTTTTTGTGTCCAAATGCATCCAGTAGTTTCCCCCGGGATCAGAGACACTTGCAAAATAGATGGTGGAGGAGATGGAGTGCAAGGGGCAAAAGATGGCCCTGGCAGGATGCGGCAAACTGCAAAAAGGGCCATAGTTGCTGTCAGATGGTTGGGCAGGAGAACGGGGAGACATGGGTAGGAGCAAAAGGGGGGTTGTACCATCAGGAGGAAGCAAGGAAACAGGCATAGAGCTTAAAAACAGATTTGCACCAATACTGTTTGGGAAGGAGGGGTAGGAGGATGAAACCGGACTGGAGGTGGATAAGAGGGAGAAGGGAGAGCTGGTTACGGGGGATAGCCAGAATAGTGAGGAGGGCAGGGATGAAGGGGCAGCAGGACATCCTCTATGGATAGTCAGTGTCAGTGGCTCTGCAGGTAGCATTCTCACCTCTGAGGCCAGGAGATCAGAGGGCTGTAGGTTCAGTTCCCACATCTGGCACTTGGGTTAATATCCCAGTACTGACACTGTAGTGCAGCATGAGAGGGGTGCTGCACTTCTGAGGTGCCGACTTTTGGATGAGACGTTAAACTGAGGTCCCATATGCCTGGATTGGTGGTAGTTCTGGTGGATGTTAAAGATCCCATGGCACTTATCAAAAGAGTAGGGAATTTCCCCAGTGTCCTGGGCCAAATTTCCCCATTCACTAAAAATACCACCAACAGCTTAATCTGGTTCAAGGTCAGTTGACATTCATCTGTATCCCCCTTCCCCTGGGCCGTGCCTGAAAATAGGCAGGATTTGCCTAATGCACTTACCCGGCCAACAAAAACTAAATAAATAAAAATAAAATAAATAAAAAATTACAGGCAAATAAGTCTGACTTCTGTGGTCAGCAAGCTCATGGAAAACTGCTCAAGGACAGAATCATCAGCTACCTGGAGGCAAACGGCCTCCTAGACCCAAGGCAGCATGACTTTTACAAGGGCAGAACTTGTCAAACAAACTTGGTTGGGTTTTTAGGCTGGGTCCCTAGCGTAGTCCATCAGGGTTTATCAGCAAACATAACTTACCTGGTATTCAGGAAGGTTTTTGATACACTACCGCACAGAAGGCTATTGTACAAAATGGAGTGCCTGGAGCTGGGGGGTTACAAGGTGGGTGCAAAACTGGCTGGAGGGCAGAATACAGAGGGTGTTAGTCAATGACGTTCCCTTAGGAGTGTTGGGGTCACTATCAGGGTTCCTCAGGTTCTGCAATAGATTGGACATGCAGGATGGAGCTGAGAGGATGCAGAGGAACCTAGAGGAGTTAGAGATATGGGCCAGGAAGTGTAAGTTATCACTCAATACAGCAAAATGCAAAATGTTGCACCAGGCAGAAAAAATGGGAGAGCAGAATACAGATTGGGGGCAAGCCACTGGCAGTGACGAAGGAGGAGATGGACTTGGTATCATCATCTCCCAGGACTTGAATGTGGCTGGGCAGTGCGGTAGAGCAGTGGCAAAAGCCAGCAGAGTGTTTGGTTGTATTGGGAGGGGGATCACTGACAGGAGGAAATAGGTCCTGGTGCCCCTGTACACCCAACTGGTCAGGCCTGATCTGTAATATGGGGTCCAGTTCTGGAAGCCTTACTGCAAAAAGGATATGGAAAGGGTGGATCGGGTAGAAAGGAGGGCAACCAAGATGATGAAGGGGCTTGGCCACTTGTCGTATGAGTAGAGACTGGGAGCCCTAGACTTGTACTCCCTGGAACAGAGGAGGGAGAGAGACATGGGCTGCCTAAAATGGTGGTGGGTGAAAATATAGTGGGGTGGGTTCAAGAGAGCTTGGAACAGACAGAGGGCTGTTGAAGGGAGGGGGAGGGAAGCCAGAGCAAGCCTAGGGGATGCTAGGCAAATGGGCAGACTAGGTAGGACTGGCGGTCCTTTACTGCCATCACTTTCCTATGCGCCTAGGTTTCCGTGTTGTGGGACATTTCTTAGAAAATTTCAATCTGCATACATCTCAGGCACCTTTGGCACTAGACATGTGTAAATTAGCGTGAATATCCTTTCTGTAATGCTTATAGAATGATCTAAATATGGAATTAATTGGATTAGAGATTTTTAAATTACAGGGGTTCAAATCTTTACTATGTAAATATTTGCAAAATGTGAAAACTCTCAAAAGTGTGGATGTTTGTAACTTCTATGCTCTTGCAAGCATAGACTTAATATTTGACATGCAGTACATATCCATAATCAGTGTATCCTGGTGTCTAACACAACTGGATACATTGGTTTAGCAGTTTTAAATTTGCAGTAGGTAAATAAATATTGATAATATTTTCTCACATATTTATAGTAGAATATAGACGAACCATCCGATTATTTTTGTGGAATTTAACATTAACAATGCACATATCACTACTTCATTTGATATGCTGGGCTGAGCTTTTTGCAGTCCTGTTGTTCTTTTCTGGGCGATTATTTCTCCCTTCTCTTTTGGCACAGATAGATTGACTCAATAGAACTACTGATCCCACTGATATCCTCTTTGTTCTTTACAACGACAAACTCTATTAAAATGTGAGTCACCTACTCCTTTTCCTAACAACCTGCCCTGTTGGAATAGCCAGAATTCTTCCTTCCTGCTGCCCCAGACATTGTCTTCCCTGCTACATCTTTTTGAGTACCTCTAAGTCCCAGACTTGAATGTACATCTGGCTTCCTGGATCATAAATTTACTGGATGCGATTCTTAAATTTCCTACATTCAGAATGGCATTGTTGACAATATGAGCTTCCTTGCTCCAACCTGGGGTCTACCATTGTTGTGCTACCCAGCTCATCTGTCCATTTCTTGATGAAACTGTGCATCTTACTCCTGAACTTGATGACCTCCTGCACTACCTCCATCTCATACCCCTATCTTTTAATTAGAATCCTCCAGATAAGGCTGAGTGAAATTAGTAAATTTCAGGTTTATGAAATTTTTCATGAAACTCTACAATTTTCACAAAGACTTTTGGGATTTGACTTGAAGTAAATATGTTTTTTTGTAGAGCTGTGTGAATACTTCTCCCCAAATATTCAACTGGATATTTGGTATTCAGGTCCCAGATATTCATTATTCTGTATTCGGCCAGGAAAGTTGCCTTATTAGAGAATTGCTACAGAAGTCCTTAAAATGGCTTCAGGAGATGGAGAAGGAGAGGTCACAGCACATCGGCTTCTACACTGATGCAGAGGTTGTCTTGTGCTGCTGGTGCTTCAGGAGGAGGATGCAGAAGTCATGGCACTTTGGCTTATACACTGGTGCCAGATGCTGTCTTCTGCTGCTGGTGTTCAGGAGGAGGATGCAGAGCTCACATCACTTTGGCTTGTACACTGGTGCCAGAGGATGTCTTGTGCTGATGGTACTTCACAAGGAGGATGCAGAGGTCATAGCACTTTGGCTTATACACTGATGCCAGAGGATGTCATGTGCTGGTGGTACTTCACAAGGAGAATGCAGATTTCACAGCACTTTGGTTTGTACACTGGTGCCAGAGGCTGGCCTTGCTGCTGGTGCTTCAGAAGGAGGATGCAGAGGTAGCAGTCTCTATATGGTCACAAAGGTCTTAAGAGGTACTACAAGAACAACATATATGGGACACTCTCAAATAATTGTGGCCATTAAAAAAAACAAAGTAGTAAAACATAATGATTCCCATTGATAACACTGGAACTTCAACGGGCCATACCTTTGTCAGTATCTGTTGTTAAGTGACAATCTCTAGATGGTCACAAAGGTCTCAAGGGTACTACAAGAGTAACATATGCCACACCCTTAAATAATTGTGCCCATTAAAAAAAGCAAGTAATACAACATAACGATTCCCATAGGATAACACTGGAACTTCAACAGGCCATAACTCCATCAATATTTTGAGCTGGGTGACAAACTCAATATGGTCACAAAGGTCTCAAGGGATGCTACAAAAATAACATATGCTGCTTCCTTAAATAAATTGTGGCCATTAAAAAAGCAAGTAATGAAACATAATGATTCCCATAGGATAACACTGAAACTTTAACAGGCCATAACTCCATCAATATTTAGAGTTCAGTGACAATCTCTATATGGTCACAAAGGTCTCAATCGATACTACAAGAAATGATGGTGCTGCAAATGCAGTAGATAGCAGCACCAACTCACTGTTCTGACAGCAATTGAGTACCCAACAGCTTATACAAGCAAAGGACAAACAAGCATACCTTGTTTTTGGCACCATAATGTGTGTCATTATTTCCCTGCTGTCAGTGGTGCTCTTTACCCAACTGAATTGATAGATTGCTGTCAGAACAGTGTGCTGGTGCTGCTCGTTAAGTTTCAAGAAGGGTTCCTGCTATTGGTCTGGCACCTCAATCCTCCTGTAATATGGTGGTCACGTGGCTTCAACTGAGCCATTGAAGTCAGCACTCTAGTCCATATTCAGCTCTATGCTACACACTCAGAGTGAGGTGATCACATAGTGTTCCTGGCTGTGAGCTCCAAAAGCAGCCTCTGATTGGCCAACAAAACTCTGAGAGATTTTAAAATCTGACTCATCGAATAGTAGGTCTTGAATAGCAGACGAATAGTGAACTATTCAGAACATCCATCTGAACATTCGGCAAGCCTACTATTCATGGTATTTGGGAAATACTATTCGGTCCATGCACAGCCCTATTATTTTGCAGTTTCTGGCAGCAAGCAATTAATAAAATTGGCATGCACAGTCTGCTCGTAAGGTCTAAGAACCTGCCAAATTTCATAATATTACATTCACTAGTTTTAAAGTTTTGGGGGCTTAAATTTGTAGTTTACATTCTTGCAAAATTTAATTTTTAAATGTTGTGAAAGTTTGATAACCTTTAATCCAATCCCATTTAAAGCTGCAAATAACTTTCAGAAATGACTGTGTGGTATAGTAGTTTAAATGTTTCACTTCTGGTTAAATTTCAATATTTTATTTTAAAATTAGAGGGAAATAACTGAAATTTAAATTTTGCCAACATGTTTGGCAGGCTATAACTCTGTCCCATTTGAAGCTAGAAATCTGAAATTATGTACACGTACAAATGTAATGATATCCTCCATGCCTGTCAAATTTTATAAAATTTCAATAACTACTATCAAAATTATACTAAAATTACAGAAATCTAGATTCTGGCAAACTGTTTGACTACCTATAACTCAGCTCCCATAGAAGCTCAAGGTGTAAAACGTGGTGTTTATACCCATGTTAGGTGCTTCTCTAAATCTGAATATTGTGGAGAAATATGGATACAAAATTTTAAAATGATTTCAAAATAACTGACAATTTAATTTTGATTACATGTGTGGCCACCCAAACCTCTGTCCCCTTTCAACCTATGAATCTGAAATCTGGCACACCGATGTCTGTCATTGGGTTCTGTGTACATTCCAAAATCGGCGTTAATTGGTTGTATACTTTTAAAATTATTGCCAAATATATGAAATTTAAAATGTGGAGAAATTCCAAGGAATTTTCACAAAAATTCCATTAAATTCCAGTGAAGCAGAATTGCCATTCCATGGGCAATCTGCAGGCAAAAATGTATATTCTGCACAGGTTATTGTAAATCAAGACTAATGATGGGGGAATAGAATTCAACTATCCCCTTACTTTAACAAATCCTGCAATAGGTGATTCTTTATCATAACAAACATATTGACTCTCTGTGGGCTACCATAAAAAACAATACAGAATGCAACAAGTCAAACAATCACATGGTACTGCTGCTCAAAACAAAGCAAGAGTTCACCATATCCATGGGCATTCCTCTCAACCTCTTAGCATGAAAAATCATAGCACTGACCTTCAAAAATCATAGCAAAGTGCCAGAATGTGTAGCACTTTCTTATTTTAAACAGTATTATGTCTACAGATAGTGGGATCCATATAGTTAGTGATAATGAATGTTTCTATCAGCTTAGTTCAATGATTTAATAGTTTGTGTGTCCAGAAATAGCTCTAACATTATGAGGAACATCAGTAAACCTGTGAGGTGCAAGGGTAAATTTGAGTGTGAAAATCATAGCGCTATGCAGAATTCATGGCAGTTGAGAGGTATGCCCATGGGCTAAACTTGTATGACAGTCACAAGCCTGCTCAGCAGCAGACACAATAAAGTTAACACCTCCAAAGATAAACAGAATGGAAATGGTCAACTAGTTTCAAAAGTCTTGTGCTTATTTGTAGCAATCCATCTTCTTTAAGAAACACAGCAAACTGCAACTTCATGAACTTTTCAAATGTGCTTGCAATATTAATTACTCCAAATTTGAAGCTAAGTGGTCTGGTGTATACATGCTTCACAGCTGACCATTTTCAAGTATAAGAAGGCTAAGCAGTATCATGTAGTGGTAGGAAAATAAATCGAAAAGCTCTAAAATTTCTGAGTTTCAGCAGAAACTTTAAAACCATCGATCATTGCTATGCACATGCCTGCATGCATGGATCGAGCCACATACTAATGTTTTGACATCACCAGACAGACATCTTCCCCAGAGTCACTTCTGTTTGTCTTTGGAGGTGCTGACTAACTGTGTCAGCCAGCAAACCAAACACCTCAGTATAAGGAGTTCTTATGGCTGCCAGTTGGTTGTTATAAGGAGGGATTACTGCAATTACTTTGCGCCTCTTCGGTAGTTACTGTAGCTCAATTTCATCAGGAAATTCAGAACTATTTTGCATCCGAGTACAATTATTACTACTGTAAACACTATATTATGAAATGGATAAAAGAATTCTAGAATCTAATTGACTGGCATATACTCTGAGTCATTATGATAGCTCAGTATATTGTCATAACTTGAAAGTACCCCCAGTCAACAGTCTCCTCCATCAGCTGGAATTTGTTTGTCTGTCTCCACAACTAATGCCCTACCTCAGTATGGCTGCCCTGGCAAAACTTGTCAGCAGAAGACAGCTTCTTTTTGGACTGCATTGAGTGGAAATCTTTCCCCAGAGTTTGGCCTCTTATACATGTCCCATATGTACAGAAAAACAGTTTCAATTAAATTAACAATTCTGAAATCAACACTATCATGGGTCACCACTCAGATTAAATTTCATTTTTTTTGTAATTTAAAAATCTCATTGAGTCTGGTCTTGGACAACATAAAAAAGGTAAGGCACTCATCTGAATTCAAAACCTGGTATCCTGTTTCCAGTTCTCAGTAGTGAACTGCAGCTCCTGTGGTATAGATGTTTCCGATGTATATGGTGTTTTGAGAAATCACTAGAGATATGGTCACCAGAAGCTCCTGGGGAGGACATCTCAGGGAACATTTATATATAGTGCTTCTCTTGATTGGCAGAGACCCTCTGATGATACTGATGGTTCCACTTCCCTATCTGCCAATGAAAGCAGTGTTGTTCTGGTCCTGATGAGGCTCTTAATGATATGGCCCCATAAAACACCACAGGTAGGAACAGATCTCTGGCAGTTTTCAAAACCTTGTAATACTTCCTTTCTACTCTGCAGCAGCCAAAAAGATAGAGGTTCCCCCATGCATGACTCTCCTTGTAACAGTTTGTTAGATTCAGGGCTAACCTGCCAAGTTATATATACAAATAATACCTGCCAGTGGTCTCATCCTTCTCTTTTTTGTGCCATAGGTTTGGAATATGCCTCATTCCCGGGCTTTCATCAGGTGGATATGACTGCTATAAATGCCACTGGAAAGGTGGAAAGATGCAGGGATATGGAATCTGTGAGTAAGTAATGTGAGCCAAACATGTCATATTAAATTCAGCACTACTGTATGCTTTCATGGAGCAAAGAGTCCAGAGGCAGCATAATGGAATGTTTTGCAAAGTGTATTTTCTCAGTACAAACACAATTGTGCCTGACTTTGCACCCACCTGGCCATAATGGAAGGCAGGTAACAGCACAGAGCAAACCATTTGCACTTTAGTGCAAATCTCATAGTTTGCATAAGCAAACAAGGGGCATAGTCATACATACCATGCTCAAACACATAATTTTAATTTTGAATTTGAATTTTATTTATAAGGAAAAACCTTTAAGCACAAGTGTCTATTGTCAAAGGCAACTCAGTCAAAATAACAAAAGACAATACAACACAAATTTGATAAAAACAATAAATACGGTGTAAGATACTTTTGTACATAAACCATGTCATACTAACATACTAGGAAGCCAGAAGAGTAGGCCCTATGGTCTATTGAGTCTGCTCGAGGATCACTGTCCTTTGAGGGCACCCCCCACCCTCCACCTGTAGCCTCCAAACCCCGTCCACTGAGGCAATTATACAGTGGCAGGAGCACCTCCCGGCTTCTGAAAGTTATCCTCCTGGCTATTCACCCCAACATCTTATTTGCTTTGGCCACAGTCCTTCTATACTGCTCAGAGTTGTTCATCTTGGCATCCACAGCCACTTCTAGGTCCTTCTTCCCCTCAAGGCCTGCAGTGTCTCCCCCCCCCAAGATGTATACATGAGCTGGGTTCCCATTCCCCAGGTGGATAATCCTGCATTTCCCAGTATTAAACCTCTGCTTCCAGGTGCAGGACCACCCCTCCAGAGTCACCAGGTCCTCCTGTAGGGTTGACCTACCTTCTTCCCCATCCACCCCCTCCAGCTTTGAGTCATCAGTAAAGAGGCGCATTTCACTCCTGATACTGTTTCTGATGTTTGTGATATAAGCGTTAAACAAGAGTGGACCCATCTCCAGTCCCTGTGGGACCCCGCTGATAACCCTCCTGGGAGACAAAACCTACCCCCCTGACCACCGCCTTCTGAAAACACCTAGCAAGCCAGTTACTTATCCACCTGACCATTCCTACCACCACCCCAATTTCCCTCAGCTTCTCTAGCAGCCCAGGATGTGGTATCGAGTTAAACACCTTGCCGAAGTCTCGAAAAGGACATCAACTGGCTTCCCCTAGTCCAGTGCTCTCGTCACCCAATCATAGAACTCCACAAGGTTGGTCTGACATAATCTGCCCTGAACAAAGCCATGCTGGTGATCATCTAAGTGTCCCCGTATCTCCAGAAACACCTCCAGCCTTTCTTTCAAGATGACCTCCATCACTTTGCCCACCCCCGATGTCAGGCTTACAGGCCTGTAGTTACCCGGCTCCTCCCATGAGCCGCCCTTGTGGATAGGCACAATATGGGCAATCCTCCGATCCTGAGGCATGCATCCCACCTGAAGGGAGGAGTTAAAGAGGTCCACCAGAGGTGCAGCCAGGATGTCCTATAGTTACCTTAGCACCCTGGGATGAAGACCATCTGGGCCCAGTGCCTTCTGCGGTCTTAGAGGCCTGAGAGCTTCCCACACTCTACCATTAGGATTTCAACATCTGTGGCCCCCTCCCCATCTTCAGGTTCAACCTGCCCCAACGTGAAAGCCTCTCACCTGCCTCCTAGTGAAGACCATGGCAAAGTAGTCATAAAGCACCCCAGCCTGCTCCCCTGACTCCTCAGCCCACCTACTCCCTGACCTCAGTCTACTAATCTGCCCCTTCCCTTTCCTCCTTTCCCTGATATACCTGAAGAACCCTTTATCACCTCTCGTAATCCCCTGAGCCAACCTCTGCTCCATTTTTGCCTTGGCCAACCTCACCAACCCTAGTGACCTTTCTGGCTATTCCATCATACTCCCCCTTGTCTATAACCCCACGTGATTGTCTATATCGGCTATAAGCAGCCTTTTTTTCCCTCACTGCATCCTTTACTTCCCTTGTCCACCAGCTCGGCTTCCTGGCTCTACCAAACTTGTGTCACTCCTTTGTGCAAGCCTTGGTAGCTTCCGGAAGTCCCTTTTTAATAATTGTCCGCCTCCTGTCAGTGTCCATGCCTGGTCTGATCTCTTCCAAGTGGCCCCTGAGGATCCACTCCATACCCTTGAAGTTTGCACCTCTAAAGTCAACTGACTTCATTTTTGTGTGATCTACTACCCCCCCCCCCGGTCTAGGTAACACCAAACCCTGGTGTGATCACTTCCCACCAGTGAGTCCCCTACAACTAGGTCCCTGATGAGATCGCCATGCGACAGGATCGCATCCAGGATGCAATCTTCCGATATAAATAACTGACTAAAACAGGTACATGTCTCCAAATCCTTCAAGTACAGTCTCAAACCACTTTTAAAGTGCCCTAAACATTCATTATGCAGTAAATTCAATGGTAATGTATTCCAGGTATCAAATAAAGGATCTCTATTTCAAAGAGGTTTAACAGTTTGATATAACCAGCTGTAGATTTTTTGTGCTTCTTGTATTATACAATTCAGAACACTTAAGAAACAATTCAGTCAACTCACAGTACTCTGGTCAGTCACAATATTCCAGGTCCAGACACTGTCAAAATAGGCAACTCTGGATTTCAAAGAAAACCAGTCCAGGCTGAGGAACCAATCAAAATGATGGCTGTCCCAACACAAAACAACATATTTTATTACAAACAGTTCTCAACCTTTCCAGGGTACTATCTGTTTCCATCGCATAAATGAGCAAGCCATAATCTACCAAATAAAGTATCAGACTTTGAGCCACTAACTTTCAAGATTTCCTAGTTAAATTATTTTTATTTCTGTATAGTAAACCCAGCTTGATATTGATTTTCTTTATTATCTATTTGACATGCACAGCAAAGGACATAGTAGTGTCAGTGTACATATGTAAATTAATTGCAAAACTATGTTACTGCATCAGTTAGGGTTGAAGATAAAGTGACAAATATAGGGAAATATGACATTAGGGTTTCCAACCCTTAAACACCTGCCTCACCCCTGAAGTGAATGAGGGGTGAAGTCTTCCTTGGGGTTGTCAACCCTAACACTCACCCCTTGGCAGTAACAGAAAAGCTAAGATGTGATGGAGACAGGTGTGTATGTGTCATGAGTGCATACAATGGGGTGAGCATTAGGATTGACAACTCCAAGACAGACTACGCCCCTCATTTGCTGCAGCGGTGGGGCAGGTGTTTTAGGATTGGAAACCCTAACATCATATTTCCCTATGTTTGTAGCTTTATCTTCAACCCTATCTGATGCATTAATGTAGTTTTTGTGCAGTGAATTTTCTTACTTTTTGAGATAGTGTAATCATAGCCTTATTTGTGTCTCAGAGGGCCCTGCACTCCCCCATGTATAGTGTATGAAACAGAGTCATCGTATCCTTATTTGCCTGAGGTAGTACAGGGTCCAAAGTACCTCCATAGATGTATATATGTATGTAGCTGTTGAAGGGCCCTGCACTTCCATTTATAGGACAACAGTGACCAAATTGTTACCATAGACATCTTCTTATCCCACCTCATATACCCGGTACTGAAAATTTTCTAATCCCCACCAAAACGTAATTCTGCACAATTGCAACACCATTTTGTGCCACAGGTGTGAAAAGACATTTTGATCAGGATTTGAAAAATGACAGCTGTGACATACAAGTGGTGGGGTAATAAGAAGTCTGTTGAAAATCTAGGGTCAAAATATTTAACATTTCTGAGTTACAAGCATGCATAGGAAATTGCGAAAGGTCATAACTCTACCATTTGTACATATTTTGACTCCACATTTTCAACACAGCCTTCTTATGCCCCCACCTCATGAACAACGTCTGGAAAATTTGTCAATCCCACCCAAATAGAGAATATGCCAACCAAATGCAAAATCCCCTATGGGGGTTGGAGACACATAATTATAGTCATATTGTTCATGATGTGGGGTCCACAAAAGGCCATGTTGAAAATTTGGGGTCAAAATATCAAAAAGTGGTTGAGTTATACATAGTCCAGAAATCCCAGCTCCACTCACCCTGTGTGCCACAAGTAGAAAACTCAACACATCCAAAAAACTATGGCACCACAAAGTACTGCACAAAATGTAAAGATCTTTTATTGTAGATAGTGCTCTATTCCATAAAGCAGCCGCCCTGCAGCAGAGGGATCACCTCAACCAGTTTTACACATCCTCCTGATATGCACGTGGTGTGTAAAACCAGTTGAGGTGATCCTTATGCTGAGTTATACATAAAAGTTGAAAACCCCATTGAAATACATTGAACCGCATTTATCTTACCTTAGTTTCTCATATTGCAGTCACCTGTTCCAGTAGCAAGACGTGTCTTCGATTGGAGAGTGAATCTTGAACCTGGGACCTATTCAGGTGAATGAGGGTGTGTAGAGGTGTAATAGGGGGTGTGGGTGGTGGGTGCTGAGTGGGCAATTCGGGTGGCAGAAGGCTGATGAGTTAAGGACCTTTTTTGGTTTGTTTTGCAGAATAAAAAAAATCAAGGGATGGTTTTCTTCATTTCAGGGACTGAGAGTCATGGGGGGGTGCCACTAGACCCCAGGGACATAAAGGACTGCAGTGGGATGGTGATTGGACATTGGGGAAGGGGAGAATGACCACTGGACAACCAATGAAAAAGAACAGTAAATACAGGGACAGCAGTCCAACAATACGGGAAGGGGGATCACTGGACTGTCATGGAAGTGTTTGGTATTGGGATGGTGATCAGACATCAGCAGAGGGAAGTGGGAACACTGGACTACCAGTGAAACAGAATAAAATATGATGATGGTGATCAGAGAATAGGGAGGGGGGAGGGACCACTGGACTACCAGGGACATGTTTGTTTGGTACAGGGACGATGATTGGACATCAGTGGAGTGGGGCCACTGAACTACCAAAGAAACATAATAAAATATGAAGATGGTGATTGGAGAATGGGGGGACCACTGGACTACCAGGGAAATGTTTTTTGCTACGGGAACAATGACCAGACATCAGGGAAGGGGAGACAGACCACTTTACTACCAGTGAAGCATTATTAAATATGGGGATGGTGATTGGACAAATAGGGGAGAGGAAAGATGTCATTGGACTACCAATGAAAAAGATTAGTAAATATGGAGATGGCAATCAAAGAATGGGGGAGGTTTGAGGGACCACTGGACTACTAGGGAAATGTTTGTTTGGTATGGGGATGGCAATCGGACATCAGGTGAGGGCAGAGGGACAACTGGACAACAAATGAAACAGAATAAAATGTGAGGACAGTGATCAGAGGATGGACCACTGGACTACCAGGGACATTTTTGGGGGGTATGGGAATGGTGATTAAAGAACGGAGAAGGGGGAGGGATTGGACTACCAGGGAAATGTTTCTTTGTTAGGGGCATGGCAGTTGGACATCAGGAAAGGGGAGAGGGACCACTTGACTACCAACGAAACACAGCAATTGGAGAACAGGAGGTGGGAGAGACCACTGGACTGCCAGGGAAATTTTGTTTTGGTACAGGAATGACCATTGGAGAACAAGGGAGTGGGGGGGACCACTGGACTACCAAGGAATTTTTATTTTTTGATATGGGGATGGAGATCCAATATTGGGGAAGGGGAGAGGGATCACTGACTACCAGGTAAAGTTTTTTGCTATGGGATGGCGATTGGAGAACAGGGGAGTAGGAGGGACCACTGGACTACCAGAACTCAAATATGAATTTACTGTTTGAACAGTAAAGTTCAAACTATTAATAAGTACAAATGGTTATTTACCATTTGAACAGTAAAGTTCGAACTGTAAACAAACCACACAGTAATTACTTAGCAAGTGAGGGGGACAAGATTTTCAGTGCAAAAACACATATTTGCTGTGTAGATATACTAATTTTAAGACAAACATCGAACTAAGCATATCACTGAGACCTAAATACAGGTGTTATGCAGTCCTTACCATGTAGCAGTTGTGTATAACAGTATTTTGCAAATTGTTAGCATTCTCTGAGGTTCCGCCTGTCTATGGCAAAGGGTAAGATAGGGGCATCCGCACCAGAAAATTCAACTAATAGTTGAAAGATTGGTGCAGATAGGAGGGATTCAGCTTCCTCAGGGACTGGGTCCACATCTGGATGGATGAGGGACTGAACAAGCCAGATGGCCTACATCCATCCAGGGGATGCGCCGAGATCCTTGGTTAAAAATTTAAATGTTTCCTCAGCAAGCATTTAAACCAGCTGAGGAGGGAGGTGAAAGCAAGCAGGAAATATCATATTGCCCCCACCACCACAGGATGAAGCAGCCATTACAGAGGACACTAGAGAAAGAAATTCACTATTTAAACAGAAATCAGACATTTATAGGAAGCTGTAAAAGAGAAAGAATAGAACAAAACATAAGACGGAAGCACAAGCAACACAGGGAAAAATAGGGAGGGCACCGTACATGGAGAGTATTGTGTACAAATGCCCACAGCCTGGGAACCAAAATCTCAGACCTGGTAGCATTGATCGTAGAAGTGGACCTGGACATGGTGGCTATTAAAGAAACATGGTACACAGGGGACCATAATTGGGATATAGCCATACCAGACTATTCACTTTTCAGGAAGGCTAGAGAAGGTAGAAAGGAAAGTGGGGTGGATGTGTATGTGAGGGAAAGAATCAAAGCAATAGAGGTTCAGAGCCTGCAGGAGAGAGCGGAGGCACTGTGGGCCACCATGGAACTAGGATATGGCACCACTATTTGCAATGGTATGATCTACAGACCTCCAGCACTGGGTGAGGAGGATGACAAAACACAAATGGAAACCACACACAAAATGGCAGCCAAAGGTAAACTACTACTGCCAGAAAACTTCAAACTGCCAGATATAGGTTGTAGCACCCAGACTATAAGTACTGCCATGAGCAGAAACATTCTGACAGCCCTGCAGGGAGCATGCCTAAGACAGCTTGGGCCTGAACCTACCTGCGAGGGGCTGTATTAGACATCATGCTCACAAATGTAAACAAGGTCAGTGATGTTAAGGCTGGCAGCCACATAGGCTCCAGTGACCCTAAAATGGTTTATTGTGACCATGGTAAAAGAGGCAAGCCACACAAAGGTATGGGTCCTAGATTTCAGGTAGGACAACTTTCTCAAAATGGGGGAATGTTTTAGGGGAGCCCTGGTGAAAGAGGATAAAGTGGAAGACGTGGAGAGGGCCACAACAGCGGCAACAAGCATCTGTGTCAAACTGCAAAGAAAGAATAAGAGAAAGAAATGACCACTTTGGTTCTCAAGGCAAGAGGCCAGGAAAGTAAAAGAAAAACAAAGGGTTTTCAAGAGATACAAGGAAACATGAGGGAAGAGGACAGGGAGCAACACCTGGAGAAGCAGAGAAGGTGATCAGGAGCACAAAGGCACAGATAGAGGAAGAAATATCCCAGGTTATTAAGAGAGGCAACAGGACCTTCTTCAGATACTTTAGAGAGAGGAGAAAGACTGGGAGTGGGATTGTCAGGAAAAAAAGGAGGGAGGAGGGTGTGCAGAAGTGGATGCAGAAAAAGCAGCAATACTAAATGAAAACTTCTGCTCAGTATTCACACAAGAAGGGGAAGGCAAAATTCTGCAACTCAACAATAAAGGCTACAACAGAAGGGAGGTGAAAACCAGTTCTTTCATGGTGGAGAGAATGCTAGAAGAACTTGAGAAACTAAAAATAGAAAAAAGCAGTGGAGCCAGATGGGATTCACCCAAGGATTTTAAAGGAGCTTAGAGAGGTGCTGTCACCCCTACTTTCCACACTATTCAACAAATCACTTGAGATAGGTGAGGTTCTAGAAGACTGGAGGAGGGAAAATGTAGTCCCTCTCCACAAGAGCAGAAACAGGGAAGAGGCAGGCAACTACAGACCAGTCAGACTGACTTCGGTGATGGGAAAATTAACGGAGTCACTTCTAAAAGAGAAGACTACAATATTCCTTGAATCAAGTGGAGCACAGGTTCCAATACAGCATGGATTCTTAACAGGAAGATCTTGTCAAACAAATCTAATGGATTTCTTTGACTGGGTCACCTGGGAGGTAGATCAGGGAGATGTGGTGGATGTGGCCCACTTGGATTTCAGCAAGGCCTTCAACTCCATTCCACATAGAAGGTTGGTACATAAGATAGACAGCCTGGGGGTAGGTCCCAAGCTGGTAAACTGGGTCAGAAATTGGTTGGGTGACACGGCCCTGAGGGTGTTGGTAAATGGTGTTCAATCTGGAGAGAGAGGTGACCAGTGGGGTGCCACAGGGGTAAGTACTGGGACTGTTCTCTTCAGTGTCTTCATAAGTCTTCAACAAATATCTCCCTACAAAACAAGTTACTCCATACACATTTCATCTCCAGTTGCTCCTGTATCAGATAAGAACACTTACTTAAATGTCTTGCTGTTATACTCGCATATATACTGTACTGTAATCTTCACCCTGTTTTCTCTATAATATTTGTAAGTGTCGTACCCATGACTGTGTTCCTTCCCCCAGCTATGTAATTCCTCCCACACAAATGTATTGTAACAATCCCTGTTTCAACTCTGTACTCTCTAAACTTGTTAGTATGTAAGTGGGTCCCTGCTCCCAGTTCGCATCTGGAATTGAGCATGTTGCTCAGTATGTTTCCTGGTAAAACTTGTAAATAAATAAAGTCACATTGCTAGGTGGCTGGAAGGGAAGGTATGCTTATTTGCAGATGACACAAAGATCTGCAACAGAGTAGACACTCCAGAGAGGGTGGATAAAATGCAAAAGATTCCATGGCACTCTGGAGGTTTAGTGAACAGTGTGGCAGCTTAGATTCAATGCAAAAAAGTACAAAGTCATGCACGTTGGGGACAGAAATCCAAGGGAGGAGTACAGGATGGGTGGGTACTGGCAGCCACCACGCAGGAATGTGTCCTGGTGGTGGTCATATCTGATGACCTAAAGATAATCAAACAATGTGAGAAGGCTGCAGGGAGAGCCAGTGGAATGCTAGGGTGCATAAGAAGAGGTATCACCAGCAAAAAAAGGAAGTGGTTATACCACTGTACAGATCACTAGCTGAGACCTCTGCTGGAGTACTGTGTCCAGTTCTGGAGACCACATCTCTGGTAGGATATAAACAAACTGGAGACAATTCAGAGGAGGGCTTCCAAGATAGTGCAGGGTCTGCATTAGAAGCCGTATGAGGAGAGGCTAAGAGAAGTTAATATGTACTCCCTGGATGAGAGAAGAGAGAGGGGAATATGACTGAGGCATTCAAGTACCTCAGGGGTATAAACAAGGGACAGGAGGGCAGTATATTTCAGAAACAAAGGATCTACAAGAACAAGGTGGCATGAGATGAAACTGGAGGGAGGTAGGCTCAAGGGCAATGTAAGAAAGTACTTTTTTACAGAAAGAGTGGTGGACACTTGGAACAGCCTCCTGAAGGAAGTTGTGAGGGCAAAAATTGTTAAGGAATTAAAAAATACATGGAATAGAAAAAAGGGACCCTAGCGAATAGGGAAAACAGGATAGACTGAGGATCAACTAGGGACCTTGGCTTTTGAAACTGATAGGTAAAAAGGGCAGACTAGGTGGCACATTCGGTACTTGTCTCCCATCAGCTTCTATGTTTCTACATTAAAAAAACAAGATGGCTGACATCACAAACAGTATTTCTCTGAGCAGGAACAGTAAATTTACAGTTTGAAATGTTTTCATTTACTTGACTATGATGCAGCTATCACAAAAATGTTTATAATTTAAAAGTGGTAAAATATTTTTCCACCAAACCATCCAAAGGCGCACCCCACTGGCACAAACTCCATCATCCCTCAAAATTTCAGATACAAATTTCATGCTGTCTAGCCTGTAGATGACAGAAAAAAATTCCATGTTAACCGATGGGGAAAAAAGTGTTTTATGCCCTGTTTTTTTTACCACTCTATTTCTCAAAAGCCATACAAGATGCTGTCACAAAACTTTTTTTGTCTCGAGACTGGCAGAATGACCACATCTGCCAAATTTTGGGCTATTTCATTGAAGTAGGCCAAAGTTATTAAGTTGCAAAATTTGGAATGTAACTTTGAAGTGCTGTACCAACCCTAACTATATATATCTAAATACTTAAAATAAGACACTTGTTCCAAAACTTCTCCAGTAGTAATCATGAAAGGCCACAATTCAGTGTTTTTTTATTACTACAGTACACCATTGGATGTACAAAAGCCTGTTTGTATGGGCAATATAAGGAGTGCTAAAAACACCTTTTATCAGTGCACTGAGTGTAGATCAGAAGCACGAGGGGACACAGAAAAGTCAAAATAAGCTAGCAATAGCCTTCTACATAGCATTACTGTGACAGAGTGTGTGTCTGTCATGCTCCCTATGCTCATGAACCCAACTCTAACCCCTGTAGCAGCACAGGTTTTGATGGGGTTGGTGGGGGATTTGAACAGAACCTCTCATGCTTTAGAGTTGTCCTCATTAAGACCTCAGTGTTCTGCATGCTTTAAATGCTGGATGCCCTACCAGGGGCAGGGCTGTGTTAACAAGCAACACCTAAGCGCAGTAAAGGGGGAGGATGAATAAGTGAAAAATAAAAAGGTTTCTTTCCGATTTTAAAAAAGCCAAAGATGATAGAACTGCATGGACTATTTTGTAGAGCTGAATGGAAGTTCTGATTTTTGTGTGTGTTGCTGAAAGCAAAGTAGTTTTAATTTCTTTAACCTGGTGACAGCAGTGTTCTCTCTGCGACTGTTCCCGGAGAAGCTGCTGAGATTGTTACCTTGTCACACCTACATTGTGCACAATTTAACTTTGCCTTGGCATAGTAAGGTTTTATTAAGTTCTGCTACATATGTCTGCACTGACAGCACCTACTCTGTGTGAACAACACTTTTCTCATGTGGGATAGCTGTGGAGGCTGCACTTTTATGGGGGACGATGAGGGAATGTTTAGTAGTAAACATGGCACTGGAAAGTTTGGCACATGAAAGTTCGCCACAGAAAAGTTCAGTACAGGAAAGTTCAACATAGAAAAATTAAACTGATAGAAATTTGGTCCACGCCACCATGGATCACCACTCCAGTGAAATTTCAGGTTTGTGTGGATTTACCATTACAGTACCATGCTGCCATGGATCATCACTCCAGTGAAATTTAAGGTATGAGTGTAGATTTGCTAGTAAAACACCACACCACCATGGATCACTACTCCACTGAAATGAAGACCAAATTTCCAGCTATTTAATTTTTCTGCAGCAAACTTTCTTGTACCAAACTTTCCTGTGGGGAACTTTCCTGTTCTGAACTTGCCAATGCCGATTTTACCATGTCCCATTTAGAAGTATGGTGCTGTGTCCTTTGTTGGACCACTACCACTCAATCACAGGCTGCAGTGTGGAGCACTCAACCAGCCCTGCTTTGGAGGAGCGTTTGCTTCTCATATAATGATGGGGTTATCATGACATGCAAATGTCCTCT
This sequence comes from Neoceratodus forsteri, assembly GCA_016271365.2. NCBI lineage: Eukaryota > Metazoa > Chordata > Ceratodontiformes > Ceratodontidae > Neoceratodus > Neoceratodus forsteri. Next base: position 174,383,523 of record CM057457.1, on the reverse strand, counting down.
TTGCCTTATCCATGGGGAAAGTGATAATTTGCATATCATGGTTCTATTAAGGGTCTGTGTGTCTCAGGAGCAAACAACTTTGCCCTGTGCAAACGTTTGTTTGCTGCTGTGGCTGTAAGGCTTGCTTATGCCTTTCCAGAGGCTGTCCCTCCTTCCTAGACCAGCAGGAGGTTTTGATTGCACTCTTCTCCTTCATTGCTCTGCACTCCCACAGTGGTATAATGGAACATATTTTTCATCTCCACATTTGCCTTTTTTTTTTTTTTTTGCCATCCTCTCGTAAGATCCTGACAGCACATCTTGTTCCTTGTAAGGTAGACCAGGAACAGTCCAGAAAAACTGTTTCAAAACTTCTTATGGCTTCTGGATCCTGGCATCTAATTTGCTGAAAGCATGCAGACAGAATGCCCATACAGGGTGCATGCAGCATGTATGCCCTACTCCTCAATCTCCTGATTGGTTGTTTGATGATCCTTAGCCCCTTTTCCCAAAAGTCCCTTGGGGTCAGTGGCCACACAACATGGGTGCTGTCAAACCTGGTTACATCTTTTTGCATTCCTCTTAGGTCTGTCCCCTTTTGGGTGACTCATTGGCCACTGTTACATGCACCTTGAGGTGCTGTTCATTTTCTTTCTCAATTCTCTACCCCGCCCCTGGCTGGGAAAATCTCTTGTTGGTGGGCAGTGGAACTGCATCATTGATCATACTCATAAGTGTAGACATCAAAGGCTCCACTGTACCAAAACCTCAACTCTGTTTTGGTGTTGTCCTGCCTGCCAGGTCCCTGCAGCTGCAGTTCAAGGGGATCACGTGAAGATGGATGTCAGCAGCTCATTTGATGGTGTGCTGCTGGGGGCCCATGGGAGCCCAAAACATAAGTTTAGTATGTGGTACATAATGTAGTGCTTGTGTATACTTATGAACTTGAATGTTATGGATTTAAGGTTATGAGATTAGAATTTGGCTTTTCCCTATTCTTACCCTCAGTAGGAAAGCTATGTAGGAGTAGGAACAGAGGCCCAGCATTGAGGGTGAGATAAGAGTGCTGGAGGAGGAGGAGGAGACTGGGGAGGATAGTGGGCATTTTTGAAATGCTCAGAGCTGAGCAGCGGAAGTGTTGAGGTTTAAATAAGGGATGTGGGAGCAGTTATTTCCCCCCTATTGAACCTCATGCTTTTAGCCCTCTCATTCAATGTGTGATACATAGCATAGTCCTTGTGTATACTTATGAACTTGAATGTTATGGATTTAGGTTGTGAACTTGAGGTTATAAGCTTAGAATTTGGCTTTTCTCTTTTCTAACCCACAGTAGGAATGCTTGGTAGGAGTAGGAATAGAGGCACAGAAAGATTGTTAATGGTTCAATTACGTCCTCCAGCTCCAGAGAGTGTGACCAGTAGCACGCAGGAGAAGAAAAAAAGATATGTGGGGGAAACCTCTGAGGACCCATGGCTACTGACCTGCCCATCCTGTGGGCAAACAATGAGGAGATGATGCTAAAAATGTGGACTGAAGTTTGGTTCTGGTTATGTCCAAGAGTCTTATCCTCCGAGTCTTGCTGGTCAATGCTTCATGTCCCCTGAATCTTGATGGTAAGCAGGAAGGTTGAATCCAAAGGATGGAGGATTCTGGAAGATGAACTAGAGTCCAATTCAGATGGATGTCCAGATGAAGGAAGATGGTAAACAATGTCCAGGATTTCTCTTGTGGTATTCGAGAACTGGAAACTTAACATAAGGATGGATCAAGGGAATGAAGTCAAGGATGATGGAGCGCTAGATGGTAATGCACTTAAAAGTCCCAACAGGAATACAGAAGAAGGGCATCCAACAGACAGTCAAAGTCCAGGAGGCAATCCCAAGCCAGTCCAATGGTGAAGAATCCAAGTTGATGCTGAAGGAGGGTCCATCACCTAGGGATTCCAAAGCAGGCAGATGATGGACGGAAGGGAGGAACGGATATGAGGAATTGACTCCTATCACTGGGCAGGAGGGCTAGCACCACCCGATGCTGTTTGGGCAGAGCTAGAGATGGAGACTGCTCAAAGAGCAAAATGAAGTGAAATGAATAAAGAACGAAGACGGAGACAGAGATTCCCATCCCTGGTGGCCAGGGAAGCACACCTTCACTCAGTACCCCAGAGGCAGAGCTAGGAATGGAGACTATTGGGCTGTATGAGCATGTGCAAAGATACCCATGTAGGTCTGCGAGGAAAGTCCTTCATGGAGGATTCAAGAAGGCATCAACCAAGACCTCCATGTGAGTCAAGATATGGATGCATGCGAGATGACTCACATGCAGGTCAGCAAGGAAGGTCCTTCTTGGAGGACCTGAGATAGAGTGGAACAAGACCTACATGCAAGTCTGAGTTAAGCCCAGATGGAACTGGACCTGCACATAACCATGGAGGAGGCATCAAGGGACTGACCCCCATGCAGGTTGTCAGACGGCAAGCCAGCCTCCTTGCAGGCATAGGGATGGCTAAGTGGGTAATGGAGAAGGATGAAGCATATGCAAATTGAGGCAGCAGAGATGGTGAGTCCTAAAGGTCCTGGATGAGGTGGAATGAAACCAGTCATCTGAGTTCCAGGGAAGCAGAGGCATACAGGTATGATACAGCATAATGAAGAAGGATAGGTCATTCACCAGATGGCTGGTGTCAAACTACATTAGACTGAGAATTCAGAATGTTCAAACAGGGAATCCAGGCCACCACATGGGCCGAGCTGGAAATGGCAGGACCTCCACATAGCTCAGGCATAGGAAGGGATCCAGAATAGTCAAGTTGGAAATCCAGGCCCCCATGTGGTCCAGGTTGGAAATGGCGAGACCTCCATGTAGGCCCACCATGGGAAAGAAACCAGAATAGTCGTGTCCTGAAGTTAGGCCCCCATGTGGGCCAAGCTGGAAATGGTGAGACCCCAATGTGGGTCTGCCAAAGTAAGAATCTGGAATGATTATGCCATGAAACTAGGCCCCCACGTGGGCCAAGCTGGAATGGTAAGACCCCATGTAGGCCTGCCACGGGAAAGAATCTGGAATGCTAGAGCTGGGAAGCCACTGAGGAGGTGGCCATGGACAGACTCCCATGTAGGTCAGCATAGGGCAATGCCAGCCGTGGGCAGGGGCAACGCTCTCCTCCAACATACCTATCAAGTATCCCTCATGACTAGGAAAATCCCGCATGTTACCCTCCACAATTGCCCAGTTACTCAATCAGCCTTCTTGGAAAAGGTGCTGTGCACACAGAGAATGCACTGTAAATTTGGACTTGAAGAAGAAAAGATTCTAAAATGCTAAATAAATTGTAAACTGTGTGCAATGAAAGGCAACAGTTCCACAGTGGTCTGAACCTGTATCTCCATGCTTGAGAATGTGCCCCGCATTACGACAGTCAGTGTCTCATTGTGTCCCTCAGTTTGAACATCCATGTCACTGTTTTTGTGACAACAGGTTGAGAGGTAGTTTATGTCCAAAGCAGAATAGTCAGTTATGTGTAGCACAGAAGGGGAAAAAGTAACATGATAGGGAATCCTACACCATCAAGGTGTAAAGCAACCTGTACACTGAACTGACTGAAATGTCATCAGCAGCAGTGAAGAGAAAGTAGTTAAGTAGGGCATAACCAGTCCTATCCAGGACATTCTGGAAATGAGTCTGTTCAGTGGAGTTCATTTGAGGAGAAAGAAAATCAAATGATGAAAGCTGTGACTGAGCATGGTCCGTAGCCTCACTTTTCTGTCTGCCTAGTTCCACATCTGCAAGGTGGATGGGGAGGTAAGGAAAGGAAGGAGCACTGAATCCAGATTGAGCAGCAGTAGAGCAGACAGTAGGAAATGAATCTCCAGAGAGTCCTGACCCTGGGCATGCAGCAGAGAGTTGGAGGCTTCCAACCAAGCACAGTAGGAGAAGAAGGAGATCCAAGGAGCAGAGGAGCCCCGGTTGAGGCGCAGCCACAAACTGAGCATGGAGGGTGTCAGCATGCCCAGAATCTCTGGTGGGGAACCGCAAGTTCATGCAAATGATGTTGAGGTACATCAAACAAGAGTCAAGTGAAGGATCCAGTAGTCTGGTTGGTGACATCTGTGGGTAGCAGGAGGGGGACAGAGGAGAGATGTGGCCAGAGAAAACTGGCAAGGTTCTCTCGACAGGACATAACAGTATCAGAGAAGTCCCACTACAGGAATGGTGCTCCAGAGAGACAGAGCAGCTGGAGCTGAGCATAACAGGTGATGGCACACCCAAAAGTGGCAGAATAAACTGAGCTGTGGCTGGCAAGGTGAGGGAGAAGTCAAAAAGAAAGGGAGAAGGATGGAAAGAACGAAGAGGTGCTGACTACAGACAAGCAGGTGGAGGAAGAAGCAGGGAGGGGAACGAACAGGGGAGGGAATAAAGGAGTAAAACAAGATGGGGGGACAAATGAAGGGAGCAAAGTGGGGGGCGCAAAAATGAGCAGAAAGCTGGAAGGACACTAAAGGGGGTCTAAGCAAGGGGCAAGAGGAGACCAGGATAGACAAAGAGAAAACACAGACAGTCCAGCTGAGCCAGCCATGAGCCAGAGAGCAAGTGCACAGGAGTCAGAGCAGATGAGACTGCTCCCAGTCAGCAATGTTTTTGAAATACTTGAAGCTGAGCAGCCGAAGTGCTGAGGTTTAAGCAGTGGATGTGGGAGGAGCTATCCCCCCCATTGAACCTCAGGCTTTTAGCCTTCCCACTCCCATTTCAGGGTTCACACAAGGATTTTTACAAAGGCATTATAATAGCTTGTGATCCACTTAATATATTTCTTTAAATTCAGGCAAGCACATTCCTAAGATTAATATTATTTCCATGGAAAGTTTTGTTTGGGCTTTGAAAAAATGTAGCTCTTATCCAATAAATCATACATTTTCTATCAGATTTTTGTACTAAATTTCAGAGAACATGAAAGGGCTCGACTGACAGCTTGGGAGCCCCAAGTCCTCGGTTTATACATTTGGCAGTTACAGCACAGGCAGTCACAGGGCAAATTTCTATACACTTCCCTGCCAGTATGCCACCACCCTGTTATTGAGGACTCCACAGACCCCTCTGTGGGCGAGAGAGTAGTTTAGAGTCTGCACTACCCTTGTCATTGACTTCTCATGGGACAGTGGCAACAAGAGTGCCTTTGTCCATCCTAGCAGCTCTCCTATGGATGGACTTGTCAGTTCAGGACATTGCTCAACCAGCTGATCACTGAGCTTTCCCGCTGACTTGCCTGTCTGCACCTCAACAGGTGCAACCCTCAGTAATCCAACCACTTGTGATAAGAACAGAAGATGTCAATTGGAGGATCATGAACAAGGAGAGGAACTCTGAAGGATGTTGGGGGTGAGGACATCCATACCAGTGACACTGATTGCCTATTTCCTCCAAGATTCTCCCTCTCCCTTTCCCCTGAGATGCATGATTTCTAGTGGTGGTCTGTCAGACACACCACATAAATGCAACTCCCCCCCACAAACACACTGCAGTCCCCTGACCTCCCACCAGTGGTCACACTTCCTGTTTTCTCCCCATACCCCTTCAACCCTCCTTGGTGAAGGTACCATTGGCAGCATGGCACCACCCCAGGATGATAAACAGTGCCTGTGACTGCACACATCTGCCAAGCATGGGCTTCTGGACCATGTCATGATGACCCTGGATGTGAGCTGGAAGCAAAACACAATCTGAAGGCACACACAATGGTAATACAATAAATTTAAAAAAAAATAACGCCTTTTTTGCAGGAAAAAAACTGAGCTGAGACTAAAATTAAACCATGCTGTTTCCCAGGGCATGTGTGGTTATAGAAGTTAGGGAACAAACAGCTGTGACCAAACCACAATTTAGTGTCTCCTAGTTTGTTTTGTGGTCTCTTAGACCATGCTCCTAGTTTGTTATGTGGTCTCTTTGACCATGGCACCTTGTCCCCCCCAGTTTGCCCTCCATGGGTGGGGTCCCCTATTCAGCTGCTTCCCCTAATGTAATGCTCTAGGCAAACATTGATCATCATGACATGGTCCAGAAGCTCGTTCTTTCAGGGTGCTTGTCAGATGTGGGCTGTCACAGACACTGCTTATCACCCTGCAATCAATGGGATTTTTCTTCCAGATTTTCCACATTGTTTTGCTCATTTCCCTCACTGTGAGTGTGGAAATATGTATGCCACATTACTGGGGATGGTGTCATGCTGCCAACAGTACCTTCATCAAGCCTCTGTCAGGTGTTGCTCAATAAGCAGTGTGTTGCTGAGCCCTCTCCTGCTCCCAGGGTGATCTTAGAAATAGAGGACTTGATTTTCAAAAGATTGAGAATGGCACACGTGCTTGCACCAACAAGGAATGGGACTAAGGGCATCTTGCACCACATCATGCACCATTCTTGATTTTCAGATGCCACCTCTGCCAACTGGGGGCTGCCTACACTAGCCAGGCTTGTGCCATCCTTGCAACAGATGCTCCAGAGTGTAAAGGTGGAGGGGGGCTTGTGCCAGGGCAGTACTGTAGAATCCCCTTAAGTGGGACTCAAATCTCCACAATGAGAACACAAGCTGCCAGAGTTAGATGAGGCAGGGTCTGGTCTAACAGCCCATGCATCATTCTGTGAACCATGTCTTGGTGGGAGGTGGTCCATGCCCCTGTTGTGGCAGATGCCACTGGACTTCAGCAGCCATCCCACATCCAGGCACCTATCTTGACACTGGTGGAGCCATGATTTGCGCCCTTTAAGAATGCCCTCAGAGCCAGTCACCTACTCCCCCCCCCACAGTTCAGTCCATGGCACCGTGGCAGCCATACCTTGTCTCCGTCCAGGTCCATCACCACCCACGCCCCCCCAACCTCCCCCATCCTACCCTCCATGGGTGCCAGCAGCCTTCAAGATGGTCAGCTGGTGGGTCCCTGCCATGACTGCCACTGCTGCCTGATGGCCTTCAGCGTGCAATATTCCCCTACCATGCACTGTATGTTCAATGCACAGGACAGCTTGTGGCAAAATCAGGGAGTTTAGTGCCAGGACCCTGATTCTTCCAAATTTTGGTGCAGGGTCCCTGGCACACCCATGTTTTGCTGCAGTCAGAGGTTCTGCACACACTGTGTCACTCTAAGTGGGCGCAGAAAATCAGCCCCAGGATTTCTAATCCAAATGGGCTTATCTCATAAAACAAGATTTTACTACTCCTCCTCCTCCTCCTGGGAGGAGAGCATGTGAGAGGGCCCTCTAAATTCTTTTGTTAGTCTTCACTCTTGAAATCCAGTGTTTGAGGATCAAACCCAGGTCCCCAGCATGCCAGAGCAGTTCACCATCACTCAGTAATATGCAGCAGTCTCTAATATAATTTTTTTTAAGAAATAAATGTTATCAGTACCCATCAGCAGTGAAAACAGTACCAAATAGGTGTTATTTTTATCTTGGTCTTTAACTTCCTAATTTTGAATTTATGTTACCTTGTATTTTTTTGGGGGGAGAGGGGGTCACCAGGCTGAGTAACTTTCCTGGATGAACATTATCAGTTAAATGCTTATCAATAATTGTGTTATGTTTCTTTAATTCTTATGAATATATTATAAGCAGAATAACATACAGCAGAGTCAGACATAGTGTAACGCAATAACTTGCAGTTGGTGATGTCACAAAATATTGCATGACAAAAGGGCTTAATTGCCATTGAATTACAGTGCTCCTTGCAGCATACTGCAGGGTTTTGTGATATACTGCAGCATTATGGCATCGCATCCTGGCAGGCACCACTGTACTTCAGTCTGTGTCCCATTTATTTCAATATATGCACTTGTCTTGTGGTTGAAAGTACTTGGTTGCAACTCATGCCTTGCAATGTACTGGATGTGTCCACAAATGTCAGCACTACTGGATACCCTAGCATCTGTTTTTCCTTACATGACACATACCCTATTGTATATTATTGATAAAATATTGGTCTCAGACATTTTGTTCCTCCAAATAATTATAGTAATGAGCCCAAGGGCAAGAAAATGCTCCCTAATACCACACTTTCTGATGTTATAGTCACCCATCCTTTCTTTTGGTGCTAACTAGTGGGAATACATACATTGCATATGGAGGTAATGTTAGTGAATTGGACTAGACAGTGATTTTGCATGTTTATGAAGGGGATAGCCATATCACGACCATACTTCTGTACCTGTCCAGGCATGAAGATGGCACAACCTACAAAGGGTTTTTCAAAGATAACCTACGACACTGCTTTGGTGCTCTAAAATCCTCAGAAACAGCAAACCACCCCTTCAAGTACTTTGGACATTGGAAGAATAATAAGAAGAGTGGCTATGGAATCTGGGATGATATGGGCAGGTACTTTTTTTCTGTAATAAAATTATGATAAAAGAAGACAATGACTATTATTCACTGGATACAAAGAATCTTGCAACTTGATATGCATTCTTAGGGAACAGGAAACACAGTAATAAAAGTATACAGTTTTAATGATTGGTACAAAATACAAAAAACAGAGTACAGCTTAATAAAGTACAAGTGCACATGAAAAGTTGAAGGGCATTGCAGATGGAAAAATGGAAAAAGCCTTTTACAGGCTGAAGAAGAACCCAAAAGGGGCCCAACAACAGGGGTGGTAGGGCTACAACAGGGGAGAATCAGTCATAGAGGGGGATTACAAAAGCAGGAGGAAGAGAGATGAAGAGAGGAAGGGAGCAGGTTCCAGGTGGAGGGTAGGTGATACGAGAAGGCTGACTGTCCTGCAGAGGAGTAACAGTGGGGAAGGGAAAAGGTGCCAAGATCTGGGCATGGAAGGAGTATGAGGCAGAGGGAATTGGAGAGAAGCAGGAGGACGGATAAGAGGGCAGGGTCCCAAACCAGAACTTGGAGATAAAGTGAATCTGGTGACTTGAGGTTAGGGGAAGCAAGAATAGGGAGTAGTAGCTGGGGAGCAATGGTGAAAGAAACCCCTGCATACACACAGGTAAGAAAAAGTCCCAGGCAACAACAATTTTTTTTTTTTAACAACTTTCAATCCCTTCACCTCACAGTCCACCATATCATATCATCTAGTGATCAAAATAGAACAAAAACAAGTCAAGTCAAGTCATGTTTATTTATAAAGTGCCTTTCAAGACCAAGGCTCTGTACAGGAATAGATAGAATGATAAAATCCAAACATTTAAAACAACCATAACTAAAAAGGGTAAGCCAAAGTAAAAAGATGTGTCTTTAAAGCAATTTTAAAACTATCAACGGATGGGCATTCTCTCAACCAGAATAAACCAACACACTATATACACATATATATATATATATATATATATATATATATATATATATATATACATACATACATACATACATACACACACACACAAATTTGTGCTTTTTGATAAATAAGAAATGGATGCAATGCATAACAGCAATAAAACACTTCAGGGTTTTGATATGTCATGGTATATAGTCTCTTCTTGGGTGAATGAGACACTCAGCCTCCAGTCTCATACCTCACAATGCATGCCAGGCATAACAATATCCAGTGACATACCACACTCTGTCCTCTTTAGAGGTCCTGCCAGTTTCAAGCAATGAGTCAAGCTGTTGTTCAAGATTAATGTGGTCCCACATACTGCATAAGACTGGAATATGAAGACCTCGGGTAACTATGGAACACAGAACAGACAGAATACAGCAACAATGGAAAAAAATAGATAACTCAAAGGTAGATAGGGACCTTGGGGTTATTATAAACTTCCATTTGAAAGAATATAGTGGTTAGAGCACCATACAGTGTGACCGTGAGCAACTCACTTAACATCCTAGTGCTCAAGTTCACCTAGTTGCTTAAATGGTAGGAGCAAGATTCCACACAAAGCAGATGCTGCATCTCAGCTGGGCTATTCTAGGCAAATAATTTGTAAAATAAAAACAAAATAAAAATTCAGTACAGCATATAAGAATGCAAATAGAATAATGGGATGTATTAGGCAGGATTCACAAGTTGCTATAAAGAGGATATATTGCAACTGTGCAGGTCCTTGGTTTGGCCATGTCTTGAAAACTGTGCACATTTTGGAACCCACTCCTGAAAAAGGACAGGGAGAGGTTAGAAACTATCCAACAGAGCACCACAAAAATGATCAAGATGCATCAATGTAGGACCTAGCAGGAAAGATTGGACTGTCTTAACATGTGCTTACAAGAAGTCAGGAGTGTAAGGAGGACATGATAGAAATCAAACATACATTCAGGGACCTAATAGGGTGGACTCCTCTGAGTTAAGGAATAACACAGTCACCAGAGAATACATCAAACTAGCTGTGGGATGCTTACAGAAGGATGCCTGCAGTTTGAAACATAGAAATGTAAAATTTGATGGCAGATAAGGACCGCCTGCCCCATCCAATCTGCCCATTTCTGCCTACCTACACTATTACATCAGATTGTGCCCAACGTACAGCTCTTTCTCCCTACCCCCCTTCCTTTCCACTATGATTCCTTTGTGCCTATCCCATGCATTCTTGAACCCCACCACTGTTTTGGCCCCCACCACCCCTTCTGTCAGGCTGTTCCAGGAATCCACCAGTCTTTCTGTGAAGTACTTTCTCACATATAAAGAGGAGAAGAGTCTCTGCCCAAGAACTCACCTAGTCAATGCCCTTAGGAGCAATAGTACGGATAGTGACACCTTCGACCATGTATCCTTCAACAAGTTCTAGATCTGATCCTTACTCCGATTACCAATCTCCTCAATAAATCTCTCTGCCTGGGGCAATTCCCATCAATCTGGAAAATTGCCACTGTCACACCCATTCTTAAAGCTGGAGACAGGTCCATGGCCGGAAACTACCGGCCTATCTCCATTCTCTCCCCTCTCTCCAAAGCTCTGGAAAAAGTAGTGGCCTCCCAAATTACTGACTACCTCACCAACTACAACATTCTCCACCCAGAACAGCGCAGTTTCCTTGCTGGCCACAGTACCACTACTGCCCTCCTAGAATTCTTAGATTTTCTCCACTCCTCCCTAGACCAGGGCTCTCTGGCTGGTGCTGTGTTTGTAGACCTATCAAAAGCATTCAACACCATCTCCCATCCCCTCCTTCTGGATGCCCTCAGTTACTCTGGCTTTGCCGCTGGGCCTATCTCCTGGTGCACCAGCTATCTGTCAGCCTGCTCACAGTCTGTAAAAATGACATCTATTCCATCCTTTCTGTCATTCCCCAGGGCTCCATTCTTGGACCCCTACTCTTCTCCCTTTACCTTAACTCCCTTCCAGGTTCCTGTAGTGGTAATATACTACTGTATGCGCATGACGCCGTCATCTGATCATAACCCTATCGCTCTCCAAGACTCCCTGCAAAGATCCTTTAATGAAGCCGAGGGATGGTTCAAGGAACGTAGGCTGGTGATAAATCTAAAAAAAACTAAGACCATGATCTTTGCTCATCCACAAAACAAGTTCTGCAACTTTAAGCTCCACATACACTCAAGCTCCAAGTTCACGTTCGAGCAAGTCTGCTCCTATAAATACCTTGGGATCTATTTTGACCCCTCTCTCCCCCCTTCCATGGCCACATATCAGCCCTTGCCACAGCTGCAAATAGCCGACTAGGCATCTTACACTGGCACAAAAATTGTCTCCCCCCCGAGGCCCTTCGATTCGCAGTCACCTCATCCATCCTGTCACTGGTGGATTATGGGCTGCCTGTGTACGGCGCTGCTGATCAGATCACTCTCAACAAAATTCACATTATACTAAACAAAGCCTGTAGGCTAATCTCTGGGGCCCCCAGGTTAATGCACACTTGTCAACTATATGCAAAAGCCGTACTGCTTGACCTGGATGAACGCCTTAAATACTAGACCTGTATCATAACTAAAAAAAACCCTTCTTGGGCTATCCCTGCCGGGTTTGATGGCCACCACCCAATGTGCAAACTCTCAAATGCATACCCGTATCTCTGGCAAAACCACCCTATCCATTCCTAGGGCTAGGACTGCGCACGGTCAAAGAGCCTACTGCTACAGAGCCCCATCCTGGTTCAACATATTACCCCCATCCATCTCTGATGCCCCTTCTATATCCTGCTTCAAAACCTCCCTACGGAATCACCTAATTAGTACTCGTAGCTGTAATTGCTACTAGTTTTAGCCTGGCACTAACATTATGACAAAGCTACCCGTAAGCTGCTTATGACTACTGAAGTTAGGGTGCCTCATTGTTTGCATCCTCCTGTTGTTCCAACTTGTTGTATTACCCATTGTTTGTATTCGTTATTGTTACATGCTGTTGTATTGTGATCTGCCTTTATGTGACAAGGTACCTTTGTAAATGTGCCTCTGGCTCAAAGGTTCTCAAACTGCTGTTCAAATAAATAAATAAATAAATATAAGGCACATCTGCCCTGAATCTACCCGGCCCCCCAGCTTCACAGCATGTCCCCTTGTTCTTGAGCACCTTTCTTATAAAAAATACTCCCTTACTGTACCTTATTTACCCTGAGGTATTTAAAGGTCTCTATCATATCTCCACTCTCCCTCCTTTGTTCCAGAGTGTACATATTAAGGGCATTTAGTCTCTCCTCATAGGGCTTTTGATGCAGATGCCTGCACCATTTTAGTTGCCCTCCTTTGGACCATCTCTACTCAGTATGTCCTTCCAGAGATGTGGTCTCAGTTCCCAAGTGAGGAGGGTCTGGTGCTGTTTGGTGCCAAGTGAGTAGAGCACAGTGATCTCTAGTTAAAAGTAAGGCATACTTGGTGATTTCATTGATTTAAGGTCCCGTGAGGAAGACTTGGTGATCTCAAGTCTCAAATAGGAAGGGAGGACTTGTTGACATCATGTTCAAAGTTAAAAGAGTTTGGTGATAATCAGTGTGTACTCATGGAGAAAGTACAGAGAAGAGCAACCAAAATGGTACAGGGTTCGCAGGGGAAAATGTATAAGCAGAGGTGCAAGGAACTGAACCTGTTCACGCCTGAGACCAGAAGGGAGAAAGGGATATGACTGAAACTTTTAAATATGTAAAGGGAATCAATAAAATTAAGGAAGGCAGCTTATTTAAAAGGAAGAAGAGGGCAAAAACAAGAGGGCACAACCAAAGGTTAGAGGGGGTAAGATACAGAGGAAGTGTAGGGGGATGCTTCTTCATGGAGAGGGTGGTTGAGCCCTGGAACAGATTGACAGAGGTAGTGGTGGGGGTTGATACAGTGGAGGGATTCAAGAGGTCATGGAACACACACATGGGTTTGAGAGGTGGAGGGAAGGAAGGGGTCAGCGATAGGAGGAAGGTGTAATGGGTGGGCAAGGGCAGACTCTATGGACTGTAACATTCTTTTCTGCTGACAACATACTGTGATACTGTGTGTGATACTGTGATGTGAGGAGGGGTGGTGATCTCAGGTCCCAAGTGAGGAGAGTTTGGTGATCCCGGGTACCAAGTGAGGAGAGTTTTGTGATCTCAGCTCCCAAGTGAGGCATGTTTGGTGATCTCAGGTCTCACGTAGGGAGGGTTTGATGCTCTCAGGTCCCAAGTAAAGAGTGTGTGATGCTCTCAGGACCCATGTGAGTAGAGTTTAGTGATCTCCTGTCCCAAGTAAGGAGGGGTGATGACCTCAGATCCCAGGTGAGAAGTGTTTGGTGGTCTCAGGTCCCAAGTGAGGCATGTTTGGTTATTTCAGGTTCCAAGTGAGTAGTGTGTGTGTGAGGATCTCAGGTCCCAAGTAAGGAACATTTGGAGATCTCATGTCCCATGTGAGAAGGGATGGTGACTTTCGGACCCAAGTAAAATGGTCTTGGTACTCACAGTTCCCTCTTACATGAGGAAGGCTTGATGATCTCATGTCCCAAATAAGGAGAGCTGAGTGCGTGAGTGAGTGAGGGATTGAAATTGTTTTACTAGGTAAATATACAGAAATTAAATAGAAACAACCATACTTCCATTTTAAAAACCAAAAACACAAAGCGCCCTCTTTAGGAGGTAACCTGTCCTGAAAGTAAAGCAAAATTTTAAAATGGCACTATTTAAGAGGGACAGGATCATAATTTTGCTCCAAGGAGCTGTCAGTTCTGTCCCTTCCCTCTTGTTCACATGCCAGACCACTCCAATGTACAGATGTTTTGTGATATTTGTAGCCACTGTTCAGGGTGCTCAATGCGGCATGGACAGGTGCCCAAGAAGAAACAAGAACAATCACAAAGTCCAAAAACTCGGCTCAACAGTCGACACCTCAGTATAAAGGATGAATGTGCAATGTTACAAGCAGGCTAAATCTTTATTGTAGAAAAAAACAATAAAATCAAGCAGCAGTAGCAGATCAATGGACAGCACCCTTCCAGCTAAACATTTTCGAGCCACACCAGGTGCTTTCTCAAAATTAACAGGTGCAAGTGGGTGCATATTTAACAAGCATTTGTCAATGCCGAATGTCATCTTGCTGGTTTTGGCATTGGTAGTGCAGGAGTTAGAGACACATAATAGAAGTAGCAGTGAAGTAGAGAACGGACATCAACCCCACCCCCCTGCAGAGAGACAGGCATTGGGGTGTGCATTTGGAGTCACTGGCCATAACGCTCATGCTATTTCACCTCACCCTACCCTACAGAGTCTGACAAGTGTTGCGTTGTACCTTGGGGTCATCTGGCCTTATGCTCACCCCATTTCATAAGGAAGTATGTTGAGATAGGTGTAGCAAAGGAGAATGGGTTGAACTTTGGGGCTGAAGAGTCCAAGGCACACCTTAATGCCTGTCAGTGGCTACAGGGTGGAAGTGGAGGACCAGTGGCATGAGCAGTACAGCAGACAATCCAAAGACACACCCCTGATGCCTGTTAGTCTGTACAGGGTGAGATTCAATGGTTTAAAACCCTAACGCCCTGGATGTGTGTTGGTATTTGCACTCCAAATTTTAAAACATGGCCTTTTTGTGACCCCACCTCATGAAAGCATTTGGGACCTCTGTTCATGAACAGTGCCCCTGTGATTTTGTTAATCTGTCTTGAATGTTGATTTCCCACAGTGACCGCACCATTCTGCACCACATGAAAATGTCAGCTACATCATTGATAAGAAGATGTAAAGAGATTGCAATGTGGGAAATCTGGAGTGAAAATATTAAACATTCTTGATGTTACGAGCATGTGTACAAACTGCACATCACACACTCATAACACAGTCATTTAGTGGAATTATTTCACCAAATTTTTAACATAGCCATTTTGGGATCTCTGCTCATGAACAGTGGCACTATGATTATCTTAATCTACCTGAACGCTGATTTCCCACAGTGACCGTGTGATTGTGCACCAGATGTGTGAAACTACATTTCGTGCAGGATGTGACAAATGACAGCTGAACTGATCATAAGAATAGTGTGCAAAAATTACAATGTTGAAAATCTGGAGTGAAAATATTACACATTCTCAAATTTATGACTGTGCATGG
Source organism: Neoceratodus forsteri (assembly GCA_016271365.2). Classification (NCBI taxonomy): domain Eukaryota; kingdom Metazoa; phylum Chordata; order Ceratodontiformes; family Ceratodontidae; genus Neoceratodus; species Neoceratodus forsteri. Next base: position 174,368,098 of record CM057457.1, on the reverse strand, counting down.
ACACTGCGCAACACACGCATGTAACATAGTCATTTTATGGAATTGTTTTACCAAATTTTCAACATAGGCATTTTGGGACCTCTGCTCATGAACAGTGTTTCTGTGATTTTCTTACTCTGTTCTGAACATTGTTTGTCTACAGCGACTACGCCATTGTGTGCCGGATGTGCGAAAACACAGTTCAGGTAGGATGTGGGAAATGAAAGCTGTACTGTTCATAAGGAGGTGTGAAAAAATGGCAATGGTGAAAATCTGGAGTACAAATATTAAACATTATTGAGGTTATGAACGTGCATGGAAACTGCACAACGCATGCTCGTAAAACAGTCATTTAATGGACTTTCGGCACCAAATTTTCAACATAGGCATTTTAGGACCTCTGCTCATGGACAGTGTCACTGTGATTTTCATACTCTGTCCTAGACACTGATTTCCCACAGTGACCACGCTATTCTGCACTGGAAGTGTGAAAACACAATCTGGCCAGGATGTGAAAAATGGCAGCTGTACTGTTCATAAGGAGGTGTGAAAAAATGGCAGTGTTGAAAATCAGGAGTGAAAATATTACAGATTCGTGAAGTTATGAGCGTGCATGAAAACTGCGCAATGCACGCTTGTAAAACAGTCATTTTTTAATTTTTTTCTCCAAATTTGCAGCATAGACTATTTGAGAGGCCACCTCATGAACAGTGGCACTGTCATTTGGTTAATTGGTCCGGAAGGGTGATTCCGTGCAGCAACCGCAAAATCACCTTTGAATTCATGAGGAGGGATCCCAATAACCCCATGTTGAAAATTTGGTGACAGAATTCCCCAAAATGCACGAGATAAGCATCAAAGTTGAAAAAACCCTGTTTATGCCATTATACAGCTTACCGGTATTTCTTTAGTTTGTGGTTGTCTTTGAAGAGTGCAGACATGTTTGTGGTCCACAGAAGATCGTAACGTCGGGCTCCAGAGGTTAATATGGGGCAAAGGGGGGTGTGGGGAGGTGGGGCATGCAGTGGGTGGGCACAGGTTGGGGAAGGGGGCCTGCAGGGACAGTTTTCTACTTTACTGGGGGAAAAAACATCGCAGGAAGGTTTTGGTTTTTACAGGTACATGTCACCTGTGTGTTTATTTTGGGCGGGGAACTGGAGCCGATGGGGATTGGAGACCCCGTCAGCAAATAAAAAGATGTTGGGGGAGATGCTGATGGGGATTGGGCTCCCCCAACAGCAAACAAACTGGGAAGGGGGTCACCTGCAGGTTTTTTTTTTGGGCGGGGACTGAAGCCGACGGAGATTGGGCACCCCGTTGGCAAATGAAAAAGAGTGTTGGGGGATGATGCCAATGAGGATTGGGCTCCCCCATTGGCAGATGAACTGGGGAGGGGGGCATGATGATGCTGACAGGGGGGATTGGGCATCCCCCTAAATCAGCTTTTCTGGGGACTGTGCGAGGAGGATGGTGCAAATGCCACCATGTTGCACTGAAACATACATCTCGAAAGGCATGCCCTGCAATGAGGTGGAGTTCCCTCATTGCAGTGACTAAAACCTTTCAAAGTGGTGGACATGCTTTTGCACTGCTGTCACAGACGGTGCACAATCTAATTCATGCCATGGAGCACAGCCCCAAAAAGCAGTGGAGCCACAGGCCACAACAGGACCACGCCTCCAAAACCTGTTATTCTGACGTTACCACAAAATGTTTCTTGTGCAATGGGTCCATTTAAAGTGACAGGATGCTAGTTCATAGGTTCATAGGTTGGAATCAAGTTCAGAGGACAAGTATCCATAGTAGAACTTGCCACCATGTCAACTTGGCATGGCGTAGTTGACAAATCTTCTATCCCCTATGAAAGCATCAAGTCTCATCTTAAAACTATTTATATTCTCACTTTCAACCACATCACTGGGAAGTGCATTCCATGCACCTATAATTCTCTGGGTGTACCATTGACTTCTTTTTAGTGTTTTGGAGGTTTCTCTGAGTAATTTATGGTTATGTAACCTAGTATTATTATATTGCACAGGTTTTTTTGTTAATCCAATTAATTCTAGGAAGGCATCATCCCTACTAGCTCTAAATGCCAGACATAAATCACCTCTTAATTTTCTATATTCGACTGAGTACAAATTCAGGTGTTTTAACCTATTCTGATAACTCAGATGTTTTACTACCTTTATCTTTTTAGTTACTTTTTTCTGTACTTTTTCCATCTTGTTTTTCCCTAGGACTGAGTATGGGTCTCAAAGTGAAGAGCAGAACTCAATATGGGGATGGATTAATGCCGAGTACAAGGGGAGAATAACTTCAGACTCTCTACTTTTAATTGATATCAAGATACTTCTAATTATCTGGTTACATTTTATTACAGTACAACTAGTATGATAGTCAAATTTTAAATTATTTGAGATCAAGACACCTAGATCCTTTTGATTTACTGATTCTTTTAAGGGGATGTTGTTTAATTTATACTGGAAACCCAGATTATTTGATCCAAAATGCATCACTATACATTTTTGTTCATTAAATGATAATTTATGATCTGCTGCCCAGGTTACCAGGAGATCCAAATTATCTTGGAATGATTTTGCTGATGTTTCATTGTGGACAATTGCATCAACTTTACAATCATTGACATATTTGGATGACCAAACCCCTGGAAGCGTTTGCATAGAAGATAGTAGGATATTAAATAAAATAGGTCCCAAGACCGATCCCTGCAGAACCCCACTTGTTACCTCTCCCCACATAGATTCAAATCCCCTTATAGTCACACATTGGGTTTGATTCTTTAACCATGAATTGATGCATCTGATTACATTTGGGTGGAGTTGGAGTTTAACTAATGCCTCGATCAAGATTTTATGTGATACTGAGTCAAACGCCTTAGAAAAATCTAGAAACACCACATCAACAGGCATTCCTTTTTCTAGTGCCACACTTATAGGTTCAAAAAAGCTCAGAAGATTAGCAAGACATGACAGAGACAAAACCATGTTGTGTTAAATCATAAAATGAAATACTTTTGAGGTGATCCATGGTATGTTTTTGTAACAACCTCTCTAGGATCTTACCCAGGACACATGTTAGACTAATCAGTCTGTAGATTTTTATATAATTTTTTCTCCCACCTTTATGTACAGGAGTTACCTAGCCATGTTCCATATTTCAATACTTTCTCCTGATTTCAGTGAAGCATTAAATAACATAGATAATGGTCCAGCAAGTTGGTGGTTTACTTTCGTTAGGAATTTTGTAGGATTACCATCTGGTCCTGCTGAACTATTGTTTTTTATAAGCATTATTTTTTCAGTAATATCCAATGGGTGGAATGTGGGGATATTTCTTCCCAGATCTCCTCCTTATATTTATGGACACTTAAAAAGTATTCATTAAAGGTAGTGCCCATTTCCTTTTCTGCATTTATTACACTCTTGTCTGTTAAAATTGGTCTTAATGTCCTATCTTGCAACCCCCCCTCCCCCCAGTGAGTGATCACCACCCCGGATTGCACTCCTCTGGAGCTAGTCCCTACTTTCAAGTACCTGGGTGTGTGGCTAGACAACCACCTTATCTTCTCCACCCATGTTGATGCCATTTGCTCCAAACTACAGCCAAAGCTCGCCATCATCTATCACCATAAAGCCAGCCTGCCTGACCCCACCCATTGCAAGCCCATACGTAAACTCTTACATGTCATAGAATATGCCAACATTGTCTACAGAACTGCCCCAGCATCCTCTTTCTCCAGGTAAGATATCCTTCTCAACTCCTTCAGCCGCTTCACTACCACCTCTCCCCACTCACTCACCACTGCCTCACCCTTGCTCCACTCTGCCATGGGAGAGTCTTCCACAGCACCTCCTTCATAGCTAAATTTTGGTTTGATTCCCTTCCCCCTTATCTTGCTTCCCTCCTTACACCAGCCACCCCCCTAACCTACCAACTTCACCACAGGGACACTCGCACTTTTCACCTACCCTGACCACACATTCTCAATGGCCTAGCAGCCTTTTCCTACCATCTCCCCATCTCTGGACAACCTTCCCTCTGAACTCTGCCAGGCCCCTTCTAGTCCCACCTTCTCTCAACTCCTCAAGCTCCTACCCTCCCCACCCTGTCCTAAATGCTCCAACAGTCCCAGTTCACTCCCGAGGCCTCCTACAGTCACTTCTCACTTACCCTAGCCCCAGACTGCAATCCCTGCCCCATCTCACTCAGTTACTCTGTACGCTCGCAATTTTGTTTATTATGTATAGGTATCTTATTTCATTGTAAATGCTGACTGTACAGACTGTTTTGTATTCGTCACCATATGATACTTTTTTTTCGATTTACAGTACACAAGTCTCACCTGGCTCAGTGTGCTTTTCCCAGTCATCAAAATTTTAAATAAATTAATAAATAAAATAAAATATTTTTTTTGAGAACCTATATAATTATAGAATGTCTTCTTATTGTCTCCATTAGATGTAGCTAACCTTATTTAAGCATTTTTTTTTTTTGCATTTCTTATTCTTAGTTTGAATTCTTTGGTAACTTATTTATATGCAATAATATTATGGTCAGTTAGGAATTTTTTTTGTTTCCTATATAGCGTCTTATTTCTTTCTTTTGATTAACTTTTTTATTTTCCTATTCCACCAAATGGGTACCCTAAGTTTTTTTGAATATTTGGCCGTCTCTGCAACCCATGTCTCAATGCATATACATATTTTATACGATAATTTCTCCCATATCTGTTTTACTGAGAGATCTCTTAACTCTTCTGCCCAGTTCTAGTTATTTAAGAAAGGTATAATGTTATTATAGTCAGCCTTGTAAAAGTCCTTAAATTTAGTGATACCTGTAGTAGATATATTGGTCAATAGTAAAATGTCCACATGGATTACATTGTGGTCACTATTTCCCAAAGGAGGAAGTATGTTGGGGCTATTGTAACTAAATTCGGGATTTATAAATAATAAATCTAGCATGTTTTGTTTCCTAGTATTTTTGTGAACTATTTGTTCTAGGCTACATTGGATAAATATTTCAATAAATCTTTTTTCAGTGTTGCTTTCTCCTGTAACATTCGTCCAATCAATAGATGGAAAGTTAAAGTCTCCTAGTACATAGATACATAGATACATAGACAGTGTCGACAGATAAGGGCCTATGGCCCACCCAGTCTGCCCATTTGAGCTTGTAAGTTCAGTTTGTTTTCCTAGAAGTCTGTTTCCCCTTACCCCTGACCTCTAGAATTCCTTTATGTCTATCCCATGCATTCTTAAATCCCGTGATTGTTTCAGCCCCCACCACTTCCTCTGGCAGGGTGTTCCACTTGTCCACCACCGTTCCGTGAAGAAATTCTTTCTCATGTTTCCTCTGAATCGTCCTCCCTCCAAGTTCATCCCATGCCCTCTAGTCCTGGAACATCTTTTCACTTAAAATAGTGTTTTCCTGCACCCGTTCCTCCTGTAAGTTACTTGTATGCCTCTATCATATCCCCTCTCTCCCTCCTCTCCTCCAGGGAGTACATGTTCAGTTCCTTCAACCTGTCTTCATAGGACTTGTGATGCAATCATGCACCATCTTTGTTGCCCTCCTCTGAACCTTCTCTACCCTGTCTATGTCCTTACGTAGGTATGGTCTCCAGAACTGTACACTGTACTCCAGGTGGGGCCTCACTAGTGTCTTGTATAGCGGAATTATGACCTCCCTTTTCCTGCTGGTGATGCCCCTGCCTATACATCCCAGCATCCTATTTGCTTTACCTGCTGCCTTGTCACACTGTTTCCCTACCTTAAGATCATCAGAGATGACAACCCCAAGATCCCTTTCCTGCTTGGTGCATGCAATATCCTCACCCCCCAACTGATATATTGTGCCAGGGTTGTTGTGCCCCATATGCATTATCTTGCACTTCTTTGCATTGAATTTCAACTGCCAAACCCCTGACCATTCTTCAAGTTTCTGCAGGTCGCTTCTCATTCTGTCTACACCCTCTGGTGTGTCTACTCTGTTACAGAGCTTTGTGTCATCAGCGAACAGTGAAATTCTGCCTTCTAGATCCTGCGCAATGTCACTGATGAAGATGTTGAATAGGACTGGTCCCAGCACTAATCCTTGGTACCCCACTGGTCACTCTTCCCTCTGTGGGTGACAGCCATTTACCACCACCCTCTGTGTCCTGCCACCCAACCAGTTACCTACCCACCACACTACTGTCCTGCCCACACCCATATTCCCCAGTTTGTGTAATAGTCTTCTGTGTGGCACAGTGTCAAAGGCCTTGCTGAAGTCCAGATAAGCCATGTCCACTGCCCTCCACTGATCCACCTCCCTAGTCACCCAGTCAAAAAATTCAACGAGGTTGGTCTGGCATGACCTCCCCCTGGTGAAACCATGCTGCCTTGGGTCCTGTAGTCCATTGACAACCAGATGTTCCACCAATCTCTCCTTCAGTAGTGCTTTTCCTTACCTAATGGGGCAAGATGAAGCCTGTCCTTGGCATATAGTCCCTTATCCTCCCAAACTCCATTCCAGTTCCCTAACACCCCCAACCCACTCTCTTCACCCCACTTCCTGAGCCAGTCATTAACCTCTGTGATCTTCATTTTTTTCTCCACTGAGGCCTTTGGTACTGGCAATATCTCCGAAAAAAAAAATGTTGCATCCATTATCCCAATAGACTCTGGCAAGTTCTTGGAACCTTGCTTGAATTTCCAAAAAGCTATTTACCTCTAGATCGTTAGTTCCCAAATGCACCAGGAAATACGGTTTCCCTCCACAGTCCCTAACCATTTCATACACCATGAACTTTGCTCTGTGCACTGTAAGCCCAGAGATACTCACTACCTTCACCTGGCTATGGCATCCACCCCCCTGTCCCTCCCACTGGATAACCCTAATCATCGAGTCTCCCAGTAACAGAACCTTAACACCGCCATCATCCTTATAGTTACCTCCACTATGCCCTCTCAGCCCCCTTCCCCCTTTATTCATGATCTCAGTTCCATGGGAGTCTTCCTGCCTTATTAGAGACCCCCTTGTCACACTCCCCTTTCTGCCTCCCTCGTTATTTTGCCCACTTAACTCAAACCACCTCTGAATAGGTGTCCCCTTTAACCCTCTCTTATCTGAACCATTTACCCTGGCCTTGATGGTTTCCCCTTCCCCCACACTGCCATCCTCTCCCCTTGTAATAGTACCCCTGCCTCCAGAGGCTCTCTGTGGGTCCCCTCTAGCTAGGGCCCCATCCTTGGTACTGACCCCCCTGCTGAAGGGGGGCTCCTCTCCCACCTCCTTGTCTCCCAGTTTCTCTCCAATCATGCTTTCCTCCCTCATGTCTGCAATATATTGCATCTCCCCCATTTGCTTAACATTTATGTTTCCCCTTCTCCTCTGGGACTATTTCTATCCTTTCCATTGCCAGTCTGTGATGCCCTATGGGTATCTGACTCCCTCCCGGCCTCTGTATAAGTTTCCTCATTTCACCAACCCTTCCTCCTCTAGGTTGCTTTGTAGCTCAAATTTATTGTGGCACTCTATGTCAGCCTCCATCAAGTAACCCGAGTTTCCTGACTGCACCTCTAAACTGCCCTCTTCTTCCCTCTTGCTCTGTTCACCTTAGAGCTTCCTTCCACAGTCTGCTGTTTTAGGCTTCCGCACAACAGCCCCTCCTGACTCTTCCCCCTCCACTCTCTTTGTATTCAGAATGTTCACCCCGTACGCTTTCCCTTTAGCGTCAACATCCCTATTTAAGGGTCCTCTGTCCCTAATATCCCCCCTCCTGCTTGCTGTAACATAATGTCCTGTAATTTCAGAGCGTTGCCCCAGCCTCACCTCAGCCCCACCCTTCTGCTGCCTATATCCACACCCCTTATCCTTGGACACCCCCCAGCTTCCCCAGCTTACTCCTTAACCAATATACCTCACTCCTGATACAAGATAGCTGTCTACCGAGTGGGCAGCCTCCCTCTCTCCAGGCCCAATTGAGAATTATTGCTATCCCACAGCCTGTGCAGCCTACAACCCTTCCGATGATGCCTGCCATGGTGGAATATGGCCACCCTGTTTATCCCCCTCTGTTTTTAATGGCACACCTCCTTTTCTCAGTCCCTTTCCCAGGAATACAGTTTCTATCTATACTGACTGCAGTTATTTACAAACCCAATTTCAACCCCACCAATAAAGTTTCCAAGTCTCACAAACACATACAGTCCAGTGTGTGTATACAGACATCAGGTACCGTATGATATCACAGGCCCACCAGCTCCTGTTGCTTCGAATTTCAGTCCCAAACAGAAATACTCAGCCCTTCAATCCCAACCCCCAGTGGCTTTTCAGTATTTAAGAAAGCCTACAAAACAGGGTGGGTGGGAGGCCTCTTACCAACACCAGGCAAACAACACATTTAAATTTCACTCTAATTATCACTGCCAAACAACTGTTCCCAAGCCTCCAAAGTTACAATATCACAGCCCAAGTAACAGTTCTAACTCAAGGTAATACTTTTTAACACATAGAACTAATTTCACTTACAAAACTATTCAAATATTTCAGCTAAAACAGAATATAACCCCAGATGTCTGTCCTTACCAGCCTTCTGCTTATGTTCCCAAGTGAAACTGTATAGTTAGTCAGTTCTTGTTGTAAGAGAAAGGCTACATTAGGGATACTAGTGGAGTCTATAGGATCACCTTCTTGCTCTTCAGTATTTAGAGAAAGAAGTGGTGCAAGTCTATTATTAATTGGAAGCCGGTAATATTCAGCCCTTCTGCTGATGGCACACCCCACGCCTGCTCTCCTGCCTGGTTAAGGACAATGAGGTGTTAGGGAAACCCTAATGCCTCATTTCCCAGCTTTTGACACTTTAATCCTATCTGGAGCATTAACAAAGGTTTTTTGCAGCTTATTTTCTTACTTTTTGAGGTAGTATAGTAGTATCCTTATTTTACTGTGGGAGCGATCCCTTCATAGATGTGTATGTATATGTAGCTATGGAAGCGCAGGCTCACCAGGCCCTGTGCTTCTATTTATAGTACAACAGTGACCAAACTGCCAGCATAGCCTTCTTATTACCCCACCTCATATACTCATTACAAAACATTTTTGAATCCCCACCAAAATGTAATTCTGCCCAACTACAACTCCATTCCACGCCACTGGTGCGAAAACACATTTTGGCCAAGATCTGAAAAATGACAGCTGTGACATACTGTACATGGGGGGGGGTAATAAGAAGGCTATGTTGTAAATCTGAGGTCAAAATATTTAAAATTTCAAAAGTTACAAGCTGACATAGTGAAATTGCAATGAATGGTCATAATTTTGGTATTTTTTCATATTTTGATCCCACATTTCAACATACTCTTCTTATGGTCCCACCTTATAAACCCCATAGATGAAAATTTTCAAATCCATGTTAAAATATCATTGTACTCCACAGGTGTGAAAACACATTTTGAACAGGATGTGAAAATGACAGCTGCACTGTTCATGGGGTTGTGTGAAAAAGTGACTGTGTTGAAAATTTGGACTCAAAATATTGAAAATTACCAAAGTTAGACATGTATGTAGAAATATTTCAGTGAATGTGCATAACTCAGACATTTTTAATAATAGTTTCACCAGATTTTCAACTTGGCCTTTTTGAGACCCCACCTCATGAATCCTTGTGGTGAAATGTTCTTATTAAGTCAGGAAAGGTAATTTTTCACAGTGACTATGAAATCACCTTCTGGGCCCAATTAAAAAAATGACAGTGAAAGTGTTCCTGAGGTAGGGTCCCTAAAAGGCCATGTTGAAAATTTGGTGAAAAAATGTCAAAAAATGTGAAAGTTATGAACGTAAGTTCAAAACACCATTGAAATACATTATATAGCATTTACTTTAATTCCTCAGTTTGCAGTTTGGCTTTGAAGAGTGCAGATGTGTCCCAGTCTGCAGAAGATGACAGCCTATGACCTGTTGCAGTAAGTATAAGGAAAAGGGGCATGGGATGGTGGGTGCCCAGTGGGAGGGTTGGGATGGTGGATGGTGATGGCGGATGGTGATGACGGGGACAATGAGGCACCATTTTCTTTTTTGCAGGTTTAGAAAAAAAAGGACATTGGGGACTGTTTCCATTCCTCGCCTTCCCTCCACACTTGATTGAGAGGATAGTTACTACAGCACAATGCAGGTAGGTGCTGAGAGTGATAAAATTTTTTTTTTTTAAATCATCCTCAACTAAACAAACAATCTCCTTATGTCTGCATAATTGGATTACACATATTACACTCTGACCCAAACCATTTGTTTTGTTGAGGATGAGAGGATGGTTTTAACATGACATTTTTTTTTATCATTCTTTGCAATTACCTACATTGTGCTGAAATTACTATCCCCTCAGAGTCTGACATTATACTTTTCTTTAAGAAAATATAACATTCCACAGTGAGTGAAGTGAGTGGAGGGAAAGGGGTGCAATTAATAAAAAAAAATAGATACCATGCCAGCAGTGCTTTTCTTTTCATAGTACACACCAGTGCTCCCAGATCTGCGGGGATTCCCATATTTTACATGGTTTGAGGTGCATAAATGGGGTATGTGGAGGACATCTTTTTTTTTCTTTAAAGTAAGGGAGAATGACCTCCCGTGATTCAAACACTGTCAAGAATGCAGCCAAGAGTCTAGAGGAGAAAGAGAATGAGTGTGATTGGTTCACAGCAGTGTCCATTATGTACCCATCAATCACCCAAAGCTACAGTGCTGAGAGTGTACTGATCTCATGCTGAAACTATTAAGGTAGTTATTTGAATTTATTTTGTTCTGCCTGTGGAAGCCAGTGCTGTTTAGTTTGTGGTCTTCATGAGTGTTTCGTTTGTACTATATTGCCATTGGATCGAGAAACATACCTCTCAACCTTTTGTACCCCAAATGTGGAAAATTACTTATCAAAATGTGGAACAAATGGGCAAAATGTGGAACACTTAATCAAATCTTTACTCAAGGAGCTCAAAACACTGTCAAAATGGTACATTTATGTTCAGAAAGTCTGTTATTAATTGAATAATATATTTTTTGCATCATTTACTATGGATTTTTTCATTAAAATTTTGACTTTGAATGTGGAACAAGTCCTCACAGTGTGGAACAGGGAGCTTCTGTGAAGTAAAATGAGGAACATTCCTCGCAATGTGGTACAGTTGAGAGGTATGTCCAGAAACAGCAAAGTGGAGATAAAGAGAGCAGCCTGTGGAATGGGACTGACTGACTTGCTGAGTGAGCAGCTGCCTGGCAGTAAGCAGGTATCCCAGATGGTAGTCATCAACAGGCCCGGACCAGTGCTAGTCATACCCTCTTTGTAGTGTGAGGAAAGAAGCAGCAATGTGGATTTAATTAAAACACCCACATAAGCCAGGAGCTGTTTGAGCTACCCTGCCAGCAAACTGGCCCTATCTGGCTCTGCATTTCCTTTATCTAGTAGTTGTTTGATGGCAGATCAGAAAGTTAGGTGCTTGTTAATGGACTTTGTTATTGGGCACAGCTATGCTAAGTGTGGAAAAAGCCAGTTTTATTTCACTAAATAATTTATACATAGATACATCATAGATACATAGACAGTGTCGGCAGATAAGGGCCTATGGCCCACCCAGTCTGCCCATTTGAGCTTGTAAGTTCAGTTTGTTTTCCTAGAAGTCTGTTTCCCCTTACCCCTGACCTCTAGAATTCCTTTATGTCTATCCCATGCATTCTTAAATCCCGATTGTTTCAGCCCCCACCACTTCCTCTGGCAGGGTGTTCCACTTGTCTACCACCCATTCTGTGAAGAAATTCTTTTCATGTTTCCTCTGAATCATCCTCCCTCCAACTTCATCCCATGCCCTCTAGTCCTGGAACATCTTTTTCGCTTAAAAATAGTGTTTTCCTGCACCCTGTTCCTCCCTGTAAGATACTTGTATGTCTCTATCATATCCCCTCTCTCCCTCCTCTCCTCCAGGGAGTACATGTTCAGTTCCTTCAACCTGTCTTCATAGGACTTGTGATGCAATCCATGCACCATCTTTGTTGCCCTCCTCTGAACCTTCTTTACCCTGTCTATGTCCTTACGTAGGTATGGTCTCCAGAACTGTACACTGTACTCCAGGTGGGGCCTCACTAGTGTCTTGTATAGCGGAATTATGACCTCCCTTTTCCTGCTGGTGATGCCCCTGCCTATACATTCCAGCATCCTATTTGCTTTAACTGCTGCCTTGTCACACTGTTTCCCTACCTTAAGGTCATCAGAGATGACAACCCCAAGATCCCTTTCCTGCTTGGTGCATGCTATATCCTCACCCCCAACTGATATATTGTGCCCGGGTTGTTGTGCCCCATATGCATTATCTTGCACTTCTTTGCATTGAATTTCAACTGCCAAACCCCTAACCATTCTTCAAGTTTCTGCAGGTTGCTTCTCATTCTGTCTACACCCTCTGGTGTGTCTATTCTGTTACAGAGCTTTGTGTCATCAGCAAACAGTGAAATTATGCCTTCTAGATCCTGCGCAATGTCACTGATGAAATTGTTGAAAAGGACTGGTCCCAGCACTGATCCCTGTGGTACCCCACTGGTCACTCTTCCCTCTGTGGAGTGACAGCCATTTACCACCACCCTCTGTGTCCTGCCACCCAGCCAGTTACCTACCCACCATACTACTGTCCTGCCCACACCCATATTCCCCAGTTTGTGTAATAGTCTTCTATGTGGCACAGTGTCAAAGGTCTTGCTGAAATCCAGATAGGCCATGTCCACTGCCCTCCCCGATCCACCTCCCTAGTCACCCAGTCAAAAAATTCAATAAGATTGGTCTGACATGACCTCCCCTTGGTGAAACCATGCTGCCTTGGGTCCTGTAGTCCATTGACAACCAGATATTCCACCAATCTCTCCTTCAGTAGTGCTTCCATGATCTTCCCCACTACCGAGGTGAGGCTGACTGGTCTGTAGTTCCCTGCTTCCTTTTTGTTCCCACTTTTGTATAAGGGGACTACATCTGCTGTCCTCCAGTCTTTGGGTACCTCCCCTGTTTGCAGTGATTGGCTAAACAGGATAGCCAGAGGTTCAGCCACCACCTCCCTTAGTTCTTTAAGGACCCTGGGGTACACCCCATCTGGCCCAATTGCTTTATCAACTCTTATTACTTCCAGTTCCTTCAGGACCCTTTCTCGTGTAAAGGGACTTGTGTCCATTTCTGCACCATTCTCACCCCTTGTACTCCTCCAGACCCATTACCCCCCTCTTCCTCAGTAGAGACTGAGCATAAATACTTGTTCAATATGTCAGCTTTACTTTTGTCATCCTCCATGCGGCTCCCATCCACCCCCTTCAGTCTCACTATCCCTCCCTTTTTTCTTTCATCATATTTAGTCAGTATTTATTACAAGAATAGGGCTGGATCAAATGATTTGCCAAATGTAAACAACAAAAGAAAAAACGCTAGCCATCATTCAGCTAACAGCACTGAAGCAGCTCATAGTAGTGTGTTGGAAGGATGTTACCTTGTGAGACAGCATAAAGCAAACAGTAAGTTAGTTGTCTGTGAAACTCACATTATTTTGCTGTTTCCTCTCAGCAAATTTTTTTTACATTTACAGATTTCACATTTGCCACAGAGTAACAAGGTAATACCCTTCCCACATCATACTGTGAGCTGCTTCAGTGCTGTAAGCCGAATGATCCCTAGTTTTTTTGTTACGTTTGGCAGGTCATTTGATCCATCCTTATTTTCTTCTGCAATGAATACTGACTAAATATGATGACATTATTCACTGAAATAAAGCTGACTTTTTCCTCACTTGGCACAGCTGCGCCTGATAGCTAGTGTTACCTACTGTCTACTTTTTCCAGTATTTTGTAAACCACACTGCTGCAGGGTTCTTCCAGCTCTTCTGTTACAACCACCTCTCAAACGCTGTTCTCTTCTGAAATGCTGTTCTCTGAAGCAAAGCAAAATGTTTCCTGTGCATGCACAAGAAAACATAAAAATTAACTTCCCGTAGGATATAATGGGAACTTAAAAACGTAATAACTTTGTAACAGTTTAATATTTTTGCACCAAACTAACAGTGGCAGTTTTGTTATCCAAGTTGTTGCTACAATAAAAAAGTCAAAATAAAATTCATCACCATCTGGGCACAAGGTAATGAGGAAAAAACTGCAAAAAAGGTGACTTTTTACTTTTTTTCACTATCCTAATCTCAGAATGTGCACATCTGGCCATAACAAAACTTATCACGTCAAGAGATCTATCCAACAGGACAGTGCATACCAAATTTTGTGCAAATTCATTGATCGGTTGCAAAGTTATTAAAGTGCAAAATTTGAGATTTAACGTTAAAGAGGCTACTCTACCCTAACTATAGGGCACAACCATACCCCTATAATAAATTGCAAAAAGTTTGTTATTGCTCTAGTTTGGAGTAAAGCCACAAATGTAGGAAAATGTGGTGTTAGAGTTTCCAGCCCTAGCACCCCACCCTGCACACACCAACAAGCTTTGGGGGGGGGGTGCCTTGGGTTAATCAGCTCTAACACTCACCCCATTTCATAAGTAAATAAGCTGAGATGGGCACAGTATAGGAGACTGGGGTGAGCATTAGGACTCATGACCCCAAGGCAGACCCCTGATGCCTGTTGGTGTGTGCAGGGTTGGGGGAGGAGTGTTAGAGTTGGAAACCCTAATGCTACATTTCCTACTTTTGTGGCTTTAATCCTAACTAGACCATTAATAAAGTTTTCTGCAAATTATTTCCTTGCTTTTTGTCCTTACTATAATTGTATCCTTATTTGCCTGTGGGAGTGTAGATGCATATATGTATGTAGCTGTGGAAGCAAAAGGCCCTCTGGTCCCTGTGCTTCCATTTCTAGGACAACAGTGATAAAATGGTCAGCATAGCCATCTTATTATCCAACCTCATGTCTCTGGTTCAGAAGATTTTCAAATCCTCGCCAAAATGTAAATCTACGCAACTGTAATGCCATTCTGTGCCAGAGGTGCAGAAACACATTTTGGCTAGGATTTTAAAAATGACAGCTGTGACATACTGTACATAAGATGGGGTAATAAAAAGGCTTTGTTGAATGCAATAAATGGTCAGAATGTTGCCATTTTGTTCATATTCTGACCCCAGATTTTGAACATAGCCTTTTTATGAGCCCACCTCATGAACAAGGGCAGGAATGAATTTCAAATCTCGCCCAAAGGTGAATTCTCCAAATGACCTTGAAAACACCTTTTGGGTGGGTGTTGCATAATGACAGTCATATTGTTTATGAGGTAGTCTCTCCAGTAAGCCATGATTAAAATTTGGTGTCAAAATCTCAAAAAATGGCTAGAATATGCATAAAAGTTTTACCCCCCACTGAAATACATCAAGCCACATTTATCTTAGTTTCTCATATTGCAGTTGCTGGTTCCAGCAGCAAGATGTTTCAGTCAGAGAGTGGATCTTTCCCTTGTGTTCTCTTCAGGTGAGTGAGGGCGTGTGGGGGCATACTGGGGATGTGTGGGATGGTGGGTGCTCAGTGGGAGATGGGGTTGGGGGAGTCAGATCAGCAAGGGCCATTTTTCTTCTTACAGGTTACAATCAGTCCATTGCCTGAGAGGCATTTGGCACCAAATAATCACACATAGATTGTGCAATTGGAAATGGTTTTGCTCTACGAATTAAGATAACATACTATGCATTTATCTTTGAGCTATCATAGCCTTTATTAGATACATTTTAGGTTTAATCTGATTCTAGTAATAGTGGCTTACAAAGCACATAAGCATCAGTACTCAAGCCAAGCCAGTCAGTCACTGGTATTATTGATTGACTTGGAATATATAAATAGAGAGCAAATCCCAAATGGGACAGTGTGATGAGCCTGCGTCTCCCATTCAAAATTGATGTAATTGGCATGAGAGGTTTCACTAGCTAACATCAACAGGATCTCAAAGGGAGGATTTATGGGTGATTACCATTAATTGTAGCACAACTTTTGTGCAGATACAAGGAGTTAGGGGCTGAGTTTCTGACATTACATCAGCAATGAAGTATCAGGATTTTTTTTTAAATCAAGATCTTAAAATGAAATTGACCACTTAGTAGCATAAATAATTGCAAATTATGGCCACTGGAAGATGTATAAGAATGGGTAACCCTTCAATATCATGACTGCGGAATGACGACCCATGACAACTGTGAGGGTATCATGGGGCTGACACCTTTGCATCGCCGGTTCCCCCCTCCCCCAAAGACACACAGACAGGTAGACATGCACACACACACACAGAAGGAACAGGGTAGAAGTGGGTCCTACAAAGGGAATATTCAAATGCCAATTCTGGCGTACAGAGATGGCAGTGGGGGGGGTTGAGGGCACCACTGGACACTAGGGTAACGGGGGCTGACAGCTCACACTGCAGTCTGCAGCACAAGTTCTAGCTGCAGCTGCAGAATTCAAGAAATTCCTGCTGTTCTCATACAGAGAACATGGGGAATGGCACCTCACTAAATTGGCAAGATATTTGTGGCTTCTATTTAAAAAAAACAAATAATAAAATCTTGCTTCACAGGGCTTGTTTAGCTAGGTTCTGGTGTTTGTTTTTCAGAATAACATCATATTTATGTATTTTCCATGCATGTTAGTTCATGGAAAAAATGAACAAGATGGCGGTTGGCACAGCACTAAAAATGTTTGGTGCCCTGCCAGTCAAGTGGTACGAAATAAAAACATGCATTTGTTGCATCAAATTCATACTTTTGCCTCAGATTGTTATCTCAAAAACCCTACTGTGCAAGTGCAGGTCAGAAACCATTACATTTTAAACCCTTATAACTCAGGAAGCCTGTAATATTTTTTTGTCCAGACCTGTCAAAGGCACTACCATGACACATGCCCCCTGCAAGTTTGGAATAAAAATTCCATTCCATGTAGGCTGAAGGGGAGAGTAAAAAAAAAAAACTTGTTAAGTGTAGGAAAAAAATTAGTAGACATTTACAAAAAAGTGACACAGTCATGTCTCGGAAACTGTACAAGCTGCAGTCATAAAAATGTTCACAGATCAAAACCTTGCCTCCTAGACAACACATGTAAAATTTCAGCTGATTTTTATCAAATGGAGCCAAACATATTAATGTGCAAAGTTAGGGGTTTAACATTAAACTGGCTACTCAACCCTAACTTACAGGGGTGCTACTTTGCCCCTATAACAAGGTTTTCTCTATAACTAGCATCCTGTCGCCAGCCCAGTTGCACCGAGGGTTGAGGTGCTGGATGCCACACCATGCATCACGCCAGTGACCCAGGTTCAGAAATGGACTTGGGCCACTGGGGGTTGTCTGGGGAGGGAGAGGATCAAGCATTTAAAGGACTGCTCTTCTATCCCGGGTTGGGTAGAGGGCTTGCACCGCTCACCAATGGTCCCCGGTGGAGATCGGTGGGCACTGCAGTTAGCTGTGCTGAACACAGGGGTTAGGCGTGGCAACAGACATTAGCACATTCTGTGCCCAGATGCCATTGCATGTCCGTGCTTCATGGGAAACACAAGGAAAAAACCTTGCTCCCTGGATAGGTGACAGTGCTCTCCCATGCAGTGCCGCCAAGAGCCCAGTACTGGGCTCGATCCACTGGCTCTCTCAATCCCCCTGACCTGCCTTGGTCTGGTGATTGCAGGGCCTGATCAACTGATCAGGTAGGTGGGGGAGTGTCTGACCCCAATTTCCCAGTGCAGAGAGGTTCAGGTGGGTGGTAGCACAGTGGTGGTTAGTGAGGGTCACTAGAGAGAGTTCCAGGACAGCAGGAGATAAAAAAAAAAAATCAACAACTAGCATTCTGTCACTTTAAATGGGCCCTTTTTAAATGTGCACCCACTTGCACCTGATAGCGTTAAGAAAGCGCCTGGTGTGGCACAAAAATGGTTAGCTGGGAGGGTGCTGTCCTTTGATCTGCTACTGCTGCGTGATTTTATTGTTTTTTGCTACAATAAAGATTTATCCTACATGTAGCGTTGTCCATTCATCCTTTATACTGAGATGGTGACTGTGGAGCCGAGCTTTTGGACTTTTTTTTGTGATATTTGCGTAGGGAAAAAATGCAGGGGCATGCTTCATTGAAATCAGTGGGCATGTTTACTAGGAGGTTTTTAAGATATTTTACAGGTCTGTTTCTTTTGAATCAAATTCGCCGATCAACTAACAGGAATCTTGTTGGTTGATTAATTTCTTGATTCGATTGAAATGCACATGTAAAATATTTGTAAAAAACTCACAAATAAATACCCCCATTGTTTTCAGTGTAGTTTGTCCTGTGCTCTTCCTACTCAAATGTCACAAAATCTCTAAGTGTGGGAGTGGCACTGTACACAAGAAAGAGGAAAGGGAAGGGACTGGACACCCAGCTCCATACAAATTATGATCCCTTCCTTCCTCAACTCTAAAATTTAAAAATATTACTCTCAGGACAGTTCACCTCCTAAAGAGGCAAGCTTCAAAATGGGGCTATTATTTAAGTGTCAAAACAGGTGCTTTGTAAGAAAATAATCTTGTTTACAGGTGCAACAATGGGGATAGGGACATTTAGGAAATATACAGGATAAAAACCAAAAAAATAGCAATTATACTGTTAACAAAGTTGTAACTGCTGTACAAGCAATTTAAATTAGAGGCAGTATAGCACAGTGGTCTAAGGCTCTAAGCTGTAAATTTGGTAACATCCAGCAGACCAGACCTGGGTTTGAATCCTACAGCTTCCACTTGCATACTGTGAGACCCTGAGCAAGTCACTTAACCTCCTTGTGCTCCCAGGTCGCTCCTGTAAAAAAGCTTTCAGCTTAGTGTGCTATACCTGGTTTAAAAAAAAATCCTCACAGTACGATACAGTCTGGTTTCCTGGTGAAGTACCAGGAGAAAACAAGTTAGTGTAGTATTACACAACCAGTGTGGATGAAGTGCACCTACAGTGAAATAAAAGAACAGCCTTTTGCCAGTTGGGACATTATTAGGTACAGCAGGACCC
Organism: Neoceratodus forsteri; assembly: GCA_016271365.2. NCBI lineage: Eukaryota > Metazoa > Chordata > Ceratodontiformes > Ceratodontidae > Neoceratodus > Neoceratodus forsteri. The sequence goes on along the minus strand of CM057457.1, from coordinate 174,349,096 downwards.
TGCAGTAATGTTCCAAAACTGGGGGAGTCTATAAAGGAAGGTAAGTTTCCGAGAATTCCTATTTGGGCTGAGCAAGAGGATTCTATTTCCAACATGTGAATGTAGGTTGTGCCTTGAGTTGGAAATGGGGGTAATCAGCCTAGTCACGGATGTGAGAGTTTACTGAGAATATTTAACTCCAAACAAATCAAGATGCTGTGCGCACTTGTAACTAAGTGACAGCCACTACAGCTGATTAAATAAGGAACAGTAGTGGGTCCTAAAAGGCAAGGAAGATAATGTGGCAGAGGGAATTATGCAGCATGGCTCAGTTGGTAGCATATCCACCTCTGGGCCAGAGGATCATGGGTTCTCATCCCACTCCAGGATTGGGCTCATACCATAAACATCCCCTAACTGCAGTATTGGGGGGGTTGCTATACTGCCAGGGTGTGCTGTCCTTCAGATGAGATGTTAAACCAAGGTCCCATCTTCCCATCTCTGGTGCTTTTCAGGTGGATGTAAAAGAACCCAAGGTACTTTTTGCAAGGATAGGAGATTTTTCCCAGTGTCCTGTCCAACATTCCCCTTCCCATAAAATCAATTCTTGCAATTATCCAGTGCTGTGTCTGGGTGTTGATGTGCAAAACAGCTGCAACTACACATTCAGTCACTTCACTACCAGTCTTTTACTGCTTGTAAGGTGCTTTGGGATACAAAGTGTATGAACATTGCTCATAAATAGTGATTCTTCTTCATCTTCTTCTGGCCTAGAAAGGTGACACTTAGGGGCAGTGGCATAGATAACATTTTATATATTGTTTTGTATTTATTTAAAAGTTGGTAACTGGGAAAAGCACACTGAACCAGAGCTCATTTCTAGGTGTGACCCAAGGGCATAAACAAGGTAGAACATACAATAACAAAAAGGTAATGCAAAATACAGATCAATACATTGAGATATGATACACAAGCAATAGAATCAAGGGTAACATGACAATATGGCCTACAAAATTGCAAGGCAAATTAAGTACATAGGCAATCATGCAATGAAGTTGGAGATACCTAGGAAATATTTCCTGGAGACTTGGCAGAGGGGCAGGAGTCTGGAGAGGTGTAGGAGGATGATGGAGGAGGAGGCATAGCATGAGAAATTTGTGCTGGGGAGAAGATGTAGGTATTTGAAGGAGGTGACTGAAGGGGAGTTGCAAACGTCGCAAGGAAGTTGATTCTAGAGAAGAGGGAGGCAATAAGAAAAGGCTGACTGACCTGCACCGGTGTGAGGGTGGGGAAGGGGGAAACATCGAGAGTCCCTGAAACAAATGCAGTATGTGGAAGGACTTGCCAGCAATAGGCAGGAGGAGAGGTAGGGAGGGAGTGTCCCGAACCAGAATTTAGTGATGAAGGAGAGGCAATGGACCACTTGCTTATGTGATAGTGGCTTGATGGAGAGGGAGAAGTAGAGGAGACAGTGGAGAGTGGTGGGGGATGATAGCAAAATGAGTAAAGAAGAGTGTCAAGTCTTGCAAAGGAGGTTGCAGAGGCAGAGCGATAGATGATGTTAGCGTAATCAATAACAGGTAAAATAGTTTTGTAACTAGATTCAGACAGGTAGGCAGAGGGAGGCAGCCCTTGTGGCAATAGAGAACACCAATTTTTGGGCAAAGTTTTGTACAGATGGTGTCAATATGGGACTTAAGGAAAGTCTAATGGGGTGGGAGGAAGTAGGCTGTTGGTTAACTAGGATCTGCAGCTCATCAAACAGGTAGGGAAATGGGCAGACTGGGTAGGCCAAGTGATCCTTTTCTGCCATCAAAGTCAATGTTTCTATATAGGTGGGTGGAGGGGGGTAGCAATTTCTGGAGCACAGTCACGTAGGAGCTTTGGGTAGAGCCTGTCGGGACTGGATTTTGCAGGGTTTAGTGACATTAGCACATGGTAGACTTATAAGGGAGAGATGAGGGAAAGATGAAGCCAGTACCAGAGGGAGGGTGAGGGAGTCTTGTGGGGGTAGGAGTGGGATAGCCAAGGAGAGTGCAAGTTGTGAAAAATTTGTTGAAGGTGTCAGCAATAGAGGAAGGGTCGGAGATGGTTCAGCCTTCAACTCTAAGGATTAGGGGAGATTGAGTTGCAGGTGAGTCTGTGAGAGAATGGATGATGTTCCTGAAGTTAGTTGGAGAGCTGACATTTGCCTCTAGTTGGGATTTAACATAGGTAGCTTTGGCTTGTCAGATGGCTTTGGTACAGGCATTGCTGTGGGGATTGTAAAGCTGTAGGTGTGCTGAGGACAGGGAGACTTGGAATTGTGCCCAGTATTTGTCTTTGATTCTACAAAGGTTAAGAAGGTCTGAGGTAATCCATGGGAGGTGGTGACGCTTGACTCTAATCTTTTTAAAGGATTGTGGACATTCCAAATTCAAGTTAAGGTTTTGGTAAAGTGGCAGAGAGCTGTGTCAATATGAGGAACCGAGACCATAGGAAACCAGTCTGCTCGAGTTAGGTCCTGGAGAAGGGCAGCTGAGCTGAGCATACAGAGAGGGGGATACCAAATGTACTTGGAGGCCAATTGTGGGACATTTACTTTTGTTATAAAAAAAGTGATAAAGTGATCACTGAGGGCATTTGGGAGAACACCAGGAGCAGTGACATTGTTGGGGTGAGAGGTTAACACCCAATCAAAGAGAAAGTGGTTTTGGGATTGAGAGTTTCTGCAGGTTATTTCAGAGATCAGTATTGTGAGATTTAATGACTCGATTTTGAGGAGGGTGGCTTTAGAGGAATGGGAGAGCCAGTCTAAATTGAAATTGCTGAGCAGGATGAGCTCACTCTTATCTGTATGGGAGGTGATAGAGTAGATACATGTGACAAGGGGGTCATGAGCTGTTTTAGAGGGAGTGTACAGTACCCCAATATTGATTGGAAAAGGGGAGGGAAGGGAAAGGAGGACCACAAGAAGCTCATGGGAGGAGAAATGGGCTTAGCAGAAAGAGATGGAGCAAGATAGGGATTGCCTTATATAAAGGGCTACACCGCCAGCATGTTTACCATGATCCTGGTGGTAGAGATTTAAATTAGGGATCGAAAAGGAAGAGTCAGGAGTCCTGCTGGACAGCCATGATTCAGTGATACACAGAACATCAGGGGCATGTTGGGTGACCCAAACTTTAAGGGCATCCTTATTAGGTAGGAGGCTTCTTGCATTCAGGTGAAAAAGGCCCATGCCCTTAGGCAGAACAGGGGGAAAGGGGAAGAAGGAGGGCTGGATTATGTTTAACATCACTGGAGAGGAGTAAGAGGAGTAGGAAGAGAGAACATTGAGGAGATACTTTTGCCTTTTGGAAGTTTGTGAGTGGAGAGGGGTTAAGGAAAGGCAAACTCAGTGAATAAGGGACTCAAAAATTAGTGAGGAGGAGGGCAAATCAGGATGAGTGGAAGAAGAGGGTGGAGGGGAAGGGAGGGAGGCCAGGCATCAAGCAGGTGCAAATAGAGGTGGGGGTAAAGAAGGATAGAAAGAAGAACTGGCAGTGAAGTGATAGCAAGCCAAATTGGGAGAGGGGAAGAGGGGAAGGTAGAGAGATGTTTAATAAGCGCAGGATCTGAAGAGGGGGATGGGGAGGCAGGCTGAGAGGGCAGTAGGAGATACAGTGGGGAGAAGGTGAGGGGATTAGGTAGAAGGGAGGGTCAAAGTAGGACTAAACAGGAAGAGATAGAGAGAGTGAGCACATGATGGTAGGAATGAGGAAGAGAGACGAGAGAGAGAGTTTTTTTGTTTCTCAGTCAATAATGTGAATGACAGTTTGCTCAACAAGACATTTTCTCATTCCATGTGAGAGGCAGTATGTTATCCTGTAGTGTTCTCCAAGTTTGTTTTAAACATTTAGAGACTAGGAACTGTATACATAGAGTGGAATCAATCAAAGGTGACATCTAGATACTTACACTGTGAGAAAAGTGAGGCCACTCACATCCACAGTAGTGATATATAGATTGTGGGTGGTATGCAGGCATTGACAAATTCCAAACAGCATGCAGACTGTCATTGATTGGTTCAGTAATAAACCATTTGTATGAAACCAGCTGATAAGGTTTTCATGAGATAGCTGAACAACTGGGACCAGTAGTGAAAAGAATGGTATCATCTGCACACATATGAAATTACAGGAAGAGAAAGCTATGGAGAGATCATTCCTAAAATGTTGAAAAGGAGCAAGCCCAGCACAGAACCGTGGGGAACTCCCTACTTTACTGGTGGATAGTCAGTGAGAATGGACCCCACATTAACAGATTGAGAGTGCAGGGCAAGAAAAGAAAGATGCCAAGATAGAGGGACAGTAGATAAGCCGGAGCCAGAAAGTTTAATGGAAAGACATGAATGATAGACTTTATTAAACACTTTAGCATGGTTAAAGAAGATGCCACAAGTAGAGATATCTTTGTTCAAGTTTGAAAGGATGAACTCCATTACTCCTTAAGTTGAAAATAGAGAGGTTCATTGGTGAAAAGTGGGGTTTAAACTTGTGAAGGGGGGAGGGATGGAAGAAAAGGTTGTCAAGGGGGTGCCGATAAAGGAGGGACTCTGTCTCCACCTCCCTGGGGAGCTGGAGGATTGCAGGAAAAGGCTGACTGGTAAAGTGCAGACCAGGGGAAAAACAGAATCCCCATGGGAACACGAGCAGGGGAAATGGAAGTATAGGGAAAGGGTGGAAGGTAGTCCTGCTAAATGCCAGGAGCTTGGGAAATAAAATGCCTGAGCTCCAGGCGATGCTAACTGAGGGAGCAGTAGATGTGGCAGTGGTCACTGAGACTTGGGCCACTGCAGGACATGACTGGGACCTGAACCTGGAGGGTTACACTATGTTCAGGAAGGATAGGGCGGAGGGAAGGGGAGGAGGGGTAGCAATGATAGTCTAAAACTGCATTGGCATAGGGGGAGTAGAGGAGGCAGAGGGAACCGTGGAAGCAATTTGGGTCACCTTGATAATAAGGGGGGGGCAAGAGAGTAAAAATAGGAGTGGTGTATAGACCCCTTGCCCTGGCGGAGGAGCTGGAGGAGAGTCCGGTGGCAGATGCTGAGAGACACTGCAGACTGGGCAGAGGAATGGTGGTGGTGTTGGGGGACTTAAACATGCCAGGAACAGACTGGGAGACTATGACATCTTCTGTGACCAGGGAACAGAGGTTGTTGGATGTCTTTCAAGACGCGTTCCTAACTCACCAGGTGGGGGAACTGACCAGGGAGGCACGGGTACTGGATGTGGTCCTGGCAGACAGTGACCAGATTAGGGGCCTGGAGGTAAGGGACCCATTGGAGGGAAGTGACCATGCCATGGTCTGGTTCTGCCTGGACCTAGGAGGGCTAGAAATCTGCACACAGACAGAGGTAACTGACTTCAGGGGAACGGATTTTAAGGAAATGTGAATGATCCTTAAGGAGCATTTGGATGGGACTGGGTCAGACATGGACGCTGATAGTAGGTGGGATATCATCAGGAGAGGGGTGCAAGATGCTACCAGCACCTGTGCAAGAGTAAGACAAAAATGCGGTAGGGCCCGAAAACCCTGCTGGTGGACCAGGGAGGTCCAGGAGGTGGTGAAGGGAAAGAAGGCAGCCTATAGGCAATTCAAGTGCTCAAGGAGTGAAAGGGATCGAGGGGAGTATGAGATGATTGCTAGAAGGGCCACTAGGGTGGTGAGACGGCTAAGGCAAGGAAGGAGCAGAACCTGGCCAGGGAAATCAGGAGAGGGAACAAGGGGTTCTTTAGATACATTGGGGGAAAATGAAGGGTGAAGGGGCAGATTAGCAGGATTAAATCAGGGGAGAGATGGGCACAAGACCCGGGGGAGCAGGCTGAGGTACTAAATGAGTACTTCACCTCAGTTTCCACCAAGGAAAATGGGGGTGCTGCATCATACATGGGAGGAGACAAGAGATACTGAGGAAGGGGGGACCCTTACTGATCGGCGGGTCTGGGGAGAGGGGGAGGCATCACTGGCAAGAGGAGGAAGGTCTAAGCAGGGAGAAGAGGTACTGGAAGTGGAAATCACAGCAGAGAGAGTGAGGGAAGCCCTCAGCTCCCTTAAGATGGAGAAAGCACCGGGGCCGGTTAAATTACATCCCAGAGTGCTGAAGGAACTTGCGGATCTCCTTACGAAACCCCTAGCGGAGCTTTTCACCATCTCTCTGAGGACAGGGTGGGTGCTCCAGGACTGGAAGGTGGCACATATAGTGCCTATCCGCAAGGGGGGATCAAGGGAGGTGGCAGAGAACTACAGGCCTGTCAGCCTGACATCGGTGGTGGGCAAGGTGATGGAGGGCATTGTCAAGGAGAGGCTAGGGGGGACCTGGAAAAGTCAGGGTGCCTGGACAATAGACAGCATGGAGTCACCCAAGGGAAATCGTGTCAGACAAACCTTGTGGAGTTCTATGACTGGGTGACGAGTGCCTTGGACTTTGGTAGACCAGTGGACGTCCTCTTTCTAGACTTCAGCAAGGCATTTGACTCTGTTCCTCACATGAGCCTGTTGCATAAGCTGGGATAAATGGGGGTGGGGAACCAGATGATCAGATGGATAGGCAATTGGCTCCATGACCGGACCCAGAGGGTCGTTGTTGGCGGGATAGTCTCATCCCCAAAGAGGGTCATTAGTGGGGTCCCACAGGGATCAGTCCTTGGTCCCCTCCTGTTCAACGCCTACATCTTTGACATAAGGACAGGAATCAGGAGTGAGATGAGTCTCTTTGCAGATGACTCAAAACTGGGGGTGGTGGTGGATGGGAGGAGGAGGGTGGCCCTACAGGGGACCTGGAGGCTCTGGAAAGATGGTCTAGAAAGTGGAAGCTGAGGTTCAATGCAGGGAAATGCAGGTACTCCACCTGGGGCCAGAAACCTGGGCCAATGTACACACCTGGAGGGAGATGCTACAAGTCTCGATGGCTGAGAGGGACCTGGGGGTGGTGATGGATGTCAAAATGAACAACTCGGAGACTTTTAGGAGGGCAGCAGCCAAGGCCAACAGGATGCTGGGATGCGTCACTAGGGGGATCACCTCCAGAAGGAGGGAAGTGATGCTCCCTCTGTATAACTTCTTGGTGAGGCCACATCTTGAGTACTGCGTGCAGTTTTGGAGGCCACACTTAAAGAGGGACATTAAACTCCTGAGAGGGTCCAGAGGAGGGCAACCAAAATGATTTGGGGCTTGGGGACAGGACCTATGAGGAGAGGCTCAAGAGCTAAATATGTACACATTGGAAGAGAGAAGGGACTGGGGGACATGATAGAGGTCTTTAAGTACATGAAGAGGGTAAATAGGGGAGGAACAGTCAGGGTGCTTCGAAGGAAGGAGGAGGGGGCCACTAGAGGGCATGGGTGGAAGCTGGAGGGGGAGGATTCAGGGGAGAAAGGAGGAGGTGCTATTTCACTGAGAGGGTGGTGGAGCCATGGAATGCACTGCCTAGGGGGCTGGTGGAGGCAGAGACAGTGGAGGGGTTCAAGATGGGCTGGGAGAGATACAGGGGAAGTGTTCTGGAAGCAAAATCCAATGTAGCAAGAATATCCGGAACTGGGAAGGGAGAAGCCAGAGAAGGTGAGGGGGGCAGCAAGGTCAGCCCCCAGGGTGGGGGCTGACCAATCAAGCAGACTCGAAAGACCGTTAGGCCTATTCTGCTGGCATTTTAGTATGTTAGTATTAAACAAATAAGAAAAATAGTGGTGTAGTGATCAGGATAAAATACAGATTGGCAAGCAGTGAAGAAGCCAGTAGCAATGTAAAATGAAGACAACTGACTGGCCGCTAATCGTTCAAGGATTTTGGAGAGTACTGGGAGGAGTGAGATAGGGCTGTAGTTACCAAGAGAATGGGTGGGACCCCTTTTATGAAGCAGGATAACAACAGCACACTTCTAAAGGGTGGGGAAAACTTCCGTGGTAAGAGAGCAATTGAAGACATGAGCCTGGAAGCAGCAATGAAGGGTTCACCAAATTTTAGAAGTTTAGGAGGTAGGTCATCTGCTGCCTGCCAGTCACAGGGGCTTATTTTCAGTAGTTCATGAAGATATCTCAAAAGGACTGATTTGGTAGAAAAATAAATGTACTTCGACTAGAAGAGGGGCTGGGATTAGGCAATGTATGAGAAGCAACTGTAGGGGCAGTAGATAATAGGGATTTAGGGTCTCTACAAACTGTATTGAGAGCAATAGTTACAAAAACTGATTCAGAGCACAGAGCAGAATCAATAAATGTGTTAGGAATAACAGAGAAATGTCTGAAGTGCTAAGGCAGATTTTACAGAACTCCAGAATTTATTCAGAGATCATGCATCATTGTGATCTCATGTTTAAGTGAAGAGGTTTAGTGATCTCATATTCCAGTGAGGAGGGCTAGGTGATCTTATATCTCAAGTGAAAAGAACTTGGTGATCTACTGCCCCACATAAGGGGGGGTAGGTGACCTCTGGTCCTAAGTGAGGAGATCTCAGTAATCTCCTGTCCCAAGTCAGGAGTGTTTGGTGATTTCAGGTTCCATGTAAGGAGAGCTCAATGACATCAGATCCCAAATGTGGAGGGCTTGGCATCTCAGTTTCCAAGTAAGGAGTGCTCAGTAACCCAAGTCATAAGTGAGGAGGGCTTGCCAACCCAGTGGCACTGAGGGCTGAGGCACTGGATGCCATACCTTGTGCTGCTCCGGTGACCCATATTCGGGAATGAGCACAGGCCACCAGGGGTTGGCAGGGTTGGAGAAAGATTGAGTGTCTGTGGGACTGCTCTCCTTCTCTGGGAAGGGGAGCACATTAGTGCTTGGTGCTCTGCTGGCCTCTGGTGGAGAATAGAGGGCAGTGCAGCAAGACTGTAGACAAGGGGGCAGAAATGGACGAGATGCTTGGGGGAGCACGTGCAGACACGTGTGCGCGCTCCTTCCATTGGCATCATCGCATGCCCCTCCCTGCAGGGGAAACCAAGCAGAAAATTCCCCTTGGCAGCATGAAAGGCTGCCCGTTGGTGCTACCACAGATACGCCCAAGATAGCGCCCTCCTGGGCCCACCCTCCAGGTCACTGCAGTGGTGGGGTAAGTACCCACTGTGATGCGACCTGGGAGGACTGAGGTGGGAAGTCCAAGCTCTGGCTGCATCTGGGGCAGCAGCCATGAAGGTTGACTGGATGTGGGGTGGGGGAACCAAAGGTACAACCCCCCCAGCCAGCTGAGGCAACAAAGTATATGAGAAAAAAAAAGTGAGGAGGGCTTAGTGATCTCAGGGCACAACAGATGAGGGCTGGTCTCTGGTCACAAGTGAGGAGGGTTTGGCTATCTTATGCCCTAAGTGATGAGAACTCCATGATCTCTGATCCAAAATAAGGAGGGTTTGGTGATCTTAGGTGTGATGTCAGGTCCTATGTGCAGCTAATTTGGTTATCTCGGGTCCTATGTGGGGAGAGTTTGATGATCTCTAGTCAAGAGGGAGGGCTCAGTGAAGTCAGATCACTTGTGAGGATAGTTTGGGGATCTCCAGTCTCAAGTGAGGGCAGGCTGGTAATCTTAGGTGCTACATATAGAAGTTTTCATGATCTGAGATCCCAAGTTAGGAAGACGTATTGATCTCTAATCCAAAGTGAGGTGGGTTGGTGATCTCAGTTCCCTAGTAAGGAGAGTTTGGTGATCTTGGGTTCCAAGAGAGGATGGCTTGGCAATCTCCGATCCCATGTGAGGGAAGCTCAATCATCTAATCTAAGGGACACTGTCAACCTTTTTGTGTCATATTTATCTCTAGTTAAACACCCACATTTTATGATTGCTTATTTTTTCTAAAATTCATTGACAATGTTGGTTGTTTTTTCTGCCTTTTTTTCTTATTAGAACTGATGTGCATGCTAATGGTGTAATCATGTAATTATTCCCAACCTTGTTTTGTTTCAAATCCTTGATCTACTCTTATTGCATACTTCCTGGACATTAAGAGCATGCCAAGCAGTGCAGATATGCATGATGCAATCATCTCCTGTCCTCCCACTGTATTGTGTGTGGCTAGACTGTGTTTTGGGGTGCTCCCAAGGAAAGATGCAGTGCGAGTTGATCAAAGACTGTATACAACCACATTTTTGTGTGGCAACACTACTGTAGTAGATAAAAGACAAAGAACCTGTATGCACAAACACTGAGGCTAGGGTTACCCCAAAGGGCATTTGGCTGGGAAGCCAAGTTTCAAGAAAATACAAAAATCACACATGCCCCCACAATGCAAAGCATCATGGGCTACACATGCAAATCACCACAGAATGTTTTGCTGGTCCAACTTTAAGCAGAATTGCATGGTGCCGAAAGACCTCTCACACAGTTTGCAAAGGGTGCTAACAGAAGACATGGACATGTGTTTCGCAAAGGGTCCTACCAGGACTCATCAGTATGCCTCGTCTGTTTGACACCCCAGTGGAATGGACCAGCTACCCTTAAGGCAGTGTGCCTTGGATATATTGTGGTGAACCCATTAAAATAAAAAAAAACTATTTAAAAGACAAAGAACCTCTGTGCAAACACTGAGGCAAGGGTTACCCCAAAGGGCATTTGGCTGGGAAGCCAAGTTTCAAGAAAATACAAAATCACACATGCCCCCACAATGCAAAGCATCATGGGCTGCATATGCAAATCACCACAGAATGTTATGCTGGTCCAACTTTAAGCAGAATTGCATGGTGCCAAATGCCTCTCACACAGTTTGCAAAGGGTCCTACCAGGACTCATCAGTATGCCTCGTCTGTTTGACACCCCAGTGGAATGGACCAGCTACCCTTAAGGCAGTGTGCCTTGGATATATTGTGGTGAACCCATTAAAATAAAAAAAAACTATTTAAAAGACAAAGAACCTCTGTGCGCAAACACTGAGGCAAGGGTTACCTCAAAGGGCATTTGGCTGGGAAGCCAAGTTTCAAGAAAATACAAAATCACACATGCCCCCACAATGCAAAGCATCATGGGCTGCATATGCAAATCATTACAGAATGTTATGCTGGTCCAACTTTAAGCAGAATTGCATGGTACTGTAGTAGATAGTCTGTTTTCCACTTCTAAAAAGAAAAAAAGAAATCTGAATCAAACTACCAGCCACATTAGCAATCTCTACAGAATGTGACCAGTTACAACATGTATTTTAAACTAGAAACACTTTGACACCTAAGGGGACTGACAGAGTCCCTCTAAAGGAGGTGGGTTTGGTGATGTCAGGTTCATAGTCAGTAGGGTTTAGTGATCTCAGTTAACAAGTAAGGTAAGTTTTGTGATATACAGTCCCAAGTCAGGAGGGTTTAGTTATCACGAGTACCAAGTAAGGAGAACTGGCCGAACTCTAGTCCCATGTAGGTTAGGTCTGGAGACTATACTTCCCAAGTGAGTAGGAAACCTGTCTATTTTAAATGCCAAGTGAGAGGAGCTCCATTTCCTCAAATTCAAAGCAAAAGGGGCTCAATGATGTCAGAAGAATTATTCCCAAACCTTGTTTTGTTTCAATTCCTTAATCTACTCTTATTGCATTCTTCCTGGACATTAAGAGTACACCAAGCAGTGCAGCTATTCATGATGCAAACATGGAAGCAGAGGATTGTGGCATTTCTTTAAGCCAGCAAACAACAGGATCCCAAACAGCATGGGTTGATGACAGGGACATCCTGCCAAACAAATCTAATCAAATTCTTAGACTGGCTTACAAAGACAGCAGATAATGGGGGAGGGGCAGTGGATGAGGCTACCTGGACTTTAAAAGCCTTTGACTCTGTCCCACACAGAAGGCTGATAAAAAAGTTAGATAACATAGAGGTGGGACTGAAAGTGGTGGCATGGGTGAAAAATTGGCTGCAAGGCATAACACAAAGGATGCAGGTAAAAGGAATACTGTCAGTAGAACAGAAGGTAACTAGCGGGGTGCCCCAGGGTTCCATACTAGGGCCTCTGCTTTTCAATATATTCATTGCAGACAAGGCAGGGGAGCTCAAGGGGAAGGTGTGTCTATTCGCAGATGACACCAAGATGAGCAATCGGGTAGACTCCCTGGTATGGCAAATGAACATGGAGGAAGACCTTAAGAAGCCGGAGGAGTGGTCTGCAGCATGGCAGCTGAACTTTAATGCCAAAAAGTGCAAAGTCATGCGCATAGGGAGGGGAAACCTAAATAAGGAGTACTTCTTGGAGAGAGAAAAGATAGCAATGACCAGGCAAGAATGTTACCTAGGAGCCATTATATTGGACGATTTAAAAGTGAGTAGACAATGTGAGAAGGCAGCACTAAAGGCCAGTGGCATGCTGGATTGCACTGGGAGGGGAATCACTAGCCAGAAAAGGGAGGACAAATGGCTACTGTACAGGGCACTGATCTGCCACCACCTGGAGTACTGTGTCCAGTTCTGGAAACCACACCTTTAAAGGGACATTGACAATACAGAGATGGTACAAAGGAAGAACACAAAAATGATACATGGAATGCACACAATTCCATATAGTTAGTTAGTTAAAACCTTTATTTTTAAACAGGAGTGCAGATGGAAACAACACATCATTATGACAAAGTCCTATTTTCAAGATGGTCCTGTAAAGTATAATATAATGTACTTCTAAACATATAAATCTAATATTACAACAAGGACACTACTATATAAAATGACATAATTCAATCATTCACAATGTAATACATCAAACATCTAATACTCATCTGTAACAATCACAATGGACTTTTAGTTCAGATCTCAAAATTATTAAAACTGCTTTCAAATCATTAATTTGATTACAGTATACAGGTTTCAAAGCCCACCATAGTTTATTAACAATGGCCGGAAATCTTAAATTACTATATGAGTTTATGATCCTTGGAGATACAAAAGCCCTTAAATTTATATCTCTCAAATTGTATACATGCTTTCTTGCTTCCAATTTATCATAAAGGCTCTCAGGTTGTTGTAATTTTATTACTTTAAAAATTTTAATTAACCAAGAAATCTGACATTTACTGTCCCGTGTAAGCCAACCTAATTCACTAAGTACATGACAATGATGTGCTTTATAATCTTTTTGTGTTATAAATCTAGCCATCTTATAATATAATTGATCAACTTTCAATGACAATCTGTTAGCTGCTAGACCATATATATGATTTCTATATTCCAAAACTGGAAGAAGAAATTGATTTATGACCTGTTCCCTCATTAATCTGTTTATACAGAAACCAGAACACCTAAAAGCTCCCAACCTTTTGTTTACCTTCATTATGGTTTCTGTTATATGATGTTCAAATTTCAATGATGAATCTATCCAGACGCCCAAATATTTATATACTGTAACCTGTTCTAATGTTTCATCATTTAATGCTTTTATATTAACCATTACTTTACCAATATTAGAAGGGGTTTGCTTTCTTCCAAAGACCATAAGCTTAGTTTTTTACTGTTAAGTATTAAGCCCGATTTAGTTAGCCACTTTGATAAACCTGTAAAGTCATTCTGAAGGTTTTTTTTTTGCATTTCACCAATTGTATATCCACTAGAAATCAGCAAAGTATCGTCCGCATAAAGGTTTATATTAGAATGCTTTACACAATCCGCAACCTTATTAATATAAATCAAAAACAATATTGGTCCTAAAATGGAGCCCTGAGGTACTCCTCTTTGAACATTTAATTTATTTGATAACACACCGTTTATACAAACCTGTTGTGTTCTTTTTGAAAGATAAGACTTAAACCAATTTCCTGTCTCCTCAACCACACCAATTTCAGTCAAGCGTTTAACCAAAAGTCCATGGTTAACTGTATCGAAAGCTTTGGATAAATCCTCGAACACCGCTCCAACTGATTGACCCCCCCCTCTAATTTTGATGCAATAGCATCAACCACATCGATGAGAGCGGTGCTCGTGGAGTACCCCTTACGAAAACCAGATTGTTGTTTTGCTATTAATGAATACTTTTCCAAATGGTCAACCAATTGTGCTTGGATTAGTATTTCCAAAATTTTAGATAACCCAGACAGTAAAGCAATAGGCCTATAATTTGTTGGTTGAAATGAATCACCTGAACCTTTACATACAGGAATGATTTTAGCCTTTTTCCAAACATCTGGAAAGATGCCCTCAGTCAGGGACCAATTAAACAATTTAGTCAATATGGGAGCTATCACCTGAACAGAGTCTTTCAGAAATTGATTTTCAATAAAATCAAGACCAAAAGCCTTATTTGTTTTTAACTTCCTAAGTTCTACCTTTACCGGTTTACAAGAAATTTTTTTAAAGCTAAACCTCGGAGTATTGATATGCAAATTTTCATTAACTTCACCCCCAATTTCTGGGTCAATGAGGTCCAAATCAGGCAATGTAACAAAATAATCATTAAAATATTTGATGTATCCTTTGTATTCTGGGGGACACCTCTAGCTATCATTTGAATAGGCAGGCCATATGCCTGTGGGGTCTCAAAAGATTTTAATAATGACCAGTACTTTTTATTATTATCTGTAGTCTGTTTAATTTTTTTTCCTGAAAATAATTTTGTTTCAGTTTTTTTATTTGAGATTTCAAATGATTTCTGGATTTTTTATACTTTTCCCAATCCTTATTTTTTAAAGATTTACTCACCTTTTTCCACAGACAGTTTTTACCACGTATTAATTTTTTTATTTTTTCCAAAACCAAGGGAACATGTGATTTTCTTTACGTACATATACGGAAAGGAGCCAATTCATTACAGATCTCTAAGAACCATTTTGAAAATTCCTTAATCGCTATAGTCACAGAAGGTATTAAAAATAGTCTGTCCCATCTTACTGAAAAAAGTCTAGCTACAAATACTTCTTTATTATAATTTTTGAAATTTCTACGTTTTATTTTTAGAGGAAAATTTCTAATGTAATTGCATTTTTTATCTTCCATAACAAATAGGCAACTTATTGAGCAGTGATCCCCCATCATTGGTTGTTTTACTTCAATTGATTTCATATTAATTTTTGTTGTAACAAAATTTAAGTCCAATATGTTACCAGCACTAAGTTGAGAGGTTTTCCTTGTAGGAAGAGTAATCTTCTGCTCTACCTCTAATATTTTGAAGCTTTTCTCAAACACAAGTCACCTTGGTTTTCCCACGCTGCATTGAAGTCGCCAATTAACATTAATTCACAGCTCATCATGACCTTCTGAATAACTGATGCTAAATTTTCAAATTCACCTATTGGAGTCTTAGGGGGAGCATAAATAACCCCTAATACCAGTTGTAAATTTTGTACCTTAACTAATAAACAATCATTTTTTCCAACCTGGTCTGAAAACAAGATTGAGATTTGACCAAGTTCCCATTTTATAAACATTAGAACACCTCCACCTCACATTCCCTTCCTATCCAATCTGTAGCTATTATATCCCTCAGATTCAAATTCTTTCATGTCTATGCTTTTATTTAGCCATGTTTCAGTTAATGCCACTATTTCAAGAGTTTCTGTATCTAACCAGGATTTCAATATGTCACCTGTTTTCTTTAAACTCCTGGCATTATCGTATATGACTTTTATTTCTCCATATCTACCAGGTCCTGGATTTGTTTCTATATCACCCCCCAGAATCAATGATATTAATAAACAGTTTCTATATTTAATCTGCCCAGGGTCCATAAGACTTATATCAAGTGTTTTTTTGTTTAACTGATCTCTAATAATAAAAAAAGGAATTTCTACGTCACCCTCTATGCTTCATAGCTCCTTTTATTAGTGTTGCTCTCAATTTTAAAACAGAGCCAACTTCAATTGCTAGGGTACTTGATAATTCAATTTGACACGGGGTTGTTAATTTCACTTTTAGTGACAAGAGTACACACAGTTGAAACAGTAGCCTGCAAAATAAATCCATATTATAGGAAACGTATAGATTTTGACGGCAGATAAGGACCGCTTGGCCCACCCAATCTGCCCATTTCCCTACCTAATGGATAAGCTGCTGATCCTAGTTAACCAGCAGCCTACTTCTTCCTACCCCCACCCCCTAGAATTTCCTTATGACTGTCCCATGTATTCTTGAATTCCTCCACTGTTTTTGACTCCACAACCTCCTTCGGAAGGCCATTCCATGCATCCACAACCCTCTCTGTGAAAAAATACTTCCTTAGGTTACCTCTGAGCTTCCCCCCTATCTTCAAATGGTGCCCCCTTGTTCTTGCACACCTCTTTTCTTGAAAGATGCTACCCTCTTGTACTTTGTTGATTCCCTTGAGGTACTTGAAAGTTTCTATCATGTCCCCCCTCTCCCTCCTTTCCTCGAGGCTATACATATTTAGCTCCTTAAGTCTCTCTTCATATGTCTTCCGGTGCAGACCCTGCACCATTTTAGTTGCCCTCCTCTGGACAGTTTCCATATTGTCTATGTCTTTGCGGAGATTGGGTCTCCAGAACTGCATGCAGTACTCCAGATGGGGTCTCACCAGTTGTCTGTACAAAGGGATAATAACTTCCTGTTTTCTACTGGTGATGCCTCTCCCTATGCATCCCAGTATCCCCCCAGCCCTCCTTGCTGCCCTCTCACATTGCTGGCCCACCTTTAGGTCATCTGATATGACTACTCCCAGGTCCCTTTCCATTTTTGTTGTTGTTAGTATCTCATCCCCCATTGTGTACTCTTCCCCTGGGTTTTTGTTTCCCAGGTGCATTACCGTGCACTTCTTAGCATTGAGCCTAAGCTGCCATACATTTGACCATTCCTCTAACCTTGCCAAGTCCCTTCTCATCCTTTCCACCCCTCCTTGTGCGTCAACTCTGTTGCAGATCTTTGTGTCATCTGCAAAGAGACATACTTTTCCTTCCAGTCCCTCTGCAATGTTGCTTATTAAGACATTGAACTGAACCCTGTGGTACCCCACTAGTAACCCCCATTTCTTCAGAGTGGACTCCATTTACTATTACTCTCTGTGTCCTATTCTCCAGCCAATTCTTTACCCAGGCTGTCATATTGGGACCCACTCCCAGGCTGGCTAACTTGTATATTAATCTTTTGAGTGGGACTGTGTCAAATGCCTTGCTAAAGTCTAGGTAGGCCATGTCTACAGCCCCTCCCTGATCTACTACTTTGGTCACCCAGTCAAAGAAATTATCAGACTTGTCTGGCATGACCTTCCCGCTGTGAATCCATGCTGCCTTGGGTCCTGTGCCCCTCTGGCCTCTAGATACTCAACAGTTCTTTCCTTCAGAAGTGATTCCATCATTTTCCCTACCACTGAGGTTAAACTAACAGGTCTGTAGTTTTCTGTTTCTGCCTTGCTCCCACCTTTGTGAAGGGGAATCACATCTGCCCTCCTCCAGTCCTTGGGTACTACCCCATCCTCCCATGATTTGTTAAAGAGGGTAGTCAGTGGTGTCACCAGTTCTACCCTTAGTTCTTTTAGAATTCTGGGATGAATCCCATCAAGCCCCATTGCTTTGTCCACCTTCAGTTTTAAGAGTTCTTTCAGAACCCTTTCTTCTGTAAATGGGCTGGATCAACTTCTGTATCCAGAGTGTTTCTGCTGTTTGTTTTAGGTACCTCCCCCTCTTCCTTTGTAAATACTGAGCAAAAATATTTGTTTAGTATCTCCACCTTTTCACAGTCATGCTCTGCCCACCCTCCTTCCCCTTTATTAAGCCTCATTAACCTTTCCTTCATCTTCCTTCTCTCCCTGATGTACCTATAAAAGCTTTTATCCCCCTTCTTAACTGAGTTGGCTATCTTTTCCTCGGTTTGGGCCTTTGCTGTTCTGACTGCCTTCCAGCATCCTTTTGCTTTAACTGATAAAGTTCTCTGTCCTGCTCCTTCTGTGATTCCTTGTACTTCCTGAATGCTTTCTTTTTCTCTTGAACCTTCACTGCTGCTTCCTTTGAGAACCACAGTGGTTTCTTACATCATTTTTTTTTTGTTTATTTGCTTCACACAAAGGATTGTTACCTCTGTGATGGCAGTTTTTATTATTCCCCATTGTTCTTCCACCCCTTCTTCCTGCCCATTTGCTAGTGCATTCCTTAGGCACTCACCCATTTTGGAAAAGTCAGCCCTCCTAAAGTCCAGTACTTTTGCCTTTGTATGGCTTGACTCTATTGCTGTGTTTAATGTGAACCATACTGTTTGATGGTCGCTAGTTCCCAGATGGCTACCCACTTCTACATCTGTGATCCTCTCTTCATCTCCATTTGAGAGAACCAGGTCTAAGATTGCTCCCTCTTGAGTGGGCTCCAATACTAGATGTCTAAGGCATGCACCCTGTAGGGCATCTAGAATAACCCCACTTTTCGAAGTGGCTGGACTATTTCAAAACCTATATTTCAAAAATCTATAAATTAAAACTATTTCACAATAAGTTAAAATATAACCTAATACTATCAATTCTAACAATCACAACTTTCTATGTATTAGTACAAAACTTTTTACCTCACCATTTTGTTACCGAGTGGCGCTCGCACCATTCACGCTCATGCAGTACCAGCATGAGGTTTTAACAGTGTCCGCCCCTCCCAGTATGATGACGCTACTTCTCTGGTTCTGCCCCCTTCAAAGCAGCTGTTAATGCTTGCGGTAACTGGAGAGATACGGGAGCAGTGGTGCAAAGTCAGCCAAAGCAGCAGCTCTCTCAGGAACAAGATATTTTGTCCTTACAGCCATATGAGGACAGGTTAAAGACATTAAACATTTACTGTCTGGAACAAAGGAAAAAGAAGGGGGGCCATGATCGAGACCTTCCAGTACATTAAGGTAACAAACAAGGTCCGGGTTCAAAAACTTTTGAAGTGAGAGGAGCTCCATTTCCTCAAATCCAAAGCAAAGAGGGCTCAATGATTTTGGAAGAATATGAGGAGGCTCAATAATCTTAGGTCCCAAGTAAGGGTTGCTTGATGACCACAGCTTAGCTCCTGAGGACAGAGACACCAATGGTTGTCCTGATGTTTGAACAGGTTTCAAGACAAGCAACTGTAAATTTAGTTTCATTTAAAAAGACTCAGAATCAGGGTAACCTATTAGTAGATACATCAGAGAAAGTATGACAGGATGCAGTTCACAAAGGGCAAAAATAATGTTTAATCATAACAGTAGCCATCTTCATCAACAAAATCACCAAATGTCCCTGCAATGATTTTGTTTTTTATTCCTGCTTCTCAGATGTATAGACAAACAGGGTCGGTACACTTTGTGGATTGAATCAAGATGCTAGACAATAGCAGAGTTCTTCTTTTTGTAAAGTTCCTTAATACAGTTTTGTCGATTTTGCTGCAGGGGAGAGAGGTATATCGGGATGTGGGAGGATAACTGCAGACATGGTCAAGGCATCGTAGTCACTCAGTCTGGACTGTGCTACCAGGGCACCTTTAACTGTGACAAAATGACTGTAAGTACAGTAACATTATAAAACTCTATGGCACTGACAATACACCATATCAACCCAATTTGATTATTTTTATTTTTCAGATGGAGCAAAAGTCTAACAAATTGTACAAGTCTCTAGATTCAAGAGTTCAGAGTCCCCTTCAGCCTGCCAGCCAGCTCATGCAAATACCCTGATGGGGGCAGGCTAGCCTCAGGATAACTCCTGTGTCTCGGGGGTAATTGGATGTTTGGCTTGCCAGGAGTCCACTCACAATTAAATGAGGCACAGCTGTCCTACCTTTCATATCCTGCCCCAAAAGAGTCATAGCACAGATGGCACAAAGGATCACACAATGCTCACAGCAATAATTCATATGTGATCCCTTTACTGAAGAGAAGTGTGTTTATCCAATAAAACGTATTCAGTACTGATTCATTTCAATCCAGGGTTACATAGGAACACATGCTCTGAATAGTTCAAAACAAAAATGGTCTCTGTGGCACTATGCCAGTTTCTTTTGGGCTACTTGACCCCTTACCTTATTACATGGACTCTCACTTCCTTTATGCCCACAAACCTGGCTTACTAGCCAGCTGAATCTGGATGATACCTCACTCCGCTATTAGGTACTGTGCTTTGAATACTGTATGAGTAGACCTGCATAAATGTAAACTCACCTTTGAACTTGAAGACTTGCACAGTGTAACTTTAGCCCCCAGAGGCATAATTAGGAAACATGGGACCCATCTTTCTGCAGGGCACACTAGTCCTGACTTCAGGACACTGGGCAATGACTCTGTCTGCCCACCATCCAGGATCTCCTGACTGGAAGCACTGCATAGACAGTTGCACATTCTTTCTTTCAGAAACAATTACATTTGCCATTCTGCTTTTAACTTAAGGATGCAGAAAACTTTGGACATTTACTGTCATTCTGATATACCAGAGACCCAGCCAAGTTCTTTGGCTACCAAATCTTCAAGGAATCTTGCCAGGTCCAAAGCCATCAAACAAAAATCCTTGAGAGGATGCTCACCCAGAATCCCCCACTTCTCCTTCCACAGCCTCAACATCATCCCAACCCAAAGTTATGGGCATGGGGCTGAAGAGCACCAATACCTCCTCAGCCTGGCACCCTGCCACCAGGCAAGGCCTGGTAGGCCCTCTTCAGGCCCCAAACCATCCATACTGGGAGACCCTGGGGTAACTGACTTGTGCTGATGACAGTTTCACTAGAACTGAATTATTCCTGCCCAGCACTCCTATTTATTCCCCTGTCCCTAGTCTCATTTCAGCGGAAAATATTGAGATCCACAAAATAATATTCCATGGAACAGCATTTTTCTGCAGAAAATAATTCCACAACTGTTTTCTACCGCAGAATTTCACCATTCCATTTGTGGCAAAATTTGGTGGAATTTTGAAGGAATTTTGAAAATTCCACAGAATTTCGTTCTGCCAGAATTTGAAAATTCTGCACAGCAATACTAAAGAACACTGCAGAAAAGCAGCCCATTGCCCCTTAGACATCATCTATCCCTGCTGCTTTTCCTGCCATCAACTCATAATCCTCTGCTGTGACATCACAGGCTGTTGGCACAGAAATAATGTTGGTGTTATAAGCAAAGGATTGTTACTTTAAGGCAAGAAAAGCAGCTGGAATGGGGAAAGTCTAAATGGTTAAGAAGAATCTGTTTTCATGCAACTTCCTACAGTAACAAAAAATTAATAAATAAATGTCCTGAAATTAAAATTAATGAGGATGTTTGTGTAACTGAGGTAAGCTGATGCCAACTGTGATTTTTTTTTGCTGGAAAAAAGAAGGCCTTTAAGTACTGTCTTTGAAATTAGTCTTATTTTATAAAGTGACAGTACCATGCAAGACATAGGTTTCACTGACATTGCCTTTAAAACATTGATTCATTTATCAATAGAACTCAACTGATAAGTGAAATAAGACGCATCAGTGTTGGCATTATTATGTTGACTGTATGCAGCTTTCTCCACAAGCAGGTTGTGGAGGCACAGCACTGTTGTGGCCAATGCTCCCACAGCCTTTAAAGGCTTGTCCAGCATTTCCCCAATGCTGTGGCATGCTGCTGCTGACATTAGTTCAGCCAGCGTGCCACCAACTTGTAAATAATCAGCCGCTGCAATCAGGGGCCACCTCGTCATTGCAGTGTAAGCCATTCACTGCAATAAGGGAGTGACCCGTCATTGCAGGGTGGGATCTTGACACTCTGATATTGTTTGTGAACATGGTGGCGGTATGTCATCATGTTCACAAACAATATTAATCCCCCCATCATGTTTATTTGCCAACGGGGGCCCCAATCCCTGTCGGCTTCAGTGCCCCAATGTGTATATTGCCGAGAGGGAGCCCACTCCCCGTCCGCATTATGTAATCCCCCCCCCCGCTTATATTGTCTGCCTACAGGGTGCCCCAATCACTGCCGGGATAATGTCATCCCCCAATTTTTGTTGTGTGCTGACAGGGGTGCCCAATTCCCTGTTGGCTACAGCTTGCCCCCCTCAAAAGACAGACTCTGGTGGCAGGTTGGAGCTCAGCGCAGCATGCCACATCACCCTGTAAAATTAAAAATGGTCCAGCGATGTCTTTTTTTTTTTTTAACCTGTAAAAAAGGAAACTGTCCCACGGAGGTCTCCCTGCCCCCCTCAGCAACCTGTGCCACCCACTGTGCACCCTGCCTCTCCACTCCCCCTCACCCCATACTTACCTCTGGAGCTTGGTGCAACAATCTTCGGTGGACCGGGAATACATCTGCACTCTTCAAAGCTGACTGCAGACTGAGGAAATGCAAGTAAGCTGTATAATGGAATAAATGGTGTTTTTCCAACTTTTATGCAGTCTCAGTCTTTTTCTGGAATTCTGGCACCAAATTTTCAACATGGAGTTTTTGGGACCCCTCCTCGTGAATTATGGAACTGTCATGGGGTTAATCATCCCCAAAAGGTGATCTTGTGGTCACTGCATGAAATCACCCTTTGGGGCTGATTAATGAAACGACAGTGCCAGTGTTCATGAGGTGGGCTCTCAAAAAGCCTAAGTTGTGGACTTCTGGTATGATGGCTGCCTGATTAGGTACACTCACGGCGAGCTCCGTAGTAAACCCCACTCAAAATGTTTTTTTTACCCAGTTTTAATGCCCTTACTCTCCATAAACAAACCGGGCAGAGGGGCAGTAATAAACTAGTCCTGCATTGCCAAGGAAGAGATGGAAACCCGTGGAAGATGAAAGTCAAAATGAAAAAATCCACACTGAAGCAGACTCCACCATCTATGCCATACAAAGATAAGACCCCTAAGTGGGCTAAAGCCCAAGTGGAGGATTTGACTGCCCAAACCCAGCAACCAGATGTGCTTACCGAAAAGAGATTCTTAGAGGAGCTGGCACCCATGAGGGTCACGCTATTCGTACTGGCTTCAGAGATGTAAAGTATCAGAGCATCATTTGAGCAGCTTAATACATGGACCTCAGATAACGAGGCCCGTATATCATCGCTGGACAACTGGCAGCAGCGTTTAGACCCCGAGATAACACAGCTAAAGCAGAAGCTTAAAAAAACAGAGGAAAAACTGGAAGACCTCGAGGGCCGTTCGAGGCGTAATAATCTTGTAGTTCTTGGACTGCCTGAAGGGGAAGAGGGCTCCCTACCTGTAGTTTTTGCTCAGAAGCTTTGTGAAAAGTTAGTAGGGCCCTCCCCCAATGGGCCAGCTTACATAGTCGAGTGGGCACATCGCTGTTTAAGGGTTATGCCACTGACAGGCTCCCGCTCAGGCCTTTTCTGTTCAAGCTGCTGAATTTTTTAGATAAGCAGCACATTCTGGCCAAGCTTAAAGACCTGCAAGAAATTAGATGGGAGGGTAAACGGATAAGAGTGACACAAGACTTACCATATACAGTGCAACAGAAGCAGTCTGCCCTGCACCCTGTGGTTACCAAACTAATCTCTGCAAGTATCAAGTTAAGAGTGAGGTATTCAGCAACTCTGCAAATCTTCCCTGAAGGCAAATGGCATTCGTTTGAATCGGTAGAAACAGCCACTACAGTCTGCAAGACTATGTTCCCCAACTTGTTTAGATGATACCGCAGTGATATCTAGTGGATATTTGGTGGTATGGCTACTGCCTATTTGAAGAAAGGAACTGCACAGACTTGTATTTTCATCAATACAATATACAAGGACATGTCTTGTTGATTTGTTTTGTTCATATATCTAAAGTGGAATTGAAATGAACCTGCGATGTCCAGTGTTAGATAAAGTCTGTTTGGCTACATTATAGTGAATTATAGAGATGATGGGGGCTTTTATATATTTTAACCCATAGTGTCATTTGATTTAGTGTCTTTAGCATAAAGAGTTTTGTTATAATCTTTGGTAGCACTATGGGTTCACAGTCAAATTAGAGCTGTTAGTAAAGGGTGATGGGTTAAGCCCTTGTTGGGGATTTTCTTTTTTTACATTGGCTTACTTGATATTGGAGTTGGTAAGCTGTCAGAGATTTTCCTGCCATAAGAGTTTCAGCAGCAGGACTAGGGTTTCTGAAGTTTAATCTGCTTATTTTTCCTGGCATTGAAACAGGAATTTTTGCAAATCATAGAGGTGAATATATAATGTAAGGTTTTGAGTGGGGGGACAAACAAGGGTTGTGGGTGAGCTTTTCGGGCAGCATGATCGTCATCATGCCAGAAAATGAGGAAGGAGTTCAGTCATTCGGACTGAGGGATAAATCTAAGCTAGTAGAGATTGGGACTGTTTTAGAGGGGGTTAGTTAAAGACTAGGGAAGAGATGTTAGGTTGGGAAGCTACAGGGTGGGTTTGGAATGGGAGGGATGGTGGGAGGGGAGGGGGACTGGTGGGGAGGGGCCAGAGCCATTTTAATACAGCTAACGAAAGTGCAAATAGCACATGCAGATCCCCTATTGGACCTCCTAAAGGTCACACTCTGGTTATGTAAATGATATCATGGAACGTTAAAGGCACTAAGTCGTGGGTAAAGCGGCTTCAAATACTTAAACACTTAGTGCTATTGAACTGTTACCTCGCTTTTCTGCAGGAGACGCATATGTTGGAAGCAGAAAATAACCTTTTAAGAAGGGGAATTATTGGGACAGTGTACACGGCAGAGACATCCACATCTCAACGTGGTGTAGCAATTTTGATTTTCAAGGCCACTCAGTTCCTCGAATTAGACAGAGCGGCTGACCCCCAAGGCAGGTTCATTTTTTTGAGGATGATTCTAGAAAACACAGAAGTCCTATTAGGTAAAATATATGGTCCAAACAAGGATTCCCCAGATTTCTTTATTAACTTATCACTAACCCTTGCCCCCTTCAATGCGCTACCCATAATTTTAGCAGCAAACTCGAATCTAGTCATTGATTCTGCTTTGGATAGACCCTCCTCACTAGGATCCATTTTTTCCCTAGTCCAACGATCTCTGCGAGATCTCATAGAAGTATATGGATTAATAGACCCCTGGCATGCCCTGAATTCTGGTGCAAGGGAGTACACCTTTTATTCCCCTGTGCATAAATCCCTCTCCCGGATTGATTTCTTTTTGGCCAATCAGAGAGTAATTGCAGGATTGCAGGGATGTGGGATTACCCCTAGGGTGCTTTTCGATCACTCCTCAATTTGGTTGGATGTTAACCTAGCTCCAACTGATCAGAAAGACACCATATGGAAATTAAACTCTCAGTTTCTTAACCAACATGACATAGTTAATTGGATTAAAGAACTTATAAAGCAATTTATGGACCAAAATGAAGGATCTATTTCAGCTTTTGATAAAATATGGTGTACATTAAAATGTGTTCTGCGGGGGGAATTTATTAGAATCTCGGCCACCAAAAAGTGAAAACAGGATACAAAAGCCAAAGCCCTTTTAGAGGAGATTAAGACCTTAGAAACTTCACTATCAAACCCTCCATTAGACAAAGAAATATTGCAGCTGGCAGTGTTACGGAATGAGTATGCGGAAATTTTGAGGGAAAAAGCAGAGTATGCCCTCTTTAAAACTCAAACTAAATATACTGAACAAGGGGACAAAACCAGTCATCTCTTAGCGATGAGGCTTAGAAAGCAGGAAGAGTCTCGTCTGGTTCCTTTTGTGTTTTCCCTATCGACTGACACTATTTTAACTACCCCCATACAAATTGCTAAAGAATTTGAAAAATACTATACACAATTGTATAGCTCCCCCCGATACCAACCCCCCACCTAGTGAAATCCTGGACTATTTGTTAGCCTCATCACTATCTTCTTTGGAGGTAGCCCAACAGGAGATTTTGGTACACCCTATCTCTCAGCAAGAGATTAGAGATGCTATTAGGTCTCTAGCCAAAAACGAAGCTCCGGGCCCGGATGGCTTTCCATCCAGTTTTTACAAAGTTTTTGAGATGGACCTATGCCCTATTCTTCTTTGCTTGTTTAATTTTATATGTGAGAAGGGGATCACAGAAAGGACACTCCTGGAGGCAATCATAGTGGTTTTACCGAAACCAGGCAAAGAGAAGAATACGGTTACGAATTTTCGTCCCATTTCACTGATGAATTATGATATAAAAATCTTTGCCAAAATATTAGCAGCAAGGGTATCTGAGATTTGGGAAGGGTTTCTGAGTCCGGAAAAAATCAGGTTTGTACGGGGCAGAGTTTCATCGGACCATATCTATAAACTGGCCCATGTTATCTCCGTGTCCAGGAAGGCTGATGAACCGATGGCTCTGGTCTCCCTGGACGCAGAGAAGGCATTTGATAGGGTTAACTGGGCATATTTGTTTGATACCCTAGTCGTATTGGGTTTTCCAGCTACTTTTATTTCCTGGGTCAAGGCGCTATACTCTGAACCAAGAGCGAAAGTCTATTGCAATGGTATCTTTTCCTCGGCTTTTCCTTTAAAATCAGGCACTAGGCAGGGCTGCCCACTTTCTCCATTATTATTTAACTTATACCTAGAACCATTGATAAGACAGTTAAAAGATTCCTCAACACTGCAAGGTATTAAGATAGGGCTATTTCACTTAAAATTATCAGTTTACGCGGATGACATCCTCCTGTATGTCACCAATCCTTGCGAATCTATCCAAGCTGCCCTCCAAATACTCCAAAAGTTTAGTAGAGTTTCAAACTATAAGCTTAATATTAGTAAATCAGAAGTGATGCCTTTGAATCCCCTGCTTTATAGGGAAGACATTACCTCGCTATCCATGGCCTGGACCACTCGTCTTAAGTACTTAGGTATAAATTTATCTACATTAGTGTCCCCACTGAAAAAGTTGAATTTAGACAATTTAGTTAAGGAAATCCAATTGGATCTGAGTAGATGGAACTCTATGCACTTGTCCCTCCAAGCAAGGGTTAGTGTAATTAAAATGAATATTTTGCCAAAGATATTCTACCCACTTAATATGTTTAATGTCTATCTTCCCCTGAAGTGGTTCCATAGACTCCATAGTATAATCTCCAAATTCATATGGAGAAACAAACCCCCACGTACAGCATGCACTTGCTTAAGTGCCCCCAAACAAGTGGGAGGCCTTAAACTCCCTAACTTTTACCACTTTTATTTAGCTAGCCACATGGTTAAGTATATGCATTGGAGAGAAACTTCCCATCTAGTTACAGGTGGGACAGTACTTACTAGTCAGGTTATGTCCAGAGAGCCTTTTATTTATAGCCCCAGGTAAATTGCCCAGTAATTTACGAGGTTCGGTTATATATATCTCACTAAAGGTCCATTCACAGTTTTGTAAGTCAGTGAGATATAATAACCAATTGGACCTCTCACACCCAGTGTTTTATAACCCTAATTTTAAATTAGGGGATAAGAAAATTGCTGTTCCCAAAGAATGTTCTGAACTTAAAATCAAGGCTGGAGACTTGGTGGTCGATGGTAAACTAGGGGGAACATCGGAAATACTAGCCTGCCTCCATCTTTCCAATAAATATTCCTTTTTTTCCTCCAATTAGGCATATGTTGATAAGTTGGTTTGGCTCAGATACATTGAATACACAACAGGTGCCTCCTTTTCAGGATCTTTTGGAGTGTGCTAATCAACCACATGCCGTCTCTCAACAGGTCTCATTGTTATATGAGAAACTTAACCTGGATGTACTAGACCAATCTAAGTACTGGATGCATAATTTCCCACAAGTTAATTTTTCATGGGACAAAATCTGGGAAGGTGTTTGGTTATATATTGCCAATGACCAATTAAGACTAACACAGTTTTATATACTGCATAATATTTATTTTACTCCAACTAAACTGTATGGCATGGGTAAGAAGCAAAATCAAGCATGTTTCAGGTGTGAGTAGGAACAAGGGACATTACTCCATATATTATGGGATTGTCCCATGGTAGTTGGTTTATGGGAAACTATTCGGGAAAGGGCCGACCCACTGTTAGGATTGCAGGAATACTTTTCACCACAGGTTTGTATAGTAGGGGATTACACCACTGTCCCCTTCCTGTAGAGGAGGTACCATATGGCCATTATTTCTTTGTTGGTTAAAAGACTGGTCCTTCGCTATTGGAAGGACCAACATGTGATTTCTTATCTTGAATGGGTGAAGGAACTCCTACATAACTTAAGATTAGAAAAGGCAATTGCGAGCCTACGTGGCAATCTCTCCCTGTACCAGGCCAGATGGGAGAAGCTTCTCACGCTCTGGTCTCTTCCTCCTGCTGTTTAGAAAATCACATTAGAAGATTAGAATGCCCAGGCAAATAACAACATACTATATAGCCACTCCATAAGGTGTCATCTGAGACCTTTAATCTAGAGGTGCCCATACAGAGTAGCTCTTCAATTCGGGTACCTTAGATAAAGGGGATTGTGCTGCTACCTAGTAGTTGAAAAAGGCAACATTTGGGAAGGTGAATTTGGCTGTGGAGGGATGGGGGGTTGATTTGGGAGGGGGGTGATGTGGGGGAGGTAGTTTCCCACTGATTGGAGGGCATGGGTAGATTAGGTTGTTCTCCAAATACTTAACACATGGTAGAGTGTTTAAAGTGTTACATATATTTGGTCAATGGCTCATGCCAGTGTACCACTGTATACTGCTGGAAAGCTGTGTGCCTGTTAAAATGTAGTGCCATAATGGTATAAAATGAATAAAGTATATTCAATCTAAAAAAAAAGCCTATGTTGCAAATTTGGTGGAAAAAATCTATAAAATGACTGTTTTATGAGCGTGCATTGCACAGTTGCTATGCATGCCCATAACTTCACAGATTTGCAAGATTTTCACACAAGATTTTCAAAATTGGCATTTTTCACACCTCCTTGTGAACAGTACTGCTGTCATTGTTCACATCCTGGCCGAAATGCAGTTTCACACTTCCAGCGCAGGATAGCGCGGTCACTGTGGTAAATTACTGTTCGGGACAGATTAAGAAGATGACAGTGACACTGTTCATGAGTAGAGGTCCTAAAATGCTTATTGAAAACTTGGTGATGATACTCCATATAATGACTGTGTTACAAGCGCGCATTGCGCAGTTTGCACGCACGCTCGTAACTTTGCGAATTTGTAATATTTTCACTCTACATTTTCAACATTGCCATTTTCCCACACCTACTTATGAACAGTACAGCTGTCATTTTTCCCATCCTGGTCAAAATGTATTTTCGCACTTCCGGCACAGAATAGAGTGGTCACTGTGGGAAATCACTGTTCGGGACAGATTAAGAAAATGACAGTGATACTGTTCATGAGCAGAGGTCCTGAAATACCTAAGTTGAGCATTTGGTGATGATAGTCCATCAAATGGCTT
This sequence comes from Neoceratodus forsteri, assembly GCA_016271365.2. Taxonomy (NCBI): domain Eukaryota; kingdom Metazoa; phylum Chordata; order Ceratodontiformes; family Ceratodontidae; genus Neoceratodus; species Neoceratodus forsteri. The sequence continues at coordinate 174,319,976 of CM057457.1, read as the reverse complement.
TGTTACAAGTGTGCATTGCACACTTTCCACACACCCTTGTAACTTCACAGATTTGTAATATTGTCACGCCAGATTTTCAGCACTGGCATTTTTTCACACCTCCTTATGAGCAGTACAGCTGTCATTTTTCACATCCTGACCGAAATGTGTTTTCACAGTTCTGGCGCAGAATAACATGGTCACTGTGGGAAATCAGTGTTTGGGATGGATTAAGAAAATGACAGTGGCATTGTTCATGAGCAGAGGTCCTAAAATCCCTATGTTGAAAACTTTGTAGTGGAACTCCATAACATGACTGTGTTACAAGCGTGCGTTAAACTGTTTTCATGCACCCTTGTAACTTCACAAATTTGTAATATTTTCATGCCACATTTTCAACAGTGGCATTTTTTCACACACCTCCTTATGAACAGTACAGCTGTCATTTTTCACATCCTGGCTAAAATATGTTTTTGCACTCCTGCCAGAGAAAAGCACGGTCACTGTGGGAAATCATTGTCTGGGACAGATTAAGATCGAGTGAGTGAGAGGAGGGAGTGATTGAGCTCAACTGAGCTCTGTTGGGATTGCTGCAGATTTGTTTGTTGGCAGAAAAAGGCCCCAACGCAAGAGCCCAGTACAAAAGGGCAGCCTGCAGTACTGGGAGAAACAGAACGAGAGAGCAAGTGAGGGAGAGGGAGTGAGTGAACTCACCGGAGCGCTGTCAGGACTGCTGTGAATTTCTTTATTGTCAGAAAAAGGCATCAATGCAGGCAGGGGCCCAGTACAAAAGGCAAGCCTATAGCGGTAGGAGAAACAGTACAAGCGAGTGAGACAGGTGGACTGAATGAGCTCAATGGCACTCTATCAGGACTGCTGTGGATTTCTTTGTGGGCAGAAGAAGGCACCAATGCAGGTAGGAGCCCCGTACAAAAGGGCAGCTTGCAGCACCAGGACAAACAGAATGAGCGCATGAGAGAGGGAGACTGAGTGACCTCAACGGAGCTCTGTCAAGACAAATTCCTTTGTGGACAGACAAAGGTGCAATGCAGCTAGGAGCCCTGTACAGAAATGCAGCCTGCAGTGCCGAGAAACAGAATGAGCGACTGACAGAGTGGTAGTGAGCGAGCTCAACTGAGCTCTATTGTGACTGCTGCGGATTTCTTTGTGGGCAGAAAAAGGCATCAATGCAGGCAGGAGCCCAGTACAAAAGGCCAGCTTGCAGTGCCAGCAGAAACAGAATGAGTGAGTGAGAGGGGGGAGTGAGCGAGCTCGATGGAGCTGTGTCAGGACTGCTTCAGATTTCTTTATGGCCAGAAAAAGCCGCCAATGCAGACAGAAGCCATGTACAAAAGGGCAGTCTGCAGTGGTGGGAGACACAGAATGAGTGAGTGAGGGAGAGGGAGTGAGTGAGTTCAACGGAGCTCTGTTGGGACTGCTGCAGATTTGTTTGTGTTCAGAAAAGGGCAGCGATGCATGCAGGGGCCCAGTACAAAAGGGCAGCCTGCAGTGGTGGGAAAACCAGAATGAGTGACTGAGAGCGGAGGAGTGAGCGAACTCAATGGAGCTCTATTGTAACTGCTGCAAATTTCTTTGTGGGCAGAAGAAGGTGGCAATGCAGGCAGGAGCCCAGTAGAAAAGGGCAGCCTGCAGCGCTGGCAGAAACGGAATGAGTGAGTGACAGAAGGGGAGTGAGCGAGCTCAATGGAACTTTGTTGGGACTGCTGCAGATTTCTTTGTGGGCAGAAAAAGGCACCAACAGAGGCAGGAGCCCAGTACAAAAGGGCAGCCTGCAGCACCATGAGAAACAGAATGAGTGAGTGAGATGGGGGACTAAGCGACCTCAACGAAGCTCTGTCAGGACAGCTGCGGATTTCTTTGTGGGCAGAAAAAGGAGCCAATGCAGGCAGAAGCCCAGTGCAAAAGTGCAGCCTGCTGCACCAGGAGAAACACAATGAGCAAGTGAGACAGAGGGAGTGAGTGAGTTCAACGGAGCTCTGTCATGACTGCTGCAGATTTCTTTGTTGGCAGAAAAAGGCGGCAATACAGGCAGGAGCCCAGTACAAAAGGGCAGCTTGCAGCGCTGGCAGAAACAGAACGAGCAAGTGAGAGAGGGGGAGTGAATGAGCTCAATGGAGCTTTCTTGGGACTGCTGCAGATTTCTTTGTGGGCAGAAAAAGACACCAACAGAGGCAGGAGCCCAGTACAAAAGGGCAGCCTGCAGCACCAGGAGAAACAGAAGGAGTGAGTGAGAGAGGGGGAGTGAGCCACCAAAGCTCTGTTGGGACAGTTGCGGATTTCTTAGTGGGCAGAAAAGGCTACCAATGCAGGCAGGAGTCCAGTACAAAAGAGCAGCCTGCAGTACCAGGAGAAACAGACTGAACGAGTGATAGAGGGGCACTAATCGAGCTCAACAGACCAAAGCAATTAACATTCAGCATTGACAAATGCTTGTTTATTTATGTATTTAGTTAGATAGTTATTCTCTTGTTGACTTGGAACGGATGACAAGACAACACTGCCTATTTTCAGCCTAGTTGGAGTTGGGGTAGGGGTTGATACAGATGCAAACCAACTGCAATTGAACCAGATAATGCTATTATTGTAATTTTAGTGGTATTATACCTCATAACATGCCTCATGGTTTTTAGCAGCCTACACAAATCACCAGTTTTACTACGGTACAACACCCATTCTATCATGTTTCATGCCAGTCATGTCATGGTGAGCCTATGGAACTGCCTATTAGTGGAGATAAAATCCAAGCAATCTCTGCACTCATGTGCCAAAAATGTTGCAAAATAGACACCAACCTTCTTTTTCTTTCCACAAAGCTGTAAATTTTTATTGTATGATGTCAGGATTCGCAGATAAATCTTGCTGCTCCAAAAATTTCAGTTTACAGCCATTGTAAGTGCATCCAACAAACACTGTCACCCAGCGCTTCGACCACATGCGTGGTCTTCCTAAGGGGATGATTAGTGCTATGCAGTGTTTCCTTTTATAGCCACTCTACCATTTAAATAACTACCCCTATTGGTTAATTGACAGAAAAACTTTTTTCATGAAAAGTTGCTCTGGTGGAATCTGAACCTTAGATCTCAAAAGTCAGTTTTAGTGGATTTTATAGTTTTTTAACCTTCTTTATCACCTAAACAACCTTTCTTCAGTTGAATATCAAGTAAAAAAACTAATTTAAATGATTTATCCACAATTTCTAACTCTATGTAAATCATCATGTTTTTAAGTGGCTCTGGTGGGATCTGTACCTAAAATTTCAAAATTCATTTTTAGTGATTTTTTTGGTTTTTAAACCTTCTCTAACAATCAATCAAGCATATTTTATCTAAATACCAAATACAGAAGATAATTATAAGCCATTTTTTATATAATATCAACTCTATACAAATGTACACAATTTACACAGAAATTAATACAAACATTGGTTCAGAAAACTATTTTTCTAGAAACACATCATTGAGACTCATTCATAAGGCAGTTTAGCATATCTTTTTCTTTAGACAATGAAAGATTAAACAAAATATATAGCAATCAGCATACTGTGAGATGTGAACAGTCTTGCTGATAGTTCAAAACATAATCATTTTTTTGTTCATACTGTGACCTGGATTCTCCAAGTTTAGTGATCACACTATATCTCTTTTTACTTCCACTCTTATTAGGTGGATCCACCATCGAGGGATTCCAGCGCATGAACTAAAAAACAAGAAGGGAAAGTAACATTAATAAAAGACATATTATGTCGGTAGCCTTTACATTTTTACTTTTTCACTTTTTTACTCTTTTACTTTTTTAAGAATGGTTTTAAATCCCATTCTTTGTTCAAGCCATATGACTGTATACTATTTAAGGTGAAAATCCAGAAGCTATACCTTTGCAAAAGTTTATTTGGTTTATCCCCACCATGTGGGTTGCTCTGAATCTGTTCAATAGCCATGAAATTGGTTCCATCTGGTCTACTGTTATGAAATTCCACATAATGGCTAACCAATGACCTACCATAAGCTTCTGTTCTAATATTTCTAATGTGCTCTTGTATTCACTGCTTCACAGGTCAAATGGTTCTTCCAATATACAGTAACCCACAGGGGCACCATAGTGAATACACAACATATGTACTGTTGCAGTTAAGAAAGGAACATATTTCAACTTTCCTATTGTAACTCTCTATTTCCAAGAATTTTTTCTGGCAACAGTAATTACAAATGTTGCACCTACCACATTTGTACATGCCAATAGGTGGAGGGGGAAGCCACAGTCTGTGCTCAGATACAGTTGGTGAAATGTATCTACTTCTTACCAGTTTATATTTTAGATTCTCAGCTTTTGAAGAGGTGATTCTTGGATTTTCACCTAATTCCTCACATAAAATTGGATCATTTAGAAGCATTGGTCAGACTTTTTTCATAATAGCTCCAACCTGACCAGCTTGGTTGCTGTATTGTGTCACAAATATGACTGGAATGCTTGCTTTGTTCTCTACAATCTTTTTATTTTTTGGTATAAGCAAATTATCCCTACACTGTGACCTGGCCTTTTCTTTTGCACTCAACAAGCTCTCCTTTTTATAGCCTTTTGTTTCAGATATTTGTATTATTTCATCTGCTTGTTTTTCAAAATCTTCATTTTTAAACAATTTCTTCTGATCCTTAAAAATTGACCATATAGAATGGAATTCACTAAAGACCTAGGATGAGAGCTATCAGCTCCAAGTAAAGTGTTAGTCATTGTTTCCTTCCTGTAAGTTTTAGTCTGAATGTTGTTGTCATTATCTTTAAACAAGGTTATATCTAGGAAGTTAATTTCCTTTCTGTTATAGCAAAAAGTAAACTTAAAATTTTTGTTGTTATTTATATTCAACCAATTCATGAAGAATCCAATTTCTTCTTCGGGACCCTGCCATACACAAAGTACATCATCAACAAAATGATCCAATCTTTTGATGTTTCTTAAATATGGATTTTTAGTTTCTTCAAAGACAAAAGTTTGTTCCCAGTGGCCCAGAAAAAGATTTGCATAACTTGGGGCCATTGCTGCCCCCATGGCAGTTCCTTCTAACTGTAAATAGCAATCACCATTAAATTCAAAGTAATTATGTTTTAAAACAAAATCAAGTGCTATTAATATGAATTCAATGGGAAAACTTTGATATTTCAGATTGTTTTTCAAAAGGTATGAGCATGCTTCAATTCCATCTTCATGCTTTATACTAGTATAAAGTGACTCTACATTAATGCACAACCAGTAATTTTCTGGCTCCCATTCAAGATTTGATATTTTTTCCAGGACGTCCATAGTGTCTCTAAGATAGAATTTAATGTCCTCAAGAAATTTTTTGAGGAAAAAATCAATAAATTGATTTAAATTGTCCATTAAAGATCCCATACCTGATACAATAGGATGTCCAGGTGGATTTGGGGAGTCTTTATGAATTTTTGGAAGGGTGTAAAGTGTGGGCAGGATAGGTGTATCATTGAAAATTTATTTAATTTCATCTTCTCCTATTTGGCCTGTTTGTTTACCCCATTCTAAAAGTCTTAAAAGTTCAATTTTGAACACATTAGTCGGATTATTGGGTAATTTTCTAAATACTATAGCATTATTAATAATATTCATAATGCTATTTTCATAATCTTTGTTGTCCATTATGACAATATTTCCCCCTTTGTCTGCCTGTTTAATGACAACTGGGTATTCAGACAATTCTTTTAACGCTTTTCTTTCTTCCAACTTAATACTTCTTTTATTAATGTTACTTTCCCTTCTTGTGTTTTTAGTTCATGCGCTGGAATCCCTTGATGGTGGATCCACCTAATAAGAATGGAAGTAAAAAGAGATATGGTGTGATCACTAAACTTGGAGAATCCAGCTAACAGTATGAACAAAAAAATGATTATGTTTTGAACTATAAGCAAGACTGTTCACATCTCACAGTATGCTGATTGCTATATATTTTGTTTAATCTTTCATTGTCTAAAGAAAAAGATATGCTAAACTGCCTTATGAATGAGTCTCAGTAATGTGTTTCTAGAAAAATAGTTTTTTGAACCAATTTTTTTTATTCATTTCTGTGTAAATTGTGTACATTTGTATAGAGTTGATATTATATAAAAAGATGGCTTATAATTATCTTCTGTATTTTATATTCAGATAAAATATGCTTGATTGATTGTTAGAGAAGGTTTAAAATAAAAAAAATTCATTAAAAATGAATTTTGAAATTTTAGGTACAGATCCCACCAGAGCCATTTAAAAACATGGTGATTTACATAGAGTTAGAAATTGTGGATAAATCATTTAAATTCATTTTTTTACTTGATATTCAACTGAAGGAAGGTTGTTTAAGTGATAAAGAAGGTTAAAAAAAACTATAAAATCCACTAAAACTGACTTTTGAGAGCTAAGGTTCAAATTCCACCAGAGCCACTTTTCATGGAAACAGTTTTTCTGTCAATTAACCAATAGGGGTAGTCAATTAAATGGTAGAGTGGCTATAAAAGGAAACACCACATAGCACTAATCTTCCCCTTAGGAAGACCACACATATGGTTGAAGCCCTGGGTAACAGTGTTTGTTGGATGCACTTACAATGGCTGTAAACTGAAATTTTTGGAGCAGCAAAATTTATCTGTGAATCCTGACATCATACAATAAAAATTCACAGCTTTATGGAAAGAAAAAGATGGTTGGTGTCTGTTTTGCGCAACATTTTTGGCACATGAGTGCAGAGATTGCTTGGATTTTGTTCATTATTGGATGGGGCTTGCAACCCCACACTCTGCACCTAGGATATCTGTGTACACGTCTGAAGAGTGGTCTGGACTACATATTAGAGGAGAAAGCAGATGATTGCACAACACTTCAAGGTAAGCCTGGGCAAATTTCTGCTTACCAAGAAAATCACTGGACATGGGTAGTAGGACAGCTGGGAAAGTGCTATCTTCTCACCCCAGGAATACTCCAATATTCCTAACTTTTCTGCAGTGTGCCTTTAAGGTCAGAATGCCTAGAGATGAAATGCTATGCAAATGATGGAATCATTGGCATAAGCCACTTTTTCAAATGTTGCCACCTGTCAACTGCCTACATTCTAACCCTCAGATTTCTCTCTCCACCTGCCAAGACCAGATGCCTGGAGATTTCCTCCTCAACATCTAGTCACAAGAAGCCTTGATTTTCATAAATACTTAAGTATTTCTTGTTTACTTTCAATTGCTGCCTCTTATCTTTGTGTTTTTCTATAACCATTAGCTAATTTAGTTAGTTTTGTATATTTTTCTTGGTTCCTCTCGGTTCAGAATAACCACTGAGGAACCAAGGTATTTAGGTTAGTTTGAGTCTTTTTTTCTGTCATTTGCGTACATTTTAACTGTTTAAAATTAGTTTTTTAGAACCGATAACTCCAGTTCTGAACTACTAATCTCGGTTCAAATTTTATCGGTTCCCAGTTCTGCTCAGTTCCTCCGATCCATTCCTGAACCGACCATAACTGATAAAAAGTGTTTAATTTTAAGTTTTAAAAGGTTTTACTATTGCAGTTGCGGTTTTTCTCCATTATATCAGAAAAACCTAAAAAGAGAACTGGTGAACCCAGTTTTAAAAACTGTTCTGAGTGTGGTGAAGTTTTTGCCAAAGCAGATAAGCACTCTATGTTTTCTGCTTGAGTTTTGACCATTTAAAGTCTGACTGTGCTATCTGTAAATCTTTCCCAGACAAGACTTCAGAAAAACATCTGGACAGACTAAATAAAAGATTAAAGGGTCCCTCTGGTTCTGATCAGCCGAAACCCTCAGGGTCTGTGGGTGACACCACAATTTATGTTATTTCTACCCCAGACTCAGGTAAAAAGAGACCCTCTGAACCGGCTAGCTCCCCGGTTCCTGTTAAAAAAACAGAAAAAGACAAAGTACACTGAACCCCCTGTGGAAAAAGGGACTTCTGTGTTGCCTGCCACTGTGCTTTCTTCTGCTGAGATTGCACAAGCAATGAAAATTATGCAAACCTTGCAGGGTCTGCTGCCTGTGGTATCATAGTCTCCAGTTCAGACTTCTGCACCCTCCATCCCACTCTGTTTTCCTGAACAGCACGAGAGAGGAGGAGGAAGAAGAAGGAGGTGAGCCTATGGAGCTTAAGGTCTCCACTGAACAGGAGTTTGGCTCTCCTCCCAGGACTACTGAAGATTCTGCTTCTCATTTTCCTTCATTGGGAAAATTGCTGATGCCTTAGGCATCCCTACCACTGAAGCTGTAGAGGATGAGGAGGAGGCTGAATATATGGATATGATGAGACTGACCCCTACTAAAAGGTTTTCACTTCCCATCAATAAATTCTTTAAAAGAGATATTTTCAAACTCCTCCAAGCTCCTGGGTCTGTCCCTCCTTTGGACAAGAGGGTGGACAAAGATTATCAGCTTGACACATCAGGGGCTGAATTCTTATTTTCACACCCTGACCACCAGGGTGTGGTGCAAGCTGCAGCTTGTGAAAAGGCTAAAGTCCCTCTGGCTTCTCACCCTCCAGAGAAGGACTCTAGGATAATTGAAAGCATGTCCAAGAAAGGTTATTTGTCAGTGTCTCTGGCCATTAGACAAACAAATTATCAGGCCTATGCAGCACAGTACCAGAAGGCTCTTTGGCAGTCTGTCCTGGCCATGGCTGAAAAAGCCTCTCCTCCTCTTTCGGCAGACCTAGCCGAAGCAGCTAGGTTTGGCCTGGAAGCTGCCAAATATCAGTTTCAGACGGCATCAGACAGCTATGAGTCTGCTGCAAGGTGGATGGCAAATACCACTGCACAAAGAAGGTTTGCTTGGGTAAGAGCCACAGACCTAACACAGGATACCCAGAATAAAGACTGCATTTTCCTAAGCAGGGCAGTTCTCTATTTGGCAGCCATACAGAGGCTTACGTGCAGAAGGTGGATGAGTATAAGGCCACCTTCTGTAGTAATTCTACAAAAAAAAGACCCTCCACTTCCTCTAGACCATTCAGTAGGGGAGATAGGGGCAGACAATTTCCTATCAGGCATTTTTACCAGGCCATGGTACTCCCTCAAGCACCCCAATACCCACAGCATGGGTACTTTAGGGGTAGGGGCAGAAGAGGTGCCAGGCATGTTACCCAGTCTCAGCCCTAGGCTAAACAGGATGCCTGACTCCTTCATTCAGGCTGCCTCTCCTTTACCAGTAGGGGGCAGGCTGATTCACTTTCTCCACAACTGGAAAACCATCACCACAGACAAGTGGGTTCTGGAGATAGTGGGTCATGGCCTGTTCTTAAATTTCAAGTCTCCCCCTGTTCAAAGAAACATAGCTTTCAAACCAGCTTCCTACCTAGAAAGCAAAAGGCTGGAAGAAGAGGTGAAACACCTTTCACTGAAGGCAGTGGAACCAGTGCACTGAATCAAAGGGGGAAAGGACTGTATTCAAGGTTCTTTCTTACACCAAAGAAAAATGGAGAGCTGCGGCCTATACTGGATCTCAGGGTCCTCAACAAATTCCTAACAAAACCAAAGTTCAGAATGGTAACTTTGTCATTGATTCTGCCAGCAATCTGAAAAGGGGATTGGTTGGCATCATTGGACCTAAAAGTTGCCTATTTCCACATTCCCATAAAGGAGTCTCACAGAAAGTTTCTCAGGTTCAGACTCCAATCAGGTCACTATCAGTTCTCAGTTCTTCCTTTTGGTCTCACTTCAACACCAAGGGTGTTCACAAAATGTCTGGCTGTGGTAGTGGCTCACTTATGAAGACAAGGTGTCTCGGTATGCCCTTGCTTAGATAACTGGTTAGTGGTGGAGGATTCACCACAACAGCTAGCAGAGCACCTCCAACTTACTCAACATTTGCTGGAGTCTCTGGGGTTCATTTTAAACTTGGAAAAATCAGTTCTGATTCCTTCTCAGATTCTGCAGTTCATAGGAGGAGAATTGAATGCCAAGGTGGGCAGAGCATTCTTGCCCAGAGACAGGGCAAAAAGCATCCTGCAGTTGGCAGCCTCTTTCAGGCTCAATGTCCCAAGGCCAGCAAGGCAGTTTCTTCAATGCCTGGGTCACATGGCAGCTGCAACAGGTACAGTGCTGGGATCCAGGTTTCAGATAAAGGATATCCAATTTCACCTAAGAACTCATTGGTGCCAACAGAAGGACTCCCTGTCAAAGCTTGTCTCTGTAACAAAAACATTTATTCAAGCTCTTCAATGGTGAAAAAGTAGAAGCTAACCTCAGAAAAGGGGTTCCTTTCAAAAAGAGCTCCGTTCAGTAATTCTCACAACAGATGCATCCCTCCTGGGCTGGGGGGCTCATCTAGCAGAGCACATGGCCTAGGGCACTTGGTCAAGTGCAGAAACTCCTCTGCACAGAAACCTGTTGGAGCTCAGAGCAGTGTTTTTGTCAGTGCATGCTTTCAAACCACTGATACAGGGACAGGTAGTGCAAGTCAAGACAGACAACACTACCACCATGTACTACATAAACAAGCAAGGGGGAACAAGAGCAAGCCTGCTTTGCACAGAGGCTATGAAAATCTGGACCCTGGCTTACTCACTAGGCTCCTCACTACAGACCATTCATCTGCCAGGCAAAGACAATGTTTTCTGGCAGATACTTTGAGTCAAATCAGTCAGGACCATCACAAATGGTCCCTGAACAGGCAAGTAGTACACACACTCTATTCAGGAGGTGGGGCACCCCAGAAATAGATCTTTTTGCCTCTCATCAGAGCCATCACTTGCCTCAGTTCTGTTGCAGACCTCCAGCAGTGGGCACAATTCCTCTAGGTGCCCTTGTCCTGGATTGGTCAGGGAAATTCCTGTATGCATTCCCCCCATTTCCCCTGATATACATAGTGCTGTTGAAACTCGGGTCTCAGCCAGCAACAATGATCCTGACAGCCCCAGACTGGGCCAGGCACCCTGTTGTTGTCCATGTCAGTGGAACAACCAATACACCTTCCCAGGAGGCACAATCTTCTGACCTCCAATGAGGGCAGACTCCTGTATCCGAACCTCAGGTCACTCTGGCTCAAAGCTTGGCTCTTGAGGACCTAGAGTATGCTGGTTTACATCTCTCTGAGTCAATTATGGATGTTTTAAGAGGATATAGAAAATCATCTACTAAGAGAACATATGCTGCAAAATGGAAGTGGTTTTCCATTTGGTGCTCTAACAGGAGTGTGGTACCAACCCAGGTAGGAGTGCCAGGGTTGCTGGACTACCTAGTCTATCTACACTCCTTAGGTTTACAGCCTGATACACTGAAAGTTCATTTAACTTCAGTTTCTGCCTACGCTTTGGCAGGTAAGCCTGTTTTCTTAGCATCAAATCCAATTTTTAAAAAGTTTTCCAAAGGCTCTTCACATATGTACCCTCTGGTAAGAGAACTGATGCCAGCTTGGGACCTTAATATTTGCATTGCTCAGCTCATGGTCCTCCTTTTGAGCCTATGTTTACAGCACCTTTGATGTATGTCACTTGGAAAACAGTGTTTCTAGTGGCCATCACTTCGGCTAGAAGAATTATTGAGCTTCAAGCCTTATGTATCAAAAACGACGACACTGCATTTCACAAGGATAAGGTAGTCCTTCAAACAAATAGGAAATTCCTTCCCAAAGTGGTTCCAGACTTCCATTTGAACCAGTCCATTACTTTGCCAGTGTTTTTCACTGACACCTCTTCTACTGGAGAGCGTAGGCTACATAGCCTGGATGTCAAGAGAGCATTGAGCTACTACATGGCAGCCATTAAGCCCCATAGGCAGGATAGAACACAGCTTTCCTCACTTATGGGGATGTGGGAAAGGTTAACCCAGCATCTAAAAGGCCCATTTCTCACTGGATTGTTCAGTGCATCCAATTTTGTTATTCTATGGTGGGCAAGGAAGCCCCAGAAGGGCTTAGAGCCTATTCCACAAGGGGTACAGCTGCAACATTGGCAGCTGCAAGGGAAATACTCCTGGTGGATATTTGTAAAGCAGCAACCTGGTGAACAGTACACACATTTGTCAAGAACTACAGCTTAGATATGCAGGCTAGGGCTAATGCCAGGTTTGGTATAGCTGTACTGCAGAGCGTGTTTCCAAAATAGGTTCTTCCTATCTTCAAAGGTACTGCTTTTTAGTCAGCAGAAGAGTTAGGAATATTGGAGTATTACTGGGGTGAGAAGAAAAAGTTCCTTACCATAGTAACCTTGTTTCTCTCAGGGGATACTCCAATATTCATAACTCTCCTTCCCTCCTCCCCGTTTTAAGAACCAGTGGCCTCTGTATTCCATGCTGTACCATAGTGTTTGCATGACACACTTTTACTTTTATTAAAATTTGCTTATCTTTTTTCTCCTTTTTCAGGTGATTCTGACATAAGGAGTTTGTGGGCAATTGTTTGCTTAATGATAAGTTTTTATTTTTCATGTTTCCCTCCAGTTGGAGTTTTTTTAGGTAGTGAATTTTAAAATAAAAATTTACTATGTTTCAGTTTTGGGCCCTTTCTTGCAGGTGTCCACAAAATCTGAGAGTTAGAATGTCGGCAGTTGATAGGTGGCAGCATTTGAATAGTGGCTTATGCCAATGATTCCATCATTTGCATAGCATTCCATCTCCGGGCATTCTGACCTTAAAGGCACACTGCAGAAGAATTATGAATATTGGAGTATCCCCTGGGAGAAACAAGGTTACTATAGTAAGTAACTTTTTCATTTCTTCTTTGTGTTCGCACAGCATATAAATTGGTCCTTGCTTATGAAGCTGGGGAACCTGGCATCTAGTGCTGAGCAAAATTTGGATAACGGCATAAAAGGGCAACATGCTAGTTTTGCATTTGCACAGTTTTCTTTTGGGGGGGGGGTGCTGTACCAAAATCTAGTGTAAATCATTAATGTGTTTTTTTTTTTACTAAAATAGTGCAATTTTCACCCAACTTGGCATGTTTAAAAATGCTAATTTTAAAATGCACAGTTTCAACAAACAGCACCATTGTCTTCTAAACTGCGTATTTTTGAAAGTTGGATTTTAAAAAAGAAAGTACAGTTCCAGCAAAAGTTGTGCATTTAAATGCACTGTTCTAATTTGTAAAACTACATGAAATTATGTTAAATAGGGGCATTTTCACAAAAGGTGTGGAAAAAAGATTTTTTTCTAATTTTCCCACCACTACATAGTGTCCTTTCTAACCTTAAATTATTATGTTATGGTACCATTTTATTCCTTATTGAGTGTACACTAGTATAGTGTGGTAAGCTAGTCCATCCTGACAGACGAATTTGAAAAGTAGTTTGATAAGTACTGCTGAAAGCTAAACTGAGCACTCTCCTAACTCTTTAAAAACAGCAGGACCAAGTACGACAGACTATGTATGTAACCTGATCTGTTGTACTTGATCCCACCATCTTGCTGCACCGTTAATATTTTTTCTGTTTTTAATAAAACTCTCTGAAATATAATTATGGACTAGTATAGCTAGTTTTTTTAGGTATATCCCTATCATTTTGAGGTTTGGAGAATATTGGTTTTTGCTTTCGGCTGCATTTGCATGTTACCTGGTGCTTTGCAGGACCCTACAACTGTCTTGTGTGTTTTGTTTTGTTTTTTTATTTAGACAAATGTTTACAAAAGTAGAAATGTCTTTCTTGTGTACCATGTAGGGAAGTGGAATACTCATATCAGAAGACCACACAGTCTATGAAGGGGAATTTACTGAAGAGCTGATGTTAACTGGAAAGGTAATTTATTCACTGACCCTTAGGCCCAGCTGTCATTGTAGTCTTTGCCTCCTCCATTGTTACTGTATCTCTGCTTCATCCCCCCAGTCTGTTATTTGTCTAAATATTCACTGATATTAAATTTTGATACAAAAAATCAATAGTAAACAATCAGAAACATACAATCCATACCAGCAAGAAACAGATTGTTTTATTAGTGGAACAATAAGGCATTTGGTGCATACAGTGACTGCAGAAAAAAAAGTCAGTGTACTGTACAGTAGCTAAAAAAGCACATTAAGGTACTTCACTTTATCCAACAGGTATAAAAATAAATTGTGCAAGATGAATAGGAGCTATGCAATGGCCTGACTCAGAATACTGTATGTCATTTATCTTCATAAGCAAGGAACCATAACCAATGAGTTGTACAGCCACATGTGAGTTACAAAGGTCTCACCACCTCACAAATGAAAAATGGCATGTTCTGAGTAAGATCATTGCATTTCCAGTTTATAACACACATTTTCAAATGAAAGCCTTTCTTATTAACTCTTTTTTGAACTGTAGAAGTTTGCTGGCCCTTCTTTCACTCCTTTTGTCATTTTGTCTTAGACTGTCCCCCTCGTACCCATCACTGCTTGCTCTACTCTTTTTTTATAATTAATAGTTTATTGTATTTTCAGAACACAACAGCAATATAGAATGTTTTAAACAATAAAACTGGGAAATGATTTCTGGCCAGGTTTGGCATGCTAAAACCCATGGATGTACACCTCTATGAATAATTAATAAAGCTCTTTATCAGATACAGAGTAGGCGATGCATATTCTGACACAAACAGTGAAGGTATCATGGTGGTCTTGTTGTATTCAGTATAACCCAAAGGAGGAGAGCCCCAGCAAACAGAAGAAATAGGATCTGGGGTAGGAAGATTGTGTTGGGGAGCAGTGACAACTAGTACAGCCTAAAATTGGGGGTGAGGGGAGGGTGATGTCTTAGAGGTGCAACAGGATGGATGCCCATAAGGGAATGACTCTGGGGCTAGGTCGGAAGAGTAGGCATTAGTTCAAAGTTCTTAGGAAGGAGGAAGTGGGCAGGGAGGGGAGGTGCTAGTGTCTGAAGATTGAGTGGAGGTGATGGCTGCTGCTGGGGTAGGTAATGTGACATATAGTATCCCTGTTGGTTAACTAGGCTGTTGTTTAACTAGGATCTGCAGCTTATCCATTAGGTAGGGAAATAGGCAGACTAGGTGGGCCAAGCAGTCCTTATCTGCTGTCAAATTCTATGTTTCTATGTTTCTATCCCTTCAGAATCTTGCAAAAGACAGAGGAGAGGAATTCTTCCCACTTAGCCCTGTATTTGTCCATTTGGTCTGTGACCATATACAGTAATGTACCCCTTCAAAACTAGCTGCCTTTCTGAGCTCTGGGAGCCATTATGTAAGGTTTGGTGGCTGTTGCTCCCTCCAGTATGACAAGCTTATTTGCACAGCAGTCACTAGGGTGCCCAGCAGCCAGTTATGGTGAGCTGGCAGAAGATTTTTTTTCCAGTTGTTTAACCAGGAGAGACACACTAAGTTGAAAGCTTGTTTACAGGTGCAACCTGGGAGCAGAGGGAAGTTAAGTGACTTGCTCAGGGTCACACAGTGTGCAAGTGTGGGCTACGGGATTCAAATCCAGGTTTCCAGGTTTGCAGCTCAGAGCCTTAAACCACTACACTACTGCCTCCCAGTGAGCTGGGGGGGAGATTGCTACCATGAGAGACATGGTCCTGCTAGCCAGTCATCACTATTGCTACCAATGGGTCAAGTTGCATTCCTGAGTCCCAGTGTAGTACTACAGAGATCTCTTTTATTTTTTTTTGGTATGGCCCTCCTAGTCTTCTCAGCCCCTGCCTGCTCTCAGCTGCCTCACTACCCCCCCAAGGGACTTACCTTAATCCCGGGTCACTGATACCTCCTGGATTGCCCCCCAGGGTGGGGCCACTGCACGAGCAGGACTTCCATGATGACAGGATAAGGTGTTGGCAGGAGAGCCCACCGATTTTACCTCCTTGACTTACCCCCCAAGGTGGGTCTCGGAACCCATACCAGCCATAGCAGATGTTAGGATAATTCAGAAGTGCTGTGGAAAGGTAGCGGAGCTGGGGTGGGCAGGCTTCATGAGTAGCAGCCATAATTTTTGATAGTTTGCCCCCCAGAGGTGGAGACATGCAACTATGTCCCATGTCCACCTCCCCACATGTACTGGCGCTAATGCAGGAGTAATCCAAGCCTCTGCTAAGGGTCCCAATTGAGCCGGACACTCTATCCCTCCTCCATCACAGAGAAGGAGAGCAATCCCTAGGATGCTCAATCCTTCTTCCCCCAGCCAGCCATCTGACATTCTCAAGTCCATTTACCAAATACAGGTCATTGGAGTCGCAGTCAGGCACCTTGTCCCTTTGCCGGCAGGCCAGCTGCTCTACAGACATCTCTCACCCCTTGCCAGAACTGGTGTAATGTTGGGCACTCCCACAGGAGGTCTGTGATGTTGCCCATGCACTCCTTGCTTTCCAACACCTATCGGCATGCATTGGGCCCCACCTGTGCAACTTTTGCAGTGTCCAGTGCCACTGGTGAAGTACTTTAAATTTTGTGAAGTGGTTGGGTCTGTCTCTGGAGACTGTGTGCAGATTGCTCCAGCATTTGACCCACTCTTGTTGTGCTATCTCACAGTCTGACACTTGCAACCACCTGGTCCATAGGGAGTCAGTGAGGTCAGGTTAAAGACCTATCAGATTCCTATTAGTGTGTCCCACCTACGTGGGTATAGGAAGTCTTCAAGTTCATCTGCCTCATGCACTTTCAGATACTCGCCCAAATGTTTGCCTGCAGCATGCTGTATCTGCAGGTACTGCCAGTGCTGCTGTTTGTTAGGAGAAAAGGTCTCCAGTAGTTGATCAAAAGACCTAAGGTGTCTGGTAGCTTGTTAAGAGGTAAAAAATATTAGACCACCTTAAGAAGGAGGGGGCTGGGATAGTTTTCCTGCAGGAAATTCACCTGATCCACCCTAAGACCAATAAACTTTGAACGGTGTTGGTTTCCCAAGTCTTGGGAAGTTCTTACAACTCCAAAAGCAGAGGCATGGCCTTGCTAATCTTCTCACTCTACTGTGCCCTTTTACTCTCCTCTGTTGATGTCAAGTGCTTTTCCCATTGTGCCTCCTTCATATCTAAGTTATAGTATGGTTCTCTCCTCCCTCCCTCCCTCCCTCCCTCCCTCCTTCCTTCCTTCCTTCCTTCCTTCCTTCCTTCCTCTCCTGACCAACTTCCTACCATGTCCTCAGCAATGCTTCCCATTCCCTTTCTATCCTACCCAGGAAGTCCACTGCTGGACAAGCTGCCTTTTTATATACATTTTATTTTTATTTTAGCCTTTGGTAACCGAGTAAAGAAAAAATTGTTTTCCTAATATCTGGTCCTCTTTTCCCCTGACTATCTGCTCTACTTCTTCTCCCTTACATGTCTTCTTTGTGACTTTTCTACTCTTACCTGCAGCTGTCATTGACAACTTACCTTTATGACCCCACCCCTAAACCGATTGTCCAGCTATGTTTGTGCCCCACCCCCCACACACATACGTATCATGCCCAGTTGGAGTAATTTCTCTCTTTCTATCCAAGCTCATTTTTTATCTGCCAGGACACCTCCATAGACATGCCTCCCACAAATTAAAAAAAAAAACCATTTCTGAAAGCCATGTAAATAAGGTAAAAAAGCATATACTGTACTCTCCCACTTGCTAATAATTACAAAACTGCAAATAAACCAATTTTAGTAACCTCCACATCCATCTCTCACATGTGTAATATTATAAATAAATCATTTAATCCCATTTTCATCCTTTTATGCTTTTTCTTACCTTGTTTAACATGGTATCTTATTCCTAATGACAGTTTTCTCCACATTCTTGTTTAACATAACCTCTTATCCCCAAAACCGATTTTCTCCACACTCTTGCCTAGTTTAATACGGCCTCTTATCCCCAAAGCCAATTTTCTCCATACTCTTACCTTTCTTAACATGGTCTCTTATTCATGAAGCCAATTTTCTCACACTCTTGCCATGTTTAGCATGGCCTCTTATTCCTGAAGCTGATTTTCTTCTCACTATGATCTTGTTTAACACAGCCTCTTATACCAAGAGCTGATTTTCTCAAACTCTTACCTTATTTAACATGGCCTCTTATCCCCAGTGCCAATTTTCTCACACTCCTACCTTGTTTAACATGGCCTCTTATACCAAAATCTGATTTTCTCCACACTTTTATCTTAACTTGGCCTCTTATCTCTGAACTGATTATCACCACACTCTTACCTTAATTAAAATTGTCTCTTATCCCCAAAGCCAATTTTCTCCACATTCTTACCTTTTTTAACATTGCCTCTTATCCCCATTGCCAATTTTCTCCACACTCTTATCTTATTTACCATGGCTTCTTATCTCTGATGTTGATTTTTCTCCACAATCTTACCTTGCTGAACACGGCCTCTTATCCGCAAAGCCAATTTTCTCACACTCTTACCTTGTTTAACATGGCCTGTTATCCCTGAAGCCAATTTTCTCCATACTCAACATTGCCCAAAGCCTGGGATGTAAGATCCCTGACCTGGTGGCCTTGATGATAGAAACTGACCTGGATATAGTGGCAGTATTCTAGATGTAGTACACCAAAAACCTTGACTGGGAGGTAAGGATACCAGATTATGCTCTATAGAGGAGGCATGGGGGAGTAAAAAGGGGGACCTGCACATTAGAGAATATATAAAAGCAACTGTGGTATGGGGATACAGGGGGAGGCCAAGGCACTGTGGGTCACCCTGGAGCCAGGCAATGGCACAGTAATCCATATGGGGATGATCTACAGGCCTCCAGCTCAGGGGGGGGAGGCTGATAGGGAGCTAGTGGATGAAATACATGGGATGGCAGCAAAAGGGGAGATACTGCTGCTGGGTGGCTTTAACATGCCAGACATGGATTGGGCCATCCCAGCTGTGGCTTCAGTCAGACATAGAGACATCCTGGACTCCCTGCAGGGAGGAGGCCTCAGGCAGCTGGTGACAGAACCCACCAGGGACACTGTGATCCTGGACCTGGTGCTGACCAGTGGGGTCTGAGTCACAGACGTCCTGGTGGAAAGTCACCTGGGGTCCAGATACCACCACACAGTGTGGTTTAACATGGATACAGGGTCACAATCAAGCCACACAAAGGCAAAGGTATTGTATTTCAGGAGGGCAGACTTTGCCAGGATAAGTATAAATATCAGTGAAGCCCTGGTGAAGAGGGTGGCATGAAGGGGTTGAGGAGCAGTGGGCACACCTGAAGGGAGCCATTGCAGGGGAGATAAACCAGTGCATTAAGCTAAGAAACAAAGGGAAGAGGAGGTAACAGCTATGGCTCTCATCAGATGTAGTGGGGAAAGTAAAGGCCAAAAGGGCGAGTTGCAAAAAATATAAAGAGACACAGAAGGAAGAGGATAAGGCAGTGTACTTAAATTGTCAGAAGGAAGTGAGCAGGGAAAGCAGTTAGGAGTGCAAAAGTGCTGACAAAGGAAAGATTAGCACAAACAGTGAATAAAGGGGACAAGACATTCTAGAGGTACACCACCAAAAGACAAAAGTCCAGGTGGGGATTGTACTGATCAGAGGGAGGAAGGGGAACATGTGGACAGAGACCTGGAAAAGGCAGAAATGCAGAATAAACACTTTTGTTCAAGGGACCACAGCTGGAAATCACATACAGAGGGGGGGAGGGAGGTGAACACCAGTCCATTTACAGAAGGTAGAGTCCTAGAGGAACTCACTAAACTCACACAAACAAAGGAGAGAAAGAAGTGCCGCAGCTGGGACTTGAACCTAGGCTGCTAAGAATACCATTCCAGTTGTGCTAACCAGCTGTGCCAGCAAGGCAACTGGAACCTGGGCTGTCCCAGAGCATACATTACTCTTTCTCCAATGCACAGCCTGGTGCTGCACAAATAATTACTTCACTTTTCAGTCACATGGGTATGGTGTGCATTTAACATGGCCTCTTACCCCTGAAGCCGATTTTCTCCATAATCTTACCTTGTTTAACATGGCCTCTTATCCCAGGTGCCAATTTTCTCACACTCTTACCTTGCTTAATATAGCCTCTTGACCCCAAAGCTAATTTTCTCCACACTCTTAGCTTTTTTAACATGGCCTCTTACCCCTAGTGTCAGTTTTCTCCACACTCTTACCTTCTTTATCATGGCTTCTTACCCTCAGTGCCAGTTTTCTCACACTCTTACAGGTACCTTGTTTATCATATCATATCATATCATATCATATCAACTTTACTTATAAAGAGCCTTTCCAAATGATCAAAGCATTGAACATCACATAAAAATTCACACCATAAATAACATCTCCAATAAATATACATAAAATCAGATATAAAAATCAGATATTAAAATCATCATTTGTAATCCTCAGTAGTATTACACAATAAAACTCCCTTCTTATCACCAATGCCAATTTTCTCACACTCTTATCTTGTTTATCATGGCTTCTTATCCCCAGTGCCAAACACACTCTTACCTTGTTTATCAGATCAGATTGTGTGTGGACTTGGGGGATGGAGGGTGTTGGACTTGGTCTTCACTGGGACCCCCCTCCTCCTCGCATCAATTGCTGAAGCTTTTGGGGACTTTTGCTGCTGAACCGGGACCCGATTGGCTTCTGTCCCACATCAGAGCAGGATCCTGGTTTGAATCGGGCTGCTGAGCTCTGCCATCAGAGGAATTCAAAAGAAAAAGGAGTTGTTTGCTTAGAAGAAAAAGGCACCAATTTTAAACTGCAGGGGCTAGTTTAAATTGGGCCACATCTTCTAAGCACCAGCAGATTGTGTGTGGACTTGAGGGAAAGAGGGTGTTGGACTTTGTCTCCACTGGGACCCCCCCTCCACCCTGCATTGCTTCCAGAGGTTTTTTACACCCACCTGCCCTCCCTCCTCCAACCTATTAAGTGGTCTTTAGCTCCACTCAGAGGAGCTAGGATTAGTCAGCTAATGGTTGGAGGTGGGCTCTATAAGAAGCTAGAGAGAGATGTCCTCTAGAATACTAGATCATTGTGCTATGTTTGAGTATACTGGGCACATGTGATCTTATTAGAACCCTTGAAGGTTATGTGAATGTTCTGAGCTGAATAATATGATGTAATGTTACTTGAGTGAAGGACTGTAATGTAATAATGTGGAATACTGGAGCACAAATCTACGAACCAAAGTGAAAGTTGGGACTCGGAAGCAAGTTTTTAGGGTCAAATAAGGTATCCAGCCACTGGGTGCAGGTGGTGTGGTGGGATCTAAGGACACATGTAAGGTAGGTGCAGCAAAATGAAGGGAATGAGAAGGGGGCATTATGGAGAGGAGTGCACTGGGGGTAGAGGGGTACGTATAAATGGGGAATGGGGACAGTGGAAAGGTAGATGGGATGGGGAACAAGTTAGGGGGCAGTGGGGGCACAGAGAGGTATGACCAAGGGAAGAGGGCACATATGGGTGAGAGAGTCGTGGGATGTAACAGCTGCAGTGCAGCAGTGTTCATGAGTACTCTGTGGAGACTGGGGGCATGCCCAGTTTGGCTAAGACTAGGGAAGTTGGAGGACAAGCTAGCATAGCTAAAAGGAGAGCTATTCCAGACAAGGAAAGACATAGTCACTAACCTTGTGGAGGGCAGCCAGAAAGGGGGAGGGTGGCAAACCAACCTGGCAGGTGGGAGGGGGGTGGTCGCTCAGGGGGATACAGCAAGAAAGAACAGGTCGGAGGACAGGGACTCGATGGGCAGGAGTTCCAGGTCAGAGGAGGGGGACATGACAGGCAGGTGTACCAGTGCTCTTGAGCATAGTTACACAACTGGCTGTAACAGATACTGGCCCTTTACGAGAACATTGGAGCAGAAGGACATGTATGGTTTGAGGCAGGGGGGGAACAAACAAGGGAACCAGGAAAGGAAGGAGAGATATGGAAAAGGGAATGAACAGGAAGGACAGGGGAGGTTGGGAGAAGTGGAGAATCAAGCTATAAAGGCCAGGAAGGGGAGAGGGGACAGTAACGGAAAGGGGACAATACTATGGGGGACTTGGTATAGCAGACAGTGGGAAGAAGGGGAAGGAAGCTAAGGGGGTGTTGCTGGAAGATGCCAGAGTGGTATAGGCATCCATGTAGAGGATGAGAGGGAGAAGGACAGGAGTGCAATAGGCAAGGGTGGGAGTGAGCCCGGGGGGGGGGACAAAACCGAGGGGCACCAGTCTAGGCAAGGGGACAGATGGATAGAGAAGGATGAGGTGGAATGCAAACAAGGGGAAGCCAGGAGGAATAGTAAGGTAGGTGAGGTGATGGCACTCTTGGGGGCAGCATATGAAAAATCAGTGATAGTGTACAGGGATGCCATTATAAAAGGGGATCCATTGGTTAAGGAAGGGTGTAGCCTTCAAAGGGAGGTCGGTTTTCTGTGACCCAGGGATGGAAGCAAACAGGGCCCTCCCAAGAACTAAGGAACATATCAGGCTGATTGGAGAGAAACCTAACCTGGTTGTACACCTTGGCACAAATGATCTGGCCAAAGAAGAGGTCTTAGAGGTACAGAGGAGATTTAAGGAACTAGCAGGAGGGTGCAAGGGGGTAGTAGACACAATAGCCTTCTCAGAAGTCCTGCCAGTTCACTGCATCAGTACAGTGAGACAATTGAGAATCAAAGATTTTAATCACTGGCTGAGGCTGTGGTGCAGTAAGAAGGGCTATGAATGTATAGGGGATTGGGGAGACACATGGGTAGACCAACATCTTTATGCGAGAGACAGGTTACACATAAATGATGAGGGGACCATGATTTTGAGGAGGAAGCTACAGGGTTTTATAGATAAAATGCTATGGAGTTATTTAAACTAGGAGAGGGGGAGGACATAGCTAGGTGTTGCCCAGTAGGAGGAAGGAGAGGATCAGGCCTAACTAGCTCTTTCCCACAGTTGGGGGCAAGAGAAACTGACAAGGGGGAGGGGAAAAGGGAGAGGCTGGTGGAGGGATTTGCTGACCAACGTCAGGAGTCTGGGTAATAAAATGGGAGAACTACAGGCGATAGTGGCAAAGGGTGACCTGGACCTGGTTGCAGTCACGGAGACCTGGTGGATTGAGAACCACAGCTGGGAAGTGGAAATGCCAGGGTACGTACCGTCCAGGAGAGACAGGATAGGGAAAAAGAAGGGGTGTAGTCCTTAATGTAAAAGAGGGTATAAAGGCATCGTTATGCTGGAGGGGTGGATCTGCAGAGACCCTATGGATGTCCTTAAGCAGAACATGGGGGAAGGCAGTGAAGGTAGGGGTGGTCTACAGATCACCAAATCAAGAGGAGGAGGGTGACAAGAAGATGGTTAATGAGATACAGAACATGGCCAACAGAGGGGAAATTGTGGTACTGGAAGACCTAAATCTACCTGACATAGACTGGGTCACCCTGGCAGCAGTCACAGTTAGGAGCAGGGGGGTGTTGGAAGCCTTTCAGGAAGCATTCATCAGCCAAATGGTGACAGAACCTACAGAAAGGAGAGCCATACTGGACCTGACTCAAACAAAATGAAGTCTTGCTGTATTCTGACTATTGCAGTTAGCCCCAGCATTCAAACTGCCCCAGAGAGTAGAGGGTTAATTTCTATGCAGAGCATAGAACGTTGAGCTCGAGCTTGGTTCAAACCTCTGTCTGCTGCACTTTGAAGTGCAACTGTCAGATTCTTTACTCCACTAACTGAACGGCCACTCCGGAGATTTCTTCTTTGCTCGCGGTTCAAAAGTCGGTTAAAGTCCTCAGTTTTACTGATTATTTTTTGCAAGTTTCGGTTCAGATCTCTGTCTGTGGTACAGTAAGTACTAGGTAGTGAACTAGACATAGTAAATTTGTGGAAATTGTTAAAATTGATTTTTCAACCAGTTCATCTGAACCGGCCATATAGTGAGTTATATATTCTGTCTTTGTTTTTAAACTTAAAGTGTGGTTACCGGTCCTTATCAGTTTTTAAAAAAAACTGCATTTTCTTGTGTTTTTTTCCAATACTCATGACACGGTTAGAAACCGATAAGGGTGTCTTGCCTGGTTGTTTGCCATAAAAAGGGTAAGTCTATGGTTAGGATGGCTACGCCTGAGAAACCCAAAAGAAAAAATGGGCCCACTGGGTTTCAACACTGCAGTGTGTGTGGGGAGGTCTCTGCTAAGGCTGATCCCCACACCACCTGCGTTGATTGTCTGGGGTTTGACCACCTCGATTCAGACTGCCAAATCTGTAAAAATTTCCCTGTCTACCCTGGAAAAAAGATTAGGTAGGCTCAGGGATAAGGAGGCCATGAAGTCCGCAGACCTGGATGGCCAGCCTGGTTCGGTTCTGACCGAACCTGAGGGAGTGCCCGCTGACCAGAGGGATACTTCTTCAGGCTAGAGGAGAGCTGCTACTGAGGAATCAGTTCCTACAAAAGGAAAAAGAAAAGAAAAATCAGCCAGTTCGGATCCAGAGACCCATTTTCTGACCGTCGAAGAGATTGCCAATGCGATAAGGATTGTAGAATTGCTTCATCCGGTTCCGTCTGATCCAGCGCCTTCTGGCAGGTGCTCGGTTCGGTCAGTTCCTCTAGTTCAAGATTATGCCCCCGAAGACTTCTATGAATGGGATTTGGAGGGGTATGAAGCTGATGATGATGATGATGATGATGATGATGATGATGATGATGACGACGACGACGACGACGACGACGACGATGATGGTGTGGGAGGTCTGGTTGAGCCCATTGAACTGGACATCTCCCCAGACAGACCTTCTGGTGTTTCCCCTCCTAGGCTTTCTGAGTCCCCTTCCCACTACATGTTTTACAGGAAAGTGGCAGAAACCCTCCAGCTCCCTGTGGAAGAAGCTGTAGAGGAACAAGAGGAACCTGATTATGTGGAGATGATGGACATCCCAGAGTCCACGAGACAGTCTATTCCCCTTCATAAGTCTTTTGGGAAACAGACACAAAAGATTTTAAAAACTCCAAATTCTGTACCTCCTGTCGACAGAAGGATGGACAAAAGATTCACCTTATCAGGTTCAGGTACAGAGTACTTGTATCAACAATGCAGCCATGTTGGGGGTTTGCAGGCTGCAGCCTGTGATAAGGCTAATATACCCTTGGCTTCACACCCCCCAGATAAAGACTCTTGGAAGGTGGATGCCATGGCAAAGAAACAGTACATGGCATCTGCCTTGGAACTCAGGCAAGCTAATTATATGGTCTATGCAACCAGGTACCAGAAGTTCAGGTGGGACACTGTGCTGGCACTGGCTAAGCAGGCCTCCCCCCAGCTAGCCTCGGAGAAGCTGGAGAGGGTGGCTGCTGATGGGATTGAGGCATATAAGGTACAGTTCCATGCTGCTGGACTCCAATGATGTGTTATCTAGAGTCATGGCTACATCTGTGGCTCTTCGGAGAATGGCTTGGCTCAGATATACTAGTCTCTCTAGGACACCCATGCTAAGGCCATGGATTTCCTAGGTGGGTAATTCTCTGTTTGGGAGCAGACAGAGAATTACATGAAAAGATGGATGAGTAGGACCACCTAGGGGAGTGCACAGGCCAAGGAAAGGCAGGCAACTCCTCAAAGGCAGCAGGCTAGGGGCAGGCAGGCCTTTTCATAGGCCTTCTACCAAGCACAGGCCTCTTCTCCCTTTCCTCAGAGGGGGTTCTTCAGAGGGAGAGACAGAAGGGGGATGAGCAGGGCTGCATTCATCCCTCAACCTAAGGCTCCTGCTAAGCAGACACCCTGATGTCAGCCCTGCTCGACTCCCCCATTTCTGTAGGAGACAGGCTGGCTTACTTCATCCAGGACTGGATGTCTGTTACCTCAGACAAGTGGGCCCTGGAGGTGGGGCCAGTTCTCAGCTTCAAGAAATTTCCAAAGCTGAGGGCCAGATCTTTTCCACCTGCAAGCATCTCCAAAACCATTGCCCTAGAGGCAGAGGTTTCATCCCTACTGGCTCTAAAGGCTGTAGAGATAGTTCCTACATTGCACAGGGGCAAAGATCTGTACCCCAGGTACTTCCTTACCCCAAGAAAAGACAGAGGAGTGGTGACCCACCCTTCACTTAAGATACCTGAACAAACATCTTTTAAAACCAAAATTCAAAATGGTGACTCTGGGAATAATCTTTCCCTCTCTAAGGCCAGGGGACTGGCTAACCTCCCTGGACTTAAAAGATGCCTACTTTCACATTCCCATCAGGTGCTCCCACAGAAAGAACCTCAGATTTGAATTGCCTTCAGGCCATTATCAGTTCAAAGCTATGCCCTTCGGCCTGAGATCAGCTCCAAGGGTATTCACAAAATGCCTAGCAGTAGTAGTGGCCTTTTTAAGAAGGAAACATATTTCCATATTTCCATACCTGGACAACTGGCTCATTGTGGGTCAGTCCCCACACCAAGTCAAGTCAGACCTTCAAGTGACTCAGCAAGTGCTCACTTCCCTAGGATTTCTTCTCAGTCAATTCTCAAGCCTGTACAGCTCCTCACCTTCATAGGGGCAGAGTTGGATACAGTCAAAGCAAGAGCTTTTCTTCCCCTGGAAAGGGCAAGAGCTATTATAGAGCTGGCCTCTACATTCCACCTTCTGGTCTCTTGGCCAGCAAGGCACTTCCTTTAACTTCTGGGCCACATGGCAGCTTCTATTGCAGTGGTCCAAGGGGCCAGAATTCAGATGAGAGACATTCAGTTTCACTTGAGGGCCTTTTGGTCTCAGAAGAAAGATTCTTCTACCAAACTAGTTCCAGTGACCCAGACTCTGATCCAGGCTCTCTAATGGTGGCAGGATCAGGGCAACCTCAGGCAAGGAGTCCCATTCATCACTCAGCCTCACTCTGTGGTCCTAACCATGGATAC
The DNA here is from genome assembly GCA_016271365.2 of Neoceratodus forsteri. Taxonomy (NCBI): domain Eukaryota; kingdom Metazoa; phylum Chordata; order Ceratodontiformes; family Ceratodontidae; genus Neoceratodus; species Neoceratodus forsteri. The sequence goes on along the minus strand of CM057457.1, from coordinate 174,293,331 downwards.
TTCTCTATTGGGGTGGGGAGCCCATCTGGGGGCTGTCACAGCACAGGGACTGTGGTCCCCTCAGGAATTCCTTCTTCATATCAATCTCTTGGAACTCAGGGTGGTCTTTCTGGCCCTGCAAGCTTTCTCTCAGTCAGTGCAGAACAAGGTAGTTCAGGTCAGGACAGACAACACCACCACTATGTGGTACATCAACCAGCAGGGAGGCACTCAGACCATGGCCTTGTGCATGGAAGCCATGAAATTGTGGTCCCTAGCTTATTCTCTGCAGACCTCTCTGATAGCAGTCCACCTTCCAGGGAAGGACAATGTGCTAGCAGATGCATTGAGCAGGATCTCCCAGGGCCATCATGAATAGTCACTGGACCCTTTGGTGTTGAAAGTGATTTTTTCAAGGTGGGGCACTCCAGAGATAGATCTCTTTGCAGCCCCAGACAATCACCAACTTCCTCTGTTTTGCTGCAGACCCCCAATCTTGGGCTCAGTCCCTCTGGATGATCTGATTTTGAACTGGGAAGAGAAATTTCTATATGCCTTCCCTCCCTTTCCTCTACTGTTCAAGATTCTGGTCAAGGTAAGGTCACAACCTTGCAAAGTGATTCTGATTGCTCCAGACTAGGCCAGGCAGCCTTGGTACCTCCTGTTGCTGTCCCTAGCAGTCCATCTTCCCCTGTCTCTTCCCAGGAATTACAACCTGTTAACCTCCTCTCAGGAGAGGATTTGGTACCCCAATCTTCGACCTCTCAATCTCAAGGCATGGCTCTTGAAGAGTTAGAGTATGCAGGTTTGCATCTGTCCCAAGGGGTTCTGGATATTCTCAAAGCCTCTCGAAATCCTGCCACCAGAAAAACTTACAACTCCAAATAGATAAGATTCAACATTTGGTGTTCCGAGAAGCATATATCACCAGACACTGCTGAATTGTCTATAGTTCTGGATTATATGGTTCATCTTAATGGCCTAAGCCTCAGACCAGCTACTCTCAAAGTACATTTGTCAGCTGTTTCTGCTTTTCTGCCAGCGGTAAAGCCTTCCTCACTGTCATCTCACCCTGTATTCTGTAAAATTTTTCAAGGGATTGCTTCATACCAATCCCCCCTTTAGGGATCCTACCCCTGCTTGGGATCTTAATGTTTGCATTGCTCAGAGTATGCAACCCCCTTTTGAGCCTTTGTCTTCAGTAGAACTTAAGTACTTGACTGGAAAACTGTGTTCCTGGTAGCTATTACCTCTGCCAGGCATATCAGTGAATTGCGAGCTCTGTCAGTGGAGCCTGATTTTATCTCATTCCATAGAACTAAGGTGGTCCTTAGAACTAATATGAGGTTTTTGCCTAAAGTGGTTTCAGATTTTCATCTGAACCAATCTATGTCTCTCCCTGTGTTCTTCACTGATCATTCTTATTCAGGAGAAAGAAGTTTGCAGAGTTTGGATGTTAAAAGAGCCCTTAGTTACTACATTGAGCATACTAAGGCTCACAGGTTTGACTCCCTTCAGTTGTTTCTCATTTATGGGGAAGTGGTTAAGGGCAAACCTGCCACTAAGAGAACTATTGCCAGTTGGATTGTCTCTTTGTATTCAATTCTGCTATGAGAAGCTAGGCAAAATACCTCCCTCAGGCCTGAGGGCTAATTTGACTAGAGGTACAGCTGCTTCCCTGGCTGTGTCCAGGGATATTCTTTTGCTGAAGATAAGTAAAGCAGCCACCTGGAAAACAGTCCATACATTTACCAAGCATTACTCCCTGGACATCCAGGCTAGGAGGGATGCTCAGTTTGGTACAGCAGTACTGCAGAGCTATTCCCAAGGTAGGTTCAATTCCCTCCTCCATGGAGGTACTGTTTGGTAGTCTGCAATAGTCAGAATACAGCAAGACTTCATGTTGTTTGAAGAAAAAATTACCTTAGTAATTATGTTTCTTCTAATGGAGTCTTGCTGTATTCTGACCTCCTTCCCTACCTCCCCTCTCAGAACCTATTTTTGGGAAGTTGGCTGGCGGGTGCAGTGTTGCACCCCAGGGGTGCATTTGGGTACTCTCCCCTTTTAGAGAGGGGGAGTGAATTATATTAATTTAACAGTTTTAAGTTGTTCACTACCTGTTTTTTGATTTTTGATTTCTTAACTTGAGTCTTTTGGGGATCCAAAATATTTGGTTGCCATTTGGCTAGTAACAATTTTACAATTTCCACATAGTAGTTAATTAGTATTAGCTCATAAGAATCTGACAGTTGCGCTTCAAAGTGTAGCAGACAAAGGTTTGAACTGAGCTCGATCTCAACATTCTATGCTCTGCAAAGAAATTAACCCCCTACAGGGCAGTTTGAATGCTGAGGCTAACTGCAATAGTCAGAATGCTACAAGACTCCATTAGAAGAAACATAATTACTGAGATGAGTAATTTTTTCTTCTGAAAAATGGGGACAGTGCAGAGGGGGTGGGGGTGGGAGTCAGAGAAAACTTGGGTGACAATGACCATAGGGTGGTGAAATTTAGGATCAACAAGGGTCAGGCCAAGGACAGCTTGAACACTAGGGTGCTTGACTTTAGCAAGACAGACTTTGGGAGGATGAGAGAAATGGTACAGGAGGAGCGAAGGGAGTGGAAGTCCTGGAAGATGTGGAGGAGCTATGGAGGGAAATTAAAAGGGGACTACGGAAAGTGACAGAGCTTTGCATTAGGAAGTTGAGCAAGAGAAACAGGGGTAGGAAGCCACTTTGTTTCACGACTGAAGTGAGGAAAACAAGCAGGGAGAAGAGGAGGGTATTCGGGGTGTATAAGGCGACACTAAGGGAGGTGGGGGGTGTATAGGGAAAGCTGAGGGAATCAAGGAAGGTGATCAAGCGGGCCAAGGCTGAAACAGAAGAACGTATAGTAAGGAGGGTTAAGAGGGGGAAAAGAGGTTCTTTAGATATGTAAGTGACAGGAAAAAGGGGAAGAGAGGGATAGTGAGGCTCAAAGGGGAAGGGGGGCACTGGTGGAGGGAGACTTAGAAAAAGCCGATGTCTTAAACAGACACTTTGCATCCATCTTTAAAGTGGAGGAGGGGCCTAAATTAGAAAATAGGGGTAGACCAGGTAGAGAGATGGACTCCAGTCCCTTCACTGAAACTATAGAGTGCTGGAGGAATTGAGCAGGCTGCAGACTGACAAGGCGATGGGGCCAGACAGGATTCGCCCGAGGGTACTTAAAGAATTGAAACAGGAATTGGCGGCACCAATCATGAGGCTATTCAGTCTGTCACTGCAACAGGGTAGTATTCCAGAGGACTTAAAAAAGGCCGAGGTGGTACCACTGCATAAGGGGGCGGAATGGAAGAGCCAGGTAACTACCGCCCAATAAGCCTAATCTCAGTGGTCAGCAAGCTGATGGAGGCACTGATTAAGGAAAGACTGGGTAAACATCTTGAAGGGGAGGGCCTACTGAATGACAGTCAGCTTGCATTCACAGGTAGCAGGTCATGACAGACTAACCTGATTGAATTCTTCGACAGGGTGACAGAAATATGGGACCAGGAAGGGGAAGTGGACATGGCCTACCTGGACTTCAAGAAGGTGTTCAACACCGTCCTCCATGGAAGACTCGTAAGGAAGATGAAAAGCTTGGGGGTGGGAAGCAAGCTCATTAGTTGGGTGGAATATTGGTTGGTGGGGAGAACTCAGAGGGTCAAAGTTAATGGGGTGTACTCAATGAAGGAAAGAGTGACAAGTGGGGTTCCACAGGGGTCTGTGTTGGGACCCATACTCTTCAACATATACATAGGGGACATCCCAGAGGGTCTGCAGAGGAAGGCTTGCCTGTTCACAGACAACATGAAAATCTGTAGTCGCAGGGTGGATACGAAGGAAGGGGGGTGGAGGATATGAGGGAGGACTTGGCCAGGGTTGGAGGAGTGGTCAGAAAGATGGCAATTATGGTTCAACACAAAAAAGTGCAGGATTATGCACATAGGGCGTAACAACCTGAAGGCAAAATACCAACTGGAGGGGGAGGAGATTGAGGAGACAGAGCAGGAAAGGGACCTGGGGATTATCATCTCAGACAACCTGAAAGTCCGGGGTCAGTGTGACAGGGCAGCAGGAAAGGCACTTAGTATGCTGGCATGCATAGGGAGAGGTTTCACAAGCAGGAGAAGGGAGGTGATCCTACCACTGTACAAAACCATGGTCATACCACACATGGAATATGGAGTCCAGTCCTGGAAGCCATACAAGAAAGGGGACATGGACCAGCTTGGAAAGGGTCCAGAGAAGAGTGACCAAAATGATGCAGGGGATGCAGAGGAGGCGATATGAGGGGAGGCTGGGGAGCTGGGCCTGTACTCGATGGAGTGGGGGGGGAAGGATATGGTGGAGATATTCCAATACTTGAAGAGCATAAACAGGGTGAGGATTGACAGCATATTCAAATTGAACAATTCCTTGAGGGAACACACCCACAAACTGGAGGGTGGCAGGTTAGGGAGGACATCAGGGGCACGTTCTTCACCGAGAGGGTGGTACAGCCATAGAATGGGCTGCCAGAGTGGGTGGTGGGGATGGATACAGTGGAGAACTTCAAAAGGGCCTGGGACATGCACATGGGACTGGCGGGCAGAGTGCAGGCTGCAAAGGGAAGGAGGAAATCTTCCTGGGAGGGGAGGGGTTACAGACAGACTAGATGGATCTAGAGATCCTTATCTGCTGACAGCCTTCTATGATTCTGTGATCATGGCTTCTTATCCCCAATGCCAATCTTCTCACACTCTTACCTTGTTTATTTTAATTTATTTACTGAAGATTCAGAATACAACCTTTGAGTCAAGGACTCTTTTGCAAAGGCTCCACATCATACATACAATGGGGGTAGACACTAGCAACATTTTCCAGATTGATTACAAGGCAAATAGCTAAGTAGGATATAGGTGCCTATAACATAAAGGGAAATATGTTTTCACTTGAGATAGATCATTTGTAACAAGCAAGTAAATGCGTTTACACTGAGATAGATAATTTGTAACAGGCAATGTGAGAGATTACATAGGTATTTAAGGACAGAAGACTAGTATAGCAGGCAAAATTGAGCCCTTGTCATACAAGCAATGTAATATACTGCGAACATATCAAGGATGCCCTAAATGAATGTACAGCTTAAGCAGCACAGTGTTTAATCAAACAACAGGTTCCAGGGTTAAGGTAACCCAGGTTGATGAACATTGTAGGATAATCAAATATTCCATAGAAGTCAGCCCAGACATTAATGGGGAACAGAGGGGCATTCACATTTGGAAAGCTCAAGGAGATAACTCTTGATGGCTGCTTTGAAAGGGCCTAGGGTGGGTAGCTGGGTGATGGATGATGGGATTTCAGTAGTTGGACCTAGTGGTACTTCTAGATACTCTGGCCTGGGGCATTATAGAGACCAGGGGGTAAAGGCCAAGAGGAGTGGATTTGAGTAACAGCTTCTTTCCAAAGATGCAGATACAATATTTAAGTCTGGCATCAAGGTTTAACCAGCCTGCAGATTTGTACTAACTACAAGTATGGGTCAGTCTGTCGTGTCCCGTGACTACCCTACTGGCCATGTTCAAGGTAGTTTTAACCCTATAGAGGGTGGTTGAGTCAACAGAGCCATATACAGTATCACCAGTCCATAGTCATTATGGCTTCTTATCCCCAGTGCCAATTTTGTCACACTCTTACCTTGTTTAACATGACTTCTTATCCCCGAAGCCAATTTTCTCCACACACTTTTCATGTTTAACATGGCCCATTATCTCCCGTATCAATTTTCCTCACACTGTCTCCTATGGTTCGCTACTGCTGAAGCACAAATCTGCAATCTTTGTTGCCCCCATATGTGCTCCCCATGGTACCTCTCACAAGAAACAGTTAAGAAACAATGCCTCACACAGGACCAGCCCTCTCTCAGACAGGAGCTAACCCACAGTCTTGCTGGAAACTGGCAACTAACAATCAACATACTGTTTCCTTTTCTCCCTCATGACCTGGCTAAGTTCACTCACCAATAACAAGTTGACCCAAGCACTCTCAATGTCAGCTACATTCAGTGCTCAGAGTCTGCTCCGGTTCCATGCAATGCAGTTCAAAACAGAACTAGGAAAATGGCAGAATTTTCCACAGTTAGAGGGAAACAACTTTTAAATGGAACTGTGGGGTATGCCATTCAGTACTGAACTGGGAGTACTGTTGTAACTGGCACAGTTAACAGGTTAACAAGACTGAAAACTGTACCAGGTGTAGAGGGATTACATAGAAACATAGAAGTTGCTGGTAGATAAGGACCACAAGACCCATCCAGTCTGCCCATTTCTTTTTCTACCTTATGAATGTGCCATAGGCCTTAGCTCTGTCAATGGCCTATCTATTCATACTCATCTGTATTGCTCCCTTATGCCTATCCCAAGTCTGTTTGAAACCCTGCACTGTATTCATATCCACCACTTCCTGAGGTAGGCCATTCCATGCATCCACCACTCTTTCTATGAAAAAGAACTTCCTCACATTACCCCTTAATCGGCCTCCTTCTACTTTCATGCTGTGTCCTCTTTCTTATTTTTCTTATATTGAAACATGTTATACTCTTTCACCTTGATAATTGCCTTAAGGTGTTTGAATGTTTCAATCATATCACCTCTCTCCCTCCTTTGCTCTAGGGTATACATATTGAGTTCAGTTAACCTGTTCTCATATGTTTTCTGATGCAGTCTCTGCACCATTTTGGTTGCCCTTCTCTGGACTGCCTCAATTTGGTTAATGTCCTTGTGAAGGTGTGGCCTCCAGTACTGCACACAGTACTCCAGGTGGGGCCTAATCAGTGTCTTGTAAAGAGGGATTATTACCTCCCTCTTCCGACTTGTGATACGCCTACTAATACACCCCAACATGCCTCTAGTCTTACCTACTGCTTTAGAGGTCTGCTTGGATGATTTCAGGTCATCGTTGATGATGATGCCCAAGTCTCTTTCTTCCCTTGTGACTGTCAGCAACTCCCCTCCCAGCCTATATGTGGCTTCAGGGTTTCTCTTCCCTATGTGCATGATCTTGCACTTCTTTGCGAAAAACACCAATGTAACAGTATTTTTATTTTTTTAATATTTAGGATTTTTATCTGTTTGCTAGGTACCATTTTCTAATCTGTTTACTTACCCATTTTATAAGTGCTATATGACACTTCAGTGTATGAGTTATCAAGGTTATGCACTGCCAGGTGCTGAAGGGTCCAGGTGCTGAAGGTACTAGATGCAAGCCCCGTGCACCTCACTACCCACCTCGACCTGCATTAACCCATGACAATCATTGCCCTGTTATGTCTTATAGCTTACTTACAGTAAAAGGAAAAGTCATTAGTTTTATTTGTAAATTTGTGCAACAGGAAAGACACATTAAGGTGTGATAGCTCTCTTCCAGATGTGTCTTGATTGGGAAGAAGGGAGGTTTACATGAACCTGTTTTAGTGACAGGTGGAATGTTGGCCAAAATACTGGGGAAACCACTGTTATGATAAGTGCCAAAGTATCTTTAACATCCAACTGGATAGCCACTAGAGATAAGCAGAACAGTCCTTGGTTCAACATCTCATCTAAAAGATGGCACATCAACATTTCTGAACACCCCTACTGCTGCACAACAGTGTCAAGGCAAGACAAATATATTTTTATAGTGCTCTATCCCTTAGATACAGGGCATGTCTCAGTACTCAAAACAACATTAAACGCATACTGTATTCCAGTAAATAAATTCATTTGCATTTAAATAGGAGCTAGTACCTTGGTGACAGAACCATGGCTTAAAATAGACTTTGAGATGTATTTAACTCAAGATATTACCGACTACCTGCTCAAATGCAGTAGACAGACTTTTATACTCTTTTCAAATGCATCCACGGAGGGAGCATTCTAACTGCAGTCTAAAGGGGATAGAATTCCAAATTACTGGTGCTACTACAGAAAAAGCCTTATCAATTGATTACCTCAATCTAGATTTTGGAATGGCCTGCAGACTCCTCTCAGTGGAGCAGAGTGGGCAGCCTGGACAGTAGAAAGCTATATCTTTTAGGTGATAAGGATTGAGCATTAGCCCAAGTTCCTGGTGTGGGACTAGAACCCATGAACTTCCAATTTTCTGGCTATCCAGAGGTGAGCAAGTAGTCTACTGAGTCAATAAGACTGCTAATTTTTTTTTTGGGGGGTTATTTAGGCCATTTTGTATCCTGGCTTTCATAACAACATATATTATATATTGCCAGTCTAAGTGTCCAGTAACAAAGCCAGTGGTGAAGAGGACGTATACAGCAATTTTGTTCCTAAAACCAAAGGCTCGCAATGCCCCTTTGAAGTCAAGGGAATGGGTCATGTAGGTGCAACTCCCAATTTTGAGCTGCATCTGCATTATCCTAGATGACATAAATGACGCTGGTCAATTTTCAAGTGAAATATTGCATTTGTAACCGTTTCACTGCTTTATGGCAGCTTGCAAAAAAAAATCTGATATGGATGTCACATTTTTTGATGCAAGTGGACACCAAGGTGCTACAAATTTATTTATTGAGATATTGGAATTACACCCTTTGAGTCATAGACTCTTTTACAAAGGCTCGTCAGTTAACATAGTATACAAAAAATAACACAAGGGAGATTAAATAAAGGTGTATCACTATCAATCAATCTATATGTTACATCAGGAGTAGTGGAAGGAAAGTAGCATAACAGAGTAATATTACATACAGAGGTCAGAGACAGCCCAGAGTTGAGTGCAAAATAGAAAATACAGTAATAAAGCAAGGGTTCCACCGTAGACATTATTACAATGCAGAGAATAATACAATTGGTAGATTAACAGAGATAGGGTGCATAATTACATAATCCAATAATATTGCATAGTATGAATTAGAAAGTGGAGGAAGGAGGATGTCAGGGCTGATTTAATGAGTTCTTAGTGGAAGATTCCTTGAGCGAGGTTTTGATAGGGTCTATTTTCATGCCGGCAGAAAGAGCAGCAGGTAGGCCATTTAGCCAGTAAGGGGCACTTTGATAAAAGGCTCTTTGACCAAGGGATGTCCTGCAGCGAGGTACCAGAAGGGGGGCCTTGGATGTACTCCTGGAGACTCTTTGGGGAAGGAAAGGCTGGATGAGACAATGAGGGCTAGTAGGGGTGAGTGTCCTCTGAATTTTCTTAGCCAGGAGGCAAGTGTTATATTTAAGGTGGCATTCAAAGTTTAGCCAGTTTGAGCAACTGTAGAGGTCACATGCGTGGGTCATTCTATTGCAACCTGTCACCAGGTAGACTTTGTTTAGAGTTGTCTTTATGTGACAGAGAGCAGTATTATCTGCTGAGCCATAGAACACAATTCCATAATCCAGCATGGAGAAGACTGAGGATGACACAGAGAGGCGTAGCACTTCAGCGGTCAGACAGTGTTTGAGCTGATAAAGGAGGCCAGTTTGGATGTGGATGGTGAAACAGAGGAGGCAGATATGTGCATGATAGGTAAGGGAAGAGTCAAGGGTGATGCCCAGTTATTTGAAGGAGTTGACCTGCTCAAGCGGGGAGCCTTGGGAGGTGTGGACAAGTAATGAAGAGTCACTGTGGGGGTTCTGGCGGTGAGCAAAAGTAATTGTCTTAGTTTTTTATAGTTTAATACAAGCCTGTGCTCCATAAACCAGGCTTCAGCTTCGGCGAAGGACTTCTGGAGGGCTTCCTGCAAGGGTAGTGACTGACGGTTGCTCCAGAAAATAACTGCATTGTTGGCATAAAGAAGTAATCAACTGGAACAGGCACTGGGCAGGGAGTTTAAAAAGAGACTAAATAGAATTGCTTCAGTTGTGCTCCTATGTTACGCTACATTTCGGGTGATCTAATATATCTGTGCAGTGTACCAAGATGTGGAAAAAATGTGTTGTATCTCGGCCATGCATGGCTGAAACTCCAGCACATTTTCTCCCTTAAGGAGGATTGTGAACTCTTAAACCATAGCAGCAATAAAAGGGAGCCTTATCAATGACTTGGCAACCTCAACAGTTTCATTTAAGAATCCTATGTTGGAGCTTGCATGCAATAGGGCATGTCCCAGTGGTGAGGAGCTTGGCTGCCCGGGAGGGAGGGAGGACGGGAGGGAAGAAGAGAGGGAGGGAGGGAGAGTTCAGCTCTTTTGGAGGTAGAGAAGGAGGAACAGACTGCTAGGGTCCTGTGAGGGAGGGAAGTCTTAGCTTTCTGGATGGGAGGGAGTGCTCTACTCCCTGGGAGGGATGAAGGAGAGGGAAAGAGGGGGTAGATGGAAGAAGTGGTCTGCTCTGATGAAGGAAGGGCATGGGCTCTCTGTCATTCAGAATAATCAGCCATACAATCTATCTATCATTCCTATTCTGTAAGTTTATTCACAACCAGTAAATCCAGTAGCCATCCGTATCAACCTGACATTTCACCCAAAGGCAGTATAGCCTAGAAGTTAGAGTAACGAGCTGTTAATGAGCTTGTTACATCCAGCAGATTGGGGTTTGAGTCCCACAACCTCTACTTGCATACAGCATGACTCTGAGCAAGTCACTTAACCTCCCCAGTGCACCAAGGTCATTCCTAAAACAGGCACATGTGCCTAGTGGGCCTTACCTGGTTACTAAAGACTAAAAAAAAATTGGGCTTCATCAAGGAAATGGCACCCATGTAATAAATTAAAAACCATATAAGTAGTCTGGTATGCTTTTATTTTACTGAAACCCACTTGCCCGAGTTTCAGAATCCCAATTCATATGCCCGACACATGGTTTCCTGACATTAAAATTTTGCCTGCTACGGAGTTTGTTATAAAAATTAAGGAGGGGTGTGGGGGAACCCCCCCCCAAAAAAAATGCTATAAACTCTGCAGTGTGTTGGGCATGTGTCATTGGGATACTGAAACTCGGGTAAGTAAATTTCAGTATTCCACAGTAAATCCCAAAGTCTTTTTTCTAAATGTTTGTAATGGTCTGTTGCAACTCAAACACCACATCACTTAACAAGCATTTGTCAATGCCGAATGTTTGCTTGCTGGCATTGGCAGTGGTAGTGTAGAAGTTACAGAGCTGCGTAATAGGAATGGCAGTGAAGTAATGAACTGAAGCCAACCCCACCACCACTCTGCAGAGAGTGACAGGCATTGGGGTGTGCCTTTGGGTCGTCAGGCATAACTGCCATGCCATTTCAGTACACCCCACCCTGCAGACACTGGCAAGTGTCACAGTGTTCCTTGGGGTCTTTGGCCCTTATGCGCACCCCATTCCATTAGAAAATACAGTGGGATGGGTGCGATATAGGAGAATGGGGTGAACTTTGGGGCTGAAGAGACCAAGGCATACCACAGTGCTTCTCACTGGCTGCAGGGTGTGGAATGGTATGAGCATTACAGGCAAGAATCCCAAGTCACACCCCTGATACCTGTCATTCTCTACAGGGTTGGGCGTTATGGTTGGAAACCCTAATACCTCAGGCATTCGTTGGTATTTTCACTCCAACTGATCAACATGGTTTTTTTGTGGCCCCACCTCATGAAGAGGGGGAACATCAGTTTCTTAGCCGAAAGCTGCTTATGCACAGCGACTACAGCATTTAGCACCACAGGTGCAAAAACATTCCGAACAGGATGTAAAAAATGACAGCTGTACTGTTCATCGGGAGGTGTAAAAAATGGCAATGTTGTAAATCTGCAGTAAAAATATTTAAAAAACTGGTGAAGTCATGAGCGTACATAGAAACTGTGCAACGCACACCTGTAATATAATTAGGTTGGTTTTTTACAGCAGATTGTCAACTCAGGCATTTTGGTGCTCCGATCATGAACAGTGTCACTGTGATTTTCTTTATCTGTCCCAAACAATAATTTCCCACAGCGACCACGCAACTCTGCGCTGAAAGTGTGAAAACACACTTCGGCCATGTTGTGAAAAATGACAGCTTTACTGTAAATAAGGCAGTGTGGAAAAATGCCACTGGTGAAAATCTGGACTTAAAATACTACAAAGTCATGAACTTATGAGGGTGCGTGGAAACTGTGCAATGCTCACGCATAACACAGTCATTTTATGGACTTTTGTCACCAAATTTTCAACATAGCCATTTTAAGACCTCTGCTCATGAACAGTGTAACTGTGATTTTCTTAATCTGTCCCAAACATTGCTTTCACACACCAACAGCACCATTGTGCGCTACATTTGCAAAAAAACATTTTGGGTGGCATATGAAAAATGGCAGCTGTACTGTTCATATGGAAGTGTAATAAAATGGCAATGTTGAAAATCTGGAGTGAAAATATTAAATTTGCAAACTTATGAGCATGCATAGAAACTGCGCAACGCACGCTCCTAAAACAGTCATTTTTAGGAATGTTTTCACCAAATTTTCAACATAGCCATTTTAAGATCTCTGCTCATGAACAGTGTCACTGTGATTTTCTTAATGTGTCCCATACATTGATTTCCCACACCGACTGCGCCATTGTGCGCTACATGGGCGGAAACATGTTTTGGGCAGGATATGAAAAATGACAGCTGTACTGTTCATAAGGAGGTGTGGTAAAATGGCAATGTTGAAAATCTGGAGTGTAAATATTGAAAATTTGCGAACTTAAGAGCGTGCGTAGGAACTGCACAATGCACGTTTGTAAAACAGTCATTTTTTGGAATTTTTTCACCAAATTTTCAACATAGCCATTTTAAGATGTCTGCTCATGAACAGTGTCACTGTGATTTTCTTAATTTGTCCTGTAGATTGATTTAGCACACCGACTGCGCCATTGTGCGCTACATGGGCAGAAACACGTTTAGGGTGAGATGTGAAAAATGACAGCTGTACTGCTTATAAGAAGGTGTGGTAAAATGGCAATGTTGAAAATCTGGAGTGAAAATATTGAAATTTGCGAACTTCACAGTGTCGTAGGAACCATGGCACACTACGTCAACAATTGTTTTTGAAATTTTTTCACCAAATTTTCAAAATAGGCTTCTTGAGAGCCCACCTTATGAATACTGGCAGTGTCATTTCATTAATTGGTTCTGAGAGGTGATTTTGCACAGTGACTGTGAAATCACCCTTCGGCCCAAATAACGCCATGACAGTGACATGATTCATGAGAAGGGGTCCCAAAAACCCATGTTGAAAATTTGGTGCAAAAATTCGAAAAAATGCCTGAGATATGCAACAAAGTTGAAAACCCCCTATCTAGCCCATTATACAGCTTACCTGCATTTCCTCAGTTCGTAGTTGGCTTTGAAGAGTGCAGACGTGTTCCCAGTCCACCGAAGATCATCGCGCCGAGGTCCGGAGGTAAGTATGGGGTGAGGGAGGTGTGGGGAGGCAGGGTGCGCAGTGGGTGGGTGCGGGTTGTGGGAGGGGGGCCAGGGAGACTACATGGGACCGTTTTTTCTTTACAGGTGTTCTTTTTGTTTCCAATGACGACGCGGGACATTTGCTATGCTGGGGTGGGCTCCCAGCGTGGCACAAGGATGGTTGGGGGGCATTCAGCCGATGGGGGATTGGGCACCCCCATCGCTAAAGCATTGATTGCCATGCTGGGGTGGGCTCCCAGCATGGCACCCAGTACTGGGGGTGAGGACAGTGGAACTGATGGGGATTGGGCACCCCCGCTAGATCATGAGTTGCCATGCTGGGGTGGGCACCCAGCGTGGCATTGGAAAGAGCTTTGGGGCGGGGCGCCCAGCACAGCTGGCCAGAATTAGGCACCCCGTCGGCTATACAGTGTGTGCGTGGTGCGGGGGCGCATGCTCATGCGTAGGTGTGGGGGATGCGATGAGCAAGCCAGTATCTTATTGCTGCTCATTGAAGCGTAGCTCCCTTTGAACTGTATGATATTACCCCATGTAGCCGCTTATTGGAACATTACTATGCAATGAAAGAGTACATCATTATAATGGCTTAATAGTTTCCATAAACAACCAGTTTTTCAGTGTCCATCCATCCTTGAAGAAATGAAATCAGTCACCATGACAGCACAACAACATATGTGTGTGTGTGTGTGTGTGTGTGTGTGTGTATGTATGTATATATATATATATATATATATATATATAAATTATTTAGCATTCGGGCAGATAATTATTAATTCAAACTAGGAGCAACCTCAAATTGTGTTGTAAATAGAAATTTATGCTCCTTAAATTACTGCCCTTCCTCTTCTTCCTGCAGGAAGAAAACAATATTTTATGTTTTTTATCAAAATATAGGCAAAATAACCATTACAGTGATGTCTGAAACCCTTCTATATGCTGAGATCCATTTTCACCGCTAACAACGTGGGTATATTTTGGAGAACAAACAAATTAATCCATCAGCAGCTTAAAAGTCTAATCACACAACAAGGAATGTAGAAATGGGAAAAAAAGGGTTCTGATAGCAAATTTCCCTGGTATTCTCATCAGAAGAGTCTGGATCTCTGTGCTGTAATTTAGATCTAAAGTTCGGTTGTGCAGCAGATCTATGAATCTGGGGAAGCCAAATAAAATGTGTGACAACATGGGTCTGGCACAGCAGAAAGTTGGACCCTGAACTAAAAGTCACAAATAAAGTTACTCCCATCAAACTTATAAAACTAAAATGATTATCATCGCACCATTCTACAAAAGAGAAACATAATCCAGAGAACCTTCCCATATTCCAAACAGAGCAGTAGTTGATAATTTCAGCATGTATTTGGAATCTGAACTCTAGAGAAAAATCAGCCGTTCTCAGCACTTCCCTATCATGGCAATTGGCTTAGATTCCTGATGGAGGTATAGGTACCAGTCAGTTTCCACTTCATTAAATTAAAGTAGCCGTTTTAGGAATGCTCCATCTTGCCAACTCTGAGTGCAATGATAACAAAAAGTCGGCTCACTTCCTATTCAGTCATTTTCCATCTGGGACCACCGACCAGTGCAAATCTTCGATCTTCTGTTCAGTTATATCTTCCTTTAGGTCTGGTAAAGGGACCTCGACTGATTCTAGGTAAGAGGTGGCATTTAGCAATGTATCAAAAAGCTTGATGCTGGTTTTGTCGTTAACCCATAGCCTTGCTGGATATCTGAGCTGCGCTTTTATACCTTTTTCTTTCAACTGTTTTACAACGACAATAACTTTTTTCCTTTTGGCTAGCATCATTGGGGGGAAGTCTTGATCGACATACACCTTACGGCCGTCTAAGTTCAGATCTTTTTTTCCCCATGCCGTACTCAATACTTTGTCTTTTATTGTGTACCTGAGAAACTTAATGAGGATGGATTTCGGAGGCACATCCACCTTAGGTTTGCGGGCAACTGCTTGATGAGCATTCTCAATTTTGAGAGGAAAGTCATCCTCAATGCCCATTTCTTGATGCAGCCAACAGTACATGAAATTGGTGGTGTCCTCTTGTTCTGCACCCTCAAGCACCCCAAACACACAAATGTTATTTCTTTAGGATCTGGCCTCTACGCCTTCAGCTCTAAGCGTGAGACCTCACTCACTTCTATGGAGATTTTTGGGTAGGAGGAAGTAGGCTGTTGGTTAACTAGGATATGCAGCTTATCCATTAGGTAGGAAAATGGGCAGACTGGGTGGGTCAGGCGGTCCTTATCTGCTGTCAAATTCTATGTTTCTATCTTTAAGGTCATATGTTCATTCTGAATAGTGTCTACTTGAGTTTCCAGGCCCCAGTACGGGATTCCAACTTCTTAAAATCTCTGTGTCAATTCTGTGCAACATTTTGATGGTCTTCAGGCTGTCTACCCAGTGTCTGAGCCCAAATCTTCATTGTCTTCTTCTGAGGCTGTGAGTACTGAGGAATGGGAGGGCGTCGGGCTTAGGCCATGCATTTGAGACGCTGAGGGTCATGCTTGTGTACTAGTCTGGCTCGATCTTTTAGTACGGCCCATACTATTATGTTATCAGGCAATGGTATCTAATGAAAATATATAGGAAATAAGCACCGATGGCAACAATTGTACACAAATAAAGCACTCGGAGGAAAACGCTCACGACCAGTCCTTCATGCAGCTCAGTGATATCACTGGAAACCTGTTTTTGTCTTTTTGTAATTTAATAATTTCGATTTTGAGAACTATGCTTCAGTTGCTGAGAAGTTAGTCTGCATTTGTTTTCTAATGCACTATTTCTGAGTGCCTGAAATATAACACTGCATCATCTGCATAGAGCAGGACTTTTTCTTGCACAGCTAATGGGAGTTAATTGAGAAACAAGCTAAAGAGCAGGGGGCCCAAAATGGAGCCTTGGGGAACCCCTGTATTTACGCTGCAGTTTTCAGAGAGGACATCCAGGATTTTCACCTATTGAACTCTCCCAGTGAGGTAGCTCCTGAACCAGTCCACTGTTTGTGGTGATAATCCTGTTTGCAAAAGCTGGTTCAGAAGTAGTTCATAGTTTACTGTGTCAAAGGCCTTGATGAGGTCAATGCAGGTCACCCCCACAAAGAGCTCATGATCTAATGCATCATGAATAAACCCTGTAAATTTAACTAGAGCAATGGTGGCATTGTGCTGCTTTCTAAATCAATGCTGTTGTGGGCATTGCAGCTGATATTTGTTCAGGTAGTCGACTACTTGATTGTATACAGTGTATTCCAAAGCTTTGGAGAGTTGGGGGAGTATTGAGATAGATCTGTAATTTTGTATGACTAGTCTTATCCACACTTTTGTAGACTGGTGTTACCACCCAGCTTTCCAGAGCTGGGGAAATTTACTGGATATAAGAGACAGGTTTAGAATTCTTGTGAGGGGTTGGAGAATCATGTCAAAGGTGAGTGCAACTAGCTTTAGGTCGAGTGAGTCACTGCTAGCTCTTGATTTCCCAAGGACTTGTGAGAGGTATTTTTTGGTTTCAGCTCGGGTAATGATTATGAGGTAGAAGGGAGGAGATGGGGAGGAGTGAGGCCCCACCTGGAGTACAGTGTACAGTTCTGGAGACCATACCTACGTAAGGACAGTGATAGGGTAGAGAAGGTTCAGAGGAGGGCAACAAAGATGGTGCATGGATTGCATCACAAGTCCTATGAAGACAGGTTGAAGGAACTGAACCTATACTCCCTGGAGGAGAGGAGGGAGAGAGGGGATATGATAGAGACATACAAGTATCTGACAGGGAGAAACAGGGTGCAGAAAAACACTATTTTTAAGCGAAAAAGATGTTCCAGGACTAGACGGCATGGGATGAAGTTGGAGGGAGGACGATTCAGAGGAAACATGAGAAAGAATTTCTTCACAGAGCAGGTGGTGGACAAGTGGAACACCCTGCCAGAGGAAGTGGTGGGGGCTGAAACAATCACGGGATTTAAGAATGCATGGGATAGACATAAAGGAATTCTAGAGGTCAGGGGTAAGGAGAAACAGACTTCTAGGAAAACAAACTGAACTTACAAGCTCAAATGGGCAGACTGGGTGGGCCATAGGTCCTTATCTGCCGACACTGTCTATGTATCTATGTATCTATGGGACTGATTGAGTATTTGTTTTCCATATAGGATTACTAACACTCAGGGGTCTGAAGAAGTCTGGGGGCATTACACCACTGAGGTCAGTGAAGGCATTGGTGAAATTATTGGTGATTGTACGTAGGTCCTGGGTTGGAGTTCTTTCAACATTCAGCAAGGTGGGGGGGACTTATTAGATTTGCCAGTCAGTAACTTAATGTTGTCCCAGAACTTACGACTATTTCTCCAGCTGCCAACTCTCTATTGACGTGTTGACTTTTGGTCTTGTGAATGGTCCAGGTGCACTTATTTTGGGCTGTTTTATAGACTTGTGTATCTACTAGCAACCTTATGCTTTTCACTTTGTACCACAAGTTATCTCCATGCTTCATCTGTTTGATAAGATGAGGTGAGATCCAGGATTTAAATGAGCCTTTGCTTTTGCAATTGGTGTAGGGGCATAGATATTGCATGCCTCATTGAATTTACTGATAAAGATTTCAAGCGCCAAGTCCACGTCTTCGGTGATGTCAATGACTTCCCGGTCTTGACATCTTAGGTGTGCTTTGAGCACTTCCAGTTTCCCTTTTTTTTAAATCCTGGTCATGAGTGTTTTTACTGGGATCTTGGGGGCCTTGTTACACCAGTAGAGAAGTTCAATAATTCAAATGATTTGGGGGAGTCTATTAGTTGGGTCATGTTTAATGACGATAAGGCATCTCTGTAAGGCACTGCCTCTGGGGATGCTCAGTTAATGTTGAAATCACTAACCATGATCAGCTTGGTATTGTGGGCGGGGGGCGAGGAGAGTAGTCATGGACCACCTTGAAGCTGTAGGATTGTTCTTTAGGAGGGATGTAGACAGATACCACTGTTAGGCTTTTGCCCACTGTACCTACTAATATTTTTAGTGGCAGTATTTTGGGTGTTACTGCTGGTTGTTATAGGTGGGACAGCTAGGCCCTGTATGTGTTCTTTTGTGTAGACTACACATCCACCACCTCATTTACCTGCTCTGTCAAGCCTAAAGGATGTGTAGCCTTGTATCTGGATGGCAGTGTCAGTAATCCGCAGTGTGAGCCATGTTTCAACAACTGAGAGTATATCTGGTTGATGCTGGGTGACCCACACTTGTAGCTGGTTAAATTTTGCCAGGAGGCTACATATATTAATGGAGGCTATTGTTAGCCCTCTTCATTTAGTTTGAGGTGCTGGTGCATGTGGCAGAGGACCAGGGTTAGGATGGATATTCCCTGATAACAGCATAAGTAGCCAAGCCAGTCTAATTGCTTGCCATTTCAGGTGCTATAATGCCTGTGAGTGGTTTTGAATTTTAGATCTTTGATACTCGCTTTTTTCACAAGTTAGAATCATGTTAATTATTGGTGGGGGGAGGGGATATGTTTTTATAAGCATGATAGGTGGTAATCTATTTGGGGGAAATATGTTGCATCCAGGCAGAGTGGCAGGGTGGACGTAGTTTTGGGGTTTAGCAGAGAAAGTAGTAATTCACTACATGTTGTGTTATCATTGAAGCTATCCTGTAAAGCGGGAGTAGGTACAAGGCATATGTTTAGAATTATAGAGGTAATTAACAGGCACATGGTGTTGACAAATGTTGGGGCAGGTCTTTGTTTTCACACCTGCTTGTTTGGAGTACCAAGGCTGAGGACATGAGAGGGGGTGTGGACTAGTAGAACCAAGCTGAGAGAGGGAGTTTGTGAAGTTTAGGGGGAGAAGGGAATGGTTATTGGACAGGAGGAGGAAGGTGAAGGAGGTGGTTACGTTAGGCTTGAGTGGCAGTTTAGGGGGAGAAGGGAGCGGTTATTGGACAGGAGGAAGGAGGTGAAGGAGGTAGTTATGTTAGTCTTGAGCGGCAGGTCCAAAAGAAACATGCGGTGGCAACTGTGGTGATCACAGCATTTCTTCTAGGTTGATTGCTCAGAAGGGCTAACACATGAACTGAGTCTTCAGCTGTAGGTTTTAGATTGATGAGGGGCAGGGGGAAAACAGGGATAGAAGGCATAAAGGTCAATCGGTGAAGGAAGGAGAAAGAAAAATGCAGAGTAAACTGTGGAAGGAACAGGGCAGGCTGTGATTGAGCTGTGGATGGGATAAGGAGGACAGGATATGTAAGGCGTGCGGTTGGGCAGCAGAAGAAGGAGTGAGAATGAGATGATGTGGGGAAGGAGTGAAGACAAAAATGCGGTATTACTTATATAAAGAACAAGGCAGGCAGAGGTTGCATTCTGGATAGGATAAGGAGAGCAGGACCTTAAGCATGGGGTACTGTTGGGCTGCAGTCAATGGGGGAGGGTTATTTAGAATGGGAGGAGATTTGGTGTATTTAAAGATTGCCAGGGCAGGGGTGGGAGAAATTCAAGATGGGTTCTGCTGTGCATGCTGGAGCATGGGTCCAGTCCTATACCTGAGGGCAGCTGAGATGGGTGCAAGGCAGGCATCTTCTTGCCTGAACCACAGGATGCGAGCAGGTGGCTTCAGCTCAAGACTGGGGTTATGATTTAAGCACAGTCAGGTTTGGTGATTGCCTGGGAGAGAAAAGACAGAGGGGATTTAAGTTGAGGCTGAGATTGGGGTAGGAACATTTAGCAGACTAGTACTTTAGATACAGGAAGAGATCACAAATCTTAACTCTAGCAGTATTAATAGAAACGTTAACATGATTAAGTATTTAGAAAAAAATATCACACATTTCCAGAGAAATAGCCCTATGGTCAGGATAAGAGAGGGCTAGCATCTTAACTACAGCCAGAAATTACAGTTTTAACTAACAGTATGAAAAAAGATTAACTAACAATAAAATGTAAAAAAGAAAAATATAATAAATAAATAGCTCTAGGTTCCAAAGAGAACCACAGGTACCAGGCTGTTAGAGCCAATGGTGGCACTCCTAAGCAGGCAGGGACCAACGAGGTTGCAGCAGGGAAAAAAAGGCACCAGGCTCAAAATTAAAGCTGGGTTCTGCTGTTCTTCCTTGGAGGACAGGTGCAGCAGAAGTGGCCACGATCATGGAGGAGAGGAACAGTGACACCAGAGGAATAAAACAAGGGAAAAGGATCATTAAAAAACATAAGGGCCAACAGTTCATAGTGAAATGAAAAAACAAAATTGATTTTAAAAGTAATATGATCATAAAACAGCTTAGTAACAATAAAGTCAATATTTAGTGTTGATCACAGGAGTAGTACTTTGCTTGTTGGCAGGGCTTACACTGAGATTAAAAGTCCCATTAGAGTTAATAGAAATCACTTTGTATGATCTCTTCTGTCCTTTCTCAATTTTTCATCTGGTATGGGGACCAGAACTGCATGAAGAGGATCTGAGCCAGGTTAGTAGCAGATCTGGGCCAGACATTTGGGGAGATCTGAACACAATTCTCGGGGATGGATTTTTAAAGCTCGTAATGCAAACATAGTAATCAGTTTTGAGCACAGCTTGCATCTTGGCAAATGCACTGAAAGGTTTGTGGGCTATGTTTAGATGTCTTGATCCATTTTTGCAATGTATTCCTCCCTTTAAGGCTCAAATATGACACGTGTGTCATTTTGATGCTTGTGCCATTTTCATAACGGAACTCATGGCACTTGGGACGTAAAGTTAGCCAACGTTTTATGTGGTCTAATAGTTATGTCTCAAGTAGCTCAGTTACATTACAAACATGTCTCAAGTCTTTGAACATTCAGCCCTTGGTCCCTTGGGTGAGCCAAACCAACCTAACCTCGGGAAGGGGTGAATCTGCTTCAGAGCAGGGTCACCCGTACCTAAAAATAACACGGGCATTTCACAATGATGGCATGACAACATTTGGGGGTCAGTTCTTCTCTTTAGCACTTTTTGCCAGAATTACCATAAATAAAGTCCTCATCCTTAAACAACAGAAAATGGCACTATAATGTAAACTAGGTGTATGTGGTGGAATGGTTTATAACATTAATTGTTTGCACCTGCATGTTCTGAGAAACCTTTAGGGATAAAGAATCCCATCTGTTCTTGTTTCAGGGAAGGCTGACCTTACCCAATGGCTTTACACTGGAAGGCAGCTTCAGCAACCAGTGGGGAGGTGGCCTTCAGGCTAATGGGGTCCTATCTACATGTCGCAGAGAAGACAACCTGGAGATAGTTGGACAAATGTGAGTGCCAGCAAACTTATGTTCCTCTAGTGTTTTGCTGCATGATGTCCATACTATTGCAGGTGGACAATTGCATGGCACTGTTGCATTCACCTTAATTACTGACCTTGAATCCATTTCAGGCAGCTGTGGAGTTATACAAAGTGCATGTTATATTAGTGATACATTCAATGGGATTCATATAAAGTTGTAAATGTATGGTACATGGAAGATCAGCCTATGTCTCTGCAGAAATATTTTAAAACATGGGTCACTTCAGCCACCACATTTGTCTAGGGATGAGGCTATTGCTTGCCACTCTGGTGGCCCAGATTCAAGAATAAGCCCAAGTCATTGGAGGGCCAATCATGAAATGAGGGTTGATCATCCCAAAGGGTGTTCTCCTCAGGGAGTGTGTTGGGTTTCAGATTCTGCTACAGCACCACCACCACCTGGATGACCAAAGTTGGTGCAGGATGGTGCTGCATGTTGGAGGGGGCAAGATGGCAACTGGCTCTGACAAGGCACTGCAACACATTAGCGTGCATTCACATCACTGAACCCCTACCCCAGGTATTCCAGGGGAATGGGGATAGTACTGGAAGCAACCCACCACCTCCCTGTACTGTAATGTCTGTGTGTGTGTGGGAGCCTGTCCATCTCACCACTGCCCCACCCCAAAGAGGGACATCCAGTGTAAGCGTAGGCTATAATAACTGGCAGAGAAGACATGGGTGGGGCTGAGAGGTTGCCTGATACAGTGGAAAGGGGCCACTGCAGACACGGGAAGAATACACAAGAAATTTGGGTCCCAATTCTCAGTCATATGAAACTGGTGCTAAAGTTTAGAACCAGTTCCTTGCTGCATCCCACTCCCCCCAGCTATTCTCAAAGGGGGGGTCAGAGAGACCCTCAACACATTAGAGTTCTCCAGTGGATGGAAGAAGGTGGGGGTTTGCAGATCAAAAGGCATGCAGTGTAACTCACATAGCCAACTGCTGCCAGTGCAGTGAGTGCAGCCCTTTTACGATGCCCCCTAAGAAAGAAATGTTTTTATCTAACTATGCTCCCATAGATCAAGGGGCTGAGATCATCAAGGGACCATGCTGAGGAGTGGATGCTTGTGGGAGAATGGGGCTAGAGAGAGGGTATCTACTGGAGTACCAGAGAGGTTATTTGGTTGAGGATCAGGTTGAGTGCCTACTGCACTGCTAGGGGCATTGTTGAGGGTTGGTGCAATGGACATCGCCATCAGTCCTATGGTACAGTTTGAAGGGGGGTGAACACAGCTGTATGGGCTCATGCATATCTGTATGTGGTACTGTGTCACAGGTAGATATGCATGGCCTTGTAATGTACACCATTACTGCAGGTAACCCTGATCTGTGCACAGTAACAGCTGGAATGCCTTATTTGCATAAGGGGCAGAGGCAGATCTAATATTCTCAGTATGCAACCATTAATACCCAACAGGATGGGTAGTATTGGACAATGCTAGACTGACCAGGGGTGTAATGGATTGTGTTTGTGACAGTGTGATCAGGGAGTGAGGTCAGTGCTATAGTGAAAATGGTGCAGTGTCCGTTTTGGGGACAGTGGGATGGCCACATTGTAGTAAGCTCAGGAACTTGCCAGGAGAAAAAAAAGAGTTACTTTTCATTTTTAAGGAACAGAATAGCACTGGAGTTGTGGGAAGGGGTGCCCATGTGGGGAGGTGAGGCAACTCACTTACCAATGTGGTAGTGAGGCAGGGCAGACTTGCACTTGCCTCACTACCCCACTCAGCAGGACAGGCCCTCTGCTCCCACAGTGTCAACCTTGAGCACAATATTGTGAACAGGAACAAAACAGGGTAACCCTCCTGTCTGTTTTGTGGGTTTTAATCAACCTTTTGTCTCAAGTTCTAGAGGGATTCAAACTGTGAACCTCTTGCTAGCGTACCCAATGTACAGGCTCAGATAATTCTCCTCTTCGGGGGCCAGATATCTTTCACCTATGGGCATCTAACCAAGTGTACAAAATGAACCCTTAAAACTCTATGAAAGACCTCAGATAAACTCTTACCTTTCCCAGTTTGGTATTACCAGTAAGCTATGTACAATGTCAGCTTTAACCATATAGGATTCACTTGTGAAAGAAAGAATTTCAAAAGCACACCAAGTAGTCTCTTAAAATAGAGGTTTACTTTAAAATAGATAACAATATGTAAAATGTAAATACACAACAATATATCACAAAAACATATGATCACTTAAAAAGAACAAGGTTTAAAAAGTGCAAATTAATTCCTACCACCAGACAATTAGATTTATTTATCTAAAGTAGTTGTTTCTTCTTCAGAGTCCAAACATGAATGTCTCTAAGTGGAAAACAGGATACTGTTTAAAACTGGCTTTGCCAACCTCTTTGCATGAGGTCACCTAGCTCCTCCCCATTAGAATATAAAAATTATACAAAACAGGATGTCTTATCATTCAGAAGGTAAATTAAATAGGTGACATCAGCAAAAACTCACTTCCCCATAAACATTTGATCTAGTGTGTCTTTTTGCCCTTCACAGACATCAAAAGAGCATTTATGACTTAGCACCTAAGAGACATAACCTGGTTTCTTCCTCTAAACATCATAAAAGTTTATGATTTTCATCCTAGCAGCTGGTAGCTCCTATTAAGCCAGATAAACAGGAGATCCTTAATTCGTGTCTCTTCTAGCCTGTAATTATCTCCTGGCTTTCAGGCTAACAGCTTGTAGTTGAAACCTGGGGCGGGGGGGGGGTCATCCCACAGGCTGTATCAGAATGTCTCATGAGAGACACTCAATAACACATTTTTATATTACAAAAATCATAGAGTAATCAGAACCAGCTGTACAAGCATCACAATCCTCCCTACCCAGACTGAATCTGGGAGCTCTATCCCCTGCATGGGATAAGCTTCCCAAATCAGTTCACTCCTCATAGATGCGAGACAACCCATCTGAGTTTTGATTTTTCGCTCCAGCTCTATGTAAGATTGTCATATCATACCCTTGCAATGCAAGACTCCATCTTAACAATCTACCATTATTCTTACCCATTTGCGTCAGCCAAACCAGGGGGTTGTGGTCAGTTTGTACCACAAAATGTTGCCCATACAAGTATGGCTCCAACTTCTTTAGGGCCCACACTATGGCAAGACACTTCTTTTCCACAGTGGTGTATGCCTGCTCCCTGGGAAGTAACTTTTTATTCAGATACACTACTGGGTGATATTTCCCTTGGCTGGATGTCTGACTCAGTACTGCTCCAATACCCACGTCTGAGGCATCAGTCTGAACTATGAAGAGTCTGCTATAGTCAGGACTTGTCAAAACAGGAGCACTGCACAGTGCCTCCTTCAGTCAGGTAAAGGCTTCTTCATAGGATGGCCTCCAGATAATTTTCTTTGGCATCCTTTTCTTTACCAGGACAGATAGGGACGTAATTGGGAAAACATTTTCTGTAGTACCCTGCTGTTCCAAGAAAACTCCTGACTTGCTTCTGTGTTTCTGGTCTGGGCCACACCTGGATTACCTCTATTTTTATTTGGTTAGGACAGAGCTGCCCTCAGCCTACCCCATGCCCGAGGTATGCCAATTCTCCCATGTCCACCTGGCACTTCCCAGCTTTGACAGTGAGCCCAGCCTTCTGTATCCTGCCCAGCACTTCCCTAAGGTGGGACAGGTGTTCCTCCCAGTTGGTACTAAAGATGGCAATGTCATCCAGGTATGCCATGATGTACTTCTCAGCACCATTTATCACCTGGCTCACCAACCTTTGGAAAGTGACCAGGGTGTTCGTCATTCTGAAAGGCATTACTTTAAATTCAAATAAGCCTATCAGAGTGATGAAGGCTGACCTCTCCCTAGCTCTGTCCGTCAACTCTACCTGCCAATACCCCTTGGTCAGGTCAGTGGTCTAAGGTAGGTCACCCATCCCAACTTGTCCAGGAGTTCATCCATCTGAGGCATCAGGTGGGCGTCTGACTTTGTGACTACATTCAGTCCATGATAGTCCACACAGAAATGAGTAGAGCCATCTGGCTTGGGCACAAGGATTACGGGTGAGGCCCAGGGGCTGTGGGATCTCTGGATAACCCCTAAATCCAGCATCTCCTCCACTTCCCTCCTAATGTCCTTTTGGACAGCCTCTGACACCCGATATGCTGTCCACCGTATGGGAATCTGTGTCCCTGTCTCCACATCATGAGTTGCTAAGTGGGTTGGTCCAGGCTTGGCGTAAACAATGGGGCAAAGTCTGCTAAAACTTCCCTTACTTCCTGGATCTTGTCTGGGGTCAGCTGGGGAGACAATTTAACTGCATCCACAGAGGACTCCAGCTTACTTTCTTCCAGCAGAACAATATATCACAAAAACATACACACACTTAAAAAGAACAAGGTTTAACAAGCATAGTATTTATCAATGCCTAATGTTGGCTTGCTGGCATTGGCAGTGCAGGAGTTAAAGAGATGCACCATAGGAATGGCAGTGAAGTATTGAACTGATGCCAACCCACCCCCACCCTGCAGAGAGTGACAGGCATTAGGGTGTCCCTTTGGGTGTTTGGTAGTGCAGTGTGGGAAAACACGCTGAGCAGGATGTGGAAAATGACAGCTGCACAGTTCATAAGGAGGTGTAAAAAAATGCCAGTGTTGAAAATGTGGCATACACATATACAAAATTTGCGGAGTTACAAGGGTGCATGGGAAATATGCAACACACGCTTGCATCACTGCCATTTTATGGGCGTTCGGCACCAAATTTTCAACATAGGCATTTTAGCACCTCTGCTCATGTACAGTGTCACTGTTATTTCCTCAAAGTGTCCCAAGAAGTGATTTCGCATAGTGACCACACTGTTCTGCGCCGGAAGTGTGAAAACATATTTTGAGCAGGGTATGTGAAATGACAGCTGTACTGTTCATCAAGAGGTGTGGAAAAATGGCAATGGTGAAAATCCAGAGTGAAAATAACAGAAATGTATGACGGTACTAGCATGCGTGCAATCTGCCAATGCACGCTTGTAACACAGTCATTTTATGGAGTATCATCACCAAATTTTCAACATAGGTATTTTAGGACCTCTGCTCATGAACTGTGTCACTGTAATTTTCATAATCTGGCCCAAACACTGATTTCCCACAGTGACTGCGCAATTGTGCGCCGGATGTGTGGAAACACATTTCATGCAGGATGTGGAAAATGACAGCTATACTGTTCACAAGGAGGTGTACAAAAATGACAATGCTGAAAATCTGGTGTTAAAATATTGTGAATGTGGGAAGTTACAAGCCTGCATAGCAACTGCGCAACACACGCTTGTAAAACAGGCATTTGTTGGATTTTTTCCACCTAATTTGGAACATAGGCTTTTTGAGAGGCCACTTCATTAACACTGGCAGTGTCATTCCATTAATGGGTCCCGAAAGGTGATTTTGTGCAGTGACTGCAAAATCACATATTGAGGCCGATGAATGCCATGACAGTGATAGAATTCATGAGGAAAGGCCCCAAAAACCCCATGTTGAAAATTTGGTGCTAAAATTCCAAGAAATGCCTGAGGTATGCAGCAAAGTTGAAAAAACCCTATTCATTCCTTTATACAGCTTACTGGCATTTCCTCACTTCGCAGTCGGCTTTGAAGAGTGCAGACGTGTTCCCGGTCCACCGAAGATCGTCGCGCCAGACTCCAGAGGTAAGTATGGGGTGAGGGGGTGAGGGAGGCAGGGTGTGCAGTGGGTGGGTGCGGGAGGGGCATTGAGACTACGAGGGATGGTTTTCATTTTACAGGGTAAAAACAAAAAAATAGAAAACCATTGCAGGACAGTTTTCATGTTGCAGGGCATTTGGCATGCTGGGGTGGGCTCCCAGCATGCCATCTAACTTTTTTTTGGAGGGGGTGTCAGTAGCCGATGGGGGATTGGGCACCCTCATCGGCACACAACACAGGGGAGAAAGTAATGCTGACGGGATTGGGCACCCTGCCGGCAAACAAAGAAAGTGGGGGGCGCAAGCCTAGGGGATTGGGCACCCCTCGCATTCAACATTGGGGTGGTTTATGCCGATGGGAGGGGCCCCTGGCTACACACAACATGGGGGGAGAAAGTAATGCCGATTGGGATTGGGCACCCTGTCAGCAAACAAAGAAAGTGGGGTGCGAGGTGAGGGATTGGGCACCCCCTCAGCATTCAACATGAAGTTATGCCGATGGGAAGTGGGCTCCCCCATCGGCACACAAACACAGCAGGGGGTCAACAACAGGGGGATTGGGCACCCCCGATGTCGGCAAATGCTAGGCAGCTACTCTCTCTCCGACCATGCTCATAATGGTGGCGAGCACGGCAAGAAAAGGATCGCTGCATATGTTGATTTTTGCTCGAATAACAGTGGACCTTTTCTTAGATGTGCTTGCCCCATTATGTATGCTTGGTGTGGCGCTGAGCATGCAGGCTGATTGGGGAATGAGGGATGCACCTACTGATATGTGCCCTGCATTCGCCCAACAGCGGTCGCGCCCCCCAAATCTGCACTCTCACAAGATGTTGACTTGTGCGCAAGTGCGGCAAGCCAACATAAAAAGTGCAAATTAATTCCTACCACCAGACAATTAGACTTATCTGTCTAAAGTAGATGTTTCTTCTTCAGACTCCAAACATGAATGTCTGTAAGTGGAAAACAAAATACTGTTTAAAACTAGCTTTGCCAACCTCTTTCCATGAGGTCACCTATCTCCTCCCTGTTAGAATATAAAAATTATACAAAACAGGATGTCTTATCATTCGGAAGGTAAATTAAACAGGTGTCATCAGCAAAAACTCACTTCCCCATAACCCTTTGATCTAGTGTGTCGTTTTGCCCTTCACAGACATCAAAGGAGCATTTATGACTTAGCACATAAGTGACATAACCTGGTTTCTTCCTCTAAATATCATGAAAGTTAATGATTTTCATCCTAGCAGCTGGTAGCTCCAATTAAGCCAGATAAACAGGAACTACTTAATTTGTGTCTCTTCTAGTCTATAATTGTCTCCTGGCTTTTAGGTTAACAGCGGGTGGGGAGGTCATCCCACAGGCTGTCTCAGCATGTCTCATGAGAGACACTCGATTACACAATTTTATATTACAAAAATCATAGAGTAATCAGAACCAGATGTACCAGCGGTACAGTATGTACTTAATGTATCAGCTTGGCTTGACTCTCAGCCAGTCAAAGTTAAAGAGGCATTACAGCACAGTGGTTTAAGGCTCTGAGCTGCAAAGCTGGAGACCTGGGTTTGAATCCCACAGCCTACACTTGTGTACTGTGTGACCCTGAGCAAGTGACTTAATTTCCTTGTGCTCCCAGGTCACACCTGTAAACACGTTTTCAGTTTAGTGCATTTCTCCTGGTAGTAAAAAAAGAGCCAGAAATCCTTGGCCCATTTTCTAAAGCAATTTAATAGCTCTGCACAACATTGTGCACTTTGTACCCCATTTTATGGCCTATAAAGTTGAAACTGATAATTGGGCCCATAGTGCTTATAGGAATTTGTAAATACTCTGCTCTGTAATATATTCCACATGTTATTTGTTATATAGCTTGTGAGCTGCTAAAAGAGAAAAATAAAATGGAAATATAATAAAAACGTAAAAAAAATTAAATATAGACTAATTTGTAATTATAAGTGCCCTAATTAACTTTGATTTCTCTCTCCCTCTTCCTCTCTCTCCCTCTCTCTCTCTCTCTCTCTCTCTCTCAACAGCTCACAAGCTATACAACAATAAAATGTGGAATATATTACAGAGCAGAGTATCTATAATCTCCTGAAAGTATCATTTCACATCTTTAAACCTAATTGGACATTCTTTCTCTTTTTGGATTCAGGCCTTTTCCACTCATGTGGTGGTTTTCTCTTTCTAGATATAGTCTATACATTTCTTACTTTGTATACATCTCCCCATCCTCCTTAACAACCCTTCTACCCCTTACTATTGTTTGCTATACCAGAATTTGAATTGGCATCATTAAACCTTAAAAGGGAGAGAAAGTGGTTAATTGTGGCTTACAAAATTTTAAAATTGGATCCACCACATCAGCTGAGAAATGCAGTACAGTATGTTGAGCTCAGATACTGAACTCAAAACTTGATATCCTTTGAGAGAAACCAAAGCAAGGGGATTAGACAACCTAAGTGCTGACTATGTTAGGCAAGGTGACGCTCAGCGTTAAGGCTGTTAAAACATGGAATAACATTCTGCTAGAGAATAAAGTGAAACCCACCCATCATTTCATTTTTGTTGACTGGGAAAGGAGGGCTAGGCAATGCTGCTTATTTTTAGCCTTTTCCCATAGGGAGTACAGATGTAAACCAAATTAAATTGAACCAGATAAAAGGGCAACTCTCTACTATAATAAAAAGCTTAAAAACATTAGATTAACTGACTCCTCAGTGCAACGGTAGTGCTACACCTCGCGGTCTCAGCAACCTAGATTTAGGAAAAAGCCTGGGTGGTTGGGGGAGGATCAAGTGTCCCAGTGGACAGTCTCCTTTTTCCAGAAGGGGTGAGGAGGGTGCTGCATCCCGCTGCAACACTGACACCTGCAGACATGCTGGTGGTAAGGGCATGTGGGATACAGAGAGTGAGGAATGCACTGTGCTGCACATTGCATGAGCGTGCTGATGCTCGCTCACATCAGGGACAGTCACCCAATGCCAGTGGACATATGGAGAAGGGCTATATGGTACAACAAGAGGGTAAAGAAAGGCGGAAACACCCTGGCTGGCTGGATAGTCAACAGCACCCCCCAGGCCCTGCACTGATGAACTAGGCACCTATAGGAATCTGGATCCATTGATCAGCAAGTCAAGGGACTCCCTTCCCCCATGCCACAGAGGGCAAGCTGTGGGGGACCCAGGAGAGTAAGTCCAGGAAGAAGCCGGGTCCAGGAAGAAGCCGGGTGATGGGGCTGGGAGGATTGATGGGAAGGGGGGCCAGCCAGGTGGTAAAGGAGGAAAAAAGTGTTAAAACAAACCCACTAAATTTACACCACTTATGTTTTATCTTTATTGTTTTTCATTTTTTTCTTTACTTCCCCTGCTGTTGGTCTACTAAATATTTTAGAAAATGCAGCACTTATTTCATGAGTCTTTCAAAATGCATCTGATTTTCCCCTGCTAGCCACGCAGTTGCTGTTTGTGACATCACAATCTGTTGTCTTGGTGAGCACTATGATGTTATTAAACAAAGGCATTGTGAGGTTAACAGGGGAGAGGCAAATATTTTTATGCAGCCTTTTTAGGTAGACTGCCAAGATGTGCTGTAAACCTTGGGGGGGGGGGGACACTAAAAATGAAAAATGTTTATTCTCTAGTAAATTATAATAGCTGAAATATCTAATTTATGAAAGTACATGTTGAAGTGCAGAGTTGCTCATTATGCTGTTGGTGGTATTTTTAGTAAAACTGGGACATTTGGCCAGAACAATGGGGAACTCTTCTCTTTTCAAGAACTGCAGTGGGATTTATAATATCTACCTGAACAACCACCAGAACAGGCAGATGTCTTCAAGAATTTAAGAATGCTGCATCAAATGAAAGTAGCTATATTTGCACACTATCAGAGTACTTAGAATACCTGTTACTTATCTAAACTTTGTGTAATACATTAAGAGTGTGTAGTTCATTTTTAGGAGGAATGCATAGCTTGCAGTGGCTGTTGAAATCATACACACTCTTTTCTGTAGATTTTAAAGATCATTGTTAAGTGTGCCTATGTCAGTGGTGGGGATGTCTGAGTAGAGCCAGTTGAGATTCCCTATACAGTTTACCTTCCTACGAACACACACACACACACACGCACTTGCATACCCATAAACTTTGCATAGAGTGTTGTGCTTTAGAATGCATGCATATGCTTTAGAAGGATTTACAGAAATAAAAAAATTAAACATCATCTGTCTTCTTTTATTATTTTTGTGTCCTACTTGCTCCTCTTTCAAACTGCCTCTGTATTATGCCACTTCTTAGATATGTTACTTCAGACCATAATGGGAGTCTTGTGCATTGGCCTGTAGTGCACAAATAGATGTTTTTGCTACAGGAGTAAATGCATTATGCGCAATGCTGTGTTGGTTTGCTGGGGGCTGGTGGTGTGTGAACAGGCTTTATATAGAGGATAATGTATGGTCTTTGGTTAATAACCAAACAGTAAAGACTTCAAGAGGTTGCCATGACATCACTGTAAACCTCAAGAGCACAGCTTGAGAGGGTTTCAGATGTCATGGCAACCTTGGGAAGTGGGCTACCAAGACTATGCAATTGTGAACTGAATTACTTTACTGAATTACTTTATGGAACATTGATTTTTGTGGGTATTCGTTTTGTTATACCATTGATGTGACATACTCAAGAAGGGTTAACAATAGAGTGATGTCTTAACAGTGATGGCTAACAATAGAGTGATTCACAGACCCTGAGATAATAGCAAACACACTGAACTCCTCATTCTCAGACCTCAGTAGTGTGTTCCCTGTCAACTTCTTTGCACCTGCCCTCACCATCCCCCTTGCACCTGCCCAAGTGTCTCCCTTTCGTTTCAAAGCTATTTCCCAGTATGAAGCTGCCCTTCTCCTGTGAAGGACATTCAGCAAATCTAGGTTCAACAATGATTCCCTTGACCTTACATTACTAAGGCTAACCCTCACTGAAGTACTCCACCCCCTCACTGCCCTATTGAACTACCCAACTAAACATACCCAACTATGCGTTGTTCAGAGCTGATAGGCATGCCAGAGGAGGAGGGGTAGCTATCTACGTTAACGACAAATTTTCTGCCTCCTGCTTATCTTCGGCATCTGTCGCCAGCGAATTCGAATGCCTAATTCTCAAAGTGGAAATTACACAGACTACTGCACTCTGCATAATAGGATGCTACAGACCACCGTCTGCTGGCCTACAGCTTGTGTCATATCTAAGTGACAAGTTGGGACAGGGGCTGTCAGAAACTATTATTTTGGAGACCTCAACTTTGACTGGCTCTCTAACACAGCTGCCCCTTGCATCCTTCTGTGATGAACATGGGCTGACGCAACTTATTACTGAACCAACACACCCAAACGTGAAGAACCCCAGTAAAAGTACACTTTTGGATGTGCTAATGGTGAGCAAACCTCATCTCTTCTCCCACGCTGATGTCTTCTTCTCAGAGGCCAGTGACCATTGTTTTATTTCGGGAGTAAGATCCACCAACAACCCAGCACCCATCAGCATGTTCTCTATGAAGAGATCCAGGCACAACTTCAATGAACATGCCTACCTAAATGAGCTTAAGTACTCCCCTGAGTGGCAAGATTTCTACCTGGCCAAAACGACTACGTCAGCTTACAACATCTTCCACAACATTCTATCAAGGGCCCTTAATAAGTATGCTCCCTTATTAAAGTTCGAACTAGGACCAAAACCTGTAAATGGTTCACCTCTCAGATCAAGTCCTTGCTTCTAGAAAGAGATAAGCTCTGGAAAAACAGCAAACTGAACACTGCAGAGGACTGGAACCAGTTCAGGAGACTTCTGAAATTATGTACCAAAACAATTAGAGAATGAGGCCACCTTCTTCAAATCCGAACTCGACTCTGCCACAAAGAGCCCAATCAAGCTCTGGAACACAATCAGTGATCTGCTAGCCACCCCAGGAAATTACTCCCCACCAAGATTACCTCTGGCAACTTGACTATAACCGAAAAGATGGATATACTTGATGCATTCAATAACCACTTTGCTACTGCAGGCATCGCATTTGATAACTCCCCTGCAAACATACTTTGCTCCCAGACTGCCAGCCAACTGCCTGAAACTCTGATAGCTTTGCCGCCTTTCTCACTTCAACCTGTCACACTGAAAGAGGTAGAGGACCTCTTGCTTCAGTTGGATACTAGAAAAAGTGCTGGAGCCAACTCCCTTGACCCTTACTTCCTAAAAATTGCTTACTACGTACTAGCAATACCCGTCACCCACCTTGCAACTTATCTCTGTCTCAGGGCACCTTACCACCTATATGGAAGACAGCACATGTCATACCACTGTTCAAATCAGGTGACTGTGGCGATCTCACTAACTACAGGCCAATTTCCCTCCTTCTGGTCCTGTCCAA
Organism: Neoceratodus forsteri; assembly: GCA_016271365.2. NCBI lineage: Eukaryota > Metazoa > Chordata > Ceratodontiformes > Ceratodontidae > Neoceratodus > Neoceratodus forsteri. The sequence goes on along the minus strand of CM057457.1, from coordinate 174,259,629 downwards.
GCTCCTAGAGAAAATTGTAAATGCACAGCTGAGGACTCACCTTGAGTCTAGGGAACTGCTAAATCCTATGCAGTCCGGATTCAGAGCTAAACATAGCACTATCTCAGCCCTTGCCAAAGTTACTAATGACTGGCAGCATAATCTTGAGAGCAGAAACTTTATTTGTGCTGTTTTGCTTGATCTAAGCAAGACTTTCGACACCGTCGACCATAGTCTGCTCCTCTCCGCCCTTCACACCATAGGTGTGGACTCCTCCTCTCTGCATTGGTTCACTGACTATCTTACAGGGCGCATTCAACAAGTTAAAGCCGAAGGAGGCCTGTCCCCCTTAAAAACTCTGCAAAGAGGGGTACCTCAAGGTTCTATATTAGGGCCCTTACTTTTTGCAATCTACATTAATAACATCGACTACTGTATAAAAAGCAACATCCATCTGTTTGCAGATGATACAGTTCTCTATGTGAGTTGCCCAACACCTGAAGCTGCCTGCAATGACCTACAGTCAGAATTCAACCTTTGCAAAGCCAACTCCTCCAAAAAAGCTACTCCTTAATGCCAAAAACTAAAGTGATGGTCTCTCTCCTTTTATCCGTACAGCTAACCCTGTGTCCAGTGGGACATTTCCCAAATTACACAGTTCTAGTTGAAAACTAGAATTTGTTACAAAATTCAAGTATCTGGGAGTTTGGATAGACCAAAGACTCTCCTTCATTGAACATATCGAGGACTTGCTAAAACGACTTCGGCAAAGGCTTGGACTGTTTTTTAGAATCAGCCAATTTCTCACCAGAGATGCCAAGAAACAACTGGTCCAATCCATTTTCCTATCATTGGTTGATTACGCTGACTTCCTCTACAGCCAATGCCCCAACTCTTACATGGCTAAACTGGACACACTCTACCATCGAGCACTGAGGTTTATAACGGGACTCCCCTTCGACACACATCACTGCACCCTATATGCGGCAGTGGGATGGACATCACTAAAGTTCAGGCGCACCAGAAACGCCTCTCTGGACCTATAGAGCCATCTCTAATAAGCTGCCTTACTATATCTCCTGCTGTCTTCCCTGAGTATAATTGGGAAATACAGCGTTAAGAAGTTACTCAGCTATTACATAAAATTACCCAAAGCAAAATCCCGCTTTGGCAGGGCAGCCATAACCTTCGTGCTACCTACCTTATGGAACGATCTACAAAAAACCCTCAAATTAAGCACTCTAATTGGTATAAATGCTTTCAAGATGCTTTATTTCCGTACAATCAGAGAAGTATGTAACTGATTCACCCACTCAGACCCAGTACCGGTGTCTGCACTGGTATATAGCCACACCTAGACCCAATTTTAAATACTGACCCCCCAGCTTGCTCCTCACCAGCCTAATTGTTCTCTCTCTTATCCCCCTGTCTTATCAACACTAGGCCCATCCATCCCCTTATTCTTCCTTTCCCAACCTCGGATAGGAGCTCACTACCCTGGGTTGTGACATCCTACCATGCCCCGCACTTTATAGTGTTCAATCCCAGGGCTCACATACTCTTTCTCCATCCACCTCTCTACATCCAGCTTTACCAACTCCTTTCTGTGCACCGTGCCCTCCTAGCCTTTCTCCCCCTACTTCCCTCCCTCTCTTCCCCCCTACCTTCACCTCTACCTGGTATATATTTTTATTTTTTTCTTCCGTTACTTCCTCCTGCAACCTTAGATAACCTGCTTTATCTTCCTATAGACACTTCTTTGTATGTAAATACCGTGTAATCTGTACAATATCTGTATAATTCTATGTACATATGAACTTCTTTTTCTTCCTCTCTGTAAAGAGTATTATTTGTATTGCCTTGTAAATACCTGTGTTGACCTGTATATACAATTGTTCATGCTCCACCCAGGTCCATCTTGCAAATGAGCTTCTGCTCAATGATGAACGCCTGGTTAAATAAAGACTTGATTGATTGATTGATTGATTGATTGAACTGCTCCCTTGCCCTAGGGCAATTCCCAACTAAATGGAAAACTGCCCTCATCACTCCTATCCTTAAGACTGGTGACTGTACCATGCCTGGAAACTACCATCCCATTTTGATTCTACCCCATCTCACCAAAGTACTTGAAAAAATATTAACCTCCCAGATCACTGACTACCTTGCCAAATACAACCACCTTTTCCTCAAGCAGCATGGCTTCCGGAAAAGCCACAGTACCACCACCACTCTTTTGGAATTTACCAATACATACATGTGACCCTTGATGCAGGCCAGATGGCTGGTGCTGTTTATATAGATCTCTCTAAAGCATTCGACACTGTGCATCACTTGCTTCTTCTAGCCTCACTTACCCAAATAGGTTTCTCACAGGATGCCACTGCCTGGTTCTTTGACTGTCTATCTGGCAGAACCCAAAAAGTCAGACTAGCACAGACACAGTCGTCCCTCCTCCAAGTTCATCTGGGATCCCTCAGGGGTCGATCCTTGGCCCCCTGCTATTTACCCTATTTCTTAACTCCTTGCCCAAGGCTTGTCCTGGGCATCTCTTCTTGTACGCAGATGAAGCGGTGTTAGTCAGTACTCACGCCAGCCCTGATGCCCTCCAATTAACCCTTCAAAGGTCATTTAGTGAGGCAGAGTCCTGGTTTGCTGCCACAGGTGTGTCCTAAACTATAACAAAACAAAGTCAGTGCTGTTTGTGCATGCCCAAAATAAGTTCAGTGGCCACCCCCTGTTCATTCATAGCTCTCACAATGAAACTTTGGAACAAGTAGCTACATTTAAATACTTAGGTGTTACCCTGGACTCCGGAATCACCTATCATGAGCATATCCGCTGACTTAGCATGGCTGTCAATGTGCGTATCGGTCTTCTTCACCAGTACAAGCCCTGTCTCCACCCGAAGCTCTGCAACTAGCCATTTCCTCCTCTGTCCTGCCACTCTATCATTATCTATGGTGCTGCCGATAGCACATCCCTCAACAAAATCAGGGTTGCTCTGAATAAGGCCTGCAGGCTGGCCACTGGCTGTGATCTGCTCACGCACACCTGCACGCTCCATGCCAGTACCAAGAGGCTAAACTTCGATGATCGCCTAAAGTATCAGACCTGTCTTTTTGCCAAGAAAATCACAGCTGGCCTCATGCCCACTGCCCATTACCTCCTCCAAACACCAGACGCACCCATCACTCAGAGAAAACCCTTACCAGGTCCCTCTTTGTAAAACCTCCATGGGTCAAAGAACCTACAGGTACCGGGCTTCCCTCTGGCTAAATTCACTTCCCCAATTGATCCTCACAAAACCTAAACTGGGCCTGCTCAAATCCCTCCTTCGTAACCACCTCTCACAGGTTTCTGTCTGTGACTGCACCTGACCCCCCCCCCCCACAACCTTTACTGCACTATGACAATGGGCCCCTCTTTGTCCTGCCGGTAGTGTACTTGTCGCTGGCCTCTGTTTTTTTTAATCAGGCCGTTGTCTAACTGCCACACACTGGCCTGCACTGTATAGCACCTGCCTTTGTGTGGCACAACTGTAACTACTATACATTGTTAATTCCACTTTCATCAATGTTTTGTTTTCCACCTGACTGTTGTAAATATCCTGAACCACATTTCCTGTATGGACTATACTCTGTATCTGTTGTGCAGTGTGATATTTTCTGGCACCATTATTTATACCTTGTAATGTCTAAAAATGTCTTACTATTGTATTCTATGATGTGGAGCCTTTGTAAAGGAGTCTCTGACTCAAAGGTGTTAATTCCGATATGTTTCAATAAATAAAATAAATAAAAAATGTCATAACGATGGCATAACAAGATTGTATTCTGCTTGATTTCAGTTACTAATAAGGGTTCCCATGCATTATATTGAGGATAATGCCTGATGTACAGGTGATAACCATTGTGTTATCATCTTGAGTGGTTGCTAGGGCATCAGTAAACCTCGAGAGTGCAGCTCAAGAGGTTTACCATAGCACTAGCAACCACAAAAGGTGATTACACCATGGTTATCACCTGTACATCAGACATTGTCATTTATAGTGTATGGGACTCAGCATGAGAAGTACCCTTCCCCCGAGCACAAGTAATTTAGCCTTACCTTATTAATGAATCTGCACTACAGCTACATGATTGTGTAGGAAAAACATGTATTAGGATACAAGGACTGAACGACAGCGGGCTGAAATAGCATCAGAGTTAAAATCTCTATCAGACACAGTGATCACTAGATTCAGTAACATTAAACTGTGACAATGGGAATGTCATTTGAATACTGTACTGAGACTAACAATCGCATTCTGGGTGTGTAGAATTACACTGGCATTCCATTTTGTAAAACCCACTGCTATGACATAGATGAGAGGGGTTTATAAGGTTCTGACATCACAACAGTGGAATTACAAGGTTGTAAACAGCATACTTTCAGTGGGTAATAAGGGCTCCCTATACATTATATTTATGTAACTTTCCCAGGCAGTTGCTGAGGAAACAACTTGACACATTCAGCAGTTGTAGTGTAGGAAAAGTAAAAGCCGAGATCACTGAGGAAAGAGCAAGGCAGAGTAAGAAATATTTATTTGGAAATTCTCACTACCATTGGCATTTTTATTTAAAACTGGTGGTGTGTGGACTGTGGAAAAGTATAGAATTTTCACTATGTAGTATTTTTCATACACAGTATCCCAAAGCGATTTACAAACAGTTTATTTGCACATGACAATGGAGCTGAGATGCCACATCTTATTTTCAGTTGGGTACTGCTTCTGTTTGGGACAATTTGAAATCTCTCAGTACCATTGGCACTCTGATTACATATGTCTCTGCTGAGATATTTTACATGGGCTTATGAAATGGGTAGAGAAAATCCTGTGGCATGATTGGTTGTTAGCCATGCTTTAGAAGTGTCTAACGCATGGCTAAAAGCAAGTGCTGCCCAGGTGGACACAGGTCTACAAAAAAAAAAAAGTGAAATGGGCCAATAGGATTTTTAAAAACTGGCAGACACCCATTTCCTACGTTCCTGACATTAGAAAGGTGTGATAGTGTTTCAAATGGTCATGATAGTAAAAGAGAACATATAAACAAAGTGTGTTTGAAGCTCGCTTGCACTTTCTGCTGCAGGTGTCATTGAGGACACCTTGCAGTGTAAATGCTATGGTGGATGAGAGTCTGGTACTGCACGAGAGTATGGCTCGGGACTACTTGTGTGCTGCTCAGAACACCACGTACCATCTGAAACTATAAGGGTTACAGGTGGAATATGGATCAGCAGCTAGCATCAGTTAGTATAGTGGTTAGGGTAGTAGACTTTGGTAAGTAGGTAGGTTGGAGTGTGATATGGACAGAGTTCGCATCCTACAGCCAGCAGTTGAACAAGCAAAATCCATGAGGTCACACCCTCTAAATGAAAACAATCTGCAAACAAATATTTTTTTCCCTCAATTTAGTGTGACCTTGGAGTTGATTGTATTTATTTAGGGGGGTGTGGGGGTGCAGCCCCCTGGAAAAAAAAATTGCCTGACTTATGTTGGTAAAGATTTCCCATGGACAGACATTTATGGCACTTGAGCATACTGTTTACTGTCTGCCATGACACCTGCAGCATAAACTGCAAAATCTCTGTTTGACTTTGTTATGTAACTCCCAGGGGTCGCTACCCTTAGGGCTACTACCCCTGCCAGCCTCCATGGAGACAGGGTAAGGGGCCCAGATCCATTGGCGGGTGCCTCCACCCAGAGGTCTGGATTAGCACTGATGAGAGTGCCTCAGTCACAGCCCCCTGGGTTACTGCAACCCCCCTTTTGTCCCACTGAGGGCTCACACAAGGTACCAACAATACTTTTCCCCCACACACTTGCCCCCAGGCTGATGTCTCTCAGCCCACTCTGGGGACCCCATGTAAAGTAAGGTGCAGTTATATCACAGTCACTATGCAGTAGTTCACCATAAATGCACAGGCTAGCCAGGGTGTAGTTGCAAAACAAACAATCTGATTTATTAAAGGGGGGGTAACAAGGACAAAAACAAAGAGGGGGAAGAATCAGGTTGATTGGCTTATCACTATACTTATCTACCTAGGGCTCTGTGCACAGGCCTGACCCCAATATTTACTGTCACTGAGTACCCTAGCCCTAATGGCTCGTCAACCGTGGCAGCTGGTTGGGGCTCTGACACAGATAGCCTTCACAATACTGATAAAAGTCAGAATGGAAAGGAGATTCAGCTAGGCAGCCAGCAGTAGAATAAACAACTTGGGACCACTGTTGTAACTTAGCAGGGAGCTACCCTGGTTTACTACTCACGACTCCAGCAAGCAACAGTTTCTGCACCACGGGCAGGGCTAAGCCTGAGTTTCACCAGCCTCCTCACACATTTATATGGTAACTCCAGAGGGGTACCACACCAGGCAGTAGCTTCCTGGCTCACCCGAATCTCAACCGAACACAGTGCTGCGACAGCAGCTTCTACTTTCCCGAGGACCGAGCGCGATTCAGCAGGTTCTCCAATCCTCCAAAACAGGTCAAGCCTGGTAGGTAACTGGGCTGGCACCAGCCTCCTCTGACCGCACACAGCGGATTCGATCCGTCTCTCTCAACGGCAGACAAACAGCCGATGCAGGCCTTCACGCGCTTCCCGCGCGAACACTCCACTCGCACAGGAGCACAGAGCTCCTCTCTTCTCCCCAGCCACAACGCATCTGCCCCTTCTCAGCCTGGGGCTCTCCTTAAACTCTCGGGTGGTATCCGTATCCATTTGCTAGCACACCTGTCAGTCAGATGATCCTTTGTCCCTCAGTGGTGCGAAAAAAGTGCTATAGCCCATAATGCCTTCTCCACCCTACAAGCAGGTCTCCTATTGGTCAGGCAGCTCTCCAGAATCCCGAAGTACTAATTGGTCCAATTCGGCAGTTCAAGACCAAAATGGAGGAGACAACCACAACAGTTCTCACTGCAAAGGAAGGCAGGTTTGAACAACGACATTATCATTATCAGTTTACGTTATTTTCAGTAGACAATCACATCCCCCAGCAAAACTCCCTCTGGGCCACTAGCGACCCCAGAAGCAAGCAATTTTGCAGCGGCCTGGGTGGGACTCAGGCATACAACCCACAACACCTCCATTTCAATAAATCACTACTGCAACATGCAATTCTTAAAGAAACATAAACGGAGGTTTCAGAACACTCCCTGTTACTCATTATTCAGCTAAAGAGCAGGACACTAGCCTGGTAGGGAGCACTTAAACAGGCTCTGAGGAAGCTTCAAAGAACCCCCAGTTGCAGGGGGGTTACACCTCCTAGCCTGGAAAAACTTGGCGTCCGCACCAAGTAATGGCCCTTAGTTCATCTGAAGGCACACAGCCAAAGTGACAGTACATTACACTTTGCATTAGATATATGAATATTTATAGCACACTATAGACTATACAACGATGTACACACACAACCCTCAGTTCCTCTTTTTTTCCCAAGCAAGTCATTATTTCCTGCTCACAGCCCCAAATCTGGAGGAACCCCTCCATTTCAGTTACTGGCAGGTCACCTAAAGCAGAGGCACCACACCCGAAGGCAATATTAACAGATTAGAGTCATCCCCCAGGGCTAACTTAGGCAAAGCGCTCAGGGACACATACACCCCCTTATGGACCACATTTAAGGGCAGGTCCACAGGCTGGCCTAGAGACTTGTAGCTCAACTTTACTACAGGCCGTACTTCTCGACTGGAACATCTAGGGGTTTCGGAAAACCCAGAGACAGACCCTGATTCCAATCCGGCCTTACTGATGCTAGTAGCAGGAATCTCCACAGGGGAAGAGGACCCAGGGCTCATAGCACTATTGGGGACCTGACCTCTCTACCCCAGGACCCACCCCACTGGGCTCAGTTGAGGACGGTGTAGACAATAAGGAGGAACCATCAGGGCATTCAAAAGATTCTTCTGGTCCTGGCATATCACTGGTTGGTTCCCCCATATTGCTCTCTTCTTCTGAAAAGTCAGATAATTCAGCCAGGCTCATATACCCCACCCCTTCAGCTTTAATGCTACCCAGCTCATCCTCTGGAGGCATTGGTCCCGGAGACAAGGTAGGGGGCTTGAACAGTCCAGAAGGCCCAACCTCAACTCCGGAGTTAACAAGGGGATTGCCCCAAAACAACTGGCTCAGTTCATAAGAGGGATAGTATTCAACATCATCCTCATCGTCCTCCGACACCGATTGTTGATTTTCTCCTTCTGCAGGGTTTGAACAGGGCTCTCTTGGTTGGCTTGCTGAAGTATCCATGGGTTTAGTTTTCTGCTTAGTGGCAGATCTAGTCACTGGCCTGGAGGGGGCGGCAGTGGAAGGTTCAGCTTCAATCAGGATCTGCCCGATTGGCAGCAGGTGATTTCGATGGATAGTTTTCACGCTTTTGGAGTTGTTTTCAGGTCGCACTTTGTACACAGGCAAATCAGCCAGTTGTCCCACAACAATGTGAGGGAGGTGATGCCATCGGTCAGCAATTTTGTGCTTTCCATGCAGTCCCAGATTCCGCAGCAACACTCTATCCCCTTCTCTTAACTCCAATGTCTTCACTTTCTAGTCATACCTCTCCTTACCGGCCAGGTTTCTTTTAGCCGCCGTGGTCTGGGCCAACTGATAAGCATGGTTTAACTTGGCCTTCAGCTTCTGTACGTATTGCAGATGATTTTCTGCCTGCACCCCATCGGGGGAAACTCCAAAACACACATCCACGGGGGAACCTAGCCTCTCTCCCAAACATCAGTCAGTCCGGGGAAAATCCTGTGGCATCACTCTTGGTGCAGTTATAGGTGTGAACCAGGGTACTGATCTGCTGGGTCCATCATGGTTTGTCTTTGTGTTGCAATGTGCCCAACATGTCAAGTAAGGTGCAGTTAAACCTTTCAGGCTGGGGATCTCCCTGAGGATGGTAAGGGGTGGTTCTTGATTTCCGCACCTCCCACAAAGACAGCACCTCTTTAATCAGGCAGCTCTTGAAATCTCTTCCCTGGTTGGAATGGATCCACTGGGGAGGCCCTGTAGTGGACAAAGAAATTATCAACAAGTATCTTAGCCACAGTAGTTGCTTTCTGATCTTCGGTAGGGAACGCCTGTGCGTACCTGGTGAAATGATCGGTAACCACCAGTATATTACTGATATTTTTCAGATCAGGTTCCAGACTTAAGAAATCAATGCAGACTAGTTCCATGGGGGCACTAGTAGTAATGTTGACCATAGGAGCAGCACTCTGGGGCAAGGCTTTCCTCTGCAAACAGCGACTGCAGGTCTTGACATACCGCTCCACATCTGCACTCATTTTTGGGCCAATAGAACCGGGCTCATACCAAGTCGAGAGTTCAGTCGATACCAAGATGTCCCATCTGATTATGCAGTGACCTTAAAACCAGTTACTTTAACTCTGCCGGCAGCACCAGCTGTTGTTTGATGATCTGGTCCCCCTCATGTACAGTCTCTCGGTATAGTAGTTGGTTAATCAGCCTTAATTTTGGCCCTTCTTTATATAACAAGGTGGCTCTTAAGTCGGTAGAGCGCAATTTGGACACATCTCGCCCAGCCTGCAGGGCTTCCACCACCAGTTTTATCAGAGGATCTCAGGATTGAGCCCGTTGAAGACTAGTATTGTCAAACTGAGGCAGTGAACTGGTGTTCAGGGCAGAAAAATGACAGTAGGCAGCAGGTATACAGCTCTCAGATGGCCCCAAGCAATCCACCATACAGTTCACAGCATCGGAGGACACCTGATCTTCCTTGTCAAACTTCTGGCAAAGAGCTCTTATGTCGGGCTTAGACAACCTGATCCAGTCAGCTTGGGGCATAGGCCTCCAAGAAAGGGCATCCACATCCATATGGTTTAAACCGGCCAGGTATTCGACAGCATAATCATAGGTGGCCAAGGCAGAGAGCCACCTGTGGCCAGTGGCGTCCAACTTGGCTGAGGTTTGTACATAAGTCAGAGGACTGTTATCCATCTTTACTAATATCTTGGCACCGTACAAATGGTCATGGAACTGATCAACAATGGCCCACTTCAGAGCCAGGAACTCTAGCTTATGCACAGGATAATTCTTCTCGGATGGGGCCGGACTTCTACTGGCAAAAGCTACAGGTCTCAGGCCATTTAAGTGCTCCTGATACAACATGGCCCCCAATCCTTGAAGACTAGCATCGGTATGAAGAACGTAGGGCTTGGCTGGGTCAGCATAAGCCAACACGGGGGCATGGATGAGTTGATATGTGATGTCATGGAAAGCGTCCTCACACTCAACAGTCCAACGGTCCCTGAGCAGTTCATTTGGCTGGAAATACCCTTTCTAGGCGTCGGATCATACAACTTTTTTATACTTTTTGTGTGTAGGAGGGTACCCCTGAGTGAGGTTGAGGAGGGGACGAATCACTCAAGAATAGTCCTTGACAAATCGCCTATAATATCCACAAAACCCTAGAAATTGTTGCAACTCCTTCTAGTTCCTGTGTTGGGGCCAAGTAGTCAGTGCCTCCACTTTGCTAGGGTCAGTCTCTATGCCCTCAGTAGACACTATGCAGCCCACATATTTTACAGAAGTCTGGAAAAATTGACACTTATCTATAGACAACTTGAGGCCGAACTCCTCCAGCTGATCCAAGACCTTGAATAGCCACTGTTCATGTTCTTCCAATGAGCATCCAAACACTATGACATCATCTAAATAGACCAGACACTCGAGCAAATTCATATCCCCCACGGCTGTCTCCATCAGGCGCTGAAATGTGGCTGGGGCACCTGAAATCTCTTGAGGCATTTGAATGAACATATAGAAAGCTAGGGGGCAGATGAATGCAGTCTTCTCTCTGTCCCCCAGGGCCATCAGGATCTGATAGCACCCACTGCAGAGATCCAACACAGAAAACCACTTGCTGCCATTTAAACAGTCCAAGGCATCCTGTATTCGTGGCATGGTGTACTGGTCGGGGATGGTCCGCTGATTCAAAGTGCGATAGTCTACACACATCTGCACCATCCCATTCTTCTTCCTTACCACCACAATAGGGGAAGCATAAGGGCTCCTGGACTCTTGTATCACACCGGCCGCCAACATCTCTTGCAGATGCCGCTGTACATCATCAATGTCAGCCGAGGCCGGGCGCTGAGATTTCTCTCTCGGAAAGACCTTTCGTCATGCAGCCGAATGTGATGCTCGGCCCCTTGCACACATCCCACATCCCATTATTTCAGGGAGAACACCTGGTTCCGTTGAGCAAGCCTTTCACTGATCCTCTTTTTCCATTCAGCTGGCAACGGAGAGTCACCGAAATCAAACAAATCAGGAGTAACCTGATAGTCTGCCTCGGGACCCTTGCTACTTAGCAGTACCGCAGTATCCGCACAATGGACACTTGCCAGGGTACACCCTCTTCTAATTCGAATCTCCTCGTCAGACATATTGTGCACTTGAACCATCACTCTCTTGACATAAGCATGAGCTCTAGCCGGCAAGATACTGGGCTTTATCAACAGTCCTTCAGGCAATTTTCCCTCTCCAGGCACATCCAACATTAACAATTTATTCTTGACATCTGTCGTTAATCGTACTTCACCATGCAAGACACACTGGGCATTTGGGGCAAGTATCACTGGAGCCGGGTCCTTTTTCCACACTACCCCCACCAGGCCCTCAGGTTCCTCCTGACCAACCCTCTTCTGGGTGGCAACTGCGTTTTGGAGCACAGTGGGTATTTTTAGAACTCACCCAGCTATGAACGCCTGCTTTTCTGAGCACAACTGGGCCAATTGTCCAAACATATGAGCATTCATCCCAATCAATAGAGGCACCCCATCAAACAGTCCAGTGGGTGGGCAAACTAAAACCAGAGTTTCCACCTGCTTATCCATTCCAGCCACAGATGTTGAGAATGATAACCAAACTCGGATATACCCCAAATACGGATATGCCTTGTTGCTCAACCCCCACACATGTAGACCATTCAAAGGTTGCAGGGGCACCTCAGGTAAATGTGCCTGATACCAGTCCTGAAACATGATGGTCACCTGAGAGCCACTGTCTAATGCAGCCCGAGCGGGAATCCCATTTACTCGCACTGAGGTCTCCATTGAAGGCCCAACCACATCAGACCAATTGGGGGTCACAGCATTGAGGGTCGACTGAGCTTGGGCCTGAGTCACAAAACTTTTCTTGGGGGGGTCAAGACTGAGTCCAGCGATGCCAATTGATCAGTCTGCTATTAACTTTCCTTAAATTCTCCGGCCTCTGACACTCAGGTTGGAAATGTCCATCTTCTCCGCAATGGTAGCAGAACTTGGGGTCCCAGAGATCACTGTTTGGCAGTGGACCCCGTATTTGTTGGGGGCCCTGAGAGGGGTGAGGGGGCTCCCTTGAGCCGGGGGTCTGATTTTGGCTTATCTCAGGGGCCCCAGACCTAACAGGGTACATAGCAGATTGCTTTAAGTCCCTCACCAGTTCCCGTAAATTCCTGACCTCGGCCCTCAACTTACTTTCTACATGGGGATCAGAGGAGACAACTCGCATTCCCACAACACCAGAAAATCTGGAGATCCCTCAGACCCTCTGGACAGGCTGACCTCTTCAGGGGTGTTAGGCTCAGGGGTCCCACTAGGGTTTACCGCCCCACACATGGCTCCTCCTCCTTCATCAGTCTCCACCTCCTAATTTCCCTAATTAATTGGCAGTAATATTCAGGCGGGGTGGCCCGCCGATCATGTTAACTTAAGTTTCAGCAGTATTACACTAGGAAAATCTGGCAGATTTAAAACATGTTCTAACCAGACCTGATTCAGGGCTGCAGCAGTGATTCCCCTTTTCATAGGCCTTCTGCAAGGCCCACCCACTCTAGTGATGAAAGCGGACAGTTTCTCATTTCTCCACTGCTTAGCAGACCTGAATTTCCATAATAAGTCTTCACCAGTCTCTGTACTCCCAAAACCCCTTCTAAAGCAGAGATACTCTGCAGCGGTGGCTTCTGGACTGGTGGCCGGAAGAACCTAATGGCTTCTAAAGCAGGACCCCGCAAGCTCTCCATCAGCCTCTTCCTTTTCTCCCCCTCAGAGCATTGCCATTCCTGGACTAATGGGGTGGCATAGTCCATCCAAGCCTCCAGGTCATCCTCCCTTGGAGGCACTGGCACTGTGCCAGAGAAAAGTTTTAACTTACGGTAAGAATCGAGCTGTATGGGTGGGACCACTAGGGGCAGGGAAGCCAGCACAGAACTCTTGGGTGGACAAGGGGAGGTGCCAGGGGAGCCCTGAGGGGTAGCATCACTGGACAAATCTAAAGCTTGTAGCAGCTCCTGGGTAGTTCTCCCCTCCACGGCCAACAATTTAAGCAGTTTATCTTTAAAACTATTCATTTGAGGAGACCCCCCCCCCAGGAGTGACTGATCCACTTTGAATATGAATTAGCCTCCATCCCTGTGAAGCACCTTCCGGATAGACCACAGGAGGTACCTTCTCAGGGTCGATGGCCATACTGCACAAAAGTAACACCTGCAACATCTGGTCAAGCAAATCAGCCATACGCCCTTTTTACCTCCACTTTGCCCAAACATTTTACTCGCTCTGCTGCAGAAATGATATCAGCAGTTGGGGTTCCCAAAGGCACATCTAACAGTAACACAATCTTCTGGGAGTCCAGCTTTTCGGCTTCACCCCACCCCATCAATCTGTATACCATGGTCTTAATAGGTCCCAGCTTAATTTTTTCCCAACATATCCCCTTCCACTTTTTCCATTTCTTGTGTGCTTCCCCACTTGGCCACTAGGGGATGCTGATCCCAGTGATGCCTCCAGTTTGAAACCCCCAGGGGGTGCTACCCTTACGGCTACTACCCCTGCTTACCTCCACAGAGACAGGGTAATGGGCCCAGATCCATTGGCGGGTGCCTCCACCCAGAGGTCGGGGTTAGCACTGATGAGAGTGCCTCAGTTACAGCCCTCTGGGTTACTGCAACCCCCCTTTTGTCCCACTGAGGGCTCACACAAGGTACCAACAATACTTTTCCCCCACACACTTGCCCCCAGGCTGATGTCTCTCAGCTTGCTCCGAGGACCCCCTGTAAAGTAAGTTGCAGTTATATCACAGTCACTATGCAGTAGTTCACCATAAATGCACAGGCTAGCCAGGGTGTAGTTGCAAAACAAACAATTTGATTTTTTAAAGGGGGGTAACAAGGACAAAAAAAAGGGGGGGAGAATCAAGTTGATTGGCTTGTCACTATACTTATCTACCTAGGGCTCTGTGCACAGACCTGACCCTAATATTTACTGTCCCTGGGTACCCAAGCCCCTAATGGCTAGTCCACCGTGGCAGCTGGTTGGGGCTCTGACACAGATAGCCTTCACAATACTGATAAAAGTCAGAATGGAAAGGAGATTCAGCTAGGCAGCCAGCAGTAGAATAAACAACTTGGGACCACTGTTGTAACTTAGCAGGGAGCTACCCTGGTTTAGTACTCACGACTCCAGCAAGCAACAGTTTCTGCACCACGGGCAGGGCTAAGCCTGAGTTTCACCAGCCTCCTCACCATTTATATGGTAACTCCAGAGGGGTACCACACCAGGCAGTAGCTTCCCGGCTCACACGAATCTCAGCCGAACACAGTGCTGCGACAGCAGCTTCAACTTTCCCGAGGACCGAGCGTGATTCAGCAGGTTCTCCAATCCTCCAAAACAGGTCAAGCCTGGTGGGTAACTGGGCTGGCACCAGCCTCCTCTGACAGCACACAGCAGATTTGATCCATCTCTCTCAACGGCAGACAAACGGCTGATGCAGGCCTTCAGGCGCTTCCCGCGTGAACACTCCCCTCACGCAAAAGCACAGAGCTCCTCTCTTCTTCCCAGCCACAACGAATCTGCTCCTTCTCAGTCTGGGGCTCTCCTTAAACTCTCGGGTGCTACCCGTATCCATTTGCTGGCACACCTGTCAGTCAGACGATCCTTTGTCCCTCAGTGGTGCGAAAAAAGTGCTATAGCCCATAATGTCTTCTCCACCCTACAAGCAGGTCTCCTATTGATCAAGCAGCTCTCCAGAGTCCCAAAGTACTAATTGGTCCAATTCGGCAGTTCCAGACCAAAATGGAGGTGACAACCGAAACAGTCCTCACTGCAAAAGAAGGCAGGTTAGAACAACTACATTATCATTATCAGTTTACGTTATTTTCAGTAGACAATCACAACCCCCAGCAAAACTCCCTCTGGGCCACTAGCGACCCCAGAAGCTAGCTATTTTGCAGCAGCCCGGGAGGTCACTCGGGCATACAACCCACAACCCCTCCATTTCAATAAATCACGTCTGCAACAGGCAGTTCTTAAAGAAACAGTAAACGGAGGTTTCAGAACACTCCCTGTTACTCATTATTCAGCTAAAGAGCAGGCCACTAGCCTGGTAAGGAGCACTTAAACAGGCTCCGAGGAAGTTTCAAAGAACCCCCAGTTGCAGGGGGGTTACATTTACTAAAAAAAAACAACAACAAACAGAAGCTGTTACTGTACTGTTATATGCTAGGGCTGTGAGCAGGCAGGTAAGCAAACGAGTGGGTTAGCCAGTTGGGCTGTACTTAATTTGTGTGGTTACTGTAACAAAAAAAACAGGCTATGATAGATAGACAGATATTTTATTTATAAAGCGCCCATTTCCAAAGACTCTGGGTGCTGCACAAGCAATTCAATAACAAATATATAAAGGCAGCAGCTTAAACACACATTAAAACTCTATTCATCCCATTAAAACCAATCAGTCATTAAAAGCCTGCTGGAACAGCTACGTTTTTAATACTTTCTTAAAGGCTTCTACCGAGGGGCCTCCCTTAAATAATCAGGCAAGGAGTTCCACAGAGTGGGTGCGGCCACCGAAAACACCCTATCTCCAGAATGCTGCAGCCTCACTCTGGTAACTCTGAGGAGGCCCCCCCCACAGCAGAATGGAGTGCCCGGGATGGTAGGGGACAGAAAGATCTTGCATGATAGACAGGTACCATTTCATGTAGGGATTTATAGGTCAGGAGCCCTACCTTGAAGACAATCCTCCTCCTGACTGGCAGTCAGTGCAGTCCGCGGAGGACCGGGGTGATATGATCACTTCGTCTCACCCCAGTCAATAATCTTGCTGCCGCGTTCTGCACCAGCTGCAGCCTGCAGAGGTTGCCCCCAGATAACCCTAGGTATAGAGTATTACAATAGTTCAGTCTGGAAGTGACAAAAGCATGCATGAATGTGGTCAGATCCTCCGGTGGAATCAGGGCTCCAATTCGGGCAATGTTCCTGAGATGATAAAATCCACTTCTGACAATGGCCGATACCTGAGCATCAAGCATCAGACTGTCATCAAGGATTAGGCCCAAATCCTTTTCCTGACTAGATGGAGTAAGGGGAACACCCCCCAATGCAAGGTCAGGGGGTAACCCCTCAGAACGCCCTCTGCCCCGATAAACTGGATCCACAGCAAGTACCTCTGCATTTTCTGGGTTGAGTCTAAGCAATTTTGAGTCATCCAAGCCTGGATCTCATCGAGACAGCTGTTAAATACAGAGTCCAACACCTGGGTATTGGGCACACAGAACAGGTACAGCTGGCTGTCATCTGCATAGCAGTGAAGACCCAGCCAGTACCATCCGATAATGTCCTCCAGTGGCAGCATGTACACTATGAACAACAAGGGTGACAAGACCGAACCTTGCGGTACCCCACAGTGCAGAGGTTTTGGGTTAGATGAGGCTAACCACATTGTCACCCTCTGCACTCTGCCTGTCAGGTATGACCTGAACCAGTTGATGACAACACCAGACAGGCCACACCAGTACTGCTGGAAGTCGAGCAACACCTCATGGTCCGTGGTGTCAAATGCTGCAGAGGTCCAGGAGGACCAAGATAGTGCGGTCTCTCATCTCCCTCGCTACCAGGAGATCATTAAGCACCCTCACCAGGGCAGTCTCTGCACTATGTCCCGCATGAAACCCAGACTGGTAAGGCTCATAGGTGGAGGAAGAGGCAAGATGTATCTCAAGCTGCATGGCCACCACTTTTTCAATAACCTTTCCTAAAAATGGGAGGTTTGAGACCAGCCTGTAATTGCTAAGGCAGTCTGGGTCTAGGGAGGGTTTTTTCAAAAGGGGTCTCACCAAGGCCTCTTTTAAGGCCACTGGAAAGACCCCACTCTTCAAGGAACTCCAGACAACCCCAGCAATCACAGGTCCAACCTGGTCCAAACAACCAACCAGCAATCGGGTCAGACCTGGGTCCAGTTCACATTGGGTTGGCCGCAGCTTCAAGATTATTTTCACCACCTCCTCCACCCCAACCAGCTCAAACTCATCCTAGGCAGTAGAAGTGTTTTGACACTCTCCAGGCTGGTCCATGCATCCCCTTCGAGAGATACTTGAGGAGACCTCATCCCTGATAGAGGACACCTTGTTGGCAAAGAATACAGACAGCTCCTCGAACTTAGTGCTTGAATCTGCTCCCCTAACACAGAGACAGGCAGGATGTAATAGCCCATCCACAGTGCGGAAAAGCTGAGCTGGTCTGTTCTTCTCTGCAGCAATCTCTCTAGACATATATTCTGCCTTCTTATGGGAGATTGCCCCCTGATAGTTGCTATAATGCAACCTCAGGGTCTACCTGTCCTTCATCAGGCCAGATCTCCTCCAGCATCTCTCTAACCTCTGCCCCTTAGTTTTTAAACTTCAGAGATCCCCAGCAAACCAAGGAGGTCTCCGTCGAGTGGACAAGGGATGGACATGAATGGGTGTGATGGAATCAAAGGCCGCTGCAACCTCCCCATTATAGGCTACCACAGCTTCCTCCACTCCAATTGCACAAGCCACCCCACCACTTGATAGGTCCAGCACCACTGACAGTCCCATCTAGGAAACTCCTCTTAATGAATGGTACCGGACCATCTCCACAGGGACAGGACCATCTAGGTGGGTGCCACCAAGCATGAACCTCATGGTGCTATGATTGGACCAAAATACAGGATCAATACTGAGGTCATTAACATCTAAACCCAATGAAAAAAACAAGTCCAATGTGTGGCCACTCGAGTGCGTAGCTGTTGTTACTTTTTGTGACAGGCCCAGGGACCCCATGCTTTCTAAAAGATCATTCCCAACACCCAAAAGCCCACCGTCGTCCAAGGCATTGAAATCCCCCAGAATTAAACACCTTGGAGGCTCCAGCACCAGACTGGCCATGAGCTCCTCAACCTCAGCAACAAAGCCCCCAAACATTCCAGGGGGACGATAAAGCACTAGGACCCTGAAACCTACCCCTACACCCCTTGGGCAGCCACACATTCAAATGATTGCATATGACCTACAGGTAGCACCGTGAAGTTCAAGCTGGTTTTAAAACATATGGCTACGTGCCCACCCCTGTGATCCTCCCTCAGGTTGTGTATCACGGAATACCTGGCTAGAATTGCAGCCTCCAAAATGGGGGCTGCGTTTTCATCTAACCAAGTCTCCATCATGCAAGCCAGGTCAACCGAGGATATTAAGTCCACCATTATGCAGTCTTATTCCTCACTGACCTGGCATTGCATAACACAACCTGGGTAAGATAAGGTGAGGTAGCCGGACCCACTAACCGCCCACCATCCACCATGAAAGCCTTGGGTATGGGAACTAAACATGGCAACCCCCTCTCCAGTTCCCATTTAACCCCAGGGCTTCTCCTTGGCCTCACCACCAGAATCCCACCCTAATCCCAGAGACCCCGGCAGCCACTCAGGTACCACCACCACTCCCCCACCCTTTTCTCTGAGCTATTCCCAATGCTGTACACCTCCTGTAGGCCACAGCTGGAAGTCCAGGAAGCTCAAAGGGATGGTGGTCCTAGAGGTAGTCCCCCGAGTAGCTGTGCCTTACAAATTCCTGTCCCAGACACATTCTATATAAATAATTAAAACAATCCCATTAACTAAATCAATATAAACTGTTTAAACCTGCACCTCCCACCATATAACACCCTTAAACACAGTTGAAAAATAAAACCATATTTCAAATCTAAATAACAACACAACCTAAAATTATAACTAAATTAAAAATATATGTTGCCACACTTCAGATGAAAAATATCCACTCTAGGAACTCTCACTTCCCAGTCCATGTCCAAAAATTCTACTAAAACTGGACACTCTTACTGCCCCAAAACTTTGTGGTCATATAGTTTACTTTGTGGAAAACAGTTAACTCATGGCACCCTCGCTGCCAGTCCAGTTAGATCCAGGCCACACCAAGGGAGAATGAACAGAAACCTCAGTTAGATGTTCACATTCTACCAACAAATAAGCACTCTCACTACCGCTTCAGTCGGTTCCCAACCATAGGAGGCAGATAGACAAGATCATTTTCAGTCCCACTTCAACCTGGAACACCAAGGGACAGTTTCTTACACAGCCGAATCTCCAGTCAAAGCAGTCTCACTTCCACTTCACCTTCACTGCTGCTCTTACAAAAAAAAAAAAAAACAACTCTAGGAGCCCAGGCCTCCCCTGCCCCCACTGCCTCAGCCACCTGCTGGCAATCAGGCAACAGAGCAGAAGTGCTGCCATTCAGCCACCCCCTGGCAGCAACACTATCACATAGCACCAGGTCAAGGCCAGACACTCGAAAGGAGTTCATTCCGTCAGTCCAAAGGGAACCACCATCGAACCTTCCCAGTGTACCACAAAACTCCGCAGTGTTCTTTCTGTGTGCAGAGAATCTCCAAATGCCTCTAGGTCAGAGATCAAGATCCTCCATAGATCTTCTGCCAGTCTGCACACTCTCCCCAATTTCTCCCTAATCAGCTGGACTGACATGTAATCAACTAATCCAGCTGATAAATACTAATGTCTACAGTTTTTGATACCCAGGCAGTGGGCAATAAAATGAAACAAGTAACCAATTAAAATGATAAACGATAAACAAAAAATGATCAAATACTGAACATTCAGCTATTCTTGCTGCTGTTACTGCTACTTCCTATGGTCAGCTCAGCATAGCTAAGATATTGTGTGGTGTGTAACCTGTTAGTGCTTAGATACATGCTGGTAAGGATGCAAGTAGAAAAGAATGCAAACAGGAAGGGAAGTGAGTGGGTGGGTTAGTGGTCTGAGTTGACAGAATGTTGCATCAGCATGTTTCTCGGCCACCTGCCCATCCAGCCATCCACTCATTCACTCACTCACTCACTCACTCAGCTCACTTAGCTGCCTGCCTGCTCACAGGCACCTCAAGTCAGTCTTACCAACAAATATTTAATCAAAATCCAAAAAAAACATTTAAACAAAGTGGTAGTTGTTAATGAAACTGAGCAGGGAGATGGGTGGAAATGATGGCAACCATAGTAAGATAGTAAGATAAAGAGAGCTACCGATGCCTTACCAGAATAAAAGTCATAAACTCACAAAAAAAGCATATCAATAATACAGGCAGAGGAACTATTTTACTACAAAAAAAAAAAAAAAGTAATATTAGGTTATATAAACATGTTAATTTAAATTTTTTAATGCTTGTATAATACAGTGTCTCATTTTGTAAGCACAATAAACCACTCTGGGATGTGCATTAGACAGTTCTAATGCATTGCTAGGGGGCTGGACGCACTCGACCTGTGATCTTGTGCCTCATGATTCCTCCTAGCCATCCATTAGAACTGTCTAATGCACACCCCATCGTGGCTTATTGCTTGCATGTTCTTGTCAATAGGACTTTATGTCCTAATGTGTATCAACCTGTATAAAAAATAAATGCAAAGGCTGGTGCTCGGCTACCCTTATTTTATTTATTTGAGCATTTTAACAGGTAGGCATACTGAGCAGAGTACTGATCAATTCCAGATGTGCCCTGGAGAAGGAGGGGATAGGGAAAAAACTACAGAGATACAAAACAGAATTACAGAAATACGACAGCAAATACAACAACTGTACAGCTAGTAAAAGAGGAAAAAGATAGATAAATACAAAATATGATGGAGTATAATTTAGAAATATGTACACCTACATGTTGTTAGCATTGAAGAGCAAGAACAAAATGCACCAGTAATGGAGGTTCCCGTAGGACAGAAAATAGACCCCTAAACTACTACCTAGAGGGCCTGAAATGCGAGGCAGTATATATGTCTGACTGGGTTGTAAGAAAGCAACATTTTGTAGTGGCAGCGATAGGGTCTGCTGACATCGAGTGAGGAGAGAGCTGTGCAGTAGAACAGGCCTGATGCTAGGACCTTATCAGAGCTATTTGCACAAGCAAGTTGAGGAGAAGTGTATCTTGAGGAGGGAGTTGAGCTGTAGTGAGCTGGAGGTGTGTCTAATGATGACCGGCAGAAGTTCCAAATCTTTGGCATACGGTATTTAAAGGCAGCCTGGCCAGAGGTGGTTGACATGTGTGGGACGTGGAGAAGCCGGGAATCAATGTTCCTGAGTGAGTAGGCTGGCAGCGGGAGGGCTGCTAGGGTTGCTGCAAGGTAAGGGATGGAGGGTCTGTGCCCAAAATTTGGCTGTGGTTCTAACACAATGTGACAGTCTCCAATCTTGGAGGGAAGAGAGGTCTAAAGACTGGTAAAGGATACAGTGATGGGTTGTGGGGGGGGGCAATCTAGGGCAAAATGACAGAAGGAGTGGAAAAGAGGATTGAGTCTGGCTAGGGAGGACTTGGATGCTGCACTGTAGACCACGTCCCTATAGTCCAGTAATGGGAGGATAATTTTTTGGGCAATTTCTGAGCACGTTTGCAGGGGGATGCAACTTTTGTGGTGGTATAGAACACCCAGCATAGGGTGCAGTTTCTTGTGGATAGAATCGATATGCTCCGAAAAATCTAGATGCTGATCAAGCCAGACCCCAAGATATCTAAAGGACTTAGAATCCTCCAGAGGGAAGCCATCAAGGGTGTGGAAGGTAAGGGAGGAGGGGAGTCTAGAGAGTTTAGCCCTCATGCTCAATGTGAGGGAGACAGTTTTCTTAGGATTAAGAAAGAGTTGATTTGAATGAAACCAAAGTTGGACATTGTCAAAGTCCTGTTAAAGCCTGTTGCTACTTCAGAAGGGGATGAGCCTGAGACATACAGTACTGTATTGTCTGCATACAAGTGAATGGAAGTATGTGGGCAGGCTGGGGCAGATCATTCAGGAAGATGGAGAACAGCATTGGGCCAAGGATGGAGCCTTGTGGGACCTCTGTAGTGACAGGGAGGGGGGAGGAGGTGGAGGAGCTAATTTGGGCCGATTGGGACCTGCCTGCCAGGTATGAATTGAACCAACTGGTTGCCGAATCTGATAGGCCAGCTAGGGAGAGCTTGGACAGTAGCAGGGTGTGTGAAACCATGTTGAAGGCCTTAGCGAGGTCGATGCAAATGGCTGAGGTAATTTTCCCGTTATCCATACCCATGAGGATGGCGTTGGTGAGTCTTAGGAGAGAGGTTATGGTGGAGAGCAATCTCCTGAAATCAGCCTGGTTCGGAGTGAAGAAAGAGTTGGAGTCGAGATATGCGGAGAGCTGAGAGAGGATGAGCCACTCCTGCAATTTGGCTAGGATGGGGAGAAGGGAGATAGGGTGGTAGTTTCCCAGGGAGGAGGGGTCACCGCCTTTATATAGGGGATAACTGTAGCATGTTTCCAAGAAGATGGTAGTAAGTCATGCATGAAGGAGAGGTTAAAGAGAGCAGCCAATGGGCTGGCAATGGCTGGGGCAGATATGAGGAGCATTTTGGAGTCAAGACCCGAGGGGCACTTGCCTTTGGTGGGGTTGAGGAGCCCTAGGGCTTTTAATACCTCTGAGGGTATTACTAAGCCAAAGGAGAAATTTGAGGATGGGTGTGTGGCTGGGATTGATGAAGATGGCTGTAAGGAGTGGAGCGGAAGTGAGGTCAGGAGGGTGGATGCACAGTTTGTGAAATAGGAGTTTAACTCAGTGGTCACCGTGCTCGGGGCAGTGACAGTGTTTCCTGCAACATTGAGGGCTGGTGTCGAGGGTTTGACCAGTGGAGAGAAGTGGGATTTAATTGACTTCCAGAATTTTGTTTGGTGATTGCAGTTGGTGTTGAAGGATGCCTTAAAATAGCTTGATTTGGCCTGACAGATAAGCCTTGTGCAGGCATTCCACAGTGACCGGTAGTGTTGGAGAGCAGTTTGGGAACTTGATGCCTTGTAGGCTTTCCAGGTGTGGTCCCTAAGTCAAAAATGATCAATGAGATCAGCAGTCACCCAGGGCAAGTGGGCACCCCTTGCTCTGGATCTTCTAAGTGGTGCATGGTAATCCCAGATAGCCAGGAATCTCATTGAAAAGAATTCAAGGGCAACATCAATATCAGGTGCACTTGGGATGAAGGACCAATCAATGTTGTGTAAGTCATTTAGCAGCACTGTCGGATCCAGGGATTTATAGGACCTGGTGAGCAGAGAACGGGGGGGGGGGGTGGAGTCTTAGGTTTGAAAATTATCCGTACCATGATTTCCTTTATTCCAGGGGTTCTGACATCACTTCCTCAAATGGGCAAAGGACATGCACCTGTCATAGCAGAAGCAGATATCCAGATAAGGAACAGCAGCGACTGAAGAGGTAACTGCTATCTCTGTGGAAGGGAAGTAACTGCAAATCAAGGAGCTTTCATTGTTACTTCTTTGCACTGCTATTTGCATTGTGGTAAGGAGGAGTAGGAGTTTGAAGAAGGTTGTGCAATAGTTACTTAGAGTATCTTTTTGGGTGTGGATAGGAAGGATAGGAAAGTAAAAAGCAGTTGCTCAATCTATCTAAACATGTACAACAAAGGGGGTAAGAGAAATTAAGAAAATAATGTTTTGCACTGATAGAGGGGGAGAGGGGAAACTTGGGGGAGTATTTGGTATCTTTCATCTGGAAGGGTGGGGGGGTTGCTGATGGGCAACGACAGCAATGGGTAGGGTGGTAGGCTGCAACAACTGTGGTGCACCAATCTTTCTAAAAATTGCCTGGAGTGTGGGGGGATGTTTAGTGTGCAACCACATAGAGAAACTTAGAAAGGAGATCGAGGGTCTGCAAGAGGAACTAGAACATGCAAGGTAGACTGGGGGTGGGTTTAGCACAATGCTGGAGGGAGGGAGGAGGGGAGATGAGGAAGGGTGATTTGAGCAAACAGTGGTGAGGAGACGGTTGGAAGAAGGGAAGCAGAGACAAAGGGGCCTAGGCCAGGAAGAGTAATTGCCGGGGAAACCAGGTCAGGAGACAAAAGACAAATGGAAGGAGGAGATAGGGACTTGTTAGGGGAGGAGAAGAAGTGGCAAAAGTCATGGAGTCCAAAGGAGAGAACAGGTCACTATGAAGAAAGAGGGAGAGGGAGTGGGCAGTTGTGAAGGGTCTTCAGAAAAGTTTTGCAGTGCTGGAGAGGAAGAAGGAGGAGGGAAATGATGCAATTGGAGGAGTAATTGATAAATGCCTGGACCAAACCGGTGCAGGGGGAAGTTCTGCTAGGAGAATTGCAGCAGGGGCAAAAGGGGGAAATAATGTGCAGGAGGAAGAAGAGGAGCCAGAAATGAGAGATGGAGATGAATGGAAGGAAGCAGGGAGTAAGAGGAGTAGAATCTTGGTGCTAGGGGACTCAATACTAAGAGGAGTCAGGTGGGGTAGCAAGGGGGAGAGGCACAGTCGCATTTGGGTGGAGGCCATGCCAGGAATGACAGCAGAAAGGGTGGGACAATCTCTTCTGAAATATGCTAGAAGGGGTAGGGACAAGCCTCATTTAATTATACATCTAGGGAGGAATGACCTGGCTGACATGACAGTAGATATAATCCAGAGGAGGTTTGTGGAACTAGCAGAATTATGTGAGGGGGCAGGAAGATCAGTAACTTTTTCAGAGATACTTCCAGTGCCCAAGGCAAGCACAACAAGAAAGCTGAGAATAGAGGAATTTAACAGATGGCTAAGAACCTGGTGTTATGCTAAAGGGTATGGTCTGTTGGGGGGGGAGGCC
Organism: Neoceratodus forsteri; assembly: GCA_016271365.2. Taxonomy (NCBI): domain Eukaryota; kingdom Metazoa; phylum Chordata; order Ceratodontiformes; family Ceratodontidae; genus Neoceratodus; species Neoceratodus forsteri. The sequence continues at coordinate 174,234,681 of CM057457.1, read as the reverse complement.
TGGGAGGACAGTAGTCTCTATGCCAAGGACAGACTACACTTGAGTGAGGAGGGAAAGAAAGTCTTGAAACAGAAGATGGAGGAGTACATAGAGGAAGTTGGGAATTTAAACTAGGAGAGGGGGGTGGCAAGTGGGCAAGAGACATGCAGAGAACACAGGTTGGGAAACCATATGAGCTTACCCCACGGGGTACAGTGACAAAGGACAATGGCAAGTACTACTGGTGATGCTAGGAAAGGAGGGCAGGATGGGAGGGGTGGGAAAGGATGGAAGGTGGTTACCCTTAATGCTAGGAGCCTTGGGAGGAAAACTGCAGAGTTACAGGTGCTCATGGCAGAGTAGGAGGTGGACATTGTAGCCATCACAGAAACATGGGCCACCCAATACAATGACTGGGGCCTGTCTGTACCAGGGTACAGGTTATTTCATAGGAACAGGGTGATTGAGAAAGGAGGAGGGGTTGGCACTATATGTGAAGGAAGGACTGAAGTGTGTAAGGGAGGAAGGGGAGGAGGGTAGTATGGAGTCACTTTGAATGCAAATCCAGGATTCCAAGAATAGGATTCTTAGAATGGGAGTGGTGTACAGGCTGCCATCTCAGATGGAGGAGTTAGACAGGGAACTAGAGGGACAGATCAGAAGGACCTGTGAGAAGGGTAGTGTGGTGATTGTGGGGGACTTCAACATGCCAGGAGTGGAATGGAGTACCCCAACAACCAGGAACAGAAGGGAGCAGGTACTGTTGGATGCCTTTCAGGACAGCTTCCTGATGCAAATGGTCAGTGAACCAACCAGGGTAGGGAATACCCTTGACCTTGTGCTGGCAAATGGAGACTTTGTGAGATAAGTTACGGTGGAAGAACAGCTGTCAGGGAGTGACCACCACTCAGTATGGCTCACATTGGATATGGGCAAGGAAGGAGTGGAATCTGGCACAAGGGTGCTGGACTTCAGGAGGGCCGACTTTGGGAGGATGGGGGAGGTGGTATAAGGGTATCTGGCCAGAATTCGATCTAGTATGGACACTAACCAGAGGTGGGAGCTCATAAAGCTGGGGATAGTGGAGGCAACCAAAACCTGCTGTAAGGCCCAAAGCAAGAAGGCTAGGGCTAAGAAACCAAGCTGGTTGGGCAAGGAGGTCAAGGAAAAGATAAGGAGGAAAAGAGCTGCCTTTAGAAGGTACAAGAAAACAGGGAGGAGGGAGGACAGGGAGGAGTACTTGATGGAATCAAAGGAGGTGACTCGGGCAGTAAGAGGAGCCAAGGCATCTACGGAGCTCAGGCTGGCACAAGACATTAAAAAGGGGGAGAAGGACTTCTTTAGGTACATCAGGAGAAAGAGCTGTAAGGACCACATAGTAAGGATTAGGAAGGAGGGGTTGGGTGGAAGCAGGGTGCAATAAGGCAGAAGCACTAAATGGTTACTTCTGCTCAGTATTTACTAAGGAGAAGGGGGGGGTGACACCCAAGGAGGGAGGAAGGGCAGAAACGGGGGGAGGGAGTGGCAGACTGGGAAATCATGGAGGACAGAGTTCTGGAGGGTTTGAAGGCACTGAGGGTGGACAAGGCACCAAGCACAGATGGCATCCACCCCAGGGTAGTGAAGGAGCTGGCAGAGGTCCTTGCGGGACCTTTGGCAGACCTATTTAATGCCTCACTACACTCGGGGTATGTACCTCAGGACTGGAGGATGGCTCATGTGGTGCCCCTCCACAAGAGTGGGCCCAAGGATGAACCGGGGAACTACAGACCAGTGAGCCTCACATCCATTGTGGGTAAGCTAATGGAGACTATCCTGAAGGAGAGGCCGGTGGCCCTCCTAGAGGCCAAAGGACTATAGGACAGCAGACAGCATGGCTTCATACATGGCAGATCCTGCCAAACCAACCTTGTAGAATTCGATGACTAGGTAACTAGGCAACTAGACAGGGGCCATGCAGTGGATGTCCTGTATCTGGACTTCAGTAAGGCATTCGACTCGGTACCGCATGGAAGGCTGGGAAGTAAGTTAGAAGGCACAGGGGCGGGTGCAAAGCTAGTGAGATGGGTAGGGAACTGGCTTCAGGGAAGGCAACAGAGGGTGGTGGTGGGTGGGGAGCACTCACACCCAAGGGTAGTGATGAGTGGTGTCCCTCAGGGCTTGATGTTGGGACCAGTGTTGTTTGGGATATTCATTGCAGACATATCATTGGACATCAAGAGCAAGATCAGTCTGTTTGCTGATGATACCAAAAGTAGAAGCAATGGTGGATGACCTAGGGGGATGGCAGGGGTTGCAGGATGATCTGGCAAAGCTTGAAACCTGGTTAGACACCTGGCAACTGGGGTTTAATGCCAAAAAGTGCAAGGTGCTGCATTTTGTGATGAAGAACCCAAGGAGCAGTTACCATCTGGGGGGAGTGCTGCTAGCCCAGACAGAGGAGTAGAAGGATCTGGGGGAGCTAATTACAGAGTCAAAGAACAACTCGGCATCATGTAGGAAGATGGCTGCAAAGGCCAACAAAATGCTGGGTTACATTGCAAGGGGTATATCCTCGAGGAGGAAGGAGGTGATTCTGCCATTGTATAGGTCATTGGTTAGACTGCACCTGGAGTACTGTGTGTAGTACTGGTGCCCCTATCTGAAGAGAGACATTAAGTTACTGGAGGGGGTGCAGCGCAGGGCAGCAAAGATGATCAAGGGGCTGGGGGACTTATTATACGAGAGGAGGCTGAGGGAATTGAACATGTACTGGCTGGAGGAGAGGAGGGACAGGGGGACATGATTGAAACCTTTAAGTACATGAAAGGAATAAACAAGACAGGTACAGAGTGGCTGTTCAAAGTAAGGGAGGGGAGGGACACCAGGGGCCACGATATGAGACTGGAGGGAGGAAGGTTCAGTAGGGAGATGAGGAGACACTTTTTTACAGAGAGGGTAGTAGCTTGGTGGAATGCATTACCTGCAGAAGTGGTATCCAGTAGAACAGTGGACTGCTCAAAAGGGGATGAGACAGGACAAGGGGGAGGGTCAGTGTAGGAGAAGGGTGGAAGGGAGGGACAGCTGCAGAATAAGGGGTGCGTGCTGCACATTTGAGCAGATTTGATAGACCTCTAGGCCTTTATCTGCTGAACAATTTTGTATGTTCGTATGTCTGTAAGTGGGGCGTAGGGGGAGGGAGGTGGCCATTATGGAAGGGGTGGACCAGGATTACACTCGACATCCTAGCTGGAGGAAGTAGGGGCAATAATTTTTATAGCCCATTAAACTTGCGTTGAGTGGGGGGTTGCTGAGGTGTAAACGGGCTTTGCGAGGAGTAGGTTAGAGGGGAAATGTTTAGGACCGGCAGCCCCGCATGAAAGGAGGGAGGAAGGGAGGATGGCAGCTCCAAGTATACCATAGTGCATGTGATATGGAAGGGCTTGCCCAATGGAGGATTGCTTGAGAGGCTGCATAGTTAGCAACCAGTATTAGGAACATGGCTGCTGTTGCTGTTGTGGGTAGGAGGGGGGTATGAGGGATGATGTAGGTATGAGTAGGCAGACTAACATTAGAGAAAGAGGCGATGTGATGGACTAGATTAATTTGACAGCAGCAGCTGCAAGGGTGGCCACTAGTGTGGAGGGAGAATAAGCTGCAGATGCCAAAGTGGGCTGATTGTTTCTGCACCCACACGTGACTCATCCTATATAAGTAACAGCTCACCATGGGTGGTGGTGGAGGTGGTGGGGCAGCCAGTGCAGAGTGCCGGCGGGGACTCAAATCCCACAGCAAACAACACAAGCAAGCTTCTGCTCAGCCTTGTGCCGTTCTGATCCGTACCTGGGGAGATTTCCTTTTGTTTGCTCAGGGCAAGGTAAGAGATCTGATGCCCTCGTGACCACTGGAGGAACTGGGGCAAGCTGGAGAGAGAAGAAATGCTCAGCATTAAATAAGGTAGGGAGAGGAAGGGGCTCCACAATTCTACAGCACTAATTGAATCCAATTTAATCTGTGGCACCAGGGTCCGAAAAACAGGCTTAGCAGATTTTTACACTACGAGCTACTGCAGAGAAGTGGGAGTAAATACATACTTTAAAAGTGACTCCAGCTGCAAATTTAGTTTCGGTGGTAACCGTGTACATTTTTGCACTATAACTTATATTTCTATCATGCAGTACAACAGTTGATTTACAGCAGAGAGTACATATGATAAGTATAAAGCTGCAAATAATGCCTTAAAGTACCCCCCCCCAAGCTTTCCAAAAAACCCTGCACAATAGTGCTGAAGTTTGTAGTGAAAAAACTATCAGTTTGGCTCTGCCGATAGAAAATCAGGGTCTATTGTTTGAAAAGGCACCAAAAAGTTCCTCAAATCAAATCACACAGCAAGCAACACAACCAAGCATCTGCTCAGCCTTGTCCCAGTCTGATCTGTACCTGGGGAGATTTCCTTTTGTTTGCTTGGGGGAGGGCAAGAGATCCGATGTCCTCGCAACCACCAGAGGATCTGGGGCACGTTGGGGAGATTTCCTTTTGTTTGCTCGGGGGAGGGCCTTGAGACAGAGATTATATCTTCCACCATTTTGGTTTGCCCTGCATTTATCTATGTATATATGTATGTATGCATGTATGTATGTATGTAGTTAGTTATAGTTAGTTAGTTAGTTATGTCCAAAGTGTCACCTGGAAAGACATACTAAGATTGTAACTGTTCTGTCCTGGGGGAGGGCTGTGGATGGGATTCCAATAAGAAGAAGCAATTTATAGTACACTAGCAGAATACGTCAACAGTGGTAAATGCACATAATGCAGTACAGCAAAGGAGCAAGGTACAGTAAGTTACAGATGTGCAAACTAATAGTGCAGGTCAAAACAGTGCAACAAAGTGCTTATGGTAAACCTCATCATGGCATAACAGTGGGGGGGGGGAGGGTACCGAACAGGCAGACATCCTCAAGAATTTAAGAATGCTGTATCAAATTAAATTAGCCATACCTACACACTAACAGAGAAGTAGTTAGAATATCTGTTGCTTATATGAGCTTTGTGTAATACATTTAAAGTGTATAGTTCATTTTTAGGAGGCAAGCATAGCCAGCAGCAGCTCTTGAAGTCATTCATACTGTTTGCGAATATTTTAAAGATCATTGTTACATTTGGTGTGCCAGTGTCAGCTGTGGAGATGTCTAAGTAGTGCCAGTTGGTATTTCATATGAGTTGCCCTGCCCCTAATAGACACACACACACACACACACACACACACACAATGCTTTGCATTGTTTTTTTGTGGTTTAGAATGCATGCATATGGTCAGCCTGCCGGCACAGAGATAGGGCCTTCACCTGCAAGTCCAACGTCCCAGTTCAGGAATGGACCCAAGAGTCGGAGGGCTGGCTGGGAGGGAGAAGGATGAAGCATCCAGGTGACAGCTCTCCTTGTCCGGAGGGAGAACAGAGTGAGTGACCAGTACAATACTGATCCCTGGCAGAGGCTGGGGACTGGTAGCAACCAGCGCCGCCTTTGTGGGGAGTTGTGACAGATGTTGTGCTGTAGCTCTCATGTCATTGCACGTCACACCTCCCAGGGGATTACAAAATGGAAAATATCTGAGATTCAGCCTTCAGTAAATGACATCTACCCCATAGAGCAGATCTCACGCTGCTGCCTGGACTCCCACTCCTGAGTTACCCTCCCATCTCCATCATGGGGGATAATGCCCCCCCCCCAGTGGCCCCACTCCTGAGGAGCAAGCCTGGGGTATTTTGTGAGTCAGTAGCTGTGGTGGCAGCATGGAGCAGACCAATGAGAGGCATAGACAGATGGGTGCAGACACGGAGCCCAAGCAAAAAAAAGAATGCGTGCCTATGCTTTACAAAGAGTTACAAAAACTAAACAAATTAGAAATTAAGGGGGACATATTCAGAGCTGGCCGTATGCATGGTGCAAATGGATGGACCACACAAAAAATAGGCCAACCAGCTCTGGTGGGATATTCAAACATAATGCATGATCAGAACAGATTGTGTATTCTGTTTGAATATTGGACCCTGGATATGTGGCACAAAGCAGACGGCTGCCATGTTGGGTGCAGTGCATCCAGGGTTTGGGACTGAAGCCCACCAATGGGGAAATGCACAGCACATACCTGCATGCGCCATTCCCACAAGGGTGATATTCAGCTGAAATATGCTAATAAGCCCATTGGGCATGCATGATGCAATGGGGCCTCATGCATGCCCATTATGGGCTCATTAGCATATCTGCTCCTGGCAATGCATCTCCTGATCTGCAATTGTACAGTTCCCCCCTCCCAGCCCTGATCTGCAATATTTTATTTATTTATTTATTTATTTATTTTTATTTTCTTCTTTATCCTGTGGTTCCGCTGTCATTTATCAGCCCTGGTCATGGCCTCTGGGACATCCACTGCCATCTACTGCTGTCATCCCCAGTTATCCCTGGTTTACTCCCCGGAGAGCAGGGCTGCAGCATCGGTCCCCTTCATCCATGCCACAGAACTAGTATCTGGTCAGGGATGTGGTGATGGCAGTTAATTGAAGCCCCAGGGAGGGCTTCACATAGACAGTGGACCCGACCGCTACCTTTTTCCGGGTTTTCTCAGAGGCGGAGATGTGCAATGATGCTGGCATCTGCCCTACCTCCCTGATACCAAGCAGTGGTAGCATGAGTGACTTCCAGCCTTCGCCAGTGGTCCTCACTGTGCTGGACACTACCCCACCCTCCCCACAGAGAAGGAGAGCTGCCCATAGGGTGCTCAATCCTTCTCCCACCGGTCAGCCCTCTGAAGACCCAAGTCCGTTCCCGAACCCGGGTCGCCAGTGCCGCAAGCAGAATTCCAACAGCTGCTCCTGCAGGCCACCCAATCCCCAATATTATAAAAAAATAACCAGAACCACACTTTTCCAGAGTGTAGGGTCCCCCCACCCCAGCTCCAATCCTCGATAGCACAATAAAACAGGACTTACCCATTTCCGTAGTGTAGTGGCCCCCACCCCTGTATGCAGCAACCCCCCTTCCCTGCACCCCCATACCAAACCTGTGCCAGTGACTGGCATAGCCCTCCACACCCTGCCATGACCAGCCACCCGACTGATCAGGTACCCGTGTTCATACAGTACGATGCGTGCTCATTGACTGTCACCAGTCAGCGAGGTGTGTACTCTGTGCATACAAAACAGATACTGATCCAGTCAGTGAATAACCGTAACGAGATGTGAAACCATGCCTGTCACTAGCACAGGATGGTAAAGTGTTCGAGGAAGTGGGAGTTGCTATACTGAAGCTGAGGAGCACTACACTAAAATGGCAAGTCCTGTTTTACTGTACTATCGAGAACTGAGGTGGGGATCTACAATGGAACAATGGGGCTGTGGATATTTTTTTTATTATATCAGAGCAGGGCTGGTAAACACATCAGTAGAAGGTTAAACATTTAAATGGCGGCAGCTAACACAATATGCAGCAATTGTTCACACTGTAGCACCATATCACCATAATTTGGGATGACTGGGGGGTGGCACTAGTGCCATCATGCTCAATCTTTTACATGGGGTTTTGGGAACAAAAATACATCCACTCCCAGTATATATTTGACCCTACAGTAACATACCAGTATGTCAGACAGTGGTACTGCTGTTACTCTTGACAGGCTAGAAGTAGAAACATCTTTTTAAAAGTACTAGGCAGCATGTAGTTCTAAGTTGGAGAGCCTACAGCATAACTCCCTCATTGGTCCTGCTGTGTGTTGTTCTGTAGCAGTACTGGAGGCAACAGTGATGATGATGATGATGGTACTATATATAATAGTAGAGTGTGGGTCAGATAGTATAGCTGAATGGATTCCTGTGGAGGAGTGGAGCTGCCATCAGCAACAACAACCTATTAGATATACCCCCTCTGAGACCAAGATACTGATCAGCACTTGGGTACTATTGCATTGTACACACTGGACACTTACTATGCTGCACTAGAGGAAAAAGGGAAGCTATTGGTTCAATTAAAAATATAAGGTAAAAAACAGTTTGGCTCCACTGAAACTGCCCCCATAGAGATGCTGTTTGCACCAGCAGCCTCAATACCCCCATCCCCAGGAGCCTAGCAAGAGCAACAGGTGGTGTCTACTTATCAAGTTCAGAGAGGTGAGAGGTCTGCCCTGAGAGAGGGAGGGGGAGAGATGAGACAGATCAAAAAGCAAGACTCACTCTGGAGCTCACAGACTCCTTCTGTCCATCTTCTTCAGCAACGAAGAAGGGAAAAGGGAAGCACTGAAACTCTGCACATCCACAGAAACACCATTCTGATTCCATTCCAACAAGTCTGCATTTTTTTTTAAATCCATCATTCATCATTATCAGTGTGTCTTAGCACAAGCAAGTCAAGTCAATTTTATTTCTAAAAATCCCAGTTCCATCACTGATCAAAGCACCTGTACAGAGTTCTTAAAAACATACACTAAATAAAATAATAAAATACTTAAAACCAACAACTAAAATTCAGGCACTAAAAAATATAAGCTAATCTAGATCTGGGAAAGTCATATTAAAAAGACAAGTTTTGAGAGCAGATTTAAAGCTTTCCACAGTCAGGCACTCTCTGATCTGATGAGGTAGAAAGTTCCACAGGGTTGGGGTCACAAATGCAGAGGAGCAGGCACCTGAAGTCTTAAGACGGACCCTGGGAACCTCTGCCAATTCCTCAGTGGCAGAACAGAGAGGGCAGAAGGGGCAAAGAAGATCTTGCAGATAACATGGCCCCTGACCATGTAGGGCTTTATAGGTCAGTAACCTGACCCTGAAGGTGATCTGACAGTAAACAGGTAGTCAGTGCAGATCACAGAGCACAGGTATGATATGGCTAGATTGAGGTAAGTCAGTCAACAACCTGGCTGCCACATTCTGCACTAGCTGCAGGTGGTGGACATCACCCTCTGGTAGTCCTAGGTAGAGGGCATTGCAGTAGCCAAGATGTGAGGTCACAAAGGCATGGACCAAAGTAGGAAGGTCACCGGTGAGGGAGGACTAGGTGCTTAATCCAGGCAATGTTCCTTAGATGGTAAAAAGATGATTTTATGACAGCTGACACTTGAAATTTTAAAGAAAACCAGCTGTCAAAAACAATACCCAGGTTTCATACCTGGTCTGAGGCAGGTAACTGGTTGCCATTAAGCCAAAATCCAGATGGCTGACCAGTCACCAACCCTAAATCCTGGTGGCCTGGGTCCACCACTAGCACCTCAGTTTTATCCGGAATTCTACCTCAGCCAACTGGTTCTCATCCAGTCCTGGATCTCTGAGAGGCAGCTATTGAAGACCAAGACAGCGCCCACTTGAGGGGGCGCAAAGAACATGTAGAGCTGAGTGTCATCTACATAGCAGTGACAGCTCAGCCAGTACCACCTTATAATGTCTCCCAACAGCAGCATGTACACTGCGAACAACACAGGTGAAAGTACGGAGCCCTGTGGAACCATACAAGGTGGGGGAAAGGGGCTGATGAATAAATCTCCGACACCACTCTCTGGGTTCTGCCCATGAAGAAAGATCTAAACCATCTAGAACTGTACCAGACAGTCCACAGAATAGCTGCAGCCACTCCAGCAACACATCATGATCAACAGTGTCAAAAACTGCAGATAGATCCAGGAGAACCAAGATGTAATGGCTTCCTTGATCCCTAGCAGTCAGGAGATCATTAAGTACCCAAACAAGAGCCATCATGGTGCTATGCCTCTTTCTAAATCCAGACTGGAGAGGATCATAGACATCATGGGTGGATAAATGGTCCTACAGCTGCAGTGCAACCACCTTCTTTATAACCTTGTCCACAAAGGGCAGGTTAGAGAAAGGTCTGCAGTTTGTTAAGCAGTCAGGGTCGAGGAAAGACTTCTTAAGGAGGGGTATCACTACTGCCTCCTTCAGGGGATCAGGAAACACCCCTATTTCCAGTGAACACTGGACTATCTTAGCCAGGACCAGGCCAATGACCTCAACATACCCCACTAGGAGACGTGTTGAGCCCGGGTCCAAACTACAGTAGGTTGGGTGCATACTGTGGATGATCCACACAATGTCTATGATCTACAGCCAGCTGAAGTCAGACCAGACAATCCAGGCATTTGCAACTTTCTTCTGATCTCCACAAAACTCATTAGAGGGCACTGAATGGATCTCTGACCTGATGGTGGCAATCTTATCTGTGAAGAATCGATCAAACTCATCACACTTAGTCTGCGAAACACTCCCCGAGACTGAAGGCAAACTGGATTGCACAGTCTATTGACAGCTCGGAAGAGCTGAGCCAGTTGATTCTGTGCAGCGGCAAACTCTTTGGAGAGGAATTCTGCCTTCTTATGGGAGATTGCTGATTGATAGTCTTTGTAATGAGCCATCAATCTAAGTTTGTCATCTTTCAGGCCAGATTTCCATCAGCGTCGCTCCAACCCATGACCCGCTCATCTCAGCTCCTTCAAAGTCCCATCAAACCATGGGGACTTGGGGCAGAGAGTTAGAGGGCAAACACGGATAGGAACAAGGGAGTCCAGGGCCACTATCACTGCCTTATTATAGGCTAGCACCAGATCCCCTGGGTCCCTACTAGCACTCAACATACCTGATAGGTCCAGTACCTCCATAACACCATTAGGGTTCAAACCCCTCAAAGGGCAGTACAGGACCATCTCCATAGGGGCAGATCTATTAGGGGGAGCCTCGAAGCTGAGCCTTATAGTATGATGATCCAACCATCTGACTGGTTCCACTACCAAATCAAAGATCTCCATCCCCAGTAGGAAGACCAGATCAAGTGAGTGACCATGATTGTGGGTAGTTGAGGAAATTACCTGTGTGAGGCCCAAGGAATTCATAAATTGGAGGAAGTTCTGACTAAACTGTGAGAGTTCATCATTGATCCAGACAGTGAAATACCCCCAGAATTATTAATCTGGGGTATCCCAACACCATGTGGATGATAAAAACCGCAACTTCCTGCAGGAACTCCTTCTCACCACTGGGTCGACAGTAGATGAGAAGTATCCTGCAACCTACTCCTGCTCCAGCGATACGCTCAAAAGATCTGGTCGCACCCACTGAGATATTTATAGGGCCCAGTTCTGACTTAAAACAAATGGTTACACCTCCACCCCTACGTTCCGCTCTCGAGTGGTGTATCACCAAGTATCTGGCCAGAATTGCTGATTTCAACACTAGACCAGCATTTACATCCAGCCAGATCTTGGTGATACAAGCTAGGTCAGCTGCACCAACAAGATCAACAATTGCAGCTGTCTTGTTTTTATAGACAAAAACAGTGGAGGAATTCAAGAATTCAAGCAACAGACATAAGGCAATTCAGGTGGGGGGTAGGAAGAAGTAGACTGTCAATTAACTAGGATCTGCAGCTTATTCAATGGGCAGCCTGGGTGGGCCAAGTGGTCCTTATCTGCTGTCAAAGTCTATGTTTCTATGTTAGACCTTGCATTGTATGACACCACCTGAGTAAGATAGGTTGGAGAGGCTGACAGAGCTAACTGCCCACAAAAAGTGGAGCCCTTGGCCATGGGAGCTAGGCAGGGAAGACCCCTTTTCAGAACCCATTCTGCACCAGGGCATCTTCTTTTCCCCACCATCCAATCCCCCTACCCTGATCCACAACCCCACCATGCCAAGATCCCCTATGCCTCTTCCTCCTCCTAACAATCCCCAAGACACGGCAGTGACTGTACACCTCCATGTACAAGGGGGGACAGTTGTAAGGCTGAAGGTCTTAGAGCCTGGTGAGAGAGTAGTACCTGACCATCTGAGAACCCTGCCAACATATTATTAAAATAGACCAAGATAAGAGCAACTTGCTACAGACTTATCAGACAACAAACAATACAGATAAAATATACACACCCACACACACGACCCTGCCACACACACTCAACCTCACCCACAACCCCCACCCCAAATTCTTCCATCAAGCCCTCCCAACCACTATCAAAGCCAAATACATAAATCTAGGCAGAAAATTATGGAGCAATTGGTTCACAGTTCCATGTGAGGAGTAGCTCAAATTTGTCCACAGATAGTAGTGGACACTAAGTTTCACCAAATATGCTATGTAGGGTTATCGGAGCTCTCACCTTCTCTAACCACATATCCAATTTACATGTAAAGTTTGTGGTACTCTCACTACCACTGCCATGATATCAAAGCATAAACAAGTTACAAAGCAGGTAGCAGAAAGAATTGAGCACTCTCACTGCCCTAAAAATAGTAGCTCAGCCAATTTAAACCTGCCAAGGGTCCAAGTCCAATAATATCCTCCTTCAGATGGATGTAGCAACAGCCACTCTCACTCTTCCACCAACCTCTTTACTTTCTTGTAAATTCATATTATGGCCATACATGATCTTACTATTTCACTGGATCTGACTCCTAGACCAGCACATCACTCCCAGGTGGCCGTCTCCACTGCAACAGCCACCACAGGTGGCATAGAGCACCCAGAAGGCTCAGGCTGCCCACCTCAGCAGCAGCACCCAAACTACGGCACACCCCAAACCACAATGCTGGAACAGCACCAATTCACTGACAAGCACCCCCAGATGAAGTATAGGGGAGCTCAGGGGTAACAATCTTGCAGTCAGTGCTACTGAACACCCCTAGAGAACTGAGTTGGGCAACAACAGCCAGGAAAAGCGACCAATCCCAAAGCACTTAGAAAAGATTCTGCAGTCCTCAGTCAAAAAGCTCTGGTAGGAAACCACAGCCAAAGTTTCCAGGAGGCCCCAAATAAGTCTGCTACAAGGTTCACACAGTAAACTCCAGCAGTGGACCTTCCAGATCTTTCTTGATTCCTTCCAGGCTGCTCCAGACTCGGGCACACTCCAGCTTACCAAAAACACAGGGGACCAAGGGGCCGGTAAGGATAAAAAGAGCTAAAACCAAATAGCACTAAAAAATCTGCACCTCTAGTGCAAAATCAGGAATAGTACAGCCGATTTTGTTGTGGCTGTAGTAATAATCAGACTTGGCATCTTCCCTACAAGTTAGACATAATTTACTCAAACCCTGGCATCCTTATACTAACCTAGAACCACAGATACACTAACTACCTTACTGTAATTCCCTGTCTATTCTTAACTCCTAAACTGAAACTGAAGCTGCCAGCAATAAAAAAAAATAAAACAAAGTAAACTAATAAAATAAATGAAACAAGGAACAGAAAAGAAATAACTTGGACTCCCCTGCAGTAACAGATAGTTGGTCCAGCATGGCCACCATTTTCTCCTCCACTAATGCCCAAGCAGACCAACCACAACAAAGTTAAACCTTTCACCTGGCCACTTAGCATGCAACTTACTGTATATGCAGTCATACTAAGGGACCACTGCTTCCTGTGCTGTACACCCGGATTGCAGCAGCAACCACATAGCTAGTCCAATAGAAATGCTGTCTATATGAAAAAATACAAAATGGTAACTGATACTGTCCATCCATGCAAAGCTGGTGTTGTCTGTGACCACCCTCTCTCTTCCTCTCCTGATAGCCTGGCAGGAACACTTGCAAATACAGGCTAAATGTCCCAATAAACATGTGGTAACTAGATTCCTCCTTGATCAGGTCTCAGGCAAAGCAGCACACCTGCCAAGTGTGAGGGCTCGCCAGCCTACTGTATCAGGAATTCTGTCTGTTTGGTTCCCGTGAAATGGGCGTCAATGCTGATCCCAAACTCCAGTTGGTAGCTCATCTATATGAAGGCTTCATAGATGCCACACCTGAGCAAGTTATAAGTTTGGTGGATAAGGGGAAGGCCACCGCATGCACTATGCACAAGTCATACTAAGTGTAAAGAGGAGTCAGAAAAACTGCAGTTCAAAGATGGTTTTCAATAAAAGTGTAGGTGATAATTCATAAATCTGCTCACTCCAAACAAGACATAAGCAAAGTGCCAATTGTTAGCTTTGCAATTATGCACAAATATCCTATACATCTTTAGAAATTCATATTATTATATTTTCCTTTACTATTCTATCTTATCTAACACACACACACACACACACACACACACACACACACACACACACACCTACCTTTAGTAACTGCACTGTCTGATTTACTGGTTGCTTCAATTTAAACAGCTGATATATTGTAGCAGCATAACACATTGGGGCATCACTAGTAAATACAAAATACTGCATTGGAAATAATTAACACCAGTGACATTAAGTATGCAATTATTATAATTATAATAAATAACTGACCACTGAAACAAATCAGAGCTTCAAATATAATTTTTTATAATGAAAGATATATATATGTATATATACACACACACACACATACATCACACACACACACACACACACACACACACACACATATATATATATATATATATATATATATAATATATATATATATATATATATATATATATATATATAATTTGACAACAGTGAAGTAAAGGGTTGAAATTAAATCCCTCTGTTCAAGAGCACCTATGATGGTACAGTATGTTGACAAAAAATGTATACAAAAATAAGTTGTGTATTTATGCAGAATGTGTACTTTAATCTAACTCATTTACACACAAAGAAAAATAGTGGGTAAAGAGTCATCGGAACAAAATAAACAAGACACACCACAATTATAGACTGGGATAATTGGAATCTGTATTTTGATCTTGTTTCCCATGGCTCCCATTAATGCAGTACCTTTATCATTGGAGTGTTTGACAAACTGCTTGATCTCCAGGGACTTTTACAGAAAGAATACAATATTCCTATTCCGAAGTAAAAATAATATTTTTGAAAATGGTATGGAGGTTTTTTTATTTGTTGAGTGCTGTTGTACTGTTTGTTTACTTTTATAAAGAACTAATAATAAAAATTAACTGCAAAAAGCAAATGTATGACACAATGGAGAACTTGAACACCTGCATTACCTGGACTTATACAGTCATACTGCATGCTTATGGACCCTTTTTTCCACCTCCTCTGTATCATGTGTATTTCAGTTCACTGCCTGTACCCCTTCCTTTTTTAATATCATAAAACGTTTCCTATCCATGTCCCATGAGCGCACGTATAAAGATAAAGTGGAAAAAAAATGATCACCACTTATTCTGACTACTGTATTTCAGTCAGTGCCTACGTAATAATAAATGACAATTGCACACTGGACTTTGCATGGAAACACAAGAAATACTGGGGTTGAGGTTGGTTGCAGTGGTTTGTAACTTGGCTGCAAATTACTTTGGGTAAAGAGAAGATGAGGGGGAGGGAGGCTTGTACTAAATACCAGACAGCCAGTCAGCATCCCCTCCTCCACAAATCTACTCACATGATTGCTGCATCTTAATTAATTAGCTACTCAGGGAGTGCCCCTCAATGAGTGTGCCTCTATAAATCCAGCCTTCACCTGTCAACTTTCACCCCTCCACCAAATACAAAAACGAGGTTGTGACATTGTAGCAGTCTGTTCCCAATGGTGCAGTGACTATTGTTGGCTAGATGGGATGCAGCAGAAGCTATTGTCTCCCTACCACCACCACTTGATCTAATGTGACTCCCCTGAATGTAATTTTAGAAACATAGAAACATAGAATTTGATGGCAGATAAGGACCGCTTGGCCCACCCAGTCTGCCCATTTCCCTACCTACTGCATAAGCTGCAGATCCTAGTTAACCAGCAGCCTACTTCTTCCTACCCCAACCCCCCAGAATTGCCTTATGACTATCCCATGCATGCTTGAATTCCCCCACTGATTTTGACTCCACAACCTCCTCCAGAAGGCTGTTTCATGCATCCACAACCCTCTCTGTGAAAAGATACTTCCTTAAATTACCTCTGAGCCACCCCACCCATCTTCAAATTATGCCTCTTGTTCTTGCACACCCTTTTTTTGAAAGATGCTACCTTCTTGGACTTTGTTGATTCCCTTGAGGTACTTGAAAGTTTCTATCATGTCCCCTCTCCTCCTTTCCCCGAGGCTATACATATTAAGCTCCTAAGTCTCTCTTTCACATGACTTCCGGTGCAGACCCTGCACCATTTTAGTTGCCCTCCTCTGGACAGCTTCCATCCTGTCTATGTCTTTGTGGAGACTGGGTCTCCAGAACTGCACACAGTACTCCAGATGGGGTCTCACCAGCTGTCTGTACAGAGGGATAATAACTTCCTGTTTTCTACTGGTGATGCCTCTCCCTATGCATCCCAGTATCCCCCCAGCCCTCCTTGCTGCCCTCTCACATTGCTTGCCCATCTTTAGGTCGTCTGATATGACTACCCCCAGGTCCCTTTCCGTTCTTGTTGTTGTTAGTATCTCACCCCCCATTGTGTACTCTTCCCCTGGGTTTTTGTTTCCCAGGTGCATTACCTTGCACTTCTTAGCATTGAATCTAAGCTGCCATACATTTGACCATTCCTCTAACCTTGCCAAGTCCCTTCTTATCCTTTCCACCCCGCCCTGTGCATCAACTCTGTTGCAGATCTTAGTGTCATCTGCAAAGAGACATATTTTTCCTTCCAGTCCTTCTGCAATGTCGCTTATAAAGACATTGAAGAGGACCGATCTAATACTGAACCCTCTGCGGTACCCATAGTAACCCTCCTTTCTCCTGGGTGGACTCCATTTACTATAACTCTCTGTGTCCTATTCTCCAGCCAATTCTTTACCCAGGCTGTCATCTTGGGACCCACTCTCAGGCTGGCTAACTTATATATTAATCTTTTGTGTGGGACTGTGTCAAATGCCTTGCTAAAGTCTAGGTAGGCCATGTCCACAGCCCCTCCCTGATCTACTACTTTAGTCACCCAGTCAAAGAAATCTATCAGATTCATCTGGCATTAACTTCCCTCTGTGAATCCATGCTGCCTAGGGTCCTGTGCCCCTCTGGCCTCTAGATACTCAACAATTCTTTCCTTTAGAAGTGATTCCATCATTTTCCCTATCACTGAGGTTAAACTAACAGGTCTATAGTTTCCTGCTTCTGCCTTGCCCCCACTTTTGTGAAGGGGAATCACATGTGCCCTCCTCCAGTTCTCGGTACCACCCCATCCTCCCATGATTTGTTAAAAAGGGTAGTCAGTGGTGTCACTAGTTCTACCCTTAGTTCTTTTAGAATTCTGGGATGAATCCCATCAGGCCCCCTTGCTTTGTCCACCTTCAGTTTTAAGAGTTCTTTCAGAACCCTTTCTTCTGTAAATGGGCCAGTATCAACTTCTGTATCCAGAGTGTTACTACTGTTTGTTTTATGTATCTCCCCCTCTTCCTTCGTAAATACTGAGCAAAAATATTTGTTTAGTATCTCTGCCTTTTCACAGTCTCTCCTCTGCCCAGCCTCCATCCCTTTATTAAGCCTCACTATCCCTTCCTTGGTCTTCCTTCACTCCCTGATGTACCTATAAAAGGTTTAATCCCCCTTCTTAACTGAGTTGGCTATCTTTTCCTCGGTTTGGGCCTTTGCTGTTCTGACTGCCTTCCCAGCCTCCTTTTGCTTTAACTGATACAGTTCTCTGTCCTGCTCCTTCTGCAATTCCTTGTACTTCCTGAATGCGTTCCTTTTCTCTTGAACCTTCACTGCCACTTCTTTTGAGAACCATAGTGGTCTCTTACATTGTCTTGTTTTGTTTATTTGCTTCACACAAAGGCTTGTTACCTCTGTGATGGCAGTTTTATTATTCCCATTGTTCTTCCACCTCCTTCCTGCCCATTTGCTAGTGCATTCCTTGAACGCATACGCATTTGGCAAAGTCAAGCCCTCTAAAGTCCAGTACTTTTGTCTTTGTATGGCTTGACTCTATTACTGTGTTTATTGTGAACCATACTGTTCGATGGTCGCTAGTTCCCAGATGGCTACCCACTTCTACATCTGTGATCCTCTCTCCATCTCCATTTGAGAGTACCAAGTCTAATATTGCTCCCTCTCAAGTGGGCTCCAGTACTAGCTGTCTAAGGCATGCCCCCTGTAGGGCATCTAGAATAACTGCACTCTTTGAAGTGGCAGCTGCAACTGCACTCCAGTTAACATCTGGCATATTCAGATCACCCATCAGCAGTATCTCCCCTTTTTCTGCCATTCTAAGTATACTTTCTATCATTTCCTTGTCCATTTCTTCCCCCTGAGAAGGGGGTCTGTATACAACCCCTGTGCGGATTGTGGTGCCATTGCCTGTCTCCAAATTTACCCACAATACTTCTTCTCCTCCCTGTTTACCCTTTTGTTCTGTTGCTTTTATTCCTTCCTTTATGTAAAGAACTACTCCTCCTCCTCTTTTACCCTCCCTGTCCCTCCTGTAGATAGTGTATCCTGGTACGTTTACGTCCCAGTCATGGTTTTGTGTGTACCATGTTTCTGTGACTGCCACGATATCCAGATGTTCCTCCTACTTCTTTTTAGCTGTTTTTGCAGTAGCCTTCAGGGCTTTAAAATGTAAAAACTTCTAAAATCTATATTTACTGTACAAGATTTATTTATGTATATCCCCTTGATATAAAAGTTAAATAGAGGAAGTAAAATATCCAAAGCGTTGCATGCATGTATTACTGCTAACTGTTAAAAAATCGAAAGGGTAGCAATTTTATCGAGTGAATATTTCAGGTGTGGCAAATAAATACATAAATAAATAAAAAATAAATAAATAACTACTGTATGTTCCTAAAAGGAACATCTCCATTCTTTGAAGCCAGAGTGTAATATCAGGAAAAGCTGATGAGGCTTTTCATTTGATACTGATGTCCACACAGACTCACAGTTCAGTACAATTCACAGCAAAATACTTTGAGAAAGTGTACAAAACAATCACCAAAAAGCAAAATACTGTTAGACAAAAGGATACATCTTGCATAGTCCTGCATTTTATTTAAACACCCCTCCCTACCTCATTACTTCTGGTACTGTACAGTGCAACATCTCTGAAAATCATTTGCTTAAGTGCAATTTCTATTAGTAATGCAAATATGTAATACCATTTCTCATCATAGACATGTTTTTAGTTTTATACATATATTTAGGAAAAAAAATGTTGTCCTCCTTTAGTTGTATAAAACTTGTAACTTACCAATATTTACATCCAAAAAACAAGTATTCCAGAGCACACTTGGGCAGACGTATGTTTAATGTCAGAGGAACTGCACTAAATTGATTATTTTGTTTTTGGGCAATTTTCATTAGCATTGTGCAAAGTGCTAATTTTGCTCATTTGGGCACTCTATAGAAAGTTTGTGTTTTATATTTACTGCATTTAGTTAGACATGCTCATTTAAATGTAAGATGCACTGAAATTGTCCAACGAGTCCAACATTGTACTTCTTTACTTCACAGTTTGGAAAGTGCTATTTCGTGCATGTCACATCTTTTCACAGTTGTGGAGTTTCACAAAAAATGCACCAGAAACAGCGAGAGTGTACATACAGTTTGTGCTTTTTTTTTAAATTACACAATTTCTAAATTGCACATTTGTCATGTAAAAGTTCATAAACTCCTAGCTATCTGCTCTTTCATAAAGGTAGAAGACTTGGTTTGCTGGCCAAGGCACCTAGCTTCACCTGAGCTCTTTCCTTCTAAGACTGCTTGAAAGGCAGAGTAGAGAAACTTACCAGAGCGAGGGAGAAGGATTAAGACTTAATTTGGCTAAGCAGATTTACTGTGTGGTGGTGTTTTAATTTTTTACTCACAGGGATTGCTACTGTTTGTTGCTAACATTTCATTGCTTTATTTTTCTCTGATTCAAATTGTTGTTGCTGGTATACCTTCTTCTGCATTATTACAAGGTGTGCCTACAGGTGTGTGCTAACAGATTACTGCTGTAATCTTCTGATTCAAATTGTCTTTTGCAAGGTATATCTTCTGTTACTGCTTTATTTTTCTCTGGAGCAAAGTGTTTCTTACGGGGTATATCTTCTCTGAAATTATTACAGGTGGTGCTTTACAGGTTTTACAGTTTTATCTAACATTAGGATAAGCTTTCAGGGTTACTGCATTTGTTGTTGACTGATTGTTTCTCTCTTACCTCCTTGTTCTTTCGTCCGTGGTTCTTCTTTTAGGCAGGGAAAGGGCCAGCCACCCACCCCATGCTACACTCCCTTATAGGGTACCACAGTTGTGACATTTCCTGTGGCAGAGCAGGAAGGGCGGATCAGTGGGGCCTCCACAAGGTGATCTCATTTACAGGGCACTAGTAATTTAACTTGTTATAACAAGTTAAACAAAGCACAATCAAACCATTACTTGCATTTTTTTCCTTTTTTTCCTTCTAATTACTCTGACTAGGTTACAAACCCAGCAACTTATTTGGAATGGATTTCATTAACTGCAGGTACTGTGGAACAATTTTCAGAAGGACAGTCTTACAGGATTTAGGACACTGTCCTGCATGCTGGGCCTTTGGAGATCTTAGGGCTCAGCTCCGGGCAGCATGGGCAGAGATTGCACGCCTCAAATTTCATATTGAAGAGGAAATACATTATAAGAACCACCCGCCATTTCCCCAGCATCCAACAGAAAAACCTCGACCGCAGAGGGTAGTTGGTCTAGGAGGTTGGCAGGTGGTTAGGAGGAGCAAATCAGGAGTCCCATCACTCTCTGCTCTCCAACACATTGCCTCCAAAAACCATATAAACAGTACAAACAGGTATCTGCCTCTATCTCTGAAATCAAATAAAGAGACAGAAGACACTGCAGAGCAGGACACTGCGGCACAGGAGCTAGTACAACAAAACTCACCCAAATCAGGAACCAAAACTAAACAAGCACAAAGGAAATCCAAAAAACTTCTGATCATAGGAGACTCCATGATTCGGGGAGTTGATACCCATCTCCAGCCAGGGGTATGGTCAGATGTCTCCCAGGACATCAGCATGGAGAGACACTGACCGCATTGCTAAAATTGTTCACAAAGCTGGAGAAAACATTGATGTCCTAGTACACATAGGGACTAATGGATCTCACCAGCCGGTCAGTTGTGGAGACCAAGGAACACCTGACTAGGCTGGGTGACAAACTATCATCTATTTCATCCGCATCTCCTTCTCTGAGATCCTGCCAGTCTGGGAGAGGGAGCAGATGGACGGAAGGTCAGAGAAGGGAGATAGGGAGCTAAACACATGGCTCAAGGACTGGTGCCAGGAAAAAGGACACAGATTTGTAGGAACTGGCAACAGTTCTGGGAGTGAAAGTTCTTTAAATTTGATGGACTGCATCTGACTAAAGAGGGAGTCAGTGCATTGGGGCAGAAGTTTGACGTCTTTGCAGAATATTTAAACTAGCAAATGGGGAGAGGGGTGCAGCACCCCATACGTCGAATGGGAAGAACACCCCTCCCCCCTCAGCTAGTGGTCAAACAGGAATTCAAATTGTAAAAAAACAAAGACAAGGCGCTGCGTCAGCATGTGGTCTAAAAGCAAAACAAAATGGTTATATTAAATGCACGCTGAAAATAGAAAATAGAGTTAAAAATCTACTTTTCGACCTTAGGTCTTCTTCAGGAAATATCTAAAAGAGAAAAAAAACAAGTTAGTGTAGAGGAGAGGTAAAATGAGAGAGATATATGTGGAGAAAGAAGAAGGGGAGGCAAAGGAGAAGAAGTGATAAATGATAAGATTAAGAGAGAATCTGTGAAACAAAAGGTGATGATGGAAAGATAAAACATAATGGGAGAGAAAGAGCTGGGGAAGATCCCAGGTAGAGACTGATTAACAGGGCCTTGTAAGAAGGCTGAAAGGTGACAAATGTGTGAGAAGGAGACAGAAATGGAGACATATGGTGAAAATGAAAAATAAATCAGTACAAAACAAATTGACTTTAGGGAAAAAAGGGAGGCTGAAAGATGTTAGTGGAAAATAAGTCTATCAATTAAACCAGAGGGCTGCTGGGAGCCAAGGCGGATGATCAGCTGGCTCCATATTTTTCTATGGTTAGGATCCCAGAAGCCCTGCTGAAGGACACAAACAGAAAGGGTCATTGACATTGTGGTCCTCGGAGATAAAGTGGATACAATGGGTTTAGCAGTTTCACCATTCCTGACCGCTTGTAATGTTCCCTGAAACGGTCAGCAAGATGCCAACCAGTTTCTCCGATGTAAATAGCTGAACACCTCCTGCAAAGAATACAATACACTACATTAGTGGAGGTGCATGAGAACTCCTCGGTGATGTGAAAAACACCTGTAGGCCCCGAATCTCAGTTACACTGGAAATAAATTTGCAGGTGTAGCAGCGAGCCCTGTTGCAGGAATTCAGCATGTTTGCCATTCATTTGCATCACCAGGTAAGAAAAAAGGTTTGTCTCCCATGATGCACAGGGGTAATGCCAAACTTCACCCAACAACCAACACACCAAAATCTGGCCAATGGAAAATCACGGTACAATGCTCACAGCCTGGGAAATAAGATCCCAGACCTGCAGGCAATAATGTCAGAGGCTAAACTGGACATAGTAGCAATTAATGAGACGTGGTTTACCAGTAACCACATTTGGGAGACTTCAGTACCTGGCTATGTATTGTTCAGAAGAGACGAGGTGCAAAAGGGAGGAGGTGGTCCTGTATGTTAATGAAAATATCAAAGCTACAGAAATCAGGAATACAAGGAGCCAGAAGAACTGTGGGTCAACCCTGGAAACAGGAAATGGGACAGCCATAAGAACTGGGGTTGTCTACAGGCCCCCAGACCAGAGGGAGGACATATACACATTACTGTTAGAAGATATACAAAACATGACAGCTAAAGGGGAGGTTCTGATAATGGGAGACTTCAACATGCCAGATACAGACTGGTCAATACCAGCAGGAACATTTGCCAGAACTAGACTCATAGTGGATTCCCTGCAGGGGGAGGGCCTCAAACAACTGGTACAGCAACCCACAAGAGACAGGGCTATCCTAGATCTAGTACTGACTAACAAAGAAGGATCACAGATCTCCAGGTAGAAGGTCACCTGGGGGCCAGTGACCATCACATGGTATGGTTCAATTGGCTACATCATAATCATCCCATTCCAAGGCAAAAATATGGGACTTCAGAGGAGCTGACTTTGATAAGATGGCCAACAGAGTTAAGCTAGCCCTGGCAAAAAGAAACACAGGTGAGGGGTACAGGCAAAGTGGGCAAGCATTAAGGATGCAATCATTGAAGCAACATCCCATTGTGTTAGACAGAAAGGAAGTGCAAAGAAGAAGGAAACCACTTTGGTTCTCAAATACAGTAGCAGAAAAGGTCAGAGCCAAAAGGCTGGCCTTCAGGAAATATAAGGGAACACAGCGGATGAAGATAGGAGGCATACCAAACTGCCTAAGGGAAGCAGGTAAGACAGTAAAGGCAGGCAAAGTCCCAAACTGAGGAAACACTAGCACAGAACAGTAAAAGAAGGTGACAAGACTTTCTATAGATACATTAGTGAAAGGAGAAAGTCCAGAGGGGTATTGCTAAGCTTAATGGAGAAAAGGGAGCATGTGAGGAGGAGGACCCTGTAAAGGCATCTATCCTAAATAGATACTTTTGCTCAGTATTTACTGAAGAAAGGTAGGGCAGTGCCCACAGCTCAGCATCATGGACACAGGGGAGGGAGGTGAGCACTACTCCTTCACAAAGAAAGGGTCCTACAAGAGCTTGCTAAGCTCAGGGTGGATAAGGCAATGGGACCTGATGGCAACATCCCAGGGTACTTAAGGAGCAAAGGAGGAACTAGCAGAGCCATTAGCAGAATTGTTTAGTGAGTCTCTGAGCACAGGAGAGGTCCCAGAAGACTGGAGAAGGGCTCATGTGATCCGCTCCACAAGAGTGGTAGCAGGAAGGAGGCGGGGAACTACAGACCGGTCAGTCTTACCTCAGTAGTGGGCAAGATTATGGAGGCACTCCTTAAGGAAAGGATAGTGCAACACCTGGAATCCATAGGGGCACAGGATCCAAGACAGCATGGGTTTACAAAAGGAAGGTCCTGTCAAACTAATCTCATAGATTTCTTTGACTGGGTAACCAGAGTGGTGGACCAAGGGGGAGCAGTTGATGTAGCCTACCTTGACTTCAACCAAAGCTTTTGACACTGTTCCACATAGAAGATTGATAAATAAGCTGGGTGGACTCAGGGTGGGTCAGAGGTTGGTCAACTGGGTGGCAAACTGGTTGACTGGCAGAAAACAGAGAGTGGTGGTAAACGGTATACAGTCAGAAGAGATGCAAGTCACAAGTGGGGTACCTCAGGATCAGTCCTGGGGCCAGTCCTATTCAACATCTTCATTAGTGACCTTGCAGATGGACTAGAGGGTAAGGCTTGTCTGTTTGCAGATGACACCAAGATCTGCAACAGAGTAGATGATCCAGATGGGTGGGCAGAATGTGAAGAGATCTGGATAAACTAGCAGAATGGTCAGAAGAGTGGCAACTGGGATTTAATACAAAGAAGTGCAAAATCATGCACATAGGGAAGAGAAACCCTGAAGCCACTTATAGGCTGGGAGGAGTTGCTAGCAGTCACAAAGGAAGAAAGAGACTTGGGCATCATCATCACTGATGACCTAAAATCATCCAAGCAGACCTCTAAAGCAGTAGAAGGCTAGGGGGTGTTAGGGTGTATTAGCAGGGTATCACAAGTCGTAAGAGGGAGGTAATAATCCCTCTGTACAAGACATTGGTTAGGCCCCATCTGGAGTACTGCATGCAGTATTGGAGGCCACACCTTCACAAGGACATTAACCAAATTGAGGCAGTCCAGAGAGGGCAACCAAAATGGTGCAGGGACTGCATCAGAAGACATATGAGGACAGATTAACAGAACTCAATATGTACCCTTGAGCAAAGGAGGAGAGAGGTGATATGATCGAGGCATTCAAACACCTTAAGGGCATAAACAAGGTGAAAGAGTCTAACATGTTTAAATATAAGAAAATAGCAGGACAAGAGGACACAGCATGAGATTAGGGGAGGCCGATTAAGGGGAATGTGAGGAAATTCTTTTCACAGAAAGGGTGGTAGATGCATGGAATGTCTTACCACAAGAAGTGGTGGCTATGAATACAGTGCAGGGCTTCAAACAGGCATGGGATAGGCATAAGGGAGCAATACAAATGACTATGAATAGATAGGTCACTGACAGCAAAGGCCGATGGCACATTTATAAGGTAGAAAAAGAAATGGGCAGACTGGATCGGCCTTGCGGTCCTTATCTGCCGTCAACTTCTATGTTTCTATGTTTCTAAGTGCAAATATAAGGTGCTATAATGGCATTTTCTGTGCAGATCCACAATTAGAAGGGCAAAGAATGAAGCACAGCTGGAAAAAGTGCTACAAAAATAAGTTACCACTAACACCTAATTATTGCCAGTCCAAAATAAGCAAACATAGGTATTTACAGTATTTTACTCTAGTTAGCTTATTTTTAGGCACCCTGAAACTTACAGCACCTGCTGTTCTGCCCTCCCACATTTAAAGAGAAATTCGGTTACAGCAATTATCACTGCTTCAGTATACTGAAACATCAAATAACTGTTTTTTGGTTTCGCTACAGGCATCTATATACCCTGATGGCAGAGAGGACTAAATGAATAGCTCTGGACCTGCCTGATTAGGAATTTATTATAACTGTGGAAGGGTCAGTCCATTAACTGCTTAGAAATGAAGTTGGCCAATGTATTAATTATTAATATAATTGTACAGCTTTAGACCATCATTATTACTTGGAACCATAACCTGCTGGAGTCATGGTACTGCATTTCCTCAGCAGCAGAGTTTTGTAGCCTGCCCACACTTGTATGCTGGATAAAGATTGTCAGTAGTTGCAGCATGATGCTGAAGTACATTTTATTCTATAGTGCCAAATTAGACTGCATATAAACTGAAACAAAATGATATAAATCAACCCCTCCCCCCACAAACAATTGGAAGAATTCCTTTCTAAACTACTGTAATAGACAGTACACTTGGTACAGACTGAGTGTCTTTCTTCTGCATAACATCATGTATCTATTTCTATATAAACCAGCCATTGGACAGTGCACAGACACCAACAGTCTTGTCTTTTTAATTTTCTTTGAGGAAGGTGGTACTGTCAACATCTCTACACAGTATAGTAATTGGTATATACGAAAATAAATATACTGCATGGTATAATGTGGAGAAAAAAGCTCAACCAGTACCCAGTTTACTGTCTATTATTTCAGAAATTACTTGTCAGCAGTTGAATTTCAGTATTTGGCAGTATGGTGTGTGTGTGTATGTGTGTGTGCTTTTTTCATGAGTTAATATTCTTGGGGCTTGTGGGTAGGGTATCCAGTGATATGGGTGATGTCAAATTAAGTGACTCAATATGAGCTACTTAATTTGCCCACCCATAAGAAAAGTTAATGTGGAAGAATAGCTACTAGGGGAATAGCAAGGCTGTACAACAAGAATAGCGAGTGTAGGTACAGTCTGCATGTGTGACAGGGGGAGGGTGGTAACAGGATATGGCATTTAGTCTGGTAGTGCAGTTTCAAGCTGGCCATCTGGCGTAGTGCTAGGGTATATGCCACTACTGCAGAAGGCTCTGGGTTCAGAGCTTGCGGCATGTGAACATTTTTGCTGCTTTTTATTTTGCACTTTTCCCCTGTGCCAAGACCCACCTTGGAGTTGATTATATTAATGATGGTGCAGCCCCCCCACATAAAAAAATACTGTACTTGTTTATTTTGTAATTTGCATCCAATCCTGGCTGTTGTTGCACTCGCTGTTGTGCAAGTCCCCATTGTGGTTTTCAGTGACTTGCACTCACTGTCATGTTCAGTGCTGTTTTGCAGTCACTGACATGACATGGAACTGTGGGGAGAGGGGAGGAAGTGTAAACATATCCAGAATTAAATTGTCTAGAGTGACACTTAGCAGAAACACCCTGTTAATCCCATGCAGCTAAGTATTTAATGTAATTAAGTCAGTGGCTGGCTTGGAAGGTGCACGCAGGGCATTGGCATTTACTGAACAATAAGAAAACATCAATGAACTTTCTTTTTTTATAAGTTAATATGTTTGGGGGTTGGGGGGATAATATCTTTGACTTTAAACCAATGGGGGGGGGGGGATAGTAGGAGTATAAGTAAATTAAACAGTCCACAAAAAAAGTATAGAATACTTAAGTTTCCATCTTTATAAATGCACATAGTCTTGGATCTAAGTTTGATGAATTAATAGCTATAATAGAAATAGAGCACCCTGATATTATAGGTATCCTGGAGACAAGGTGGCCTAATGACCTGGCATGGGTGAATACCATCCCAGGCTATTATCTTTTCCACTTAGGCAGAAATAACCGTAAAGGTGGGGGAGTTGCTTTATTTATCAATTCAAGTCTGAATGCAACTGATATTTCTAATAAGCTTAAATCTAAGGTTAGCTTAGTTGAATCACTTTGGGTGAATACTGGTTTTAATAATAACAACTTCATTTGGGGTGTTTGTTATAAAGCTCCAAACTCTACTGGGCAAGTGTTGAAGGAAAGTATGCTAGAAATGACTGCTGCTTCAGATTTGGGCAATTTGATATCCATGGGGGATTTAAATTTAAATGATATTGCCTGTGTAAGCAAAAAGTTATTTATAATCATTCAAAGGAATTTTTGGAAGTATGTGAAGAACTAAATTTATTCCAATTTGTTGGGTCTCCTACTGGGGGCCAAAACATGTTTGATATTGTATTAGGTAGTGAACCACTGAGAATTTCTCAATGTCCTGTTTCTATGACATTAGGAAACAGTGACCATAATGCTGTAACATTTAAACTTCAGTTTTCACATGTATACTCAGAAAAACAAACTGAAATATATTTGTGTCACAAGGCAAATAGGGCTGCATTGATTGAGTACTTATCTAATATATAAACTGATGTGAACTATTAGTATCTGATGATATTAATGAAATATGGAGCTGAATTAAGACAGTTATATTGAGTGCTGCAAGCAAATTTATTCCCAAGGTAAAGAAAAATATACTCTCTTCCCATCCAAAATGGTTTTCTAATAAAATACATAAAATGATATATGAATTATACTAAAAATAAATGTATAAAACCTCTGGCATCTTTTAAAAAAATGTAAAAAAAGGTGTAAAAAGGAAATTAGACAATCTAAGAGAACTACTGAGAAATGCATTGCTCAACAAGCAAAAAAAGGAAATAATAAAATACTATATAATTATATTAAAAACAACCACATAGCACACTCTGAACTTTTGCATTGCTCAAAATGTAATTTACATTTCTGGAGAAGGGTGCTGCTGGCGTGTGGCATCCAGTGCCCCACCCCCAAACAAAAAAACATGGAATATATTCAACATTCAAACATTTTAACTGCCTAATGGCTTTTCTTACTTTAAACTTCATGTAAAAAGGGGTCCTCTTAGTTTTCAGAGTGGAATTCCAAAGTGAGCAAGCTATACCACCCCTTTACGGTGGGACCCTTTCAGTACAGACCCTACACTTGCTTCTCAGCTCTGAAATGCCTGCAGTGGCTACTCATAAATATAGAGTGCTGCCTAAATTGGCTTAAGTCACATGGCCTTATTGGCTGCTTAAATTGATTCCACCCAGGAATTTCCAAAAGTGGTGGCAGGGAGCATGCTAAGTGGAGTACCACAACTCCCAAAACTCTAAAAACAACCAAATAGCATGCTCAGAACTTTTGCATTGCTCAAAATGCAATTCACATTTCTGGAGAAGGGTCCCACCATGATGAGGTGGTGTAGCTTGCTCACTTTGGAATTCCAATCTGAAAACTAAGAGGACCCCCGCTTTACATGAAGTTTAAAGTAAGTAGAGCCAGTGGCCATGAAATTGTTCAAATAATAAGATGTTCCATGTTTGGGGGGGAGGTTGTACACTGGTATCTTGTTTCTAACTGCTGTTATTTACCACAACCCACTAGCACCCCCTAGCAGAAATGTGAATTACATTTGTGGGCAGTGCAGAGTGGAGCATGCTGATTTGGGGAGGTGTGGCACCCTTTACAGCATGTTCCCTTCCACCACCTGTAAATGTTTCTGGATGGAAGTACCTTATTAAAGGAGCTAATTAGGCAGGCCAATTCAGGCAGCACACTATATTTGTGAGTAGCCACTGCAGGCATTTCAGAGCTGAAAAGCTAGAGTAGGGACTATACCAAAAGGGTCCCACTGTGGAGTGGTGGTGTAGCTTGCTCACTTTGGAATTCCAATCTCAAAACTAAGAGGACCCCCTTCTTTACACAAAGTTTAAAGTAAGTAGAGCCAGTGGCCATGAAATTGTTTAAATATTAAAATGTTTCATGTTGGGGGGGTTGTGCACTGGTATCTTGTTTTTAACTGCTATATAATTATATTAATTCTATAAAAAAACATGAATGTAATGTAGGCCCTATAAACATTAATGGGAAAGAAATCACAGATAAAGTAGAAATGGCAGATGCCTTCAGTTCCCATTTTTGTAAATCCTTTAGTGATTCTACCTCTGCTTTTTGATGTTGTGCTCGGTGCTGTGGACAGTGGACAGTTATATGGCCATTCCTTTAGATAACATAAAGAACAAATTAGACTTCATAAAAAAAGGTTCTTCACCAGGTCCTGATGGCATAGCAGGTGATATGTTATTATTAATGAAGGATCATTTGAGTGCCCCCTTAAAGATATTATCCAAAAAAAGCTTGAGGTCTAGTTCAATTCTATCAGATTGGAAAGATGCTCATATCATTCCCTTATTCAAAAAAGGAGAAAAAAATCAACCTGACAATTATCGCCCTATTAGTTTAACCCCCATTTTGTGTATGATTTTAGAACAAATTATTAAGGATGAGCTGTCCATGGCTATATCTACTATTGATCATAGCCAACATGGGTTTATCAAAGGGCATTCAGTAACTACCAATTTAGTTAGTTTTTATGATTACTTAAGTGATAAACTTGATAATAAAATCCCTTATGATGCAGTTTTGCTGGACTTCAAAACAGGTGTTGATTCCATACCACACTGGGCTTTCATTAAAAAACTTCAGTCTTTTAAAATGAATCCCTAATCACTAATTGGATTTCATCTTGGTTAAAGGGCAGAAGACAAAGTGTGTTAATTGATGGATTTAGTTCTTCTTGGAGCCCAGTCCAAAGTGGAGTTTTGTAAGGCTCAGTCTTTGTGCCAGTAATATTTCAGATATTCATATCTGATTTATCTCATGATATCCAAAGTAATATTGCAAAGTATGTGTATGTTTGTAAGATTGTAAACACTGCAAGCTCACTTAGTGAATGTACAATTATCCAAAATGACTTAAATATGCTAGAGTCTTGGTCTTTTTGCTGGAATTTAAAATTTTATACAACACAGTGTACAATTTTACACTTTGGCAAACAAAATAGAAAACATCAATATTATCTATGTAACAAATCTATAGGTACTAAACTAATGGAAACAGATATTGTTATTATGATAGCTTCAAAGCTAAATTTTGAGTCTTATATTACAAATGCAATAAATAAGGCCAATAAAATCTGGAGGTCAATTAAACATAATTTCATATCAAGAGATCCTGAAGTACTGTTTCCTATTTATCATGCCTATGTTCATACACATTTAGATTTTGGGTCCCAATTATGGTCACCATATATGCATAAGGACATTAATAAGATAGAGAAAATGCAAAGAAGGATTGCTAAATCTTTCTTTGTTGATAAATCTCTCTCCTATGATAGTAGACTTCGTAAACTTAATTAAATATCCTTGGAACAGAGGCATCTTAGGGGAGATTTTTTTATTTACTTGGGACATTATCAATGATATTGATTTGATAGTAGAATATGGATTAGAATTCAAACAACTGAATATTAATATCAGAGGTCATCCATTGCAAGTAGGAAGAAGTAAATTCAGAACACAAAAAAGGGTTTCTTTCTTTCCACAAAGAATAGTTAGACCTTGGAATAATTTACCTTTAGAAGTTGCTATTAGTTCCAGCAAAAATACTTTTAAAAATAGACTTGATAGGTATTTATTGCCCAGTTCTAATAGCAGAAGTTATATGTAGTTTAGGGGCTTTATGGGTCTATAGGCCTACTGCATCCTTATTCATTCTTAGTATGATTCTTAGTATGCCGTTTACTGAACAATAAGAAAACATCAATGAGCTTTCTTTTCATGAGTTAATATGTTTGTGGGCTGGGGAGGGGTATAATAGTGCTTACGTGGTACGTAGCTGTAAATCAAATTTGGGAAATGTGAAAACAAACAAAAAAAGAAATGTATCAGCTTAGCTAATTCACCACTAAACCTAACATTTTGAATTTACCGAAGCATAGCTTTAACTCATGCTACATTACCTAGTAAGACAACAAACAACTAATCACTTTAAAATTAGCAGTCAGGAGTGTCACTATAACATCTGAAAGAAACCTGTTCAGTTCCAAATCCCTGCTAGGGTGATCAAAAGCAAGAATGAGTTACTTTTTTTGTAACATTGTTACTTTTGAAAGAGATACAGAATAACTTGTAGCACTTTGATTCACTGCTACATTGTTACAAAAAACATAACACATTGTTGCTTTTGATTGCACAAGCAGTGATTTGGAATTGTGCAGGTTTCATTTAGATAATTCAGTGAATAAGGGGGAAAGTAAAAACAGCATTAATAATTTTGTTAACCTTATTTATAATTGTAAACTTTAGCATTGTACAGTACGTAAGAAAAATGAATCCTGTCAATATAAATTAACATTAACTTTTTTAGACACTTTTCTGAAAGGACTGGAGTAGGAATGATTAGAGACAGGAGGCTAAATTAAATTATCTAAGACCAAGCAGAGACAAAATAACTTCTGCACTCTATCTCCAGCTACAGTACATCCCAGAGTGCACAGGTAGTATGAAATAATCATATTAAGGGCACATATTGCTAGTGGTCTAGTATTTGCCTGCTTGAGAAGCAGCATAATTCATAAATGAAAACCACTGTTTTGCAAATGTAAGTACTGTGTCTACATTCAAATTCTGCAGGCACTGATACAAGTGATCCTTTCTGTATTTGATATAGACATCAACATAGAGATTAAATCCATAGAACTATAATGCTTCTACGGTATAAACTTTGCAGGGCTAGACTTTTAAACAGCCCTTGTATAGTACTGTATACACACAGGACACATACAGTACAGCACACTCAAGTCTAGTTAACATAATGCATAGTTCACTATTTCTGTTATTTCACTGCACTCTGTTCATTTGTACTTAATTTTTAAAATTTTATGGAACAATAGCCATATCGAACAACGTGTGCTACAGAATGCACTATATACTTACACTCTTCTCTGATTATGTGCTGTTAAATCAAAGCTGGTGCATTTGTAATTATTCTGATATATTTTAACCATTTCAGTTTCACTAACTACTGCAGCACTACTAAAAAGTGCCAGTGTAGCACTGTGATCAGTCCAGCACCAGTGGAGTGCAGCATGCTCCAACTATGCCCAATATTTTCCCAGTATCTTTCATTGTCTGTAACTACAATTTTTGTTCCAGTCAAGTTGTGGTAAAAGTAATCAGTGAGCTACACAAAAATGCATTTGAAGTGTTTTTATTGTTTTTTTGTTTGTTTTGTTTTGTTATGTTGAATAAACTGATGTGTGGTGTCTGTTATTGTGTTTTTTCCCTGTGTAACAAACCTGCAAAGCCACATGCTGTGTAAGTAGATGGTGAAAATGGAACTTAGTGAACTTTCTCCCTGCAACAATCTCTATGAACTGACTAATATCATACATTCTAGTGAGACAGAGCTTGTGCTTTTATTCCTATGTAAATTGATGCCATTGCTTGTTTAGTTTCAGTTCTTTTAATGAATTGATTCCTTGTAAAGTGTAACACTTTCCAATAGATGTTCTTCATCTCCTCTGTGAATTCAGCTTTTTAATTTTGCATTTCTGGGTGATGTCTCCGTTCCTATGCAGGTGCAGCTGCTGCATAAACTGGCTGACCACAGACTTTCAAATAACAAGGTGCACTCCAGAGGACTAAATGCGTGCACGTACACACACACACACACACACACACACACACACACACACACACAAGAAACATTCTAATTGTAATGTGATGAGGGATTTTGTTTGAGTGCAACAAATTCAAATTTTTTTTCATGTGTGTGTATACTGTACTTGTGATAAAAACATTTGTTTCCATTATACAACCGGGGCAACCTTAATAAATGCAACCTGATGCTGAAGATTTGAAAGTACAGTACACATCACAATAGAAATGGAAATGTCCCATGCGCAGTACTCAACCATTAAGTCTTGAAAATGTAAAGGAAGTAACACCAGAGAGTATGGCTGGCCAAAATGCAGTGGGAAAGAAGGAAGGTTAGCATCACTCAGCAATCAATAACTTTAATTGCTTTATTGTCCATCAGTTTTTATTGTTCTATCACCAGTCACACAGACAGGTTGTTTGGGATAGTAAACGAATGAACTCTTCTTTATATAACTTGTTCTAAAAGTGCACATCAATTAGAAAATCCTTAAGAAGAAGAAGAATCAGCATTTATATAGCACTTTTCATACTCAGTATCCCAAAGCACTTTATACGCAATGCTAGACTGGTAGTGAAGTGACTGAATGTATGGTGGCAGCCATATCGCACATCATCACCCATATACAGCCTGGATAATTGCATGAACTGGTTTATGTGAAGGGGAATGTTGGCCAGGACACTGGGAACGTTCCCTGCTCTTTACGAAGAGTACCCTGGGTTCTTTTACTTCCACCTGGACACCCACCAGGACGGGCAGAAGGGACCTCAGATTAATGTCTCATCAGAAGGACAGCACACCCCAGCAGTACAGCACCCCCCCAATACTGCACTTGGATGCCAGTGATTTTTAGGTGCAAGTCCATCCTCGTGTGGGATGAGAACCCATGACCTTCTGGTCCAGAGGTGGATATGCTACCATCTGAGCCATGCTGACACCTCATGTCTTTGTGTCTTAAAACATCATGTCTTTGTGGCAGCATTAGAAGTTATTAGAATGGAAAAAAAGGTTACTGATTTTTTGTTCAGTATTATGGCAGAAGGGGCTGAGTATCTGAGGATAAATCAACTTTCAGACTATTGCTCTGTCCCTGCAGGGTTTGATATTGTGCATACATTCAGTACATACTACTAGTTGGCATGAATTTTTTTTCAAGTGCCAGCATTTTAAATAGTAAGCATGTCAAAGCTCTCAACATGCAGTTTGTTAATAAACATGTTTTGCTACTCCGGCCCCCTCAATGCCCCCTTTAAACACATATCCTGACAACCATAGTTAAAATGCTAATTCATGCTTCAAATCTAAACTGAATTCATATGAAAAAAATTCAACATTATCTAGCATTCTGTCTAGTTTTCTTAAACAGAGCATGCATTATTTATTTGCTATTTTATTGTTATCTACAGGATCTTACTGGGAATGACCATTACCACAGATATTCTTTATAATGGAAGTTGAGTCATTTGTAATTTACTAAGAAGAGTGACACTAAGCATTTGGTGCAGTGTTCCGTTCTCTCTATCCTAAATGTTCGTATGAAATAGCCAAAAATCAGTGAGTAAAAAAAAAATGCACTTCCACTATTATCTTTGAGTTTAACAATTTATATCAAGTGTTCCTGTTTCAATCTGGTTTTCATTTTCTTATAAGGTTTTAGTGAGGCTTTGATTTAATAAATATCAACTTTGCAATTCATGGTCAAGGCATGGTTTTGTTAAAATCCATGACCAAACAATTCAGTGTGATTGCTTCTGTACATTTACTGATGGTTATTCGACTTGAGTTTCAGTGATTTTCAATGTGTGCTACACATTTAAAATTGTTTTTTTTTTTGTCTAGCATTTTCTTAGGATGAGTTTTGCTAACTTTTTAAAAATGATTTATTTGTGCGGTCTTCACCATGGTTTTGCAATTTGCTACATGACATGCATGTGGTATAATGGCCATTCATACTGCAAAAGTAAACAGATTTAAAAAGAAAAGAAACAAATAATAAAAAAATACAGTATAAAGCCAACCTAGATATGTATTATACTGTATGCACATCCCTACAAGGAATTATCTGACACACTACAGTTCCAGGCATATGAACATCCTTGCTAATGGCATATCAATCATTGAGAGAATGTCCTTGATTTGCAGGTACCAGTCCTCAGCTGTGATCATATTGGCACTACAGAATGTGTCAGGATATGTGTTTTGGGGGAGGGGGTTGAGGGGGTGGGAGTAGCAAAACATTTTTCTTAACAAACTGCATATTGAGAGCTTTAACAGTCTTACTATTTAAAATGCTGGCATCTGAAGAAAACAATTATCCCGACTAGTAAAATGTCAGTTCCATGCTTTCACGGCATCCTGCAGTGGCATGCTATTAGTGGCACATTTAAACTATCACTTGGACCAAAAATCACCATTGTTAGAGATCTCAATTGCAAAATTTGATACCGAGATTCAAACCCCACTACTGCCTATTGCATACTGTGAGGTTTCCATGTTGGACCTAGAAAACTGTTAAGGCTTAGAGTGCATCTTCAGTGTAAACAATTCTCCCTTTGCCTTTTAACTTTCCCTTGCACCAGGGACTGCACTATAACAGCAGTAAAGCCACATACTCATAATTCCATATATGATGGTGATGGGGGAAATAGGACTAAGGATGAGAAACTGACTGAGACATCACCACTCACTGAAAGCAAAAAAAAAAAATCGGTCTCTACCATGAAGTGTGTACATGGTCAGGAATCATGGAAGCAAACAGAGTGTGAATGGGAGTGGGTGGGGGAGTTAACTAGTCAAATTTCAGTTTGGACCAATGTGACTGCATGGGCACAAATGAGACCTTGAGTTTGAATACAAATGGCACCAACTTAAACTGCATATATAATCAGACTATCCCTACTGGTGTATGCACAGGTTCCAGCAATCAGTTCAAATACAGTACTATTTGCGTGTGTGTTTGGGGGGTGGTTTGTTAGCACCTCAGCATCAGTAAAAGTAACCACATCTAAATGACAGTCACACAGGTGGCATTGTAGTTTAATTAGGTGAAACAGTACATAAGCAGTACATAAACTGTCACAGAGAGATTTTTAATACAAAGTTGAGAAGTCTGAGTGTAATTTACGTACATTAGTACAACACATTGCCAATAGATGGATGTGTGCTTATATGCTGTGTGTGTGTGTGTGTGTGGGGAGGGGAGGTTGCTATTTAAAATCAAAGGCTATAGGCATCTTCATGTCCTACAGCTGCAAACAGACATTGCCTTATGTATTTTTAAGAGAAGCCTATGGGTACAACCATCATTTGTACTAGCAGAGCAAGTATGGAGAGGTGCCCAGCTGCAGGCCACAGACTTTCTAGCTTTCTCTCCATGATAGCTGGTAGAAGCTGTCATTCTTCCATCACTGATCCTTGAATGCAAGATCTACCTCATGGACAATTATGCTGCGTCTGTGACAGATTATGTAGAGCTGTCATCTGATTTTTCTTTTTACAATAAACATAGTAAGTATACAACTGCATCAGACCTACAGTACCCACTCTCAAAAATTCCTGCTCAAATAATTGTGCTGAAACTTATTTGGGCTGGACTCACTGATGTTTGTTATGGGAAAACAGTTGTTTTAATTTTTTTTTAATGGTGAATTGGGTGGCTGGGGTAGGAATCCACTATGTACAGCAGCAAGTAAACATTTGTGAACCCGAATTTAAGCTGCTAGACATGTGGAAATCATGCTTAAACAAAGAATCCATAAATAAGAAAAAAAAGCATCACTTTAAACTGCTAGCAGACAATCAAATGATGGTGTCTGGGTCAAACACATAAAAGCTGCAACAGAAGAGTAACAACTGGCTGTAAAATTAAATAAAAAAACTCACTTTGTGAACTCAATTGGTGGGCAACAATAAAAAATCATCATTTTTTTGGGACTGCTTCTTCATCTAATCTGTCTTTTATCACTGATGCACCACTACTAGATCTAAAATACCCATTTCGGCATCACAGACTCACTGACGAATGTCACAGGGCACGCAGAAAAACCTCAGACAAGTAGATGTAGTCTGCTTCTTTTGACTGTGGAGTCACCTGCTGGAACACTGCAAGTAAGTCAGCAAAATGTCACTGCAAACAGTGCCATCTGGCACATTTCAGCAGATAATAAGGGGGATAAAATTAAACACCTACCACAATAGCACATACCTCAGTACCGCACTACTACGCAACCGCATAACCATTATACTTGTTATACTGTGCCCACCAAGGTATGCCTTGTTATCTTTAAACTTTCTGATAACTACCACTGCAAATGGAATATGCTGTCTCCCTATGAGAAATATTGTTGATATATTTTGTTCTCGTGCTCTCCTCCAATTAACAAACTGCAATTTGCTTTTCAAATAGGTCCCACCTCCCACCTTCCAAATGGGGGAGGGGTACAAAACTGTTGTATGCTTAATGTTTCCATTTCTGTTTTCTCCTGCTCTGTCAATGCTTCCTCGCCATGGCAGCATGAGTCACAGATTCTTGTATTCCCACTTTATGTTATGCAGCAATCCTCCGACGCTTCCTTAATTCCTTACATTTAGTCAGTGCACATGAAAACTGCCTTATAATACTACCCAGACCTACATCTTGTTCTGCTGCTGTTTCCCTTTTTTTGGTTTCATTTTGTCTCATTCAACTGTGTACCATAAAAGTTTGAATATTACCTCTGTTTCCAGCAAATAAGTCAGGTGCCTGATGCTCCTCAGAGCAGCCATCTGCTGACTCTCCCACATCCTTAGCATTCACTTTCATGGCAGCATAGATGCTTTCCCCACCTGAGTGAAGACATCAGCACTTCCCAGGTGGTTGATGGCACTCACCTGTGCCCCATACCTCACAACCCACCTGGGATGTGTGGTAATTTAGCACTAGCACACACCTTGTCATGTGTTATTGCTTACTTAAAATTTACAATGTGATCCTATTTGAGTATTGTATCACACTTCCCAGGTAGCTGAAGACACTTGGCAGCACCTCATGCATCACAGCCCACCTGGGGCATGCAGCAATTTAGCCTTACCACACACCCTGCTGTGTGGTATTGATCACCTAACATTTATAATATAATTTTATTCAAATTATGTACCACACTTCCCTGGTGGTTGAAGGCACCTAACTGTGCCTCATGCCCTACAATCCACCTGAGGCATGCAGCAGTTTAGCACTGGTGCACACCCTGCCATGTGTTATTGCTTACTTACAATTTACAATGTGATCCTATTGGAATTTTATATCATATTTCCCAGGTCAATGAAGGCACTCAGCTGCACCTCGTTCCTCACAACCCACCTGGGGCATACATCAATTTAATATTGTTGCACACTCTGCTGTGTGTTAGTGCTTATTTACAATTTACAGTGTTTTCCTATGGGAATCATATACCATACTTCCCAGGTGGTTGAAGGCATTCTGTTGTGCTTCATGCCTCACAACCCACCTTGGGCATGCTGCAATTTAGCATTGCCTCACACCCCATCATGTGTTATTCTTTGCTTACTATTTACAGTGTGATCCTAAGGGAAATTTTTACCACACTTCCCAGGTGGTGTACAAGAGTGCATGTGTATCCATGGCTACAGAAGCACTGGACCATGAT
Source organism: Neoceratodus forsteri (assembly GCA_016271365.2). NCBI lineage: Eukaryota > Metazoa > Chordata > Ceratodontiformes > Ceratodontidae > Neoceratodus > Neoceratodus forsteri. Next base: position 174,196,071 of record CM057457.1, on the reverse strand, counting down.
GATGGATATTTCCTATGTCATTTGGAAAGTAGTAGTAGTAGTAGTAGTAAATCATTTTTTATTCACAATGAATAAAAGGATACATTCAATTGAGCGAAGCTCATTTTCAATGAAGTTCCAGGTCACAGTTAATTTAAAGTAAATTTCAACATCTAATCATAAAAACCACATGTAATTGACAGCTACAGTACACCAAATGAAACCAACAAACATCCAAGAAAAATCACATAACTTGATAACATACATAAGGACACTAACAATTTAAACACCTAATATCGTTATGTAATACAGTAGTACACCAACTCTCAATTCACTTTTATTATAGCTAGTTCTATTTGTTCTCAATTCCAGGGGAGAATTATTCCATATCCTTATTCCTCTAGAGGGTATGGAAGATCTTCCAATGCTCAGATTATACTTATTTAAAACGAATTGGGTTCCATTAGAGGCTCTCAAACATTCCTTTATCTTCCTAACTTCAAATAAGTCAGTTACATATTTGGGTACTTCCCCAAACCATACCTTAATCATAAACTGTAACAGATGTAAATCCCTTCTCACTTCCGGTTTATACCAATTTAATTCCTTAAAGAGTGTGCACCTATGAGTTCTATAGGGGACGTCCAATATAAAACGAGCCAACCTACAAAAAACTAAGTCCACTTTGTCTAGATACTTCCCAATAGCCCCTCCATAAAGCAGGTCTCCATAATCAATTACTGGGAGTAAAAGAGAGTCTACCACATTCAAATGAATCTCTCTAGTCATAAATTTTTTGTACCTATAGAGAACACCTAATCTCCTGTTTATGTTTTTTATAAGAGAGTCAATATAAACATCCCAGCTTAGACATGGATCTAACCAAACTCCCAAATACTTATATGCATCTACCTGCTTAATGGCTATACCTTCCTTAGTATTAATTTCTAAGAGTAAATTTTGTTTTTTATTATTTGTAAACAATAGTGATTGTGTTTTATTAGCATTTAAAATGAGATAGTTCAACTTTAGAAATTCCTGTACTTCATCAAAAGCCAATTGTAATCTCATATTAATCAATTCTAAGGTTGTATGCTATTTGTCTTACCTGATGATGGATGTCTGTGGTTGCTTGTGTTGACTTACCCCTTTGGCTGCTTGGGGGGGATGCAGGGTTAGTGTTGAGAACCCTAACATCGCATTTCCATACTATTGCTACTTTAATAGCAGCTCAAACTGATGCATTACCGGAGTTGTTTTGCAAAGAATATATATGAGATATGATACCCCCCCATACTGGAAATATTGTTGATATTTTTTGTGTTCGAGTGCTGATTGACCTGACAATATAATGAGCGGTGAAGCCATAAGTGATGTCATCAGGTCATTTGGCATGAGAACACAAAATATCAGCAATATTTCCAGTAGGAAGGTAGCATAATCAATGTATGCCATATCTCCAAAAAAGTGAAAAAAAATGTAATTTGCTATCATTTTTTGCTGATTTAAAAATATCTAAAAGCTATCTATAAATGAAACACCACTCATTTGGTAAATATTTTTGTATTGAACAACTTTTGTGTACCATGCTATCATTTAACATTTTTATTTTAAAGCTATTTGAATTTGTGTCTATCAAAAGGTGAAACAGATTTAATTTTCTGCAGTTTTTTGCTAATTATAAAAAAGGTATCTATAAATGAAATGCCACTCATCGTATATACTGTATATGTTAGTGCTGAACAAATGTCTTATTCATAGTACCATGCTATCATTTTTTGTTTTTAAGATATTTGCATTTGTTTGTTGAAAAAGTGACAAACAACTGAATTTTCTGCTGCTTTTTTTTTGCTAATTAAAAAAAATAAAAGATATCTATAAATGAAACACCACTTATTTTGTAGATATTTTTGTGCTGAACAATGTTTGTACTCACAGTACCATGATATCGCTTTTCATTTTAAAGTTATTCACATTTGAATATGGTTAGAAAAGCTAGTATTCATCTGTACAGCTGGCATCTCCCTCACATAAGACATAATCACAGAAGCCATTTTAGAATTCTGAGACCAGGGTTTTTGAATCAGAAGAGGCTGTGTTTGCAGTTTTCAAATGCTATGAAACTGCATTTATCCTATTTTAATAAATGCAGTTTCAGTATAAATGTAAACAACAGCCACTCCTTTACAAGCCTATGGAGTAATTTACAAAAAGAGGTGTAACAAAGATGGTTTAGATATCCTTTAAGGATTTTGTAACTTAGTTGTTTTCTGAAATAAAAAAAACAAGGCAGTCTGCATGAAGTGCAGTTTGATGTTAGGGACCTTTCTTTTATGGCTGTTCGTGGCCAAATTATGTTGGGTACTTTCCAATGGGAAATATAAGCAATAAGACATGATGGGGTGTGCATTACGGTGCAATAACCGCATTCCTAGGGGTGTAGTTAGGCACGAGTCCCACCCTAATAGGTACAGTTTACTTTCTTATGTAGCCGTGGAGAGACTTAACTCTGGGTTACTCACAGGAAGGTTTCTGATATTAAATTTAAAAATGAAATCAAGTAACTCAAGTCACTGCAGCAATGCTGAACTGATCTCACTCACTAATAGTCAAGCCTGACTACATTTTCAGAAAAAAATATTATTTTAAATGTTAAAACTGAAAAAAATGCTGCTATGCCTGCTGCTGTTACCACTCCATCTCTCTCAACACCAGAGTCCCCTATGCACCCCCAGCATTCTCGCCAGGCACTAGTCCTCTGCTGTTTTTACACCTTCTGGCAAGTGTGGAATATTCCCACATCCACAGTCAGTGCCAATAATGGAAGCATTCCAGGCCAGAATTAATACCTGTCATCCCATCCAAAAGCTCAGCACATCACACAGATCATAGGTGAAATAATGGCATTGGATCTGCAACCCTTTTCTCTTGTGGAAGACACATGCTTTCTTAGATTTCTGTAGCACTTGCAGCCATGTTACCAGCTCTCATCACATTCCACATTTTCATGCAGTGTGCTGCCAAAGATATATGAGGGTGTGAGACTGGCAATTGCCACATTACTTGCAGAGGCTGTGGGTGGAAATTTCCATCGCACCTCAGACATCTGGAGCTGTACAAACTCCATGCATACACATCTCTCCTTGACCACACACTGGTGTGTGGCAAAGCTTGTCTCCTGTTGTGGATTTCTCATTGAATCCTTGCCCCCCTTCATCCTGCACAATTTGGCAGTCACTTCAGGTCTGTTCTTCTATATGTTGGACTAATGGAGAAATATCACATTCCACCAAATATCCTGGCATTCACTCAAGACATGCTGCAGTCATGGACAGTTGGTAGCAGTCTACATATTGTTTTTTTCTTCATGAATAATGCGGTAAATATAGTCAAAGCAATTTCTGCTGAAAATGTTGTCAGTTTCAGTTGCTTTGCCCGCACCTTGTGTAGGGAGACTGTCGTGTTATAGTTGGCATTAGAATGAAATTCTTAGACACTTAGCAGCCCATAACAGTTTCTCAATCAGCAACATAGCAGTTATAACATACAGAATGTGGTTCACCCTCCATAACTGGAATGTGCCTAGCAACTAACTGATCATTATCAGATCTCTGTAAATTAACATTGTCCCTGGGAGAGCAACAGCTGGGTCCAGTCTTCTTAGGTGGTCATCAGGTCTGCTTCTCAACTACCCAACCCCAGTCCACTCATAGTGTGGAGTGAACAACTTTGCATACATTCCCAAATGGCAAAACCATACCTTATATGGAAATCCGCTGTAACACCTCTAACAAAACTAGCTTGTCCACCTAAACAGTCATGTTGTACCTTAAATGGAAATCTGCTGTGTCACCTGTAGTAAAACTAGCTTTTCCACCTAAATGATCAAGCCATACCTTGTAGGGAAATCTGCTTGTAGCAAAATATTTCTTTCAAGGAATGCTGAGGTGTATGACCATGACACATAAGGAGTGCATGCAGGTATACTTCTTTGTGCTTGTGCATGTTATACACAATAGGCAGGCTTGTGCACATTACACACAGTAGGGAGGGCAGCCAGATCCCTACACTTGAGTCCAGTGGCACATCTACACTACATCATAGTACTGAGGCTTGCAAGACTGTCTCCATAGCATGCTCCATCAGTGCTCATTTTCATTACTCTGTAAAGGTGACTAACCAACTAAGAGAAGTGCAACAGCACCTTGTCCTGTCTCAGCATTGCTTGATACAAGATGTGAGTACCAGATGGAATTATTCATATCTGAGTCAGTCTAGACTGTTAGAACTGAATCCCACACTTCATGACATGGCAATGCAATGTGACATTGGGGAAGTCCTAGGCTTCCAAGAGTGGTCATTGGTTGACACCATGGTGAAAGTACTTTGGTCATTTGAGAGGAGCACCAGTGATCTGGTGTGGTCACTGCCACTCTGAGCTAGGTGATCCCAGCAGTGCATATACTGAAAGCATCCAGGGAGAGAAAAGAAGACGAAAATGGAGATTCCAGATAGGGCACCTGAGTTTGTTGAACAGCTGCAAGCTGAACTGGATGCAAGGTTTGCTGAAGTGCTAGATAGTAACAGTCACATTTTTGCAACCATGCTGGATCCCCAGATCTAATGCGATACCCTTCATATGGCTAGGATAGCTACAGAGTGATTTATGTTTGACAAGAGCTATGTAATGAGCTTACTGGTTGTATATGGCAACTGGTGATACCAGCAGATGACGCAGAAGGAAATGATAGAGAAGGAATTCCATCTGGCAGGTCTGGTTCCACTGGTGGAGATGGGAAGAAACATAGAAACAGAATTTGACGGCAGATAAGGACTGCTTGGCCCACCTAGTCTGCCCATTTTCCTACCTAACAGATAAGCTGCAGATCCTAGTTAACCAACAGCTTACTTCCTCTTACCTGCCACTAGGACTGCCTTATGCCTGTCCCATGCATTCTTGAAGTCCCCCACTGTTCTTGACTCCACGACCTCCTCAGGGAGGCTGTTCCATGCATCCACAACCCTCTCAGTGAAAAAATACTTCCTCACATTACCCCTGAGCTGTCCCCCCTCTATCTTCAAATTGTGCCCCCTTGTTCTTGCACATCTCTTTTTCTGGAAGATGCTACCCTCTTGGACTTTGTTAATTCCCTTGAGGTACTTGAAAGTTTCTATCATGTCCCCTCTCTCCCTTCTTTCCTCAAGAGTATACATATTAAGCTCCTTTAGTATTTCTTCATATGTCATCTGGTGCAGACCCCGCACCATTTTGGTTGCCCTCCTCTGGACAGCCTCCACTCTGTCTATGTCTTTGCAGAGATGGGGTCTCCAGAACTGTACACAGTACTCCATATGGGGTTTCACCAACTGTCTGTACAGAGGGATAACAATTTCCTGTTTTCTACAATTGATGCCTCTTCCTATGCATTCCAATATCCCCCCAGCCTTCCTTACTGCCTTCTCACATTGCTTGCCCACCTTTAGGTCATCTGATATAATTACTCCTAGGTGCCTTTCTATTTTTGCTGTTGTCAATATCTCACCCCCCCATTGTGTGCGCTTCCCCTGGGTTTTTGTTTCCCATGTGCATTACCTTGCACTTCTTTGCATTGAATCTGAGCTGCCATACATTTGGCCATTCCTCCAACCTTGCCAAGTCCCTTCTCATCCTTTCCACTCCATCTTGTGTATCAACCCTGTTGCAGATCTTTGTGTCATCTGCAAAGAGACATACTTTTCCTTCCAGTTCCTCTGCAATGTCACTTATAAAGACATTAAAAAGGATCAGTCCCAGTACTGAACCCTGCGGTACCCCGCTAGTAACTCCCCTTCTTCACTGTGTACTCCATTTACTACTACCCTTTGTGTCCTGTTGTCTAGCCAATTTTTTATCCAGGCTACCACCTTGGGACCCACTCCAAGGCTGGCTATCTTTGTATTAATCTTTTGTGTGGGACAGTATCAAATGCCTTGCTAAAATCTAGGTAGGCCATGTCCACAGCCCCTCCCTGGTCTACTACTTTGGTCACCCAGTCAAAGAAATCTATTAGATTTGTCTGACACGATCTTCCCATCGTGAATCCATGCTGCCTTGGGTCTTGTGCCCCACTGGCCTCTAGGTATTCAACAGTTCTTTCCTTCAGAAGTGATTCCATCATTTTCCCTACCACTGAGGTCAGACTAACTGGTCTGTAGTTTCCTGCCTCTGTCCTGCTCCCACTTTTGTGAAGAGGAATCACATCTGCCCTCCTCCAGTCCTCGGGTGCCACCCCATCCTCCCATGATTTGTTAAAGAGAGTAGTCAGCGGTGTCAAAGAAATGTTTGATACTGACAGTATCACTGATGGGAGTGAAGAACAACAGAAGAGGACACAGTCACAACCTATTTTTGCAGATAATATCTTGAGCAGCTATTTAGAGGAGTCTCTTGAGCTGTTTGAGGTTGATCCTTTAGGCTGCGGAGTGCAGAATATGCATTTATGCCCTCACTTGGCACAACTGGCTATGAGATTTATCAGTTGCACCCCTATGAGTATGCTATCCAAGAGGATGTTTAGCGCAGCTGGTGTTGTTGAGACTCATCATTCAAGCCTAGACCCTGAACACATCCCATAGTTTCATCAAGCTTAACTTGCCATTACTTGGGTATAATACTCGTGATCCCCATGAAAACAGAAATACAGTCTCTCAAGTCTGGTTTTGCTGACTCTTTTTCTTCATAAAGTTAACCTCCATATTTCTCCCCCATGCTTCCTTCCTGCAAGATTTCATGCTCTCACCTTCATTATAGTGTACTTAAAAACAATTACTTTTTTCTGAACCAGATATTTGTATTTGTATTTATTTATTTTACCAGGAAAAAGCTCCATTGAGCAAATCTCATTTACTAGGAGGTCCTGGGTAGGACAGAATACAATACAGTAAACAATTTGATAACACAGGAATAACAGGAAGTTAGTACAGTTCAAATAGCACATAGGAAACAAAAAGGCAATGTATATATCTGTAACAGGTATTGTGGTACTGAGCAATAAGAAATAGCTTAGCATAACATAACATACAATAGCAGACAGTGAGCAGTTTTACATATGTATTATAATATAAAAATATAGAGTGACACGGTTACATTTATATTTTTACATAGATAATTGCAGTACAAAAATGTAAGAGTGTGTCAGGAATTACCACGTAATGTGGGTTACAGGTATAATGCTAGTAGTGGGTGCATTTGTTTACACGATGTTGGTCAAGCCGTATTTTATCTTCTCTTCATTGTACTCTAAAACATGTTATTATCATGTATCTTATAAACCACGAGGTGCTGAAAGAAATCATGGTTACAATAGCCCCAGGGTAAATCAAAACCCAGTGGGTGTAAATAACTTGCTTCTCATGTTATGGCTTCATAAAATGAGGCTGTGAAACCTGGTGCACTCACCACTCCACTTTTGAATGAATCCTACAAAAACAACATTCCTGGACTCAACTTGCATCCTAGTTTCTACATAACCCCAACCTATCACAGATACAGTTTGTTTAGGGAACTGTTTTTGGTGCTGTCATTTGCTATCCCTTTCTGGCTTGCAGTTATTTATCTTGCAAAAAAAAAGTCTGCCCACATTTATTGCTCTTCTAAAATGGGATGCTCAGTCCTTGCTTTCCTGGCTGGTCCCAGAGCAACCAAGGTCCATTCGGAAACTTGGCTCGTCGGAGTAATTAGCAGTACTAATGGTGCTGTAGCGCTATGGGTCTGGCTTTTTCCTTTCATTTTAAGAAACCAAAACATTGTGGTTTTTTTTTTTTTTTAATTTTCCCATCCTGCTGTCCACCAGGGACATAGCCTATAATCAGGTAAGGATGCACCCTCAAAACAGACAGGGATATAACCTTCCCAGTAATCAGATGGGGAATGGTATATACCTGATTCGGTCTCTGTGAGTCATAATTGTGACAGCAGGGAGCTTTTTTTTCAGTCAGGGGTCAATTACACCACACGGTGCATGCCCAGCTCTGCTCCTTCTGAATCTGGCCCATCTGGCTAGCCACACCACCAAAATATTTTGGCTGTCCCATATTGGCTTCGTAGTGGGCTGAGGAATCCTGCAAGAAGACCAACATGGTGCTTTAGAACAAATGGTCTGTGAGGCCTTGCCCTTGGACTGTCCTTGAAATTGAAAGGATGTAAAAAAAAAGTGCTATAAAAGCAGGCAGCCTTTTTTGTGTGATAAATTATTTCAAGTAAGAAAGGGCTAGCAAAATTTTGACAACAGTAAACACACTCTAAACAAGACCTATCAGCAAAACATTGGGGTTAATATGTGTGTTTTTTGGAAGAAATGTAAAAACTGCATATTGGAAATGTTATGTATTTTCTGGCTTTATGCAAATTGCAACTGCTGACTGAACGAGTGGCCGCTCTACACAATTACACTTAATGAGAGCTTCTTTCTCATTATTTATTTAAATTTTGATAACCGAGTAAGCCCACTGAGATGATTAATCCTTTTTTCAGGGACTACCTGATATTAGATACATGTATAATATTTAATTCAGTAGGATGATACAGCAGGTGAAATATGAACAGCAGTCCAGGGCAGAGACAAATATACAACTGAAGCTGGATAAAGTAAGAAATACATCTTATACACAGAGACCATACTAACAGCAGTATTAGCTGCAACCAGTCATTGAACACGTATTGCAAACAATAAATATTGCAGAATAAGAATGATTTTCACCAGGGCTGTGACTGATTCTTGCTTGTAGAGCAGAAACAGGCTTGGCCTAGTAGCATGATTAGTTTGTTTTTCACTTTTATGGGAAAAAAAAACACTTTTCTTGCAGTTCTCCTGACATACACTAAAAATTCAAATGATCACACATAAACGTAAAAAAAATTACCCTCTCCTCTAGCTTGGGATTTATAAAAGAAATAAAACTGTCAAGATTTCTGCTTTTTGGATAATTATAAACAAGAAATTGAGGTAGATTGCTGTTTCACAATAAATAATTGCAAGTGAGAAAGGGATAGCAAAATGACGACAACATTAACACTCCCCTAAACAAGACTTCTCGGCAGGCTTTGACTGACTGCTTTTACTTGCAGAGCAGAAACAGGCCTAGTATTTAGGGAAAAAACACTCCTGAGAAACATTGAAAATTATCACATGAAAGTATGACAAAAACCCCTATCAAACTTGGGATTTAGAGAGGGTTAAAAATGTCAAGATTTCTGATTCTTGCCTAGTTTTAACAAGTGGATAGAAGTACTGTAGCGTATTTCTCTGCAGCAGCTCAAGTAGTTTATCTCTCCTGCCTGAGTCTTCTACGACTGTTGGGTCACATGGCCTGCTTTCAGAGAGCTTCCAAAGAGGCCTCTGATTGGATAGGAAGTTTCAGGAGATCTTGCAGTCTCACAGTCAGTTCCAGTGGTCCAATAACAAAGCATGAATAATGAATAATTGGGACCTCCAAATATGAATACTCTGAAAATAAGGTATTCATGCTCTTCTACTGTGTGGGCTGTACAAAAGGACAGAATTTTCACCTTCAGCATGAAATGTGTATCCCAAAGTGATTTACAAACAATTTATTTTCACATGATATCCAAACTAAGATGCCACATCTTATTTTCAGTGGGGCACTGTTCTGTTTGGGACAGCTTGAATCCTCTCAGTACCATTGGCACTGATTATGCATGTGTCTGTTCAGAAATTTTTAACAGGAATACTCTTGCCAATAGGGTTTTATGTCCTAAAGTGCATCAACCTACACAAAAATATAATGCCATACCATGCAAATGTCAGAGCTCAGCTACCCTGCCTTGTGCCAGAGGTTAGATTTTCCACCATTTTGTTTTGCTCTGCTAGTATTTATTTATGTATGTACAGTATGTATGTATTTAGTTCAAAGGTTTCCCCTGGAAAGACATACCGTGCTGGTAACAGTTTTTTCCAGATGTGTCCTGGAGGGAGAAGTGTGGATACATAAACAATAGTGGATGCAAGTAATACAGTACAAAACAAGCATTTGTCAATGCCGAATGTTGCTTGCTTGTATGTGCTGATTAGGTATTTGGAAGTGACAGTTTCATGCCTTCCTCCCAAGACATCCACTGTGTCTTTCCATTCAGTATTCACAGAAGAGTGGGAGGGGCAAGGGCCACAGCAGTACAGCAGTTGCCAAGGGGGTGAAGAGGTGGACAAAAGAGTCCTGCAGGAGCTCACTAAATTGAAGGTAGACAAAGTGATGGAACCAGATGGCATATGCCCAAGGATATTAACAGAACTGTGAAGGGAGATAGCAGTACCTCTGGCAGCCATATTCTCTGAGTCATTCAACATGAGTGAATTGGAGGAGGGCACATGTGGTCCCTCTACACAAGTCCGGCAGCAGGGAGGAGGCAGGGAAAAATAGGCCATTCAGCCTCACCTCAGTAGTGGGGAAGATCATGGAGACATTGCTTAAAGAAAGGATAGTGGGGCATCTAGATGCCATCGGAACCCAGGACCATAGACAACATGGATTCACAGTGGGACATCATGTCAGATAAATCTGGTTGATTTATTTGACTGGGTGACAAGGAAGTGAATCAGGGTGGGGCAGCGACAACGCTATCCTTGATTTCAGCAAAGCCTTTGACACCATCCCATATAGGAGGCTGATAAACTAGCTGGGTAGGCTGGACATGGGGGAAAGGGTGGTAAACTGGGTTAGAAACTGGCTAACAGACAGGAGGCAGAGAGTGGTGGTAAATGGTATGCAGTCTAGGGAGAGGGGGCTACCAGTGGGCTGCAGCAGGGATTGGTCCTGGGGCCAGTTCTATTCAGTGTCTTTATTAGTAATATTGCAGAACATCTGAAGGGAATTTTTTCACCATATTTTCAACATAGCCATTTTAAGACCTCTGCTCATGAACAGTGTCACTGTGATTTTCTTAATTTGTCCCATACATTGATTTCGCACACCGACTGTGCCATTGTGTGCTACATGAGCAGAAACACGTTTTGGGTGAGATGTGAAAAATGGCAGCTGTACTACTCATAAGAAGGTGTGATAAAATGGCAATGTTGGAAATCTGGAGTGAAAATATTGAAAATTCGTGACCTTATGAGCGTGCGTAGGAACTGCTCAAGCATGCTAATAAAACAGTCATTTTAGAAATTTTTACCAAATTTTCAACATAGCCATTTTAAGACCTCTGCTCATGAACAGTGTCACTGTGATTTTCTTAATTGTGTCCGTTTATTGATTTCGCACACCGACTGTGCCATTCTGTGCTACATGGGCAGAAACACATTTTGGGTGAGATGTGAAAAATGACAGCTATACTACTTATAAGAAGGTGTGGTAAAATGGCAATGTTGAAAATCTGGAGTGAAAATATTGAAATTTCTCGAACTTACGAGCCTGCGTAGGAACTGCGCAACACACGCTCGTAAAACAGTCATTTATCAGAATTTTGGCACCAAATTTTCAACATGGAGTTTTGGGACCCTTCTTATGAATGATGTCACTGTCATGGCAGTATTCAGGCCCAAAGGGTGATTTTGCAGTCACTGCGTGAAATCACCCTTTGGGCCCAAATAACACCATGACAGTGACATCATTCATGAAAAGGGGTCCTAAAAATTCCATGTTGAAAATTTGGCGCAAAAATTCCTAAAAATGCCTGAGATATGCAACAAAGTTGAAACCCCCCTATGTAGCCCATTATACAGCTGACCAGCATTTTCTCAGTTCGTGGTCGGCTTTGAAGAGTGCAGACGTGTTCCTGGTCCACCGAAGATCGTCACGCCGGAGTCCGGAGGTAAGTATGGGGTGAGGGGGGGGTGGGGAGGCTGGGTGCGCAGTGGGTGGGTGCGGGTTGTGGGAGGAGGGGTTGGGAGACACCCCGCTGGATCGTTTTTGTTTTACAGGTTTTAAAAACCAAAAAAGATGTTGTGGGACGTTTGCCACGCTGGGGTGGGCTCCCAGCATGGCACAAGGATGGGGAGGCTTTCAGCCGATGGGGGATTGGGTACCCCCGTCGGCCAAAGGACTGCTTGCCTCACTGGGGTGGACTCCCAGCGTGACACCGACTACTGGGGGGGGACGCAGCTCAGCCGATAGGGATCGGGCACCCCGTCGGGCTATACAGTGCATGCGGGGTGCGACGCTCAAGGGAGGGGAGCTGCACGTGAGCAGCCGATATTTTATTGGTGCTCACTAAAGCATAGCTCCCCCTTTCAACTGTATGCCACTGCATTTTGGAGCATGTCATAGACAGCTGCAAAATGCATTGGCTTACAGGGGCCATGCCTGCCAGCTCACTGACTGAATTGGAGGAGGAGGTGACACACCTCTGAAATCTCTGATGATGGCACTATGATTCTTGCACATGCGTGCAAGCAACATAAAAAGAGCAAGGTACAGTAGGTTACACATGTGCAAACTAATAGTCAGTGCAGGCACAAACACTACAACAAAGGGCTTATGATGGATGCCATCATGGCATAACAGTAGGATTGGGGAATTAAAGGAACACAAGAACAGGGCAAGTAGTGGAGGGGTATTATGGGACATTAAGTAATAGGTGAAGAACTGTTGCAGGTGGGAGTTGTAAAGCCATGAAGAAAATACTTATAATGTATGGTAAGTGCCTATTAACCACCATAATCAGCAGGTACACAGCTTTGTTATGCACTGTTTAGAATTTTAAAAGTTGTTAACCACACTTCAGAACTTCCAAACAGTGGCACAACAAAAAGGAATGCACCAGAGTTCCATAATTCTCACACATAGAATGCAAACAGTGTTTTTTTGACCATACACTATAAAAGATGATGGCTGGTGATTGGGTGACAACCACTCAGCTTCTGTCGTAGCTGTTGGCTTTTAAACCCTCGAGCTGCGCTCTCGAGGTTTACCATGTTGCCCTAGCAACCACTCGAGGTGATTACATTGTGGTTATCACCTGATCCCCAGCCATTATCCTCTATAAGGAAGAAGGGAGCCGAGACAGAGCAGATAGACAGGGAGATAGAGGACCAGAGTTTGAGGAAACGATATGAGAAGACAACTTGGCAAACAATAGATTTCTTGGGGGGTCTAGAAAAGGAACAGGAAACAATGTTAGCAGAGAAGGTAGAGTTTGAGGAGGGGAGAATGGGGAGAGGTAAGGAGGGAAGGAAGGGAACCAAACCAGAATTTGGATATGAAGGAGATGCAGTGGGAAAGGTACCTAGCATTAAGGAAGGGAAGGGAAGGGAGGTTTAAAAGATTGGTGGTTAAGTGAGGAGGGCATCAGCAGATGTAGCACATCTGTGCACCTTGCACACAAGTGTTCATATGTGTCATTGTGTGCACAATGCCCTTGGAGCAGCCTTAGAGACAACTGGTGGAAAATACCCCCCAGCTCCCTGCATCCCCCACAGGTAATGCATAACCCTATGGGGCAGGCCACCCAGGTGGTTAACCTGTAGATCCCCAAAATGTCTGATGACAGGGTGGGGGGATGCTGCTGGGATCAGGTAGAGGAAAAGTAAGGATGCAAAAAATGTATAAGGAAAAAAATATAATCTTCTGGTTATCCTCTGCCATGGGTGTGCTATATTTGTGACTTCAGTATATGAATCTCTTTGTGGTCTTGCAATGTTCCATTCCCTAGAGTCTAGACAATAAGAAACAAATATGTACCACTTGGAAAATTTTGCATAACAATTTTCAGCATTGTTTACCTCTTCTCTTTATTTTATGCAGCCAGTTGGATCTCAGTGAATTGCCAATGGAGGAGAGATGGCAGGGCATTTATGGCCCATTCAAGGAGTTCCTTATCTCTGGTTGCCCAACAGAGATGGAAGAGTTCTACCTGGGGTTTCATACACAGACCAGAAAAGACCTAAAAAAACCTCAGGATTATCTATTCTGCCATAGGTATGGGCACACTTTTCTCTATCTTTACAGCAGTATTTTGTGGGCAGGTCTGGTAGCTCAATGCACTGGGGTGGGGTGGACTACAGTGGGACACTATGCTTCAAATCCTAAGGCCCTAATTGGGTTGAGAATTGTAGTTGGCATAGCCATAACATTTCTGTTTGTTATGCGTTAATCAATGGGAAGGTATGCAGATACTGCCCCTCAGGTGACTGGTGTTAGCAAGCATCTGCAGATTGATGGGGGGCAGGGAGCAGCATGGAAAACAACAGAGTTTGGAAAAAGTTCTATGTTATGTCTGCTGCACTGTAATATGTGACTATTACAGGTACAGCCCCCTCCCCACCACCACCACACACACGCCTGGTCTTTGGACCCTGCAAAAATACATCACGGCAGGAATCAGTCCACTCTAAGAACAAAACAAGTTAAACACACAATTTACCACACAAAGCTTAAATAATTGTATTTACTCAGAATTTAGAAATCATGATATCCACCAACTTCACCGCTGTCCACCAGTGTTTTGTGGTATCTGCTACTGCTTCACCTGGGTGGACTGGGTACTCTTAGGTAGATTAACTAATTTGATTTTTAGTTATTACATTATTTTCCATAAAGCTGGTACCATACTCTGGGTGCTTAAATGTGATTATTTCTATTACTGTTTTCATTTTCGAAATCTGACTTTGGATGCTTTTTACATCTCCTTATTTTCAGCATTTACACAGCCATCCAGTTTCTTGTAATGGTACATTACCTTGCCATAGCAGACTTCAATGGTTCATGCAAAGGACTGGGAGCTGGGAAATGCTTATTAATTGGTTCTAAGAGGGTTTAGTAACTCCCTAAACAGTATGTACCCAGCAAGGTTGTACATCAGAAAGAACAAAGCTAAAAGGAAAAAAGAACCTCAGCACAAAAGCACTGAGGCAAAAGTTACCCAGAAAGTGTATTGGCAAAAAAGTCACATTTAAAAAAATACAAAATCACACAGCTCCCTAACTCAAAGCATCATGGGATGTATATGCATATCATCATGAAAATTTAAGCTGATTCTGCTTTAAGCAGGAAAGCTCTCTCTCTCTCCCCTTACCACCTCGTCAATCACTTGTGACTACTTGCACTTCACTTCCTTCCTGCTGCCTAACCCTAAGATATTGTATACTCTAATTCACTGTGTATATTTTTATTGTATATAGCTTGCATTATGTTCAGATGTATTTGCTCTGTATGTATCGCTATGCAGTCAACTCTGTATTTTGACCCCCCCCCGTCACATCTGGAAACAAAACTCGGCTCAGTGTGTCTTTCCCAGTTACCAAAATGTTAAATAAATAAATAAAATAAAACTGCGCAAAAGGGCCTCTCACACAATCTGCAATTAAAGAATTAAGATTTGGAACTTTAAATACCTTTGTGATACTTTGATCTGCTTTTGTTTGTTTCTTTACATGCTTGTTCTTTATTTTACAATATTTTTATTTTACCACTACTAGTAAAACGAATTCAGTGGAATCCTTGTGTGATGAAATAAGACAATCGTTATTGGTAAGGCTGACAGTTTATTTCAATGGGAACTATAAATCTGTTTAAATATTTTTATAGGTAAAAAAGTTTTCTTCGACAAAAATATAAATTGAATTGAAATATGGTATTTTGAATCATCTGTGTGCTTCTGTTATGATTGAACTTGTGACTTTTTTACCTAATCAGATTTTCACTTGTGAAAAAGAAAACAGAAGCAAATTACTTAAAATAAAATTTAAAATCATACACATGGACCACAAATGTATAAAAGACATACTTTGTTTCTGAATTAAGTGTGTGTGTGTGATGCAGCTATGCCATGCACCCTTGTCACAACTGCATCCAATTTTAATAAATTAGGCACAGTTATGACAGTTTTCCCATTTACAGCAGCTTGCACCAAACACTTGGCACAAGCCCTGTGAAAAAGGTACCCAGGACTGACACAAACTAGACCAGCAAAAAGCAGGTCTAACTTATGGCAATTGGCACATGGGATAGAAAATCTTGATTGCCAGCCAGGAGAGGTGTGCCATCAGCACAATGACAATTCCACAGTGAAGACCATTACAGTGACAAATCTTGCCAGGTCACTGTGATGGTCCGCTGTACACCAGCACTGCGCCTCCTGGTGTTACGCCCCAACCCCGAACCAACTTCAACTCGGAGTTGGTTATTTACAGATGGGGGGGTTCGGGGGGTGAAGCCTTCCACAAGAAAATACTCTGTTTCTGACAAGAACCATGCGATAGTCGGCATTGTTCCCATTGCTGTTCAGGATGTTGACAACGTTGTTGTCGATATTCTGACATGGAACCATGAGGAGAATGCCATAAGCCCCATGTGCCAAATGATCAGGCTTTTGAAATCTGGCCCATGCTCTTTAAAGAATCATCAACACCCCGGGGTAACAACAAAACAATATAAGAAATAATTTAGCTTATATTCCAAGTACTTGCCTTTCCCCTGGGCTAGATTTTCAAAGACTTGTGTCATGACTGCAATGCAGTTGTGTTCATTGTGTCAAGACTGCTAAACAGCTAAAAATGTGATCTAACTTCTGAACACAGTTACCACAAGACGAGCACCAAAAATGATGCATGGGTCAAAATGTGGACGCATGCAACATTTTTGTGCCGTAAAGTTAGCAAAGTTGTAAATGTGACTGCATGTTTGAAAACTGTGAGCAAACACTCTGGCACATGTAAAGTGATGCAGCTGCATCAGAAACAAGCATTTGTCAATGCCGAATGTTGCTTGCTTCTATGTGCTGTTTAGGTATTTGGAAGTCATTGGGAGTGTAAATATTGAAAATTTGCGAACTTATGAGCGTGCGTAGGAACTGCGCAATGCACGCTCGTAAAACAGTCATTTTTAGGAATTTTTTCACCAAATTTTCAACATAGCCATTTTAAGACCTCTGCTCATGAACAGTGTCACTGTGATTTTGTTAATGTGTCCCATACCTTGAGTTTGCACACCGACTGCGCCATTGTGCGCTACATGGGCGGAAAGACATTTTGGGCAGGATGTGAAAAATGACAGCTGTACTGCTCATAAGGAGGTGTGATAAAATGGCAATGTTGAAAATCTGGAGTGGAAATATTGAAAATTCGGAAACCTACGAGCGTGCATGGGAAGTGTGCAACACACACTAGTAAAACAGTCATTTTTTAGTAATTCTTTCACCAAATTTTCTACATTGCCATTTTAAGATCTCTGCTCATGAACAGTGACACTGTGATTTTCTTAATGTGTCCCATACACTGAGTTCGCACACCGACTGCACCATTGTGCGCTACATGGGCGGAAACATGTTTTGGGCAGGATGTGAAAAATTACAGCTGTACTGCTCATGAGGAGGGGTGATAAAATGCCAATGTTGAAAATATGGAGTGAAAATATTGAAAATTTGCAAACTTACGAGCGTGCTTAGGAACTGCACAACGCACGCTCATAAAACAGTCATTTTAGGAAATTTTCACCAAATTTTCAACATAGCCATTTTAATACCTCTGCTCATGAACAGTGTCACTGTGATTTTCTTAATTTGTCCTGTACATTGATTTCTCACACCGACTGTGCCATTCTGCGCTACATGGGCGGAAACACATTTTGGGTGAGATGTGAAAAATGACAGCTGTAGTACTCATAAGAAGGTGTGGTAAAATGGCAATGTTGAAAATCTGGAGTGAAAATATTGAAAGTTTGCGAACTTACAAGCCTGCGTAGGAACTGTGCAACGCACACCTGTAAAACAGTCATTTTTTGGAATTTTGGCACCAAATTTTCAACATGGGGTTTTTGGGACCCCTTCTCATGAATGATGTCACTGTCATGGCGGTATTCGGGCCCAAAGGGTGATTTCACAGTCATTGCGCAATCACCCTTCGGGCCCGAATAACGCCATGACAGTGACATCATTCATGAGAAGGGGTCCCAAAAACCCCATGTTGAAAATTTGGTGCAAAAATTCCCAAAAATGCCTGAGATATGCAACAAAGTTGAAACCCCTTCTAGCCCATTATACAGCTTACCGGCATTTCCTCAGTTCGCGGTCGGCTTTGAAGAGTGCAGGACGTGTTCCCGGTCCACTGAAGATCGTGCGCCAGAGTCGGAGGTAAGTATGGGGTGAGGGGTGTGGGGAGGCTGGTGCGCAGTGGGTGAGTGCGGGTTGTGGGAGGGGACTGGGAGGCGCGCCGTGGGACCGTTTCGCTTTTCAGATTTAAAAAAAAAGACGTCGTGGGACATTTGCCATGCTGGCATGGGCTCCCAGCATGCACAAGGACGTTGGGGGTGTTCAGCTGATGGGGAGTTGGGCACCCGACGGCCATAGGACTGCTGCCCACGCTGGGGTGGGCTCCCAGCATGGCACCGACATATGGGGGGAAACGCAGCTCAGCCGATGGGGATTGGCCACCCGTCGGCTACACAGTCGCGTCGCGGTAGCTGCGCCTGCGGGTGGGGGGGAGCTGTGCGTGAGCAGCCTCTTATCGGTGCTTACTGAAGCGTAGCTCCCCCTTTTAACTGTATGCCACTGCATTTTGGAGTGTGTCATAGACAGCTTCAAAATGCATTGGCTTATACAGGGGCCACGCCTGCCAGCACACTGACTGAATTGGAGGAGGAGGTGACACACCTCTGAAATCTCCGATGATGGCACTATGTTTCTTGCACATGCATGCAAGCAACATAAAAAGGCACAAGTGCCTAATATTGAGACATTTTTCAGTTTATAGGTGGTCATCATTTTCTAAATAAAAGAAATATATTCTCAGCATTTACAGGATCTTCCCTTCTTTCTTTATAATGTAAGCATGCTGATTTGAAAACAGGATCACTGTCCCCCAAGACTTCATCTGCTCAGGCTGCTTGTCTGTAGCTAACATCAACATCCTCTGCTTGTGGCATCACAGCCTGTTGCTGGAAAACATATGATGATACTACAAGCAGAGGATGATGATGTCAGGTGCAGAAAAGCAGCTGGGGCAGAATGAATCGATGGATTGTGATCCTACATTCGTGTTAATGTACATAGCAATAAAGTATTAGAGAAAGGCTTGATTGTGACTCAGACAAACACTTCGCACTGGCAGCACTAGAGAAAGGCCCATTTGGGGCTCAAAGCAACAGCCGCCTCCAACAGCACTGGGCCAATCAAGTTTCAGACCAACAGCCACCATCAGTAAAACTAAAGAAAGGCCCAGCAGGGGCTTAGACTAACAGCCACCACCAGTGGCACTAGAGAACAGCCCCATTGAGGGTCTGACAAACAGACTCTGCTGGTGTTGCTACAGAAAGGCCTGATCAGGACTCTGAACAACAGTTGCTCACATCACACAGTTAAGAAAAATTTTTTGTTGTCACACATTTTTTGATGCTTGTGATCCAATTTTCATTTGAAAGCATATATTGGCTTTTCCCATTCTGTTACTCTGACAGCCAAATGACTGGTGCATAGTGGCACTATATTGCCATAAAAATATATAGTACTGTAATAATAGGAAATATCTAAAATTTAGGCTATGTTGTGTATAAAAAATGTAAAGTTTCTCTTGTGACTTCAGAGGCCTTCTCATTTAAAGCAGTTAGCCAACAACTGGGACATTCTGTGCCTGAATAATAATTGTGTAGTCCCCCACTGTGGCAAACATCTCCCCATTCTTAATAAGTAAGTTGGTATAGGACATCCTTCAGCTCAGGGCTTACTATAGTCAGTGTATCCTCCACCTAATAAGTTGTTTTTATTTTTCCAGGACAAAAGAAGCATTGGTTACAGCAAAAAATATGGTGGCAGAGCTGAGCAAGCGGAGCACACTTGAGGAGCTGCAGTACTACTTACAAATGGTATGAGGCGACTTCCCATCTAATTGACTTGTCTGGACAACTATACCACTTTATTAAAGGGCACAATGTGCAACACAGCCATTGGGTCAGCAAAACGTGAATCAGAAAAAAATTATTTTATCTGAAGTGTCTGATAAAACAGTGATAAAGAAAGCAATGAGTGAAATGTCAAGTAGGTTTACCGTTTTGCCGTTAAACTTTTTATTGGTACTTTTCTTTCAGGTATAGCACAGACAAAACACTACTGTTTCACAGCTGCACATATGACAGTGGTCTTGGAACAAGATATAACCATAGCATGTTACAGAGAAAATCGTTCATGCAGGGTTCATGCAAATGTTTTGTAGCGCTGCTGCACTGAGGGGAAATGTTCCTTTGATGAATTGTGTCACTGTTTAGTAATACTGAGAACCTAACATTGCAAAACCATTAAATAACTAAACTAAGAGAGTTATCAGAAAAAAATACATACATTTGGCCTTCAGAGAACCTACTAGTGTTACTATATCCTGGGTCCTAGTCTGTGGAGATAAGTATCTACCTACCCTCGTTCTGAGGTGCAAGTAAAACATGAAGGGATCCCAGCAGGACCAGAAGCTTGCTAGTATGACAGTAGCTAAATGGGAAAGGCAGTCCATCGAGGCCATCTGGCTATGCCCACAAGAACTTCTTGAAAAGAGGGTATCTCAGTTGTGCACCATCGGCATAGCAAGAGCCATTTTACCTGCATTCTGAGCTGTGTCAGCTTCTATAGCCTAAGTGTGGTATATACAGAGTTTTGTTCTGATGTCAAGTAGGAAAAGGCCAGGTGACCGGGGGACCTAACATTGGAGAATCACTTCCCCCAGTTGATATACTCAGGAGCATAAGTTAGAGATTAGGGGCCAGGCTCATAGGATGTGTAACCAGCTGCAGTCATTTGGGCAAAGTTTTGTTTTATGTAAGATGGCCAGGGTTCTGTACCAGGAGTGTAGGATTATGTTTTGTATGAACCTGCTACATGAGCCCTTGAAGGCTTTATGGCTTAATAGCCAACAGTTTTGCCATTCTGCATCTGAGATGGGTGCCTGAAGTATAGTGGACCACTTCATCCTGGAGTCGACTGATTGGCTGGGAATGGCATCCTGGATAGTGCCACGTATCTTTCCAGCTATACACTTTGTTAGTTGTAACCACCAGGGAACTGATGCAGCTCATACTGTGGCCTCTGTGTCATGGAACTGAATGGTACTGTGGATCTGGAGATACCACCAGGAGTCAGTTCAAAGAAAACTCCATTTGTTCTGTAAAGCTGGGAACATGTCTACCAGTAAGTTATTGACCTGCATGATATACTGGACAGTATTAAGCCCCCCACCCTCTCCAACAAAACCAGTTTAGGGGTTTTCCATCCACCAGTATTGCCAGGTTGTCCAACAGGGATATGAGAGCCCATAGAGTGAGACCCATGTTCAGCCTATTGTGCAGTTTGGACCAGTAACACACTGATAATACAATCATGAAGTGTGCTTTCAGAGCCTTGGGTACAGTGTAGTAAATGTAGAGGGCTAGAGGCGGTCCCCTGTTTAAGGGCACTTTCCTTATGCTGCTACTGCTGCTTTGCTCAGGTAGTGTTGAACTAAACCCAGGACCTCCACTACCAATCCGTGTTCCCCGGGATTTAACATATCTTAAAGGATTGAGTATCCTTCATATAACTGCATGTAGTATCTTGATAAAATTGGATGTTATCAAGACCTGGATATCATATACTAAGCCACATGTTTTGGTGGTCACAGAGTCCTGGCTTAAACCCTCCATCTTGGACTCTGAGGTGAATATTCCATTATACAATATCTTACAAATGGACAGACCAACCAGAAAGGGTGGAGTTGCCATCTACGTTCTGGACAAGTACACTGTCTCTATTGCTGACTCCACTTCTGCCCCAAAGGAATTTGAAAGCCTAACCATCAAGGTTCAGCTTTATTCTTCTTTCCTGTATGTCACTGGATACTATAGGCCTCCCTCTGCAGACCTTCATTTGCTGAATCACCTCACCAGTTACTTAAGTTCAATGAAGGCTGAGGTCATTATCCTGGGCAACTTCAACCTGGACTGGTTCTTGTACAGTTTCAAACTGCTCAAAAATTTGTGTGATACCTTTGGGCTTGCCCAACTTATTTCTGAAGCAACACATCCAAACAAAACAAACCCCAGTCAAAGCTCCTTGTTAGACCTTATACTAGTGAGTAAACCCTACTTATTTTCTCACTCAGGTGTATTTTTCTCAGATGTTAGCAATCATTGCCTTATTGCTTGCATAAGATCTGCACCAAAACCAACCACTATGTCTAGGTACATCCTCAAAAGATGTTTACATAGTTTTGACCCCATAGCCTTCTATTTGGACCTTCAGAACTCCTTGCTCTGGCAGGACTTCTACTTGGCCAAGTCGGTTGAGGAGGCCTATAAGTTTTTCAACTCCATTGTACTAGGCAAACTTGATAAGCATGCCCCCCTAGTCAAAATTCGTACCAAGAAGAGGTCCTTTCCCTGGTTTACGGCCAAGCTGAGGACTGCCCTACATAATAGGGACAAGCTCTGGAAAAAGGCCCAGAAAACAAAGCTCCTGCTGATAGGACTGCCTTCAGGGCCTCTAGGAACCTCTGTATGAAGCTAATCAGAACTGAAAAGGTGAACTACTACCAAGCAACATTGGATTCCTCCCTGGCGTGCCCTGCAAAGTTCTTGAAAATGCTTAAAGAAATCGAGGGTCATGTACCCTCTGGTTCCCTCCCTTCAAAAATTTTGCACAGCTGCTCATCCATTACTGACAAAGCTGGGATCCTTGATCTCCTGAAAAACCACTTTGCCACTGCAGGGTTGGCCTTTGACTCCTCACCCACCAGTCACCTTCATATCCAGCTCTCAGTCCAGGATTCATCTAACCCTAACCCTTTCCCCCTGTCTCAGCCTTCTCCTTTCACCCTGTTACCTTCAAAGAAATAGAAGACCTGTTCCTACAACTGAGACCAGAAAAAGTGCGGGTGGGGACCTCATTGAGCCAAACTTCTTAAAGATTAGCTACCACATCTTGATTGTACCAATTATGCACCTCTTTAATTTATCCCTTACTCTGGGTGAACTCCCCTATGACTTGGAAGAGTGCTCAAGTTATACCTTTGTTCAAATCTGGAGACCCAAGTGACCTCAATAATTATAGGCTTATTTCTCTACTCCCCATCATCTCTAAATTGCTTGAAAAAGTAGTTCACTCACAACTTAGGAATTACTTACACTCCTCAAACCTGCTCAATCTGGTTCAGTCAGGCTTTAGTCCCTACCATAGTACAATTTCAGCTCTTTCTAAGGTAATCAATGACTGGCAGAAAGCCCTTGATGATAAAAACTTTGTGTGCCCATTCTTCTTTGATATAAGTAAGGCTTTCAACACCGTTGACCATAACTTGCTTCTGGATATCCTTCGTAACATGGGTGTGGACAAGTTATCCTTGAAATGGTTGTCCTCCTACATTACCAGTCGTACATAGTAAGTTAAAGCAGTGGGTGATCTCTCACCATTGAAACCAATTAGCAGAAGTGTGCTGCAGGGTTCTATTTTGGGTCCTTTACTTTTTGCATAATACATCAACAATATCTACCATGGAATTAAATCATCTGACATCCATCTTTTTTGTGGATGACATGGTCCTGTACACCACCAGACCTACCCCTGAGCATGACTGAATAAACCTTCAGTATGATTTTAACATACTGCAACAAAACCTGCTCAACCAAAAATTGCTCTTAAACGGCAAAAAAAAAAACAAGGCCATGCTTCTGTCCCTGACCATCTCTGCCTCTAATCCATCCACGACAGGTACCGTGCAACCTATTGTCATGCTGCTAGGTGAATCACTGGCTTATGTAGAAAAATTCAAATACTTAGTGATGCGGTTTGACTGTTGGCTTTCCTTCACTGAACATGTAGAGGAACTCACACAAAAAAATTGAAGCAAAGGCTTGGTTTATTTTATAGAATCAATCATCTGCTTACATATAAGGCTAAGAAAAGGTTGGTTCAATCTACCTGCCTGGTACTTTTGAATTATGTGGACTTCCTATATGGTCATGTCCCAGGGTCAGCTCTAGCTAAGCTTGATGTCCTGTGTCATAGGGCCTTACATTTCATTTCTGGTGCAGCTTACACCACACATCACAGTGTTCTGTGTTCTCTAGTGGGTTGGCCATCCCTTACATCTAGGAGGCAAAGGAATGCTGCTCTGCAAACATACAGAGCAATTACCAAGATGTTACCCCAGTATACCTCTGATTGCTTGCCCCTCTGTGCCTTGGGTAACTATGCCCTGCGAAGTTATCCCTACATCTCCTTAGCTGTACCTAAGATTAAATACCATTTTAGTAGATCCTCTATTAGCTTTGCTCTACCCCAGCTATGGAACAAGCTTCAAAAAGCATTAAAATTGGCCAGTCCTGTAAAGCTATCTACATTCAAAAAGCTCTAGTCAAGATCCTTCACTAAGTATTGTAAGTGCTTCACTTGATGAGCTCCATCTTGCCCAGATCCCTTCTGTACAACATGTCGCACCACGGTGCTCCCCCTCTCTGTCTACCCATTTTTCCTCCCTTCCTTTTCCTTGCTTCCTCTTAGTATTATCCAGCTACCCTAATAGGTCTTCCCTATTATCTGTTGCCATTGTTTAAATGCTGTAAGTGTTGACACTATATGTGTACTCATTGTACATGGTAATTTTGCTGTTTATTAATATCTTTATATGATAGTCTATTGTATATTCTATATACTGTTGTACTCTGTGTTGTTTCTCCCCATTATGTATCTCTGTGCCCTTTTGTTTCTTCTTATTGCTGTACCTACAAGTGTCTCAATCTATTTATTGCTGATTTTGTATGTTCACCCAGGCCCACCTTGAAAATGACCTTGCTCAAGGGTGTTCCATCTGGTAAAATAAAGATTAATTGATTGATATGCACCAATTGGGGCCTATTCGGGATTAGGGGTCAGAATAGGGGTTTGCGGAAAAAAATTTCCGTCAGCAGAATTCCCTCGAAAGTTTGACTTTCGCTTCCGCGAAAGTTTGGAAGTCATTTTCACCACTTTCGTGGAAATTCTGCCTTACAACCCCTAGAATAAATATAAAGGCTGTGAGATAATTTATTTACCCATATTTTAATTAATTAATCCACCCCCTGCCAATCTCAGATCCCAGTCTCCCAGTAAATAAATTGAAAAAAACAAAGTACAATTCCTCCCTGGTGTCTAGTGCCCCACCCCCACAGATCACAGCCTAGGTCCCAGTTAAAAAAAACATGATCCCTGGTGTCTAGTGCCCCCCCCACCCACCGATTGAGGGTCCAATTGCAGGTCCCAAGTAAAATAAACATGATCCCTGGTGTGGTGTCTAGTGGTCTCTTCCTGCCGATTGCAGGTCCCGGTAAAGATAAAAAAAATACTCCAATTTCTTATCCTCCCTGGTGTCTGTCTAGTGGTCCCCCCACCTGCCAATTGTAGCCTCCCAAAAAACATTTAAATTCCCAGATGTCAAGGGGACCCCTCTCCCTAAACCAGATCCCCTTTCAATCCAAGAGTAAAACAGTCAGCTGTCCAGTCCATTGACTTGTACCACTCTATTCCCCAGTGTCTAGTGGAACCCCCATTATGCTGTTCCTGATCTTCTGTGATCCCTTGTAAAAAAAAAAAAAAAAAAATCCCAAAGTAATCACAAGATACCCAATTCCTGGTGTCTAGTGGACCCCCCAACCCAGACAGTTTGCCCACTACCACTACTGCACTTCCCCCTGACCTTGCCTCCCAAGCTAAGCATGTGCTTATTCACTGACTATTCAGTGGGCTGCCAGCCTTGGAGGAGAGAGGAGGGCTGCACCGGTGGCCTGCTTGGGGGGGGCAAGGTCCGGGGGTGTGGGGTAGTGGTGGGCAAACTTTTGTGGTGGGGGGGGTCCACTAGACATCAAGTAATTAGTTATCTTGCAGTTACTTTGGGATCTTTTTTTTTACAAGGGATCTCACAGATCAGGAATTGCTGAATGGGAGTTCCACTAGACACTGGGGAATAGAGTGATACGAGTTGGTGGACTGGACAGCTGGCTGTTTTACTCAGGGGATCTGGTTAACAGAGGGGGTCCACTAGACACCGGGGAATTGAAACATTTTTAGGAGGCCATGATCAGTGGGTGGGGGACCACTAGACACCAGGGAGGATTAGGGGTGGAGTTTTTTTTATCTTTACTGGGACCCACAATCGACGGTCGGGGGAGGGTGACCACTAGACACCACAAAAGTGGGTCACGTTTATTTTACTTGGGACCTGCAATCTTTGGGTGTGTGGGGGGGCAGTAGACACTGAGGAATCTTTCTTTTCTTCTTCTTTACCGGATCACAATTGGTATGGGTGGGGGACCATTAAACACCAGGGATCATGTTTTTTTTTACTGGGACCGGCAATCTCTGGGTGGGGAGGGGCAGTAGACACCAGGGAAGTAATTGTAGGGTTCTTTTTAATTTTTTTACTGGGATCAGTGGGTGTGGGGGCACTAGATGGGGGTCTGTGTTACAACAACTGGAGGTTGGAGTGATTTTTGTGAAATAATACATTAAACTGCAGATGGAATAATTTCCGCAGTTTATATGCATTATTCCACAGTTAACTGGGATTTTCCATGAAGCTGAGTGAAAATCCGTGGAAAATCCCAGTTCAGCATATGGTGAAAGTTCTGAAATTTCCACAACATTTCTGAAATTTTGCAGAAGTTACACAAAAGTGGAATTCGCAACTTTCACCCACCCCTAGGTCAGAGCCTGTGAAGTGTTTGGGGCACCTGGTATGCCAAAAAATATCCTGGGAACCAAGGAAGACTGCATCTCTCAGTGGTTCCTGAGCTTGTTATGGCTATATCTGGAATGCTGTCCTTCCCAAATGAAACTGCTTAGGAGTTTATCAATGAAAAAGAAACATTTGGGGTGATGGAGTACAGTAGTTCTGATGGGATATAAAACAGTCTGGGTGCCACCAACATCTTCAGTGTAGCTTTTTGCTGCCATTGTTAAAGTTGTACTTCTTGTGAAGCTTAGTGAGCAATGGAGTAAGGTTTCTGTTCCACCACTGGGAGACTGAGGAGGAGGTGCAGATCCCAAGGTATGTAAGCTCTACAGGGAACTACTTCAGCCCAGTGAAGGAGAGGATAGAAACATAGAAACATAGAAACACAGATTTTGACAGCAGATAAGGACCGCTTGGCCCACCCAGATAGTGGAATATCTTGAATCAAAATGCATTACAAGACTTGAGACAGCCTGGATTCATGCATGGGAGGTCATGTGTAACAAATCTAATAGATTTCTTTGATTGACTGACCAAGGAATTAGATCAGGGTGAAGCAGTGGATGTGACCTACCTAGACTTCAGTAAGACATTTGACTCAGTTCCACACAGTAGACTATTAAGCAAGTTGAGTAAGGCAAGGCACGGCAATTTTATTTCTAAGGCACCCAATCCCGAAGGCTGTGGGTGCTGTACATAATAAAAACAAAATATAATACATGAATAACATTTGTGCAGTAGCAAAATCTTTAAAACAACATTCTTAAAAGTCTAAATATAAAATATAAAATGTGAAATAACTGAGGGTGGGGGGAGATGACTTAATCTCCAAAAGCCTGGCAGAAGAGATGGTCCATAAGCCTCTACTTAAAGACTTCAATTGAAGGGGCCTCCCAGACTGCAACTGGAAGCATGTTCCACAGGGCTGGCCCAAAGACACTAGATGCTCGATCACCAGAGGTCTTGAGCTGAACCCTGGGAACATCTAGGAGGCCCTTCGAAATGGAGCGGAGGGAGCAGGCAAAGGTCGCAGGCAACAGAAGCTCAGACAGGTAGCCAGGACCCAGCCTGTATAAGGCCTTATAGGTGAGCAAGGCCACCTTGAAAAGGACCCTCCACCTGACTGGCAGCCAGTGTAGAACATGCAACACAAGGGTCATATGGCATGACTGAGATAGTCCCACCAGCCAATCAATCAATCAGTCATGCTCTTCTAATGTCCACCATGTTGCTGCCTTATCTAACCATGTCATGTTATTTTGTAAATATTGAACACTCTCTGCCAATGTACTATACCTATTACAAATTATTGTTTTGCTTCTTGTTGATATATATTTACTCCAGGTCCATCTTGTAAATGAGCCTTGCTCAATGGTGTTCCGCCTGGCTAAATAAAGATATTGCTTGATTGATTGATTGATCCTGGTGATTTTCCGTAAGTGGTAAAAAATACTCTTTGCAACAGAGTAGCCTAGGAGTGGGTCAAAAGGTGATAAACTGGGTAAGAAACTAGTTAGGGGATAGGTGGCACATGGTGGTAGTAAATGGAGTTCACTCTGAAGAGGAGAGGGTGGCCAGTGGGTTGCCTCAGAGATTGGTGCTGGGACCAATCCTCTTTAATGTCTCTGTATTCACATTGCAGAGGATCTGGAGGGGAAGGTCTGATTATTTGCAGATGACACCAAAATCTGCAATAGGGTAGGGGGATGAATAGGATGAGCAGAGACCTGAAAAAACTTGAGGAGTAGTCATGAGTATGACAGCTGGACATTAATGAGAAAAAGTGCAAAAAAATACACTTGCAGCACAGAAACCTAGAGGCAGAGTACAACATGGAAGGGGTGGTACACAATGACCACCAGGCAGGAGAGAAAGGCCTGGGGATAATCCTCTCTTATGACCTAAAGGTGGCCACAAGCAATGCAGCAAAGCAGTTGGGGGGACTAGTGGGATGCTGGGGTGCATGGGGAGAGGAATCACCAGCAGAAGGAGGGAGGTGGTGCTGCCTCTGTATAGATCACTGGTAAGACCTCACTCAGAATACTGTGTACAGTTCTGGAGGCCATACCTCCATAAGGATATAGACAGAGTACAGGTGGTCCAGAGGAAAAAAAATAAAATAGTGCAGGGTCTGCATCACAAGCCCTATGAGGAGAGACTGAAGAAGCTCAATTTGTACACCCTGGAAGAAAGAAAGGAGGGGGGATTTGACAGAAACCTTTAAATACCTCATGGGGGTAAATAAGGTACAGGAAGGAAGTATTTTTTAGAAAACACTTATGCACAAGAATAAGGAGACATGCTGTGAAGCTGGGGAGGTGTAGATTCAGGATAGATGTGTGGAAGTACTTCTTCACAGAAAGGGTAGTGGATTCATGGAATAGCCTACCAACATACAGTAGGTGCTGGGGTGAAAACAGTGATGGAGTTAAGAATGCATGGGGTATGCATAAGGGAATCTTAGTGAAAAGAAGTGTGGAGGGAAAATGATCCAGAGATCAAGTAGGGTCTATGGTGATATTGTAGGTAGAGAAAAATGGGCAGACTGGGTGAGCCAAGCGATCCTTATCTGTTGACAAATTCTGTGTTTCTATGTGCTGTAGTGGATTCTTGATATCCAGTATCTACGGAAAGTACCTTGGTTTTGATATGATTGATTTACAGGCCTGATATTACCAGGAACTCATTAAGAGGCCTGAACAATATGGTGTATGGAGGAGAGGACATCTCCTAGAAGTGTGAGAAATTTGAGTTCAAAATTAGCCTTTGAGGGTACGAGAATGGCACCAAAATGACACACACAAATACTTCCTGTGTAATCTTTCTTTGGCTTTATTACATAATACATTATAAGCCACGATGATAAGCTGTTTCTGCTTAGTAAGAAAGAAACAAAGTACAATACTTCTAGCAATTGTATGTACTTATAAAAGAGAGATAGTTACCAATGCACAGCCTAAAACAGACTTCCCTTGGACTAATGGTTTATGAGGGGTCTTCTGCTGTTCAGGTTACATTGGCCTGGCTATGTCCCTTTCAGCATAGGTATTCTGACCACAGGAACGAGAGTGCTCTAGCTCTGCTACCTGGACTCTTGGTTTATATCCATTGCAAAAGGCTCATAAGTCCCCATTAAATCATAACTCCACCTGCTGCATT
The DNA here is from genome assembly GCA_016271365.2 of Neoceratodus forsteri. NCBI lineage: Eukaryota > Metazoa > Chordata > Ceratodontiformes > Ceratodontidae > Neoceratodus > Neoceratodus forsteri. The sequence continues at coordinate 174,166,282 of CM057457.1, read as the reverse complement.
TCTGAAAAACAAGCTTGTTTTTCTGAAGAAAGAAAGGTCATAAAAGGCCCTATTCTAGCTAAAAAGGTCAGAAAAATATATATTTTTCCATTAAAATATTCTACATATGTCTTTCCTAACTACACATTACATATATTTCCAAACTAGCAGTTTCCATGTAAATATTTTTCACAGTTAAGACAGGTAGCTTTATGATTAGTCACAACCAGCCTTGGTTGCTATTCTGGTATAGAGTGTGTTCTCTTGTGACCTTTGGTCATGTTTTAAAGCTGCTTAGTATAGTCCAGCTGGCTTTGGCCCACAAGTATACACGCACTTCACAAAACAATAATAGGCCCTTACTGTGCCAAAGCACACATAGCATATATATGTACATACAAGCACTGCACATCACTACAGAAGGACTAAGAGATCATTGGCGTACATCAAGGTGGTGTACATGTCCGGACCTATGATGACCCCAGTGATTTGTTTGTGCTGTCATATGGCAGCTGTCAAGGGTTCCATAGCCATGACAAAGAGGAGGGTGAGAGGGGACAACATTGTCTTATACCTTTACAGAGGGGGACTGGATCTGAAAGCAGGAAGTTTGTCATCACCTTTGCAGCTGGCTGGTATACAGCATCTAGACTCATAAATGAAAACATTCCCCACCCCCAGGTGCACAATAACCTGGTGGAGATATCCTCACTCGACTGAGTTAAAGGCTTTTCAAAATTGAGGGTATCGCTGCAGCCAGAGTGGGTAGGTTTTGGCCACCTAAAAGAGGTTTATTAGGGAGTGAATATGATTAGAACAAAGGCTAGCTTTCACAAACCCAACCTGGGAGGGATTAATTAGAAGTGGCAGGAGGGGTTCTAGTCTTCTGAGAAGCATCTTGATGTCCACAGGCCAGCCTGGTGGTGCTGAGGGTTGAGGCACTGGATGCCACAGCTTGTGCGATGCCGACAACCCGAGTTCAGGAACAAGCTCGGGAGTCAGGGGTCGGCAGGGGAGGGAGTCAGATCGAGCACCCGCTGGGCTGCTCTCCTCTCTGGGTGGGAGAGCTTGGGGTGTCTGATGCTCTGGCCACCCCCAGTGGAGACTGGAGGGTACCACAAGCTGCCAGGCTGCACATAAGGAGCGAGGCTGATGCAGGCAGGGTTGCCGTGCACCGCAGCATCAGACGTGCACCTTGCACGAGTGGAGGGAGGGTCTTGGGCTTACAAGAAATACCCCTCCAGCCCTGGATAGGCGATGGCCCTGCCAGAGCCACTGCCACATGCCCAATGCTGATTCCCCACTACTGCCCCCTCAGTCTCCCCGGGTTGCAGTCCCCCAACCTGAGGAACTGAAACAAGCTTGAGGATGGTGGGGGAACACAGTGGATGGTAGAGCAAGTTGGTGAGTGCAGTGGCCCGAGAGAGTTCCAGGCTGGAGGGCTACAAACAGAAGAGTAAAAAAAAAAATCTTGATGTCCACATTATTGAGTGATATTGGATGGTAGCTGGTTGGGAGGGTTGTGTCCTTACCTTTTTTTGTGGAGGATTGTAATAATGGTCTCGTGAAGGACTGGGGGTAGAGACTCAGAGGTCACTGATTCCTGGTACACCCTTCAGAGAAGGGGGACTATCAAGTGAACAGTAGATCTGAAATATTCTGCTGGGAAGCTACTACTCCCTGGTGCCTTCCTTCAGTTTAGAGGCAGGAGGGCTTGTTGGATTTACAACTCTGTTAGGGTTTGATCCGGGGCTGTTGTTTACTCAGGTGTAAGCTTTGCAAGCATGACAGAGAAGAGAAATGATTTAATGGCAGTAGCTTCTAGTGGATTCAGTGAGGAATTCAGGAAGCATAAAATTGACTCATGATGGCATTAACTTGCTCAGAAGAGGTTGTTAAGCGGCCGTCCTTGTGCCTGAGTCCTGCAATATGCCTTTCTGCTTGTTGTTTGTGAAGGTGGTAAGCCAGGATTTTCCCACTGCTTTTTCCACCTTCCCAATATCTGAGCCTCAGGTGGAGGATGGCAGTCTCTGCCTTGTGGGAGATGAGTCCATTTATTTCTAGCCTCAAATGGGCAATGTCGCTATGCAGGTCTGAGGTAGGGTCTGGGTGTGGAAGGGCTTTGTATGCTGCTTTCTGTGTGACTAAGTCCTTTTCCAAGTCTGCAAGCTGCTTCTCACTCTGTTGCCTGTGATATACAGCATACCCAATTATTTTATCTCAAATGGTGGCCCTGTAAGCTTCCCAGACTACACCAGCCAATGGGTATCCTATACCATTATCAGTTATATAATTGGCTGTCTCCTTTTGTATCTATGGGGTAAACTCAGGTTTTCTACTATTTTGGAAGTGATAGGAATTGTTTGCAGAACAGACATGAAGCAAGAGAGACAGAGGGAAAGGGAGAACAAGAATGAAAGAGAGAAAAATAATCTGAATCTGAAGCAAAAGGAAAGAAAGCAATAAAAGCTGGACCACCCACCACCACTCTCTCATATTACATGTGCTAGACTCTTTGTCTACAATATGTCGAGTCTGCCAATGTTTTCCAGTTCTGTCACCTGTGTCTGGTGCCAGGCTACGTACCTGCAGGTGCTTGAAGACAGCTAGCTATGGGTGCTCCAGAGTAAGTCAACAAAAACAAGTTTATTATCTGCAATTGCTGACACAGTGGCACAGCTGCAGAAACAGGAGGCAGCGGGGTATGGAGAGGATGTCCTGGTCTTGGACCTTCAGTTAGAGGATGAGTATGCATTGGATCTCCTGACATCTTGGAAAAATTTAAGCTTCAAGAATGTTTTTTGACTCACCTCACCTTCAAAGCTGAATCTCCATCTCAGCACTGAAAGAACAAGAGTTGATGCTGGTCTTGGGATCACTGTTAGTCAAGGGACCATTCATATTTTCCCCTACCCGAGGGGTTTTTGTGGTAATTTTCCCTCAAGGGAGGTCAGACCACCAATAGAGGGTGCCAGTCTGCCTTGGAACTCCCATCTGGGCAGCAACTTTGTTGACACTGGTTGATCATATGGACAACTCCATCAAGGATGATTTATCCAAAGAAGAGGATCCTTCACTCTCTCAGACTATGGTACTGATCGCGGCCACCCTAAGCAGGGTGGATTGGGCATGACTGTACTACCAGTTGGGCTCCTGCCAGTTGAGCAGCAAACAGTCATCATGATCCTCACACAGTCTCCTGCTCATCTGGTACCTAGGGCCTGTCCACTGGGTTACCAGACCTGAAGGCGCTGATGCCATGTCAATCAGTGAATTGACATTTAAGATTGTGGTTGCAAAATTCAGTACCATTCTCAAGACAGATGCCACCATTTACATGGGCAGTAGACTCATGTCATTGAGCCCATCACAGGTGGGAGAGGGCATCCTGGCATCGCTGGACCTATGGAGCTTTTTCCCGGGGTTAAGATTGACCAGAAATGCTGCTAGATACATTCCAGCCTTAGCTGCCCCTTCTGGTGCTGACTACAGTTGTGTATCCCACTGAGCCTCCCATGGCTTTGCTGACCATGCTGTAGCAGCCTATACAGGTGAGGTACCACATCTACAGCTGGCAGAGGGTGCCCTGACCAAGGAACCTAGGCCAGAGTCCAGACTTTCTTATCTACTGTCAGTAGTGGTTATGGGAAGAGATAGAAATAGAGGAGAGAAAGAAGCAAGTGCCGCATCTGGGACTTGAACCCAGGCATCCCAGAATACTGTTCCAGTTGTGCCACCAGCTGCACCACCAAGTTAACTGGAAACTGGGCTGTTCCAGAGCACATTACTCTTTCTCCAATGCACAACCTGGTGCTGCACGGATAATTACATTTTCAATCACATGAGTGCAGTGTGCATATTTATGGAACACATACAAACAGAGGAGAGAAAGAAATAAATGCCTCAGCTGGGACTTGAAACCAGGCCACCCAGAATACCAGCTGAGGCACTTACTTTTTTCTCTCCTCTGTTTCTTTGTGTTCCATAAATTTGCACACTGCACTCGTGTGAGTGAAAATGTAGTTACCTGAACAGAGAGGGTTGTCCCCATCCTGTTGGTAGGCAGTGCTCCTTTATCACAACTTGGATTAGAATGCATCATTCATTCCATGTACTCAACAATAGTGAAATTGTAGTAGTAGATTTCATTTATTTATGGTGCCTTTCTCTGGAGCTTAGGGTGCCAGTACAATAAAACAGAGATAGCAACTAAAAGTAATAGATAATATACAACATAACACTATAAAAAATACATTAAAACAACTCATAATAAATTGAATCTTAACAACTAATTACAAACTGCTATCCGGCTGATGGACAGGTCCCCTGTGGGGACCATTCCTTCATGGTCTCCCTCAAGGAATACATGTCCATAGTTCTGGATACTCTGTTGGAGTAGGGCCAGAAGAAGGAAACCTACCCGCAGTTGGGCATTCTTGAATGGGACTCCTCAATAGGGGTAACTTTCCTTATTACCCCTGACAAGCTGGGCCCAGTACTCCACATCTAGCAACATCTGCCTCCTTCCAGGCACCACCACATTTTGTGGACTTAAAATATGTGGTCCCCCTGAATGAACTGTCTGGGTTTTCAGAGCATCCATCACTGAAGGGACTAGTGGCAGACATGGTGTACCACAAGGTGATGGTGCAGAGACAAACTGCAGGAACAGGAGTTATAGAAATAGGATCACTTTGGCTGCAAGGTTTATACAGCTGAATTCCTGGGCATTATGCCAGTTCAGCTATGTGACACTGATGACTTACTGTACAGTAGCCATGAGCTCTTCAAGAGAATATCTGACCTCACTGACCTGCTCCTTAGACAAGAGGCTGTAAGATCTATGTGAGATATGTGATCTTTGCCTAATGATGACCAAGAATTTATTGTAGATTTCCCTAGACTCAGCAGATGTATTGGTCTGAGTTGTGGCCATGGCAGTATCCATAATCTGCTTTTCCTGGCTGAGCTTTTTGCCTTTCACTGAGGAAATCCAGCAATGAGTGGAAGATCTACCCTTCACAGGGATGGATTTACTGCAGCCAGGTGTCGAGGATCATCTCACATATACCTGGGCTTCATAGCCTCTACTATGACCATGGGGCATTGGGCCCAATGGTGCATACATAGATACATAGACAGTGTTGGCAGATAAGGGCCTGTGGCCCACCCAGTCTGCCCAGTTGAGCTTGTAAGTTCAGTTCATGTTTTCCTAGAAGTCTGTTGCCCCTTACTCCTGACCTCCAGAATTCCTTTATGTGTATCCCATGCATTCTTAAATCCCGTGATTGTTTCAACCTCCACCACTTCCTCTGGCAGTGTGTTCCACTTGTCCACCACCCGTTCTGTGAAGAAGTTCTTCCTCACGTTTCCTCTGAATCATCCTCCCTCCAACTTCATCCCATGCCCTCTAGTCCTGAAACATCTTTTTCGCTTAAAAATAGTGTATTCCTGCACCCTGTTCCTCCCTGTAAAATACTTGTGTGTCACTATCATATCCCCTCTCTCCCTCCTCTCCTCCAGGGAGTACATATTCAGTTCCTTCAACCTGTCCTCATAGGATTTGTGATGCAATCCATGTACCATCTTTGTTGCCCTCCTCTGAACTTTCTCTACCCTGTCTATGTCCTTACGTAGGTAAGGTCTCCAGAACTGTACACTGTACACTGTACTCCAGGTGGGGCCTCACTAGTGTCTTGTATAGCGGAATTATGACCTCCCTTTTCCTGCTGGTGATGCCCCTGCCTATGCATCCCAGCATCCTATTTGCTTTACCTGCTGCCTTGTCACACTATTTCACTACCTTGAGGTCATCAGAGATGATAACCCCAAGATCCCTTTCCTGCTTGGTGCATGCTGTATCCTCACCCCCAACTGATATATTGCTTGAGAGTTTTTGTGCCCCATATGCATTATCTTGCACTCTTTGCATTGAATTTCAAATGCCAAACCCTGACCATTCTTCAAGTTTCTGCAGGTCCCTTCTCATTCTGTCTACACCCTCTGGTGTGTCTACTCTGTTACAGAGCTTTGTGTCATCAGTGAACAGTGAATTCTGCCTTCTAGGTCCTCGCAATGTCACTGATGAAGATGTTGAATAGGACCGGTCCCAGCACTGATCCCTGTGGTACCCCACTGGTCACTCTTCCCTCTGTGGGTGACAGCCATTTACCACCACCCTCTGTGTCCTGCCGCCCAGCCAGTTACCTACCCACCACACTACTGTCCTGCCCACACCTCCCCAGTCTGTGTAATAGTCTTCTATGTGGCACAGTGTCAAAGGCCTTGCTGAAGTCCAGATAGGCCATGTCCACTGCCCTCCCCTGATCCACCTCCCTAGTCACCCAGTCAAAAAATTAAACGGGGTTGGTCTGACATGACCTCCCCCTGGTGAAACCATGCTGCCTTGGGTCCTGTAGTCCATTGACAACCAGAAGTTCCACCAGTCTCTCCTTCAGTAGTGCTTCCATGATCTTCTCCACTACCGAGGTGAGGCTGACTGGTCTGTAGTTCCCCGCTTCCTCTTTGTTCCCACTTTTGTATAAGGGGACTACATCTGCTGTCCTCCAGTCTTTGGGTACCTCCCCTGTTTGCAGTGATTGGCTAAACAGGATAGCCAGAGGTTCAGCCACCACGTCTCTTAGTTCTTTAAGGACCCTGGGGTTCACCCCATCTGGCCCCATTGCTTTATCAACTCTTATTACTTCCAGTTCCTTCAGGACCCTTTCTCGAGTAAAGGGACTTGTGTCCATTTCTGCACCATTCTCACCCCTTGTACTTCCTTCAGACCCATTACCCTCCACTTCCTCAGTAAAGACTGAGCAGAAATACCTGTTCAATATGTCAGCTTTATTGTTGTCATCCTCCACGCGGCCCCCATCCTCCCCCTTCAGTCTCACTATCCCTCCCTTTGCCTTTCTTTTTTCTCTTATGTACCTGTAAAAGGTTTTGTCCCCTCTACCAACTGATTTAGCAATGTGTTCTTTTGTCTGAGCTTTGGGTTCCCTTACCGACCTCCCTGCTTCCCTTTGCTTCTCCTGGTACTTCTCCCCATCCCCTTCTGCCTGTGTCTTTTTGTATTGCCTGAATGCAATCTTTTTGGCTTTCACTTGCTTTGCTACCTCTTTGGAAAACCATAATGGTCTCCTCTTCCTTTTCCTCTTGCTAACCTGCTTAATTAATAATTCTGTTGCTCTTGTAATCCCCATTTTAAAGACTGCCCACTGTTCCTCAACCCCTGCATGCAACTCATTCAATGGGAGCTGGGGTGCATGTGATCCCAATCACATGCAGCCCAGAACTAAGGTCTGGGTAGCCCAGTCAGTGCTGGATGCTATCCATTGGTGGCTGTCCCCTGCAAAACTGTTGGTGGGCATCCCAATCATCCAGGTAGAGTCCTGAGTCCTTCACATAGGATGCTTCACTGCTGAGCTGGAGAGCACATTTGGTGGATCACAGAATGCATGAGTTCTGATCAACAAGTAAAGTTTGACTTCACATTAACCTGCTGGAACTCTGTGCAGTTTACCTAGCTCTAGTGGAGGTTGTACAACTGATCCAGGGTTAAGTGGTCCAGGTCAGCATGGACAACCTGACCATGATGTTTTGCCTGAACAAACAAGACAGTACAAACTCCTTTCCTCTTTGTCAAGAGATGAACATAGAAACATAGACAGAGATGGCAGAAAGAGACCAGTTTGCCTGTAACCCTCTATCATACCCTGAGAGCTTTTGCCAATATGGGTTTTTTGTCTACCCTTTCCATCCCCTTGCTTCCTGTCTTATTACTTCTCCCTGATAAACGACTAATCATGGACACATAGAATTTGATGAGGACTGCTAGGCCATTCCAGTCTGCTTTTTTTCCTGACCTACTAAAAATGCCAGGGATCCTACTTTATCCCCGATTTTGCCTTATCTTTTGAATCGCTAGGGTCCTCCTATGTCTGTCCCATGGAGTTTTGAATTTCCTCATTAACATTTCTCCCACCACCTCTGCTGAGAAGCTGTTCCATGCCTCCTCCACCCTTTCCATGAAGAAGTAATTTCTCACATTGCCCCACAGTCTACCCCACTACAGTCTCATGTTATGCCCTCTTGTTCTAGAGCATTTTCTTTTCTGAAAGATGTTGCACCCCTGTACCTTATTTATTCACTTTAGGTACTTGAAAGTCTCTATCATGTCTCCCTTTTCCTTCCTCTCCTCCAGGGTGTACAGATTCATTTCCTCCAGTCTCATCATATGACCTTTGGTGAAGGCCTTGCACCAATTTTGTTGCCCTTCTTTGAACTGCCTCTTGTCTGTCTACATCCTTTAAGAGATGTAACCTCCAGAACTGGACACAGTACTCAGAATGAGGTCTCACCAATGATTTGTACAGTGGCATCACCACCTCTTTTCTTCTGCTGGTGTTACCTCTCCCTATGCATCCCAACATCCCACTAGCTCTCCCCACTGTCTTGGTACATTGTTTGGCAACCTTTATGTCATTAGAGATGATCACCCCCCGATCTCTTTCCTGTTTGGTGGCTGTTACTAGCTCCCCACCCATCATGTAATCCTCCCCTGGCTTCCTGCACTCCAAGTTGCATGATTTTGCAAATATTCACATTTAATCTTAGCTGCCACACTCTGGACATTCCTCCAGTTTAGCTAGGTCCTTCATAATTTTTTACAATGCTCCCAGAGTGTCTGCCTTATTGCAGATCTTAATGTAATCTGCAAAGAGGTATACCTTCCCCTCTAGCCCCTCCCCAGTATCACTAATGAAGCTATTGAACAGTACTGGCCAAGAACTGATCCCTGTGGCACCCCACTGGTAACCCTCCCCTACTCAGATTTAGCTCCATTTACCACCACCCTCAGTGTTCTACCCCTCAACCAATTCCCAACCCAGTTCTCCACTTTGTGACTCAATAACAGGCTGCCCAGCTTGTTTATAAGTCTCCTATGTGGAACGGTGTTGAACGCCTTGCTGAAGTCAAGGTAGGCAACATCTACCCTTGACTCTGTGTCAACCATGCTCAAAATCATCAGTGTTTTGTTGCCTACTCCTTCCACTGGGAGACTGTTCCATGGCTTTACTGCTCTCCCTGTAAACTAAAACTTTATCATTTCCCTTCTGACCCCCCGCCACCTTCCATTCATGTCCTCATGTTCTTGATTCTCTACCCCTGTTGACTATTTCCTTGCAGTTCACCTTCTTCTGATTCACTACTCGTAAACATAGAAACAAGAAATCTGATGGCAGAAAAGGACCTCCAGGCCCATCCAGTCTGCCCATCAAACCCAGCCACATAGGTAGCCCTAGATCCACCCCTTTTCTCCCATCCTGCTGTTGAATATTTCCTCACAGTCTACCTTGTTCATCCCTTTCAGGAACTTGAAGGTCTCTGTCATATCATAGCAATGTCAGTGGCTCATCAGTTAACACACTCTCCCCTGAGGCCGGGAGATCAGAATGCTGTGGGTTCTATTCCCACACCAGGCACTTGGGTTAATATCCCAATACTGACATTGTAGTGCAGCATGGGGGGCTGCTGCTCTGCTGAGGTGCCATCTTTTGGATGAGACTTTAAACTGAGGTCCCATCTGCCTGTTCTGGTGGTAGCTCAGGTGGATGTTAAAGACCCTATGGCACTTCTCGAAAAAGAGTAGGGGAACTTTATTTATTTGTAACATAAAGACAAATACATACAGAATAAATACTACAGACAAATTCGTACTAAAAGAAAATCAAAAACATAAACAAGTATTACATCATACTGTGGTTTTAAATCAGAATCAATATGGTAACCCAACCTCCCTTCCCCCCACAGTAGGAGTAAGGGAATTTTATTTAAACCATAAGAACTAGAACAAGTTCAGATCAGTATTTCTTCATACAGGCTCATCATAAACAATAACCAAACAAAACTTAAATAAATTCCATCCTCCAGTAAAACCCAAAACTTAATCCCCCCCCCCACACTTAAAGTGTAGGATTTCTTTTCTTTTATCGTAAAGGGGGCTTAAAGACAAAATACTAATAAATGATGCTACTTCAGATATTCCAATTAAACCAAAAAAAAAAACTTCGACTAACAGTATTTAATCTTACTAGCTCAAATTAATAAACCATAACCAGAATTGTCATACTTCCAAAATACAGGTATTAGAGACAAAAAAATAGTAGTGCACCATACGGTAGCCCCATCCCTAAGCAATTTTATATACCCCCCCTCCCCACTGTAAGACCAAGGGATTCGTATTTGTAACACAATGGCAACGCAGTCACCAAAAGCTCTACCTTAATTGCTTCTGATTTTACCCATTTGTTCCACCACCATCTTCATTCTTTTCAGCTGTATTCCCCATCTAAAAACCATCAATTCCTATTAAATATGTTCAAAATGTAACCACATCTGATCCCATTTATTGTGATCAAACTGCAACCTTTCCGAGTCCTTCCATTGTCTAAGGTCAGTACATATCATGTGGAATACATCCAGTACTGGCAGGATTTGTTGCTGGAGAACTAAAGCGACAGTGACTAATCCAAATCCAATACAGAAAATGGACAAACACCACTCGAAGGGTACTATGATGTACCTGTACATCCATTTCAGGGACAATTCCATAGTACAGTAATTCTGGCTCTGGGGGTGTAGGACCCACCCACTTCCATCTGTTTTTTACTATATCCCAAAACTGTTCCAGATATGGGCACTTAAAATACATATGATCCATAGTTTCTATTTTTAATATACAGTGTTCCCTCGGGCAGTACCTCTCCTCCAGTGCTTTATGTTTTTGATTTCCCTTTACATTTATCTTGTCATGTGCCCCAAACCAAACCGTGTCCCACATGTGTTCAGGAATCCTTATATCTGTAACATAATCTGAAATGCACTTTTGGTTCAATTTGGAAAAACCTGGAAATAGGTTTTCCTTAAAGCATACTAACAAAATCTCAAAATACAATGCTTTCCATGGAAGGTGTAGGGCAGTCTCATAACTAATGCCCCATTTTTTGACTGCATCAAACACCCCCTTCCACCTTTTCACTAGTCAAGGTTGTTGTTTATTGTTATGAAGAAATCTATCAGGTTTCCATTCTATGAATACCCCTTGAAGTATTGCATATCCCCATTTCCCACAAAGCAGTGTAGTTCCTTTCAAGAAGGGAATTACATTGTTAAACAAAAATATAGTGAGAAAATAAGATCGGGTTTAGCATATTAACTCCTCCTTCTTTAATCCTTTTATATAAAACATTGCATTTAATTGGGTTGAGCCTACTACCCCAGAAACAGGAAAAAAAAACAAACTGAAAGTTTCGCCTCTAACCATTGTGGAAAAGGAAATACCATACTAATAAATACAAATACTGGAACTAAAAAATTCTTCATTAAATAGATACATTTTTTCTTTGACATCTTCCACCCATTCCAGAGTTTTACCTTCGCCTGCCCTATCTGTAGCATCAATTCCCAATTAAATCCTGCCATGTCCTGTCCCCCATAATAAATCCCCAACATACGGCACAGGGTTATGGCTACTGGAAAACCTCCTGCCTCTTCTGGTGACTGCTGGAACCCAGTTACTCATAAACAACTTGTTTTCTTGGTATTATGTAGGCTCTGAGACTTTCCCCACCTCCTGTATCAGGTTACAAGCGATTTGGAGAGATCTCCCATCCTTAAGCAGCAGGCAGAGGTTGTCCACATATGCAATCACTTTGTGCTCCTGTGCAATGCCCACCCACAGGCCATATATCAGAGGTGATCTTTAAAGTAGCCTGAGCACTGGATCAATCGAGAAAACATATAACAAGAGACTTAAGGGGCATCCTTGTCTCACCCCCTTATAAATCTTAAGGTTAGACCCCAGCCACCCATTTTCATATGGTTTTATGTATGCTAATGTATAACATAATTGAAGCCACTGTATAAACATCTCTGGGATCTCATAGGAACCCAGACACTGCTGCAAATATGAATGGGACACCCATCAAAGGCCTTTGCCTGATCTAGGCTAGCTAAGAATCCTTTATTAGTCTCATTCTCTTTAGCCCTTCCATCTTTCTCTATCAATTATCTTAGCAAAAGTAAAGCATCTGTCATCCTCCTCCTTGGGATGGAATAAAATTGGGTTGGCATGATTAGCTCCTCCATAACTAATGACAGATTGAAATCAGTATTTAACAATGTAATTGGTTCCTAATTCTGGAGATCAGCATGCACCCCTGATTTATATAAAAAAAAAATCATCAACCCTTCATACATCTGTGATGGCAAATAATGATCAGTCAAAAAATAATTATAAACTTCCGAGAATTCTTGTGGCACAATATGCCATAAAATCCAATAAAGCTCTCGAAGGAGACTATCTGAGCCCGGGGAAATAGTCATACCTAGTTTGTGTACAACCGTTTCCATCTCCAAAATAGTAAAGGGGGCTATCATTGGTCCTATTAATTCTGTGGCTAATTGTGGGAGTGACACCATCTGTAATATTTGCTGTATTAACTGTGATTCTACCATAGGATCCCCAAATGTACAGTTCACATTGCCTTCCAACAATTTCTTAATACCATCATTATCCCCGATTACTGTACCCTGTGGTGAAAGCAAATGTGTCATTACTTTTTTCTCCCTTCTTGTCTGACTATCAACAGATGGGTTGACTTTTTTCATTTTCCCTTGGGCCCCAAATGACTGTTCTTTCTGTAATGAACACAATCTGTCATATTGGTATCTTACCATATCAGCCTTCAAAGACCACATTTCTTCCATAAGGTTGTCTCTTTCCATATTTTGCTTGTATAGTAATGTACCCAGTTCTTCTCTAAGCTCCAAATATTTAGTATAGGAAGTCACCACTTGGGTCCTACCCAAGTATTGGAAATTGCCTGTTAAACAGTGCTTTAAATCCTCCCACCACTGACTGATATCATCATAAAGGAAAATAATGGAAGTTTTCTCTTTAAATGTTGAGGTTAAATGCTTCACCACTACTTCATTAGCTAACAAAGAGGTATTTCATCTATAAAACCTGGGGCTTGTTATTCTATGTGGTGATGATTCAATCTGGACTCCAATAATTGTATGGCCAGAGGTCTCCACTGGCACATTAAACATTTTATGAATAGGCAAAGACTGTTTAATAAAAAATAAATCTATACAGGAGGAAAGCCTCCCTTTAAAAACATAGGGCTAGTTGTGTGTTTCCCTCTACCCAGTACTTCCTGTAAACCTGCAATACCTACAATATTTTTCAGCAAGGTTTTATCACAGTATTGCTTACCATCCATATCACATTGTTGGAAGTTTATTTTGAAATCCCTGCCCCCAAATATTTGCCTACTTGTGTGCAAGAAGGGTTGAATTTTTTTTAAAAGATCAATTTGCAAAACCTTTGTTTGTGGCCCATAAATATTCAACAACCGACAATTTACTGAATTTATTTCTATATCCAACATGAAAGCTCAGCCTGGGTCTATATCCACCAGCTGAAACACTTTCACCATTGGGTTAGTAAAGGAAAACCCAACCCCACAGCATGTTTCCAAGCTGGTAGACCAGTAAGAAGGCCTCTCATTTCCAGTCTTGAGAAGCCTGGTCTACATCCCCTAGTGTATGTAATGTAATCGAGTGTCCTGTACAAAAAAAAACCAAAAAACCATCAAATGTCATCTGTTGTAACACCCCAAATGTAGCAATCCTTTTTACTGCGGACTTTATACTATTGACATTTAAACTTGCCAACTTCAGATAAGTCAGCTCAGGAAGGGGGTTTTATGATTTTCCCACTAGATCTCGTTACCCTTTTCTGGAGCCCCTTTGTCTTCGGTTTCTGGCGGGTAGATTTTAAATCTCCTGCTGGGAGATGTAAGGTATCTGCTTCATCACCCTCCATCAGATGCTCTGATTCTACCTGTTCACCTCATGACAGGAAGGCAGAAAATCAACTTGTGAGAGGCAATGGAAAACGAGGAACCCCCTTCCCTAAAGGACGTTCCACATTAGGGAGGGGGGTTTTAAGGCCACTATTGCATCCTCTGTTAATACTGTTGGTCCCATGCTTGAATGTCTGGGATCTAGGTATCTCTTTTGTTACACCTCTGAGGACACAGCGGGGGGGCTAGAGTATCAGTCTCATTCTCTTTTTGACTGAATAATGAGGTCAATGTTGCTCCTCTTTGAAGGGAATCCTGAAGAGTCACATATGGCATCTCCTTATCTTCTGGCCTTGCTAGGGGCCATGTAATAGTTTGATTTTCTATACATAATACTTGTTCAACCAAAAGCCTATCCACCTCCAGTGAACAAGGTCTAGGTCACTGAGCTCTGCCTCGGTCCCCTGGGCCACTTCCTCTACCCCTACCTCTCCATCAAAATTGGGGAGCATCTTCCCCACTTGGTCTGGTATTATGACTAAGAGTTTGTTTAGCCTTTGATAGAAAACAGTCATGGTGTGACACTTCATCTGAATTGTGTGCCACCCATGGGCACTCTTGAAAGGAGTGGTCATCCTCTCCATATAAGTTACACAACGGGGGGGGGGGCATACACTGTGCAGCTGTGTGGCCCAGAACTCCACACTGATAGCACTTAATTTGATCACAATCTGTGTTTAGGTGGGAAAGAGAGCCACACTGGTAACAACGTTTCGGTTGGCCTGCATAAAATAAAATACCTCTGTCCCGTCCTAAAAAAAATGAGCTTGGCAGATGTTGAATGCCTGTTTCAGTTTGTTTCATTTGAACCCAAACAGTCCAGCCCCCAGTTCAAAATCCATTTTCATCCATGATGGGTTTGGGGTGGTCAAAAATTGTACAGCATTTCTCCAACCGGAACATAATGTTATTTATACTGACCCTTTCATTTCTGAATAAGATCATTACAGTTTTAATTGTAGGTTTTGTAATCAGGATTGCAAAGAACTCTTTCCAATTTTCTGTATCTTTGAGTTTGTAACAGAGTTTCCAAAACTTATCTAAGTATGCTATAGTGCAGAAACTGATGTCGTAATTATGATCCCTTGGCAAATGGATAAACACATAGACTTCTGCCGGTGAGAAGCCCATTGATTCCTCAATTAATGTCTTACCCACCCACCCACAGTCTATCGGGTACCACAGGAGCCTTTCCCTTGTATCTTAAATGAACCAAACACCTTCATTTAGCTGCCTCAGCTGGCTTATGAAAAAGTCCTGCATAAGTTTTAGGATGTTGTGGGCCTGCTTGAAGGTTTTCCTTCCCCCCTTCCTTCTATGTCCCCTTCAATGTTATTAAATCGGTACCTTGGTCCTTTGTACTGTGGTCCAGTGGTACCTCCTCCTGTTCCATCAACAAAGTTGATTTCAAGGACTTAATTGAAGATTTCCATGATAAATCAAGCATAATGGATTCTAAGAGATCTGTGTCTGGTGCAGCAGCTAGTCCATCAGCCTCTCCTTCACCCCATGCAGCTGCAACCACTGGTATGAGGGATTTAGGATTTTCTGTAGACCGTCTCCATGCTGTAAGGGATTCCATACCTTCCAATTCCCATCTGAAAGCCAAACATTCTGGTGATCCGGGAATAGGGATTGAGGGGTCAGGACCCATCGACTGTGCCGATACAACCTCCCCGCTCTCTGTAATGCTTCTCCAGGGGTCCACTCACGGGGTAATTTGCTCAGTTCTAGATCAGTCCTAGACATGTCCTGTGATCCACTGTGTTCAGTGGGTTTAGTAGTGCAAATAGTCATTATTTCTGGGTCGGAACCAACAGGTAAGCATTTCCTCATTTCTGTAGATGGGCTTGCTACTGATCATTTTCTTTTTTTCCTCTTGTCTTCCAATTTTTGTCTACTTGTCTGAAAGTCCAGCTCAGCTGCTGAAATCATGGACAATAATTGTCTTTTTTTCTGTTCTAGTTCCACTTGAAGTTTTGCTTCTGCAGTCATATATCATTGTCTTCTAAACCAAAAGAAACATTTTCCATTTCTCCAGGAGCGATGCTCTGTCTCGGGATGTTAGCAGATGGTCCTGCTACATTGTTCAGATCCATCAGTAGCTCTGGAGCTTCTACTTCATGTCTGTCCCCTTCAGAGATCTGTTCTGGACTGGGATCCCCCATCTCTCTTGCAGCGCCTTAGCGCCCTATGCAAAAAGAGTAAGGGAATTTCCTGGTGCCCTGGCCAAATTTCCCCCATTCACTAAAAATACCACCGACAGCTTAATCTGGTTCAAGGTCAGTTGACATTAACCTGTATCCCCCTCCCCCTGGGTCATGCCTGAAAATAGGCAAGAATTTGTCTAGTGCACTTACCCGTTCAAAAAAAACTAAATAAATAAATAAATATTACCCTGTCTTGTCTGGCCTTAAGAAACTACATGTTCAGTGCCCTAAGCCAATCCTCATCAGATGTGTCTGGCTGCATTAATTCAATTTGGTTACCCTATGCTGTATTGCCTCTAGCCTGTCCTTGTCTCTGTTTAGGCGAGGACTCCAGAATCGGGCACAGTATTCTAGGTGTGGCCTCACCAGTGATCTATAAAGAGGTGGTAATGCCTCTTTCCTCCTGCCATCAGAATCCTTCCTGATACACCTTAGCATCATGTTTGCTTTACTGTAGGCCCTGTTACACTGGCTAGATTGTTTAAGGGAGTCACTTATGATGACTCCTAGGTCCCTTTCCTCAAAGATAGTGCCCAGCTTATCACCTCACGTCCAATTCTCTGTTCTGGGGTTCTAGTTCCCTATGTGCATCGCCTTGCACTTTTTAGCACTGAATTTCAGTTGCCAAACCTTGGATCACTGCTTTAACATCTTCATGTCCCTGTACATCTCCCCTAACCCCTCCTCAATGTCTGCCTTATCAAAGAGCTTAGTGTCATCTGCAAAGAGACACATCTTACCACTAATTCCTTCTGTGTCACTGATAAACACTGAACATATTGAAAGGGACTAGACCCAGAACTGATCCCTGTGACACTCCACTGGTAACCTTTCTCCTTGTATCCAACTCTGTTTACCACTGCCCTGTGCTGTATCCCTTCCAACTGACTTCCTATCCATCTAACTACAGTATGTCCTTCACTGCACCTGGATCTTCTAGCATCTTCAGAAACCTTCAATGAGGCATCAAGTTAAATGTCTTGCTGAAGTCGAAGTAGAGTGCAGTAAATCCACTGGCTGACCCTTATTCACTGTCTTGGTTACACTGTTGAAGAATACTGTTAGGTTGGCATAACAAGATATCCTAGCCATGAAGCTGTGCTGTTTACTATCCTAGAGCCCATTGTTCTCCAGGTAGTCCATTAGATCATCTTTACAGACATGAAAATTGACTTACTGAATTCACAAATCCATACATAGGAAATCTTAGTAAGAAATTTCCAGAGCTGACAAAAAAAAAAACATACCAACAGTTCATTATATTAGGTAGGTTAATGTGTACATAGTCACTCTTACAACAACCCTAAATAAGTTCATCACTGGTACTACTTTACAAACATGCAGAACAAATATGAAAATGCCATCAGAAATAGGCCTCATGGCCCTATTGAGTCTATGAACTGTGCAGCTAGCACCTCAGATTTGCAGCTGCCCCACCCACTCATCCCCTTTTCATAATTACCCCCAACTCTGTCCCATCCTCTTAAAATCACCCACCATTCTACAGACTACTACCTCCTCTGGCAGAGCATTCCACTTATCCACCGCTTTCAGTTTATGTCCCAGATTCCAGTGATATGGACACAGAAACATAGAATTTGTCAGCAAAGAAGAACTGCTTGACTCACCCAGTCTGACCAGATAGCCCCTGCCTAGTCTGCCTCTGCAGACCCTAACTGGTCTCTGGCAACCCTCCCTCCTGACTGCCTATTCACTAATATTCCCTTAAGTCTGTCCCACACGTGCTTGAAGCTCACTTCTGTTTTCGTCCCCACCACTTCTGCTGGCAGTCTATTCCAAGTGTCTGCCACTCTTTCAGTGAAGTAGTACCTCTTCACATCCCTCTTTAAGTCCCTCCTGAAGTTTCAAAGAGTTCCCCTCCTCCACCTTGCTTACCCCCCATGAGGTACATGTAAGTCTCTATCATGCCTCCTCTCACTCTCCTCTCTTCTAGGGTGTACTTGCTGAGATCCTTCTGTCTTTACTTGTAGCTCTTTTAGTGCAACCCCTGCCTCATTGCAGTTGCCCTCCTCTGTATTTTCTCCACTCTGTCTATGTCCTTTCTGATGTGTAGCCCCAGAACTGGACACAATACTCCAGGTGGGGTCTTATCAGAGAGCGATTCAGTGGCAACACCATCTCCATCCTCCTGCTGGAGATATCTCTCCCAAAGCATCCCATCATTGCACTGGCCCTACCATCTGCTTTGACACACTGTCCTGCCACTTTGAGATCATCAGATTAGACGATCCCCTTAGTGATTGACAGTACCTCTCCCCTCATCCTGTACTCAGTTAAGGGGTAGCCTGGCAGTGGGTGCCTGGAATGCTAATTGCATCCAGTTCTGTCAGTAGCTGGTCTGTGCTGCGGGCCCTGTGTTGTTTCACTTATTTTTTTTAATGTCTCTCTCCTTTGCCATGTCAGACTGCCACAGTTAATTGGGGGGGGGGTCTTTTCCTTCTTTGTAGCTAGTCTGGGGCCGGACTTCATGTGTACCACATGACACATGGAGTCCACAAAATGACCAAGAATCAATCACCCACTGGACCACCAGTGAATAGCTCTGCATATGCCTCATCCACAAGAGTCTACAACTTTCCTCATCCCCCTTGCCCCAGCCCAGCTAATCACAAACTGATCTGTCTGATTCCATAAGTCTTTAGATGTCACGTCACATGTTGCTCTGCTGCCTGACCCACTCTACTGCTGCCTAGTGGTGGTGTGCACCATTGATCTTGGCACCAAATGCCATGTTAGGCAGCCATCAGACTTACAGCTTAGGAGAGCCAAGCAGAGAGAGAGCAAGTCCCAACAGATCAGTGTGGTCAGTTGGAAAGGGTGATTGCCAGTCTAGGCAGGTGGCATGATGAGGTAGCAAGAAAGTGTGTTCAGGATATGGGTCAGCTGGCTTGTCATTTAAATTGCAATCTGGCTGGTGTCACTCTGTGACACTCATGTGGCTGACCATAGTGGCAGCATTTATTTGTGGTCAGAGGTCCAACTTGTCTGATCACCATCAGTGATCACCCTGTGAGAGAGTTGACCCGTTGCATCCTTAGTCACTCAGAGATTTAAAAATTACAGTATGGAGCCTGGCGTCTGGCAGGCTGGGTGAGCAGCTGAGCTCACGTCAGCTCAGCATCACAATCACATCAAGATGAAAATCTGGGATCTCTCCAGGACTCCTCTCTGTGTGTCACAAGAGGGTTCAGTAGAGACCAGAAGTAAGTCAGGGCTCAGGAGGACAGTGAGGGTCACAGTAGCTCACAGGTGAGAGACAGAGCTAGTGTGAGAGAGAAAGAGCTGAGAGGGGCAGCAGAAGGCAGCAATTTATGGGCAGGGCTGAACCTGGATGGGCAGTGGTGGACTCAGGTGAGCCAGCAAACAGGGCAGCAGAAGGGAAGCGTTTCTGGGTTCCTATGCCTTAGGTGTATAATTTTGCACCTTTTGGTGTTGAACCCCAATGTCTATGTTTTTTACCACTCCTTGCATTTCCCAAGATCCCTACACATTCTGTCCTTCCCCTCCTGATTGTCCATTCTTTTACAGATTTTGGTATCATCAGCAAAATAGCATACTTTCCCTTCCAGCTCATCTTCAATGTTATTTATGAAGACACTGAAGAGGACTAGTTTTAGTACTGAGTCCTGTGGCACCCCACTAGTCACTCTTTCCATCCTTACAGTGAGTGCCATTAACCACCACCCTCTGTCTTCTATCTGTTAGCACATTTCTAACTCAGTTCACCACTTGGATCTCATCTCTAGGCTGCTCACTTTTTTAATCAGTCTCCTGTGTGGCACAGTGTCTAAGACCTTGCTAAAGTCTAGATAGGCCATGCCACTGCTCTCCCCTAATCTATTTCCCTAGTCACCCAGTCAATTAAATCAGTCAGCTTCATCTGGCATGACCACCACCACCCCCCCCCCATTTGAATCATGTTGCCTTTGGTCTTGCAGCCCATTATATTCAAGATACTCTATCATCCTTTCCTTTAACAGTGATTCCATTAATTTTCCCACCACTGAGGTGAGGCTCATCACTGTATCATTGCTAACCCCTTCCCTGTTACCACTGTTATGTAAAGGGTCCATATCCACTCTCCATTAGTCCTTCAGAGCCACACCCAGTTCTGGTGAGCTGTACATTAAAGACATCAAGGGGAAGTTGGCACCTCCATGAGTTAATTTAGTACCCTTTGATGTGTCCCATCTCATCCCATAGCCTTGTCCACTTTCAGAGATGCTAGTCCCTTTGGGACTCTTTCCTCTGAAAACGGACATGAGTTTGCTTTTACCACCCCCTTATTCCAGCTGCTCCCTGATGGCTCCCCTCCACTGCAAAGACTGAGTATCCCATATCAGATGTGTTCCTTCTCTTCCCTAGGGGTGGGTGGGTAATGTCACCTTCTAATAGACAACCACCTATGTAGCTGCAGGGGGCAATTCAGTCAGGGAGTGCTATAGGGCTGTGAGGATGCATGCATAGTGCTTTGACACATTCCTCAGGGCCAGTAAATGATGACAGAAAACACAGAGGTGTTTTGAAGAGATTATGCCACAGTACTACCCAATGGCATTGATAAACCACCAAATTAACAGACTGCTCATGGGCAACCAAATTTAAGGGTCAGAGCCAGGCACTGGCCACCTCTGCAAGGCCTAACTCTATGACCATAAAGGCAACGCAGGGCCTTGCAAGTTCAGAGGCTGGAGGAGACCAACACAAGACAAGAAGCTACATCGGGACTAGGGAACAGCTGAGAACTAAGGAGGTTCTTCCCCTTTGAGATTGGAGCATAAAAATGTTAAAAAAAAGTTTACTCATCTTTACTGAAGAACTTTTCTTGTAAAATTTTCTCCTACAATGCTATTGAAATAATGGCAATGAAACTCACCTAATCCGGTATTCCCTGATAAAGACCTCTGCTGTGTATGGAGCTGTCTGATGTGGTCGGTTACTGAATGTGACATTATTAAATTGGTAAGAGAACCAAGAATGTAATTAGTCAGATGTGATCACATGATTGCAAGCTATTCCAGTGCCATGGAACTTGTATTAACTGCTTAACATTTGCAGCCTTTTTACTGAATTAGGAAAAATAAGAAGCCAATTTTAGTTTCTTTTTTTACAATTGTTTATCCAGGACAGGCCAACTGGGATGAGGCATCTAGTTTTCAGTAGGGTTTAGTTAGGGTTAAGTTTAGATTTAGTTACTTGGTAATGAGGCACTCCATGGTATGTGCAATTCTACAGTATGTACTTCTTGGGTAGGTAAATCAGTCCATTTTACCTCATGCCTCAATTATACCACAACAGCTTGCATCCTTTGTTCATGTTGCCTGACTAATGACTGCTTCATTTATTCTTAAAGGGGAGGAGTCAGCACAAAGGACTCCACGCTCAACTTGGGGCTGGTTCCAATGTGCACTTTGTGGGCAAAATGTTTTGGTTTACTTACTGTTCACAGTAGTATAATAAATTCTGTCAGACTAATTTTGCTTAGTTGCAAGCTGTCTTCATCTTTTACTGCAAATTCCAGACTCCCCTGCAGCTGACATTAGAGCAGTCAGTAGGCAGCAGTGGGAGATTTAGTAGCCTGCAGTGCATGTTACAGCTTTTATAATCTCTGATCAGATGTTTCCTGGGACTGCTTTTATCCTGGGGCTGCATGCATTCCTTTGTGAAGTGCATGTTAGAGCTTTTATAATCTCTGATAAGATGTTTCTCAGGACTGCTTTTATCTAGGGGCTACATGCAGTCCTCTGTGGCTGCATGTAGCCCACAGAGGACAGTCAGACAAGCAAATTAAAGATCATGACTTCTATAAACTCTAATATGCACTGCAGGCTGTTGAATCTTATCACTGCTGCCTACTGCACTGATGTCAAGTGCAGACAATTCCAGGATTTGTAGTAAATGAAGCTAGCCTACAAGTAAGCAAAATTAATCTGATGCAATCTACTGTACTACAGTAAACAGTACATAAACCAAAATGAATTACACACAAAGTGCACATTGGAACGAGTCCCACACTTGAGCATATGGACCCTTGGTGGTGACTGTTCCCCTTTCACTTTTATTTCAAAATCCTTCAAATTAGGAGAGTACATTGTTTAGGAATTTGCTAAATGCTGGTTTATGAACTCTGTTTCAGGGTTTTGATTCCACACAGAACCCACTGGGGAAACTGCTGAAGATGCTGACTCTGGCATTCCAAACCACATACTCTGGGGTTGGAGCTAATAAACATCTGTTAAGCATGGCTAAGCAGGAGGTGCTGTTCCACGCGGAGACGATAACAGAGTTCATCAAGTAAGAGGCCTGGATCAAATCTTGGCCACCACCACAGAAATATTGTAGAACCAAATGGTGAACAGCTTTGGTTGCCACAGATGCCTCTCCATTTGCTGAAGGGATCTATGTGGCCTAAAAGATTGTGTAACATAGTAAAATATGCAGTAGAGCTGCACTGCTGGGGACCTGCACACATTAGGGGTGTGGGCCAACAAATAGGGGCTGAGATGTAATGTAGGGAAAGACAGTGTACTACACCTAAGGGCAAACATTTGGGATTGCACATACTGTACATCTTGTGTTGCAACACTGGACAGTACATCTGAGAAGAGAGATCTAAGGGAAATTCAGTGTGGCAGCTGGCCATGTATGTAGCTGTGTTTAAGTGCTTGGTGATGCTACTTTGGACTTGCTCCCCCTGAATTTCCACCCTTGGTGAAGGTGCCAGGAGAAGGGATCTTGAGGCTAAAGGAAGTGTTGAGACTGCTGAGGCTCACAGTGCAGACAAAGTGCTGGAGGATGGAGTGGTGAAGCAGCTAAGGCAAGTAGGAAGTGAATGCTGGGTATTTTCATAGTACAGGGGACGAGTTTATATATATATATATATTTTTTAATTTGTTTAGTTTTTGTTGGCTGAGTAAGTGCTCTAGACAAATCCTGCCTATTTTCAGGCACGAACTGGGGAAGGGGGATACAGATGAATGCCAACTGACCTTGAACCAGATTAAGCTGTTGGTGGTATTTTTAGTGAATGAGGGAAATTTGGCCAGGACACCAGGGGAAATTCCCCTACTCTTTTCGATAAGTGCCATGGGATCTTTAACATCCACCTGAACTACCAACAATCCAGGCAGATGGGACCTCGGTTTAACATCTCATCCGAAAGATGCTACCTCAGAAGTGCAGCACCCCTCTCATGCTGCACTAGTGTGTCAGTACTGGGATATTAACCCAAGTGCCAGATGTGGGAACTGAACCCACAGCCCTCTGATCTCCCGGCCTCAGAGGTGAGTGTGCTACCTACTGAGCCACTGACACTGCTCAATGGTTTGGCCAGCTGCCCCAATGAACTACAGGCAAGCCTTCTAATTGTGAACTATAAGATAATGCCAGACAGGCAGCATAGACAAGAGGGCAAATACTATGTTGAGTTGCTTTGGGAGGGGGTAGGGAACATATCAAGGGAGGTGATCCTTCCCCTGTTCAGGGTGTTGGTTAGAACACACCTGTAACAGTATGTCCATTTCTGGTCTCTGTAGTACAGACAGGACATTGAGGAGGTTGAGAGGGACCATCCCAGGGCCACAAAGCTGATTAGTGGCTTTGGGGGCAGGAGCTACAAGATGTGATGAACTATTTTGTACTCAAATTATTAAGCCTACAGAAGCAAAGGTTGAGAGAGGAAATGAACTTGGTATTTCAAAAACTGAAAGTGATGGACAGGGTGGAGTAGATGTTTGGGTTGGTGAGTGCAAGCAAAGCAAAACTAGAAAGCATGCCCACAGACTTGGGGAAGGGGATTAGGGGAAATATTAGAAAGCATTACATCGCACAGAGGTTAGATAACCTATGGATTAGCCTGCCTAGTGAGGTTATGGGAACCTAGCACTGTCATTATTGATTTCTGAGGGGGAAAATGTCATTGAAGGCTACATAGCATGAGTAGGGACAGTGGTATAGTTGATAAGCTCGGATGTGTGTTCATACTCAAATTTGGTATAATTGTTGCTATGCAGCAGAAGGGACAGACATGCTGGACCTTAGATGCCTTCCTTCACTGCAATACTTGGTACCATTAGCTAAGGCCAATTTCAGATGTCAGTACCAGACCACCTAAACCAGTGGGATGTTGAATTGCACTCACTGTTGGATACATTTGAATATCCTGCTGGATACGTGCATGATACATGCATTAGAAAATCCTAACCAAAATATGTCAAGTCATACCTTATCCTAAGCCTATCTCATATTTTTCATTTTTTTATAAAGTATATCAATCATTCTACTCCATTTTTAAAAATATGCCGTGAGACAGCTTTTCTCCCAGGATATCCAGGAGCAGGGATCTCTCTGGCCTCTGTGATGCCTCAGTGTAGAGAGGCTCTGTCAAAGCCCCTATAATTCTGTGGTTTTGAGTTCCCAAACATGCCATAGAACAATCATGCTACAGTAGAACTTATCTGTTGCTACAAAATTAACTACTTTTGGTGATACTAGTTTTTAAGATTTCTAGGCTCTTTTTCCCCATCTTTCTTTGTCCCACAGCCCCACTCCTTGCTCAATACCAGATGTCATTGATGACATTACATGGCCTGTTAGTCAACAGAGGGACAGAAAACAGCAACAGAATTGAATAATTGAAGCTACAGAAGAGAAGTAAAGGTACTGTGGCACTCAAGGAGTCCCAGCACTGAACTTAGGGCTGAGTTGTTGCAGAGAACTAGGAACCTTGGTCTCCATACACTGCTATGGGAGGCCCATTTTAAAGGCTAGTTTTTTAATGTAAGTAATGCAACCAGATGATAATTATACCAGCACTTGCAGTAGGTCCATTTAGCCCCTGCACACATTACCTAAATTAAAAAAAAAAAAACATAATTTATAAAGCACCTCCCACTGTCCTACAGTATATGGAGAACATTGCAATACTCGCTATTCAGGGACATCAACTGATCTTAATCGAGGGGAAGACCTGCAGATAAAAGGGAAAAATGAGTAGCGGTTAACTTTGGTCACCAGTTTTAGGTACTAAGGGGTATACTAGATGCTAGCCTAACTTTTATTCCCCATATAGAATGTGTAGGGAGGAAAGTAAATCTAAAATTGGGATTTTCATCTTGTAATCTGAGTTCCCTTACAAATGAAGTACATTTGTTAATAGCCCAACTGTTCTTAATTCCAACATTAGATTATGGAAACATATCATTTGTCTCCCATACTGGGGTTTTGGGGGATAAATACAAGGTTATTTTCAACAATATCAGTAGGTTCTTCCTTGGTGCGCCATGTCGAAAACATCATTGTGTCCTATATCAGAAACTGGAAGTTCTGTTCCCCTTTGTTGGGAAAAAATATAATGCAGCTTTATTTGTTTATACCATAGCAAAAAAACTGCAAACCAAAAACACTTTCTGATGCATTAAAATTGAGTTCAACATGTCAGAAAACAAGAAACAATGCAATATCTCCATATTGAATCCCTCAATGTAGAACAGAAATGTATAAAAAGGCCTTCTCCTGGTTTGAACCTACTTTTTAAATGAATTTATAGGGGTGGTTAACACAGCAAAAAACACAACTGATTTTAAATGATTATTTGAATTGTTACAAACTGAAAGTAAATGTGAATGTAAGTAATAGATTGTTGTATGTTGATTGTTAAAAATTGTAATTAAGTCTTGTAGTGTTATGTGTCAGGCATGGCTGAAAAAGGACTATGCCCAGTCCATCTCCTGGTTACAAATAAAAAAACAAAACAAAAAACAAACAAACATCACAGCTGCCTGGGACTTTGCCTGATGTGGAATGGAAACTGTCAGTTGTGGCAAGTACTAGGAATCGGTGCCTGGTAGATGAACGCCAAGAGGTGTTCCTAGTTCAGCTGATCCAGGGTTTGACAAGGGAAGGGGTTCTGCTGGATCTGGTGCTGACCAACAGTGAGAGGATCCAAAATGTAGCAGTTCTAGACCCAATCAGTTCCAGTGACCTCAGAACAGTGGTGCTGAAAGTCCAGATAGGGACCACCAACAATGCAAGCAAAATAGGGATATGGAACATCAAAAAAATAGATTTCGGCAAGATGAGGGAACAGTTGAAAAAAAGAATAAGGAGTATAGAGCAGGTGGAGGGACAGAAGAAAAATGGGAAGAATTTAAAAAAAGCAATGACAGAAGCAGCAGAAAGCTCAGTTGTGAAGGTACCCAAGGGAGAAAGGGCAAAGTCCATTGTGGCAGCGGTAAGAGCCAAAAGAAGGGCATTCTTAAAGTACAAGAGAAGCTAACGGAAGGAGGATATTGAAAAGTACCTGGAGGCAGTAAAGGTAGCCAGTAGGTAGGTGAGGGAGGCCAAGACAGAGATGAAACGCTGGCTGGCAAAGGGAACAAAGCAAGGGGAAATGGCACAATCAAGTACATCTGGGAGAAGCGTAAAGTCAAAGAGGAAATTGTGAGATTGTCAAAGGGAAAGCAGAGATACTAAACAAACATTGTTGTTCTGTAGTTACTAGGGAGAAGAATGGACCACTGCCAGAATGTAGGGTTCAGAGGGGACGGGAGGAGAACAAGAGCTCAAGTGGCATGGTCAAAATAATGGAGAAAAGGGCACTTGAAAAGCTTATAAGGTTGAAAGTAGATAAATCTGTGGGACCTGGTGGCTTACACTAGAGGATGCTGAAGGAGGCAGCTGAAGTGACAACAGGGTCATTTGCAGACATATTCAACTGTTTGTTGACCACATGGGTGGTTCCTAGGGACTGGAGTAAAGTGGATGTGGTCCATCTACACAAGAGCTGAATTAAGGATAAGCCAGGGAACTACAGACCAGTCAGTTTGATATCCACAGTAGAAACAATTATGAAGTTTTTACTAAGTGAGGGACTGGTAGCATTCCCTTAGGGAAATGGACTGTAAGAAACCAGGCATCATGGGTTTATGAGAGAAAGGTCTTTCCAGACAAATCTGTTCGACTTCATTGACTGGGTCACCAGGGCAGCTGATAGGGGACAGGCAGTAGATGTGGTATACTCGGATTTCAGCAAGGCCTTGGACTCAGTCCCCCTCATGAGGTTGTTCATGAAGATAAGTGACTTAGGGGTGGAGGAAAAATAGGTAATTTGGTTGGACAACTGGCTGAGGGGAAGAACACAAAGGGGAGTAGTTAACGGGGACTTTTCAGAGGTAAGGGAAGTAAAAAGAGGAGTACCTCAGCGGGCGGTCGATACAGGGTCCAGTCCTTTTCCTTGTATTAATTTGTGCAAGGGGAAAGGCATCAAAAGCAAGATCTGACTCTTCACAGATGACACAAAGATCTGCACAAGGGAGGACATGGAGGAAGGGATAACAGAACTCCGTAAGGATCTGGGCAGGTTAGAGAGCTGGTCAAAGATCTGGCAGCTGGGCTTCAATGCAAACAAAACGTAAAGTGATGCACATTGGAAAGAGGAAGCCAAGAGTGCAATATGAAATAGGGGGAGTGTTGCTGGAAAACAGCATGGAGGAAAAGGACCTGGGGTCATGGTATTGGAGTGGCTTAAAATAACAGCACATTGTAACAGAGCTGTGGGCAAGGAACACAGAATGCTGAGTTGCATGGGAAGGGGAGGATAAGCAGTAGACGTTAGGAGGTGATTTTCCCATTGTATAGGTCACTGGAGTGACCATATATGGAATACTGCACAAGGTACAGTGCTCCCTCACTATAATGAACACTCCAGGAGCCATAACCTACATTCGCCATATTGGCATGTTTGTTGTGATGAGGGAAGCAGTATCCATGATGCTGTTTGTGTTTAGCATTACTTGTGAGCTGGAGACACAACATGTTCAAGTTATTTAACTCAGTCATAGTGGAGCTTTATAATTTCAGGCTGGTTAGCTTTAATAAATTAAACTGAGCTTAATTCAATTTTTTAGCTACTTTGTGTAGCAGTCTGTACAGTTTGTACAGTGTTCACTCACACACTGCTCCTCCCTTGTTTAGCTGATTCTGCAGCTAAATCCTTAGTGTAGCATGCCAGGTGCCAAAGTTGAAGAACTTTTACTAGATTAACTTCCTAATGTTGCAGCCAGTCTAGCCTGTAGTGTAGCCCCTTGCTTGCCTCACTGTAAATCAGCACCTCAGTCTCATCATCAGATTCCTGAGGTTTGTCAGCATGATCCTCCCCCTCCTCCCCTTGTGTGATAGCTTCAATAATGTTTCAGTCTGTGAGCTGCTCAATAGTGTTGAAGTTTTAATCAACTGTCAACCTGTTTTCTCGATTATGGTGCTGGTGTCATCAGTGCTTGATAATAAATTAAGGTCAGTGGCTAGTGTGACTATCTCCTCCATATCATCAGCTTCCTCTTCATCTTCATCCTTAGTTGTCAGTCTCTCAAAGTCTAGTCCAAGGGTTGTGATCCAGCAGTGGTGTGCAGTGGCTGTACTGATATTAGACCATCCCTCACTGGCATGGATAGCTACATTTCTAAGGGTTGAGAGATTGTAGGAAGTCAGCCACTTGGAACTTTGCCACAACCAGGTCACTAAGAAGCCTCTTCCTATAATGTTTTTTGAATGTAGCAATAATTCCACCATTCAAGAGCTGGATTCTTGATGTTGTGTTCTTGAGTAGGAACACTGTCTTAATGCGGCCATCTCTGGTTCTGAGCTCATTCTCTGGAGAATGTGCTGGGCATTGACCAAGTAGCAGCAAGGTTCATGTTGGAATTTTCTTTTGTTGGAGATGAGCTCTGACGGCAGCTGCAAATTGTTCCACAAACCACTGACTAGAAATGTCAGCTGTCATCCATGCATTATGGCTGTGTTTTTGAGACAGGGAGGGTTGCCATATTGGTGTAAGGAAAACATTGGGGGTTTGCAAACTTGCCTGTTTAGAGTGGTTGAAGTTTGTGAGTACTGGTGGCATTAGTACAGAATAGGAATGTCACTCTGCCATTTGCAACTTTAAAGTCTTTCGATGCACTTCCCTCACATCTGCTAGAAAGGATCTGTTCAGTGAGGCACTGCCAGAACAAGCTGGTCTCATCTGTATTGTACACCTGCTCTGGAAGGTACACCCCCTTACAGACAGAATGTGTTTCAATTCGGGCAGAAACTCATGTGGCAGCCTGATCATCCCAGGACCTCTGTTCTCCAGTGGTGTCAAGACAGCGGATCCTGTGCTGGTGTTGAAATTGTCACTGCCAGTCAAAAGAAGAGTGGAACATGGAATCAGCTCCATGAATGGCCTTAGAAAACTATTCTTTTCCTTTAATAATTGCCCCAGAAACTGGCATGTAATAACGCATTGCTGCTGAAACCACAACTGTGTGGCTAGATCGATTTCACTCTCATCAGGCTTCCTTAATTTCTTTCAAGTCATGCCCTGAGAGTCTAAGCATTCACCAGAAAACTCTTGTAGTGCACCCTCCTGTTTCCTCCATGTTGACATGGTGGACTTCAAGTAGTCAGTTTCCTGGGATATTTTTGACAAACTTTCACCAGCTTTCAATCAATCTAAAATGGACAGTACAGGACAGAGAAAGGTGACAAAAATGATTCAGGGTCTAC
The DNA here is from genome assembly GCA_016271365.2 of Neoceratodus forsteri. Taxonomy (NCBI): domain Eukaryota; kingdom Metazoa; phylum Chordata; order Ceratodontiformes; family Ceratodontidae; genus Neoceratodus; species Neoceratodus forsteri. The sequence goes on along the minus strand of CM057457.1, from coordinate 174,136,590 downwards.
AGTACATGTCCTGCAAGGAAAGACTTTGAGAAATGAAAATGTACTCCCTGGAGCAGAGAAGAGAGAGCAGGGACTTGATTGAAACATTCAAGTACATAAAATGCATTAACAAGGTACAGGCACAGGAACTTTTTTACTTCAAGAAGGGCTCCAGGATAAGGGAACATGATCTCAGGCTGCAAGGAGGGAGGTTCTCTACCAACACCAGAAATGTGTTCTTCACAGAAAGAGTGATGGATACCTGGAACAGCCTGCCCCAAGAGGTTGTGGGGGTCAATGCTGTGGGGAATTCAGGAATGCATGGGATAGACACAAGGGAGCCCTGACTGCAAAGGGCACCTAGAGTGTCTAAATAGATCTAAAACAAATGCGCAGACTAGATGGACCTAGCGGTCTCCTTCTGCCGTCAACATCTATGTTTCTATGACAGCTTTGTCTGGACACTGTAGCCGGATCACTTCATAGTGGAAGAGAGGTGAGCAAGATGAGTAAGATGGACATGAAGGGGTGGCTAATGTACTGTGGCCAGCTGATTAATTAATTATTTTTTTATTTAATTTAGTTAAACAATTGGTAACTGGGAAAGGCACACTAAGCAAAGGCTTGATTCCAGGTATGACCCGGGGGAGGTGGGAGTATGTACAATTAGCACAAATACACAATTTCAGTAGGTTACATAAACAAATGATACAGTAGTAATGAACAGTTAAAACTGAGTCAAGATGGACAATAGGTTACAATAATAAACGGTAAGCAATAGAGTACATGGTTCTTGCACATTTCAGGTCTTGGAGATACTGTAATGCAATAAGAAATCTACAGATAGTAATTGCACACATTTAGAAAGGGTATAGAAAGTGCTTAGGTGCAGAAGTCACAAGAGCCTGAGGAGGGGAGATACAGTCATCTGGGGCAGAGGCAGGGGGTGGTGGTAGGGAGTGAAGTTGTTTCTTGCTGGCGATGTAAGAGGAGGAACTCATGATGGAGAGGGCTAGTGTGTTCCGCAAACCAGTGAGCTGGTAGAAGAAAGCAGCTAGGCCAGATGAAGTCGATGGGCAAGGGATGCTGAAAGAATGTACATTTCTGTGTCTCAGTTCGTAAGGGGAGATGGAGGCGGGGGAGAGATAGTCTAACAGATAGGAGGGTAGCATGTTGAACCAGAATTCAGATATAAGGTTAAAGGAGTGGATATAATGTCTGTGGGACAGCAAGGTTAATCCTAGGAGAGAGTACAGGTCACAGTGATGGATTCTGAGGCATGAATTGATCGTGAAATGGCAGAAGTTTAGGAGGGTATCAAGCTTGAATAGGGTGGTGCCAGGGGTGTTGCAGTAGACCATATCTACATAATTCAAGATGGGGAGGATCATTTTAGTTAGGATCTGACATCTGGCTGGGAGTGGGAGAGAGTCTCTGTGCCAGTAAAGCATACCTAGCTTGGGGCGCAGTTTGGCAACAGTCGTATCTATATAAGAAGAGTAGGATAGGTGGGGATCAAGCCAAACACCCAGGTATTTGTATTTAGTGATGTGGTCTAGAGGGGTACCATCCAGGGAGGTGATAGGGTGGTGGTGGGAGGATCTGCTAAGTTTCTGAGCAGTGCCAAAGATCATAGACACAGTTTTGGTAGTGTTTAATTTCAGTTGGTTTTAACTGAACCATTGCTGAATATTATTGAAATCACATTGGAGAGTATCTTGGACTTCACAAGCTGATGTGCCTGAGGTAAAGAAGATAGTGTCATCCTCATACATGTGTTTGCTGGATTTTGTGCAAGAGGAAGGAACGTCATTTATGAAGAGGGAGATAAAGATGGGACCAAGGACAGAGCCTTGTGATATGCCAACTAGGATGGGGAGGGGAGTGGATGAGACATCAGAGATTCTGACCGACTGTGATCTGTTGAAAAGGTAGGAGTTAAACCACTGTACAGTGATAGGAACTAAGCCAGTTGCCTCTAGTTTTGATAGGAGGAAAGGGGGGGACATGGACTGGAAGGCCTTGGCCAGGTCGACAAACACAATGGTGGTTGGCAGGCTTTGGTCAGTGGATGGATGTGGTTAGTGACTCAAGAGGGGAAATAGTGGAATGCTGTTTTCTAAAACATGACTGGTGGGGGGATAGGCGATTGTTTGTGGTAAGATAATCTGATAGCCTGGAGTGGGCAAGGAATTCCAGCAGCTTGGCAAGAGCTGGGAGGAGTGAGATCAGCCTGTAGTTGCCAGGCACCAAGGTGTCACTGCCTTTGTGGAGTGAAACAATGGAGGTGACTTTCCATTCCTGAGGGACCATGCCTGTAGAGAAGGAGAGGTTGAGTAGATAGGTGAAGGGCTTGGTGATTTCAGGGGCAGAGATCTGCAGGAGCTTGGGGTGGATCCCGTCTGGGCTGGATTTACTGGTATGTAATGAGTGGAGGGGTGTGAGGACCTCTTGTTCAGAGACAGGTGAGAATTTGAAGTAGTTGTGTTGGGGGGAGTGGGGGTGCAGCAATTTTGGGTGGGGGCCGTGAGGCAATAAAATGACATTTGACATTTCAGAAGTTGAAACTTGCAGATCAGGTGTGCATCAACAACAATTTCTCTGTCTGTTTTAGTGGCGAGTTCTTAGGAGTCACAGCCTGCATTCATTATATCGGGGATTTGTTATAGTGAAGGAGCACTCTACTGGAGTTCACACCTGAGGAGAGACTGTGACAAGGTGGATGCAGTACAGCACAGGGCAACCAAGATGGTCCATGTACTAGAGGGTAAGACATACGAGGAGAGGCTGCAGGACTTGGGAACATATACACCCTTGAAAAAAGGAGAACATGATCGAGACGTATAGTATCTGCACGAGATAAATACAGTGAATGCCAAGGAACTTTTCACCTTGAGTTCAACTACAGGGATGAGAGGGAACTCACTTTAATTTAGAGTGGAGATTCAAAAGGGATGTCTGTAAGCACTTTTTCACAGAAAGAGTGGAGGACAAGTGGAACCAGCTGCCAGAGGAAAAGGTATAGGTCAAATCAGTGAAAAGTTTCAAGCGGGGACAGGACAGACATACTGTATGCGGTTAGTCATAAAGGGATGGCAGAAACAAAGGGGAAGGGTAGACATTAGGGCCAGTGCAGAGTAGTTGGACAGAGTGGGCAGACCAGATGGACCTTCAGGCCTTATTCTGCTGTTGTTGTCTAGGTGTCTATGTAACTATGTATTGGTGTCCCAGGGCATGGTGGAAGAAATTATGTCTTGGGTCTTCTTGGTGCATTTTTTAACTTTTTAAGGTAATTGAATGATGGATATATTTAAAAAAAATCAGAAAATGCCACTGATTACTTTGGTTGGGGTAAGACTGACCAGACTGTGTTTCTAAATGGAGGTCTAGAACATTTTAAACATCACTTGAAATATAAAATATACTTTGTGTTATTTCTACTGAGGTGCTTTGATACTTTAAGGGCTTTGTTTATGGTTTGGTGGGGTAGAAGATGATACTTGCTATGCCCACCACCAAGTGGCACTAAAGTCAAGCATACCCAAGCATTCTTTTGGACAATAGGTTTGTTACAATAGCCATGCAGCTGCTGGTTCACCCTCCTGCCCTTCCACTCCTCTACTTGCCTGCCAGCATACCTATCAACTTTCAGCCTCATAAATCAAGGACTAAGCTTAAAGAATTCAGGACAAAGGATCCAAAATCAGGGATATATCTTAAAAATTGGTGGTATCCACTCAGGAAGCTAGTAGAATAAGGGCTTATTGTAAAATATACTTTCTGAAGAAAAAAACAAGTAAATCAATCTAATATTTGACATTGTTTTGTGTTTAAAATCCCTACTGTTCAGTCATAGAATACACATTTTTGTAGTGACATAGGTAAATGCTGAGGTAAATTCAGGGGCGTCCCTGAAAATCATGAACAGTTGAGAAGTACGTGTGCCAGCTTTCCCTTCTCACAAGACAGCGATATTGAGTATTTCTCCTGGTTCCTCCTGCTCTGCCAATGAGGTCCTATTTTCCTTTAGTGATCAGTGTGCCTGCTACCATCCATGGCTCCTCTGTCTGCTTCCCCTGCTGGCTTTCAGGCAGTTTGATGCTCAGGACTTCCAGTCTTGTCCATGTGGTACAGCTTCCTTTCTTGCTGAACATCTTCTCACTCTGCTCTTTCCAGACTGCTCCAAAGGCCATTTGCTTTTTCTGGACTTGTTCCAGTTCTGTGGTTGGGGATTGTGCCATATTGGGATTCTGCTCCTTGGCCAGATCTTCTGTAGGTGCTGACGACTCTCCTCTCTGGCTGCTGCCTCAGACTAGTGGATTTTTCTGCTTGGCCTCTGCTACTCCCTATTTACTAGCCTTCATCTGCCTCACCCCTGCAGTCCCTTCAATCTGCTCCTGCTTCCCTCACTTTCCCCACCTGACTGCAATGCTGTGGCAGTCCTTTGTTGCTCTTTTGGGTTCACTACTTATTCTCTCCAACTCAGCTGGGCTATGCAACCCTTCCCACAGTGCTTATCTGGACATTCATCCTGCTTTCACCTTCATAATACCTGCCTGGCATCACTTCCTCAACTTTGCTCAGCTTAGGCCTCCTTTCCAGGCATTCATCCAACCTGGGCTCCACCCCCTTCTATCCTTAATCAGCTGCATACCATATTTATCTCTTACCCTTCAAGGGCTATCTTGGTGAGCTTTGTCAGGCTATCAACTCAGGAGGTTAGAGCACTCTGACTTCTTCTATGACATCCATATATCGAAGGTGAAACCCACACTGAGTGGGGGTCCTTTTAGCCATGAAGATCAACTCAGTGGCACTTTCTGATATTTCCACTGCCCCATCCTTATCTTGAGAGTAGGACTGCTGCCATGGGGGCACATTTGGCCATGCAGATCACTTTGGTGGCTCCTTGCAATGTAGTATTTATGGATTCCTGCTTCTTGAGAATGGAAACCTCTCCTTGTGGGGCCCATTTAGCCATGTAAAGTGGCTTTGTGACACCTCTTGTTTTATTTTGTGTCCTGAATTTTCAAGGTTGAGCCTTTGTCTTCAGGGTAGCTTTGACCATGCAGATCAACTTGCAGCACCTTTCAATTCAAGCCTCTCAGCATCTGTCTATGGCCCTCAATATTCCTTATCCTTAAGTCCCCTCCCCATTATAATTATCGTTATCATTCATAGGTTAGGCTTCTTCTCAGACATAAGGTTGGGCAAAAGCCATGCAGCAGTTGCTACACTCCTAACCCTCATGCCATAAAGGTGGAGGTGACTCCTCTAGCTGTGCAGAGTGAGTTAGCAGAACCTTACAGCATAGTCAGATTAAAGTGAAAAAGTGAGCACTTTCAGTTCAAAGTCCTCCCCTAAATACAATCCCAAATCAAAATTATTACCCAGAATTGGATCCTAAATTCAGCAGTGATAACAGCCATCATGAATAATAACTTAAGCCAAGAGGGATGGTGATCAAGGCCTTGGGTTCCCCGCCCCCAAGGTTTTTTTCCACAAGGCTGAAGATCATAATTTTTCCATGCTGAAGATCATAATTTTAAGTTCCATTGAGAATTGGAGCTGCATGATGGTTCTACATTTCAGTCCTAGCATTCCCACCTCAGTACAGGTATTCCCTTCTCCAGGCTGTAATTCTTCTCTTCTTATGGGAAGTACAGTCAGTACTAATCTATTTATTTGTTCGCTCTTTTAGGCCTTCTTACCTAAGTTACCTTTGGTCGAAGGGGACCTTATCCCTGTAACACCATCAGTGGTGATGGCATAATCCTCAAGAAAGTTCTTGTGTCTTTACAACACTCAGAAAGGGTGGAAGTCCCTGCATCAGGGACAGAGAGAGCATCAGCCAAAGTTAAAATCACATTGCACAGGCATTCTACATACTAGTTACCAAACTACCACAGAATCCTCATTCAAATCATTTGCTTCCCTCCATCATTCAGTTTTTGTTTATATCCACCACTTGCTGGCCTGCCCCTAACAGAACAGCCCGCCCAGCCACATCACTGACCTTCACTAGGTACTTACCCTGTCCTCCTCCCCTCATGGCTTGCCCCCCCATGATGGGGCTTTTGAGGATACACCACATTTGACATCTTGATCTGGTAGGGGAGGGTGCCTGGTTAGTGGTGCATGGCCTGCAAGGGTTTGTCATCACCCTTCTCCAGCCTGCTTAGTTTTTCCTCTGTTTTCTGTCCCTACATTCCCGAAATCAGCATGCCTGCAATGACATAACATCATGTGATGTGATGTAAAAATGCTGTACACTCTCGAACTTCTGCACCACCTAGCCTTCTCTGGGTGACTGACAAGCAGTGGCATGCACTGTTCCTCTCCCTGAAGGAAGAGAGCAGTCTTTGAATGTTCAAGTCTCCTTCCTCTGGCCAGCTCCTGAGTGGCCCTGGTTTGTTTCTGAACCTGGGTCACCAACGTGGCAGGCAATGAGGCATTAGTGTCTTAGCCTACCTCACTACTAAGCCAGCTTCATTATTCCAGTTCTAATAAAACCCTACCAGTCCTTTCTTGTGTAAGAGCTGGGCATCCCATTGTGTCTAGGGGTATAGCATAACATTTCTCATCCAGGGAGGGCCCGTCTTATGATAGAAATGTATACCCCTAACTCACCGTGCCACCATGGGTCTGGAAATATGGGGACCAGTGACTACTAATTATACACAGGAGCATCATTAACCAAGCAACCACACACAAAACTAATGTGAATGCCAGGAACTGGGATCAAGCAGGTTAACATTTTTCCCATGTTTCAGATGGTACACAGCATAAGAGGGCATTCCCTTGGCCATTCAGTCCCTCCAAACTCATTTGTGGTATTGCATTTCTACTGCTACCCTCCACATAGGATGAGTAGTGCAGCACAGATTCACATTGGTCCCATAGGTGTTATTAGTACTAGACAGGCATGCAGTGGCACTTTTTGCAGGAAAGGCAGGACAGTATCCTGGGGGGCAGTACATGCCAAAACTTAGCAAACATGCTGCTACATGGAGTCTCTGTCATTCCAGCAACCAGATTATGGTACACTTAATAAATTAGCACCTAGGCAGTTCAGCTATATATGCCTCCCTTCCGCATCACACCAACACATCCTAGTGACCCAAAACATGACAGACTCCTTTGCCTGGCCCAACCTGAGTGGAACGTCTTGACACTGACCCTTACCAGGCTCTTATCTTGGTGATCTGCATTACCATTACCATTAACCAATTTACCTAAGGGTACTTACTTGGCTACACATTCTCCTTTTAGAGCTTCTGATGGTGGTGTACTCCCACGTTGCTCTCTCAGATACCTTCTCTTATAGGATCAGATTTGAAAGGATCCCCAGTGACCTCCTTTGAGAGGTGGCCCACCACTAATCCCAGGTGCTTACCAGGTTGGTGTCTACCCACTTGGGGCAAGGTTACACAGGTTTCTCCTCCTGTCACTGTTATCTGGAGGGCCCTTCCCCACCCCAGGAGGAGCAGAGGAGAGAAAGGATTCCCTTTGGACTTCTCCCTTTGCTGGTTCTTCTGCTGCTGTTATTCCTCTGAAACCCAAGCACCCATTCCCATTGGAGCTAACCCCTACTCTCTATATAGAGCCATAGGGGAGGGCAGGGCTATGAATATTCATGCCTTGGATATTAGCTGGCTTAGCAAGGAAATGCAGAGCATCAGCACCCAGACACCCTTTTACCTAATGGAGGCACAACAGAAGTAAGTCACTGTCAGGGTCAGACTTAACCCTTTGAACACTCAGTAGAAACCTGCCTTGAAAATGGAAAGAGAGAGAGAGGCTGGTTACACTTCTGTTCCCTACATATTCCTATATAAGGTACCCAGTAGTCCTTTGATTTGAATGATTTTTCCCATGGTTCAGTGCGGCAGTAGGAAACACTCACCATTCCCCCCACTAAGAGGTACAAAAGCCATACATGCCTAAGCATGGTATGCTGCTGTCACCATCCACACCTCCTCCTCCTCCAGAGGTACTTCTCTTTCCTTAGGGTTGGGTCTGCTTTCCTAAAGTACCTTAGGTCTAAAGGGACCTCATCCCTGCAACACCTCCAGGGATAGGAACTATCCCATGAGGGTGCCAGTGTCTTTATATCATCTTGATAGGGTGGTAGTCCCTGTGGCAGGGGCAATGAGAGCGTCAACCAAAGTTACAGTCATGTTGTACAAGCATTGTACATATTACTGTACTTACCAGACTAACTCAGTTCCCTCCATCAGAGTTTGCTCCCCTCTATCATTTCAATACTACAAAACAGTAGCAATCATTCCTGTGTTCCCTATGTATTCCTTCATAAGGAGCTCCATGATCCAGTTAACAAAATCTATCTAACAAAAATAGCACTGAACTGTACTGCTAAACTAGGGGCTGGAAAGTACTTTTTTTTTAATTCTCAGAGTAGTCTTACTCAGCCCCAAGGTACTTGGCTAGTCAATACTGGGTAACTGGCTATGCTGTAAACAGACTGAAATTTACAAAGTACAAAAATGTTCTAGATCTTCCCAAGTGGCCTATCCATGGCCACCCTTTCCCCACTCCAGTGATTTTATACCCTACACCTACTGCCTTAGAAAGATTCTGCTAATAGCTTGGCAGAAGACACCAGGAGAAAGGACTGCTGTGTGAACTTCTCTACTGGGACTATATTGCCCTCCTTCCCTCCCCTCCACCCCCCACCCAAAGCTAGTTCTATTTTTATAGGCACAGGATTTGACTGACAACAGGAACTTCCTGTTTAGGGGCAGGAAGTGAGTGATCACAGAACCACCAAGGACCCACCATCCTAGAAGGGCAAGAGTAGCTCTGCCGCCCTCTAGTTGCTGGAGGTCTGCCTCTGAACACATAAGCGGTCTACTAGAAATATAGGATATTCTTGTCTCAGAACAGGACAATCAGGAGCTTAAAGGGCTCACAGGCAGAAAGTAAGAGAGAGAGAAAAAAACAGAGGAAAGAGTAAGGATTGAAAACAGTTAAGGGGCCAGAAATAAGACATGATTGGAGTGGTGCAGTGCAGTGGCTGTGGAGCAGCAGTCTTCCGGGAGATGTTCTGGAGGATGCGGGTTGCCCCATCTGCAGGCACCTCTCTGGGCTGAGGAGGAGGTTGCTCATCTCCAGGCTGAGTTGGCCAGAGTTGTGGGACCTCCTCTTCCATCCAGGGACCACCTGTGCCACTGCTGTTGCCTCAGAGGTTGCCAAGAAAGAGGAGCGGTTGGACCACAGAGGGCTCAGGGAGGGTGAGGGTGGTGGAACAGAGGCACATCCCTCCAGTTGTACCTCTCCACAATTCCTATGCCATTCTGGCAAAGTGTGGTTCCTCTATGGAGGCACCTACAGTGGAGACCAAGGAGGATGCTGGGAACCTCCACAAAGGAGACCCACAGGAGGGTGGCAGGGGACCCTGCAGGGGAAGGAAACAACTCCTGGTGGGGGACTCCATTGTTAGGAAGGTAGAACTGGGCAAGGAAGGGGAGAGGGAGGTAAGGTGCCTGCCTGGTGCCATGGCTTGGAGGGACAGGGAGCGAATCCTAAGGATTGCCAGAGCAGCTGCACAGGGAAGGGAGCTGGATGTCATTGTCCACTTAGGGACAAATGACCTGGCTAAGAAAGGGATTAGAGAAGTGCAGGAAGAGTTTGTGGAATTGGGAAGGGGCCTTAGTCAAGTAGCACGCACGGTAACCTTCTCGGAGGTGCTACCCATCTATGGCATAGGAGGCTAGGGTGTTCCTGCACATGGGATTCAATCAGTGGTTGAAAAACTGGTGTGGAGCTCAGGGATTTGGCTTCATTGGGGACTGGGGGTCCACCTGGAGTGATGCAAGCCTATACTGGCATGATGGGCTGCATCTATCCGGGAGGGGAACCAGGATCCTAGGTGATAGGTTTAAATGCTTCATTGGCAAGCTTTTAAACTAGCCAAGGGGGGAGGCACTGGAAAGGAGCAGGAAAATCCTAGCCCCCAAACAATCACGGTAGTAAGTGTGGCAAACACCAACATGGAGGTGTCGATAGGGAGAAGGGCAGGGGTAAATGGAGAAAGTAACAAAGGCAAGAAGGACAGGGATGGGGCAAAATGGGGTAAGGCCATCAGGAAATGGAGGGTAATGAGTACCAATGCCCGTAGTCTGGACAACAAGCTCCCTGAACTGGTGGCCTTAATGGAAGAGGGATGCCTGGATATTATATCAGTCACAGAAACATGGTACACAGAGAACCATGACTGGGATGTTAACATACCAGGGTACATAACCTACAGGAGAGACAGGCAGGGGAAAAGAGGGGGAGGAGTAGCTCTCTATGTAAAGGAAGGGATAAAAGCAACTGAACAAAAGAGTAAACAGGGAGGAGAGGAGGCACTGTGGGTCATCTTGGAGACTGGAAAGGGCACCACAATCTGCACAGGGTTGTGTACAGACCCCCATGTCAGGGGAAGGAACGGACAAGGATATGATGGAAGGTATCTCAGAATGGCAGAGAAAGGAGATACTGTTGATGGGAGACCTGAATATGCCAGATGTTAACTGGAGTACATTTGCTGCAGCGACATCCAAGAGCAGGGCCATTCTTGATGCCCTACAGGTGGCAGGCATTAGACAGCTAGTTTCGGAATCCACTCGTGAGGGAGCAATCTTAGACCTCATACTCTCAAATGGGGGCAGTGAGAGAATCTCAGATCTAGAAGTGGGTTGCCATCTGGGGACAAGTGACCATCAAACAGTGTGGTTCACGTTAAACTCAGCTACAGAGTCAAGCCATACAAAATTGAGGGTACTGGACTTTAGGAGGGCTGACTTTGGCAAAATGGGAGAGTGCCTCAGAAAAGCACTAGCAAACAGGCTAGAAGGAGGTGTGGAGCAACAATGGGGAATTATCAAAACTGCCATCACAGAGGCAACAAACCTTTGTGTGAAGCAAATAAACAAATCAAAATAAAAGAAAAAGCCACTATGGTTCTCAAAAGAGGTGGCTGTGAAAGTCAGGAAGAAAAAGATAGCATTCCAGAAGTATAAGGAAACACAGAAGGAGCAGGACAGAGAGCTTTACCAGTTAAGGCAGAAGGAAGCAGGGAGGGAAGTCAGAATAGCAAAGGCCCAAACTCAGAAAAAGATAGCCAACTCGGTTAAGAAGGAGATAAAACCTTTTATAGGTACATCAGTGAGCAGAAAGACAAAGGAGGGATAGTGAGGCTGAATAGAATAAGCGGTGGGTGGGCAGAGGACAGTGAAAAAGCAGGAATACTGAATGAATATTTCTGCTCAATATTCTCAAAGAGGAGGGAATTGCCTAATCCGATTAAGAAGCACTCTTGATAGGGGGTGATCCAGTCCTTTCACAGAAGAAAGGGTTCTGCAAGAACTCCTACAACTGAAGGTGGACAAAGCAATGGGTCCTGATGGAATTCACCCCAGAATTCTAAAAGAATTAGGAAGGAACTAGTGAAACCACTGGCTACTCTTTAATAAATCATGGGAGGATGGTGTGGTACCTGAGGACTGGAGGAAGGCGGATGTGATTCCCTTCACAAAAGTGGGACCAAGACAGAGGCAGGAAACTACAGACCTGTCAGTCTGACCTCTGTGGTAGGGAAAGTGATGGAGTCACTTCTGAAGGAAAGAATAGTTGAGTACCTAGAGGTCAGTGGAGCACAGGATCCAAGGCAGCATGGGTTCTGCGCGGAAGGTCATGTCAGGACAGATCTAATAGGATTTCTTTGACTGGGTGACCAAAGTAGTAGACCAGGGAGGGGCTGTGACATAGCCTACCTAGACTTTAGCAAGGCATTTGACACAGTCCCACACTAAAGATTATTAGTCAAATTAACCAGCCTGGGAGTGGGTCCCAGGGTGGTAGCCTAGATAAAACATTGGCTGGACAACAGGACACAGAAGGTAATTGTAAATGGAGTCCACTCTAAAGAAAGGGGGTTACTAGTGGGGTACCGTAGGTTCAGTATTGGGTCCAGTCCTTTTAATGTCTTCATCAGTGGCATTGCAGAGGGACTGAAGGAAAGTATGCCTTTTGCAGATGACACAAAGATCTGCAACAGGGTTGATACACAGGAGGCGTGGAAAGGATGAAAAGGGACTTGGCAAGGTTGGAGGAATGGTCAGGCGATGGCAGCTAGGATTCAATGCAAAAGTGCAAAATAATGCACCTGGGAAACAAGAACCCAGGGGAAGAATACACAATGGGTGGGAGGTAGTAACAACAACAAAACAGGAAAGGGACCTGGGGTAATCATATCAGATGACCTTAAGGTTAGCAAGCAATGTGAGAAGGCAGTAGGGAGGGCCGGGGGTATACTGGGATGTATAGGGAGAGGCATCAGCAGCAGAAAACAGGAAGTTGTTATCCCTCTGTACAGACAGTTGATGAGACCCCATCTGGAATACTGTGTCCAGTTCTGGAGACCCCATCTCCGCAAGGACATAGACAGGATAGAGGCAGTCCAGAGGAGGGCAACTAAAATGGTGCAGGGTCTGCAAGAGAAGCCGTATGAGGAGAGACTAAAGGAGCTTAATATGTATACCCTTGAGGAAAGAAGGGAGAGGGGGGACATGATAGAAACTTTCAAGTACCTCAAGGGAATCAACAAAGTCCAAGAGGGTAGCATCTTTCAGAAAAAGAGACTTGCAAGAACAAGGGGACACAATTTAAAGATAGAAGGAGGGCGGTTCAGGGGCAATGTGAGGAAGTATTATTTCACAGAGAGGGTAGTGGATGCATGGAACAGCCTTCCTGAGGAAGTTGTGGAGTCTAAAACTGTGGGAGAATTCAAGAATGCATGGGACAGACATAAGGCAATTCTTGTGGGGGGCAGGAAGATATAGGCTGTTGGTTAAATAGGATCTGCGGCCTATCCTGTAGGTAGGTAAATGGGCAGACTAGATGGGCCTAGCGGTCCTTATCTGCTGTCAAAGTCTATGTTTCTGTGTTTCTATGTTACTTCCCTTTTTCTCCCACACTCTCACATTCATTAAATCAAACAAAAAAAACTTCACATTCCTGGGATTTTGCCAATAGCCACCACACCTTTTATAAAGTCACTTCTCCCCAGCCCAACCCCCTCCACCCCAGATATAATCTTTTGGATGTTACTCCTCCCACCAACCACCAATCCAAAATGCCAATAGCCTGATTTTTTTTTGGTCCGGTTAATTAATCAGTGTGGGACAAAAGAAAAAAGGGGTGTAGGGTGGAAAATCAATGGAGAGATGAGAGGGTGGCCCAGGGATAAGCTCTGGCCATGGCTTTGAATTTTGTATTCATTCTCAGCCCTCAGACACTAGACTATTCCTTACTAGATAATAGACTATGCAATAAACACATTGAAAATAAAAACAAAATACAAAAATGTTACAGACCTTCCCAGGTAGCCAGGACCTAGCCTTAGACTGATATCCGATCAATATAGCGTGGGTATTATAGCAGGGTACAAAACTGTGTGGACAATATAGCGGTAGAGAGAACAGCTACAGGGAAAGTATAGCATGGGTATATCAGCGCCATCCCTGTGGCTCTTTTCACCTTTAACAGCGCATTTTGCTAGGATCCCGGTGCCATGGCTCAGCGGATAGAGCCACACGCTGTGGATGGCGGCAGTGCTGGTGGCCTCCCTTAGTTTGGGTCTCACCTCCCTACATTTCTGTTATTTGTTTTCCTTCACTTGCCATGCAGTGCCCCCCTCACTTGCCATGCAGCACCTACCTTACCTTCCCTCATACAGGTACTTCACATACTTCTCCCTTCCCCAAGCTGTTCTGACCCCTAGCTTACCCCCTGTTCTCTTCCTCACACCACCCAAGTTGCTTCCGCTGCACACTTTATCCTGTGACTGCCCACCTACCCATAGAAGTTTTTGTCTCTGAGAGCTCAGGACAGAGACAAGCACTGTTTGAAGTTGAACCCCTGTGTGCCATATGTTAGGGTGTCACAAGCCCTTACCTGTGCTGTTGTATTAGGCATTGTTCCAGCCCAGGTGAAAGTGGCTATGGCTGGCTTGCTAATGAAATGCTGTGCTATGCACAGATGTTTGCCAAAGCCATAACAGGAACTTTGAGAATGAGTTCCTGAAGGCTGGCAGGGTTGTGCGGTGGCTGTCTCTGGACTTGACATGTGGCCAAGATAAGTCAAAAAGAGGATCTTAAGCTCCTCAGACACAGAAAGCTAGATGCACTAAAAAATGATAATTCATAACCAACCCAAGAGAATCAATCAACACTCAAAAACAAATACAAAAGGATGGAACAAACCAGTACGCAAAAAATTAAAAAAAATCTGTTGATTTAACTTCATAAATAGCAAACAGCCAGTATCCAGTCAAACACCACATTGGTGTAAATGCGTGTGCAGTCTTAGAGTTTGTTTATATAATCTGGAGCAGTTTCGGACCGCATTAGATTACACAGACCATGCAGCGCTGTTTTTGCGGATTCAAAACTGTTGTTATTTTTGCCGCATTTACTTGGACACAAACAGAAGACCCGTTCTAAAATCACTGAAGTTTCACCTTGCTCAGAAGATTCCTGGGGGGAGAGGTTTCTTATAACAACGTATTCTTATAGCCACAGCAATTAACATGACAGTACTGCAGTTTTAGAAAGAACAGATGTGCTTAATCTACGAACATACGAAATTTACCAGCAGATAAAGGCCTAGAGGTCTATCAAGTCTGCTTGAATGTGCAGCTAGCACTCCTTATTCTGCAGCTGCCCTTCCCTTCCACCCTTCCCCTTCATTAACCCTCCCCCTTGTCCTGTCCCATCCTCGTTTGAAGCAGTCCACTGTTCTACTGCATACCACTTCAGCAGATAACGATTCCACCCAGCCACCACTCTCTCTGTAAAAGTGTCTCCTCGTCTCCCTCCTGAACCTTCCTCGCTCAGTCTCATATCATGGCCCCTGGTGGCCTTCCCCTCCCTCACTTTGAACAGCCCCTCTGTACCCATCTCGTTTATTCCTTTCATGTATTTAAAGGTTTCAATCATGTCGCCCCTGTCTCTCCTCTCCTCCAGTGAGTACATGTTCAACTCCTTCAACCTCCTCTCGTATGATAAGTCCCCCAGCCCCTTGATCATCTTTGTCACTCTGCGCTGCACCCCCTCCAGTAACTTAATGTCCCTCTTCAGATACAGATGCCAGTACTGCATGCAGTACTCCAGGTGTGGTCTAACTAATGACCTATACAGTGGCAGAATCACCTCCTCCCTCCTCGGATATACCCCTTAGCAATACAACCCAGCATTTTGTTGGCCTTGCAGCTGCCTTCCTGCATTGTGCCGAGTTGTTCATTGACCCTGTAATGAGCACACCCAAATCCTTCTCCTCCTCTGTCTGGGCTAGCTGCACTCCCCCTAGCTGGTAACTCCTCCTTGGGTTCTTCATCCCAAAATGCAGCACCTTGCACTTTTTGGCATTAAAGCCCAGTTGCCAGGTGTCCGACCAGGTTTCAAGCTTTGCCAGATCATCATGCAACCCCTGCCTAGGTCATCCACCACCGCGCCTACCTTGGTATCATCAGCAAACAGACTGATCTTGCTCTTGATGTCCTATGATATGTCTGCAATGAATATCCCCAACAACACTGGTCCCAACACCGAGCCCTGTGGAACACCGCTCGTCACTGCCCTTGGGTGTGACAGCTCCCCACCCACCACCACCCTCTGTTGCCTTCCCTATAGCCAGTTCCTACCCATCTCACCAGTTTTGCACCGCCCCCTGTGCCTACTACTTCCTTCCCAGCCTTCCGTGTGGCACTGGGTGAATGCCTTACTGAAGTTCAGATACAGGACATCCACTGCATGGTCCCCTGTCCAGTTGCCTAGTTACCCAGTCATAGAACTCCACCAGGTTGGTTTGGCAGGATCTGCCACATATGAAGCCATGCTGTCTGCTGTCCTGTAGTCCTTTGGCCTCTAGGAGGGCCACCAGTCTCTCCTTCAGGATAGTCTCCATTAGTTTACCCACGATGGATGTGAGGCTCACTGGTCTGTAGTTTCCCCAGTTCGTTCTTTGGGCCACTCTTGTGGAGGGGCAGCACACGAGCCACCCTCCAGTCCTGAGGTACACACCCCAAATGTAGTGAGGCATTAAATAGGTCTGCCAAAGGTTCTGCAAGGACCTCTGCCAGCTCCTTCAGTACCCTGGGGTGGATGCCATCTGGGCCTGGTTCCTTGTCCACCCTCAGTGCCTTTAAACCCTCTCGAACTCTGCTCTCCATGATTTCCCCATCTGTCACCACTCCCCCCCCCCCGCTTCTGCCATTTCTCCTGCCTTAGGTGTCACCCCCCTCTTCTCTTTAGTAAATACTGACAGAAGTACTCATTTAGTGCTTCTGCCTTATTGCACCCTGCTTCCACCCAACCCCCTCCTTTCTAATCCTTACTATGTGGTCCTTACAGCTCCTTTTCTCCATGATGTACTTATAGAAGTCCTTCTCCCCCTTCTTAATGCCTTGTGCCAGCCTGAGTTCTGTAGATGCTTTGGCTCCCCTTACTGCCCTTGTCACCTCCTTCGATTCTGTCAAGTACTCCTCCCTGTCCTCCCCCCTCCCTGTTTTCTTGTACTTCCTAAAGGCAGCTCTTTTCCTCCTTACCTTTTCCATGACCTCCTTGCTCAACCAGATAGGTTTCTTAGCCCTAGCCTTCTTGCTCTGGGCTTTTCAGCAGGTTTTGGTTGCCTCCATTATCCCCAGCTTTATGAGCTCCCACCTCTGGTTAGTGTCCATACTAGATTGAATTATGGCCAGGTACCCTTTTACCACTTCCCCCATCCTCCCAACGTTGGCCCTCCTGAAGTCCAGTACTATTGTGCCTGATTCCACTCCTTCCTCGCCCATATCCAATGTGAGCCATACTGTGTGGCGATCACTCCCAGACAGCGGCTCCTCCACTGTAAGTTCTCTCACAAAGTCCCCATTTGCCAGCACAAGGTCAAGGGTATTCCCTAACCTGGTTGGTTCACTGACCATTTGCAGCAGGAAGCTGTCCTGGAAGGCATCCAGCAGTACCTGCTCCCTTCTGTTCCTGTTTGTTGGGGTGCTCCAGTCCACTCCTGGCATATTGAAGTCCCCCACAATCACCACACTACCCTTCTCACAGGTCCCCCTGATCTGTCCTGCTAGTTCCCTGTCTAACTCCTCCGTCTGAGATGGTGGCCTGTACACCACTCCCATTCTAAGAATCCTATTCTTGGAATCTTGGATTTGCATCTAAAGTGACTCCGTACTACCCTCCTCCCCTTTCTCCCTTACACACTTCAGTCCTTCCTTCACATATAGTGCCACCCCCCCTTCCCAATCACCCTGTCCCTACGAAATAACCTGTACCCTGGTACAGACAAATCCCAGTCATTGTATTGGGTGGCCCATGTTTCCGTGATAGCGGCAATGTCCACCTCTCCCTCTGCCATGAGAACCTGTAACTCTGCAGTTTTCCTCCCAAGGCTCCGAGCATTAAGGGTAACCACCTTCCACCCTTCTCCTCCCATCCTGCCCTCCTTTCCTGGCATCACCAACAGTACTTGCCATTTGTCCTTTGTCACTGTTGTGGGGGGTAAGCTCATATGGATTCCCAACCTGTGGTCTCTGCATATCTCTTCCTTAACTGCCACCCCCACTCCTAGTTTAAATTCCCAACTTCCTCTATGTACTCCTCCATCCTCTGTTTCAACACTTTCTTTCCCTCCTCACTCAAGTGTAGTCTGTCCTTGGCATAGAGACTACTGTCCTCCCAGGTCCTTCCCCACCCCCCAAAAAGCCCATACCCTTTAGCACAACACCAGGTTCTTAGCCATCCATTAAATTCCTCTATTCTCAGCTTTCTTGTTGTGCTTGTCTTTGGCACCGGAAGTATCTCTGAAAAAGTTACTGATCTTCCTGCCCCCCTCACATAATTGTGCTAGTTCCTCAAACCTCCTCTGGACTTTAACTACTGTCTTGTCAGCCAAGTCGTTTGTCCCAAGATGTATAATTAAATGAGGCTTGTCCCTACCCCTTCTAGCATATTTCAGAATGGATTGTCCCACCCTTTCCACTGTCATTCCTGGCATGGCCTCCACCCAAATGTGACTGTGCCTCTCCCCCTTGCTACCCCACCTAACTCCTCTTAGTATTGAGTCCCCAGCACTAAGATTCCACCCCTCTTACTCCCTGCTTGCTTCCATTCATCCCCCCGCTCCAGTTTGGTCCAGGCATTTATCAATTATTCCTCTAATTTCATCATTTCCCTCCTCCACCTTCTTCCTCTCTAGCAGTGCACAACTATTTTCTGAAAGCCCTTCACAAATGCCCGCTCCATTTCTCTTTATAGTAACCTGTTCTCTCCTTTCCACTCCATGACTTTTGCCACTTCTTCATCTCCCCACACAAGCCCCTATCTCCTCCTTCCATTTGTCTTTTGTCTCCTGACCTGGATTCCCCAGCAATTGTTATTCCTGGCCTGGGCCCCTTTGTCTCTGCTTCCCTTCTTCTGACCCTCTCCTCACCACTGTTGGCTTAAATCACCCTCCCTCATCTCCCCTTCTTCCCCCCTCCAATATTGGGATAAACCCACCCCCAATTGGCCTTGCCTGTCTTAGTTCCTCCTGCAGACCCTCAATCTCCTTTCTAAGTTTATCTATGTGGTTGCACACTAAACATCCTCCCACACTCCAGGCAATTTTCAGAAAGATTGGTGCACCACAGTTGTTGCAGCCTACCACCCTACCCATTGCTGTCATTGCCCTCCAGCGACCCTCCACCCTTCCAGATGTAGGATACCAAACACTCCCCCAAGTCTCCCCTCTCCCTCCTCTATCAGTGCAAAACATTTTCTTTATTTCCCTTATCTCCTTTGTTGCACACATTTAGATATATTGAGCAACTGCTTTTTATATTCCTATCCTTCTTATCCACACTCAAAAACAGACTTTAAGTAGCCATTGCACAACCTTCTTCAAACTCCTACTCCTCCTTTCCCTAATGCAATATCAATGCGAAGAAGTAATAATGAAAGCTCCTAGATTTGCATTTACTTCCCTTCCACTGAGAAAGCAGTCACCTCTTCACTTGCTCCTGTTCCTTTTCTGGAAGTCTGCTTTTGCTATGACAGGTGCATATCCTTTGCCTGTTTGAGGAAATGATGTCAGAACCCCTGGCACAAAGGCAATGGACCAGGGATGGGTGGGGTGAGGGGTCCAGGGGGGTGGAACCAGCCCAAGTCCTCCAGAAACAATCAGGTAGCTGAGGCCTCTGGTCAGACCATTAGCACTCTTCCCCCACTCTGCACTCAAACTTTGCAGCTAGTGAAGCCAGCAACAATGAATCACAATTCTACTCAAAGCCCCCAAAATAGGTTTGCTACCCAAAGAAGCAGTACTCCAATTCAAACAGCTTCACCAACAACACATCAAAATAGGCTTGGAATTAGAAGATATATGTATCCAATTCAAAGAAACAGACCCAGTTAAATCACACCAATTATGTTTTAAAACAGAAGAAATAGGCTTCTACAAATGCAGCCTGCCACACAGTGAATGAAACAAATGAGCCCACTTATAGCTACCAAAACAGGTTTCAGAATTCCAACAGCCCCAAACAATACCCTGCTAGCTCCTTAGTAGTAAGAAAGAAAAGAAATAACCTTCTACCAAGTAGAATCCACAAGAAACAATGTAAAACAACAAGAAGCTACTGTACTGTTGTTCTGATCCTGTCCCCCTTCTAGTTCCTTCTGAGAAGCCAAAGCACTGACTCCTAATCTAACTCTTAACATGTATCTTAACAGTTGTCTGACAAGGACAAATCTTTTTTAAATAGGGCTTAAATTTAAATTCTGATCCCATTACAATTTAATAAACTAAGAACCAATGCAGAAAGGAATGGGGCCAAAGAAAATGGTGCACTTCAGATTTTGCTGTAGGACTAGAATTCTTTGTCATGTAACATTAATAAAATTATATTTGACAATTTTCCAATTTCAAAACCATTCTGGGAAAGAAAGTGGAAAAGAGCATAGACAATAATATGGATAGGCTTACAAAGTTACTGTAACATAATTCAATTTACATCTTGAAGATCTGTCTGTCTGTGGAAATACTTGTGATCCAAAGCAAATTTATTAAACACTTGACAAATAGAAGACAAATACCATAGAGAGTATACAAGTTAAGGTGGAAAACATAAGTAAGAAGTGAGAAAAACATTTGGATTAGAAAAGCATTGAAAGAAAGTAGAGAACTGAGCTAACAAAATAAAATAGAATAGCTAGAGAGACTGAGGACGTTAATACAATATTGGCATTACACCAATATTTCAAATGAATTTTTAGTGATGTCTTACAAAAAAACAGAGAAACGCTACAGTATACACATCAAACATTAATGGGACCTAAAAAGCAGTTTTGAAGATGTAAATTCTTATCCCTAAATTTTCCACACTACATACCTATATCCCCACACAGAGCTTCAAATTCAATATAGGCCAAGTTGTAGAGAATAGAAACATAGAAACATAGAATTTGATGGCAGATAAGGACCGCTTGGCCCACCCAGTCTGCCCATTTTCCTACCTAATGGATAAGCTGCAGATCCTAGTTAACCAACAGCCTACTTCTTTCTACCCCCACCCCCGAGAATTGCCTTATGACTGTCCCATGCTTGAATTCAACCACTGTTTTTGACTCCACAACCTCCTCCGGAAGGCCATTCCATGCATCCACAACCCTCTCTGTGAAAAAATACTTCCTTACATTACTTCTGAGCTGGCCCCCCCTCTATCTTCAAATTGTGCCCCTTTGTTCTTGCACACCTCTATTTTTGAAAGATGCTACCGTCTTGGACTTTGTTGATTCCCTTGAGGTACTGGAAAGTTTCTATCATGTCGCCCTTCTCCCTCCTTTCCTTGAGGCTATACATATTAAGCTCCTTTAGTCTCTCTCCATATGTCTTCTGGCACAGACCCTGCACCATTTTAGTTGCCCTCCTCTGGACAGCTTCCATCTTGTCTATGTCCTTGTGGAGACTGAGTCTCCAGAACTGCACACAGTACAGTACATAATGTTTCATATAGTCTGTAGAGTGCTTTAATTGATTCCAGAGTTCCCAAATCTTTAAAACAGTTGATACTTTGTCTTAGGCTCCTCACAAGAATCCCTGTCAACTGTCCCTGATTTTGCATTACAGATTGCCTCTGTCCCTCCTAAATGTGACATTTTTGCCAATGAAGACTGGAGATTTAAATCAAAAACTCAAACCAGACAATAGTTTTAAAGTCTAGTTCTGCAGCAGAAAATGCCTTTATCATTAAACCACTGCTTGTAAGAGCTTTACAAACTGATATTATACCTTTTTAAGATGTGTCCCTGACTGTGGTTATATGTCCCAAATTTTTTAGTCAGACTGAAAGGTGTACCCCCAGGCATTGAAAACTTCTAAGTGGCCAGCCACTTAAGCTCCTGATGCTGCAGTTCTTCTAGATGCAGAAATGAGTAGAAGCAGGGCCCCACTGAAAATGAAATATCGCATCTCAGCTGATCTATCCTGGAAAAAAAATTGTAAGAAATGAAAAAAATAAAAAATTGGATTTTTAGAAGGTGCTTAAGTAATATTGCCATGGTTAAAAAAAAATGTTTCTAAGGTCATACAAAGAGTACTGACAATATATACTGATCTGATTCAGTTAAATATTCTTTTAGCAGGACCCCATGAATATAAGGTGCTGACTTTTAGCTGAACTACTATGGATAAAAACTATTGTTAAGTACAATATAAAATAAATCATTCTCTCTTTTTTTTAGGATTTTACATACGGAATCACAGAGTGAAGAATCACAACTTAGTGAGACCTGTGAAAACAAAGCAAGGTTACTGAACATCTATCTATCTATCTATCTATCTATCTATCTATCTATCTATCTATCTATCTATCTATCTATCTATCTGTCCCTCCTAAATGTGACATTTTTGCCAATGAAGACTGGAGATTTAAATCTTAAACTCATACCAGACAATAGTTTTAAAGTCCAGTTCTGCATCAGAAAATGCCTTTATCATTAAACCACTGCTTGTAAGAGCTTTACAAACTGATATTATACATTTTTAAGATGTGTCCCTGACTGTGGTTATGTGTCCCAAATTTTTTAGTTGGTTTGAAAGGTGTAACCCCAGGCATTAAAAACTTCTAAGTGGCCACTCACTTAAGCTCCTGATGCTGCAGTTCTTCTAGATGCAGAAATGAGTAGAAGCAGGGCCCCACTGAAAATGAAATATCACATATCAGCTGATCTATATTGGAGAAAAAAATTATAAGAAATTTAAAAAATAAAAAAGTGGATTTTTAGAAGGTGCTTAAGTAATATTGCCTTGGTTAAAAAAAAATGTTTCTAAGCTCATACAAAGAGTACTGATAATATATACTGAACTGATTCAGTTAAATATTCTTTTAGCAGGACCCCACAAATATAAGGTGCTGACTTTTAGCTGAACTACTTTGGATAAAAACTATTGTTAAGTACAATATAAAATAAATCATTCTCTCTTTTTAGGATTTTATGTACGGAATCACAGAGTGAAGAATCACAACTTAGTGAGACCTGTGAAAACAAAGCAAGGTTACTGAACATCCAACGATCTTTCTATCTATCTATCTATCTATCTATCTATCTATCTATCTATCTGTCCCACCTAAATGTGACATTTTTGCCAATGAAGACTGGAGATTTAAATCATAAACTCATACCAGACAATAGTTTTAAAGTCTAGTTCTGCATCAGAAAATGCCTTTATCATTAAACCACTGCTTGTAAGAGCTTTACAAACTGATATTATACCTTTTTAAGATGTCTCCCTAACTGTGGTTATGTGTCCCAAATTTTTTAGTCGGTTTGAAAGGTTTACCCCTAGGCATTAAAAACTTCTAAGTGGCCAGTCACTTAAGCTCCTGATGCTGCAGTTCTTCTAGATGCAGAAATGAGTAGAAGCAGGGCCCCACTGAAAATGAAATATCACATCTCCACTGATCTATCCTGGAGAAAAAAATTGTAAAAATTAAAAAAGCGGATTTTTAGAAGGTGCTTAAGTAATATTGCCTTAGTTAAAAATAAAAAAAAGTTTCTAAGCTCATACAAAGAGTACTGACAATATATACTGAACTGATTCAGTTATATATTCTTTTAGCAGGACCTCACGAATATAAGGTGCTGCCTTTTAGCTGAATGACTTTGGATAAAAACTATTGTTAAGTACAATATAAAATAAATCATTCTCTCTTTTTTTTTTTTTAGGATTTTACCTACGGAATCACAGAGTGAAGAATCACAACTTAGTGAGACCTGTGAAAAAAACAAAGCAAGGTTACTGAACTTCTATCTATCTATCTATCTATCTATCTATCTATCTATCTATCTATCTGTCCCTCCTAAATGTGTCATTTTTGCCAATGAAGACTGGAGATTTAAATCATAAACTCATATCAGACAATAGTTTTAAAGTCTAGTTCAGCATCAGAAAATGCCTTTATCATTAAACCACTGCTTGTAAGAGCTTCACAAACGGATATTATACCATTTTAAGATATGTCCCTGACTGTGGTTATGAGTCCCAAATTTTTTAGTCGGTTTGAAAGGTGTACCACCAGGCATTAAAAACTTGTATGTGACCAGCCACTCAAGCTCCTGATGCTTCAGTTCTTCTAGATGCAGAAATGAGTAGAAGCAGGGCCCCACTGAAAATGAAATATCTCATCTCAGCTGACCTTTCCTGGAGAAAAAAATTGTAAGAAATGTAAAAAATAAAAAAGTGGATTTTTTAGAAGGTGCTTAAGTAATATTGCCATGGTTAAAAAAAAATGTTTCTAAGGTCATACAAAGAGTACTGACAATATATACTGAACTGATTCAGTTATATATTCTTTTAGCAGGACCCACAAATATAAGGTGCTGACTTTTAGCTGAACTACTTTGGATAAAAACTATTGTTAAGTACAATATAAAATAAATCATTCTCTCTTTTTTTTAGGATTTTAAGTACGGAATCACAGAGTGAAGAATCACAACTTAGTGAGACCTGTGAAAACAAAGCAAGGTTACTGAACTTCTATCTATCTATCTATCTATCTATCTATCTATCTATCTATCTATCTATCTATCTATCTGTCCCTCCTAAATGTGACATTTTTGCCAATGAAGAGTGGAGATTTAAATCATAAACTCTTTCCAGACAATAGTTTTAAAGTCTAGTTCTGCATCAGAACATGCCATTATCATTAAACCACTGCTTGTAAGAGCTTTACAAACTGATATTATACCTTTTTAAGATGTGTCCCTGACTGTGGTTATGTGTCCCACATTTTTTAGTCGGTTTGAAAGGTTTACCCCCAGGCATTAAAAACTTCTAAGTGGCCAGTCACTTAATCTCCTGATGCTGCAGTTCTTCTAGATGCAGAAATGAGTAGAAGCAGGGCCCCACTGAAAATGAAATATCACATCTCAGCTGATCTACCCTGGAGAAAAAAATTGTAAGAAATGAAAAAAATAAAAAAGGGGATTTTTAGAAGGTGCTTAAGTAATTTTGCCATAGTTAAAAAAAAGTGTTTCTAAGAGCATACAAAGAGTACTGACAATATATACTGAATTGATTCAGTTAAATATTCCTTTAGCGGGACCCCAAGAATATAAGATGCTGACTTTTAGCTGAACTACTTTGGATAAAAACTATTGTTAAGTACAATATAAAATAAATCATTCTCTCTTTTTTTTAGGATTTTACATACGGAATCACAGAGTGAAGAATCACAACTTAGTGAGACCTGTGAAAACAAAGCAAGGTTACTGAACTTCTATCTATCTATCTATCTATCTATTTATCTATCTATCTATCTATCCCTCCTAAATGTGACATTTTTTGCCAATGAAGACTGGAGATTTAAATCATTAATTCATACCAGACAATAGTTTTAAAGTCCAGTTCTGCATCAGAAATTGCCTTTATCATTAAACCACTGCTTGTAAGAGCTTTACAAACTGATATTATACATTTTTAAGATGTGTCCCTGACTGTGGTTATGCGTCCCAAATTTTTTAGTCGGTTTGAAAGGTGTAACCCCAGGCATTAAAAACTTCTAAGTGTCCAGTCACTTAAGCTCCTGATGCTGCAGTTCTTCTAGATGCAGAAATGAGAGGAAGCAGGGCCCCACTGAAAATGAAACATCACATCTCAGCTGATCTATCCTGGAGAAAAAAATTGTAAGAAATTTAAAAAATAAAAAAGTGGATTTTTAGAAGGTGCTTAAGTAATATTGCCTTGGTTAAAAAAAAATGTTTCTAAGCTCATACAAAGAGTACTGACAATATATACTGAACTGATTCAGTTAAATATTCTTTTAGCAGGACCCCACAAATATAAGGTGCTGACTTTTAGCTGAACTACTTTGGATAAAAGCTATTTTTAAGTACAATATAAAATAAATCATTCTCTCTCTTTTTTAGGATTTTACTTATGGAATCACAGAGTGAAGAATCACAACTTAGTGAGACCTGTGAAAACAAAGCAAGGTTGCTGAGCATCTATCTATCTATCTATCTATCTATCTATCTATCTATCTCTATCTATCTATCTATCTATCTGTCCCTCCTAAATGTGACATTTTTCCTAATGAATACTGGAGATTTATATCATAAACTCATATCAGACAATAGTTTTAAAGTCTAGTTCTGCATCAGAAAATGCCTTTATCATTAAACCACTGCTTGTAAGAGCTTTACAAACTGACATTATACCTTTTTACGACGTGTCCCTGACTGTGGTTATGTGTCCCAACTTTTTTACTCGGAATGAAAGGTGTACGCCAAGGAATTAAAAACTTCTATGAGGCCAGTCACTTAAGCTCCTGATGCTGCAGTTCTTCTAGATGCAGAAATGAGTAGAAGTAGGGCCCCACTGAAAATGAAATATCACATCTCAGCTGATATATCCTGGAGAAAATAATTGTAAGAAATGTAAAAAATAAAAAAGTGGATTTTTAGACGGTGCTTAAGTAATATTGCCATTCTTAAAAAAAAAATGCTTCTAAGCTCATACAGAAAGTACTGACAATATATACTGAACTGATTCAGTTATATATTCTTTTAGCAGGGCCCCACGAATTTAAGGTGCTGACTTTTAGCTGAACTACTTTGGGTAAAAACTATTGTTAAGTGCGATATAAAATAAATCATTCTCTTTTTTTTTTAGGATTTTATGTACGGAATCACAGAGTGAAGAATCACAACTTAGTGAGACCTGTGAAAAAAAGGAAGCAAGGTTACTGAACATCCATCTATAAATCTATCTGTCTGTCTGTCTGTCTGTCTGTTTGTCAATCTGTCCATCCAAAATGTGACATTTTTGCCAATGAAGACTGGAGATTTAAATAATAAACTCATATCAGACAATAGTTTTAAAGTCCAGTTCTGCATCAGAAAATGCCTTTATCATTAAACCACTGCTTGTAAGAGCTTTACAAACTGATATTATACATTTTTAAGATGTGTCCCTGACTGTGGTTATGTTTCCCAAATTTTTTAATCGGTTTGAAAGGTGTAACCACGGGCCTTAAAAACTTCTAAGTGTCCAGTCACTTAAGCTCCTGATGCTGCAGTTCTTCTAGATGCAGAAAAGAGTAGAAGCAGGGCCCCACTGAAAATGAAATATCACATCTCCGCTGATCTATCCTGGAGAAAAAAATTGTAAGAAACGTAAAAACCAAAAAAGTGGATTTTTAGAAGGTGCTTAAGTAATATTGCCATGGTTAAAAAAAAAAAGTTTCTAAACTCATACAAAGAGTACTGATAATATATGCTGAACTGATTCAGTTATACATTCTTTTAGCAGGACCCCATAAATATAAGGTGCTGACTTTTAGCTGAACTACTTTGGATAAAACATATTGTTAAGTACAATATAAAATAAATCATTCTCTCTTTTTTTTAGGATTTTACATACGGAAACACAGAGTGAAGAATCACAGCTTAGTGAGACCTGTGAAAACAAAGCAAGGTTCCTGAACATCCATCTATCTATCTATCTATCTATCTATCTATCTATCTATCTATCTATCTATCTGTCTGTCCCTCCTAAATGTGACATTTTTGCCAATGAAGACTGGAGATTTAAATCATAAATTCATACCAAACAATAGTTTTAAAGTCCAGTTCTGCATCAGAAAATGCCTTTATCATTAAACCACTGCTTGTAAGAGCTTTACAAACTGATATTCTACATTTTTAAGATGTGTCCCTGACTGTGGTTATGTGTCCCAAATTTTTTAGTCAGTTTGAAAGGTGTAACCCCAGGCATTAAAAACTTCTAAGTGTCCAGTCACTTAAGCTCCTGATGCTGCAGTTCTTCTAGATGCAGAAATGAGTAGAAGCAGGGCCCCACTAAAAATGAAATATCACATCTCCGCTGATCTATCCTGGAGAAAAAAATTGTAAGAAATTTAAAATATAAAAAAGTGGATTTTTAGAAGGAGCTAAAGTAATATTGCCTTGGTTAAAAAAAATGTTTCTATGCTCATACAAAGAGTACAGACAATATATACTGAAGTGATTCAGTTAAATATTCTTTTAGCAGGACCCCACAAATATAAGGTGCTGACTTTTAGCTGAACTACTTTGGATAAAAACTATTTCTAAGTACAATATAAAATAAATCATTCTCTCTTTTTTTTAGGATTTTACGTACGGAATCACAGAGTGAAGAATCCCAACTTAGTGAGACCTGTGAAAACAAAGCAAGGTGACTGAACATCTATCTATATATCTATCTATCTATCTATGTATATATCTACCTATCTTCCTATCTATCTATCTGTCCCTCCTAAATGTGACATGTTTGCCAATGAAGACTGGAGATTTCAATCATAAACTTATACCAGACAATAGTTTTAAAGTCTAGTTCAGCATCAGAAAATGCCTTTATCATTAAACCACTGCTTGTAAGAGCTTTACAAACTGATATTTTACCTTTTTACGATGTGTCCCTGACTGTGGTTATGTGTCCCAAATTTTTACTTGGAATTTAAGGTGTACTCCAAGGCATTAAAAACTTCTTTGTGGCCAGTCACTTAAGCTACTGATGCTGCAGTTCTTCTAGATGCAGAAATGAGTAGAAGCAGGGCCCCACTGAAAATGAAATATCACATCTCAGCTGATCTATCCTGGAGAAAATAATTGTTGGAAATGTAAAAAATAAAAAAGTGGATTTTTAGAAGGTGCTTAAGTAATATTGCCATGGTTAAAAAAAAATGTTTCTAAGGTCATACAAAGAGTACTGACAATATATACTGAACTGATTCAGTTAAATATTCTTTTAGCAGGATCCCACAAATATAAGGTGCTGACTTTTAGCTGAACTACTTTGGATAAAAACTATTGTTAAGTACAATATAAAATAAATCATTCTCTCTTTTTTTTTTAAAGATTTTACGTACGAATCACAGAGTGAAGAATCACAACTTAGTGAGACCTGTGAAAATAAAGCAAGGTTACTGAACTTCTATCTATCTATCTATCTATCTATCTATCTATCTATCTATCTATCTATCTATCTATCTATCTATCTATCTATCTGTCCCTCCTAAATGTGACATTTTTGCCAATGAAGACTGGAGATTTAAATCATAAACTCTTTCCAGACAATAGTTTTATAGTCTAGTTCTGCATCAGAAAATGCCATTATCATTAAACCACTGCTTGTAAGAGCTTTACAAACTGATATTATACCTTTTTAAGATGTGTCCCTGACTGTGGTTATGTGTCCCAAATTTTTTAGTCGGTTTGAAAGGTTTACCTCCAGGCATTAAAAACTTCTAAGTGGCCAGCCACTTAATCTCCTGATGCTGCAGTTCTTCTAGATGCAGAAATGAGTAGAAGCAGGGCCCCACTGAAAATGAAATATCACATCTCAGCTGATCTATCCTGGAGAAAAAAATTGTAAGAAATGAAAAAAATAAAAAAGGGGATTTTTAGAAGGTGCTTAAGTAATATTGCCATAGTTAAAAAAAATGTTTCTAAGGTCATACAAAGAGTACTGACAATATATACTGAATTGATTCAGTTAAATATTCCTTTAGCAGGACCCCAAGAATATAAGGTGCTGACTTTTAGCTGAACTACTTTTGATAAAAACTATTGTTAAGTACAATATAAAATAAATCATTCTCTCTTTTTTTTTTAGGATTTTACGTACGGAATCACAGAGTGAAGAATCACAACTTAGTGAGACCTGTGAAAACAAAGCAAGGTTACTGAACTTCTATCTATCTATCTATCTATCTATCTATCTATCTATCTATCTATCTATCTATCACTCCTAAATATGACATTTTTTGCCAATGAAGACTGGAGATTTAAATCATTAATTCATACCAGACAATAGTTTTAAAGTCCAGTTCTGCATCAGAAATTGCCTTTATCATTAAACCACTGCTTGTAAGAGCTTTACAAACTGATATTATACATTTTTAAGATGTGTCCCTGACTGTGGTTATGTGTCCCAAATTTTTTAGTCGGTTTGAAAGGTGTAACCCCAGGCATTAAAAACTTCTAAGTGTCCAGTCACTTAAGCTCCTGATGCTGCAGTTCTTCTAGATGCAGAAATGAGTAGAAGCAGGGCCACACTGAAAATGAAACATCACATCTCAGCTGATCTATCCTGGAGAAAAAAACTGTAAGAAATTTAAAAATTAAAAAAGTGGATTTTTAGAAGGTGCTTAAGTAATATTGCCTTGGTTAAAAAAAAATGTTTCTAAGCTCATACAAAGAGTACTGACAATATATACTGAACTGATTCAGTTAAATATTCTTTTAGCAGGACCCCACAAAGATAAGGTGCTGACTTTTAGCTGAACTACTTTGGATAAAAGCTATTTTTAAGTACAATATAAAATAAATCATTCTCTCTCTTTTTTAGGATTTTACGTATGGAATCACAGAGTGAAGAATCACAACTTAGTGAGACCTGTGAAAACAAAGCAAGGTTGCTGAACATCTATCTATCTATCTATCTATCTATCTATCTATCTATCTATCTATCTATCTGTCCCTCCTAAATGTGACATTTTTGCTAATGAAGACTGGAGATTTATATCATAAACTCATATCAGACAATAGTTTTAAAGTCTAGTTCTGCATCAGAAAATGCCTTTATCATTAAACCACTGCTTGTAAGAGCTTTACAAACTGACATTATACCTTTTTACGACGTGTCCCTGACTGTGGTTATGTGTCCCAAATTTTTTACTCGGAATGAAAGGTGTACGCCAAGGAATTAAAATCTTCTATGAGGCCAGTCACTTAAGCTCCTGATGCTGCAGTTCTTCTAGATGCAGAAATGAGTAGAAGTAGGGCCCCACTGAAAATGAAATATCACATCTCAGCTGATATATCCTGGAGAAAATAATTGTAAGAAATGTAAAAATTAAAAAAGTGGATTTTTAGACGGTGCTTAAGTAATATTGCCATTCTTAAAAAAAAATGCTTCTAAGCTCATACAGAAAGTACTGACAATATATACTGAACTGATTCAGTTATATATTCTTTTAGCAGGGCCCCACGAATTTAAGGTGCTGAGTTTTAGCTGAACTACTTTGGATAAAAACTATTGTTAAGTGCGATATAAAATAAATCATTCTCTTTTTTTTTTTAGGATTTTATGTACGGAATCACAGAGTGAAGAATCACAACTTAGTGAGACCTGTGAAAAAAAGGAAGCAAGGTTACTGAACATCCATCTATAAATCTATCTGTCTGTCTGTCTGTCTGTCTGTCTGTCTGTTTGTCAATCTGTCCATCCAAAATGTGACATTTTTGCCAATGAAGACTGGAGATTTAAATAATAAACTCATATCAGACAATAGTTTTAAAGTCCAGTTCTGCATCAGAAAATGCCTTTATCATTAAACCACTGCTTGTAAGAGCTTTACAAACTGATATTATACATTTTTAAGATGTGTCCCTGACTGTGGTTATGTGTCCCAAATTTTTTAATCGGTTTGAAAGGTGTAACCCCAGGCCTTAAAAACTTCTAAGTGTCCAGTCACTTAAGCTCCTGATGCTGCAGTTCTTCTAGATGCAGAAAAGAGTAGAAGCAGGGCCCCACTGAAAATGAAATATCACATCTCCGCTGATCTATCCTGGAGAAAAAAATTGTAAGAAACGTAAAAACCAAAAAAGTGGATTTTTAGAAGGTGCTTAAGTAATATTGCCATTGTTAAAAAAAAAAAAAAGTTTCAAAACTCATACAAAGAGTACTGATAATATATGCTGAACTGATTCAGTTATACATACTTTTAGCAGGACCCCATAAATATAAGGTGCTGACTTTTAGCTGAACTACTTTGGATAAAAAATATTGTTAAGTACATTATAAAATAAATCATTCTCTCTTTTTTTTAGGATTTTACATACGGAAACACAGAGTGAAGAATCACAGCTTAGTGAGACCTGTGAAAACAAAGCAAGGTTCCTGAACATCCATCTATCTATCTATCTATCTATCTATCTATCTATCTATCTATCTATCTATCTATCTGTCTGTCCCTCCTAAATGTGACATTTTTGCCAATGAAGAATGGAGATTTAAATCATAAATTCATACCAGACAATAGTTTTAAAGTCCAGTTCAGCATCAGAAAATGCCTTTATCATTAAACCACTGCTTGTAAGAGCTTTACAAACTGATATTCTACATTTTTAAGATGTGTCCCTGACTGTGGTTATGTGTCCCAAATTTTTTAGTCAGTTTGAAAGGTGTAACCCCAGGCATTAAAAACTTCTAAGTGTCCAGTCACTTAAGCTCCTGATGCTGCAGTTCTTCTAGATGCAGAAATGAGTAGAAGCAGGGCCCCACTAAAAATGAAATATCACATCTCCGCTGATCTATCCTGGAGAAAAAAATTGTAAGAAATTTAAAAATTAAAAAAGTGGATTTTTAGTAGGTGCTTAAGTAATATTGCCTTGGTTAAAAAAAATGTTTCTATGCTCATACAAAGAGTACTGACAATATATACTGAACTGATTCAGTTAAATATTCTTTTAGCAGGTCCCCACAAATATAAGGTGCTGACTTTTAGCTGAACTACTTTGGATAAAAACTATTTCTAAGTACAATACAAAATAAATCATTCTCTCTTTTTTTTAGGATTTTACGTACGGAATCACAGAGTGAAGAATCCCAACTTAGTGAGACCTGTGAAAACAAAGCAAGGTGACTGAACATCTATCTATATATCTATCTATCTATCTATCTATGTATATATCTACCTATCTTCCTATCTATCTATCTGTCCCTCCTAAATGTGACATGTTTGCCAATGAAGACTGGAGATTTCAATCATAAACCTATACCAGACAATAGTTTTAAAGTCTAGTTCAGCATCAGAAAATGCCTTTATCATTAAACCACTGCTTGTAAGAGCTTTACAAACTGATATTTTACCTTTTTACGATGTGTCCCTGACTGTGGTTATGTGTCCCAAATTTTTTACTTGGAATTAAAGGTGTACTCCAAGGCATTAAAAACTTCTTTGTGGCCAGTCACTTTAGCTACTGATGTTGCAGTTCTTCTAGATGCAGAAATGAGTAGAAGCAGGGCCCCACTGAAAATGAAATATCACATCGCAGCTGATCTATCCTGGAGAAAAAAATTGTAAGAAATGGAAAAAATAAAAAAGGGGATTTTTAGAAGGTGCTTAAGTAATATTGCCATAGTTAAAAAAAATGTTTCTAAGGTCATACAAAGAGTATTGACAATATATACTGAATTGATTCAGTTAAATATTCCTTTAGCAGGACCCCAAGAATATAAGGTCTGACTTTAGCTGAACTACTTAGATAAAACTATTGTTAAGTACAATATAAAATAAATCATTCTCTTATTTTTTAGGATTTTACGTACGGAATCACAGAGTGAAGAATCACAACTTAGTGAGACCTGTGAAAACAAAGCAAGGTTACTGAACTTCTATCTATCTATCTATCTATCTATCTATCTATCTATCTATCTATCTATCTATCTATCTATCCCTCCTAAATGTGACATTTTTTGCCAATGAAGACTGGAGATTTAAATCATTAATTCATACCAGACAATAGTTTTAAAGTCCAGTTCTGCATCAGAAATTGTCTTTATCATTAAACCACTGCTTGTAAGAGCTTTACAAACTGATATTATACATTTTTAAGATGTGTCCCTGACTGTGGTTATGTGTCCCAAATTTTTAGTCGGTTTGAAAGTGTAACCCCAGGCATTAAAAACTTCTAAGTGTCCAGTCACTTAAGCTCCTGATGCTGCAGTTCTTCTAGATGCAGAAATGAGTAGAAGCAGGGCCCCACTGAAAATGAAACATCACATCTCAGCTGATCCATCCTGGAGAAAAAAATTGTAAGAAATTTAAAAAATAAAAAAGTGGATTTTTAGAAGGTGCTTAAGTAATATTGCCTTGGTTAAAAAAAAATGTTTCTAAGCTCATACAAAGAGTACTGACAATATATACTGAACTGATTCAGTTAAATATTCTTTTAGCAGGACCCCACAAACATAAGGTGCTGACTTTTAGCTGAACTACTTTGGATAAAAGCTATTTTTAAGTACAATATAAAATAAATCATTCTCTCTCTTTTTAAGGATTTTACGTATGGAATCACAGAGTGAAGAATCACAACTTAATGAGACCTGTGAAAACAAAGCAAGGTTGCTGAACATCTATCTATCTATCTATCTATCTATCTATCTATCTATCTATCTATCTGTCCCTCCTAAATGTGACATTTTTGCTAATGAAGACTGGAGATTTATATCATAAACTCATATCAGACAATAGTTTTAAAGTCTAGTTCTGCATCAGAAAATGCCTTTATCATTAAACCACTGCTTGTAAGAGCTTTACAAACTGACATTATACCTTTACGACGTGTCCCTGACTGTGTTATGTGTCCCAAATTTTTACTGGAATGAAAGGTGTACGCTAAGGAATTAAAATCTTTTATGAGGCCAGTACTTAGCTCCTGATGCTGCAGTTCTTCTAGAAGCAGAAATGAGTAGGTAACTTCATTGAAATGAAATATCACATCTCAGCTGATATATCCTGGAGAAAATAATTGTAAGAAATGTAAAAATTAAAAAAGTGGATTTTTAGACGGTGCTTAAGTAATATTGCCATTCTTAAAAAAAAATGCTTCTAAGCTCATACAGAAAGTACTGACAATATATACTGAACTGATTCAGTTATATATTCTTTTAGCAGGGCCCCACGAATTTAAGGTGCTGAGTTTTAGCTGAACTACTTTGGATAAAAACTATTGTTAAGTGCGATATAAAATAAATCATTCTCTTTTTTTTTTTAGGATTTTATGTACGGAATCACAGAGTGAAGAATCACAACTTAGTGAGACCTGTGAAAAAAAGGAAGCAAGGTTACTGAACATCCATCTATAAATCTATCTGTCTGTCTGTCTGTCTGTCTGTCTGTTTGTCAATCTGTCCATCCAAAATGTGACATTTTTGCCAATGAAGACTGGAGATTTAAATAATAAACTCATATCAGACAATAGTTTTAAAGTCCAGTTCTGCATCAGAAAATGCCTTTATCATTAAACCACTGCTTGTAAGAGCTTTACAAACTGATATTATACATTTTTAAGATGTGTCCCTGACTGTGGTTATGGGTCCCAAATTTTTTAGTCGGTTTGAAAGGTGTAACCCCAGGCATTAAAAACTTCTAAGTGTCCAGTCACTTAAGCTCCTGATGCTGCAGTTCTTCTAGATGCAGAAATGAGTAGAAGCAGGTCCTACTGGAAATGAAACATCACATCTCAGCTGATCTATCCTGGAGAAAAAAATTATAAGAAATTTAAAAATTAAAAAAGTGGATTTTTAGAAGGTGCTTAAGTAATATTGCCTTGGTTAAAAAAAAATGTTTCTAAGCTCATACAAAGAGTACTGACAATATATACTGAACTGATTCAGTTAAATATTCTTTTAGCAGGACCCCACAAACATAAGGTGCTGACTTTTAGCTGAACTACTTTGGATAAAAGCTATTTTTAAGTACAATATAAAATAAATCATTCTCTCTCTTTTTTAGGATTTTACGACGAATCACAGAGTGAAGAATCACAACTTAGTGAGACCTGTGAAAACAAAGCAAGGTTGCTGAACATCTATCTATTCATCTTATCATCTATCTATCTATCTATCTATCTATCTATCTATCTCTATCTGTCCTCCAAATGTTGACTTTTGCT
This sequence comes from Neoceratodus forsteri, assembly GCA_016271365.2. NCBI lineage: Eukaryota > Metazoa > Chordata > Ceratodontiformes > Ceratodontidae > Neoceratodus > Neoceratodus forsteri. The sequence continues at coordinate 174,101,335 of CM057457.1, read as the reverse complement.
AATGAAGACTGGAGATTTATATCAAAAACTCATATCAGACAATAGTTTTAAAGTCTAGTTCTGCATCAGAAAATGCCTTTATCATTAAACCACTGCTTGTAAGAGCTTACAAACTGACATTATACCTTTACGACGTGTCCCTGACTGTGGTTATGTCCAAATGTTTTACTCGGAATGAAAGTTGTACGCCTAGGAATTAAAATCTTCTATGAGGCCAGTCACTTAAGCTCCTGATGCTGCAGTTCTTCTAGATGCAGAAATGAGTAGAAGTAGGGCCCCACTGAAAATGAAATATCACATCTCAGCTGATATATCCTGGAGAAAATAATTGTAAGAAATGTAAAAATTAAAAAAGTGGATTTTTAGAAGGTGCTTAAGTAATATTGCCATTCTTAAAAAAAAAAAAATGCTTCTAAGCTCATACAGAAAGTACTGACAATATATACTGAACTGATCTGATGATATATTCTTTTAGCAGGGCCCTACTAATTTAAGGTTGCTGAGTTTTAGCTGAACTACTTTGGATAAAAACTATTGTTATGCAATATAAAAAATCATCTTTTTTTTTTAGGATTTTATGTACGGAATCACAGAGTGAAGAATCACAAACTTGGTGAGACCTGTGAAAAAAGGAAGCAAGGTTACTGAACATCCATCTATAAATCTATCTGTCTGTCTGTCTGTCTGTCTGTCTGTCTGTTTGTCAATCTGTCCATCCAAAATGTGACATTTTGCCAATGAAGACTGGAGTTAAATAATAATAAACTCATATCAGACAATAGTTTTAAAGTCAGTTCTGCATCAGAAAATGCCTTATCATTAAACCACTGCTTGTAAGCTTTACAAACTGATATTATACATTTTTAAGATGTGTCCCTGACTGTGGTTATGTTTCCCAAATTTTTAATCGGTTTGAAAGGTGTAACCATCGGCCTAAAAACTTCTAAGTGTCCAGTCTTAAGCTCCTGATGCTGCAGTTCTTCTAGATGCAGAAAAGAGAAGCAGGCTCACTGAAATGAAATATCACATCTCCGCTGATCTATCCTGGAGAAAAATTGTAAGAAACGAAAAACAAAAAGTGGATTTTAGAAGGTGCTTAAGTAATATTGCCATGGTTAAAAAAAAAGTTTCTAAACTCATACAAAGAGTACTGATAATATATGCTGAACTGATTCAGTTATACATTCTTTAGCAGGACCCCATAAATATAAGTGCTGACTTTTAGCTGAACTATTTTGATATAAAACATAATACAGCAATATAAATAATCTACCCTTTTTTTTAGGATTTTACATAATGGAACACAGAGGAAGAATCACAGCTTAGAGTGAGACCTGTGAAAACACAAAGAAGATCCTGAACATCCATCTATCTATCTATCTGCCTATCTATCTATCTATCTATCTATCTGTCTGTCCTCCTAAATGTGACATTTTTGCCAATGAAGGATGGAGATTTAAATCCATAAATAATAGACACTTGTTTTAAGTCCAGTTCTGCATCAGAAAATGCCTTTATTATTAAACCACTGCTTGTAAGAGCTTTACAAACTGATATTCTACATTTTAAAGATGTGTCCTTGACTGTGGTTATGTGTCCCAAATTTTTAGTCAGTTTGAAGGTGTAACCCCAGGCATTAAAACTTCTAGTGTCCAGTCACTTAAGCTCCTGATGCTGCAGTTCTTCTAGATGCAGAAATGAGTAGAAGCAGGGCCCCACTAAAAATGAAATATCGCATCTCCCTGGATCTATCCTGTGAGAAAAAATTGTAAGAAATTTAAAAAATAAAAAGTGGATTTTTAGAAGGTGCTTAAGTAATATTTGGTTAGTTAAAAAAATGTTTATGCTCATACAAAAGTACTGACAATATATACTGAACTGATTCAGTTAAATATTCTTTTAGCAGGACCCCACAAATATAAGGTGCTGACTTTTATTCTGAACTACTTTGGATAAAACTATTTCTAAGTACAATATAAAATAAATCATTCTCTCTTTTTTTTGGGATTTCGTGACGGAATTGTTATATGAAGAATCCTAACTTAGTGAGACCAGCAGAAAACAAAGCAAGGTGACTGGAACATCTATCTATATGTCTATCTATCTATCTATCTATGTATATATCCACCTATCTTCCTATCTATCTATCTGTCCCTCCTAAATGTGACATGTTTGCTAATGAAGACTGGAGTTTCAATCATAAACCTATACCAGACAATAGTTTTAAAGTCTAGTTCAGCATCAGAAAATGCCTCTCTTATCAATAAACCACTGCTTGTAAGAGCTTTTACAAACTGATATTTTACCTTACGATAAAATCCTTGACTGTATATGTCCCAAATTTTTACTTGGAATTAAAGGTGTACTCTAAGGGCATTAAAAGTTCTTTGTGGCCAGTCACTTTAGCTACTGATGTTGCAGTTCTTCTAGATGCAGAAATGAGTAAAGTAGGCCCCACTTGAAAATGAAATATCACATTGCAGCTGGGATCTATCTGGAGAAAAGAATTGTGGGAAAATGGAAAAATAAAAGGGGATTTTAGAAGGTGTTGCTATATTGCCATAATTAAAAAAAATGTTTCTAAGGTCATACAAAGAGTACTGACAATATATACTGAATTGATTCAGTTAAATATTCCTTTAGCAGGACCCCAAGAATATAAGGTGCTGACTTTTAGCTGAACTACTTTAGATAAAAACTATTGTTAAGTACAATATAAAATAAATCATTCTCTCTTATTTTTTAGGATTTTACGTACGGAATCACAGAGTGAAGAATCACAACTTAGTGAGACCTGTGAAAACAAAGCAAGGTTACTGAACTTCTATCTATCTATCTATCTATCTATCTAATCTATCTATCTATCTATCTGTCCCTCCTAAATGTGAGCATTTTGCCAATGAAGACTGGATTTAACTAAACTCTTTTCCAGACAATAGTTTTAAAGTCTAGTTCTGCATCAGAAAATGCCCATTAAACGCATACTGCTTGTAAGAGTTTACAAACTGATATTATACCTTTTAGATGTGTCCCTGACTGTGGTTATGTGTCCCAAATTTTTAGTTTGTCGGAAGGTTTACCCTCAGGCATTAGAAACTTCTAATGGCCAGCCACTTAATCTCCTGATGCTGCAGTTCTTTCTGCATGAAATGATAGAAGCAGGGCCCCACTGAAATGAATATACATCTCAGCTGATCTATCCTGGAGAAAAAATTGTAAGAAATGAAAAAATAAAAAGGTATTTTAGAAGGTGCTTAAGCAATGTTGCTATAGTTAAAAAATGTTTCTAAGGTCATACAAAGAGTACTGACAATATATTCTGAATTGATTCAGATAAATATTCCTTTAGCAGGACCCCAAGAATATAAGGTGCTGACTTTTAGCTGAACTACTTTGGATAAAAACTATTGTTAAGTACAATATAAAATAAATCATTCTCTCTTTTTTTTTTAGGATTTTACGTACGGAATCACAGAGTGAAGAATCACAACTTAGTGAGACCTGTGAAAACAAAGCAAGGTTACTGAACTTCTATCTATCTATCTATCTATCTTTCTATCTATCTATCTATCTATCTATCTATCTATCTATCTATCACTCCTAAATATGACATTTTTGCCAATGAAGACTGGAGATTTAAATCATTAATTCATACCAGACAATAGTTTTAAAGTCCAGTTCTGCATCAGAAATACCTTATCATTAAACCACTGCTTGTAAGAGCTTTACAAACTGATATTATACATTTTAAGATGTGTCCTGACTGTGGTTATGTGTCCCAAATTTTTAGTCGGTTTGAAGGTGTAAATTCAGGCATTAAAAACTTCTAAGTGTCCAGTCACTTTAGCTCCTGATGCTGCAGTTCTTCTAGATGCAGAAATGAGTAGAAGCAGGCCACACTGAAAATGAAACATCACATCTCAGCTAATCTATCCTGGAGAAAAAACTGTAAGATTTAAAAATAAAAAGTGGATTTTTAGAAGGTGCTTAAATAATATTGCCTTTTCAAAAAAAATGTTTCTAAGCTCAGTACAAAGAGTACTGACAATATATATACTGAACTGATTCAGTTAAATATTCTTTTAGCAGGACCCCACAAAGATAAGGTGCTGACTTTTAGCTGAACTACTTTGGATAAAAGCTATTTTTAAGTACAATATAAAATAAATCATTCTCTCTCTTTTTAGGATTTTACGTATGGAATCACAGACTGAAGAATCACAACTTAGTGAGACCTGTGAAAACAAAGCAAGGTTGCTGAACATCTATCTATCTATCTATCTATCTATCTATCTATCTGTCCCTCCTAAATGTGACATTTTTGCTAATGAAGACTGGAGATTTATATCATAAACTCATATCAGACAATAGTTTTAAAGTCTAGTTCTGCATCAGAAAATGCCTTTATCATTAAACCACTGCTTGTAAGAGAGCTACAAACTGACATTATACCTTTTTACGACGTGTCCCTGACTGTGGTTATATGTCCCAAATTTTTACTCGAATGAAAGGTACGCCAAGGAATTAAAATCTTCTATGAGGCCAGTCACTTAAGCTCCTGATGCTGCAGTTCTTCTAGATGGAAATGAGTAGAAGTGCTCCACTGAAAATGAAATATCACATCTCAGCTGATATATCCTGAGAAAATAATTGTAAGATGTAAAAATAAAAAAGTGGATTTTTAGACGGTGCTTAAGTAATATTGCCATTCTTAAAAAAATGCTTCTAAGCTCATACAAGTACTGACAATATATATCTGAACTGGTTCGAGTTATATATTCTTTATGAGACCCCAATTTTAAGGTGCTGAGTTTAGCTGAACTACTTTGGATAAAAACTGTTGTTAAGTGCTTATAAAATAAATCTATTCCTTTTTTTTTAGATTTTATGTACGGAATCACAGAGTGAAGAATGCAACTTAGTGAGACCTTGTGAAAAAGGAAGTATACATGTGACCGGATCATCCATCTATAATCTATCTGTCTCTGTCTGTCTGTCTGTCTGTTTGTCAATCTGTCCATCCAAATGTGACATTTTGCCAGTGAAGACTGGAGATTTAAATAATAAACTCATATCAGACAATAGTTTTAAAGTCCAGTTCTGCATCAGAAATGCCTCTATCATTAAACCACTCGCTTGTAAGAGCTTACAAACTGATATTATACATTTTAAGATGTGTCCCGACTGTGGTTATATGTCCCAAATTTTTAATCGGTTTGAAAGGTGTAACCTTGTGCCTTAAAAACTTCTAAGTGTCCAGTCACTTAAGCTCCTGATGCTGCAGTTCTTCTAGATGCAGAAAAGAGTAGACAGGGCCCCACTGAAATGAAATATCAGATCTCCGCTGGATCTATCCTGGAGAAAAAAATTGTAAGAAACGAAAAACAAAAAAGGGATTTAGGCTGTGCTGGCATACATTGTTAAAAAAAAAAAGTTTTAAACTCACAAAGAGTACTGATAATATATGCTGAACTGATTCAGTTATACATACTTTTAGCAGGGACCCCATAAATATAAGGTGCTGACTTTTAGCTGAACTACTTTGATAAAAAATATTGTTAAGTACATTATAAAATAAATCATTCTCTCTTTTTTTAAGATTTACACGGAACACAGATACGAATCACAAATAGTGAGACCTGTGGAAACAAAGCATGTTCTGAACATCCATCCATCTATCTATCTCATCTATCTATCTATCTATCTATCTATCTATCTATTCATCTGTCTGTCCTTCCTAAATGTTGACATTTTGCCAATGAAGAATGGAGATTTAAATCATAAATTCATACCAGATAATAGTTTTAAAGTCCAGTTCTGCATCAGAAAATGCCTTTATCGATAAACCACTGTTGTAAGAGCTTTACAAACTGATATTCTACATTTTAAGATGTGTCCTGACTGTGGTTATGTGTCCAAATTTTTAGTCAGTTTGAAAGGTGTAACCCAGGCATTAAAACTTCAAAGTGTCCAGTCACTTAGCTCCTGATGCTGCAGTTCTTCTAGATGCAGAAATGAGTAGAAGCAGGGCCCACTAAAATGAAATATCACATCTCCGCTGATCTATCCTGGAGAAAAAATTGTAAGAAATTTAAAAATAAAAAGTGGATTTTAGAAGGTGCTTAGTAATATTGCCTTTGTTAAAAAAAATGTTTCTATGCTCATACAAAGAGTACTGACAATATATACTGAACTGATCCAGTTAAATATTCTTTTAAAGTAGTCCTCACAAATATATGTGCTGACTTTTAGCTGAACTACTTTGGATAAAAAACTATTTCTAAGTACAATATAAAATAAATCATCTTCTTTTTTAGATTTTACGGAATCACAGAGTGAAGAATCCTCAATTAGTAGACCTGTGAAAACAAAGCAAGGTGACTGAACATCTATCTATCTATCATCTATCTATCTATCTATCTATCTATCTATCTATGTATATATCACCTATCTTCCTATCTATCTATCTGTCCCTCCTAAATGTGACATGTTTGACAATGAAGACTGGAGATTTCAATCATAAACCTATACCAGACAATAGTTTTAAAGTCTAGTTCAGCATCAGAAAATGCTTTATCATTAAAACCACTGCTTGGCAAGAGCTTTACAAACTGATATTTTACCTTTTTACGATGTGTCCCTGACTGTGGTTATGTGTCCCAAATTTTTTACTTGGAATTAAAGGTGTACTCCAAGGCATTAAAAACTTCTTTGTGGCCAGTCACTTTAGCTACTGATGTTGCAGTTCTTCTAGATGCAGAAATGAGTAGAAGCAGGGCCCCACTGAAAATGAAATATCACATCGCAGCTGATCTATCCTGGAGAAAAAAATTGTAAGAAATGGAAAAAATAAAAAAGGGGATTTTTAGAAGGTGCTTAAGTAATATTGCCATAGTTAAAAAAAATGTTTCTAAGGTCATACAAAGAGTACTGACAATATATACTGAATTGATTCAGTTAAATATTCCTTTAGCAGGACCCCAAGAATATAAGGTGCTGACTTTTATCTGAACTACTTTAGATAAAAACTATTGTTAGGTAAAATATAAAATAAATCATTCTCTCTTATTTTTTAGGATTTTACGTACGGAATCACAGAGTGAAGAATCACAACTTAGTGAGATCTCGTGAAACAAGCAATGTTACTGAACTTTATCTATTATCTATCTATCATCTATCCATCTATCTATCTATCTATCTATCTATCCCTCCTAAATGGTGACATTTTTGCCAATGAAGACTGAGATTTAAATCATAAATTCATACCAGACAATAGTTTTAAAGTCCAGTTCTGCATCAGAAATTGTCTTTATCATTAAAACCATCATTTTAAGAGCTTTAAAACTGATATTATACATTTTTAAGATGTGTCCTGACTGTGGTTATGTGTCCCAAATTTTTGTCGGTTTGAAAGGTGTAACCCCAGGCATTAAAAACTTCAAGTGTCCAGTCACTAAGCTCCTGATGCTGCTGGTTCTTCTAGATGTTAGAAATGAGTAGAACAGGGTCCCACTGAAATTGAAACATCACATCTCAGCTGATCTATCCTGGAGAAAAAATGTAAGAAATTTAAAAAATAAAACAGTGGATTTTAGAGATTGCTTAAATATATGCTTTGGTTAAAAAAAATGTTTCTAAGCTCATACAAAGAGTACTGACAATATACACTGAACTGATTCAGTTAAATATTCTTTTAGCAGGACCCCACAAACATAAGGTGCTGACTTTTAGCTGAACTACTTTGGATAAAAGCTATTTTTGGCACAATATAAAATAAATCATTCTCTTTTTAGGATTTTATGATGGAATCACAGAGTGAAGAATCACAACTTAGTGAGACCTGTGAAAACAAAGCAAGGTTGCTGAACATCTATCTATCTATCTATCTATCTATCTATCTATCTATCTATCTATCTATCTGTCCCTCCTAAATGTGACATTTTTGCTAATGAAGAATGGAGATTTATATCATAAACTCATATCAGACAATAGTTTTAAAGTCTAGTTCTGCATCAGAAAATGCCTTTATCATTAAACCACTGCTTGTAAGAGCTTTACAAACTGACATTATACCTTTTTACGTATCGTCCCTGACTGAGGTTATGTGTCCCAAATTTTACCGGAATATAAGGAATTTAAGGAATTAAATCTTCTATAGGCTCAGTCATTTAAGCTCCTGATGCTGCAGTTCTTCTAGATGCAGAAAGTAGAAGTAGGGCCCCACTGAAAATGAAATATCACATCTCAGCTGATATATCCTGGAGAAAAATAATTGTAAGAAATAAAAATAAAAAGTGATTTTAGAAGGTGCTTAAGCATATTATGGCTCTTAAAAAAAAAAAATGCTTCTAGCTCATACAAGTACTAGACAATATATACTGAACTGATTCAGTTATATATTCTTTGTAGGGCCTCACATATTTAAGGTGCTGAGTTTTAGCTGAACTACTTTGGATAGAAAACTATTGTTAAGTGCGATATAAATAAATCATTCTCTTTTTTTTAGGATTTTTATATACGGAATCATCAGAGTGAAGAATCACAACCTCAGTGAGACCTGTGAAAAAGGAAGTATGTTACTGAACATCCATCTATAAATCTATCTGTCTGTCTGTCTGTCTGTCTGTCTGTTTGAATCAATCTGTCCATCAAAATGGACATTTTTGCCAATGAAGACTGGAGATTTAAATAATAAACTCATATCGTATACAATAGTTTTAAAGTCCAGTTTCTGCATCAGAAAATGCCTTTATTATTAAAACCACTGTCAGGTGAGCTTTTACAAACTGATATTATACATTTTTAAGATGTTCCTTGATCGTGGTTATGTTTCCCAAATTTTTAATCGGTTTGAAAGGTGTAACCAGGCCTTAAAACTTCTAGTGTCGAGTCACTTAAGCTCCTGATGCTACAGTTCTTCTAGATGCAGAAAGAGTAGAAGCAGGGCCCACTGAAAATGAAATATCACATCTCCTTTGATCTATCCTGGAGAAAAAATTGTAAAGCGTAAAAACAAAAAGTGGGATTTTAGAAGGTGTTACTAATATTGCCATGGTTAAAAAAAAAGTTTCTAAACTCATACAAAGAGTACTGATAATATATGCTGAACTGATTCAGTTATACATTCTTTTTAGCAGGACCCCATAAATATAAGGTGCTGACTTTTAGCTGAACTACTTTGGATAAAACATATTCAGTTAAGTACTATAAAATAAATCATTCTCTTTTAGATTTGCATAATAAATGATTAGAGCAAGAATCACAGCCATGAGACCTGTGAAAACAGTTATGTTCTGAACATCCATCTATCTATTCATCTATCTATCTATCTATCTATCTATCTATCTATCTGTCTGTCTCCTAAATCCACATTTTCGCTAATTAGACTGGAGATTTAAATCATAAATTCATACCAGACAATAGTTTTAAAGTCCAGTTCTTCATCCAGTACCTTTACAGCATTAAACCACTGCTTGTAAGAGCTTTTTAAACTGATATTCACATTTCCTTTCCTTGGGTGATGTCCTGACTGTGGTTATGTGTCCCAAATTTTTTAGTCATTTGAAAGGTAACTCAGGCATTAAAAACTTCTGTGTGTCCAGTCACTTATGCTCCTGATGCTGCAGTCTTCTAGATGCAGAAATGAGTAGAAGCAGGGCCCACTAAAAATGAAATATCGCATCTCCGCTTGACTCTATCCTGGAGAAAAAAAATTAAGAAATTTAAAAATAAAAGCGATTTTTGAAGAACTTAAGTAATATTGCCTTGATACAAAAAATGTTCTACATGCTCATACAAAGTACTGACAATATATACTGAACTGATTCAGTTAAATATTCTTTTAGCAGGACCCTTACAAATATAAGGTGCTGACTTTAGCTGAACTACTTTTGGATAAAAAACTTCTAAGTACAATATAAAATAAATCATTCTCTTTTTTAGGATTTTACGATGAATCAAAGAGTGAAGAATCCCAACTTAGTGAGCCTGTGAAAACAAAGTAAGGTGACTGAACATCTATCTATATCTATCTATCTATCTTGTACTATCTACCTATCTTTCCTATCTATCTATCTGTCCTCCTCTAAATGTGACATGTTTGCCAATGAAGACTGGATATTTAAACTTATACCAGACAATAGTTTTAAAGTCTAGTTCAGCATCAGAAAATGCCTTTATCATTAAACCACTGCTTGCTAAGAGCTTTACAAACTGATATTTTAACTTTTTCTATGTGTGTCCTGACTGTGGTTATGTGTCCCAAATTTTTTCTTGGAATTTAAGATTGCTCCAAGGCATTAAAACTTCTTTGTGGCCAGTCACTTAAGCTACGTGCACAGTTCTTCTAGATGCAGAAATGAGGTAGAAGTTGTGTCTCCTACTGAAAATGAAATATCATATCTCAGCTGATCTATCCTGGAGAAAATAATTGTTGAAATGTAAAAATAAAAAGTGGATTTTTGGAAGGTACTTAAGCTAATTTCTTACATGGATTTAAAAAAAATGTTTCTAAGGTCATACAAAGGGAGTACTGACAATATATACTGAACTGATTCAGTTAAATATTCTTTTAGCAGGATCCCACAAATATAAGTGCTGACTACTTTATCTGAACTACTTTGGATAAAAAACTATTGTTAGAGTACAATATAAAATAAATCATTCTCTCTTTTTACCATGACGGAATTTAGAGCAAGAATCACAACTTAGGAGACCTGTGAAACAAAGTAAGTACATTGAATCATCTATCATCTATCTATCTATTCCCATCTATCCCATTCATCTATCTATCTATCTGTCCCTCCTAAATGTGACATTTTGCCAATGAAGACTGGAATTTAAATCATAAACTCTTTCCAGACAATAGTTTTAAAGTCTAGTTCTGCATCAGACAAATGCCATTATCATTAAACCACTGCTTGTAAGAGCTTTACAAACTGAGTATACCTTTTAAGATGTGTCCCTGACTGTGGTTATGTGTCCCAAATTTTTTTAGTCAGTTTGAAAGGTTTACCCAGGCATTAAAACTTCTAAGTGGCTGTCCACTTAATCTCCTGATGCTGCAGTTCTTCTGCAGCAAATGAGTAGAAGCAGAGGGCCCCACTGAAATGAAATATCACATCTCAGTCTGATCTATCCTGGAGAAAAAATTGTAAGAAATGAAAAAAAAATAAAAGGGGATTTTTAGATGGTGCTAAGTAATATTGTTAAAAAAATGTTTCTAAGAATGCAGAGTAATTGACAATATATACTGAATTGATTCTGTTAAATATTCCTTTAGCAGGACCCCAAGAATATAAGGTGCTGACTTTTAGCTGAACTACTTTGGATAAAAACTATTGTTAAGTACAAAATAAAATAAATCATTCTCTCTTTTTTTTTTAGGATTTTACGTACGGAATCACAGAGTGAAGAATCACAACTTAGTGAGACCTGTGAAAACAAAGCAAGGTTACTGAACTTCTATCTATCTATCTATCTATCTATCTATCTATCTATCTATCTATCTATCACTCCTAAATATGACATTTTTTGCCAATGAAGACTGGAGATTTAAATCATTAATTCATACCAGACAATAGTTTTAAAGTCCAGTTCTGCATCAGAAATTGCCTTTATCATTAAACCACTGCTTGTGGGTGTTTACAAACTGATATTATACATTTGTAAGATGTGTCCCTGACTGTGGTTGGTGTCCTAAAATTTCTTTAGCCGGGTTTGAAAGCAAAACTTGCACAAAACTTCAAGTGTCCAGTCACTTAGCTCCTGATGCTGCAGTTCTTCTAGATGCAGAAATGAGTAGAAGCAGGGCCCCACTGAAATGAAATATCACATCTCTGCTGATCTATCCTGGAAAATAATTGTTGAAATTTAAAAAATAAAAAGTGGATTTTTAGAAGGTACTTAAGTAATATTGCCATGGTTAAAAAAAATGTTTCTAAGGTCCATACAAAGTTACTGACAATATATACTGAACTGATTCAGTTAAATATTCTTTTCAGGATCCCACAAATATAAGGTGCTGACTTTTTTAGCTGAACTCTTTGGATAAAAATTATTGTTAAGTACAATATAAAATAAATCATTCTCTTTTTTTTGTGGATTTTACGTATCAGATCACAGAGTGAAGAATTGCAACTTTATTGAGGATCTGTGAACACAAGCAAGGCTTGCAGACTTCTATCTATTCATCTATCTGCATTCATTCATCTATCTATCTATCTATCTATCTATCTATCCGTCCCTCCCTAAATGTGACATTTTGCCAATGAAGACTGGAGATTTAAATCATAAACTCTTTCCAGACAATAGTTTTAAGTCTAGTTCTGCATCAGAAATGCCATTATCATTAAACCACTGCTTGTAGAGAGCTTTACAAACTGATATTATACCTTTTAAGATGTGTCCCTGACTGTGGTTATGTGTCCCAAATTTTTAGTAGGTTTGAAAGGTTTACCCCAGGCATTAAAAACTTCAGTGGCCAGCCACTTAATCTCCTGATGCTGCAGTTCTTCTAGATGCAGAAATGAGTAGAAGCAGGGCCCCACTGAAATGAAATATCACATCTCAGCTGATCTATCCTGAGAAAAAACTTGTAGAAATGAAAAATGAAAAGGGATTTTAGAAGGTGCTATACGTATTATGTATAGGTTAAAAAATGTTTCTGAGATTATACAGAGACGACATTATATACTGAATTGATCTAGTTAATATCTTTAGCAGGACCCTCAAGAATATAAGGTGTTGACTTTAGCTGAACTACTTTTAATAAAACTATTATTGATACAATATAAAATAAATCATTCTCTCTTTTTTTTTTAGGATTTTAAATGCGGAATCACAGAGTGAAGAATCACAACTTCAGGCTGAGACCTGTGAAAACAAAGCAAAGGTTACTGAACTTCTATCTATCTATCTATCTATCTATCTATCTATCTATCTATCTATCTATTTATCTATCACTCCTAAATATGACATTTTGCCAATGAAGACTGGAGATTTAAATCATTAATTCATACTAGACAATAGTTTTAAGTCCAGTTCTGCATCGAAATTGCTCTTATCATTAAACCACTGCTTGTAAGAGCTTTACAAACTGATATTATCCATTTTTAAGATACTTCTGACTGTGGTTATAACGGCCCCAAATTTTTAATCGGTTTGAAAGGTGTAACCTATATATTAAAAATCATGTCTGCTAAGTTCTGACAGTTCTTCAGATGAAATGAGTAGAACTGAGGCCCCACTGAAAATGAAACATCACAACAAGCTGATCTATCCTGGGAAAAAAAACTGTAAGGAAATTTAAAAAAATAAAAAGTGGATTTAGAAGGTGCTTAAGTAATATTGCCTTGTTAAAAAAAATGTTTCTAAGCTCATACAAAGAGTACTGTGGTATATATACTGAACTGATTCAGTTAATTTTTTTAAGCAGGACCCCACAAACATAAGGTGCTGACTTTTAGCTGAACTACTTTGGATAAAAGCTATTTTTAAGTACAATATAAAATAAATCATTCTCTCTCTTTTTTAGGATTTTACGTATGGAATCACAGAGTGAAGAATCACAACTTAGTGAGACCTGTGAAAACAAAGCAAGGTTGCTGAACATCTATCTATCTATCTATCTATCTATCTATCTATCTATCTATCTATCTATCTGTCCCTCCTATTTGTGATATTTTATTATGAAGACTGAGTTTTATATCAAAAACTCATATCAGACAATAGTTTTAAAGTCTAGTTTCTGCATCAGAAAATACCTTTATCATTAAATCCTACTGCTTATAGAGCTTTACAAACTGACATTATACCTTTACGGCGTGTCCCTGACTGGTTATGTGTCCCAAATTTTTTACTCGAATGAAAGGTGTACCAGGAATTAAAATCTTGAGACTAATCACTTAGCTCTGATGCTGCAGTTCTTCTAGATGCAGAATGAGAGAAGTAGGGCCTCACTGAAATGAAATATCACATCTCAGCTGATATATCCTGGAGAAAATAATTGTAAGAATGTAAAAAATAAAAAGTGGATTTTAGAAGGTGCTTGATAATATTGCTATTCTTAAAAAAAAAATGCTTCTAAAGCTCATACAGAAAGTACTAAATATATACTAATTGATTCAGTTATATATTCTTTTAGCAGAGACCCACAATTTAAAGTTGCTGAGTTTTTGGCTGAACTACTTTGACAAAACTATTGTTATGCGACAAATAAATCATTCTTTTTTAGATTTATAATGAGTCTAGAGTGAAGAATCACAACCTAGTGAGACCTGTGAAAAAAAGGAAAGCAAAGTTACTGAACATCCATCTATAAATCTATCTGTCTATCTATCATCTGGTCTGTTTGTCAATCTGTCCATCCAAAATGTGACATTTTTGCCAATGAAGACTGGAGATTTAAATAATAAACTCATATCAGACAATAGTTTTAGAAGTTCAGTTCTGCATCAGAAAGTACCTTTATCATTGAAACCCACTGCTTATGAGACTTTTACAAACCCTGATATTATACATTTTAGATGTGTCCCTAAGCTGTGGTTATGTTTCCCAATTTTTTAATCGGTTTGAAAGGTGTAACCACGGACATAAAACTTCTAAGTGTCCAGTCTGGCAAAACTCCTGATGCTGCAGTTCTTCTAGATGCAGAAAAGAGTAGAAACAGGCCCACTGATTAAGATATCACATCTCAACTGATCTGTCCTGGAAAAAATTATGAAAGCGTAAAAACAAAAGAAATTAGATTTTTTGAAGGTTGCCATACATTGCCATAAAAAAAAAAAAGCCTGCAACTCATACAGTATACTGATATGAGCAAGTGAACTGATTCAGTATACATTCTTTTAGCAGGACCCCATAAATATAAAATTGCTGACTTTTAGCTGAACTACTTTTGGATAAAACATATTGTTAAGTATAATATAAATAAATCATTTCTCTCTTTTTTTGGATTTTGTCATACGGAAACACTAGGTGTGAAGAATCACAGCTTAGTGAGACCTGTGAAAACAAAGCAAGGTTCCTGAACATCCATCTATCTATTTGTCTATCACCATCTATTCATCTATCATTCATCTATCTATCTATCTATCACTGTCCCTCCTAAAATGTGACATTTCACAATGAAGACTGGAGATTTAAATTATAAACTTTCCGACAATAGTTTTAAAGTCTAGTTCTGCATCAGAAAATACCATTTATGATTGACCACTGCTTGTAAGAGCTTTACAGACTGATATTATACCTTTTAAGATGTGTCCCTGACTGTGGTTATGTGTCCCAAATTTTTTAGTCAGTTTGAAAGGTTTACCTCAGGCATTAAAACTTCTAAGTGGCCAGCCACTTAATCTCCTGATGCTGCAGTTTCAGATGCAGAAATGAGTAGAAGCAGGGTTCTACTCGAAATGATATATCACATCTCATTGATCTATCCTGGAGAAAAATTGTAAGAAATAAAAAATAAAAAAGGGATTTTTTTTTTAGAAGGTGCTTAAGTAATGTGCCATAGTTAAAAAAATGTTTCTAGGTCATACAAAGAGTACTGACAATATATACTGAATTGATTCTTTAAATATTCCTTGGGACCTGAATATAAGGTGCTGACTTTAGCTGAACTAGTTTGGATAAAACTCTTGTTAAGTACAATATAAAATAAATCATCTCTTTTTTAGGATTTTACGTATTGAATCATAAGTGAAGAATCACAACAGTAGGGACCATGAAAACAAAACAAAGATTCTGAACTATCTGTCTATCTATCTATCTATCCTATCTATCTATCTATCTATCCTATCTATCTATCTATCACTCCTAAATGTGACATTTCTGCCAGTAAGACTGAGATTAATCATAATTCATACCAGACAATGGTTTAAAGTCCAGTTCTGTATCAGAGTGCCTTTATCATTAAACCACTGTATAGAGCTTTAAAACTGTTATACATTTTGGGAGTGTCTTGATGTGGTTATGTGTCCCCAATTTTTTTAGTGCTTTGAAGGTGTCCTTGTTTAAAACTTCAGGTCAATCATGGCTCCTGATGCTGCAGTTCTTCTAGATGCAGAAATATGTGGGTAGAAGCAGGGCCCACTGAAAGTAAATATCACATCTCAGCTGATCATCCTGAGAAATAATTGTTGAAATGCAAAATAAAAAGGATTTAGAAGGTAATTTTAAGTAATATTATATAAAAATCACTTCAAGGTCATGCTGAAGATACTGACAATATATACTGAACTGATTCATTAAATATTCTTTTGAGATCCTACAAATATATGTGCTGACTTTGGCTGAACTACTTTGGATAAAAACTATTACCTAATATTAAATAAATATTCTTTCTTTTTTTTTTAAGGATTTCGTGCTGATCATTGAAGAATCACAACTTAGAGACCTGTGGAAACAAAGCAAGGTTATTGAACTTCTGTCTATCTATCTATCTATCTATCTATCTATCTATCTATCTGTCCTCCTAAATGTGTGTTTGCCAATGAGGGCTGGAATTTAAGTCATAAACTCTTTCCAGACAATAGTTTTTAAAGTCTAGTTCTGCATCAGAAAAGAAATGCAAGTATCGTTAAACCACTGCTTGTAAGAGCTTTAAACTGATATTATACCTTTTAAGATGTGTCCTGACTGTGGTTTATGTGTCCCAAATTTTTTAGGTTTTTGAAGGTTTACTGAGCATTAAACCAAGTTATGGCCGCCAATCTCCTGATGCTGCAGTTTTCTAGGTGCAGAATGGAGAAGCAGATTCCCTTTGTAGTGAAATATGCATTCAATGATCTATCCTGAGAAAAATTGTAAGAAATGAAAATGCAGGGATTTTAGAAGGTGCTTAAGTGTCTTGCCATGGTTAAAAAATGTTTCAAGGTCCTACAAAGAGTCTGATAATATACTGAATTGATTCAGTTAAATATTCCTTTAGCAGGACCCAAGAATATAAGGTGTGACTTAGTGACTACTTTAATAAAACTATTGTTAAGTACAATATAAAATAAATCATTCTCTTTTTTTGTGGATTTTATTGTGAATCACAGTGGAAGTCACACTATTGAGACCTGTGAAACAAAGGTAGTTTGAACTTCATCTATCTATCTCTCTATATCTATCTATCTATCTATTTATCTATCCTCTCGTATGACATTTTTTCTAATGAAGACTGAGATTTAAATCATTAATTCATACCAGATAATAGTTTTAAAGTCCAGTTCTGCATCAAGATTGCCTTTATCATTAAACCACTGCTTGTAAGAGCTTACAAACTGATATTATATTTTGAGGTGTCCCTGACTGTGGTTATGTGTCCCAAATTTTTTTAATGGTTTTGAAAGGTTGTCTCCAGGCATTAAAAACTTCTATGTCCAGTCATAAGTCTGATGCTGCAGTTCTTCTAGATGCAGAAATGGTAGAAGAGGCCCCACTAGTAAAACATCACAGCTCAGCTGATCTATCCTGAAAAAAAATCAAAGAAATTTAAAATAAAAATGGATTTGAAGGTGCTAAGTAATGTTGCCTGGTTAAAAAATGTTTCTGGCTCATACAAAGAGTACTGATAATATATGCTGAACTGATTCAGTTAAATATTCTTTTACGGACCCCACAAACATAAGTTGTGACTTTTAGCTGAACTATTGATAAAAGCTATTTTTGATACAATATAAATAAATCATTTCTTTTAGGATTGATTATGGAATCAATAGAGAAGACACAACTTAGTGGACCTGTGAAACAAAGCGAGTGCTGGGCATCTTCTTCATCTATCTATCTATCCTTCATCTATATTGTCCTCCTAATTAGCATTTTGTAATGAAGACTGAGATTTATATCAAAACTCATATCAGACAATAGTTTTAAAGTCTAGTTCGCATCAGAAAATGCCTTTATCATTAAACACTTTCTTGAAGCTTTGCAAACTGACATTATACCTTTTCGGCGTGTCCCTGACTGTGGTTATGTGTCCCAAATTTTTACTCGAATGAAAGGTGTACTAGGAATTAAATCTTATGAGACCGTCTTAAGCTCCTGATGGTAGTTCTTCTAGATGCAGAATGAGAAGTGACCCCCACACTAGAAAATGAAATATCATATCTCAGCTGATCTCTCCTGGAAAATAATTAGAAAATGTAAAAATAAAAAAGATTTTTAAGGTGCTAAGTAATATTGCTTCTTAAAAAAAAAAAAGTAACTAAGCTCATACAGAAAGTAACGACAATATACAGACTGATTCAGTTATATATATTCTTCTTTTAGCAGACTTCCGCAATTTAAGGTGCTGAGTTTTAGCTGAACTATTTTGGATAAAACTATTGTTCTGCGATATAAAATAAATCATTCTCTTTTTTTTTGGTATGTGCGGAATCTGGTGAAATCACAACCTAGTGAGACTGTGAAAAAGAAGAAGGTTACTGAACATCCATCTATAAATCATCTGTCTGTCTGTCTGTCTGTCTGTCTGTCTGTTTGTCAATCCATCCAAATGTGACATTTTTGTTTTGGCTGGAGATTTAAATATAAACTCATATCAGATAATAGTTTTAAAGTCAGTTCTGCATCAGAAATGCCTTTATCATTAAACCACTGTTTGTGGTAGCTTTAAACTGATATTATATATTTTTAAGATGTGTCCTCGACTGTGGTTGTTTCCCAAATTTAATCGTTTGAAGGTAACCACGGGCCTTAAACTAATCCAGTCTTTAGCTCTGATCTGCAGTCTTCGAGTGCAGAAAAGAGTAGAAGCAGGGCCCCACTGAAAATGAAGTATCACATTCCTTGATCTATCCTGAGAAAAAATTTAAAGCGAAAAAACAAAAAAGGGTTTTTTGAAGGTGCTTAAGTATGTGCCAGCAATTACAAAAAAAAAATTTCTAAACTCATACAAAGAGTACATGATAATATATGCCAGACAGTTCTGTTTATATTGTTTCTTGGGACTTATAAATAAAGGTGCTGACTTTGCTGAACTACTTTTTGATAAACATATTGTTAAGTATAACAGGAAAATAAATCTTCTCTTTTTTTAGGTTTTATAATGGAAACACAGGGAAGAATACAGCTTAGTGAGACTGTGAAAAGGTTCTGAACATCCATCTGTCTATCTATCTCTATATCTATCTATCTATCTATCTTCATCTATCTGTGTCTGTCCCTCCTAAATGTGACATTTTGCCAATGAAGACTGAATTTAAACTAAAATTCATACCAGACGAAGTCAGTTTTAAAGTCAGTTCTGTATCAAAATGCTTATCATTAAACCACTGCTTGGTAAGAGCTTCCACTGATATCTACACATTTTTAAGATGTGTCTATTTTGGTTGTGTCCCAAATTTTTTAGTCAGTTTGAAAGTGTATTCCAATAAAACTAAGTGTCCACTTAGCCCTGATGCTGTTCTTCTAGATGCAGAAATAGAAGCAGGGCTCCAATTAAAATAATATCACATCTCCGTTGACTATCCTGAGAAAAAAATTGTAGAAATTTAAAAATAAAAAGTGGATTTTGAAGACTTAATATTGCCTTATTAAAAAAATGTTTCATGTTCATACAAAGAGTACTGGCAGTATATATGAACTGATTCAGTTAAATATTCTTTTGTAGGACCCCTGATGTAGGTGTTTATTTGGCTGACTTCTTTGATAAACTATTTCTAAGTACAATATAAAATAAATCATTCTCTCTTTTTTTGGGATTTTACTGCGGGAATCAAAGAGTGAATCAGCAGGTGAGACTGTGAAAACAACAAGGTGATTGAACATCTATCTATATATCTATCTATCTCATGTATATCTACCTATCTTCCATTATCTATCTGTCCTTCCTAAATGTGACATGTTTTCCAATGAAGATTGGAGATTTCAATATAAACTTTATACCCCAATAGTTTTAAGTCTGTTCAGCATCAGAAAATGCCTTATCATTAAACCACTGCTTGTAGGCTTTAAACTGATATTTAACTTTTACGATGTGTCGACATGGTTATGTGGCTCTTCAAAATTTTCTTGGAATTTAAGGTGTACTCCAAGGGCCCCAAAAACTTTCTTTGTGGCCAATCACTTAAGCTACTGATGCTCTGCATTTCTTCTAGTGCAGAAAAGGTAGAAGCAGGGCCCACTAAAATGAAATATCCATCTCAGCTGATCTATCCGGAAAATAATTTGGAAATGTAAAAATATAAAAGTGGATTTTAGAATTACTTAAGTAATATTGCCATGGTTAAAAAAAATGTTTCAAGGTCATACAAAAGTACTGACAATATACTGAATTGATTCAGTTAAATATCTTTTGAGATCCGGGAATATAAGGTGTTGACTTTTAGTTGAACTGCTGGATAAAACATTGTTGAGTACAATATAAATAACTATTCTCTTTTTTTTAGGATTTTATTGCCTAATCACAAGTGAAGAATCACAACTGTGAGACCTTGAAAACAAAGCAAGGTTACTGAACTTCTATCTATCTATCTATCTATCTATCTATCTATCTATCTATCTATCTATCTGTCCCTCTAAATGTGACATTTTGCCAATGAAGACTGGAATTTAATCATAAACTCTTCCAGACAATAGTTTAAAGTCTAGTTCTGCATCAGAAAATGCCATTATCGTTAAGCTCCTGCTTGTAAGAGCTTTTGCAAACTGATATTATACCTTTTAAGATGTCCTGACTGTGTTTATGTGTCCCAAATTTTTTTGTGGGTTTGAAAGGTTTACCCCAGGCATTAAAACTTCAGCCAGCCACTTAGTCTCCTGATGCTGCAGTTCTTCTAGATGCAGAAATGAGTAGGTATGCCCTGAAATGGAAATATCACATCTCAGCTGATCTATCCGGAGAAAAAAATTGTAAAATGAAAAAAAATAAAAAAAGGGATTTTTAGAAGGTGCTTAAGTAACGTACCATGAATTAAAAAAATGTTTCTAAGGTCATACAAGAAATTTGACAATATATACTGAATTGATTCGTTAAATATTCCTTTATGGGACCTCAAATATAAGGTTGACTTTTAGCTATAACTATTTTTGATAAAACTTTTGTTAAGTACAATATAAGTCAATCATTCTCTTTTTTTTAGGTTTTATTACGGAATCACAGGTGAAGAATCACAACTATGAGACCTAGAAACAAGCAAGGTTTTGGCTTCCTCTATCTATCTATTATCTATCTATCTATCTATCTATCTATCTATCACTCCAAATATGACATTTTTTCTTATGAAGACTGGAGATTTAAATCATTAATTCATACCAGATAATAGTTTTGTGTCCAGTTCTGTATGAAATGTCTTTATTATTAAAAAAACCACTGCTTGTAAGAGCTTTAATGATATTATCATTTTAAGATGTGTCCCTGACGTGGTTATGTGTCCCACCAGTGGGTTTGAAAGGTGTAAGGGCATTAAAAGCTTCTAAGTGTCCAGTCCTTAAGCTGCTGATGCTGCAGTTCTTCTAGATGCAGAAATGAGAAGCAGGCCCCACTGAAAATGAAATATCCATCAGCTGATTCTCCTGGAGAAAATAATTGTTGGAAATGTAAAAAAAATAAAAAGTGGATTTTAGGGTACTTAAGTAATATTATACATGGATTGCAAAAAATGTTCTAAAGAGTCCATACAAAGTACTGACAATATATAGAACTGATTCAGCAATGTTCTTTTAGCAGGACCCTACAAACATAAGTGTTGACTTAGTGAACTACTTGATAAGCTATTTTTAAGTACAATATAAAATAAATCATTCTCTCTCTTTTTGAGTTCGTATGGAATCACAGAGTGAAGGAGATCACAACTTAGTGAGATATAGCAGAAAACAAGCTTACGGTTGTTGAACACTATCTATCTATCTATCTATCTATCTCTTCATCTATCTATCTATCTATCTGTCCTCCTACTTTGGCATTTTTGCTAATGAAGACTGGATTTATATCAAAACCATATCAACAGTGGTTTAAAGTCTAGTTCTGCATCAGAAAATGTTTATCATTAAACCACTGCTTGTAAGAGCTTTAAGGTGACATTATACCTTTTCTGACGGTCCCTTTTGTGGTTATGTGCCAAATTTTACTGGAATGAAGGTATGCCTAGAATTAAACTTCTAGGACCAGTCCTTAAGCGCCTGATGTAGTTCTTTTAGATGCAGAAATGAGTAGAAGTAGGCCCCACTGAAAATGAAATATCATATCCTCAGCTGATATATCCTGAGAAAATAACAAGAAATGCAAAAAATAAAAGTGGATTTTTAGAAGGTGCTACAATTTGCCATTCTTAAAAAAAAAATGCTTCTAAGCTCATATACGACATATATACTGAACTGATTCAGATTTATTATATTCTTTTAGCAGGGCCTGATTTGTGTTGAGTTTTACTTAACTACTTGGATAAAACTATTGTTATGCTTATATAAAAATCATCTCTCTTTTTTTTTTTTAGGATTTTATGTACGATCTACAGGTGAGAATCACAACCTAGTGACTGTGAAAAAGGAAGCAAGGTACTGAACATCCATCATAAATCTATCTGTCTGTCTGTCTGTCTGTCTGTCTGTCTGTTTGTCAATCTGTCCATCCAAAATGTGCATTTTGCCAATGGTTACTGATTTAAATAATAAGCTCATATCAGACAATAGTTTTAAAGTCAGTTCATCAGAAAATGCCTTATCATTAACCACTGCTTTAAGGCTTACAAACTGTATATACATTTTAAGATGTGTCCCTGACTGTGGTTATGTTTCCCAAATTTTTAATCGGTTTGAAAGGTGCACCACGGGCTTTAAAACTCTAGTGTCCAGTCACTTGTTCCTGAGTGCAGTTCTTCTAGATGAGAAAAGAGTAGAAGCAGGCCCCACTGAAATGAAATATCACCCGCCGATCTATCTGGAGAAAAAAATTGTAAAAAGCGTAAAAACAAAAAAGTGGATTTTGAAGGTGCTAAGTAGTATTTATGGTTAAAAAAAAAGTTTCTGACTCCCAAAGAGTACTGATAATATATGCTGAACTGATTCAGTTATAATTCTTAGTATGGACCCCATAAATATAGCAGTTGACTTTAGCTGAACTTTTTTTGAAAAACTATTGTTAAGTACAATATAAAATAAATCTTCTCTTTTTTAGGATTTTTGTGTTGAATCACAGAGTGAAGAATCCCTTTAAGGAGACCTGGAAACAAAGTAAGGTGACTGGAACATCTATCTATATGTTATTATCTATCATATATCTACCTATCTTCCTATTATCTATCTCCTCCTAAATGTGACATTTTTCCAGAAGACTGGAGATTTAACAAAACCTATAAGACAATAGTTTTAAAGTCTAGTTCAGCATCAATGCTTATCATTAAAACTCTGCTTGTAAGAGCTTTACAACCGATATTTTACCTTTTCTTACGTGTGTCCCTGACTGTGGTTATATGTCCCAAATTTTACTTGGAATTAAAGGTACTCCAAGGCATTAAAAACTTCTTTTGTCCAGTCACTTTGCTCTATTGTTGCAGTTCTTCTAATTAAAGAAATAGGTAAAACAGGGCCCACTGAAAGTAAATATCCATATAATGATCTATCCTGGAGAAAAAATTGTAAAAATGAAAAATAAAAGGGATTTTAGAAGGTGCTAAGCACATTGCCGAAGTTAAAAAAATGTTTCTACAATACAAAAGAGTACTGGACAATATATATACTGAATTGATTAGTTAAATATTCCTTTATAGGACCCAAGAATATAGTGCTGACTTTAGTTCTTTAGATAAAACTTTGTTAAGTATGTAATATAAATAAATCATTCTCTTATTTTTTAGATTTTATGAATCACAGAGGAAGAATCACAACTTAGTGAGACCTTGAAAGCAAAGCAAGGTTACTGAACTTCTATCTATCTATCTATCTCTATCTATCTATCTATCTATCTATTTATTTATCCCTCCTAAATGTGAATTTTTTGGCTGAAGACTGGAGATTAAATTATTAATCTACGAACAATATTTTAAAGTCAGTTCTGCATCAGAAATTGTCTTTATCATAAACCACTGCTTGTAGCTTTACAAACTGATATTAACCATTTTTAGCAATTTGACTGTGGTTATGTCCCAAATTTTTTAGTTGGTTTGAAAGGTTTTGCTGCATTAAAACTTGAGTGTCCAGTCACTAAGCCCTGGTGCTGCAGTTTTGATTCAGAATGGAAAGTAGGGCCCTTGAAGGTGAAAGCTCCATCTCAGCTGATCTATCCTGAGAAAAATTGTAAGAATTTAAAAAAAAGTGGATTTTTAGAAGGTGTAAGTAATATTATGTTGGTTAAAAATGTTTCTAGGTTTACAAAGAGTATGACATACTGAACTGATTCAGTTAAATATTCTTTTAGCAGTACTCCAAACATAAGGTGCTGTTTTAGCTTAACTCCTTTTGATAAAGCTTTTTTACACAATATAAAATCATTCTCTCTCTTTTTAGATTTTACGTGTGAATCACAGAGGAAGAATCACCTTATGAGACCTGTGAAAACAAAGGTTGCTGAACATCTGTCTATCTATCATCTATCTATCATCTATCTATCTATCTATCTGTCCCTCCTAAATGTGACATTTGCTAATGGGCAGAATTTATATCAAACTCATATCAGACAATAGTTTTAAAGTCGTTCTGCATCAGAAAATGCCTTTATCATTAAACCACTCTTCAAAGAGCTTACGACTGACATTGCCTTTTTTAAACGGTCCTCGCTGGTTATGTGTCCCAAATTTTTTTCGGAATGAAGGTGTATCCCATGAATTAAATTCTAAGGGCCAGTCTTAAGCTCCCATGTGCAGTTCTTTAGATGAATGAGTGAAGTGGGGCTACTGATAAATATCACGTCTCAGCTGATATGTCCTGAAAAAATAATTGTAGAATGTAAAAATAAAAAAGTGGTTTTTTTTTTTTTTTTGATCATGTTACCATTCTTAAAAAAAATGCTTCTAAGCCTACAGAGACTTGACAATATACTCGACTGATTCATTATATATTCTTTAGCAGGCCCCAATTACGGTGTTGAGTTTTAGCTGAACTTCTTTGGATAAAACTATTGTTATGCGTGTAAATAAATCATTCTCTTTTTTTTAGGATTTGCAGAGTCTGGAGTGAAGAACACAACTAGTGAGACTGTGAAAAAGGGTAAGTTACTAACATCCATCTAAATCTATCTCTGTCTATCTGTCTGTCATCTTAGCCGGTCTGTTTGTCAATCTGTCCATCCAAAAATGTGACATTTTGCCAATGAAGCTGTGGAGATTTAAATAATAAACCTATCAGACAATAGTTTTGAATCTGTTTGCATCAGAAATGCTTTTATTAAACCTGCTTGTAAGTGCTTACAAATGATATTCTATATTTTTAAGATGTGTCCTGGCTGTGGTTATGTGTCCCAATTTTTAATGGGTTTGAAAGGTAATCCCAGGCCTTAAAACCTATGTCCAGTCCTTGTTCTGATGCTGCAGTTCTTCTAGATGCAGAAAAGAGTGAAGCAGGGCCCACTGAAAATGAAATATCATCTCCGCTGACTATCCTGAGAAAAAATTTAAGAAACGAAAACAAACAAAAAAAGTGATTTTTAGAAGGTGCTTGTCACATTCCATTGTTAAAAAAAGTTTAAACTCATAAAGAGTAATATAATATCTGTCAGCAATTAAATAGAAATTCTCTCAGGAAGAGATACTTGTTAGACGTTTGGACATCTGAGAGAGTAGGCATGATTGAGATTTCCAACGTTAGAATGATCGCTGACTTGCACAAATAATATTTGAAGCTTATATATTTGGTATATTATTAAACTTAATACGGTCAGTAACCTAATATACAAAATTCTGGATCAAATGAAATAGGGCATCTGATGACTTAGAAGCAAAATGGTAGATTGTTTGCCATAAGTTAAAATTGAATTACATGCCATAACAAGTATAAAAGATCACCATTTGGAGCATTACATCTCCAACAGTTGTTATTGGGTAATAAACCTATATTAAATAAATGAGTAGGGTATTGTACCATAGATGCAATATTTTATATTGATTAATCTACTCTATACGCCTTTGAAGGAGATAAGGACAAAATTTCCAACATTTATTCCATTGAGATCATTATCTCTATATTGAGTATCTGATTCCATTTATCTCTAAAAAGGATTGATTAGAGTATATCTAATTCGCCTATATAGTACCCATTTAACCTTTGAGGGTATTAACCCACTTGTTAATGTATGGATGTAATCTTTGAGAATCATTGAGCTGTATAGTGGTATGAGAAATAGCTCTGAGCTGTAAATATTTCCAAAAGTCTGTATCCGGAATGTTCCATTTAGTCTATAAATTAAAAGGAATCAAGGGTGTTGCAATGATCCATTAATATGTCCTTAAGGAAAAGAATACCTTTATGAGACCAAGATTTACAAAAATGGGTTTATTATCCAAAGTGATTTTAGGATTACCCCAAATAGGTGTATATCTGAAGAATAGGATAATTTTGAGCCATTTATGCATCTTAGACCAATAACAATGGCCAGTTGATAACAGGATTATGTATAGGTCTAGATCGAAATTAAAAGTAGATAAAACAATTAGAAGTCGATCAGAAGATGTAAATTTCTCCATGTCATACCGTAGCGGAGTATTGCGATTTGTTTTATAAACCATTTAATCATCAGAAGCTCAAATACCCAAAATACAAAACCATGGAAGGCTGAAACCTCTAGTCCAATGAGATCTGACAAATGCGACTAAATCTAGGTATATCCTTCCATGAAAGTTTCCAATAATTTTATCAATTTTTACAAAAGAAGGAAAAATTTAAGCAGAATACAAGCAATAGATATAAAATTTTGGAGTAATATTCATTTTAATTGCAGATATTTTACCTGAGAAGGAAAGATTGATTTTCCATCTATTAAAGTTTTCTTAACATCGTTTAATAATGATGAATATTTAGTTCCCAGATCTTATTCAAATCAGATGAGATCTTATTCAAGAAAAGTAATATTGTGAGGCCCATCTAAATTGGGTATGCGAATAAGATAAAGAACCCAGGGCATTTAATGAAAAATTTCAGTCTTTTAGTAGTTAATATTAAGACCCGAGAGAAAGGAAAACATGTGAGCAAGTTATAAAGGTTGCTGAGATAATTCAAAGTTCTCTATCAGAACTAGCACACCATCAGCATATGATAATGAAGTATAACAGTATATCCGATGGGAATACCTTTAATGTTTGTAATAGAACGAGAGAAACAGAGTTTCGAGAAAGAATAAAAGAGTAGGAGATAAAGGCAACCTTGGCGGAGTTCCTCTTTTTAATACAAGAATGAGATAAAGTGAAATTTGTGAGCACGATGCTAAGGATTTATATAGATAAATGAATCCAGGAGCAAAAGACTTCAGGGTCCAAATCGAGTAGCATGATAAAAATCAACCGAGTGGTCAAATGCTTTTTCAAAGTCTATAGAAATAGCAACAGCTGGGTGAAAAGGATTTAGCTTTTGGGTCAATTAAATAAAACGAAATGATCCGAGCTGTTCTCCCTTTAATAAAACCAGTTTGAGATCTATGATTATATTAGTATATATGGTTCTGCACTAGCGAATTTTAGCAAAATTTTCCCATCAGTGCAGAGATATAGGGCGATAATTGCGGTTAGTATATCCTTATCTTTCTTTGGAATAACTGTTATAATGGCTTGTCATTCAAAGGTAACTATCCAGTATGTAGATTCTTTATAAACACTGCATAACAGAGGGCTAATGTTCAGCAAGTATTTTATAAAAATCTACAGAAAAACCGCTATCACCTGGGGAACCACAGCTTAAGAGATAAGATAACATTTTAACCTCAGCAGTAGTAAAAGGCATTTCTAAGTATACCCCTCTTCATCTGAAGATGGGGAAAAACAAGCTCATCCAAAATAGAGAAATGTCTCTAAAATTAACAGTAAAAGGAGGAGAAGAGTAGAGATTACATAAAAGGATGTCATTATTTTATTAATAGAACTGTCACTAAAAATTTCCCCCGAATGGTCTTCAGTGCAGCAATATGTCGCTGCCTGTTGCATTCTAAGTCTATAAGCGGAATTTTATTACCTTTCTCCTCTTTAAAAATTTTGCTTTTATAACAATACTAACTCTGTTTTTCTAGAGATAAGTTTATTAATTTGCATACAAAGTTATAAAATTTCATAATGAAGAGATGAAGAGGGTCAGGGTTATTACAATTTAAAAACGGTTGCTTTATTTAAAAATTTTCGTTATGAATTTGCTGTTCCTAGGCGCTCTTCTATATACGAAAATCCAATTATCTTCACCAATGTGAACACAAAGTGCTTCCCATGGCGCCATAGATGTGTCTTTAGGATCATTAAATGTTAGGTATTCATTTATTTGATCTTTAATCCAAGAACTCCGGATCCTTTAACAGAGGATCTAAATGCCAAAGGAGAGTTTGTAGAGAAGCGCCCCAGCTGAACAAAAGTTGAAGAGGGGCATGATCAATAATTAATGGCAAAATTTCCGAGTCTATAGTATTAGCAGTGATGGTAGGGAAGTAAGCAGATAATCGATTCTACTGTAAGTTTGATGTCGAAGAAAAGAAGGTATAATCTCTATCGCTAGGATGGAAAACTCACATATCAGTTAAACTGAGATCTTGCATTATTTGAAAAACATTCTTGAACTGTGAGGATGCTGTCTAAACAATTATTACTATGATCCATATTTATCCAGAGTGAGATTAAAATCTCCACCCCATCAATAAAGAGAATTCACTAGATTTGCAGAAATTAGGTATGTAGGAGATTAAGAAAAAGGAAGGATCACAGAATTAGGTGCATGATATTAACTATGGTTATTTTACCCAGGGAGTATCAAAGGTAATTATAGCATCTACCATCTGTATCTTTTAAGATGGTAATAGGCCTAGTTTAAATTTTGAATTAAAATGCAACACCCTCTTTTTTGATGTAGCGGGCAGAAAATACTTAGCCTACCAATGACATTTTAGTCTAAAATATCTGCATCTAATTTAGTTTTTATATAACGCAATTTGAATTTTAGACAAGATGGTTCAGTACTTGTTTCGTTTATTGGTGTATTAAGTCCTGACATTCCATGAACATAGTGAAATGTTAGTTATCATCTAAATGTATTAATGAAGGATAAGTTGAAAAGAGTGCCAGGATTGAAACACACCAGGATAGTTAATAGTTATATATGTCCATAAACAGTGTATGTGACAGACCAATAGTTTGCTACAGAGTTATAAATAAAGATTATATGAAGAAAAGAATAAATACCTGTGTTTTGTATCTTTTGCAGCTCATTTCAATACAGTCATAATAAACTTACAATATCTAACGATTGTATAATAACAATAACAAATAGAAATCATCTATGATGAGCTGAGAAGAAAGATTAGGTCAAAAAAAGAAAGAAGAGAAGCACAATAACCAAAGAAAGAGAAAAAAAAATGTTAAAATTGTTTTAAGGACCAAGACCCCTTCTCAGTTCTCTAGGTCGTAGCAAATAGAAAGGAGATAACAAGATATAATAGGCTAATTAGTATATAAAGAACAAAATGTATATAAAGAAAAAAGGAAGGAAAAAAGGAAGAAATTAGATGGCAAAAGTTGTTGGATAAGAAATAGAATCAAACTATAAGTTTTAATAGCTAAGTTCTAACCTTGCTTAGCTAAGTCTGTTATGTCACAACCTATCATAAATCCAGTATCACAATAATAAATTGACATAAATAAGATCAATATAATGAAGAAAATAGACAGTGCCTAAAAAAAAAAAAAAAAATTATCAGGGTAGGATTGGTAATACAGATAATGCATAACCATATATGCAAATAGTTGTAGTAAACACTTAATATGTACAAATAATATCAAAGAATGAGTTAGTGTTACAAGTAGTTCGTGAGTCTTGATATGCAATAGAATTATAATTACAAATAACCTAACAATCGAGAAGCAAGTGCAATATAATCTCAAATAAATCATCATAGGAAGGCATAAAAAAATTGTTATTCATTTTCTAAAACAACATCACATATTTAAGTAATATTCAAGTATGTGTATTAAACCAGAAACTCTTAAATATAGTATACAATATTAAGATTATAGTTGCACTTGGCTGAAACAGCCAAAAAGAAGATGCAATTAGATCTTAAAATCTCTGAACACACAGTAATGTAGCAAGACTTGGAAATTAATTTTTGCGAGGAGTATAGTCTTTTTGTCTATTTTTCCCTCAACGTCTTTTTTTTTGGAGGTTCCTAAGTTTTTAACTAGGGTGTTGCTCACACTACAGGACCAAGAGAGTACCATCAGGATCATGATCCTGTACCATTTCAGCTGAGTAGCAAGGTTTCTTCTACTAAGTCTCCCGAGTAGATAGATCTTGGAGAGGAAGATATCTATTAGATAAAGGACTTCCAGAGATAGTGCAAGTTTTATCTTAGGTGAACATGATCGTCCATACGGTTGGGAATTAAAGTAGATTTAGAGGAAAAATCATCATGGATAGAAGTAGATGAAGAAATGCTGGAAGAGATCAATCGAGAAGGCTTGGAAGGAGTTAGGTATGTATCACCAGAATTAGAACGTGCAGCCTTATTTCCAGAGACAGTACTAGGTAGTAGTATGAAAGCTATCGTCGTACTGTGCATGATCCGAGTCCAAAATCTTGCAAGTATTAGTTGAATGATCCCGGAGAAAAGCTGTCAAGGACTCGAGATTGTTGAAATCCTGAAAGGAATTTCCCAGATAAACGCGCATTATGGCAGGGTGTCGAAGAGAGAATTGCAAACCCATCTGGTGCATCATGTGTCGAGCTGGAGTATAAGCTTTAAGCTTAGCTGGTTACCTCCCTAAGAGAAATCACGGTAAATGTAGATTTTGAATCCTTGCCAAAAGAGCTGCTCAATTTCGCTTGCTAATATAATGATTTCAATTACGGGAGTAGTTTAAAATTTAGATTATTGGTCTAGGCCGATGAATCAGCAAGAGGTTTGGGCCTAGTGATCTATGAGATAGCTCGATTATTAGGTCGATTTCTTTTCTTTTTGAATCCCAAGTTTGCGGCAACACTTTATGTAGAAATTAGTAGTATTACCAGATTCGATAACTACAAATCCGAAGATTCAAGATTGTTCCTCTCAGTTCCGATTTTCAGGATCGCGAATCGAGATAGCAATTCTTTGATGGTACGGTCTTGCTAGTCTGACAGTGAATTTAAGCTCTTGTATAACCACTTCATTGAGATGTGTTTTGTTCTCCCGTAAAAGCTAAACTTTTGTAGTGATGGCCTCAAGGTTTGTGTATTTAGTTGTGTTGCTGATTTTAAGTCTTTCATGTCCAGGAAAGTTTATTAAACATATCTTCAATGTTTTTAAAGGATCCTTTGTGAGTGCTGGAGTAGAGCCATGATGATGTGGCGAATGTAGCGCTGCTGCTACTAGAACCGGCAGTTGTAAATACAAAAATCAGTCGTTAGCAGCAAAATAAAAGTTACCAGTTAGGCAACAGAGATGCATTTCTTCAGTTGAATGCTTCAGAGTCTTAATGAAGTTATTTTAGATGCCATAAATTGCAGCTGGATTTGATAGTTGTGAGGAGCTCAGAAACTAAGCTGCCATCTTGCCCACTCTAGATTTTCAACATGTCCATTTTATTAAACTTCCTTATGAACAGTACAGCTGCAATTTTTCATATGTCACCCAAAATGTGTTATCGCACATGTAGCGCACAATGGTGCTGTTGGTGTGCGAAAGCAATGTTTAGGACAGATTAAGAAAATCCAGTTACACTGTTCATGAGCAGAGATATTAAAATGGCTATGTTGAAAATTTGGTGACAAAAGTCCATAAATCAATGTATTACAGAGTCAGCATTGTGCAGTTTCCATGCATCCTCAAGTAGTTCATGACTTTGTAATATTTTCAGTCCAGATTTTCACTAGTGGCATTTTCCAGCACTTCATATGAACAGTACAGCTGCCATTTTCACAACATGGCAAGTGTGTTTCACACTTTCCAGTGCAGAGATGCGTGGTCGCTGTGGGAAGTCATTGTTCGGCACAGATAAAGAAAACAGCAGTGACACTATTCATGATCGGAGGCCCAAAATGCCTGAGTTGACAATCTGCTATAAAATCCCAACCTAATTATATAGCAATTGTCGCTGCTACAGTTTCTATATATGCTTTCGTGACTTCACCATTTTGTTAAATATTTTACTACACATTTGCAACATAGCCATTTTACACTCCCCATGAAGAGTACAGCTGTCATTTTTACATCCTGTTAGAATATTTTGCACCTGTAGTCGCAAAATCCCGTAGTCACTGTGCATAAGCAGCTGCCACCAAACTGATATTCCCCTGTTCATGCGAGGTGGGGTCACAAAACAAACATGTTAAAAATTTGGAGTTAAAATACCAACGAATGCCTTATGTATTAGGCTTTTCAACTAAATCGCCCAACCCTATAGAGAATGACAGGAATCAGGGTGTGACTTGGGATTCTTGCCTGTGATGCTCATACCACCACACCATACCCAGTCACTGAGAGGCATCGAGATGCCTTGGACTCTTGACCCCAAACTTCACCCAATTCTCATATCGCACCCATCTCACCGTATTTTCTAATGAAATGGGGTGCGCATAAGGCCAAAGACCCCAAGGAACACGTGATACTTGTCAGCCCCTGCAGAGTGGGGTGGGTGAAATACATGCCGCTGTTATGCCTGTCGCACTCCAAACGCACACCCCAATGCTTGTCACTCTCTGCAGGAGTGGTGGTGGGGTTGGCTTCAGTTCAATACTTCACTGCCATTCCTATTACGCAGCTCTGTAACTTCTACACTACCACTGCCAATGCCAGCAAGCAAACATTCGGCATTGACAAATGCTTGTTTAATTGAGCTGTCCTGGTCCTTATGTTGTTCTTTTCCTCTCCCAAATTTTTGCTAGCCCCTGGTACTGTGACATTAGCTGCTGTGTGACTGTATTGTATGCAGTTCTTGCTGCTTTCATGGTCCCATCAGGGAGCCCACTGATTTCCCTGTTTGCCCCCACCCACAGCTACTTTAGAGTCAAGTTCAAGCATTGCCCTCTGCTGCCCATGGATTTTCCTTTGTGGCCCCATCTTGTGCATTTGCTCTCCCAGTCCCTTTCTGCCAGGCCCTCAGAGCACCTACAGTCTGCCACCATGCGGCTTAGCTAAAGGTTCACCCAACCTACAGCTGGCTGCCCACCCTCCAGACCCTCTTCCCGTGAGGCTCTTCACATGCCACTTTGTGGCTGAGTGGGTAGAGGGAGGCATATTGCTCTAGCCCTTCCCTCCCAAAAATATCCCATCTTCATTCCCCACACATGGAGCAGGTAACAGACAGGACTCATGGGCTGAATCATAGACACATAGACCTTGATGGCAGATAAGGACTGCTTGGCCCACTAGTCGCCCAGCTTCCTACCTAGTGGATAAGCTGCAGATCCTGGTTATCAACAGCTGACTATCCTACCCACCAATAGAATTGGTTCATACCTCTATCCCATGTACTGTATTCTCAGAGTCCCCCACTATTTTTGGACCCCAACCTCCTTAGAAGGCCATTCCATGTGTTCACCACCTTCTCTGTGAAAAATACTTCCTCATAGTTGCCCTAGACCGTCCCTCTATCTTCAAATTTGTCCCCTTGTTCTTGCACATCTCTTTTTCTGAAAGATGCTACTCTCTTGGACTTCGTTGATTCCCTTGAGGTGCTTGAAATTTTCTGTCCTGTCTCCCTGGCCCTTTTCCTCAAGGGCATACATAGTCAGCTCATCTCTCTTTGTATGGCTTCTGGTGCAGTCCCTTCGCTATTTTAGTTGCCCTCCTCTGGACTGGCAGTTGAAAGTGCCTGCCATTACTGTCATTGTATTTCAGTAGCACTAAACTGGCTGCCAAGCAACAGCCACAGCATTTCTGGTCAGCAGTTTTCTGAACAGCCTCCTGCCTGCCTGCTACATACAGTCTAAGCCCAAGGACATCACCACCCCCCCCACATTAGGTTCCAGGGAAAGATAATATAAAAAAAAAAATTGCCACTGTCCATGGGGAATGACCCGTTATATCTCCAGAGCTATACCTTTTTAAACCACTGGCCTCCTGGGACAACTCAAGACTCCTGAACCACCAGTGTCCCTTTTCAAATAAGATAGGGGCCACTAGCCCAAATGCATTCCCACCTGCCCATCTGAGACTACTTCTAAATTATTGGCTACCTGCAGGTCACCTAGGGGGCAAGGGGTTTTATCCCAAATACCACATTTATTCTCTGTCTCTTAGCTGTCTGCATTTGTTATTCCATCTCTAGTTTCCTTACTTTGGCCTGGTTGTCCTTTCCTCTGAAACTTCTTCCTTACTCCTGTGCTATATACCATATTTGTATCTCTCTACCTTGCTATAACTTCCCATACCAGACTATTTTTCCTTTATTTCTACAGGTCTGGCCAAATATACCAATCAGATAAGTATCTTTGTTTAATTCTAACTCTAATCTCTCCTCTAGCACCTCCACCCTTTGTGTCCTTCAGCCTTCTCTGTTCTTCCTTTCCAGGTCCACACCGGGGATACCCTGAACCAAGGACATCCCAACTCTGGACTCCCCTACTCTGATGGGACCAGGTAAGTCCTAATTATTTAACTGCCTTAGAATCATAGGAAATCTGGTGACAGAAAAGGACCATTTTGACCAGTTGAGACTGCTTACCCCCCACCCCAATCATCATCGTTGTCAAGAGACACCCCACTCTGCCCACTGGTCAGCTCCTGGTGTCTGTCCCATGCCCCTTGAATCCTTTCACCATTTTCCCAACCACCTCCTTCTGGTAGTCAGTTCCTGGACTCCACCACCTTTTCAGTGATGTAATGCCCCT
This sequence comes from Neoceratodus forsteri, assembly GCA_016271365.2. Taxonomy (NCBI): domain Eukaryota; kingdom Metazoa; phylum Chordata; order Ceratodontiformes; family Ceratodontidae; genus Neoceratodus; species Neoceratodus forsteri. The sequence goes on along the minus strand of CM057457.1, from coordinate 174,066,427 downwards.
CACATTGCCCTAAACCTTCCTTCTTCTAATCTTGGTTTATGATCCCTAGTTCTAGCACTTATTTTCTTGCAAATAAGCTTCCCACCTCACTATAACTTCAGTCTCTAGCAGGTACAGATCAGATCCCTCCACCCTCCTCCTCATAGGGCTGCCTATGCATAGCGTACTCATCTTGGCTGCCCTTGTTTGAACCCTTTCAATCTTGTCTTATATCCTTGTGTGCAGGTGAGGCCTCCAGAACTAAACTCCCCATACTCCGTGGTGAGGCCTCACCATGGATTTATAAGGCGCATCAGCACCTCCCTTTTCTTTTATACCCTCAGCATACACCAGCATTTTATTCACTTTGCCCACCACTGTGCTACACGGTTCAACACATATGGGTTATCTGAAATTATAATCCTCAGATCTCTGTCCTGCTGAGTTTCCTCACCCCCGTGTGTGAAAATGGCTTCGCGGGTTATTACACCCATGTGGATTACTGTGCACTTTTGGCATTAAATTTCAGCCAAGTTTCTGACCACCTCTAGAATCTCTAGGCCCCTCCTTCACTGCCTCCACCTCCCCTACAAGGGTGTCTGCCCTATTGCAGATCTGTTATCATCTACAAATGGCACACCTTCCTGCAGTTCTCCGCTATATCTAACATACTAAAAGCCAGAAGAATAGGCGGATGGTCTGTTGTGACTGCTCGGTAGCCAACCTCCTAATGGGTTCTTTCTTTCCCACTAGCCCCAGAGAGGGTCATCCTCTTCAGTTTACCCTGAACCTGTCCTACTCCCTCTTCAAGCCCTCCAACAGCTCTCTCCACCAGACTCCTGGACAGTGCATTCCAGAGCTCCACCACCCTCTCAATGAAGTAAGGTCTCCTGAATCCCCCCTGTAATTTCCCTCCTCTAGCTTCCACTCATGTCACCTGGTTGTTTCCCCACCTTCTTTAGTCTGAACATCTCTCTAGACCGCCCCTGTTTATTCCTTTTACATATTTGAAGACCTCATCTATCTCCCATCTCCTCTCTCCATCAGTACAGCCCAAGCTCTTCCAGCCTTTCTCATGGGGCCTTCTTCCCATGCTCTGAAGCATCCTGGTTGCCCTCCTCTACACTGTTTCCGAGTTTCAGTCATCCTTGAGGTGAGGTTTCAGAACTGCATCGTACTCAAAATGTGGTCTGACCAAGGCATTACCAGAGGAGGATCACTCACCTCTTCATAGACGTAATCCCTGGCTATGCAGTATCCAGTTTGCTTTGTCCACAGTTCTTCTGCAATTTTAAAGTTTTATTCATTTTGATGTCTACCACCACCCCTGGAGTCCTCTCACTCATTGTGGCTTGCAGTGGCTTTTTGGGTGTATACATGGCTGGGGTTTCTGACCATGGATGCAGCACCCAACATTTCCTGCATTAAACCTCAGACCCCCACCTCTGAGCCACCCCTCCAGGGTATCCAGGTCCCTCTGGACTGCTCTCTCGCTTTGTCCCGTCTGCCAATGCTTCCAGTTTTGGCTAATCACAAAGAGACTCATCCTACTCTTAACCGCCCTCCCATATAGAAGACATAGGCATTGAACAGGAGTGGTCCCAGTACCGAACCTTTGGGGACCCCACTGGTGACCTTCGTGGAGGAGGAGATTACCCACCACTACCCTCTGTATTCACCCTGTTAGCCAATATTCTACCCATCTGAGCAGTTGTCCTCTCACCCCCACCCCCCCAAATCTGAGCAACTGTCCTCCCACCCCCAGCTTTAATAGCAGCCCATTTTGGGGTACCAAATCAAATGCCTTACTGAAATCCAGGTATAGGACATCCTCCGGTCTATGCCTTTCCAGGGTCCAGTCATAAAATCTATGGGATTGGTCTAAACGATCTCCCGGGATGAAACCATAATGTTTGTCATCCAGTTGCCCCAACCTTTCAGCTGCCTCCTGAGCCTATCATGATAATGCTCTCCATTACTTTGCCCACCACAGACGTTAGGCTGACAGGCCTATAATTCCCCATCTCCTCTCTAGAAACGCCCATTTGTGGATAGGCAACACATGAGCCACCTTCCAGTCTTGAAGCACCCATTCTGTCACCAGAGTGGTGTTAGAGTGGTGCCAGTGGTGCTGCTAGCTCATCTGCCAATTCCTTCATAACCCTCAGATGCAACCAATCTGGCCCCGGTGCCTTATCAGTTTTTCCACTGTGATTTCTCCCTCTCTCCCAGCCCACCCCCTCATTTAACCACCTGTCCCCTTCTAGACTTGGCCCATCTGTACCCCAACTTCTTTCAGTCCTCTCAACTCCATCTGACCTCTCGACTCTGCTGGCTCCCCTTCCTTCCCATTGGGCTGGAGGGATCCCCTACCTCCCTCCGTGAATATCAAGGCAAAGTACTCATTTAGCGCCTCTGCACTGATTTTCCCCTGCCTTAGAGTCCATCCCTCCTCAGTCCTAATCATGCTGATCTGTGCTCTCCCTTTCTCTCCCCAGGCATCTATAGAATCCCTTTCCCTTCGATATCCCTAACCAGGTTTTGCTCCCTCCTCACTTTGGCTCCCTCACCACTGTGGTGAGTCCTTCCAGCCATCAACTCGTACCCTCTCCCTATCCTCCAGAGTGCTTAAAACATGCATGAGGCAGCCTTTTTATCCCTCACTGCCTCCTGCACCTCCTGAATCCCACCAACACAGCTTGTTGGCTCTACCATCCTTACGCCTTAACCTTTGACCAGGAATTAGTAGTCTCCTGCACTCCTCTTCTTAATGGCCTCCCACCAGATACCATCCATGTCAACCTTATCTTGTCCAAGCTCCCTGTAGAATCCTGCACTGCTGCCCACAAGTCCGTTCCCTAGAGTCCACTACTACATATAGCAATGGTTATCCCCCAGATACAGAAGAAACCAGGCGGTATGTGATCACCACCTGCCAGTGGGACTACACACCCCTCAGGCCCTTTATCTGGTCACTGTCTGCTAGGACACAATCCAGTTTCCACTTCTCCCTAGTGGGTTCCCCCACCTGCTGGACCAGAAGGCATATTGAAACATATCCATCAGTCTGTTCCTGGACATAGAGGATGTCATAGTATCCCAGTCTTTCCCCAGCATAATAAAGTCACCGCAGTCACACCATACCCTTTCCATGGTCACAGTGCCCCTTGATGTTCTCAACTAGTTTGTCTTCCAGGGCCTCTTCCATCATTACAGAGTTCTATACACCACCCCTATTTTCAATCTTTTACCTCCTCTTTTGAGAGATTACAGATCTCCTCCCACTCCCTACAGCCTCCTCCTCCACTGACCGCTATGTCATTTTTACTATCAACGCTGCACCCTCCTCTTCCTCTCTGTCCTTCTTGAATATTTTGTAGCCCACAAAATTTAGGATCCCAGTCATTTTCTGAGTGGCCCATGTCTCAGTAATTGCTGCATCCACTGATCCCTCAACCAGCATCACCTCCGGCTTGGGCATTTCATTGCCCATGCTCCTAGCATTGCTCAGGGCTGTCTCATCCTGACCCCTCCCTTCTCCAGTCATCTCGACCATGAGCAGTCCCTAGATGCCCTTTCTTGCACAGCTCTGATGGATTTAGATAGCAGTTACCTGCCTTAATTTCATGCCCTGGACTCTAGATCCTTGAGCAGCCCTCCTGAGCTACTCTTTACTTAACTCCCAACACACAGTTTAACTCCACCTCACGACTATGAATCCAGCAAGATTTAGTTTCAAGATCTCCCTCCTCCAAGTTGAGGTGTAGCCTATTCCCTGGCATATAACCCCTTGTCCTCCCATGTATCCCCCAGTCCCCACCAGCCCATACCCTTCTGCCCTGCGCCAGTCCCTGAGTCACTGGTTACACCTGTAAGTTTATGTTTGGTCTCACTGGACACCCTAGGTACTGGCAGAATCTCAAAGAAGGAAGTTAGCGCTTCTATAAGTGGTTAACCCAAGCCCGGTTCCGGAATTTTGCCTGGATTTCTAGTTCACTGTTCCCCTCAAGTCATTTGTTCCCCAGATGTTTTGTCTGGGGATTCCCCGCATTCCATCGCTATCAAGAATAGCTGAATTTGCCTTGTGTACAGGTTAGACTGGATTCATTTAGCCTTGACTGGGCTGTTTTCCTCCCCCCAATGGATTCCAGGTCATTGCAGTCACCCAGCAGGATCATCTTCTCCCCAACCCCTTTTACAGGCCTGTGAGATTCCATCCAGGCTCTTCCTTCTGTCATCAACCCCCAGCTTACTTCTCTTGTCCCCCCAGCCTGGGATCACAAGCCTGTGCTTGCCCTACAATGCTCATTCTTCTGTAGCTCCCAACTTGCTCCTTGCCCCCCAACCTCCTGGGTGACACAGATTGCCCCCACCCAGATCTCAGTGGATCTCCTTTCTGGGCTGGTATCCTCAGATCTCCACCCAGGCCCCTTCTACTGCTTCCCTCATTGCACCCCCAAGTTCTGCATCCTTCACCCCATCTGCTGTGTTTCTCCCTACACCCTATCTTCCCCCTCCTCTCCACCTCATCTGATTTCTCCAACCCCAAGCTGGCCTATCTAGAGTATTCCTTATCCTTGGTTGACTTCCCTAACCTGGATGCTTGCCCAACCCTAGTCCTCACTCCTCCCACCTGGCTTCACTCTGCACCCCCTTCCTCCCACCTCCCTCCCACCAGAGGCTAATGTCTCTCCCCTCCTTCTGTAGATCTGGCTCTCTCTCCTGCCCCATCTCCCCCAGCTTACTGACCAAGCCCTCTCTGTCTGCCTGCTCCCTCCTCCCACCAGCCTCTCCACCTCATCTCCCGTATATAGGCAAAGCGAATAGATTAGTAAGTGTTGCTTGCCCCTGACTTGCTCTCTGTCCCCCTCCTTCTGGTCAGCCACCTCCCTCACAGTGATTTCTGTACATTGCTTGTTCGTGCCCATCCCTCCTGAGTAACCATAGATCCTTGTCTACCTGTTCCTGGGTTATGCCATATTGGCCTCATGTACTCTCATGAGGTCGCTTTCACCTTTCCTCCCACCCTCCTGCCTTCCAGCTGCCTTCTGATCCCCTCTACTTCCTCCCTAAGACCTGCCAACTGAAAACACAGGGGGCACCCTCTGAACCTCCTTGCCCAATTTGATATGATTGCCGCCCCGCACTCTGTACACCCAATCACTCTACCGAAGATGCCCTCTTTGGCCACCTCGAAGTCTACCCTCATTTTAGATGAGCAATGCAGCCCTCTAACAGAAATAATTCAGTCAGTGTTGCATTAAAACCCAAGCAGTTTTCCTCCTCTGATTACAGCAATTTTCCCTCTTTCTTGACAGTAGCCAGTTTTCTAGCCCTAGCAGTCGACAGTTCACAAGCAAAATTAGCCCATCACAACACTAGCTAGCTCAGAGGCCCTAGCAGTAATCGATTCACACACAGTTTGCCTACTCTCTCTCAGATGTAGTTGGCATACACAGTCATTATACAGATCTGTTTCTATATGCCTTCCTGGTAGTAGTCAGTGTTGCCCAAACAGCACAGTCGTGCAGACCATTTTCCCCCAATCAGTAACAATCCAGCTTCCAGTGTTCCAGTTCACCCAATCTAGACTTGTCCTCCTCCAAGGCTCCACCCTCACACACCATTTAATAGAGGTCAGGGCCAGGGTGGGTGGTGTGGAACAAAGAACAGTTCTCCTCCTCTGATTGCGACTGGACTATTTGCCTTTTATGGCCCAGTCACACAGTCAAAGGTTCATGCCCTATTCACTGATTGGCTGCTCCTTCCTGAGTCACCGGCTTGCAAAGTTGTGGCTGATGAGGACCGGTATGCATGGCCTGTCCCCCACTAAAAGCTTCCTTGTAGATCAATGTGATCCCATCCTCTCCCACTGCCGATGCAGCCCCAGAATGCCTGCCCAGACCACTTCCAGCGACAAGCCCCGGTCTGGAAAGAACAACTCTCCTCCCCTGATTGGAACTGGGCTAATCGTTGCTATAGATATTAAAAAAGGATGGGTCCAGCACCAACCCCTGGGGCACACCACTGCCACCCTGGAATGCACCCCATTTGCCTTACCACCACCCTCTGGTTTCAGTCTTTGAACTAGTTCTCAACCCACCTTGTTATTTTCTGTTCCACCCCTAAGTCTTCCAGCTCATTTACCAGCCTTCTATGTGGCAAAGTGTCAAAGGCATTGCTGAGATCTGGGTGGGCCACATCCTCCTCCAGCCACCTTCCTTGTTACCCAGTCAAAAAACTCAGTTAAGTTTGTTGGGCACAACCTGTCTCCCACAAAACCAAACTACCTTGGGTCCTGGAGGCAGTATAGCACATTGGTTAAAGGCTCTGCGCTACAGATCTGGAGACCTGGGTTTGACTCCAACAGCATCTAAAGTGCATACTCTGTGTGATTCACAGGCAAGTTACTTAACTTCCTTGTGCTCAGGTTGCATCTGGAAACAAGCTTCAACAGTGATGCTACTCCTGGTTAAACAATGCTCCCTTCCCCCACTTCCCCTTTAGACCATTGACAACCAGGTGCTCCACTATTCTTTCCTTCAGCAGTATTTCCATTACTTTTCCCACTGTTGTGGTCAGGCTGATCAGTATGTAGTTCCTGCATCCTCCCTGTTAACACTTTTGTATAGCGGGACCACATCAACCCTCCTCCAATCCCTGGACATGTCACCAGTTTACAAAGATAGGGTGAACAGGGTAGTCAGAGGCCCTACTAACACCTCCCTTAGCTGCGTCAGTGTCCAGGGGTGCATCTGTCTGGCCCATAGCCTTATTGCCGCCAGTTCCATGAGGATCTTTTCTTTGCAAAGGAGCTGTGTCCTTTCTATGATCTCTCCATCCTATTAATGCTGGCCCATTTTCTGCCCCTTCCTTTGTAAAAACCGAACAGAAGTATTTGTTCAGTATTTCTGCTTTTGGCCGGTCATCTTTACCCTCCCTCCATCCACCTTTTCAGACACTCAGTATCTCCCCTTGCCTTCCTTTTCTCCCTGATGTACCTGCATGTAAAAGGTTTTTTCCCTCCTTATCACAATACCCACTGGCTGGCTTGTGTCAAGGGTCCCACATAAGTGTGGGTCTGGTGCCAATGTGCACTTTGCATGTTGCATGTGGAAACATTTTGGTTTGCCTGCTGTGTGCTGTAGTATAGTGGATTATAATGACTGGTTTTGCTGGATTCTGCACTGACAGCTTCATTTGCAGCAGATCCTGGAGTCCTTTGCGGTGGAAAATTGTCCTACAGTGCATATCAAGAGTTTATATAGGCTCTCATCTTTGTTTTATTGGCCCCACTGAACTCCCTGGGCTAAGTTCTGTCACAGACTGACTTACCCTCTGGAGAAGAGCAGAAGTGGAAAACATCTGATAAGAGATTGTATAAGCTCAAATGTGCACTGCAAACTATGGAACTTCTATTGCCTGTTGCCAGCTGAAGGAGTTCTGGGACTGGTTGTCTGTGTATATCTGCCTAGAGATGGCCACAGTTGGCCTGCAGCGGTGTGCAATGGATGGTAGTTGGAAATTCCAAACGGTTGGGGAGGACTTAGAGGAAGGATTAGGAAGTACTTATTCACTGAGAGGTGGTGGACAACTGAATGGGCTGCTGAGGAAATGGTGGGAGGGTTCACGAGGGGATGGGATAAGCACAGAGGCAACTGGCACTGTGGGACTACAGAAAAGGCCTCAGGTGGATATCTAGGCGAGACTGGAGCCCAGACTAGGTGGGCTTGCGGTCCCTTTCTGCCATCCACATACCTGTGTTCCTATGTATTCTACAGACAGATTGGGAAAAGGGAGGGGATCCACTACACCACACAGGGAAGCATTCATTGTGCCTTGAATATCTGTTCCTTGGTGTCTTTATCCTACCCTGTGTTGGTTGATGTGTGGAGCAACATGATGACCTACCCCCAAAAGATCAGTTCTAGCAGCACAGGCAAGGAGGTCCTCCTCCCCAAGCATGACATCCCCTGGTGACCGAGGTCCATTCCTAAAAGCCAGGTTGATGGTGTGGTACAAGTCTGGTATCTCCCCCAACCTCTTTTTTTTATTTTAACTCTACAGAGCCTTCCCAACTGACCCAGCTGACTGCAGTAGTTTATTTTTCATATTGATCCATTTTCCCTTTATATCTACAGGTCTGACAGGACATTGACTGGGAGTGGAGGACACCATCATATGTATCAGATAAATATTGTTTTTTTGTTTACCCTGCATTGTTTGTCATATAATAGTTTATAACGAGCTGCAGATCCTTTGTGAGCCATTGCTGTTCTTGTTTTACAGGTATGAATGGCTGCTATGGGAGGCACTGGGTTGGAGCTGTACCTTATTAACTAGGAAAGGAGGCCATGGGCTTGGGAGTATGGGGTGGGCTTTGTTGTTGTGGAACTCCAGGGAACACCACACAACCAATTTGCCAAGACTCGTGAGGCTCAAACCCTGTTTTTCATTTTCTTGCTTTGTGCGCTTTGCATTCTAATGCCTGCATTAATGTAGTGTTTTTGTTTTGCAACAAGTATTGTCTCATATATATATGTATATATATATATATATATCTGTGTGCGTAATAGATAACCCATTGTAGGGTGTACGGTCACGCTCTGATATATGCACACCTTGGTGTGTGTTGTTGCACAGCGAGGCCGCGGGCCAAGTGCATCAACCACCCAGCTTGGGTAATGTGTATCTATGCGCTTCACACACTACACAGTGGATTATCTGTCTTATAAAATGGCAAAATTGTTTTGGAGGGGAGTAAAATTGCAGGTGTGTGGTTGCACTCCGATATACGCACAGTCACCTAATGGTGTTTGTCCAATGTGATTGACAATCCCATTATAGATATATATATATATATTTATATACACACACTTCACTCGAGCAGCCCCTTGATACTGAAAATAATTTTCCAAACCGTGCAAGTGATCCCAGTCTGAAAAGGCTCTCTTCTCCTTTTGAAGATAAACCTGAGAACACTGGCGATGACCTGCATATCAGTGAGGTTGTCATACCATTTTCTGCAAACCAGAACTATTGTTGGTCATTCCTTTACCTACATGTCCACCCCCTTCCTTGTGACTTTGAGTCAAACATGGGGTAACAGACTTTAGTACCTCCTGTAGACATAGCCCCCAAGATCTCCATCTTCTTTGGAATTCTCAGATGACTTTCTCACTCAGGAACCCTTATGCAAAGCTTCCTCTGCTGAAGTTGCAGATGACTTGCAGATGAATACTGTTTTGTTTTGTTGAATTTTATGCGATGCCATCTTTAATGCATGCCATCTTTAATGCAGCCTAATACACTGAAACAGAACTGCAACACTGCTGACAGGAGTGCTACCAAAATCACACTGCACACTGAAATGCACTACAGGTGTTGATGCAGTGCTAATTAACATAATTCGCACACACTGAAAAAAGCAGTACAAAACTGCTTAAGGCAGTGTTGCTGACAGAACACTGCTTCAGGCAGTGTTGATGACAGAACACTGCTAATTGCAGTACTTTTGCAGTGTGATTACAGTGCTAATTAACATGATTCGCACACACTGTATCAGCACTGCATGTACACCAAAAGAGACCTGAAGATGCACTGATTAAACACTGATGGACTGCATTATGAAATGAAGTGTGCAGGAAGTGTACACTGCTACTGTAACACTAAAATAACACCATATAGTGACTATTTGAACACTTCTCTTCCCTCTGGGTTGAAAAGACATTAAAAAGGACCAGTCCAGTTGCTGGGGCTCAACTGGGGAGGGAGAGCATCAAGCATTTGGAGGACAGCTCTCCTCTCCTCTCCTCTCCTGAGGAGGGGGTGGGATTGGTGACCGGCATTTGCCTGACATCTAGTGGTGGCTGGGTGTTGACCCACTGGTCCCGCACATCGGAGGTGGAGGCAGAGCAGATGCCCGGTATGCAGCGTGTGGAAGAGTGTAGTGCTCTGCCACTGGTGTCATTGCACATTACCATGGATGTGCTTGGGGCTGGGAAGAAGGGGCTCACAAGAGCTATGGATAAGAAAAGCACTGCAATCAATGAAGGAACCCCAGGTGGAGAACCAGATCAGTGGGTACACCTGCCACAAAGTCCCAGGCAGTGAAGGCACACAAAAAAAAGAAGAGAGGACCAGTCCTAGCACTGATCCCTGAGGCACCCCACTGGTCACCCTACTTTTCTCTGAGTGAACTCTGTTTAAACTTACCCTCTGCCTCCTATCCCCTAACCAATTTCTTACCCAGTTTATCAACTTTGGATCCACTCCTAAGCTACCCAGCTTGCTTGCTTGCTTGCCTCCTATGTGGAACTGTTTCAAAAGCCTTACTGAAATCTAGGTAGACCACATCCACTGCTCCATCCTGATCTAATTCCTTCATCACCCATTCAAAGAAATCTATTAGATTTCTTGGACATGTCCTCCTCCCATGAATCAGCGCTGCCTCAGGTCTTGTAACCCATTGGATTTAAGACATTCTATAATCCCTTCCTTCAGCAATGGCTCCCTTAACTTTCCTACCACTCAAAGTAGGGCAACAAAGTTGTCGCAGGGCCTGCACCAAAGGTCATACAAGGAGAGGCTGGAGACACTCAATATGTATACCCTGGAGGAGCAGAGGGAGAGTGAAGACATGATAGAGACCTTCAAGTTCCTAAAGGGAGTAAATAAGGTCACAGAGGGCAGCATCCTTCAAAAAAGGAGTTGCACAAGAACAAGAGGGCATGACATGAGATTTGTAGGAGGTAGACTAAGGGGGCAATGTGTGAAATTACTATTTCACATAAAGGGTGGTGGAGGCATGGAACAGCCTCCCAGCAGAGGTGGTGGGGGCAAAGTCAGTGGGAGAGTTCAAAACTGCATGGGATAGGCATAGGGGAACCCTAGCAGCACAAAAAAGGAGACAGAGCCGGAGTTAGTACAGGAATCAGCAGCTTGTTCACGGGGATAGGAAGAAGAAGAAGGAGAAGGAGAAGAGCCAAACAGTCCTTATATGCCATCAAATTCCATGTTTCTACGATGTCAAGCTGACTGACCGATAATTGCCAGCCTCTTCTCTGCTACCACTTCTGTGAAGCGGGACTACATCTGCTCTACCCCAGTCCTCCGGAAACAATCCTACTTCCAATAAGCTGTCAAATAGGACTGTCAGAGGTGCAGCTAGTACCTCCCTGAGCTCCCTCAATACCCTTGGATGCACCCCATCTGGTTCAATTGCTTTGTCCACTTTCAGATTAGCGAGTCCTTTCTGGACACACTCCTCTGAAAATGAACTAGTGTCAACCTACTTTCCTCCAGTGCTTCTGTTACTATTTTGTGGCCCCTTCCTCTTCTCTTTCCTCTGTGAACACTGAATAAAATTTTTTGATCAGGACGTCTGTCTTTTCCTGTTCCCCCTCTGCACAGGCCCCCCTTTCCTTTTTAATATTATGATCCCACACCTGCTCTTCCCCCTTTCACTCACATACCTAAAAAATTTCTTGCCCCCCTTCATTACCACCTGGGCTATTCTCTCTTCCATCTGTGCCTTCACACTCCATGATGCTCTCCCTGCTTCCCTGTTTCCTGGATATACCTCCCTATCATCCTCCTTTTGCATCTCCTTATATGTTCTGAATGCTACTTTCTTAGCCTTTACCTTTTCCGTCACCTCTTTCTAGAACCACAGCGGTCTCTTTTTCCTCTTGCTTTTGCTAACTTGCTTGATGCAGAGGTTTGTTGCCTTCACTATGGCCCTTTTTAGCTTCACCCACTGTTCCTCCACTCAACCCAGGTCATCCCCCCTCCCTGGTCATCTGTGAGGCATTCACCCATCTTTTTGAAATCTGCCTCCTGATGTCCAGGACCCTCGCCCTTGTGTGGTTCAGTTCCACAGCCATCCTTATACTGAACCACACTTTACAGTGATTGCTATTTTCCAGGTGGCCTTCTACCTTGACATCTGCAACACTGTCCCTGGTAGTGGGTACCAGGTCTAGTAATGCCCCATTATAAGTGGGTGCACTGTAGCACCCCTGATGGGAGTCCAGGATGTCCCTGCTTCTAGCTGAAGCTGCTGCTATGTGGTTCCAATCTACATCTGGTATTTCAAAGTCCCTACCAGCAGCACCTCCCCTTTTTCTGCCATCTTAACAATAGCTTCCACCAGTACCTTATCTAACTCCTCTCCCTGTGCTGTAGGTCTGTTGATCACGCCAGTGCCAACAGAGGCTCTATTCCCCATCTCTAGGATGAACTATAGTACCTCTGCTTCTCCCTGTATTCCCTGTATTTCTGTTGCTTTTATGCCTTCCCTCAAATAAAGCGTTACATCCCTCTTTTCCTTCTCACCCTGTTCCTCCTGAACAGAGTATAGGCTGGTAGTGACATGTCCCAGTCATGATTTTCAGTGCACCATGACTCAGTAATGTCCACAATATCCACGTTAGCCTCTGCCATTATGGCCTCTAGGTCCAGAATCTTTTTTTTTTCCTAGCTGTCTAGTATAGCACATGAGGCCTTCCATATTTTGTTACCACTCTGCCTATTACACCCTTCTTTTCTTTTTGCCCTCTTTCCTTACTCCCTTTTTATGTTTTCCATGCACGCATGTGCAGCAAACATCTTGCCATGAGAGAGTACTTCTAAGGGGTATGTCACTGCCGAGCCCTCAGTAGTTCAAAATAGCAGGGACTCGGTAGTGTACACCAATGACCAAGGCACTGTGCTCCTGACACAACTCTCTGCTTAGTGGACTGAAACTTTGTGTACTTTAAAGGACCGAAGTGTCTCCAGTCAGAGAGGCTTTGGTCCTTTGATTTTCGAAACCATGTCAGCAAACAGCTGAGCAGCTTTCGGCTGTGCCTCCTCTTCCTCGCTTTCTCTCTCACATGTCCATGGGCCCCGTCTGCTATTCCCAATGTTTGTCTCCTAACAGTAGACAGGTATTCTTCTCACAAAATCTCTGTGTTCTGCTCTATTGTAGCTCAGGTAAGGAGCATGTCCATGCCCCTGCCGTTCCTGAAATTTGTTTCCAAAGTAGATAAACAACCTCCCATAAACATTCCAACCCCCCCCCATACACACACACACACACACACGCAAACAAACTGCTGCCCTTTTCTGTTTCTCATGTCAGGTAAGGCAGCAGCTGGTTAATAAAAGAAAAGTATTTCATTTCAATTTTCCCCACACACTTCCACTGCCTACTAGTAGCTACTACACACAGCACCGCAGAGAAGGAAGATGCTAGCAACAGATCACGTCTGGCCAGCAAGTTCAATTTAAACTTTATTTTTCCTTACCCCCATTATCAGCAGCAGTTAACTCTACTGGATGCTTTCCTGACAGTCGCTGACTCGAGGCTTCCTCCTACACTGTCCCAGGTCACCAGCAATCACCCAACCACTGTCCAACCTTACTCTATCCAAAGAAGATCAGACCTGGCTTGACCCCACCCACATCACAGAGACTAGGCCAGAACCTGGCTTTTCACTTGGTGGAGACGCATCACTTGACCCAACCCCAGAGAAACTCTTACTCGGACCACTGACTGTTCTCCCCCCACCCCCATCCAGCTCACATCACAGCCGGCCTAGTCCCAGCAGTTGCTTATCTTGCTCTCCAATACTACTCTCTGCTTGCCAAACAAAGAATACCCACCCCCTGCCCCCACAGCCAACTAAACCTCTGTCTGTCCCCGAATCTGACTGAGAGTCAGCTGTTTAAACTAAGACTCCGCTGGTCAAATTAAGATGACCCCCCGAACGGCATGCTGTGTTCCAAGAATCAGCCCCCGCCCTCGGATTGTTCAAGTATGATATCAGAATGACCCACCCTTTCCAGATGCAGCCAATGCAGCTTTCCAAAATAGAATGGCTGTCCAACCCCTGTCTCCCACTCTTTTCCAGGCCACACACAGGCACTGCCAAAAGCAACAAGCAACTCTCCCAGCCAGCAGATCTGTCTGCTCTCACTCTGCTTCTCGCCCTGCCCCATTCCTGACAATGTATAGAGGAGGAAGGGGGCATGGAACACAGCTTTGACTGTCTAGCCTGCTGTAACTGTTGATTGCATTCCATTTTTGGTTTTTTAGGGCTTTGCGGGATTCAGTAGATTACGATGCCAGAGCTGACAAAAATTGAGGCGGACATGATGGGACATAAACAGCTGAGGAGGACTGGACCTCTTCAAACCCCTGGTGTTGTAACCTTGCTTTATCACTAAAATAAATGCGACATGTAGAAGCTTAAATGCAGTGTTGAGTTTGCCTCCATTATGTTGCCCCTCGGCTTTGTGTTTCAGTTTAAGCTCATTTCCAAATGCATCCTTGAGAAAGGAGAAGTGCAGCAGAGTGCAACTTGACAACAAGGAGCAAAACTAAATAATAAAAATGCATAGCAAGTTAGTCTTTAAACAAGGAGTAGCACCTGGAAACGAGCCTTCTCTCAGTGTCCCTTCCCCAGTAACCACATTTTTAAATAAATAAATAAAAATAATCTTAACATACGGTAGCTATGAGTCTGACCAATGAACATGAGTAATAAATTCAGAACTAGATGATGTGCAAAACCTAGGGTTAAGCTGTGGTCTAAGGAGGGCAACTGTTTGAGGATCTGGAAGTCATGAGTTTATTATTACTGGGTGCAAACTTATTGTGTCTAACCTTAAAGTGTGTTGTTGTGGCTTGTTATTCTCTACAGGTAACTGGGGGTGTAGCCAGAACCCATTTGGTAAGTGTGGCCAGTATGAGCATATTATTAGCTATTGCCATTAATTGTATGGATTTAGCCTCTTTGAACTACTGTGTGATAATCCATGTGTCGGACCACTTGGCAGGGAGTGGGTAGGTGCAGCATGCCCAGGGGTTGTACTAACTTATCATCTGACTTACTTATCCTTTTACTTTGTGTGGAGGTACCACACTAAATATCTGTTTTTATGCTGATTGGACGCATGCGCAAGAAACATGTTACTGCAGCTTGCTGCAGAAACAGGTTGTGGAGGTGCGGCACTGTTGTGGCCAATGCCTTCACTGCCTTTTAAGGCTTGGCCCACTTTCCCCAGTGGGGTGGCACACTGCTGCGACACTAGTTCAGCCAGCATGCTACTACTTGAAATGTTTTAGCCACTGCAATCAGGGGCAGCCTTGTCATTGCAGCGTTAGCCATTCAGCTGCAATGAGGGAGTGACCCATCATTGCAGGGCAGTCCCTTGCATTCCCCCGACCCAGTTTGCCAATGGGGAGTCCAGTTCCCATCAGTTTCTGTTGTCTGCTGAGGGGGTGCCCAATCCCCCTCGGTATCATGTCTGCTCCCCCTGTTTCTTTGCCGATGGGGGTGCCCAATCCCTGTCAGCATGCCCCCCCAATTTCTTGTGTGCCGAGGGGGTGTCTAATCCCCCTGGGCTCATGAGCCCTCCCAGTATGTGCTGTTGTGGGTGCCCCATCCCCATTGGCTCCAGTCCCCCACCCCAAAACATGCAGGTGGTACACTGGGAGCCCACCTCAGCATGCCAAAAGTACCTGCTAAAAGGGAAAACCATCCCGCGATGTCTATTTTTTAACCTCTAAAGAAGAAAATGGTCTCGCTGTTCGCGCCCTCCCCAACCCCATACCAGCCACTGCACTCCCACCTCCCCCCACATACACCCCTCACCCCATACTTACCTCTGGAGCCCGGCACGATGATCTTCGGTGGGCCGGGAACACGTCTGCACTCTTCAAAGCCAACCACGAACTGAAGAAATGCCAGTAAGCTGTATAATGGCATAAATAGGGGTTTTTCAACTTTGCTGCATATCTCAGGCATTTTTCGGAATTTTGCCACCAAATTTTCAACATGGGGTTATTGGGACCCCTCCTCATGAATTCAGCCACTGTCATGGCATTATTCTGTCCCAAAAGGTGATTTCGCAGTCACTGTGTGGAATCACCTTTCGGGACCAATTAACGAAACAATGCCAGTGTTCATGAGATGGATTCTCAAAAAGCCTATGTTGCAGATTTGGTGGAAAAAATCCCAAAAATTACTGTTTTACAAGCTTGCGTTGTGCAGTTGCTATGCACGCTTGTAACTTCGTGAATCTGCAATATTTTCATGCCAGATTTTCAGCACTGGCATTTTTTCACACTGCTTATGAACAGTACAGCTGTCATTTTTCCCATCCTAGCCAAAATGTGTTTTCACACTTCCAGCGCAGAATAGTGCAGTCACTTTGGGAAATCAGTGTTCGGGACAGATAAAGAGAATGACAGTGACACTGTTCATGAGTAGAGGTCCTAAAATCCTATGTTGAAAATTTCGTGATGAAAGTCCATAAAATGACTGTTACAAGCGTGCATTGAACTGTTTTCACGCACCATTGTAATTGCAAATTTGTAATATTTTCAAGCCACCTATTCAGCACTGGCATTTTTCGCCTCATACTGAACAGTACAGGTGTCATTTTACATCCTGGCCAAAATGTGTATCTGCACTTCTGGCACAGAATAACACAGGCTATGTAGAAATCAGTGTTTGGGACAGATTAAGATCAAGTGAGTGAGAGAGGGTGACTGAGCTCAACTGAGCTCTGCCGGGACTGCTGCGGATTTCTTTGTGGGCAGAAAAGGCCTCAATGCAGACAGGAGCCCAGTACAAAAGGGCAGCCTGCAGTGGCGGGAGAAACAGAATGAGAGAGTGAGGCAGGGGGAGTGAGTGAGCTCATCGAAGCTCTGTCGGGACTGCTGCAGATTTCTTTGTAGGCAGAAAAAGGCATCAGTGCAGGCAGGGGCCAGTACAAAAGGGCAGCCTGCAATGATGGGAGAAACAGAATGAGCGAGTGAGACAGGGTGATTGAGCGACCTCAACGGAGCTCTGCCGGGACAGCGGTGAAGTTCTTTATGGGCCAAAAAAGGTGCCAATGCAGGCAGGAGCCCAGTACAAAGGCAGCCTGCAGTGGCGGGAGAAACAGAATGAGAGAGCAAGTGAGAGAGGGGGAGTGAGTGAGCTCAACAGAGCTGTGTCGCGACTGCTGCAGATTTCTTTGTAGGCAGAAAAAGGTGCCAACGCCAGCAGGAGCCCAGTACAAAAGGGCAGCCTGCAGTGTCAGGAGAAATAGAATGAGCAAGTGAGAGAGAGGGAATGAACGAGCTCAATGGAACTCTGCTGGACTTTACAGTTGCATACCCTCCCGCCCAGTGTCCTCTGTGGTCCTATATGACAGCAGGGTCTCTACAGTGGAGACAAAGCAATGAATGGATACTTTTAGGACTGCTGCAATACTACAGATTAAGTTGTTCTGTTTATTTCTGTAACTGAGCTGAGTAATAAATTTGGTAGGAAAAATCCAGAAAATGACTGTCTTACGAGCATGCATTGCGCAGTTGCTATGCACACTCATAACTTTCGGATTTGCAGTATTTTCATTCCAGATTTTCAACATTGCCATTTTTCCACACCTCCTTATGAACAGTACAACTGTCATTTTTCATATCCTGGCTGAAATGCGTTTTTGTGCTTCTGGTGCAGAATAGCGCGATCGCTGTGGTAAATCGTTTTTCGGGACACATTAAGAAAACCACAGTGACACTGTTCATGAGTCCTAAAATGCCTAAGTTGAAAATTTTGTGATGAAAGTCCTTAAAATGACTGTGTTATGAGCGTGCGTTGAGCAGTTTCCATTCACCCTTGTAGCTTTGCAAATTAGAAATATTTTCACTCCAGATTTTCAGCACTGCCATTTTTTCACACCTCCTTATGAACAGTACAGCTGTCATTTTTCACATCCTGGCCAAAATGTGTTTTTGCGCTTCTGGCACAGAATAGCAGAGTCGCTTTGGGAAATCAGTGTTTGGGACAGATTAGGATCGAGTGAGTGAGAGCGGTGGAGTGACTAAGCTCAACTGAGCTCTGTCAGGACTGTTGTGAATTTCTTTGTGGGCAGAAAAAGGCCCCAATGAAGGCAGGAGCCCAGTACAAAAGGGCAGCCTGCAGCACCAGGAGAAACAGAATGAGTACGTGAGAGAGAAGAGAGACAGCGAGCTCAATGGAGCTGTGTCGGGACTGCTGAAGATTTCTTTGTGGGCAGAAAAAGGTGCCAATGCATGCAGGAGCCCAGTACAAAAGGGCAGCCTGCAGCATCAGGAGAAACAGAACGAGCGAGTGAGACGGGGAGTGAGCGAGCTCAACGGAGCTGTGTCAGGATTGCTGCGGATTTCCTTTTGGGCAGAAAAAGGTGCAAATGCAAGCAGGAGCCCAGTAGAAAAGGGCAGCCTGCAGCATCAGGAGAAATAGAACCAGTGAGTGAGAGAGGAGGAGTGAGCAAGCTCAATGGAGCTCTGCCGGGACTTTACAGTTGCCCACCCTGCCACCCAGGATCCTCTGTGACCCTATATTACAGCAGGGTCTCTGGCATGGAGGCAAAGTAATGACTGGTACTTTAGGATTGCTGTAATAATACATATTTATTTGTTCTGTTTATTTCTCTAACTGAGCTGATTAATACTTGGAGTGCAATAGGATTTCTAACTGGGCTAAGTGAAACTATATGAACGTCGAGAACAAAAAGTATGGTAGCTGAGGGGTGAAAAATGGACAAGGAGACTTTAGGATTGCTACATAAATACAGTATCTAACGGATGAGATTTGAGACTGAATTACCCCGGTTGGCAAGGGGTTAGTAGGGGGACTAGTGGGGAGGGGGGCAGGGACAATAATTTGAGTAAATAGGGGCATAACAGTTGTAGTAGGGTATAGAACCTGGGAGTAAGAACCCATAACATAAGATGGGGGCCAAATTGGGGCAGGTGCCACATGTCAGTAAGGCGGGCATCTTTGGAAGGGTGGAGGGGGGTGTACAGTCTATGGGTCTGCCATGATCCTGGACTGGGCTTGAAGGATGGGGGTTGGTGTATGGTCTGTAGATGACTGACTAGTTTGAGGAGGAACTGTGGAGGTTAAGGGAGTGTAAGTGGCAGGGCAGATGAGTATGGTAGGCACCCGGGGGCAAGGCATGTCAAAGGGGATGGAGGAAGAATAACTAGGGACTGAAACTGACCCCAGTATCACAGGCACTAGCAGAAAAGAGAGGAGAAGGGAGGGCTGCCCAAGGTGAGTTCGGGGGGGGCTCCTGATGGAGGAGGAAGAGACCCCAAGGAGTACCAGGGGGGAGAGAGCAGATGGCTGTGGGTAGGGAAGGACCAGGGGTGGCACGGAGGGGAACAAGTAGGAGAGGGGAACAGATAGGGGGAAGAGATGTAGGACAGGTATCGACTATGAATAGAATCGAACCTCTGCTATGGGACAGAGGAGGGGGCAGGAGCATACTGAGAGGGATGGTAACAGGTAGGGGAAGAGATAGCGAGGACAAAAGTGTAGAAGGGGGCTAGTAAGGAAGAAGGGGTGGTGACTGAAGGAGAGAAGGGTGCGGGAAGGGGAAAAGATGGGAGGGGCATCGCTATTGGGGGTAGAAGGGAATGGTGGCTCTGAATCGACAACAGCGGGGATAGGAGAGAGGTTGGAAATCAGCAGGGGAGGAGGGGAGATCGACATGGGGAAGCCCAGTAGGAAGTAGTCAGGCTTGGAAGGGGTTCAAGGGGAATGGGAGGAATAAAGTAGAGAAAAGGGGTAAGGCAGAAGTGGGCGTACAGATACAGAAGCCACAGAGGGTGCAGTTGGTGGGGGTAAGGGACAGGGAAGAATGAATACTGGGGTGGTGGAAGGGGCATTAGAAGGGAACGGGGATGAAGAGCTGGGGGTACTCATCCTGGGGGATTCTATACTGAAATGGGTGAGATGGGGCAGAAAGGGGGAAAGGCACAGCCATATTTGGGTTGAAGCTGTCCCCAGGTTGACTGCAGGAGGGGCAGGGCAGGCACTGCTGAGGCGAGCAGCAAGGGGAAGGAAGAAACCTCATTTACTGTTGTGTGTGGGTACAAATGACTTGGCGGGGAACACTGTGAAAGTAGTGAGGGGGAGGTCTGAGTACTTGGGCAGGCAGTGTGAGGGGTTGGGGAAGTCTGTGGCATTCTTGGATGTACTGCCGGTACCATGTGCAAGCATGGGGAGGAAGGGTAGGCTTCAGGAGTTCATGTGGCTGAGAGATTGGTGCCACATAAAACATTATTTGTTAGTGACTAATTAGGGGCAGGGTCTGTGTGGAATAGTGACTTGTACGTGGGGGACAGGGTACACTGGAGCAGGAAGGGAAGGGGAGTATTAAAGGCAGCATTGCTGCCGGGCCACTGGCACTGAGGGTTGAGGTACTGGACGCCACACATCACGCCATGCTGGTGACCCAGGTGCAGACGCAAGCCCGGGCCACCAGGGGTTGGCAAGGGAGGGATAAGATTGAGCATCCAGAAGACTGCTCTCCTATCCCAGGGCAGGATCCAGGGACCCACCTCTCTGTAGTGGCCCCTGGTGATGACCGCGGGTGCTACTACAGCAGTGTAGTAAAGGGTGGCAGAGTGTGGTGGACTTTGGCATGCTGCACCTAAGTGTCATTGCAGGCCCTCATTCCGCAAAGGGGAGAAAAGTGGAAAATGGGCTATGATCAGGGAGCATAAGCTTCCAACCCCCTCTGCCCTCCCCGAGGGTGCTTCCTCAACCGGATCCTGCTCCAGTGGAGCGACCTAAGAAGCTCCTTACCACCCCACCATGGGGGTAATCCATGGAGGTGAGCAGGTAAGACTGATGTTGGGGGCAGGGCTAGGGGTGTTGGTCGGGATGACCAAGCCGAACATAGCTAAGTGAGAAAAAGTGTGTGTAAAAAAAAAAAAAAAAAAAAAGAATTAGAGGGGTATATCTCTACTAAGGTGGATTTAAACAAACGGGGGGGAGTGGCCAAAAGGCTGAAGTTGGTAGACAGGTCTGGACAGGGGAGCCTGATGAGCTCATCGCCCTAGATATAGGTAAAGGCAGAGGCGTAGTAACCCTGAAAAGGGGTGAGCAGAGTGGTCTGAGTGTAATACAGAAGGCACCACCACCTGGTAAGAATAAGGAGGAGAAAGGGTGTGGACTACCAGGTGGAGGAACACAGGCCAAGGAGGTGAAGAGTGAGGAGAAGGAGGGGTATGGGTGGAAGGTGGTCTGACTAAATGGATAGAGAACTGGTTACAGGGGAGGGTGGTGGTGGTGGGGTAGCTCTTGGCACCCAGAGCAGTGAGAAGAAGGGCGCCACAGGGCTCAATGCTTGGCCCAATGCTATTTGGGCTCTTTACCTCCGATATAGCACACAGAGTAGGGAGCAAGGTTAGTCTGTTTGCACATTATACCAAATCAAAAACAAATAATTATAGTAGCAGACTGTCCCCCCCACACACACATACACACATATACACACTCCCCAAAAAGCTGTTTAAAGGCCCGCTATTCATTCAAATCAATTCCATTTCTTACTTACTTGGGGTTCAATGCCAACAAGTGTAAAATCATGTACCTAGGGCATAGGAACCCCAATGCTGGGATTAGGATGGGGGGAGGTACTGATAGTTACTAGACATGAAAGGGTCCTTGAGGTTATTATATCAGAGGACCTCAAGATGGCAGTACAGTGTGACAAGGCTATGGGCAGGGCAAATTGGATTCTGGGGTGCATAAGGAGTGGCATCTCCAGTAGGAGGAGGAGGGATGTTGTGCTGCCATTGTATACCCTCAGCTGGAGTACTGTGTCCAGTTTTAGAGTCCACACTTCAGAAAGGACATAAGGTGGAGGTTTTCCAGAAGAGGGCAACTAAAATTTTTCAGAATTTTCACAGGAATCCCTGCAACAAAAGGCTGAAGAATCTCAACAGGTACTCTCTGGAAGAGAGGAGGGTGAGAGGTGACATGATCAAGACATACAAAGTACCTCACAGGGATAAAGAGGGTACAGTTGGGGAGTTTCCTTCAAATAAGGATGAGCACCCAAACCAAGGGACATACAATGAAGCTGGAAGGGGGCATTCAGGATAGATGTGAATAAATATTTATTTACTGAAAGAGTAGTAGATGCCTTGAACAGACTGACAGAAGAAGTGGTGGAAGCTAAAATGGTAGAGGGCATGAAGCATGCATGGGATAAACATAGGGGTATATTAGAAAAAGGGGAAGGAGGAGGTCAACGGAGATCAATAAGGTTATGGAAGTGAAGTAGGTACGAGCTGATTGCAGGAAAAATCCATTAAGCAAGGTCATTCACAAGGAGGTCCTGATGGATGCAGGCAGAATAAGACATGCAGTAACATATACAGGCAGGAGTTACAAGTAGGTAGAGAACACTTGGGCAGACTGGGTGGTCTGAGCTGTCCTTTTCTGCTGACAAATTCTATGTTTCTATGACATAATGTGTTAATTCAGGTGCAATGTTTATTTAAGTTTGGGATTACCATACATCCAGATGTAAGGTACAGTAAATTACCAGATTAGATGCAGCCCACTTACAGTACAATAAACAGAACCCCAGTGCTTTGAGAAGCCTTTACTCTTCATAAGGCTGCTGAATGAGTTGGGGTTCTATTTGCAGTGTCCACACCAGTATGCTGATCTTAAAATTGACACTGCATCTGAATGAGTACTTGATTCTTGCTCACTCCATTTCTTCCCCACTTTGAAACCTGCTTGTCCTGAGTTAGTTTAGGGCTGGCAGCGACTCGCCTGTGTTAGAAGATGACCAATAAGCTGCACTAAAAGATGTCAGACTTCACAGACTGTGACGGCAGCTGCTCATGGACAGAATTAAGGCAATTCTACTGGGGTGTAGGAGGAAGAAAGCTGTTGATTATCAACTAGAATCTGCAGCTTATCCATCAGGTAGGAAAATGGGCAGACTAGGTGAGCCAAGCGGTCCTTATCTGTTGTCAAATTCTATGTTTCTTACCCATCTGGGCAAGAAGAAGGCTGCAGCTGTAGCCACTGATGTCTGTTGGGGTGTGGGGATAGGGGGACCAAAGGGGACAGACATAAGGAGATATAATCATAATAAAAAGTGTGAGACCTTCACCAGCTATCCAAAATGCTTACCAGTAAAAGAACACTATGAAGTCTTTCAAATGGCAACACAATCTGGTGAGCCCTCTGTCTGCCATCAGACACCAGACATCAACCAGCATAACATTACCTAAAGAAGGCAGTGTGGTCATGTGGTTACTGAAATACTGGAGATTATAGATTTATAAGAATAAAAGAATATCGCACAGAAGCTGGCACATATGCCTAAAGCAGCTGTCTCCTGCTTCTCAGTAGTTATATTTATACCCTTGAGGTGCTTGAATGTTTCTATCATACCCCTCTTTCCCTCATCTCTCCCAGTGAGTACATATTGAGGGCCCTTAGCTTCTCCTCATTTGTCTTATGTTGCAAGCTCTGTACCATCTCATTTGCCCTTCTCTGGACCATCTTCGGCCTGTTAATATCCTTATGAAGGTGTGACCTCCAGAACTGCACACAGTACTCCATGTGAAGCCTGATCATGGTTTTATATAATGGCATCACTACCTCCCTCCTTATGCTGGTGATACCACTGCCTATGTACCCCAAGATGTCACTGGCCCTCCCAGCTGCCTTACCACTTTGACATTTTCAGGTCATCTGAAATAAGGACCCCCAGGTCCCTTTTCTTCTTTGTGGCTGTCAGCAGCTCCCCCCCCCCCCCATCCTGTACCCTTCCCCAGTGATTCTGTGTCCCAGGTGCATAATTTTGCACTTTTTTGAATTAAACTTCAGTTGCCAGTCCTCAGACCATTTCTCAAGCTTCCCCAGGTCCCTCCTCATTTTCTCCACCCCCTCTGGGGTATCCACTGTGTTACAGACCTTGGTGTCATCTGCAAACAGGCAGTCCTTTCCCTTCAGCCCTTCTGCAATGACACTAATGAAGACATTGAACAGGACTGGCCCCAGGACCAATCCTTGTGGCACCCCACTGGTCACCCCATCTCTCCAGACTGCGCCCCATTTACCACCACTCTCTGCCTCCTGTCTGTTAGCCAGTTTCTAACTCAGTTTACCACCCTTTCCCACATGCCCAGCCTACTCAGCTAGTTTATCAGCCTCCTATGTAGGATGGTGTCAAAGGCTTTGCTTTCATCAAGGTAAGCGTTGTCCACTGCCCTACCCTGATTTACTTCCTTTGTCACCCAGTCAAAGAGGTCAACCAGATTTGTCTGACATGACCTCCCTACTGTGAATCCATGTTGCCTATGGTCCTGGGCTCCGATGGCTTCTAGATGCCCCACTATCCTTTCTTTAACCAATGTCTCTGTGATCTTCCCACTACTGAAGTGAGGCTAACCAGCCTATAGTTCCCCGCCTCCTCACTATGGCTGGATTTGTATAGAGGGACCACATGTGCCCTCCTCCAATTCTCTGGTACCACCCCTGTGTTGAATGACTCAGACTCAGTGAACATGGCTGCCACAGATACTGCTATTTCTCTTCACAGTTCTTTTAATATCCTTGGGTGTATGCCATCTGGTCACTTCACTTTGTCCACCTCCAATTTACTCACCTTCTACAGGATTCTTCTGCCTGTCAATGGACTATTGTCCACCTCTTCACGCCTTTGCAACTGCTGTGACCCTTGCCCTTCCCCCTCTTCTGTGAATACTAAACAGAAAGACACAGTAGATGTCTTGGGGGTTGGGGGGGACATGACAGTTCTTAGGCATGGTGCTTTCACTTCCAAATACCTAAACAGCACATATAAGCAATCAACGTTCGGCATTGACAAATGCTTGTTTGGAAAGAAACCCTCCATTTCAGGAACATCTGAACTGCTCTGCTTCAAGGCCTCCTCTCTTAGTCCTGTAGCCTCCAGCCACCCAGACTATTCACTGCCAGTACTGCTTGGCACTAATTCCATAGGTGTAGCCTGAGGAAAGCGATATCCTCGAAGAAGATAGAACAGTTATGTAGTTACCGTAACAGTAGATCTGTGAGAGAATCTCTTTGATTGTGGTGCACTTTGTGGCTTATGTTGGAGCTAAATAACATCTCTGAGCAGTCCTGGGAGAGGAGATGCTTGTGTTCCACTTCTCACTTACTCCCTGAGTATTACTCTTTATGAACACTGCTTTACAAATAATGGCTCACCAAGCCTAAAAAATATTTTCAGAAAAGATCTTCATTATATACGTCGCAGTTGCAACCCTGTCTCAGTACTTTCATCTGTACATACACGCTGAATGTTTGACTTGCAAATATTACCAGATTTTGCTTGTACACATTTTTACTATATATTTACCCAGGATACAGCAGATGAGTTGCAATATCTCATTTTCAGTGGTGCCCTCCTTTGACACATTTTTAGATTGTAATTACCCAGGATAGGGCAGCTGAGAGAGGCAATTTCTACTTATAGGTGGGCTCCCACAGTGTGACTCCAAATGTCCAACAATCGTTTTATGATGTGATGATTTCCTCAGTTCATGGTTTGACTTTGAAAAGTGAAGATGTGTCTGTGGTCCACAGAGGATTATGGCGTTGGATCCCCGCTGGGTGAGTAAGGGCTTGGGGGGCATGGGTGCTGAGTGGGAGGGTCAAGTGAGGAGACTAACAGCTCAACAGACATCGATGGAGGGTTAAAAAAAAATATTTCCCTCTCTTTCTCTTTCATCTTCAGCAAGAGCAGGAATCTGCACTATCTTTATATGTTTGCTTGCACACGTGCAAGAAACATAGTGCCACTATATGAGTTTTTGCAAGTGTGCCTCCCCCACTTCCAGTGCCCAGCTCCCTTTTTCAGGCATGGATGCACTGCACCAATGAATGTCCGAGCTGTCTATGACAGCCGTTCAGATGCAGTGGCGTAAAGTTCTGAGGAAAACAGCACCACAATCAGCGGTGATAACGTGTAGGCAATTTGCATACTGCCGTCAGCAGTATGCAAATTGCCTACACGTACGTCTTCACTGCATATGAACTTTCATAGACAGTTTGTCATCCCCCATCCACAAACACTTATGTAGCATGCTGAGAGCCCACCTCAGTGTGCTCATGCACTCCCCCAACCCCCGTACACTGTATAACTGATGGGGGTGCCCAATCTCCCGTCAGCTCCACTGACCCCCCCCCAAGACTTCTAGGTGCCATGCTGGGAGCCCACTCCAGCATGGCAAAAGTCGTTATGGGTGCTGGGGGTGCTTAATCCCCCATCAGCTCCACTGCTGACCCCCAAAAAATAACCTTCCAGCTGCCATGCTGTGAGCCCACTCCAGCCTGGCAAAGGTCCCGCGTCGTCTTCCTGAATAAGAAAAAATGTAAATTAAATACCGTCCCTCATTGACTGTCTTGCCCCCTTCCCCCACCTGCTCCCACCCTCTATGCACCCACCTCCCCACACCCACCCTGACCCTATACTTGCCACTGGAGCCCATTGTGACGATCTTCGGCAGACCGGGAACACGTCTGCACTCTTCAAAGCCGACCGTGAACTGAAGAAATGCTGGTATGCTGCATAATGGCATAAATGTTTTTTTTTTTCAATTTTGGTGCATATCTTGGCCATTTGGGGGAATTGTTCACCAGATTTTCAACATGGGGTTTTTGGGGCCCCACCTCATGAGCTCAGTCACTGTCATTTTGTTATTCGGTCCCGAAAGGTGATTTCGTGGTCACTGCGTGGAATCACCTTCCGGGACTGAGTAACAAAATGACAGTGTCACAGTTCATGAAGTATGCTCCCCAAAACCCTATGTTGAAAATTTGGTGAAAGAATTCCCAAAAATGACTGTTATGAGCGTGCGTTGCGCAGTTCCTGCGCAAGCTCGTAACTTTGCAAATTTTTTATATTTTCACTCCAGATTTTCAACATTGCCATTTTACCACACCTCCTTATGAGCAGTAAATCTGTCATTTTTCACATCCTGCGCAAAATGTGTTTTTGCGCATGTAGTGCACAATGGCACAGTTGGTGTGTGAAATCAATGTTCGGGACAGAGTAAGAAAATCACAGTGAAACTGTTCATGAGCAGAGGTCTTGAAATGGCTAAGTTAAAAATTTGATAACAAAAGTCCATAAAATGACTGTGTTACGAGCGTGCATTGCGCAGTTTCCACGCACTCTCGTAAGTTCACGAATCTGGAATATTTTCAGTCCAGATT
Source organism: Neoceratodus forsteri (assembly GCA_016271365.2). Classification (NCBI taxonomy): domain Eukaryota; kingdom Metazoa; phylum Chordata; order Ceratodontiformes; family Ceratodontidae; genus Neoceratodus; species Neoceratodus forsteri. The sequence continues at coordinate 174,039,404 of CM057457.1, read as the reverse complement.
TTCAACACTACCATTTTTCTACACTTCCTTATGAACAGTACAGCTGTCATTTTTAACACCCTGGCCAAAATGTGTTTTCGCACTTCCAGCGCAGAAATGCATGGTCGCTGTGGGAAATCAGTGTTCGGGACAGATTAAGAAAATCACAGTGACACTGTTCATGAGGGGAGGTCCCAAAATGTCTGTGTTGACAATCTGCTGTAAAAAAATCCCCAAACTAATTACATTACGGCTGTGTGTTGCACAGTTTCTACACACACTTGTGACTTCACCAGTTTCTTTATATTTTCACTCCAGATTTTTAACATTGCCATTTTTACACCTCCCCATGAACTGTACAGCTGTCATTTTTCACATCCTGTTTGAAATGTGTTTTCGCACTTGTGGTGCCCAATGGCGTAGTCACTGTGCAAAATCAGCTTTTGGCTAACAAACTGATATTACCATTGCTCATGAGGTGGGGGTCACAAAAAAAACATGTTGAACATTTGGAGTGAAAATACCAATGAATGCCTGGGGCATTAGGGTTTCTGACCATAATGCCCCATCCTGTAGAGACTGACAGGCATCAGGGGTGTGACTTGGGATTGTGGCCTGTAATGCACATGCCATTCCACCTCCCCCCACACCCTGCAGCCAGTGACAGGCATGGAGGTGTGCCTTGGACTCTTCGGCCCCAAAGTTCACCCCATTCTCCTATACTGCACCCATCTCACCATATTTCCTTATGGAATGGGGTGAGCATAAGGCCTAAAGACCCCAAGGCACACGTGACACTTGTCGGTGTCTGCAGGGTAGGATGTGGTGAAATGGCATGGCCATTATGCCTGACAACCCAAAGGCACACCCCAATGCTTGTCAGTCTCTGCAGAGTGGTGGTAGGGTTAGCTTCAGTTAAATACTTCACTGTCATCCCTTTTATGCATCTCTCTAACTCCTACACTACCAATGCCAATAAGCAAACATTTGGCATTGATAAATGCTTGTTTAATATGCATCAAAACACCAGACAGTGCTGGTTTGTGGAGGTGCTGCAGCCCACATGGGATATCAAAAGCAACTTGGCTGGCAAGCAACATAATATACTACCATTAAGACACAGCAAAACTGTGTTAAGTGTTCCAGCTGTAGCTCTGTACTGGGAAAAACTTGTTTTCCTCAAACTTGTGGTAAATTCTGCAGTCTAACTCAGGCCAGGGCTTTACAAACTTCCCTTGGTTAGGGATTTACAAACCCTTAATCACAAACTGACCCGGCACCGAGCATCAGGTTAAAAAAGCATGCTTTATTTGTACAATAATGGTAAAAACAAGCATTTGTCAATGCCAAATGTTGTCTTGCTGGCATTGGCATTGGTAGTGCAGGAGTTAGAGAGATGCATAATAGGATTGGTAGTGAAGTATGGAACTGACGTCAACCCCACCCCACTCTGCAAAGAGTGACAAGCATTGAAGTGTGCCTTTGGGTCGTCAGCCATAACGCTCATGCCATTTTACCTCACCCTACTCTGCAGACTCTGATAAGTGTTGTGTTGTACTTTGGGGTCATCGGGCCTTATGCTCACCCCATTTCATAAGGAAAAATGTTTGGATAGGTGCAATATAGGAGAAAGGGGTGAACTTTGGAGCCAAAACATCCAAGGCACACCCTGATGCCTGTCAGCGTCTGTAGGGTGGGGGTGGGTTGACAATGGTGTGAGCATTACAGCTGACACTCCAAAGGTACACCTCTGATGCCTGTTAGTCTGTACAGGGTGGGATGTTATGGTTAGCAACCCTAACTCCCCGAGCGTTTGTTGGAATTTTCACTCCAAATTTTCAACATGGCCTTTTTGTGACCCCTACCTCATGAAAGCATTTGGGACCTCTGTTCATGAAGTGGTGCTGCGATGTTGTTAATCTGTCCAGAATGTTGATTTCCCAAAGCGACCGTATCATTCTGCGCTACGTGTTTAAACAGAGTTTGGGCAGGATGTGAAAAAAGACAACTGCACCATTCATAAGAAGATGTGAAGAGATGGTAATTTTGAAAATCTGGAGTGTAAATATTAAACATTCTTGAAGTTATGAGCATGCATGAAAACTGCACAATGCATGTTAGTAACACAGTCATTTTTTTGGAATTCTTTTACCAAATTTTTAACAGAGGCATTTTGAGACCTCTGCTCATGAACAGTGGCACTATGATTTTCTTAACCTGTCCTGAATGCTGATTTCCCACTGTGAATGTGCCATTGTACACCAGATGTGCAAAACCACATTTTGGGCAAGATGTGAAAAATGACAGCTGTACTATTCATAAGGAGGTGTGCAAAAATGGCAGTGTTGAAAATCTGGAATAAAATTACTAAAAATTCTCAAAGTTACGACTGTGCATGGAAACTGCACAATGCACGCTCATAACATAGTCATTTTGTAGAATTTTGTCATCAAATTTTCAACATAGGCATTTTAGGACCTCTTATTTATTTAATAATTTTTTTGATTTAGAGTATTCGGAATTACAATCCTTTGAGTCATAGACTCCTTTTCAAAGGCTCCACGTCAAAAAGTAAACAGATTGTGCATACAGAGAGTTACACTGATTAGGCAGATAATTTATACGGGCTAGCATGCCCTGAGTAAAATACAAAACAACATACAGGTACAGTATTAGTAGGTGTCTAAAACATTCATTTACAGAGTTTACAGGTGTTCAGGATGTAATGGGCAGAAAAAATTACCACACTTGTAGGCAGGACATAGTCCATTATCAGGCAGCTAGGGAGGATTAGATGCACCGACAAGTGAGAGAGGCGGTGAAGTGGGTACGGAGCAAGGAATTGAACTTGATAATTCTGGCAGCAGTGGTAATATTGGCAGGAAGGGAGTTTAACCAGGTGGGGGCTCTGTACGAGAAGGAGCATTGGCCAAGAGATGTATTTTGTCTAGAAACCACATATGGGGTTTTGAGGGAGATCCTACTTGACCTAGTAAGTGGGGTGGGCTGCATGAGTGTGGAGAGACTGGGTGCAGCAAGGCCGGTGCAAACTTTTTTGCTAGGATGCAGGTGTGGAACAGTAGTTTGTCACTGAAATTCAGCCAGTTTAATTGACTGTATAGGGAGCAGGTGTGGGTGGTGGTAGGGCAGCCCAGTATGAGCCGACATGCTTTGTTTAATGACCTTTTTAGGCAGTGTAAGGTTGTGTTATCAGCCGCGCCATAGATGGTGATCCCATAGTCGACTAAGGACAACACACAGGAGGATACGACCAGTTTAAGAGCTTCGGGGGGATGGAAGTTTCGGTGTCTGTACAGCAGACCAATACGACGGTTTGCTGCGGTACATAGGTGTCGTATATGGTCTTGATATGTTAGTGCCGGGTCGAGCATAATTCCCAGATATTTGAAGATGCTAACTTATTTTAGGGGTTGTGAGAGTGAGGTTTTTATGTGAAGGGAAGATTGCTTGAATTTATTTTGGTGGTGGCGAAAAGCATAACTTTGGACTTTTTCTGATTTAGGATGAGTCTGTGTTGGATGAACCAGGCCTCCGCCACAGTGACAGCAGTCTGGAGGGAGCAATCAAGTCCCTCTTGGGTGGCGTGAGATGCATAAAGGACTGCATCATCTGCATAGAGCTGGATCTTACCTAAGCAGGCCTTGTGGAGAGAGTTTAGGTAGAGGCTAAAAAGTAGTGGTCCCAAAATGGAGGCTTGTTGGACCCCAGAGTGAATGAGGAGAGGGTTTGAGTGGGTGGAGTTAACCCTCACTTGCTGAAGTGATTAGACAGGTAGTCCATGAATCAGACATTGGCATCCTGTGAGAGGCCAATCTGGGAGATGGCAGAGATGAGTAAGGGGTGATTTGCGGTATCGAAGGCCTTGGACAGTTCACGAAATACTGCACCTGCCAATTTACCTGCATCTAGGGCAGAGTGAGTAAAGCTTGTGAATTCTAAGAGGGCTGTGGTGGTGCTATGACCTTTTCTGAAACCATGAAACCATGTTGTTCTGGTGAGAGTAGGTCATATTTGGAGAGGTACTCAGAGAGTTGGTCGGCAACAATGTACTCCAGAGCCTTGGGGGGGGGGGATGGATAAGCGGCACTAGTTACCGGGATTGAGGCGGTCACCCGCTTTATGGATGGGTGTGATGAGGGCCATTTTCCAAACAGTGGGGAACTTACCCAGGCAGAGAGAGAGAGAGAGGTTAAGGATGGTGGTAAGGGGGGAGAGGACTTAATCCAGGATAAGGTGTAGGATTTTTAGATCCAGGGTGTCGTGGCTGTGATGGGAGCCAGTGAGGACTTTGAGGAGGTAAGGTTTAGCATCTTGAGCGGTGAGTGTATGGAAGCGAAAGGAGGGGTAGGAGTGTGTGGTTTGAGGAGGGGGAGCAACTGGGCTGAAAAAATTTGCAGGAAGTGTGGAGCTAAGGTCAGAGAAGGCTGTATTAAATGTTTCAGCAATCAGAGGCGGGCTATTTGTGATAGATCCATTGACAAATAGTTGCTCATGAACAGTGTTGCTGTGATTTTCTTACTCTGTCCTGAACATTGTTTTCCTACAGTGAATGCTCCATTGTGCGCTGGATGTATGAAAACACATTTCAGACAGGAATGTGGAAAATGACAGCTGTACTGTTGATAAGGAGCTGTGAAAAAATGGCAATATTGAAAATATGGAGTAAAAATATTAAAAATTCTCGAACCAAGTTATGAGTGTGGACAGAAACTGCAAAATGCACACTCATAACGCAGTCATTTTTTGGAATTTTTTCACCAGATTTGCAGCATAGGCTTTTTGCCAGCCCACCTTATTAACAAAATGATAGTGTGACTGTTCATCAGTCCCGAAAGGTGATCCTGCACAGTGACCACAAAATCACTTTTCAGGATTGAAAAATGAGATGATAGTGATTGAATTCATGAAGAGGGGTCCTAAGAACCCCATGTTGAAAATTTGGTGAAAAAATTCCCCAAAATGGCGGAGAAATGCAACAAAGTTGAAAAAAAACCCTATTTATGCCATTATACAGCTTACCGGCATTTCTTCAGTTTGCGGTCGGCTTTGAAGAGTGCAGACGTGTTCCTGGTCCACTAAAGATTGTCATGCTGGGCTCCGGAGGTAAGTATGGGGTGAGGGGCGTGTTAGAAGGTGGAGTGCACAGAGGGTGGGTGCGGGCTGGGGCAGGGGAACCTATGGCTAGGGACCATTTCCTTTGCTGCAGGTAACTGAAAAAAAAACACCACTGATCATTTTCTGCTTTTTTACAGGTTTTCGCCACACTGGGGTGGGCTCCCAGTGTGGCACATTTGTTTTATTAGGGGGGCATGTTAGCCACATTGGTGTGGGCTCCCAGTGTGGTACACAATCGGGCCATCAGGTTGGGGCTGCACAGGAAAATACCGGCGCGATGGGAGGGGGGTTAAACATGCTGACGGGGGATTGGGCACCCGCGTCAGCAAGCATGTCTGTGTATTGAGGGCATGATGCCGAGGGGGACTTGGCACCCCCTCGCACAGCACAGCACTAAAGGAGCCAGATATGCTGACAGGGGGATTGGGCACCCCCAAAGTCGGCTTCTAGGGACTGTGAGCAGCTGGCAGCAAGTCCGCCATGTTTATTGAAATGTTACACCATGGAAGGCATGCCCTGCAATCAGGGTGCACTCCTCATTGCAGCAGCTAAATTGTTTCAAATTGGTGGCAAACTTTTGCACTGCTGTCATAGACAGCATGCAGTCTAATTCGTGCCACGGTGCCAAGCTGGAAAATGCAGTGGTGCCACTGGCCATAACATGACTGCGTCTCCAAAACCTACTATTCCAAAGTTACCACAACATATTTCTTGCACAGGTACAAGACAACATAAAAAAATGACACTTGCATGTGCAAAATGGCAGTGTTATTAACAAACAGAGAGTGCAGCTTCAGCCTCTGGTGACCTGACCAGTTTCGTGTGACATTCTATCAAGAGTCACTTACACCCAGAAAGTAGATTCCTTTTAGACAAGAGGAGTCTTAAAGAGACAGTGCACAGTTCATTTAAAAAACTAAACACTTTGTTATTCATACCGCCTAAAAATTAAGCGCTAGGTAACCACTTACTAGACATGATTAACAAATCAGTGCTGAGGTATATGTATCATATTACTTATTTTTACAGTTTTGGCATCACCTATGTAACTATAGTTTTACTTCTTTGCAATTTCATTGGTTTACTTTTCAGTTTTCTGATTTAACCTTAAGATGCCTGGTCCTGTATAACTGGTACCTTATCAGGCTGTATAGTATCTTATTTTTACAGTTTAGGCTTCTTCTATTAACTACAGTTCTACTATGCCTTCTTTTCAGTTTTACAGGTTTATCATTCAGTTCTATGATTTAACGTTGTGGTGGCTGGTCCTGTATAGTAGATACTGTATGAGTCAGGCAGTATAGTACCTCACCTCTGTGACTGTCTGTACCTAAACTGTAAAAATAAAGTACAGTATAACCTGACTTATCAAGTACCAGCTATACAGGACAACGCATTTAAAGGTTAAGAAGACATAGTTAAACTATAGTTACATAGGTGATGCAAAAACTGTAAAAATAAGTCTAATGATACATATAGTACCTCAGCACTGATTTGTTAATCATGCCTAGTAAGTGGTTAGCTACCCCTTAATTTTTAGGGTGTAAGATTAACTAAAACTTTCTAGTTTTTTAAATGAATTGTACACAGTCTCTGTAAGACTTCACTTGTATAAAACAAATCCACTTTCTGGATGTAAGTCACTCTTGATAAAGTGTCAAGCAAAACTGGGCGGGTCACCAGAGGCTCTAGCTGCATTCTGTGTGTTAATAACATTGCCATTTTGCATGTTCAAATGCAATTTTTTTTTACCATGTTTGTATAAATAAGCATACTTTTTTAACCCAATGCTTGGTGCCAATTCAGTTTATGATTGCCTATTCTAATGTAGTACCTGGCATGAACACATGAGTGGAGCCACAATTGTTGCGTTGCTTTACAAACTTCTGTTCATGACTGAGTGAAAACGATCGGAAGACAGTTGAAGAGAAGATGGGGGAAATGTAATAATGAGCTTCTCTGGAAGTGTCAGATAGTGGAATAGGTAAACATTCAACATATTCAGTTTCAAAGAGATATGGCAGTCTTCTTTTCACTCTAGAGTGAAACAGACGCAGATTGGGTATGGCACCTATGTCTGCTTCTCAGACTGCTCAGCTGATGCAGGGCCTCCTGACAGCTTGTCTTCCTGGATGTTTGCACAGTAATTCTTCAGCAGGCTGATCATGAAAAATCAGATTGTAGGGCAGCATAGATCAAAGGAAAGAGACGGCCCGTGATGTGGTTGTTTTTTTCTTTTCAAGTACAGGATGGTTTCTGTCCAGCAAGCCAAAACTGTATCAAGATCAGCCTGGCTGATGATTTGTGTGGCACTGACTCGCTCCTTGTAGATTACTCTGCATTGGACTGACAGCGTCACACCCCTCAAAAGGCACTCTCATATCAAGATATTCACATATGCCTGTGCACAGGGCAAACATAACACTGCAAAATTGTAACTTTTAAGCAGTTTTACATACTTTTATATTTGGTTCTCATTTTTATGGAAAAAAAAATCACATTTATTTTTCCTGTTTGCAAACCACATTGTTTTTCAAGAGGTTCTTCACTACTGTGAGGTAGTGAGGGGTTCATTATATAAACATATTTGAATGTATTTATCCTTAAAACTAAGGTTTTTTTTCCAAACAGTTATTCTGTAGTGTTTGGCATGACCGATAGACCTAAAAAACAAACAAGACCTAAGTTTAAAACTTGTACAAATTGTTTTCAGCTCCTGACAAAGGCAGACTTCCACAAGCTTTTTTCAAGGTGCCTGGGTCCAGGTCATGATTTTCTCAGTTGTGAGCTTTGTAAAAATTTTGCTTTAAAACTCAAAAAGCAAAGGTCTATCAGAAAGAGATTTTTATAGCTTCTCAGTCAGCCAATGTATCATTAAACACAATTAAGGCTTGAGGGAGTTCCTAATGATGGTGCAAAGCATGCATCAGAGGGTTTGTCTCCTCATAAACAGCAGCAGTCACTATCAAAGGGGACACATAAAAAAGATAAAGCTGTTCAGCCATCTGACAGGCATGATAAAGATGGTAGAGATTTCTAGGGTGTCTGAAAGGGGGAACCATAAGTCCAGTGATGGCAAAAAATACAAATAAAAGAGTCTCATAGCAGATACTGGAACCAGTGATGCCAAGAAAAAAACAAAAAGAAAAGCAAGTCCATGCCACTCCTTCTCCAAAAGGAAAAGGAACAGGGAGTGGACCTAAGACAAATGCCTTCAAATGAAGACCTGGCCAAAGTAGGGCAGACATTCTTCCAGGATATCTCCTCCATTAGGCTAAAGTTTTGGAACTATAAGCCATCAGTGTTAGGACCACACAGAAACTTTTGCTAGCCAGTAACCACCCACAGTGAAGTTCAGTGCCCATGTCTATGTAAGCATGGGTGGCTCCATCAGCCTCAGTTCTTTTCCTACCATCGCTTATCCTCATTGGACCTGCTGAAGGAAACGCTGTCAATCTAGCTGTTGCTGTTTGTTATTTTGCTTAGTGTTTTAACTCATTTCTGTATGCCTCCGAAGTCATAGGTTCCTTTTTTTCTGTATTGTAAGTGCTGAGATAAAATTTACAAAGATGACACACATGTGGTTTGTGTGTGCTGTTTGATCCTGTCTCACAATGTGAGGACTTGTGAGATTTACCACAGCTTCAACCAGACTATAAAGTGTCGCTGTAAGAAATCTCTAGACAATTTATTTTTGTTAAAAACATTGAAAGCCATGAAAAAGGAAAAAAAAAATCAAAATCTGCTTCTCCTGCTCTGTTGACCAAAAGATGACCATCGAAGTCTAAGGATCGGGACAAAGAACAGTCATCATCATTACCCTATTCATCGTTCAGACATAAACAGAGACAAGGAGAGGTCCCAGTTGATGTTGAGACAAGGTAAACCATCATCATTGCCTGCTCTGGCAGCATTGACTACAGCTCCCAACAACTGTTGTTGAAATATCAACATCGGGGCTTGACTTAGGTGGTGCCATACCTACTGTGGATGATAAGATCCCATTGTCATTGGGCTGAGGCCTGTCAGTGCTGGTTGTCCCTTCCCCATTGCAGGGCACCATCGACTCTCAAGTTGTGCATGCATCATTTTCTGAAGTGATTCAACACCTTCTGCCTGGATTGCCTATGGAGTCAGCTATTCTACCAATAAGGCCTTCCAGCACTCAGCCCCCATCGATGGGATTCAATAGCACGCCACAGATTCCTGCTTCTCAGCCACCACCAGCATTGCTGGTCTATTCTAAGACTCCCATCACTGATCCTGCTGATGGTTATGAAATGAAATATAAGCTGACCTCATGCTCTTAGAGGAGGAGGAGGATTTAGAGGAGGACTCACACATGATTTGTGTGTGCTGTTTGGGTCTGTCTCACAATGTGAGGACTTGCGAGATTTACCAGAGCTTCAATTAGGCTATGAGATGATGCTGTTAGAAAGCTATAGAAAATGTCCTTCTGTTAAAAATATTGAAAGCCAGGAAAAAGGAAAAAGGCTCAAAATCTTCTTCTCCTTCCCTGTCGGTCGAAAGGCAGCCATCAAAGTCTAAGGATTAGGGCAAAGAATAGTCATCATCATAGCCTTGTTTATTGTCAGGTCATAAGCACAAACACAGAGAAAAAGAAAAGTCTGCTTTGTCATAGAGGTCATGGTTGACATTGAGATGAGACAAAACCTTTGTCATCACCTGCTCTGGTGGTGTTGACTACAGCCACCCTCCCAGACATTGTTGAGACACCAAGGGTGGGGCTTAGGTAGTGCTGTACCTACTGTGGATGACATGATGTCATCATCCTTGAGCCAAGGCCCATCGTCACAGGTGGTCCCGGACCCTTTTCAGGGAACCACTGACTCTCAAGCTGTGCTACCATCATTTTCTGAAATGATTCAACACCTTCTGTCTGAATTGCCAATGCAGGCAGTTATTCCACCAACAGGGCCTTCTAGCACTCAGCCCCCCCATCAATGGGTTTCAGTAGCTTGCTACAGATTCCTGCCACTCAGCCACCACTGTCATTGCTGCTCTATTCTAAGATTCCCATCGCCGATCCTGCTGGTGATAATGAACTGGAATATAAACCTGACCTCATGCACTTAGAGGAGGATTTATAAGAGGAATAGGAGAGTGAATAATTTTGGGATTATTCCCCTCACTCTAGTTCTATCTTCTAGTCCTGTAGCAAGGACTCAGTGATCTATACCCCAAGATCTCCTCCTGAGGACCCATCTTTTTAAGCCATGGTGCAGCAAATGCAGTCTGTCATGAGCTATGAGGTGGAAGACAATATTCCACTAAAAGGATTCTTATGGAATTTTTGGAGGTGCTCTGTTCTCCCACCATTATCATTCCACCTATATATCCTGCATTAGAGGATGCTGCTTTGATTGTGTGGTATAGACAAACTCCATGCCATGCAGTCCCTAGCAAGGTTGATAAGCAGCATCCTGCACCATTTGCAAACTCTTATTATGCTAGCCAGCCTGAAACTGACTCTGTGGTCATCATAGCTGCTCATGATAGGTCTAGGGCCCCTAGACATATGACTACTTTGCCTCCTGATAAGGAATCCAGGAGGCAGGATGTGATGGCCAAGTGTACTTATCCCTCACGTAATTGGACCTTAGGATTGCAAGCTACCAAGCCCATGTGATCAAATATCAGAACAGCTTGTATAAAGCTGCTTGTACTGCTGCTCAGGCTTTGCCTGATGACTCTGACAAGAACAAAATGCTAAAACATTGTCTTCTGGTGCTGAGGCTGACAAACATTTGTTGCGATCAGCTTGTGATATCTCTAATGCTTCTGCCAGGGCTGCAGCATCTAGAATTTGCTTGAGCAGGTATTCTTGTCTTATAGTTGCTAGCTTTGCCAGTGATGTGCAACAGGCAGTTTTGAATGCTCCTTTTAAAGGGTCAAAATTGTTTGGCTATGATGCTAAAGAGACTCTACATCTCTACATGGTCTTCAAACTTCAAAAATGACTCTGAGGTCTGTAAAGTCCCTGTATCCCACTTCTGCTAGAAGTAGCAGTTACGGTTCCTTTTGTCTAACTACTACCCAAGGTAGTCATGCCTACTGTCAACAAGGCCATGGCAGAGGATATAGCCCACTTCTGAGTCCCCCCCCTGGTGTCCACACAAAACTGCACTGGGTCCAAACAGCACTGACAACAGCGTCGGCATGATACATGCAGTAAAAATGGCACTGACTCTGCCCCGCACCCTCTGTCTTTAAGATTCTCACTCTGAGAGGGAGTGGATCCCTGGGAAAGTTAAAATTTGTGGGGCCATTACGGCCTCAAGTAAAAAAAATTACAAATTCTGAGGTGTGCTAAAAAGTCAGAGACCAGGATTAGGACCCTAGTTTCCACTGCTGCTGGTGGAGATGCTTGATGCCCCAGCTCTCCACACCATGGGAACTGCTTGGCCAGCCTCCTGCTGCTCTTGTCCTGTATACAGGACCATGGAGAGTGACCAGAGGAGTGCTTACAGCATGCACTGTAAATCCCCAGTCGCTGTCCATGTGAGCACTTACCAGACTAGCGCTGTATAGTGTGGCGCTATTCTGGTAGCAGTCAATTGATGGGGTACCCACAAAAGTACCCAAAGGAATTGGTAGTGTCAGCTCTGCCATCCCTGCTTCCACCTGATCCTTTTTGGTCTCTTCCTCCCACCTCAGTTGTTACCTGCAGGGGTGAGTGTTGGAGGCAAGATCTCCCTACATCTGAAGCAATGTCGGAAGATCACTATGGGTGAGTGGGCTGGATATCTATCTCTAGGATTTGAAGGACATATGCCTTCATGTCAAGATCAGGTCATCCCACAGATTATATGTCTACTTTCTGCTGGAGAGATAACACTATCAGTTTAATGCATTGCCCTTTGGTTTGTCTTCTACACCATAGGTCTTCACCAATTACTTGACAGTAGTTGCAGCAGCTCTTCGAAGGGAAGGCCTGCATGTTTTTCCCCTATTTGGATGACTGGATCCTGAAGGCCTGTTCCAAGGAAGTTCTGTTACATATCTTGTCTCAGACACTTCAGTTGTTCAACAACTTTGAGGGGTCACAGTGAATGGGCCAAAGTCTGTGTTAACTTCTGTGCCAAAGACTACAATACGTGGGGATGCTCTTTAACACAGAGAAGGGATGTGCTCTCCTTCCACAGGACAGGGCAGAAAATCTGATTGCTCAGGTGTACTTGTTATACAGGAACCACTATGTCTCTTTCAGAACAATGTTGCATCTCCTGGGTCTCATGGTTGCAGTCATAGTGACTGTGCCACTGGCACATCTTCATATCAGAATCCCTCAGTGGACACTCAGAGTCCAGTAGGATCAGTTGCTGGATAAGTTGAAATAAATTATTCTCATCACATCTGCTCTTTGCAGAGTGTTGTTATGGTGGATGGATTATGAAAACCTATTGAAGGGCGTGTCATTCCTTTTACCAGTGCTTGTGCAAATTCTCACCATGGATGCCTGTGGATCCAGCTGGGGTGCTCATCTTGGCCCTTACCGGAGACAGGGTTCATGGACCAATGTGGTGGCTGAGCTACATATAAATGTCCTGGAAATGAGGGCTGTCTTGTACAGCCTCCACAATAGTCACAATCATCTCTGCCCATGTTCTCTACAAATACAGATGGACAGCATCAGTGTAATGCATTACATCAACAAACAAGGAGGTATTCACTGCCATTCCTTGTGCAAGGAAGCAATGAGAGTATGGTACTGGTCTCTGTTTCACAGCCTTCAGCTGTTGGCTGTGTATCTCCCAGGTCTCCAAAATGTCTTAGCAGAAATGCTAAGCAGGTCCCAGCTGATAGTTTACAAATGGGAACTGCTGTCCTTCATGGCAAAATAACCTCTTTGCAAGATGGGGTTGTCCAGAGTTAGATCTTTTTGTGTCCTCACACAATGCAAAACTGCCTCCATTCTGCTTGCTCGCTCCAGGCCCTGGAGGGTTTTTTTGTTCTGAGACGTGTTGTTCCCTCTCTTGGAAAGGGAAATTCCAATACACATTTCCCCCATTCCTTTAATACAGAGTTCAACTCAAACTGCAAGTGGAGAGTGCTACTCTTATCCTTATTGCTCTGTTATGGTCTCACCAGATAAGGTACCCACTCCTCTAGCATCTGTAATTGGTTCTTCCTGCCCCTCTACCTGTGTCAGGGTCTGTTGTTGCAGAACAAGGGGTCACTGGTCCATCTGGACATGAAGTCCCTACATCTGCATGCATGGCTCCTGAAGACATAGCCATTGCATAGTTTGGGGTATCCCATAAGGTTGCTGATGTCCTACCTGTGAATGGGAAACCTTCTACCAGACATACTTATTCCCTGAAATGGAAGCGTTTTACTTTGTGGGCTGCTTCCTGGAATTTGGACCCTTTTACATGTCCTTTGAATGCTGTGTTGGAATACTTGCTTTCCTTCTGACTCTGGCATGCAATATTCCTCGCTTAATGTGCATTTGGCTGTTACATCAGTTTTTCATGCCCCTATTGATGGTTGTGTGGTTGCCCAACTAAAGGTGTCTCATACAATTCTGAGAGATATTCTTCAAATGAAACCTCCTATTAGTAATCCAATCTCACCTTGGGTCTTCAATTTTGTGACTGAGAAATAGATTTCATCTCCTTTTGAGCCTGTTGTGAGTGTGGCTTAAGTTTCCTGTCCTGGAAAACATTGATCTCACTTTGAGGGGGTTCTTGCAGCAGGCAACACCATTAGAACTGAAGCCAGCAGGCGCCAGGATCCCACAAAAAAACCCTAGCTAGCAGTATACAATGGGGGACTTCCCCCTGACATCAGCCCACCTCCAACATGTGCCAATGGTGTAAAAGGGGTGGTCTCCATGCCCAACTTCAGTTCTTTCCCCACCATTCACCCGTGCAAGTCAGACCTTCGTGGACACCTTCTGCTATAGTTGACTGCCATTTTCTATGCATTACCCGCATTTTATTATGTTTAAATTTTCTTCAGATTTCTCCAGTATTTTGTGCATGTCTTATTCTCCATCCTTCTCTTTGAAGCAGCTGTGGACTAAGTGCTCATGTGGCAAGCAGCTTCCTCACAAGGACGTCCATGCTTCTTGTCTGCTGTACCTAGGCTCAGACCATGACACTGAAGTCTGCCAGGATTGCAGAGATTTTAACCAGTGCACCAGGCTATGTCACTTGAAGATCCTGGAAGCCTTTCTGCTGCAGCAGACTCTCACCAATGGAGAAGAAGCTCCATAAAAGTACCTCTTCTTCCCCAGCCTCTGGGGCTTCAACTTCCTGTTCTTCTCACAAGGAGAAGAAATCCAGTGGAAAGTAAAAAACACAAACACCAGGAGAAGCACGGTTACAAACCCCAGTCAGCTTCATGCTTCTGGTCCCCGTACAAATTGTGAACTGATCTTGGGTCTTCCTCCCATGGGAGGTTGACTACCTCCTCTCCAGTGGCCCTCACTCCTTTCAGGCTCCCACTGATCAAACCACTTGCTCTTATCACGATCTCAGATGGTTTTTCTTCAGGACTCAGGACTTTGTCCCCAGTCTCTCAGGCACCGATGCTCAGGCCCTTGAATTAGCTGGGTTTTCAGCCAGGGGACTCGAACGGGTCATCCATGGCTGGCAGATATTTGCCTGTCTTCCTCCCAGTATGAACATCAGCTAAGTTGGCCCTGACTCCGGGGACCAATGCCTCAGAGCGGTGCCAGGGGCATTCGCTCACCTCCTCCACAAAAGTGATGCCTGTGCTCTGCACGGGAGCTAGCTCCCCAAGACAGGTCTCTCCTTAGTGGCTGTCACCAGCTGCATCACCAGACTGGTGCCAGTCCACACCTGTCTAGTTGATGCTGGCCACTCTGATGTTGACTCCAGCAATGCCTCAACCATCATCTTCTAATCCTCCACAGACGTCGTCTGCCCCTATCATCACTAATCCAACACCTGAGGGCCTGACACCTAGTCTCTCTACTCCAATTAGACCAACGCCAGATGGCTGTAGGACACAGACCAGCACTGGATGGCACTAGACCGCATCAGCTGATGCCAGTGAACCCGATGCCAGTAGACCCAATGCCCGGGTTACCTGAGCTCAAGGAAATGATGCTGGGGCCCCTCTAAGCCTACTCCACTGATGCTGGCTCCACCAGTCATGCCTCAGATGCCACTAACAGACCTTAATACCTTTTTTGCGGCCTGGTATGCATACTTTAAGGACAAGGAGTCCCTGAGGGATCTCTCTACTCTGACTACCAAGGATCCTCCTCCAAATCCAGCAAAGGATCCGGACCCTCCTAGGAAGTCTCCTATGCCACCTCCTAAGGAGCCTACCCATTGGCCTGATGGAGCTGGTGCCAGTCTTCTGAGGACTCACCGATGAAGGTATCATTGGTTTCCCTCCCTATCACTGGACTCTAGGTAGTCAGGAGGATACTCTTCCTCCTCTTCTTCAGATGAATCAGAGAGCTCTGACTTGCCATCTGAAACAGAGGAATCCAAGGATACCCCTTGATCTACTCCAGATGAACCTACTTCCATAGAGGTGATGAGGCACATCTAGTCCTTCATGGGCTGGAACACAGAGGAGATGAACACCGAGCAACATCGGTTAGCCATATTCCTCCATAAAAAGGAGTCCTTACCCTTGGTCATTCCACCCCTTATTGACTCCTTTAAGGACGTCAATAGGGCTGCTTGGACACACTCATCTTCAACTCCAGTGACTTTGAAAAAGGTAGATTGCCTGTATAATTCCCCAATGGATGAATTCTTTTATGGGGAACAACCTGAGGCTGACTCAGTAGTCATCAATGTTTCCCATGACCACTCTAAGGGGTCCAGGCATCTCAGTACTCAGCCTCCTAATAGAGACTCCAGACAGATAGACCAGTTTGGTAAAAAGGTCAATGCCTCTGCCACCTGTACTATTCATTCCCTGAACCTTCTGGTCCACATGGTCCAGTATCAGAAAGCCCTGTGGGAGAAGGCTTTGGAGGTAGCACAAGCCCAACCTGATGCCCTTGGCAAGACTGAGCTGCTACACCTCCTCAAATTGGGCTTGGATGTTGGGATTCTCATTCTGTGAGCCTCCTACAACTCAACAAACTCTGCAGGCAGAGCTGCAGCTAAAGGAGTTTGTCTTTGTCGACACTTTTGGCTCAGAGCATCCAGCTTGGCTCCAGACATGCAGTCCAAGATTCTAGATGACCCCTTCAGGGATCCTGTCCTATTTGGTGAGGATTCTCAAAACATAATCACTCACCTACAGGATTCTGGCAAGACCTTGTGTTCAGTACAAACCTTGTACCAGTCTCAGCCTAAATCTACCCAGAGACAGTCCTTTCATTGCCCTTCCAAGCAGCAATCCAGGGTCAACAACCCAGAAGCACCTTTAAGAGAAAGAACACTTTCCAAGCCACATGAGGTTCAGCTGCAGAGCTCCTAGAACCTCCTAGGCCATTTTGCCAGTCTCTGGCTCATCACACTAACTCCTTACCTGACTCCCCTCTCCCAGCCAATGCCCTGGAGGATGTGATGGGGGGGTCGTTTCTCTTTTTACATTGAAAGATGGCACAGAATAACTTCAGATCTTTGGGTTCTTCAGTTAGTGGAGAAGGGCATGCTCTAGAGTTCTTGGAGATGCCTTGGGACAATCCCCCACTGCCCTCCCACTACTCTCTGGCCCATATCACCCTTATCCAAGAGAAGATCCAGATGCTTCTGAGAAAACAGGTCATAGAACCCATCCCACTGGCATGACAAGGGAAGGGCTTCTATTCTCATTTCTTCCTGGTTTACAAGAGAACTAAAGACCTGCACCTCATCCTAGATCTCAGTCACCTGAACCAGTAGATAGAATACAAGAGATTCAGGATAGTCACCTTCCCCGGCTTTCGCACCCTGCTTCATCAGGGAGATTAGACTTGTTCTCTGGATATGCAGGATGTCTACCTCCATATCTCAGTCTTCCCACCCCACAAGAGGTTCCTTTGCTTTAATTTCCAAGGAAACCATTACTAGTTCCAGATGCTGCTGTTCAGCCTGTCCTCTGCTCCCCGAGTCTTTACAAAGTGCCTTGCAGAAGGGACTGTGGTCTTAAGAAGGGAGAGTCATTATGTCATCCCCTACCTGGATGGCTGTCTTCTGATAGCTCCCACCAGGAAACAGTTACTCAGAACCATGGAGGCCACTTTATCTCTGTTTTGGGATCAGTGGATCACTCTCAATCTCCCTAACTCCTCCCCTTGACCAAGTCCGAGGCTCCAATACATTGGGACAGCCTTGGACACTGCCCAAGGCAAAGTCTTCTGCCCTAAGACAAGGCAGAATGCCTTCAGACACGGGCTCTACTGGTATTGGCGTCTTGCCAGGTCCTGGCTGGACTATTTCTGAGACTAGTCGGACACATGGTGGCTGCCATTGCAACAGTTCCCCTGGCTCACCTGCACATGTGGGTCCTCCAATTGAATCTTCAGGTCCAATGGGATCAGTGCATGGATGATTTGGAGCTACCAGTGTCAGTCAACAACTCTGTGTGACAGACGTTGGCTTGGTGGTTGAACCCCTCCAACTTTTGGACTGAGTCACTCAATCAAATCCTGACCACATTTGTGTCTGGCCAATGCTGGGGTGCCCATCTGGCAGACCATCAGAGTCAGGAGACTTGGTCCCCACAGGAGCAGCATTTCCACATCAATGTTTTGGAGATGTGGGCAATCCTGTATGCCCTGCAGACCTTTCAGACAAACCTGCTCCCTAGTCCTCTTTTGATCCAGATGGACAATATGTCCATGGTCTTCTACATAAACAAGCAGAGGGAAACACATTCTTATCCCCTCTGCAGGGAGGCCATCAGAGTTTGGTACTGAGCCATAAAGCATCACCTGGACCTGACTGCTGTGCATGTTCCAGGTGTGCAAAACAACCTTGGCCAACAGCTTAAACTGGTCTTGGTCCAAGGTGCATAAATGGGAACTTCGTGGTTGAAGATTTCTTTGACTGATGGGGTCATCCCAAACTTGACCTCTTAGCATCCCCATACAATGCAAAACTGCCCAGTTTCTGCTTGCTAGATCCAGGGTCTGGTGTTTTCTGGCGAGATGTGTTGTCCCTCTTCTGGACAGGGAGGTTTCTGTAAGCCCCTCCCCTTCCATTACTGCATAGAGTTCTTCTTAAGCTGCAGTCAGAGAGGGCAGAGATGATCCTGATAGCCACTTTCTGGCTGTGCCAGATATAGTTTCCACTCCTCCAGCAACTAGCAGTGGAACCTCTGATCCGCCTGCCTCTGTGTTCTGATTTGCTCTCCCAGGAGCAGATCAGTCTAGTCCAACCGGACCTCAAGTCTCTGCATCTTAATATATGGCTCCTACAAACTTAGCAGCTGCCCAATTTGGGGTTTCTTCCTTGGTGCTAGATGTCCTAGTGGCAGCTAGGAAGCCTTGAACTAGAGCCACTTATGCTATGAAGTGGAAGCGGTTCTGTATCTGGGCCACCGCTCGTCACCTAGATTCCCTTCACCTCTCCAGTGAATCTAGTTCTAGAATACCTCCTTTCCCTATCGGACTCAGGCCTGGGCTACTCTTTGCTTTAGGTGCACTTATCCACCATCTCTCATACCACACACCTATTGAAGGCAAAACTCTATCCCAGCAAGATCTTTCCCACACTCTATTGAGGGGCATATTGCATCTGAAGCCTCTCTTTTGGGACCCTGTTCATCATTAGGACCTTTTGTTTGTTTTAGAGTTGCTTACTTTGCCTCCCTTTGAGCCTGCCACAACCTGTGAGCTATGTCTTCTGTCATGGAAAGTATTATTTTTAGTTGCTATTACTTCTGCTTGAAGGATTACCGAGCTTCAGGCTATGATGTGTAAAGAGCCTTATTTGGTTTTCTACAAGGACAATGTGTGCTTGTGGTCTAATCAAGTTTCTGCCTAAGGTGGTGTCAGAGTTTACAGTGAATTAAGACATCCACCTATCTGTGTATTACCCAGAGTATTTGAATTGAGGGGAGGCCTTACTGCATACTCTAGATGTCCACCAGGTGCTTCGTTACTATTTGGACTGCACCTGTGTCACTAGAAAATCCGATCAGTTGTTTGTTTCATTCACTCCTAGGAAAGAAGGGGCGCCTGTTTCTAAACAATGTTTGTCCAAGTGGTTAGTCAATTGCATTGTTTACTGTTACCAAAAGTACAACAAGCCTTTCCTGGGACCTGTTAAAGGCCACTCTACCAGGATCCCACTCTACCAGGGGCAAGGCTGCTTCCTTTGCCTCTTTACAAAATGTGTCCACTGCTGACATTTGCACAGCAGCCATTTGGAGTACTGTCCACACTTTCATTAGGCAGTACAGTTTGGATATTGCAGCTAGGCACAGGGCATGTTTTGAACTTGCAGTTTTGCAGGGCCTTCTCTTTTGAAAGCCTTACACTGACTTCTGCCTCCTCCCAGCTGATCGGGGTCAGTTCTTACAGTACTTGAGACTCAGTCCTAGTGGTGTTGCCTGCTGCAAGAGCCCACTCGAAGTGAGATAACACAGTTACATGAGAACTTACTGTAACAGTAGATCTTCGAGAGGAGCTCTGGCAGCATCCCCTGGTGACTGCTTCTCCATCACATTTTTATTTTATTTATTCATTTGTTAACTGGGTACGGGACACTGGACCAATGACCTCTTTTCAGGTCCAGCCCAAGAAGACAAAGACTACAAAAGAAGAATATTGGACAATCAGACAATTATTACACAGAACACTTACACATGGATTTCAATAATAAATATTGTTTTAACTTCTGCCTCTGTTTCCTTGGTGTAGTGGAACCTCCTCAGTTCTCCAATTTCTGTCTTTGCCAGGGTTTCTGGTGGGAGATCTGAGGTTAAGCTGGGGGACTACCCCTTTTATACCACTGACAGATGCCGGGGGCAGACCGATGTCAGGGGGCAGTCCCCCATTGT
Organism: Neoceratodus forsteri; assembly: GCA_016271365.2. Lineage (NCBI taxonomy): Eukaryota > Metazoa > Chordata > Ceratodontiformes > Ceratodontidae > Neoceratodus > Neoceratodus forsteri. The sequence continues at coordinate 174,019,340 of CM057457.1, read as the reverse complement.
ATACTGCTAGCTAGAAGTTTCCCATGGATCTTGGCATCTGCTGGCTTCAGTCCTAATGGTGTTGCCTGCTACAAGAGGTCCTCTTGAAGATCTGCTGTTACAGTAAGCTGTTAAGTAACTATACTTTTTTAGTTGTGATGACTTCTGTTTGAAGGATTTCTGAGCTTCAGGCTCTAACGTAGGATCCTCCTTTTTTGAGTTTTCATTATGATAGTCTGTTTATGAATGAATCCTTAGTTTCTACTGAAAGTGGTATGTAGCAACCTTTGCTTAGTCAAAGACTTTTTTATTGTTTAACAAGTTATGTTGTTACAATGATACAATGAAAATAGACACACATAATAATATATCTATATAAATATAGACTCAAACTATTATTTATTACAAACAGATTTCCTTATTGCACTTTTCCCCTTCTATATTATCACAGCTCTTTACTACTTCCTTCTTCTAAACATTTTTGTGCTATACTATTTCCTGCATGTGTATACACTATGACTTTCAAAAAGGTAACCACCTTTTCTAATGTTCTTAATGACTATGTTATTTTTTTAGTCAAGATTTGGGGACTTCCTTCCAATTGCTCCAGTAATGACCCCAGTAATTGTGTTCTTGTCTTCTGATAAAGTGGACATTTGATCAACAAATGAATTAAGCCATCTTCCTCCATTTTACATTTACATATCCCATTGGATTCTACTGTTTTTGTTAATTTATTTACTCTTTCATTTCTGTGATACTCAAATCTGTATCTTATGTAAAGATTCCTTCTTGTCAGGTTTTTAATAGTTAGATAACTTTCTCTCTTAAATATGTGTTTGTTTGATGCTAGCCAATTACTTATTTTATATTTTGTGCATCTTTCCAGATCTTTTTAATTAAACATGTCTCTAAGCTTTATTTTTATTTATCTTTTAATGCCTTTTTCTGGTCTTCTATATCTATCAGCTAAGTGAGTTATTAATCCATATGGTTTTATCCAGTTATATATGAGTTCCGTAACTGGGAATTTGAATTTTCGATCGCAATAGTTTATGGTCTCATGCAAACATTGTTTTGGCAGTTGATTATCCGGCATCATGTATATTTTGAAAAAAATATAAAATAATTTTTTCCTGAACCAAATTTTTTAAAGCTGGTTGGCCAAGCTCAGCTCTTATTAGAGTTGTCAGGGCTCCATTTGGGAAATCTATTATTTTCCTATAAGAGATGTTTATTATGATCTCTATCTTATCATTTATTTCCATGCCCCAGATCTCTGCCCCATACAAGATTTGTGCTCTTATTTTAGCATTAATAACTCTTAATGCACCCTTGATAGAGCTTCCTCCATATTTATAGAAAAAGCTTATAATAACTGGTGACCCTATTTAACAACCTGATTATGAGTACTGTCAAATGCCATAATGACCTGAAATCGGGTTATTACAGCATTCTCATCATTTAATACACCTGCACAAAGCCACAAAATGCCATGCAAAGCTGCACAATGCCACGCTAAGTCGTGCTAAGCCGCTCAAAGATGCACAAACCCTCGGAAAAAAACAGCAATTATAAAAAATAAAAGATAAGCAAGTGTGTTTTTATGGATTTTTTTTTACAACCCCTTAGTATGTGATGACTGCATAAACCTCTCGAGCTTCGCTCTTGAGGTTTATGGGTCATCACACACCTCGGGTGAGTAAAAAAATCCATAACACACACTTGCTTATCCATTATTCTCTATGTAATTAATGGTACAAACTTCTCTTCTTTGTTTTAATTTTTATCTCTTTAACATGATTATGCCAAGTAGGTTTTCATTCATATTTACACCCAAGTATTTAAATGTTTAACTTGTTCAAGTGTAATATTGTTGTAGTGTATATTAGATGTCCTTCTATTTTTGTTACTAAAGACCATAGTTTTGGTTTTCTCTGGATTAATACTTAATTTTGCACTATTACATTCTATTTGGAATGCATTGAACAATCTTTTGACTCCGAGGTTACTCATAGAGATTAGAACAATATCGTAGGCAAATGCCAAATACGGGCATGTTTGTTTTCCTATTTTTAGCATATGATATTCTTCCTTTTATATTTTTTTCAAAATCCAATTCAAAAATAAATTGGAAAGTATTGGCAAAAGCACGCACCCCTGTTTGACTCCTTTATTTCCCTCAAATTCTTCCGTACAGTCTCCTCTGATGTTAAACTTAATCTTTATCTGGTTGTGCCTGTATAATGTCTTAATTTTATTTAATAACGTTGTCTCCATTCCCAGTTCCTCTAAACAAATCCTCATTAATTCTCAGTTGATGCTGTCAAAAGCCATCTTAAAATCCACATAAATACAAAACAATTTCTGCTTCTTGGTCTTTGTGTATTTATGTGCTAAGTGGCTAAGGATGAAATGTTGATCTGTTGTTGAATGTTTCTCAATGAATCCCGCTTGGCCTCTTCAATCAAATTATTTGTCTTTATCCATGTTTTTAATCTCATATTTATTATCCTTGTCATAATTTTTTGTGTATTGCCTGTAAGACTAATCGGTCTGTAACAAGCTGGTTCTTTTTTCTCTCCTTTTTTAAAAAGTGGTACTATCATTGATTGTAACCATGTAGTAGGTATCTTACCTGTTTTACTGACATAATTAATCTCACCTATATTGGTGCCCATAAATCCAATTGATTTAGGATCACATCAGTTGGGATCCCATCCAGTCCTGGTGCATTGTGCCTCTTAAATTTACTAACCACCTTGATTATTTCCCCTTCCTCAATTTTTGTTTTTAATGGAATCCATTCCCTTGTGTTCTCTTTCTGACTCTCATTCACTCCTACTTTACTAAAAATGTTATCCACTCATGGGGTTCTATGTATGTTTCAATTTATTGACTCTTTCATCCTGTTCCTTTTGCCACTATTTTCCACAATTTCTGGTGACTCCTGATCCTTGACTGCATTCTCTATTTCCATAATTTCTGTCTGTTTTTCGTTACTTGTCTTTATTATATTATTGTACTCCTTCCTAATTTTATTTATTTCTTTCCTGTTTTCTTTTGTTGGTATTTTCTTCATTTTCCTAGTTTGTCTATTTAATTTCCTCTTTACCCCCACACACTCTTTGTTAAACCATATTGCCCCCTGTTTTTTGCATATATTTTAACCTTTTTCTGTACCAAGTTAGCTAGCCTGCTAATTATCTTCTCATAGCCTGGGATGAACTCCTCATCCTCCGTCTCTGTAAAATCTTTCATATCATATGTTATACCTCTTATATCCTTTATTTCTCAAAACTTTTGTTGATTGATCTCTCTTCAATTCATCCCTTTTTTGGTTTGTATCAATTTTGAAATTCCATTATTTTTGTCCTCTATTTCATTATTTTTGTCTTCTGTGTTATTTATATAGAATTCCAAAGAGAAATGATCACTTTCTGCTCTTTGTTCCACTTTTAGATCCATGAATTCCTTGATCAAATTTATATTTATCCAAGCCAAATCAATTATTGAGGCACCCTAGGAATTCATAAATGTAAATTCACTCTCATAATCAGACTTAGATCTGCCATTGATTAACAATAAATTTCTCTCCCTGTCCTGTGAGTTCCTGACAATTCTCAATTTCTTAATGTCACAAGCAGACATGAATTCCTCAATATCTCTCACTGGCCATGTTACATTTCCAGCTCTAGCATTTAAATCCCCTACCATGATTATTCCGGTTAATGGCTTATTCTCCATCTCGTCATCAATTATATTCTCCAATTACTTGATCATTTGATTTCTCTCAATCTTTCTTCCATCCAGTGGGATATATATGTTTATTATAACTATTGGGACTACCCTCATATTCATTTTAAAACCTTGAATGTACTTTGAATTCATTTCCATTTCCTATAATTCTTTTACTGTGTTCACTTTAAGACAAATTAGCAAGCCTCTCTTTCTCCTCCCCCATTGTTTATTCTTTTTTTGCAAATTTGTTGAATGATTTATATCCATTCAACAAAATCTCCTTACCTTCCCATGTCTCCTGCAGACATATTATGTCCAATCTATTAAAATAGTTCACCAGCTCTTTATCCCCCAATTTATTTTTAATGCCAGCTATATTCCAGGACAGAACTTCCAATGACTGTTTATTCAATCATTTTTCTACCATACCCTTGTCCTCTTGTCAATTATCACCTAGATTTTCAAGGACAGCAAATTTGTTTATATTTTCCAGCAATAATAACCATTCTGACTTTACTTCCTGGGTTTTATCATCCTCTAATCTTTCTTCATTTGCATGCAAATGAATCACCAGTACATCCATTTCTGAACTTCTTTTCACTAATTCATCAAAGACCAACTCCTTGTCTATCCATAGTGTTATTTGGCCATTTTCATCTCATCTAATGGCTTTCTGGATCTTATTTCTCAATCCCATTATTCTCATTAATGGTTCCAAAAAATCTCCTATTTTATACTTTAAATTAGCACTATTTCAATAGGCAACTGCTCCAAGCCAAATGTGAATAACGGGTATATGTTTACATATTGTAAAAAACAAAAACAAGGTGCTGCGTCAGCATGTGGTCTAAAAGCAAAACAAAATGGTTATATTAAATGCACGCAGAAAATAGAAAATAGAGTTAAAAATCTACATTTCAACCTTAGGTCTTCTTCAAGAAATATCTAAAAGAGAAAAAAAAACAAGTTAGTGTAGAGGAGAGGTAAAATTAGAGAGATATCTATGTGGAGAAAGAAGAAAGGGGAGGCTCAGGGAGAAGAAGTGATAAATGGTAAGATTAAGAGAGAATCTGTGAAACAAAAAGGTGATGTTGGGAAAGATAAAGCATAATGGGAGTGAAAGAGCTGGGGAAGTTCCCAGGTGGGGACTAATTGACAGGGCCTAGTAAGAAGGCTGAAAGGTGACAAATGTGTGAGAAGGAGACAGAAATGGAGACTTATGGTGAAAATGAAAAATAAATTAAATGAATACAAAGAAAAATAGACTTTAGGGGAAAAAAGGGATGGCTTAAAGATGTTAGTGGAAAATAAGTCTATCATTTAAACCAGAAGGCTGCTGGGAGCCAAGACAGATGATCAGCTTGGCTTTCATGTTTTTGCTATGGTCAGGATCCCAGAAGCCCTGCTGAAGGACACAAACAGAAAGGTCATTGACATTGTGGTCCCTGGAGATAAAGTGGGATACAATGGGTTTAGCAGTTTCACCATTCCTGACTGCTCTGTAATGTCCCCTGAAACAGTCAGCAAGATGCTTACTAGTTTCTCCAATGTAAATAGCTGTACACTTCCTGCAAAGAATACAATACACCACATTAGTGGAGGTGCATGAGAACTCCTTGGTGATGTGAAAAACACCTATAGGCCCCCTAATCTCATTCACACTGGAAATAAATTTGCAGGTGTAGCAGTGAGTCCTGTTGCAAGGTTTGGTACCTGGGAGGGAGTAGGTAGGCTGTTTTTAACCAGGAGATTCCACAGGTTAGGTGGCCGGCGGTAGGAGGCAATAGGTGGTTCTTTAAAGGAAGCACCAATGTTAGGGTCAGTTTGCAAAATGGGAAAGTTACTAGTGATGATCCTGTGAAGAGAAGGTGTGCTGTGATGGAAAGGAAGAGCTAGTGGAATTCGCCATTGTTCTTGTGTGACAGTATCCTTCCTGCGGGGGTCAAGGTTACGGGGCATGTTACTGACCCGGGAGAGTGCTCTGTCCACTGTGCTTTTAGAGTATCCCCTGCTGATAAAAAACTATGCATTATGTGGGTCTGCTCAACAAAATCATCCTCTTCACTGCATAACCTGCAAAGTCTTAGAAACTGTGAATAAGGCAGGCCATTCTTGACATGTTTAGGATGGAAGGAGCTGTGGAGGAGAAAACTGTGAGAGTCAGCGGGTTTGTAATAGACTGATGTCTTCAGACCAGTGTTCTGGACTGACACCTTGATATCCAGAAAAGGCAGTGTAGAGGAGGATACTTCAACAGTATATTGAAGGGAAGGATGGGCCATGGTAAACTTGTCAAGGAAGACTTGGAGGGTCTCCCTGGAGCAGGAGGTGGCCCCCACACAGTCATCAATGTAGCGTTTGCAGAGTTCAGGCACAGTCCCTGTGAATGAGAGGAAAAAACGTTCCTGTACCCAACCCACAAACTGATTAGCAAAGCTGGGACCCATCTTGGTACCCATGGCAACTCCACTGACCTGCTGAAAAAAACTGTTATTAAAAGAAAAAGCATCGAGTGTATGAACCAGTTCTGCCAGATGAGTTAGTGTGTGGGTGGGTGGCTGCTGGACTTCCTGCTTATTCAAGAAATGCTGCAAAGCTGTCAGACCATCATCATTGGGGATCACTGTGTAAAGAGATTTGATGTCCATGGTGAAGATGAGCTGATGAGAGTCACTGAATCTGAACCTGTCAAATAACTACAGAGCATGGTTAGTGTCTTTAACATAGGAGGGCAGGGACTCAAAAAGGAGTCTCATGAGGCTGTCCAAAAATGCGGAGATGTGGGATGTGGGGCAGGAGCAGACACGATGGGATGACCCGGGTTACCTGTTTTGTGGATTTTGCAAAGGAGATAAAACCTGGATGTCTGGGGATGCTGAACTACGAGTCTCTTAGCAGAAGCAGCGAGTTCTTTGTTTTCAGTAGCAGAGGTGATGGTGGTGGTGACCTCAGTCTGATAGTCAGCAATGGGTCCTGTGGAAGAGAAGAATAAAACCTGGTGTCAGAGAGTTGCTGTGTGGCTTCAGTGATGTATAGCCCTTTTGCCAGACCACAACAGCACCTTCCTTATTAGCTGGTTTAATAACAATGTCATTCCTACATTGTAGAGATCTGAGGGCTGCAAGCTCACCAGGTGTCAGGTTGGAATGGTTGTGCCTGCAATAAAGATTGAAGTTAGTGGTGTTTTCCATATATTGGTTAACAAAATAATCAACAGCAGCAAAACGTCCTGGAGGGGGTGTCCATGCACTTCGCTGGGGATTGATATCATTGATTGTTCTGGTGATACTGTCATCATCTGTGGGAAGAGGAGTCACATTAGAAAAATGAGCTGCAAGGTGTACTCTACGATAGAAGCACTGCAGATCAACTAGAACCTGGGGTGCATCAAGATGTCTGGGTGTGGGCACAAAATAGAAACCTTTGTTTACATTTCCTCTTCCCTTTTTCTCTCTGTTTTTCCTTTTTCCTCTTTGAAATATTCTGGGGAGTATTGTCCTAATATCCCAGTCACTCCATTCTTTATTCCCACAGTCTGTAGTTTCACTTTATTATACATTATGGTTTGTAAGGCAAATAATTGGTCTGTCACCAATATAACCCAATTTTCATCTTTAATTGGTCTAATAATACTGAAATTGCATATTAAAGTCTCATCAGCTGTCACAATGAGTGATATCAGTTTCTTAATGTTGTTCCCCAATAAATTCTCATTCTCCTCTGGCATGATTTTAGCCTCTTATAATGGTAATAAATAGTCCGAATCCTTTGTTTTTTCCATGAAGCTATAGAAATCTGCACTTATTCTTCTTGGGTCTTGAACATTATCTTACCCTTCCCTTTCTTTGGATTTTTTAATCTTCTTCCCCTCACCTATATCTTTTCTATTTTCTGCCTTGTTACTACTATTTAGCCTTGACCATTCATTATCGTCCAGATTTAGAGATTCCTTGTTACATTAGTTCTTCTTTTTTATCTTATCTATTTTCTTATGTTTCTCTTTTTTCCCTTTTTATTTATCTTCTCCCCTTCTCCTCTCCCTTTGCTGTTACCATTCCTTTCTCTAACACTTTCACTATTTTTCCTTGTTTTTGTATCTTTTCTTCAAACTGTCTCTCCTCTAACTCTTTTTCTGGTGTCTTACTAGCCCTATCCTTTGTCTTGATTACTGCTCTATTTTCTTACAAGTATATTATTTCTTTTTTGGTTATTAATTTCTTCTCTTTTTCTTTCTGTTCCCCTTTCCTCCATAAATCCATATGTTTTTGTTTCAAATCTTCACATATACTACTGTTTCTAAATCTGGGTGAAGGTAACATAATTAATTCCATGGAATGTTCCTGGCTTTCAATGTCATGTTCTTGCTCCCATTCCTTGCTTTTTCTTTTCTTACCTACCTGTGCCTGTAACTCTTGTATTGCTTTCCTGTTCTCAATTAAAATTCCTTTAGTAAATTTTAAATCTTGAGTTATTTAATCAGTTGTTCATAAATCAGGATATTAGCCTGTACTAGATCCTTTAATGTTTTCCCCAACTCTCTGGAAAGTCCATCTATGTCCAGACAACCAGATACTTCATGACTCATCTGCAGTATAGTGTTCTCTCCTCCTCCTTTGAATTATCACTAATACATTATTCATAATGTTTTTGTTCTTGTTCTGTCATATCTACGATTCCCTTTCCTTTCCCCCTATTTACAATCTATTAATTTTAATCCTCGTGTTATGAGAAATAACTGATTTCTAACTTCATTCAACCCTGATAACAATCCCTTCTTTTTGTTTTGCTCCCATATTTCACTTCCTTTTATGTTCTTCTCTATGCCTTGACTCCCCTCTCTCTTTAACTCTACCCAATTCTCTTTGTTCTCTGTTTCTTCTGTTACCCATTCCCCTACTTCATCTATGGCCTCACTATCTTTCTCTCTTCTCCTAATAGGTGTCAAAACTTGTCCCATACTCCTTTCATCCCATGTCCAGTCTGAATCTTTTGCTATTTTATGATCTATCATGTATGTAGTCATTTTTGATTGTATTGGGCTATTTTCCATCCTCTGTTCTTTTTCTTCTATACTTCTTCCTTTTCTTGCTGTTTTAACTCCCTTATTTTCAGTATTATTCTTCCTTTCTGGCTGGCTTAACAAGCCCTTTGATCTTGGTTTTTTTCTGGTCTATTTCATTTCCCTTCTTCTTTCTTTTAGAGGCCATATTGCTTCTTGTTTTTACTCACCTTTTAATTTTCCTTCTATCTATTCCTTGTGTTTGTCCCAACTGTTTTTGTACATCAATAAGTATTTTTATATAACTAAATCAACTTAAATGACCCCCTCAATATACAGTGTATACACAATAATAACTTATATAGCTCTGTTATGGTATATGATGTAATAATTCTGTTATAATTATTCTTAGAATTCTTATAGCTCACCTCTTATGCAAATCATACAACTTATATAGAAATGGAAAATTTGTAAGTGCAAATGGATAACTACTAGCTAGTGTCCTAACATGCAATCTCTTTGTCAAATAATCTCTGGTCAATATAAACCACTAAGGAAATCTAAAAACTTTCTTACAAGTTCTCCAAAATCTGATTTATTTTTTAAATACTAAGTGAAGTGCAAAGGGGTTCAATTCACTGTATAGTTGTGTACAGTGCTAGTACTTAAAAAAAGTTTCCTGTTTAATGTACTGTTTTAACACACTTTTAATGCTATAAATATTTTGCACCTTCCGAAATAATTGTGTATCAAACCCAATAACCAAAGTCCAGTAATTAAGGTCCCCCAAATTTCTTTACCGGTTCCTTTTTTGTTTGCTTCGGTGGTGACTGTTCCAATGTCCAATATCCCTCCAGTATTGATTTGCCACTCTTCTTGTATCCCATGATCATCAACTGGAGCATTGCTTTCCCTGCTACAATTCTCTATAATGGATTCTTGAATCTAATTTATTCCCTTTATTTCTTAAGATCTTGAGGTTATCTTTCCACTTCTGGCCACCTCTGGGTTTTTCTCTCTAATTGTGTGCTGTTTATAAATTTAAGCTTCTGTTCATAACTGCTTCTTTCTCTTATCTCCAGTACTGGTATAAGCAACAGAACTTGATGACCTTTCTCCTTATTCTTCTTGTTCTTCACCACTATAATTCTGTTAAAGAGGAAAAAAGACTAGATAATAAAAGATTATAATATCTCAAAATATATTTAGCAGTTTATTTTATTTCTCTCTTTACTCCAAAACTTCTTATCAAATCATCTAACAGTTTAACAACTTAGTAGTTCCTGGTATCTTGTTCATTAATTCTCTTAATCTAATATCAAAGCATACACTGTTTTTTTATCACAAGTTTAGTGATGCAAACACTTCATTTGTTTGCTAAGCCCAGTACTGCTTTCTAGTTCTTGCTTCCTGGATTAACTAACCTCTACTTACTTTTTCTGCTTTGCTTTTGTTTTTTGTATTCCAGCTTCCTTTGGCCTCTCCCACTCTTTGGGGTCCAGAAGATGTCCAGAAATACGTAGGCATCCAGAAAATCCATCACAAGGCGCTCAGCTATATTTGACACCCTGAACTTTAACACTCTGGTGTTCTTGGCTTTTTTTGCTATGTGCCTGTTTTCTCTTGTACAAGACTTTCTAAGGTTCCTTGCACAATTACCTTTTGTTACAAGAGCTCACTTTTAAGATATCAAACTGTGCTTTGCAAGATTGAAGGTAACTTGTCTATACTTGCTAGATCTCATCCCTCTTGCACATCTGGGCATGCAATCAGCCTCCTGCTGTTGCTATTCTGAAAATGGCATCTGCTCAGCTAGGACATCAGCTCATGTGCTTTGTAGGAAAGTACCATGTGATTCCTATCACCCAATCCATGGTATCTTTCCAACTCCGTTTGCAAACCAGGAAGTTATTTACTGTTTTAATTCATACACTTTACTTTTATATTGAAACTTAAAACTAGCTAAATGTGTACCCCTAGCTGTTGCTCTTAAATAGCTCTGCACTTGTACCTATTTCTGCCTTAAAATAAATAATATTCCATACTACGAAAGTTGAAATGAACACTTCTTGTAGAACTCACACAAAACATATAAAACAAAGTAGAAACCAAGTAAAAGCAAAATAAAAAAATACATAAAATTTTTAAAAGAAACCAATAAAGTGTTCAAATAGGTATTCAAATAGGTGTTCGAGTAGAACTCTTTCTTTCCATTCCTTTTTTTTGGCATGATGAGAAAGCGACCAGGCAAGACAAGGCAAAGTTTATTTAAAAACTCCCAATCCCAGAGACTCTGGGTGCTATACAAAATGATTAAACACATCTTCAAAATAACAGAACAGATGCATAACACATTTAAATATAAGAAGAAAAAGAAAATAAACAATTAATTACACATCATATAATCATCATAATCGGTCCAAAAAGAAAATATTTCAGTCCTGAAATGCCTGGGAAAAAAGGAGGGCCTTAAGGTGGGTCTTGAAAACTTCCTGAGGGGCAGCAAAAAATGCAAAGGATGGCAACGGTGACACTAAAAGCTCTGTAGCCAGCCGATCTCAACCTCATCCAAGGAATCACCAGGGGGCCCCTACAGGAAGAACAGAGGGGGCAGACAGAGAGAGCAGGTACAAGAAGGTCTAACAGATAACCAGGACTCTGCCCATGTAGGGCCTTAGAGGTAAGAAGACCCACTTTAAAAAGGATCCTTTACCTTACCAGCAGCCAGTGCAATTCACACAACACCAGTGTAATATGGCAACATTTTTGCTGCCCAGTAAGAAACCAGGCAGCTGCAATTTGCACTAGCTGCAGTCTGTGGAGAGATCCTCCTGTGACCCTGAGGTAGAGCGCATTACAGTAGTGAAGTCTTGATGTAACTAAAGCATGTATCAAGGAGGGGAGGTCCAGAGGTGGAACAAGGTGCTTTATCCTGGCAATATTTCTAAGATGGAAAAAACAGGAGTGGACCATGGAGGATATTTGCACATCCATAGTCAAATTCCTATCCAAGATGACACCAAGATTTCGTACCCAAGAGGAGGTCTTTAATGAAACAGATCCCAGAACAAGCCCAGTCACTGATTCAGAGGCCATCCTGTCATGCACTCTGTTCAACTCCACCACCAATACCTCTGTCTTATCGGGGTTCAGTCGCAACCAGCTAGAGGTCATTCAGTCATTGATCTTAGCAAGGTAGCTGTTCAGCATGTCCACCACGTTGGATGTTCCTGGGGCAAAGGAAAGGTATAGCTGGGTATCATTGGCATAGCAATGAAAACCCAAGCCATACTTCCTAATGATCCCTCCCAGGGTAGCATGTACACTGCAAACAACATTGGGACTCGTACTGATCCCTAAGGAACTCTGCAAAGATAGGAGGCTAGGGGTAGAGGAGAAACTCCCCATCACAACCTGTTGCCTCATGTTGGTAAGAAAGGACTCAAGCCAGTTGATAACAGTATCAGTGAGTCCACTAGCCTCCCTAAGGTGGTCAAGCAACACACAATGGTCCACTGTGTCAAATGCTGAAGAGAGAGAGATCAAGGAGAACAAGAATTGTCTTATCCTCTCGATCTCTCACCCTGAGGACATCATTCAGCACCTGAACATGCATGGTTTTTGTACCCAAAACCGTGACTAGAAAGGCTCATAAAACTCATGAGTCACGAGGTGCTTTTCCAACTGAAGCGCCACTACCCTCTCCACTGCCTTTGCCAAAAAAGGAAGGATAGAGATAGATCGGTAATTTGCCCTGACTGCCAGGTTCAAAGATGGTTTCTTCAAAAGGGATCTCACCAATGCCTCCTTCAAGGCATCAGGGAAGACCCCCTCAGATAAGGAACACCAGACAATCCGAGCAAACAATGGGTCAACGGTGTCAATGCATCACATTAAGAAACGTGTTAGCACCGGGTCCAGTTCACAAAAAGTGTGCTTCAGATTGGCTGCCACTTCTGTAACCACACTTACCTCTACTGTTCTAAACTCCCCCAGCCAGGTGGAGTGCACTCAGAACACTTCGGGCAACCACTGCCAACTATGAAATTGCTGACTGAAGAAACCACCTGATGGATACTGGACACTCTGTCCGAGAAGAACTGAGCAAACTCTTCACATTCAATGTTAGTAAAAATCTTCCTTGACTGTAAACAAGCAGGATAAAGCAGCCTATCCACAGTCCGAAAAAGTATAGCTGATCCGTTCTTCCCAGCAGCAATCTCCCAGGACAGGAACACTGCCTTCTTATGGTTGATTGCCCCCTGGTATACATTATAATGTACATGTAGGGTCAGTTTGTCCTCCTCCAGACTGGATCTTCTCCAGTAGTGCTCTAACCTCTGACCCTTCCTCTTCATCTCCCTGAGAGCCCCATCAAACTACAGGGACCTCGGGTAAGAAGATTTGGGTCATACATGGACAGGTGCAAGGGAGTCAGTGGTGTTGGATAACACTTTATTATAGGTGTCAACTCCAGCACCAACACCTCCGATGCATCCATCACCCACACTAGATACAGTAGATCAGCTGCCACCAAAAAACCCTCAGAGGTCAATCCCCATAAAGGGCAACAGCTTATCATCTCAGTATGGGGAGGGCATCCAGTGGGAGCCCCGAACATAAACTGCACTGTGCAATGATCAGACCAAACCACCCAATCAATCTTGAGATTGTCTATTTCAAGCCCCCATTGAGAACACCAAGTCCAACATGTGGCCATCCTGATTTGTCGCAGTAGTAACAACTTGTGTCAGGCCCAGAGAAGACATAATCTGGAGGAGGTTACGACCATACCAAGAAGATTCATCATCAGCCCAAACATTGAAATCACCCAGAATAATACATCTGGAGGTTTCCAATGTTTCGCTGACAACGATTTCGGCAACCTCCTGCAGGAAATTCCGCACAGTCCCTGAAGGGTGGTAAATAAGGAAAATCCTCAACTTGCACCTGGACCCCCATGAACAGCCACACATTCAAATGAACCTGGAGTTTCCACTGGGTGCACGGTGAAGGCCAAGTCGGATCTAAAGCAGATGCTACACCACCACCCCTACATTCCTCTCTGGGGCAGTGCACTACAGTATACCCAGGTGGGATGGCAGCTTCAAAAACTGGGCTTGCATTATCCCCAGCCCAAGTCTCCGTAATGCAAGAAAGATCGACTGAGGAAATCAAGTCTGTGATAATTGTGGTCTTGTTCCTGATCGATCTGGCATTGCATAGCACTGTCCTTGGGGGATTGGTGGGTGATGCAGCCCCTTGGGTTACCTGACCACTCGGTCTGGTGGATTCCCTGGGGACAGGCACCAAATGCATCTGGCATCTCCCTTTTGCCCATCATAACCCAGGGTGCATTCTAGATCTGACAATCCCTATCCTACCACCCTCTGCTATGCATGGGGCACCCCACTGCCCATGATCACCCCGGCCCCTCCAAATCCCCACCTTCCGGCAACGTTTAACCAAAGTATCTGAAAATGGGAGTGAGATGAAGGGCTGAAAACTGTGCAGAAGGGATCCCCCATACATTATCCTGGTCCTCCCAGGACCCCCCAAATAACCCTGGCATATCACTAAATATAAAATCTAAATTACTAAAACAAGGAAAAATAAATAATCCAAGACAATTATCACCCTAAACAATTCAACCTTAAACACAAACAGAAACAGATAGAATAAACACAAACAATTTACATTGTTAAATAGGACAAGTAAAATAAATCTAAAACAAACCTAGCCTAATTACACAAACTCTAAAATAATTAACTATATCTGACACTATATTCTTTAGTTGGATATAGCAATTTAACACAATAGGCAATTCCCACTCAAACTGCAATTTTATGCAATAGACTAATATATTAGAACTACCTTACAGAATAAATTAATGTTCAAACTGCCCAAATTTCCCTTCCCCCCAAGGAAAGTGCAAACTCAGACAATAAGCCTGAGGCAGGCATAATTCCCCGGAGCCTCTTTTATTACTTAACCTATTGTAAAACAACTTCATATCAAATACTTTTCTATACATATCTGCCCCTTTACCCCTAAATGAGGGAGTACCAAAGGGCTTGATTCTTGGTCCCCTACTTTTCTAGTTGTTTACCAATAATCTGTACCTACACTGCGGGGGAAGCACAGTAGTACAATATGCGGATAAGACCATTATCTACTGCTCCTCTGATAACCTAGATGTGCTCAGCCCATTACTCCAATCTGACCTTATGTCACTGGAGAACTGGCTAAAAACTAATAGAATCGTCTTGAACACAGGCAAAACAAAAGCCATGCTATTCGGGGCCATATCCCTAGGGCAAGATAGGACCAGCTCCCTATAGCTTAAGTCACTGTCTGGAACCAGCATTGGAGTTGTGTCCCCCTTAAAATGCCTAGGGCTAATGCTTGACCAAGGTCTCACCTTCAAGAACCATGTGGATCAAGTGACCAAGACCATCCATGGGAAACTCAGCATTTTGTATCGGATTAAGGATCAGCTAATACCTGAAGCCAGACTCTCCATTGCTTCTAGCATCCTGCTCCCTGCTCTCACCTATGCAGCCCCTGTAATACAGGGTATGGCCAAGCTTGAGGTCCAATGGATGCAGATATTGTACAACAAGGTACTGTAGCGCAGTTCACTGCCTAGGATCACTCCAGAAGCCACCACTGCAACATGCTTGCCAAACTACAGTGGCCTTCTTTTGAAGCACGTCTCCAATTCCCTCTCCTCTGCTTAGCATTCAAATTACTCAGCCCTATAGCTCCACCTAGCCTATCATCAACCTTAACCTCCAAAAAAAAAAAATGGACCCTGAGGTCCACAGGGAGGGCTCTACTAGAAACCCCCAGGGTCAGGTCCAGCACTGGCCAGAAATCGTTCTCATCCACATCCCCCCAGCTGTAGAACAAAGTTCCACCAGAGATACAGGAAGCCCCCTCACTCATGAACTTCTGCACCAGGCTCAAGTCACATCTACTCGAGGCCAGCTCTTGCTTATGTCATGGCACCTGACAGCCCCCCTCAGACTCATGCCTATCACCTTACCTACAAGAGTTGTGCCAATCCATTTATGATAGCTTGCTTCTGTTATGAATCAATGTCATAAACTGTAACTATTGAACCAGTATGTCAGTTAATTACCTTTTTACTGTCTGCTTCTCACCACGTATGCCATGTTAATTGCATGTAATGTCACTTAATGTATCTCTGGGTTGCCCCTAAAAAAGGGACATTCGGGGCCCAGCGGGCCTACCCGGTCATCAAAATTCAGTAAATAAATAAAAACAGAGTGGTGCTTACCACTCACAATGCTCGCGCTTGTGAGCGGCGCTGAGATGTAAAGCCCTACTTTCCCTGCCTCTTCGGCTGATTCCAGTCAGCTCCCCCTGAGCCCCCTACACACAGATATCAACTGTAGGAACAGATTTTAAACACAGTCTCTCACACTGGCAGTCCTACTGCCTGTAGAGGAATCCTCTCGGTGCTGGGAAGTAGCGCACAACACAGGGCAGCAAGAAACACATAATACCAGTCAGCCAGCCAGGCCACTTCAATGCCTGTGGGTCTCCCTAGAACATTGCAACCTCTGAGAAAGGGGCTTCTGCCACTGCAAGGACTCTCTCCCTGTCTTGGTGCTGACCAGAGGCCTGGTCAGGTTGTTTCTCTTCACCTAGAGATTGGCGAAGTGGCCTCAATTTGCTCCACGGAGTGATTCATGGAGTGAGGGTGAATTAGCAGAGTACTCCGTAATGCGAAGCGGAGTACTTCACATTTTAATGGGTAATGCGAAGTCCATTGAAGACAATGACTTCACGTTACTCCGCCTTCCCAAACCACTACTCCACCAAATTTTAAGATGAAGTACATTGAAAACAATGTACTTCCCTCACTTCGCTTTGTTTTAAAGCTCCAAATGTGAATTTTGCAGTGATTTGTGGGATTTCAGGTCACACGGGCACTAGATTGTTCTGCACAGCCTCAGTTTGGGGTAGTGTGTGTAGGAAGCTGTAGGAGACAGTCTGGTCTGAGAGGTGTCTCTGATTCAAACCTTCTAAAAGCTGTTAAGAAAGCCTTTTTGAGTCATTTTATTTTGCTGAAACTTTAGTTCACTGATTATAGGAAACCCTCCTGTGCTCATATCATCGAGTGTTTATTGTTTGCATGTGGATTTTGAATGTTAATGTACAACATTCAGTCTGTGTACTGAGAGACAGTGGAAGTGTGCTTTGGGGCAGGGACGTATCTGGTGTAGGTAGATTTAAGTTGGAGAAATAGGGAGTTCTTTGTTTTCTGTTATATTTTTCTTGTATAACTGACTTTGCTAATGTACACACAGTAATATTTTCAATAATTGTTGAAATTATTTTGCTGATTATGTGTGTTGTGGTCTGGACCTGGTTCAGCAGTGAGGTTGTTTAAAATACATTGCATATTACTGAAGTTTTAAATTTGCTACCTATTACTTTAAGACAAATTGTGTGTGTGTGTGTGTGTGTGTGTGTGTGTGTGTGTGTGTGTGTGTGTGTATGTATGTGTGCGGTGCATGAGGCAACATCAAATAATATACCTTTTATTGTGCCACAGTGTAATTGCAGGTGCAGCAGTGTGAACCCGCTATCCACTGTAGCTGCACGATTTGTACTGCCATGGTGGTATCTTTTCTTGGTTTTGCACTGCCTTAATCTGGAGTCAGTGCTCCCCCCCCCCACTGGAAAAATATATTCTTTTCCAGACTGGATTGTTTGTGACTTGAGAACACCACTGGTTAGTTAAGGTGTTGTTGAACTTGTTGTGACTTTGCGTTTCTGTATCTTTTGTTGAAGCCACAGTTGTTGTTTTGGCTTCACGTCCAGCATCACCCCGGCCCCACCCACAGTGAGCGTTCCAAAATCTAAATTTGTTTAGAATATTCCTGCTGATCCCCCAAAATGCCTGCAAAGGGACGTGCAAGCAAAGCTGTTTTTCGCCATGGCATTGCTGCCAGTGGTAAGATTGTCTGTGGGCAAGGGTGTCTGAAGATGGGAAAAGCTGAGGGAGTGGAGGATCGGAAGGGCACTTATGAGGGTACAAACGGCACTTTTTCTAAACTAGTTTTGCCATACAAAAATAAAACATGGGGGGCAGCTGCCCCTTCAGCCCCCCCCCGGTTCCTACGTCTATGTTTGTGGGTGTGGTGGTAGTACGCAGTCACAGAAGTGCATTGCTGATGTGAGGAAAGGTATTTCTCCTTCAATGTTTTTACAGTGCAATCAGTAGCTCCACTCATAGTTGGAGATTATGTTGTCCCAGCTGGTGGTGTTAGTGCAGTTACTGGTGGTGGTATGAGTACTGCTGCCTCAAGTTCCACTTCTGACCAGCTCACCGTGTCCAAAAAGATGGTGGAGTTTGAAGCAGTGACAGTGTAGATGATGTCATGCTCCCCAGTAACATCTCAGTAACTGAACATGAGGATTCTGATCATCATGTCAACGATAGCACACAAAGTAACATTTCTTCCACCGTAGTTCAGATCATGCATTTGCCATGCAGTGATTTACAGTGTGGTGAAAACATTTTGGGTGATGGTGCTGATAATGATGATGTTGCTGTGGCTGCAACATGCAGTCCATATGCCAGCATCCAAGCAGAAGACGTGGATGATGTTGATGAATATGATGATGATGATGTCAATGATCCCTGTTGGGAACCGGAGAAAAATAAACTCAAGCTGGCTGTGTCTGGGTCTGTTTGCATCCCCCCCCCCCCATAAAACGTTGTGATTTACCAGTTTCAGTTGATGATGATGACCCAGTAATAATGATAGGTAGTTGTGGTGGTCAGTTGCAGCCCAAGTATGTCCTGCCTGAAAAATCATGTAGCACCCCCCCCCCACTTCATGGCTTAAAAAAAAAAACAGAGTCCAATAGGCAGCATCGGGGGGACATGTTAAAACTAGAGCATCAAAATCCCTTGTTTGGGATTTTTTTGTGGAAGATGCAAATGATGAGTCAGTTGCAATCTGTCAGGTTTGTCAGGTGTGTGTGAGTCGAGGTAAAAAGGGGAGCCATCTGGGCACAGGGGGACAGCAAACGCATCTTAAGAATAGACACATGGCACTGTGGACCAGCACAAGATGGCAGCTAATACCTGTACCACAGTGGGGCGTTCACCCTCGTCATCAACCATAACGAGCATGTTATCCCCTTCCATGACTGTAGCATCAAGTAGAAAATTAAATGTGTGCAGTAGTGATGAAATAACAGCAGAGGATTACTACAGGCATGATGAGGTGGAAGAGCAGAATGATTTTGAAGTCTTTTCCAGAGGTGGTGGGAGTAGCAGTTTTGGTGGTGGTGGTGGTGAATGCAGTATGTCTAGTGTAAGTGGTACATCAACCCCTGTTGGTAAATCTGGGAAAATAACTGCATTTCTGAGTTTGTCATCACCTGTGCAACCATCTTCGTCACATGTCTACACTCCACAACAACCTGTGATTCACAGAGCAGAACCATTTGTCATCACACCCTGTGTAAAACATTTAAGTCAGCCCATGTTACAGAGTGTTTTTGGGCATAAGCTGAAGTACCCACCCAATCATCCAGTGTCATGTGAACTTAATGCTGCTGTAGCGGAAATGCTGGCAATTGATCTTTTGCCCTTCTCCTTTGTGGAGAATTCTGGGTTCCTGCGGTTTGCAGCATGTGCCTGTCCAAAATGGAAAGTCCCATCCAGGACATACTTTTTGACCCGTGCTGTCCCCGAGTTGTACCGTACTGTGTCCGACTCAGTAAGACATGCCCGTCAACATTTCTCCTCTCCATTCATCCATTTAAGTATGGATATCTGGGCAAGTGGCAAAACAGCAGGGAGTTCATATTTGTGTATAAATGCACACTGGACGCAAGTGCCGGGGGTTGTTTGTGCTGTTGGTATTGTGAATAATCAGTGTAGTAAGGTGGAGTGTCATAGTAGCAATCTTCCAGGAACACAACAGCTTGCAATAATTGCTATGCACAATGTGACCTGTTCACACACTAGTGAAAACATGTTGGACATGGTGCTGACTGAAATTGACAAGTGGCTGAACCCCCTGTCCCTGAGAGCTGGGTTCATAGCAAGTGACAATGGGTCAAATGTGGTGAAATGCATCACTAATGGTGGCTTTTTCAGATTCCGCTCATGGCCCAATGTTTAAATCTTGTGGTGCAGGAGTTTCTGCAGCACCCTGATGTAAAGGAAATGTTGACAGCTGCACGCCATATCTGTTCTCACTTTTCACACTCTGCAAAGGCCCGTGACCTACTTTGGCAGTTGTAGATCTGAAACAGCCTCCCGCATCACCATTTGAAGCTGGAAGTTGCCACCCAGTGGAACTCCACTTTATACATGGCAAAGAGATTGTATGAACAGTACAAAGCCATCTCAGAATATCTTGTCACGCACTCTAGCCGTGACAGTTCCAGGGCCTCCGTGTCTATGATGACTGAACAGTGGTGCCTCATGGACTCTGTAATAACAATCTTGAGGCCTTTTGAATATGCTACACAGGCAGTAAGTGGCAAGTCTGCCTCCATTAGCTAATCAATTCCACTGCTGCGGGTGCTGAGGCAGACATTGGTGAATGTACAGCATAGTCTTGATGTTGCCAGAGACAGTTTTTCTATTTTATTTTTTTATTTTAGTCTTTTGGTAACCGGGTAAGGCCCACTAGGCACAAGTGCCTGTTTTCAGGGGTGACCTGGGAGCACTGGGTAGTTAAGTGACTTGCTCAGTGACAGTGCTAGCAGTGTGTTGCTGAAACACATGCTGAAGTATTCAACCAGAAACGTCACATCTTGAGCATTCAGTGTAGTGACAGCTTTGCAATAGCAACAATGCTGGACCCATGATACAAACATGGAATTGCCACAGTACTGGAGGGCAGGCCTGAACAGGTAAAAACTGTCAGTGGGCAACTGATGCACTTGGTTCATGGGGCACAGAAGTCATGAGCCAAGGTCAGGAAACCTGAGCAGCATAATCAGGCTGAAGGTGAACCTGGAGGAGTAGTATCAAGCATATCCTGTAAGGGGAAGGGGACTGCAGTTCCAGGTGGTCTGTCACCAAAAACGGCTGGCATTAACCTGCTTTGGGAGGCTTTGTCCCAAGTGGGGATTTGTGACATAAATGATTCCGGAAAAGCGGATGATGCATCAACCACTGGACTTAGAGCAGCACAGTGAATGGTTGAGTCATATGTGTCTGAAAAAAGGCATCTGTCAATCACTGATGATCCCCTTTTATACTGGAGTGGAAAGGTCAGTGGTGAATGGCCAGACCTGACTGCTGTGGCACTGAAGTACCTGACATGCCCACCCTCAAGTGTGAGTGTCAAGAGTGTATTCAGCTCAGCAGGTGCAATATCTCAGGATCGTCATACATAGATACATAGATACATAGACAGTGTCGTCAGATAAGGGCCTATGGCCCACCCAGTCTGCCCATTTAAGTTTGTAAGTTCAGTTTATGTTTTCCAGGAAGTCTGTTGCCCCTTACCCCTGACCTCCAGAATTCCTTTATGTCTATCCCATGCATTCTTAAATCCTGTGATTGTTTCAGCCCCCACCACTTCCTCTGGCAGGGTGTTCCACTTGTCCACCACCCATTCTGTGAAGAAATTCTTCCTCATGTTTCCTCTGAATCGTCCTCCCTCCAACTTCATCCCATGCCATCTAGTCCTGGAACATCTTTTACGCTCAAAATAGTGCATTCCTGCACCCTGTTCCTCCCTGTAAGATACTTGTATGTCTCTATCATATCCTCTCTCCTCCCTCCTCTCCTCCAGGGTACATGTTCAGTGCCTTCAACCTGTCCTCATAGGACTTGTGATGCAATCCATGCACCATCTTTGTTGCCTCCTCTGAACCTTCTCTACCCTGTCTATGTCCTTACGTGGTAAGGTCTCCAGAACTACACAGTGTACTCCAGGTGCGGCCTCACTAGTGTCTTGTATAGTGGAATTATGACCTCCTTTTCCTGCTGGTGATGCCCCTGCCTATGCATCCCAGCAACCTATTTGCTTTACCTGCAGCCTTGTCACACTGTTTCCCTGCCTTGAGGTCATCAGAGATGATAACTCCAAGATCCCTTTCCTGCTTGGTGCATGCTATATCCTCACCCCCCAACTGATATATTGTGCCAGGGTTTTGTGCCCTATATGCATTATCTTGCACTTCCTTGCATTGAATTTCAACTGCCAAACCCCTGACCATTCTTCAAGTTTCTGCAGGTCCCTTCTCATTCTGTCTACACCCTCTGGTGTGTCTACTCTGTTACAGAGCTTTGTGTCATCACCGAACAGTGAAATTCTGCCTTCTAGGTCCTGCGCAATGTCACTGATGAAGATATTGAATAGTACCGGTCCCAGCACTGATCCCTGTGGTACCCCACTGGTCACTCTTCCCTCTGTGGAGTGACAGCCATTTACTACCACCCTCTGTGTCCTGCTGCCCAGCCAGTTACCTACCCACCGCACTACTGTCCTGCCCACACCCATATTCCCCAGTTTGTGCAATAGTCTTCTATGTGGCACAGTGTCAAAGGCCTTGCTGAAGTCCAGATAGGCCATGTCCACTGCCTCCCCGATCCACCTCCTAGTCACCCAGTCAAAATATTCAATGAGGTTGGTCTGACATGACCTTCCCTGGTGAAACCATGCTGCCTTGGGTCCTGTAGTCCATTGACAACCAGATGTTCCACAATCTCTCCTTCAGTAGTGCTTCCATGATCTTCCCACTACCGAGGTGAGGCTGACTGGTCTGTAGTTCTCCGCTTCCTCTTTGTGCCCACTTTTGTATAAGGACTACATCTGCTATCCTCCAGTCTTTGGGTACCTCCCTGTTTCTAGTGATTGGCTAAACAGGATAGCAAGGTTCAACCACCACCTCTCTTAGTTCTTTAAGGACCTGGGTGCACCCATCTGGCCCATTGCTTTATCAACTCTTGTACTTCCAGTTCCTTCAGGACCCTTTCTCGTGTAAAGGGACTTGTGTCCATTTCTGCACCATTCTCACCCCTTGTACTCCATTCAGACCCATTACCCTCCTCTTCCCCAGTAAAGACTGAGCAGAAATACCTGTTCAATATGTCAGCTTTACTGTTGTCATCCTCCACACAGCCCCCATCCTCCCCCTTCAGTCTCACTATCCCTCCCTTTGCCTTTCTTTTTTCACTTATGTACCTGTAAAAGGTTTTGTCCCCTCTACCCACTGATTTTGCAATGTGTTCTTCTGTCTGAGCTTTGGCTTCCCTTACTGACCTCCTGCCTCCTTTGCTTCTCCTGGTACTTCTCTCTATCCCCTTCTGCCTGTGTCTTTTCGTATTGCCTGAATGCAATCTTTTTGGCTTTCACTTTCTTTGCTACCTCTTTGGAAAACCATAATGGTCTCCTCTTCCTTTTCCTCTTGCTAACCTGCTTAATACATAATTCTGTTGCTCTTGTAATCCCCATTTTAAATACTTCCCACTGTTTCTCAACCCCGATTCCTGCCCCATTCCCCTTAATGCCTCTTTCAAGTATCTCCCCATTTTCCCAAAGTTCTCCTCCTAAAATCCAGGATCGTGTTTTGTGTGGTTTGGTTCTGCTCTTTCTGTGATTTCAAACCACAGTGACTGGTGGTCCACTGTTCCCCAGGTGCTCCCACTCTTACCCCCATCACACTGTCCTGTTTGTGAGCACAAGGTCCAGTATTGCCTTCTGCCGAGTTGGTTCCATGACCAGTTGCTTGAGGAAGGCACCCTGAAGGGAGTCCAGGATAAATCTGCTCCTAGTTGATGCTGCTGCTGGGATGCTCCAGTCCACGTCTGGAATATTGACGTCTCCAACCAGTACTACCTCACCCTTGTCTGCCATCCTTTGGATGGCTAGCATCAGCTCCCTATCTGTTTCTTCCTCCTGGGCTGGTGGTCTATAGACCACACCTGTGTGGATGGCTGGCCCCATTTTCCTTTCCAGCTTAACCCACAGTATCTCTCCCCCATTTTGTTCCTCCTGGATCTCTGTGGCCCTTATGTCATTTTTCACATACAGTGCCACTCCTCCTCCCTTCCTGCCTGCCCTGTCTCTTCTGAATATGTTGTAGCCAGGTATGGCCAACTCCCAGTCGTGGTTATCATTACACCAGGTTTCAGTGATGGCCACAATGTCCAGGTCTGACTGCACCATGACAGCCTCCAGATCTTCCATCTTGTTGCTAAGGCTCCTGGCATTTGCACACATGACTTTCCATGATTTCCATACAAATCTCTCTCCTGCAAATGTCAGTTTGCTGACATTCATAACAAGCATTTATCAATGCCGAATATTTGCCTGCTGGCATTGGCATTGGTAGTGTAGGAGTTAGAGAGATTCATAATAGGAATGGCAGTGAAGTATTGAACTGAAGCCAACCCCACCACCACCTTGCAGAGACTGACAAGCATTGGGGTGTGCCTTTGGGTCGTCAGGCATAACAGCAATGCCATTTCATCATACCCTACCATGCAGACACCGACAAGTGTCACGGTGTGCCTTGGGGTCTTTGGGCCTCATGCTCACCCCATTCCATCAGGAAATATGATGAGATGGGTGCAATATAGGAGAATGGGGTGAACTTTGGGGCCAAAAAGTCCAAGGCACACCTTGATGCCTGTCACTGGTTGCAGGGTGTAGGTGGGGGTGGAATGGTATGAGCATTACAGGTGACAATCCCAAGTCACACCCCGATGCCTGTCAGTCTCTACAGGGTGGTGCTTTATGGCCAGAAACCCTAACTGTGCAGGCATTCATTGGTATTTTCACTCCAATTTTTCAACATGGGTTTTTTGTGACCCCTACCTCATGAACAGTGGCAATATCAGTTTGTTAGCCAAAAGCTGATTTTGCACAGTGACTATGCCATTTGGCAGCATTGGTGCGAAAACACATCTTGAACAGGATGTCAGAAATAACAGCTGTACTGTTCATGAGGAGGGGCAAAAAATGGCAATATTGAAAATCTGGAGTGAAAATATAAAAAAAATTGCTAAATCACAAGCTTGTGTAGAAACTGTGCAACGCACACCAGTAATGTAATTAGTTTAGGGATTGTTTACAGCAGATTGTCAACACAGGCATTTTGGGACCTCCGCTCATGAACAGTGTCACTGTGATTTTCTCACTGTGTCTCGAACACTGATTTCCCACAGCGACCACGCATTTCGGCGCCGGAAGTTCGAAAATACATTTTGGCCAGGGTGTGAAAAATGACAGCTGTACTGTTCATAAGGAGGTGTGAAAAAACTCCAGTGTAGAAAATCTGGACTGAAAATATTACAAATTCATAAACTTATGATGGTGCGTGGAAACTGTGCAATGCACACTTGTAACACAGTCAGTTTATGGACTTTTGTCACCAAATTTTCAACATAGCCATTTTAGGACCTCTGCTCATGAATAGTGTCACTATGATTTTCTTAATCTGTCCCAAACATTGATTTTGCACACCGACCATGCCATTGTACGCTACTTGCGTGAAAACACGTTTTGGCCAGGATGTGAACAATGACATCTGTAATGTTCACAAGGAGGTGTGAAAAAATGCAAATGTTGAAAAGCTGGCATGAAAATATTGCAAATTCGTGAAGTTACACGCGTGCGTAGCAACTGCACGATGCACGCTAGTAAAACAGTCATTTTTTGAATTTTTTTTCCACCAAATTTGCAACATAGGCTTTTTGAGATCCCACCTCATGAACACTGGCATTGTCATTTTGTTGATTGGCCCCAAAAGGTGATTCCGTGCAGTGACCGCAAAATCACTTTTCAGGGGCGATTAATGCCATGACTGTGCCAGAATTAATGAGGAGGGGTCCCAAAAACCTCATGTGGAAAATTTGGAGCCAAAATTCCAAAAAATGACTGATATATGCATCAAAGTTGAAAAAACCCTATTTATTCCATTATATAGCTTAGCTGCATTTCCTCAGTTCGCAGTCGGCTTTGAAGAGTGCAGACGTGTTCCCGGTCCACCGAAGATCATCACGCCAGACTCTGGAGTTAAGTACGGGGTGAGGGGCAGGTGTGGGGAGGCAGAGTGTGCAGAGGGTGGGCGCAGGTGGGGGTAGGGGGGTCAAGACAGTTGGAACGTTTATTCTTACAGGTCATTTTATTTTAAGATAACATGGGACTTTTGCCACGCTGGGGTAGGCTCCAGTGTAGCAGCTGGAAGGTTGTTTTGGGGGGGCAGTGGAGCCAACAGAGGATTGGGCACCCCCGATGGCCATACGGACATTTGCCATGCTGGGGTGGGCCCCCAGCATGGCACCTGGATATCTGTTGGGGGGGCAGTGGAGCTGATGGGGGATTGAGCACCCCCATCAGCCATACAGTGTGTGGAGGGACTCAGAACTGCATGAGCACACTGGGGTGGGCTCCCAGCTTGCTACGTAGGTGTGTGTGTGTGTGGCAGGGGCGAGCTGTCTATGACAGTTCGGATGCAGTGAGTGCTGACGTGTAGGCAATTTGCATACTGCCAATGGACGGCAGTATGCAAATTGCCTACACTAGCCACGGTGTTTTCCTTTCAACTGTACACCATTACATCTGAACGGCTGTCATAGACAGCTCGGACATTCATTGGTGCGGTGCAGCCACACCTGCAAAAGGGATCAGGACATTGGAAGTGGGGGAGCACACTTACGAAAACTTCTATGGTGGCACTATGTTTCTTGCACATGCGTGCAAGCAAACATAAAAATGAATGAGAGGCACATACCAGCTCAGACTGCAACCTTAGTATTCATACCCCAACATACTCATGGTTTTGCTGATGTTGAAGAAAGGGACCATCCTGGTGGCAGTGACAGCATGAAGTGACGAGCAACTTCACACACACTCACACAACACAGGCACACACACACACACACACACACACACACACACACACACACACACACACACACACACATACACACAAAACAAAACTTAAAAAACAAAGAAATCAGTCACCAAAAATAACTGGCAAAACAGTACAAAACAAGCATTTGTCCATACCGAATGTTGTCACCCTGGCATTGGCATTGGCGGAGCTAGAGATGCATAATAGGAATGGCAGTGAAGTATTAAAGTGGGGCCAACCCAACCCCCACCCTGTAGAGAGCGTCAGGCATTGAGGTGTGCCTTTGGGTCATCAGGTATAATGCTCATGCCATTGTACCTCACCCTACCCTGTAGACACTGACAAGTGTCATGGTGTGCTTTGGGGTCTTTGGGAATTATACTTCCCCCATTCCATAAGAAAATATGCTGACATGGGTGCAGTATAGGAGCGTGGGGTGAAGTTTGTGGCCAAACAGTGCAAGACACACCATGATGCCTGTCAGTGGCTGCAGGGTTAGCATGGGGGGTGGAATGGCGTGAGCATTACATCTGATGATCCCAAGTCACAGCCCTGATGCCTGTCAGTCTGTAGCAGGTGGGGTGCTGCAGTTTGAAACCCTAACACGGTAGGAGTGTAGTGGTAGTTTCACTCTACATGTTCAATATGGACTGCTTGTCAGGCCACCTCATGAAAAGCGGCACAATCACTTTGTTAGCTGAAAGGTGGTTTTGCACAGCGGCTGTGGCATTTGGTGACAGAGGGATGAAAACACTGTTTTGGGCAGGATGTGGAGAATGACAACTGTATTGTTCATGAGGAGGTGTAAAAAATGGCAACGTTGAAATTCTGGAATGGCAATATGAAATATTTGTGAAGCAGTGATCATGCATACAAACTGCACAGCAGACGTCTGCAACCCAATTATTTGTGGGAGTTTTTTAGGCACATTTACAACATAGGTATTTTGGGACCTCCATCATGAACAGTGGCGCTTTGATTTTGTTAATGTGTCCCAGAAGGTGATTTCCCACAGCGAGCATGCCATTGTGTGCTACAGTTACGGGAACGTGTTTTGGGCAGGCTGTGAAAAATGGCAGCTGTACTGTTGATAAGGAGGTGTGCACAAATGCCAGTGGTGAAAATGTGGCATGAAAATATTGCAAATGTACGAAATTACAAGGCTGCGTGGAAACTGCACAATATACGCTTGCAGCACAGTCATTTTCTGAACTTTCGGCACCAAAGTTTCAACATAGGCATTTTAGGACCTCTACTCAAGAACGGTATCACCATCATTTCCTCAAACTGCCCCGAAATGTGATTTCGCATAGCGACCATGCGATTCTGTGCCGGACGTGCAAAAACACATTTCAGGCAGGATATGTAAAATGACAGCTGTACAGTTCATAAGGAGGTGTGGAAAAATGTCAATTCTGAACATGTGGAGTGAAAATATTACAAATGCCCGAAGTCACAAGCGTGCATGCAAACTGCGCAACGCACACTCGTAAAACACTAATTGTATGGAGTGTCGGCCCCAAATTTTCAACATAGGCATTTTAGGACCTCTGCTAATGAACAGTGTCACTATCATTTCCATAATGTGTCTTGAACATGGACATTCCACAGTGACTGCGCAATTCTGCGCCAGAACTGTGAAAACACATTTTGGTCAGGATGTGAAAAATGACAGCTATACTGTTCATAAGGAGGTGCAGAACAATGGCAATGTTGAAAATCTGGAGTAAAAATATTCTAAATTCTCGAACTTATGAGTGTATGTGCAAACTATGCAATGCACGCACGTAACACAGTCATGTTATGGAGTATCGTCACCAAATTTTCAGCATAGGCATTGTAGTACCTCTGTTCATGAACGGTGTGACTGTCATTTTCATAATCTACCCTGAACACTGATTTCCCTTAGCGACCAGGTATTGTGCGTCGGAAGTGTGGAAACACATTTTGACCAGGATGTGAAAAATGACAGCTGTACTGTTCACAAGGAGGTGTAAAAAATGACAGTGTTGAATATCTGGCAAGAAAATATTGGGAATTTGCGAAGTTAGAAACGTGCACAGCAACAGCTTAATCTGGTTCAAGGTCAGTTGGCATTCATCTGTATCCCCTTCCCCTGGGTCGTGCCTGAAAATAGGCAGGATTTGTCTAGTGCACTTACCCAGTCAACAAAAACTAAAAAAAAAAAAAACTGCACAATGCACGCTCGTATAACAGCCATTTTTTTAATTTTTTCTGCCGAATTTGCAACATAGGCCTTTTGTCAGCCCTCCTCATGAACACTACCACTGTCCTTGTGTTAATCTGTCCTGAAAGGTGATTCCATGCAGTGACTGTGAAATCACCTTTCGAGACCGATTAGCATCATAACTGTAACAGAATTCATGAGGAGGGGTCCCAAAAACCCCATGTTGAAAATTTTGTGCAAATATTCCAAAAAATGCCTGAGATATTCATCAAAGTTGAAAAAAAAAAGAAACTATTTATTCCATTATACAGCTTACCGGCTTTTCCACAGTTCACGGTTGGCTTTGAAGAGTGCAGAGCGTGTTCCGGTCCACCAAAGATCATGGCGCCAAGCCGGAGGTATGTACTAGGGGTGAGGGTGTGGGAAAGGCAGGATTGCACAGTGGTGAGTGCAGGTGGTGGGTATGGAGACTACGAGGGACCATTTTATATTACGGGGAAAAATAATATCGCGGACAATTTTTTTTTCAGGGGACTTGACATGATGGAGTGGGCTGCCAGTGTGCCACCTAACTGTTTTTGGGGGTTGATGTAGCCAATGAGGATTAGGCACCCTTGTCGGCACACCCAACAAAGGGGGTTAATTGTAAAGGGATTGAGCACCCCCATCGGCACACAAGGAAAGTGGGGGGGCAAGAGCCGAGGGTGATTGGGTACCCCCTTCAGCATATAAGAAATAGGGGGACTGCTTTATGCCAACAAGGAGTGGGCTCTCCCAACGGCAAATTTTTGCGGCCAGAGTAAGCCGGCAGGGGGATTGGGCACCCCGAAGTCGGCAGTTGGGTGGCAGCCCGCCATACTGACAATGTGGCAAGCACATAGGAAGGGTCCGTTGTATCTGATGAGCTTTGCTTGGATTGCAGTGGACCTTTCCTTAGATATGCTCGCCACATTAGTATGCATGGTGTGGAGGTGGCATGCAGGTTGACTGGGAAATGAGGGACGCACCTACTGATGCATGCCCTGCATTTGCACAACAGCGACCGCGCCTCCAAATCCCCACTGCAACAAGATGTTGGCTGCGCAAACACGCCAACATAAAAAACTAAAGAATTAGCTTTTAAAAAAGCTTTTGGATTTTTGGAATTTGCTCAAGAAAGAAACTTTTTAACACAAATTCTCCTCTCCTACACAAAATGCTTCCTTCCTCTACCTCTGCAAAGGAAAAAGTGAAAGTATCACTTGTATGACTCTCTTCATTCCTGCCTGGCTAATGCATGTGACTTACAGTACTGTAAGCCATGTGATGTGTAGGGGTGCTGCCTATATTGTTGTCATTCCACCTTACTTCACGTTAAGGTGGAATAACAACACAAAGTCACACTAACAAAGTGAAGTGAGCACTTTCGAATGGCCACTTACATAACTGTTCTTTTTTCATGGCTATGTTAAACTATCTCAATATGCCTGTCCTAACTAGCCAGGCTTAGGCTCCAAACCACCGGCCTGTGGTGGACAGGGACATGTAATATGAGGAGGAAGAGGAAGGTGAGCCTATTGAACCTGATGGTTTACCCGAGCATGAGTTTGGTGCTCCTTGTTGGCCTGTAGGGGATTATACCCGTACTCCTCTTTCAGCAAACAGATGGTGAGCTCCCTCAACGTCCCCTCTCATGAAACAGAGGAGGATGAGGAGGAAGTGGAGTTTATGGACAGGATGGGGCTAGCTTCTATAAGAAGGTTGCTAGTCCCCATGCACAAAGCACTCCAAAAAGCTACTTCAAAAATTACATCAGGGCCTGGTAGCATAGAGGGTTGAGGTGTTGGCACCTTACCACTTGCTACGCTGGCTACCTGGGTTCTTGAACAACCTTGAGTCATTGGGGTGCCGGCTTGAGGGGGAGGGCTGGAGCAGGATTGAGCCATGGCTCTCCCTTCCAAGGGGTGGATGCTCACCCATCCAAAGTGCTGCTCCCATCGGGTGGAGGTCCAGTGGGCATGTAGGCAGCACAGGCGGTTACAGAAAATCGGAAGTGGGCCGGGGGCCACGGATCTTGGTGTGTCGTGCACCTCCACACATGTACACGTGTACACCGTGGCCGGGGGGGGAGAGAGAAAAAATGAAATATATATATATATATAGGAAAAAAATTATATCAGCACCTAATTAAGTTGCTGGCATAGATAAAAAAAAAAAAAGCTGAAAAAAATTATCAGTTGGGCAGATGGGGTGGAATAACTGCACACCCATTCTGATTATGAAGCAATGGTCCAAGCAGCTGCCTGTGAGATGACTACCGTGCTGTTCTCCACACAATCTCCAGAAAATGTCAGTCACTGACCCCTATGTTTTGTACCTGTATTGTTTAGACACATAACACAATGTGGTGGGTTGCAACCTTTGCCAGACGATGTTTCCAACTTTGATTGAGGGCCAGAAGTCAAGGCTCACCTTTGGTCAATCTTTGTAGCTGAGATCAACCTAAGGGCTGCAAGAAGACCTCGGCAGCAGCCAGGTCTGCTTCGCAGCTTGCGACCCTTGAGGAGGTGCTTACAGCCATGGTGAGTTCCTCATCCATCTTGGTGCTGCTTCAGACTACAGTCTACACTGGAAGGTCCTTTTCTGAAGACTTTCAGTAAATATGTTGGCCCCTCCACACCTCTGGGGAGAGCCCACCTCAATGGGGCAAAAAACACAATTGCTACCAGAGTAGGTTATGGGATTGAGAACATACACATTTCTTACACTCCCTTGACAACCATGACTGCTCGGCTTTGGTTGAGCTCCCATTGGTTGTGGGGCAGACAGAGAGTTCCTCACTGCTCCCACCTGATTTTTCAACCTCGACTCCAGTGAAACAGTCGAGATATTCCTCAAACCTGTTGTCTGGCTATTAGAGGAGCATGATGAAGAGTCAGTCTCCCAGACTCCAGTGCTCCTGGTCCTCACTCAGGAGGACTTGCCTCAGCTGATGTCCACAGTTTGGTCACCACGAAACCAGCCTTAGCCTGTGGTTGTGCCTTTAAAGTTTCTTCTAAATATAGTGAGGCAAGTGGTCTATCAAGAACCTCTGGAGGACCCATCTTGACATCGGCCCCTGGATTGACTGTTGAGGCACTCACGGTCTTGATCTTACTCAAATGGGAGGTGTCACTGTCAGTGCTCCTCAACCTTCTTGGGTGAGAATATGCACAAGGGAAGATATGTCAGCACTATGAAGAGACCTCTGGTGGCAGTGGACTATTGTGGGGCTGGTTAGGGCTCTACCCTCTTGATCTTTGGTCCCTTGGCTTCTAATAGTGGTGCCCACACTAGTCCACACTAGCTTATGCTAGTGGTGCCCACACTAGTCCACCCAAGGCAGATGTCCCCAGCATTTGCTTCCTCAACTCTGAGAGTGGAGCAACAACCATCACAGCCTTTGGTAGGTGCCCCTACAAAGGACTCATGTGCTGCTGCCAGATTGCCAAGCTGATTTGTGGTGGCGATCACCCAGTGGGAGGAAACCAGAGTGGTCTGCAACTGTAAATGGCCATTTTTGAAGAATCCTCAGATGACTCATAAGGGTCATCCATGCTTTCTTCACAGACTCACTTGTTTGACTATGGTTCGGTTGTGGATATGTTCATTGATCATAGGCTGGTGTATTTGGGGCTTTACTCTGCCTCATGTTGGAGTCCACGAATGTGCTTTTAGAGCCAGTTCAGAAGAGGACCAAATACCCATTTGCTGACATCCTGGACAGGGATGAATCCTTGGGGGTGCCTGTCCTGTGGCTGAGACCATTCTGGGACCAGCCTTGAAGCTTTGGAAGGGTCTAGCATCCTGTCTGGCACTCTCCACCCATATGGTCTGTAAGTACATAGTCCTTACATGGTCCCTCTCGGTGTTCTCTGAAGCGGAAGAATTAGTCTTGGACTTGGCCTTCCAGAAATCTGGTGGCCAAGGGGACATGGACTAGCCCCTTGACAAAGAGTCCAAAAAGACTGACCATGTGGCCAAAAAGGTCTATGTTGCTGTGTCATTGGGTCCCTGGTGCGCTATGCCATGATGATGGCTACCTTGGGTCACTGTCTGTTGGGAGTGCTGGATAAAGTCCAATTCACCTTCCTACTAATTATCAGCTGCCAGTGAAGTTGGCCAGAGACCAAGGTCAATCACTGGGTAAACACCAGCAGCAGATGCCTCTGGACCTGGGTGACCCTTGTGCCCATGCCATGGCAACAGCCATTGTGATGCATCTCAGGCCCTGGCTGTGGCTTTCCAACTTTACGGTGGATATCCAGCACAGATTTGCCAATATCCCCTTCTTGGGCACTGACCAGTTTGGCCCTGGAATGGAGGGACATCTCACTAGGATCAAGAAGTCCAGTTCCACTCTGGATTTTTATTCACTGTATTTATCTGTTCATTCATTCATTCATTCATTCATTCATTCATTCATTTATTCAGAAAGTAACTTTGAGCACTGGTGCTTATTTACAAAGGTTCCACATCAGTGACACAAAGGCAGTTTCTTCATCAATTCCAGTGGAATATAGTCAGGTCAAGATACACAAGGTGCATAAATACACAAATGAATTTAAGCAAATACAGTGTTCCAGAAGGGCCTGAAGGCACAGAAACCTAGGAAAAAATATTTCAGTACAGAGTCTTTCATCCACAGCTGCCTCAGCAGCAGCCCCGGGCATGGTCATTATCAGAACTGGCACCTGAAACCCAAGTTCAGTGGCCAGGGGCCAAAAAAATACAGGGGAAGGGGGAAGTGGTGACCCTCCAGCCCTGACAGCTGATGTCCCTTCCAAAGCTACCAGGTGACGGGTCTGGGGGGTGTTATTCTACTGCCTGTTCAGTCTTTGACTTGGCTCCTAGTAGTGGGGTCAACTGCACCACTTCTGACCACAATGGTCTGCCGTTACTGTGAAAAAGTGGGTGTTAGATGTGGTAGGCAGAGGGTTTCCTCTGGATTTCGAGGCTCTCCCACCTTACTGACTCCACTCTTCTCAGGAGTCCAGGGTATCACATGACACACTGACCATCCACAAAGGATGTAGCTCATCTCCTTGCCAAAGGATCCCTAGCCTGTGTCCCAGACACCCAGGTAAGTCAGGTGTGTGCATCCAGGTACGTCTTGGTCCAGAAATGGATGGGGGGGGCTGATGGCCCATATTGGATCTGCACAACCTCAGTTAATGTAGAAGCATAGGTTCTGGATGATCACTCTGAATCAGAGTATACCATCCTTGAGGCAGGGTATGGGGTTCTGCTCCCTGGAACTCCAGGACATGTTCTTCCAGGTCCCAGTTTGTCCATCCCACTGGTGGTATTTTTTGTTCTATGCAAAAAGGGTTCTGTACCAGTTCCAGTTCATGCCATTCAGTCTCTCATCTGTTCCCAGGGTCTTCACCAAATGCATGACAGTGGTGGCAGTCTTCCTCAGGTGCAAGGGGATCAGGGTGTACCCCTACCTGGACAAATGGCTGATAGCCAGTCATCCAAGTAGGCCGTCAAGTGTTCCTGAGATCGCCTCTCCAAACCTGCAGAGACTTGGGCCTCTTTGTCAATCTGGACAAGATTGAACTGGTTCTCTTGCAGGTAATCAAGTTCATCACAACAGGACTAGATTTCCTTTGTGAGCCAAGGCCCATCTCCCTGTGGACAGGGCTTATGATCTTACCTCCTTTGCCTGATCATTTCAGATTGGGCTCTTGCATCCTGCCAGGGACTTTCTAAGGCTGCTAGGGTACATGACAGCCTCCACAAGCATGGTCTGCTGGGCCCATTGGTGGATGTGCCACCTGCAGTGGGAGCTGGGCTGCCAGTGGTCCCAGCACCTAGATCACCTGGACTAGCCATTCTTTGTGATCCAGCTGATGTGGCATGCTATCCAGTAGTGGCAGAACCCACTGTGAACACTTTTACCGTGAAATGTATAACCCTTTACCATGGCTAGTAAATTCTCACTGAACTATAGAACTAAATTACCTTGTAAGCAGGAAACTCGATATTTAAGAGACGTGGATATGGTGCACTTATCCACACACTATGGCAGTCTTCCTTTTCCTTTAAATCTAGCCAGAACATTTTCAAGCTAAGCTCCTTCCACCCACCCTGGTGTTGTCCTCCTTGACTCCACCCTGTGACATCAGATCTTTCTTTCCGCTGGAAGAGTCAGGTCTCCTCCTTCACAGTTCCTTGCTCATGGTGTTGGCCCAAGTTTTCTACTCATTTTCAAACTATTTTCAGTGAATTTCTTCTTACCGTTTTTGCAAAAGGGAGCACAGTGAACCTCAGTCTGATCCTGGGTTCAAGGGCTGCATTGCCTTCAATCAAACAAATGTCTCAAATGGGCCCACATGTCTCATGCTTCTACTGTCTCAGGGTACAGCACAACCCTCAAGCCTGTGAGCTTTGCCAATCCTAGTTCCCTTCCTCGCTTGATAATCAGCATGCCCTGGATGAACAAGACCCCTCCAGTTAGCTCTAAGGATGCCCGCAAAATGGTTTTGGCAGCCTCCCAGCTTGCAGCCCTTGAAAATGCAGTAGCACAGGCCACAGTGATTTCATCTTCTGCACCTGCATGGCTCCTGGCTGGTGCCAGCCTTGGGGCTTCTTTTACTGGCACCTTTTGAGAAATGTGGCAGTTCTTGCAGACCCTTGGGTTGGGGGGGCCCTTCCCAGGGTGATAAATCAAAAAAATCTAAAAGAACCCACCATTGCTTGTGGGACCAGCAAAGAACATACTGTTCCTGCTCCTGCAATTCCCTCAACTGCTTGATGGTTGTTGAGTCCTGGGCCTCAGCCAAGCCTTCCTGGGTTGAGGGTCAGGTTACTAGCTCCACAGTAACCCCATCGGGGTTGTTGGCCATGATGTAGGTCGATCAGCCTGTCGAGATTTTTCTTTACCCGGTCAACCCGTTATCAGAAGACGTAGAGGATGACTCGATTTCTAGGACTCTGGTCCTTTCAGGTGGTTCTCAGGAGAAGCAGGAGAAGTCAGTCAACATAACTGCCTCTTCTCAAGAGACACACCCTTCAGGGATTCAATGGACAGAACCAGTCCGTGTCTTGTGCTTGGACCCTCTTTCTGCATCCCCTCATTTTCAAAACTCTTGTCAGTCGAGGCCCTGGTCCCAGGAAGACTGTGGTCTCAGGAATCTTTGCATTCCTGTGTTTGGCCTTTGACCAGGAAGTGCTGTTGATGCTCTTCTTCCTCTTTGTCCTTGGATGAACAGAGTTTCCGTCACAAGCTGCATCAGTGCTACAAGAAACTGATGTGGCAGCAGTGGGTCCACGTCCATGGTAGGCCCCTTCTGCAGGCCCCAGCACTTCCCTGGTCTCCTCTGCCCCAGCCTGCTCTGGTCCTGCTGAGTTCAGTAGTGCCTATGCTGGCTTCTCTGATTCTGGTGGATTTACACCACCCAATCAGCTCTTACAGGGGGCTCCGAACAAGACCGCTCATCCAGCTATCAGTTTTCCCTGTTGGTTGTCCATCCAAATCACTCACTTGGATGAGTCTAGGGTGGTTCATAGGGAGAAATGGCTGTGGGGTGGTATGTGAAGAGTCTTTGGACTCTGAAGGGTTCTCTGTGCAGTTCTCCAGGACCTTGGGCTTTGACTGGGAGTTCAACCAAGAGCTCTGTACTGAGCATGGTCCTCTCTCCTTTGGGGCTGTGCTCCAGCTGATTTCAGAATCAATAGAGATCCCACTGGAGCTGATCAAGAAGCAAGCCAAGTACCCACCTATCGAGACCCCTGACCAGAATGACTCCCGGGGTTGTCTTCACTGTGGTGGGGGCTATTTTTGGTCCTGCATTGGAGCTTTGATAGCACCCAAATTCATGCATGGCATCATCAGCCCACTTGGTCCACAAATACGTGGTTCTGACTAGTTCTCTTCCCGTTTTTTCTGACCACCATTTGGCCAAGAGACTGATGGCAAACTCCGTCTTTCACAAGATGGGAAACACTGGAGATGAGGACAGGCCCCCCCAACAAAGTAGTCCAAGAAGCTGGATCACAGAGTGAAAAAAGGTCTGTGCTGGCTCCTTCCTGGGTATCCATCAGGCTAGTTCTGTCTTGATGATGACCAACTTTGGACATGTCCCCATGGGTGTCCTGGACCATGTCCTTCCTTGCCTTCCTGGAGACATGCAGTTAGCTGTCAAGATGGTCAGAGACTAAGGTCACTCTCTTGCCAAGCATCAGCTTTAAATGGCCTTGGATATTGGTGACTCTTGCATCCAGACAGTGGTGGCAGCAGTCGCTATGCACTGTACAGCCTGGCTATGGATTTCCACCTTTACAACAGATACCTAACACAAACTTGACAATATCCCCTTCTTGAGCACTGACCTGTTTGGCCATGGGGTGGATGGACATCTCATTAGGACTGAGAAGTCCAGTGCCACCCTGGATTCAGTTACATCCTCAAAAAAGGACCCTAAGGAACAGAAGCCAAAGAAGAAGCCCTTTCAGTTTCAGTCCTTTCAGTCCCTGTAGTCTAATTAACAGTGGCCCCAGCTGGGGCCATCCCAGGCCTAGCAACCTAAGTACAAGTTCACCAGCCAGGGCTCCAAGAAACCCAGAAGCCAGGGTGGAGATACCCCTCTGTCAGGCAGTGACAGGGCCTCCTCCAAGGTAGCTCAGTGATTGGTCGGGGAGTGCCTCCCACCCATCAGGTCCCTACCTCAGCTTTCTATGGGGGGGTTGGCTTAGTAATTTCTGGCACACAAGGTCCGCCATGACTTTGGATGAATGGGAACTAAAAATGGTGGGCCAAGGACTGCTTCTTGACTTTAAGACTCTTCCGCCCTACCAATCCCATGCCTCATAGGAGTCTATAGTGTCTAAAGACATGTTGTCCACCCTTAGGAAGGACATTACTAAGCTCCTAGAGAACGGAGCTGTAGTCTGTGTCCCAGACACCATGGTAGCTAGGGCTTTGTGTCCAGGTATTTCCTGACCCCAAATGGACAGGAGGTTGGAACCCCATACTGAATCTTCACAATCTGAATCAGTTCCTGAGGAGGTGCAAGTTCTGGATGATCACTCTTAGCCAGATAATGCCATCAATGCAGCAAAGCATGTGGTTCTCCTCTTTGAAACTCCAGGATACTTTCTTCCACAGTCCATCCATTCCACTGGCAATACCTTTGGTTCCATGCAGAAAGGGTTCTTTACAAGTTCCGCGTCATGTCTTTCAGCCACTCCTCATCCCCCAGGGTCTTCACCAAGTGCATCACAGTGATGGCAGCCTTGCTGAGGTGCTGAGGAGTTTGGGTTTATCTGTACCTGGATGACTGTCTGTTTGCCGGATCATCTCAGGAGGCAGTAGAGTGGTCCAGGGACTTGACCCTCCAGACTTGCTCAGCCTTGGGTCTTCTGGTCAACCCAGCCAAGTCAGAATTCAACCTGTCATGGGTTGTCCACTTTATCGGGGATGAATTTGACTCCTTCTGGGTCAAAGTCTGACTCTCAGTGGACTGGGCAGTGGATCTTTCTTTGTTTGCTCTATCATTTCAGGTTGGGCACTTGTGCCTTGCTCAGGACTTCCTGCAGCTGCAGGGATACATGGCATCCTGCACCAGCATGGTCCAGTGGGCCTGTTGGTGGATGCACCACCTACAGTGGGAGCTGGCCTGCTGGTGGCTTCAGAGCTCAGGTCACCTGGACCAGCTGGTCATGGCGACACAGCCGATGTGGAATGAAGTCCAGTTGAGTCGGGAGTCATAAGGAATGTGTGATGCCAAGTTCTTGGAGTCTCAGTCACACTGTATCAAACCACTGCTGACACTGGCAGGTAGCATAGCTCAAATCAGGGAAGCCATGTATGGAAAAGCCATCATCCATCTGGGTGCACCAATGGTTTTTGCTTGCGTAAAATCAGTGTGCACTCAAGTCATAACTGCCAGAACTTTTCTAGGCAGCTTGTGGTTGTTTGGCTAGTGTCAGGGTGATACAACAGAAACAGAGGAACAGAAAGTCAGTATCCAAGTTCAGAACCTCCTTCAGCAACTGTTTCATAAATGTTAATAAGTCTGACCACACTGTCTCCCTTCAGGTATGACCCAAAACTGGAGGTTCTGAGACTGGGCTTCATTCTTACTATATTCAAGTCTATCCTACAATAATTTATTCTCTTTTAGAAAATGTTCCATTAACATGTGTTTATGTGAAAGTACCACCCTGTAAAGAAAATAGTTCAAAAATGTGATCTGGAATTTAGACAACTCACAAACAGAATTCATGAGCCAATTCACTCATTCCTAATCTCTATCACAAACATGGCTACCACCTTTACTTTTATATGAAAACCTTCAACTCGGCCCTAAAAACTCCCTTTAAAGTGAACTGCTCTGAACCTGGAAATAATTTTCCCAGTAGAAGTCATTTTTAAGAACTTAAGGTTGTGTTATTTTTTTATCTACATAGGCCTTTCAGTAACCGCAAAGTACCATTTTAGAACTGTATGTAGTTTGCCTTTCCAGCCACAGAGTTCTCTAGTAGAACACAGATGCACTGTGCCAGCACCAGAAGAGCAGAGTAAGGACATTATGTACATCATACAGTTCTAAAAT
Organism: Neoceratodus forsteri; assembly: GCA_016271365.2. Taxonomy (NCBI): domain Eukaryota; kingdom Metazoa; phylum Chordata; order Ceratodontiformes; family Ceratodontidae; genus Neoceratodus; species Neoceratodus forsteri. The sequence goes on along the minus strand of CM057457.1, from coordinate 173,979,976 downwards.
GGTGCTCACCGCCTGTGTGTAACTCAAACACTCACTGGGATCACTACAAAGCCTGCATAGAGGGAGCAGTAACAGAACTGGAGCTAGTATTTTAAAATCAGCTTCTACTGGGAGAAATTACCTGCAGATTCAGCACAGTTCTCCTTTACATTAAAAATACTTAAATAATGTAATGCTCTTTTTGCTCGTGATCCCTTCCTTATACACAAAAACTCATTTTTAAAAACAAGCACTCTTCAGAATTTTCATTCCTGGTATTTCTTTGATGATCATGAAAAATCCCCCTCAGCCTAGCCAGTTTGACAGAGCAATCTCTGCTGCTAACTAGGGATGGGCCAAATCCATATCTGTGATAGTTACAACCTGTATGAGAGGGAGGTTCACCAAAGTTAGAAGGGAGATTAGCCTTTCAGGAGGGAGATTGCAAAGAAGTACAAAGAAGTACACACACTTCGTTACTTAGTGATACAGAGCCAGGAAACCGAGAATAGCTGCTTGGTTTCTTTTTTAGAGGAAGAGGATACAACACCTTGTGCCTAGTCCAGTCAGTACAATTACCGATCAGTACCCCAGAAACAACAGGGCTATGGGTCCCTACCAATTACTTTGCACTGTCCCATTCATGGATGTCCTATTACTTTGTGTTTCCCCTCTTTCTCTCAAGTCCTATCACCCTGTGTTTAACATAGAAACATGGACTTTGACAGCAGATAAGGACTGCTTGGCCCATCTAGTCTGCCCATTTCCCTACCTACAGGATAGGCCACAGATCCTAGTTAACCAACAGCCTATTTCTTCCTACCCCTCACAAGAATTGCCTCATGTCTGTCCCATGCATTCTTGAATTCTCCCACAGTTTTAGACCCCACAACCTCCTCAGGAAGGCTGTCCCATGCATCCACCACACTCAATGTGAAAAAATACTTCCTCACATTGCCCCTGAACCACCACCCCCCCATCTTTAAATCATGTCCCCTTGTTCTTGCACATCTCTTTTTCTGAAAGATGCTACCCTCTTGGACTTTGTTGATTCCACTGAGGTACTTAAAAGTTTCTATCATGTCCCCCCTCTCCCTTCTTTCCTCAAGGGTATACATATTAAGCTCCTTTAGTCTATCCTTGTATGGCCTCTGTTGCAGACCCTGCACCATTTTAGTTGCCCTTCTCTGGACTGCCTCTATCTGGCCTATGTCCTTGCGGAGATGGGGTCTCCAGAACTGGACGCAGTACTCCAGATGGGGTCTCACCAACTCTCTGTATAGAGGGATAACAACTTCCTGTTTTCTGTTAGTGATGCCTTTCCCTATGCATCCCAGTATATCCCCAGCCCTCCCTACTGCCTTCTTACATTGCTTGCTAACCTTAAGGTCATCTGATGTGATTACCCCCAGGTCCCTTTCCTTTTTTGTTGTTGTTACTACCTCCCCCATTGTGTAATCTTCCCCTGGGTTCTTGTTTCCCAGGTGCATTATTTTGCACTTCTTTGCATTGAGTCCTAGCTGCCATACTTCTGACCATTCCTCCAACCTTGCCAAGTCCCTTCTCATCCTTTCCACGCCTCCTTGTGTATCAACCCTGTTGCAGATCTTTGTGTCATCTACAAAGAGGCATACTTTTCCTTTCAATCCCTCTGCAATGTCACTTATAAAGACATTAAAAAGGACTGGACCCAGTACGGAACCCTGCGGTACCCCACTAGTAACCATTCTTTCTTCAGAGTGGACTCCATTTACAATTACCTTCTGTGTCCTGTTGTTCAGCCAATGTTTTACCCAGGCTACCACCCTGGGACCCACTCCCAGGCTGGTTAATTTGACTATTAATCTTTTGTGTGGGACTGTGTCAAATGCCTTGCTAAAGTGTAGGTAGGCCATGTCCACAGCCCCTCCCTGGTCTACTACTTTGGTCGCCCAGTCAAAGAAATTTATTAGATTCATCTGACATGACCTTTCCGCTGTGAACCCATGCTGCCTTGGGTCCTGTGCCTCACTGGCCTCTAGGTACTCAACAATTCTTTCCTTCAGAAGTGCCTCCGTCACTGTCCCTACCACAGAGGTCAAACTGACAGGTCTGTAGTTTTCTGCCTCTGTCTTGGTCCCACTTTTGTGAAGGGGAATCACATCCGCCTTGCTCCAGTCCTCTGGTACAACACCATCCTCCCCTGATTTATTAAAAAGAGTAGCCAGTGGTTTAACTAGTTCCCACCTTAATTCTTTTAGAATTCTGGGGTGAATTCCATCAGGCCACATTGCTTTGTCCACCTTCAGTTTTAGGAGTTCTTGCAGAACCCTTTCTTCTGTGAAAGGACTGGGATCGACCTCTCTATCAAGAGTGCTTCTGTTAATTGGATTAGGCACTTCCCCCTCCTCTTTTGTGAATACTGAGCAGAAATATTTGTTCAGTATCCCTTCTTTTTCACTGTCCCCTCTGCCCACCACCGTTCATTCTATTCAGCCTCACTATCCCTCCCTTTGTCTTTGTCGCTCTCTGATGTACCTATAAAGGTTTATCCCTTTCTTAACCGAGTTGGCTATCTTTTCCTCAGTTTGGGCCATTGCTATTCTGACTTCCCTCCCTGCTTCCTTCTGCCTTAACTGGTACAGCTGTCTGTCCTGCTCCTTCTGTGTTTCCTTATACTTTCAGAATGCTATCTTTTTCTCCCTGACTTTCCCAGCCACCTCTTTTGAGAACCATAGTGGCTTTTTCTTTTGTTTGAATTTGTTTATTTGCGTCACACAAAGCCTTGTTGCCTCTGTGATATCAGTTTTGATGATTCCCCATTGTTGCTCCACCCCTCCTTCTAGCCAGTTTGCTAGTGCTTTCTGAGGCACTCTCCCATCTTGCCAAAGTCAGCCCTCCTGAAGTCCAGTACCCTCACTTTTGTATGGCTTGACTCTGTAGCTGAGTTTAACGTGAACCACACTGTTTGATGGTCACTTGTTCTCAGATGGCAACCCACTTTTAGATCTGAGATCCTCTCACTGCCCCCATTTGAGAGTATGAGGTCTAAGATTACGCCCTCATGAGTGGGTTCCGAAACTAGCTGTCTGAGGCCTGCCATCGAGAATGGCCCTGCTCTTGGATGTGGCTGCAGCAAATGTGCTCCAGTTAACATCTGGCATATTCAGGTCTCCCATCAATAGTATCTCCCCTTTCTCTGCCATTCTAAGAATGCCTTCTATCATATCCTTGTCCACTCCCTCCCCCTGACATGGGGGTCTGCACACAACCCCTGTGCGGATTGTGGTGCCCTTTCCAGTCTCCAAGATGACCCACAGTTCCTCCTCTCCTCCCTGTTTACTCTTTTGTTCAGTTGCTTTTATCCCTTCCTTTACATAGAGAGCTAATTCTCCCCCTCTTCTCCCCTGCCTGTCTCTCTTGCAGGTTATGTACCCTGGTATGTTTCCTTGTCTCTCACTCTGTTCATGTTATCCATCACTGTTCTTTCTGTCTTCACTTCTTACCTTGCCCTTCCCCACTGTCACTGTCAGCCACCTCAGTCTCTTCTGTACCCCCTTTCAAACCTAATGATTTCAACATTACCTTCTCCCCAGCTCTCCATTCAAGTTGTGAACCATACTGAATGACCTAGAGCAAAAAACATGTTGTCTCTCGGGGTTACACTTGAATAATATTAGGCAGTTAGGTACAGGCTAGAGATGGCGAGCGCCAGATGAAAGTGACGCAACGAGAGCTGGGAGATTTGCATTCCCATATCTGGGGGTGGGACTTGAGTCCAAAAAATGGGACTGTAATGGGCAAAATGGGAGACATCACACCTCTGTAAATCTCTGCTCTCTAAACTGAGCCTCACTGAAATGTTGTGGCTCAGGTTATGTGAGACCCAAACTGAACACTGCCAGTTCGACTTGGCTCGGATCTTGCCATGTGTTTGTTCCTTCCTCAGCCTCCCAGATTGCATGCCAGTCAAGTGACATGAATGGGAGGCTGAGGAGGTGCTCAGTACATCTGCATGCCAGTGTGTGAGCCTGGAGTATACCCCCATATGCTCATGCATGTTAACTTGGCACCATTAGCAGTTTAGCACCAGCAGAGACAGGACTGTGAGCACTACAGCTCACTGATTTAGGGGCTTTGAGTTGTGCAGATGGACTCGATGGTGGTGATTTTTGGGCACAGTGGAGAGGAGGGAGACTCGGAAGGTGGGTTACACTAGGAGGACTCCACATAGGAGGAATTAAGAAAAGAAAATGAAACAAAAGGGGGTCTAGGAGCGCTGGGTAGGTGGAGGGCTGCTAGTGCACATGGGGCTTCAATCAAGGACTCTTTAGGTCAGATCATTCCTCCAAGGCAAAATTTAAAACAAACAAAAGAATAAATAAAAATCAAAAAGACACACAGCAAAAAAAAAAACAGGTGGAACTGGGTGGGTGGCTGTGGGGTGGGCTGATACGGGGCAGGCCATTAGCTCTCCTGCTGCCCTCCTGTTTTGCAGCTTAAATGAAAAAGAAGAGTGAAAGAAAACTTTCAGAACAACAAGAAAGCAAAGTCAACTCTGTGACTGTGTGTGTGTGTGTGTGTGTGTGTGTGTGTGTGTGTGTGTGTCGGGGATGGGGGTGAGCAGATTACTTTCATAGCCAGTTTTAGGCACCAGCAAACCCTGCAGTTGCTGGAGGCCCCCAACCAGAGAAGTTTACCTTATTCCTTTTTGCACGTTTTTTATCTTAATATACTTTTAAAACACGAGTAAAGGGCTATGCTGATCCTTCTGATTATGTCATGAAATACCTCAACAAGCTATGACCCAGTCAATATGAGCTGGATATGCAGCAGTGGATGGGATGGGAAGAACAGCCCCAAGAACCAACACAGCTGTGTCCTCCTAAACAGTTTTTTTTTTTAAATACTACTGGTTATACTAAAGCTATACATAGAACCATAGAAATAAAAAATGTGCTGTCAGATAATGACTGCTTGACCCACTTAGTCTGGCCATTTTTGCCTACGGTCAAGTAGAGGGGCCCCATGACTTCAGTAATTCTGCTGGGGGCCCCCAAAACCTTAAAGTCAGCCCTGATTGTTGTGTCTTCATTATGATCGTGAATGTGTGTGTACTCCTGGGTGTGTGGTAGGCTTCTCCAGGGGGACTCAAAGTCAGACCAAAACGGAGCTGAGTGAGTGGTTTGGGGTGGACTGGCACAGGCCTGTCTCCCTAGCTCTCCTGCTACCAGGTTGAACAGAGTCACTCAGCTAACTCTAACAGAGTAAGAAAAGGAGACCAGGAAAGAAATAACAACAAGAAAGCAAAGTCTGTGTGTGTTGTGTGAATGTGTGTTCCTAAGTGGGTGGGGGACTGGTGCACATAGTGGTAGGCTTCTCCAGGGGGACTCAGAGGAAAACTAAAAAAAAAAAAAAAAAAAAAACAAGCATTTGTCAATGCAGAAAATTCACTGTTGGTAAAGCATTGGTTTTGTACCTAGCGGCTCACTATCTTGTATGCTCTACAGCGTACGTCAAAACCGCACAACAGGAACAGCACGCTAGGGAAGAGCAAGAGGGTGCAAAACTGCGAAAGGATGTACAGTATACGTGGTAGTGCACCCTCTCACTCTTCCCAGGCAGAGGACAAGACTTCTGCTGGAACAGGGGTCTGGCAAGCAGCTGCCGTGGTTCGACAGGAAGATCCACAGCCAGCAAGGGAGGCAGTGTGTCTGTGGACTGGGTCTTGATTCCTGGTCCCAGACGCAAAGAATTTTTTAATTTTTTGCACTTTGTGCAAATTTAGGTGTTAACCCCCCCACCTGGAGTTTGTTATTTGAGTTGGGGGGTTCAGGGAGCACAGCCTCTTGTAACGGGGGTGCAGGGGCAGAGCCCCCTGCAAAACACAGACATATGCCACTGGATATATATTGCACTGTATTGGCAGCGCGGTATATCGCTGTGCCATAATGTCTTGTAGCATTATGACCTCGTGCTGGTTTTGCATTGTTTCTTCAGATTTTTACCCAATCGTTTCCATATAATGTGTTTATGAGCACTCCTTCTGAGCATCGCAGGTGTCATTTATAAAACAATGACTGAAACATCATTGTGCACCACAAGTATTAAAGCACTTTTTTGTAGGATTTGAGAAATAACAGCTGTCACATTTATGAGGTGATGTCAAAAAATTGCTATGTTGAAAAGTTGGGTCAAAATATTGAAAATTACTACAGTTATGAAGATGTGTTGAAAATTTCAGTGTAGACTCATAACTGTGGTAATGCACCAGTAGCCATGACCACACCTGTGAACAGCTATACTATATGACACAAATTGTCTACCTTTAAGCAGGTGGCAGTTTTTTTCTTTTGTGGATTTGAATTTGTGGGGGGTGCTGAGCCGGAGAGTCAGGTGGAAGTGACGGTTACAAAGGCGCCAGCAACAGACATTGATGGACCATTTTCTTGCAGGTTATTAAAAACAAGGGATGCTGTCTTTATTTCAGTGGACACTGGGGGATTTGACACCCCCAGTGTCAGTGTTATAAATAGCAGGGGGAGTTGCAGTTACAGTGGCACCTGCAACAGACATCAATGGACCATTTTCTCTTTTACAAGCAATTAAAAAAATATGAGGGACATTCTTTATTTCAGTAGACACTGGGGGATTGGGAACCACCAGTGCCAGTGTCATATCTGGCATTATCAGAGGTGGGCTCTCCAGTGCTGCACAACTAAAACATGGGGGCTAGAAATAGACATTGATTTAAAGTTTTCTGTTTTGCAGTGTTTTTAAACACAAACATCAGGAATAGTGGGGGAGGGGGCATGCTCTGATGGAGAAGTTAGAGAGAGCGAGAAAGAGAAGGCAGAGCCGAAAGCAGCTCAGTTGTTTGCTGATACAGCTTTGTGCATTTTTTGGTTTTGTTTCTTTGTTTATTTATTTAGTTTTTTGTGACCAGGAAAGGAGGACTAGACAATTTTTGCCTATTTTCAGACTCATCCCGGGGCAGGGGGATACAGATAGATGCCAATTGACATTGAACTTGATTAAGCTGTTGGTGGTATTTTTAGTGAATGCGGGAAATTTGGCAAGGATCCATGGAAATACCACTACTCTTTTCGAGAAGTGCCATAGGTGGACCAGCCCGGTGTTGCTGAGGGTTGAGGCACTAGCACCACACCTCGCTCCATGCCGGCGACCCATGTTCAGGAGCGAGCACGGGTTGCCGTGGGTCGGCAGGGAGGAAATGGACTGAGCATCCGAAGGACTGCTCTCCATCTCTGGGGGGGGGGGTTCCAGTAGCCAGTGTTTACCTGACCTCTAGTGGAGGCTGGGGCTTGGTGACATGGGGCCACACATCAAGGGAAGTGGGACACAGCAGACATTTGATAGCAGCATGCACAGGAGCATGCGAGCACCTAGTCACTGGCGTCATTGCACGCTGTAAGCCTGCAGGGGAGAAAAGCGAAAATAGGGAATCCAGTTGCAGCGGCTTGATGGCCGTCTGAGAGCACCTGTGCCGGATCCAGGGGGGAGACCACCACTTAGGTGTGGATCCATTCTAGGTGGGGGAAGTTGGCCACCCCCTACCACCCCACCATGGGGGGTAAGCCATGGGACAACTAGAGGTGGTCCCTCCAGGGAGTCCGGTGTGAGTCAGATGGTGGACGGAGAAAAAAGGAAGCAAAGATGGACTGGCCAACTGGAGACCCTAGGAAGAAATAAGCACCATAAAAAAAAAAAAGAAAGAAGTGCCATAGGTTCTTTAATATCCACCTGAACTACCACCAGAACAGGCAGTTGGGACCTTGGTTTAACTTCTCTTTCGAAAGACTGATCAAAGGACTGAAGCCCTCCCTGACTGGATTGGCTTCAGTCCTTTGACGTACATAAAGATTCAGTCCACAAAAAAGAGAGCTGCATCATGAGCACAGTGTATGGTCTTTGGTTTATGCTGCTGAGACCCTGCTATTATTTGGGTCTGTTCACAAGAAAAGTACCAAAGTGTGACATAGAGGTAATTTTTTCAACCTCACAGTAGAATAATTTTGATAAGCTGTTCTGAACACTCTTACCCAAAGTTGAAAAAATAACTATGTAGTGAGATAACTGCTTAACAGAAACTTGAGATAAAAACCACTCATTGTGGTACGTGCAACAGGGGACACCAAACAGTGTGGCACGTGCAACATTGGACACCAAAACAGTGTTCTTCTCAGCATCTAATCATTATAATATTAAAACCATTTAACATCAAACATTTCATAACTAACATATTTACGTTTGACCATTTTGAAGTGTTCCAAGCTGCAATTCCGCCAATCCCTAAAATCTTCTATTCAAGTATTGTTATTTTTCCATTGACTTATGCTGTGTTGCCCTGTTCCCCCAGTTCTGCCCAAACAAACAGAGACACACACCAAGCACTGCAGAGAAATGGTCTCTGCCATGCATTTATTTGATAAAAAAAAAAAAAACATCAACAAGTCTGCGTGATGTGGGCAGCCAGGTAGTGTTGATTGGTATTCTACTCCATAACTCTGTGCTTCCACATGAGTTACGAGTCTTCAGGCATGCTCAGTTGGATTTTTCATTCAGAAATGTTAAGATAATACTTGCTTCAAATTCTGTGTTAATTCCAGCGTTGTTGCAGTTTTTCATGTTTCTTGACAATGGTTTTTAGGTCATCTGGTGATATGTCGAATTTTCCTTGTCCCTGCACTGTTACTGGTCCATAAAAAAGTCATCTTCCCTTTATGACATCAATGTCTGGATACCGTGACCAAGGGGAATTTGCCATCCCTGCTCTGTTGCAAAAATTTACATTCAAATTCTTGTTTCATTTCATCAAATGATGTTACTTGTCCAATGTAAAATGTGTTAGAGTAATAGACGGCATAAAACTGGCTTGTCTGTACGTGGTCATAGTTCTTTTGTTTTCTGGTAGATGCACTGGCAACAGATGTATTGGCTGTTGTGCTGGCTGTGCTGGAAACAGATTTGGTTGTTGTGCTGGCTGCAGAATCTGTCAACATGGCAGCATGTTCACTAATCTGGTTCACAACAGTAGATGCACTGGTCATCACTGGAGGTGTGATATCAGAAGTGGGAGTGGGTGTTCTGGTGATTGCACTGTAGACAGGAAATGGCAATGTAGAGGGCCCAGGATTCTTAATATCCGAAGGGGGAGAGGGTGTGCGAATGATTGCACTGGAGACCGGAATAAGCAATGTAGGGGGCCCTGAAGTTTCTTTTTCCTTCACTGAAGACACATAGCCAGGTGCAGTCTGAATAATTCTCTTCTTCCATCCATTGACATATCTTGCATTTTCACAGTGACCATCCTCCTTTCTGCATGGCCCTCAGAAACAGCTGTAGTCTCGGACTTAAACATAGAAACATAGAAACATAGACTTTGACGGCAGATAAGGACCGCTAGGCCCATCTAGTCTGCCCATTTCCCTACCTACAGGATAGGCCGCAGATCCTAGTTAACCAACAGCCTATATCTTCCTGCCCCCCACAAGAATTGCCTTATGTCTGTCCCATGCATTCTTGAATTCTCCCACAGTTTTAGACCCCACAACTTCCTCAGGAAGGCTGTTCCATGCATCCACTACCTCTCTGTGAAATAATACTTCTCACATTGCCCCTGAACCGCCCTCCTTCTATCTTTAAATTGTGTCCCTTGTTCTTGCAAGTCTCTTTTCTGAAAGATGCTACCCTCTTGGATTTTGTTGATTCCTTTGAGGTACTTGAAAGTTTCTATCATGTCCCCCCTCTCCCTTCTTTCCTCAAGGGTATACATATTAAGCTCCTTTACTCTCTCCTCATATGGCTTCTCTTGCAGACCCTGTACCATTTTAGTTGCCCTCCTCTGGACTGCCTCTATCCTGTCTATGTCCTTGTGGAGATGGGGTCTCCAGAACTGGACACAGTATTCCAGATGGGGTCTCACCAACTGTCTGTACAGAGGGATAACAATTTCCTGTTTTCTGCTGTGATGCCTCTCCTATACATCCCAGTATACCCCCGCCCTCCCTACTGCTTTCTCACATTGCTTGCTAACCTTAAGGTCATCTGATATGATTACCCCCAGGTCCCTTTCCTGTTTTGTTGTTGTTACTACCTCCACCATTGTGTATTCTTCCCCTGGGTTCTTGTTTCCCAGGTGCATTATTTGCACTTTTTGCATTGAATCCTAGCTGCCATCGCCTGACCATTTCTCCAACCTTGCCAAGTCCTTTTCATCCTTTCCACACCTCCTTGTGTATCAACCCTGTTGCAGATCTTTGTGTCATCTGCAAAAGGCATACTTTCCTTCCAGTCCCTCTGCAATGTCACTGATGAAGACATTAAAAGGACTGGACCCAATACTGAACCCTGCAGTACCCACTAGTAACCGCCCTTTCTTCAGAGTGGACTCCATTTACAATTACCTTCTGTGTCCTGTTGTCCAGCCAATGTTTTACCCAGGCTACTGCCCTGGGACCCACTCCCAGGCTGGCTAATTTGTTTATTAATCTTTTGTGTGGGACTGTGTCAGATCCCTTGCTAAAGTCTAGGTAGGCCATGTCCACAGCACCTCACTGGTCTACTACTTTGGTCACCCAGCTGAATGCTATTAGAATACGAATCTGCTGACATGACCTTCCCTGTGAACCCATGCTGCCTTGGATCCTGTGCTCCACTGACCTCTAGGTACTCAACTATTCTTTCCTTCAGAAGTGACTTCAACACCATCCGCCACTGGTCGGACACTCTGAACCTTTCATGTGCCAGCTATTGTTTTTAGTTCTGGTCCTGCATTTCTGCTAATTTTTCCATCACCGACCCAGAAGAATGTTCTGCGGTAATGAGTGCAACCTTCGATGGCAGGCTTCTTTGTTAAATTCCTCTTGCAGTACTGAAACAGGTGTGCAGCATTTGAAATGATAGCCTGCCGGAACTGCACAGCTAGGCTTGCACGTGACTCTCACCATCTGAGGGTCCTTTTCCATGCCTGGATCCAAAAAATGCACGCTCTATTGGGAATCCATGTAGTGATGGAGACAATGATATGTTCTGGAAGGTCCATTTTGATTTGTACTGACTCCCACACCCATCAGTAAAGTGTACCTGTCTCTCAGTTTTGATAGCACGGATGTTTCTGAGGTAGGAATTGGACATGTTCACGAAATGCAGAACTACGTGGTGATCATGTTTGAGATCACTAGATATGAAGACAAGTGACTCTGTAACTAAGTCTGTACATCTTTCACACCTGTCGTATGTCACTACAGGGTGAACAGTTGCTTGCTCATGGTGCCAGTGGCATGACTGAATTTCATCCTGGTACTTGCATGTGTAGTTCTCTGCAAAGTCTAGAACCATCAATACCCAGCTGTCGGGAAGGTTATCTTTGAGTGATTTGAATTGGTGTTGTTGCCACGATGCTACGTGTAGATGTCCACCCAGAAACTAGAAGTCCTCCTTCAAGACTTCAACCAGACATCGAAATGTGGCCACTTGTCTCTTCATGACTTTTCTTGTTTGTTTACTTTCTGATCCATTTATGACCCTGGAAATGGTCACACTGTCCCACTGTTGCCATTTCACCTCCTCAGTTCCATGTGCCTGTAAAAGTTCTTCCAGTGATTTGTCAATAGCAGAAGTGCTACACGTTTTGCAGTTTTTTTCAATGCAGGACTTTTTAAAGAATTTCTCACCTTTCTTCTTTGGGCACATTATCAGCTCTACTGCTTCATAAATATTGGAAATTGTGCACTCCACTTTTTTCTGCTCGACAAATCGCTTTATTGCTAACAGCTTTAGTTTCCCAGTGGTGCAATACTCGCATAGACACTGGTCCAGTTTTTGATCCTGTGCGAGTTTAATATTATCAGAACGAAGACTGCTGAATTTAGTTAGTCCAATTTTCTCATCTGGGTTCTGCTCACGGAATTCTTGGTGCAGCCTTTTCAGAGTTTTGTCTAAGAATGATCTTGCTTTTCGGTTCACTTAGAAAATGCCTTCTTATGTGGAAGCGGTGTTGCTGATATATTGAAAAAATAATCTACTTTCTTCTGCAGCTCCTCAGATATTCCCAACTTGTCCTAGTGCTCCTCTTAACTTGCGCTCTTGATACCCTCATCATTCTTCTCTAACTGATCCCCAGGCACATACTTGCTCTTGAGTAGGCGGTACTTTTCAGAACAGAAATGTGCTGATGAATTCTTTTCATTTCTTTGTCTGCCTTCCTGTTGCACTGTTTAAACAAATGTCATTTTGTTGAAGGTCTTCCACTAACTTATTGTCCAGTTTGGTGCGACATCCGAACCTTGAAAGGGCAGCCTGTTTTTCGGGGTACAAGGAGATAACTTTGAGATTGTTGCAGCAAACCTGGTTGGGGACCGGCAGCCCTTCATGCCTCTGCACAGCCTTCTAATTGCGCTTTCTGATCTTGGGTCCATCACTGGTGTTGTGCTTTCATCCAAGGCAATCGATGTCATGGTTGTACTGGTAATGAAGGGTGTTCCCATTTGTGTTTCTGTTGTGCTGGATGGTATGCTCACTTGCATTTCCATAGAGTTTGTGGTGTTAGTGACTGTGGTCAAAGAACTGGTGGTCCGCATCTTCTTTACTTCATGGTATCCTTGTTGCCGTTTTTCATTGATTCTTCTGCATTTTTGTGAGGTCATCATCATGCGTTGTTCTCTTTTTCTCTTTCTCCAATATTCTCTTTTCTGTTCTGCTGTTTGTTTAGTTGTTTTAGTTACAGAAGGGTTTACAGTATCTGGTGTCATGTCCCTCTTCCTTTACCTGGCTTCCTGCATTCGCAACCGACTTTTCTCTCTAGCAAGTGTTCGTTGTTCTTCGGTCATTTTCTTTCTGTGCTTCGGTGCACGTCCTTTTGTTTTTTCTTTATACTTCTGGATGCATTGTGGATCCTTTCTTAAGTTATTCCGGTAATGCTGACTTCTTTCTTTTACTGTGAGTGGTACAAAACAATTCGTCAAAGCCCCATGAAGCAAGTCAGCAGCAGACACACATGGTGTTTGATGTCTTCTTGTTTCACTTTGATCCATTTTTTTTCTTTCCAAAACTATTCAAGATTAAAAATGAAATGATGCCATAATAAAAAAAACACAGAGTATATTAAAAAAATTCACTCACATAAAATAACGAGGAGGGCACAGGGCAAAACAGTAGCACCGCAGGAGGTAGAGTAAAGCAGCACACATGGTGACGCCGCACAAGGTAGAGTAGAGCAGCACACATGCAAACAAGAGGCCCACCTGCACTTGCCTTGAAAACAAAAGAGGCCCGCCTGCACTTGCCTTGCAAACAAAATGGAGACCCGCCTGCACTTGCCTTGCAAACAAAATGGAGGCCCGCCTGCACTTTCCTTGCAAACAAAATGGAGGCCCGCCTGCACTTGCCTTGCAAACAAAATGGAGGCCTGGCTGCACTTGCCTTGCAAACAAAATGGAGGTCTGCCGCAACTTGCCTTGCAAACAAAATGGAGGCCCGCTTGCACTTGCCTTGCAAACAAAATGGATGCCTGCCTGCACTTTTCTGCAAACAAAATGGAGGCCCACCTGCACTTTCCTTGCAAACAAAATGGAGGCCTGCCTGCACTTGCCTGCAAACAAAATGGAGGCCCTCCTGCACTTTCCTTGCAAACAAAATGGTTGCCCATCTGCACTTGCCTTGCAAACAAAAGAGGCCCGCCTGCACTTGCCTTGCAAACAAAATGGAGGCCCGCCTGCACTTGCCTGCAAACAAAATGGAGGCCCGCCTGTACTTCCCTTGCAAACAAAATGGTTGCCCATCTGCACTTGCCTTGCAAAAAAAATGGAAGTGAGGAAAACAGTGTCGTAGTGCCAGCGGAGGGGTGGAGGAATGCTGTGTGCATCTGATGAAGAGATATGTCTGGTTAATGGGGGGAGGCAGCAATGTGGGGTTGTTGGTTAATGGCAGGAGGGAAGCCTGTAGGGTGCACTAGGGACATGAAGGTCTCGCTTTAAACAAAAAAGCCATCACCAAATAATTCAGCACGAATAATCCAGACAAAGCATCATTTCAACACACAAGTCCCAGATGATGCATATTTCCAGGCATGCTTCTCAGCCCTCTCCCTTCCTCCACCCCCACCCCCCTCCCCTTACACAGGCCTGGAAAAATGCATCTCCTGGGCCCCCCAACCACAGGCCTCGAGTCAAACAAAAAGCCAGCAATCACAGTTCAGCACAGAATTTAGCATTCTAGGTGTGCTTATCCAACACTTAGCAAGCCATGGTGCTCAAGATGGCTGAGAGGGCCTCTGTGAACAAGCACACCTGGAAAGCAGTATTGCCTGTGCGCTTTAAACCCCCAGCATCTCACTTTAAATAAAAAAAAAAAAAGGTCCACATATCATCACAAGGCAGCTTTAAACCCCCAGCGTCTCACTGTAAATAAAAAAAAAACACATGCCTCGAGGCAAACAAAAAGCGTTTCACCCTTACACAGGCTGGAAAAATGCATCTCTGGACCATCAACCCCAGCCAGCCAGGTTAACAGAATTAGCAGAATGGTTTGGAACTAACCAACAGGGAGAAATAAACCCTACCCAATGGCTATAATGGGCAACTTCATCAAACTAGGTGCAGTCAGAATGGAGTCAACCAACAGGGAGCAGTGCATTTTAACCCACCCCCAAACGATTTGCATTCAGGAATAAAGTCCAGCTAAAACGATGCCAATAAGTCTTACATCCATTCCCAAGCAGTAAAAAATTGGAACCACCAGCTACCACTCAAAGAATTGGACATAAATCCACACACTTACCAGCTAAAATGGTAGCAGTGAGCAACACACCAAACATGTCGCACTTGCATGGTGATCATAGCACACAGAATGACTCTATAGCACACCACATATGCAGTTAAAGCTCTGACAAAACTACTAGCGATATTGGTAGAGCCAGAGGGACTGGTTAATTTGCCAAACAATAAAACTGAACTAAATAGTAGTAAAAGGTCTAGGACTTCCTGTTCTGCCTCGAGAGGGAATGGCAGCCTAATTTACCCTGTCTGGGAGCTACCAGATAATAAGCCTCTCATAAATAGCAGAATTGAACCAGCAAAGAGATGAGGCAGCATTTTTGTTAATGGGAAAGATAAAAAAAATCTAAAACATTCTTAACGGAGAGAGAAGCGTCACACTCCTCATCTGCGCAACAATGGCTCTTCTCCACTGAAGAAAAGGCCAAAGAAGATTTAGCATCTCTGGCTGATGGTGATCAAACACTCTCTGCCATTCTGAAGGCGCTGCAAGGATTCAGCATAGATCTTGCAGTCTGTTCTGGAGCATTCTGATCTCTTGCCACTACCTATTGAACAGGCCCATCAGGCATTAGGGAGAAAACCCACACCACCTACACAGCGCCCGCATTTGATCGTAGCGATTTTATAGTTAAAACAAATGAAGGACTTGGAAGGGGGGGATTCTCTTAAATATAAGGATTCAAGAAGCATTACAAACTAGGCAGTGAGTATATGCACCCATAATTAAGGTACTCCAGGCCCATAATATTAAATCACTCACCTGAGCGAACAACAAACCGTGGCGCAGCTAACAGGCCCAAAACTCCACGTGGCGCAGTGCCCACAGAAGGTGAGGGAGGACACGGCTCTTCCACAACACTGAAGTGCAAATAGGGAAAAGAGCTGAAGGCATGCAATGCACATGCTTTTATAGCCCGATGGAACAGGTCTGCTAATGACGGCACAATTCGGTGCCTGGGATATGCGTAGCTGGATGGGTCGGATCGGGGGTGGCGCACACACATCTGGGGAATAAGGACACCAATGGGAGTGCCATCCATAAATCTCATTTCTGGCAAGTGCAGACTGAGGGAAGGGGGAAAGTGCTTGCCAGCAGTGTAATGACTTGCCAGTGCTTAGCAGCAGGGATGCTGTTAAGGGACTGAATTGTAACCAAAAACATTTGTGGGGCATATTTAGCATAATCCATAAAGAGGACACCACTTGTTGCATGCGCCACGGCAATTTGTCCAGGCAAGCAATGTTTTCAGCAGGTGTTTAAATCGGGGCCAAAGCATGCAGAAGTATTAAAGACGGTATCTGTACTAAATCCCGCAGACCGATTTCCAGCCGACCAAAATCCCGAGACCAAAATGCCGTAATTGCTAAATCCCGATTGATTCAAATCCCGAATCATAATTTCCCGTCTCTCGTTACTTCCCCGCATGCCAGTGTACGGCATTCTGTTCCCACCTGTCTACCACTCCTTCGACAAAAAAGTACATAAGATATCCCTTCTTAATATCCCCACAGCCAACTTCCGCAATGGATAGATTACCCCTTGTGCTTGTATTTGCACTTATGTAATGGCTTAGACACATTCAGTTCGAAGGATTAGCTTGGATTGACATTTTCTTCTTTGTGCATCATGCAGTATTTCAATTTACAGGATCGAGCAACTGAGGTGGAACATCTTGTTTGCAAGGGTGTCCTGATGATGGAGGCAGATGCAGTTCGGGATATGACAGTTGCAAAATCCCGATTGATTCAAATATGAGAGCAGAGCTGGTGTTATGCTATGAAGGAAAGAGTGAGTTCTAAGAATAAGTAGATGTCAAATGTCAGCCTTCCAAACTCAGATTTATAAATTGCGTTAAGCTGAAGATGTTAAATTAGGGCATTTTTATTTTCTGACATTTTAAGACATTGAGTGGCAAATGCATTACTTGCATTCTGAATCGTGTCGGGAATTTCACTAACGGGAATATCGTTGTTCGGGCAATGCTGTTTTCAGGAATTAGAGGGCGGGATTTCAAACGTCGGGAAAATAGTCTGCGGGAATTAGTACCTAAATCATTAAATACACACACCACAATGTTTCACAGACATTTTTATTCAAAACAAGTAAGGCACAGGCTGCATATAATCAGCAGTTGATGCTGTGATGCTGAATGTCACAATATGCAGCTAAACAATGTGTCTTTTCCTAGATGGTCAGCTAAAAACTAAACTAATGACTACAGCTAGGGCTTTGAAACTATGTCACCTCTTTATGGATATGCCCTTCTATAAAAAGCATGCATCAGTACTGCAGTTGCTATCTAGAATTTTCTGAAAATAAGGGTTTAAACTAGGTGACATCATTGGTAACCCCTTCTTGTGAACAGACCCATTTTAAATTGTAATGGGCTTGGCAGTAACACACCTCTCAGAAGTACTCTCATAGCAAGATGTTCCCTGCACATGCACCGCAAACATAAAAACTGAAAGGAGTGCAGCTTGCCAACTGGCTGTGACAGTCCAACACGGTGTCCTCCATGCCAGAAAACAGAAGCAATGGCGTTCCCTTCAAACTGCTATTTATGCAGTTCTGCACAGCCTGCATGAGCCAGAGTGGGCTGACAGCAATATGCGGACATCAGCACACTGGTGGCATCATTGATCGGATGTCATAATTGGTGGATGCCCAGTCTACCCCTACCAGGCACACTCCATGTTGGAAAAAAACCTACACAGAAGGCATTGTGTGGTGGGGAAGGGGGCAAAAATAGTACTTTATCAAGTAAGCATAACCCATAAAGGGTTGTAGTGATTCTGTATACGGGGAAAGTGGATTTGTGTATTTATATTGAAAGGGAGGAATTTAACACAGGACAGCTCTGAGTGAACTACAGTTGTGTATATCTAACAAGCATTTGTCAGTGCCGAATGTTGTCGTGCTGGCATTGGCAGTGCCAGAACTAGAGATGCATAATAGGAATGGCAGTGAAGTATTGAAGTGATGCCAACCCCACCCACACCCTGTAGAGAGTGACAGGCATTAGGGTGTGCCTTTGGGTCATCAGTTATAATGCTCATGCTATTGTACCTCACCCTACCCTGTAGACACTGACAAGTGTTGGGGTGTGCTTTGGGGTCTTTGGGCGTTATACTTAACCTATTCCATAAGGAAATACGCTGACATGGGTGCAGTATAGGAGCATGGGGTGAACTTTGTGGCTCAGCGGTGCAAGGCACACCACGATGCCTGTCAGTGGCTGCAGGGTGGGGATGAGGGGTGGAATGGCATAAGCATTACATCCGATGATTCCAAGTCACACCCCTGATGCCTGTCAGTCTGTACCGGGTGGGGTGTTACAGTTGGAAATCCTAACATTGTAGGCATGTTGTAGTAGTTTCACTCCACATTTTCAACATGAGCAGCTTGTCAGGCCACCTCATGAAAAGCAGCACAATCACTTTGTTAGCTGAAAGGTGGTTTTGCACAGCGGCTGTGCCATTTGGCGGCAGAGGGATGAAAACACATTTTTGGGCAGGATGTGGAGAATGACAACTGCATTTTTCATGAGGAGACATAAAAAAATGGCAACGTTGAAAATCTGGAGTGGCAATATGAAATATTGGTGAAACAATGAGCATGCATGCAAACTGCACAACACACATCCGTAGCCCAATTATTTTTGGGAGTTTGGTAGCCACATTTGTAGCATGGGCATTTTAGGACCTCCCCTTATGAACAGTGGGGGTGTGATTTTGTTAATCTGTCCCAAAAGTTTATTTCCCACAGTGACCACACCATTGTTCGCCACAGGTGCAGAAACACATTTTGGACAGGATGTGAAAAATGACAGCTGTATTGTTCATAAGGAGGTGTGAAAAAATGCCAGCATTGAAAATCTGGCATGGAAATATTGCAAATTTGCGAAGTTACAAGGGTGCATGGAAACTGCCAAACGCATACTTGCAACACAGTCATTTTATGGACTTTCGGCACCAAATTTTCAACATAGGCATTTTAGGACCTCTGCTCATGAACAGTGTCACCATCATTTCCTCAAACTGTCCCAAAATGTGATTTCGCACAGCGACCAGACTACTCTACACCAGACGTGCGAAAACACATTTCAGGCAGGATATGTAAAATGACAGCTGTACTGTTCATTGGGAGGTGTGGAAAAATGCCAATTTTGAAAATCTGGAGTGAAAATATTACAAATTCATGACGTTACGAGCGTGCATAGAAACAGTGTAACACACACTCGTAAAGCAGCCATTTTGGGGAGTTTTGTCACCAAATTTGCAACATAGGCTTTTTGAGAGCTCCCTTCATGAACAGTGGCACTGTCGTTTCATTACTGGGTCCTGAAAGGTGATTCTGCGCAGTGACCGTGAACCACCTTTCGGGACCGAATAACGCCATGACAGTGCCAGAATTCATGAGGAGGGGTCCCAAAAACCCCATGTTGAAAATTTAGTGCCAAAATTCCAAAAAATGCCTGAGATATGCATCAAAGTTGAAAAAACCCTATTTATTCCATTATACAGCTTACCGGCATTTCCTTTGTTCGTGGTCGGCTTTGAAGAGTGCAGAATGTTCCCGGTCCACGGAAGATTGTCGCGCCGGACTCCGTAGGTAAGTATGGGGTGAGGGAGATGTGGGGAGGCAGGGTGTGCAGTATGTGGGCATAGGTTATGGGAGGTGGGCAGGGATACTGCCGAGGGACCATTTCCTTTTTCCACAGGTACAAAAAAAAAAATTGCAGGACCATTTTTCTGTTTACAGGGGCATGTGGCATGCTGGGGTGGGCTCCCTGTGTGCCAACGGAGCCTTATTGTTTTGGGGAGCAGCTGTAGCTGACAGGGAATTGGGCACCCCCGTCAGCACACAACAAAAGTGGAGGTTACTTTATGCCGACGGGGATTGGGCACCCCCATCGTCACACAAGGAAAGTGGGGGGGGCAAGAGCTAAGGGGATTGTGCACCCCCCTCGGCATATAACAAATGGGGGGGGATTCTTTATGCCGACAGGAGAGTGGCTCCCCGTCAGCACACATTGGGTAGGGTGTCGACAGGGGGATTGGGCACCCCCGAAGTCGGCAGTTTGGCGGAAAGTGTGCTGTCATGTTTGTGTTTCCAGGTAAGCAAGTCAGGAAGTCCGCTGCATGTGACGAGCTTTGCTCGCATTGTAGTGGACCTTTCCTTAGATGTGCCCACCTGGGTGGTGTGGCACTGGCATGCAGACTGGTTGGGAAATGAGGGACACACCTACTGATGCGTGCCCTTCATTCGCCCAACAGTGACCACACCTCCAAATCTGCACTACCACAAGATGTTGACTACGCAAGCATGCCAACATAAAAATGACAGAAAGACATTCTTACTGTCACGACTCCACTCACTAATACCAAAAGAACAGAGTGCATTTAAACTCACAGATACTGGATGGATAACTATACTAACAAGCAATAATGAAACATTGAAAACAAATGAAGAGGGGTTAAGAAAAACAAAATGCAACATAAGGACAAAGAGTTACTTTAAAGGGGGCGCAAAAACTGGGAGCAAAAAGAAGCTGAAAGTGGAAGGAGTAATTTGAAGGTGCAGGAAGGAATTTGAAAGTAGGCATATGATAAGTACATTACTGTATGAGAGGTGAAAAAATGGCAAAAGATGAAATGCAACATGTAATGACAGCGGGTGAAAGAGAAGGAAAACAATTCACGGCAATTGTGACTGACATATGAATTCATGTAAGCATATTAATGGAAAGGAATGAATGGTCTAACCATACTCACAGCTATGATATGAGAATGAACAACAGAATATATACACAGTGTGACAGGAGTTTGAAGTAAAAAAGATAAATGAAATTGATTTAAGTATGAGGCAAAATTAAGTAACAAGATATACTATCAGACTAACAATTTCCTTTAAAATGTCCAGGATGTTAGGCTAGTGATGCATTGCTATTATGCAAAGAAATGTCACAGATACACTACTAATGTGATCTGTGTCATTTCTTCAATACTCTTTATGTCTAAATACTTGCTTACCACTCCCAGTGTAGTGCCCCCCCAACCTCCACAGAGACAGAACACTGAAATCTCTACTATGCGTGTGAGCTTGTTTTATCAGCATGGTACTATGTCTTATCTGTTGAAGCGGTGGTTCTCTTACCTGGGAGTCCTGTCCTTCAAAATGTTTGCTTTTCTACCTTTGCTCTCCCTGTTTCTTTTAAGCTCAAGTTTATTATTACAGGAATTACTCCATTGAGCAAGCTCATTCAAAAGGAGGTCCTGGAAATTTCAAACAATACAATGATGTACATGATCTTATTCCAAACAGATTTGGATAGCATGAATAAACAGTAATGGCAATGATAAGGTACAACCTGGACTGTTGCAAATAACTGATACATTACATACAAAAAACTAACTGCACTGATGTGCATGTAGATGATACACGTAGAGTGAGACAAGTCTTCATTGGGGCAGAAGGAAAAGGAAAAAGGAAAAAAGTGAAAACATAAGGCTGTAGATGATATTGCACAGGAGGGTGGTAGGTTCAGAGGGACAGGAATATTGTGCAGTGAGATGGAGGTACAGGGAGTGGGTCTAGGGGAGGATGGTGACTGGGGAAGGGGTAGAAGGGGTAGGGAGACAGGAAGGTGGGGAAAGGGAGGGGTAGGTTCAGCAGGACAGGAATATTGTGCACAGAGATACAGGAGGGGGTTTAGGGAGGAAGGTGACTGGGGTAGGGAGGAGGTGGTAGGGAGATGGAGGTGGGAAGGGAAGAAATGCTAGGAGGCAGAATAGGAAAAGGGGTTGGGGTAGAAATATGGGGTGGGGAGGAGGGATAGGGAGACAGGGAGATGGAGGAAAGGAAGAAGTGCTAGGAGGCAGAATGGGTAAAGGGGTTGGGGTAGGAATAATGGGGTGGGTGGGGCAGATGGGAGAGAGGGTATGCTGGGTGGTTGGTGGGGAGACAGGGATAGGGTGACAAGCAGAATGGACGCTGAGGATTCATATATTTGCTTAGCGTGAAGAGCAGTGGCAGACCACTTCAAATGCTTTCTTGGCAGGGGATGTAATACAATTTAATGTGACTGTCTCAGTTAACTTCATGTTTTTTTTGCAGCTGGCTCCATATAGATGGTAGGACAAAACTAATGGCACCTCTGCCCTGATTATTACATGTCCTGGGAACATTTAGGAACACAAAACCTGCGGTGCGCAGTGCATACACATTGTGAGACTTGTGCACTAAGAACCATATGTACTAAGGTAACTTGCCAGTCAGCAGTTTTAGCGTCCACTGCCTAATATGGAACATGTGCCTGGTTGATAGTGAGATCCAGTTCAAAGAAGAGTAGAGGGTACAATGGTGTGTCCTGGCCAGAGCATTTAGTGTGAAACATAATGCACAATGGTACAGGACATCAAGTTTGCGAGTGTGAGTTGGTGCACTACAGTTGTAAATGATATCCCCATAGTGAAGGAGTGGTAGGAATGTGGCCTGGGCCAGTCTTCTTCTGCAGTCCAGTGTAAATAGGGATCTGTTCCTGAAGAAGAACCCCAGCCTGGCTTTTGGCTTCTTGACAAAGCAGTTGATATGGGCACTAAAAGTTAGTTTACTGTCTAGCCATAGTCCAAGATACTTGAATTGATCCACAACCTCTAGGGTGTCCTCAAATATAGTAGTGATGGGGGGTGAGGTACTCTGAGTACTGAGAGCAGAAGGCATATGGTTTGATGGGAAAAAAAATCACCTTTGTCTTCTTTGTGTTTAGAAGTTTTGAACGGGCCAGATTGAACTGTAGCTTATTGAAATCAGATTGTAACTTGGCACAGGCTTTGTGCAATGAAGGCCTAGAGATGTAGAGGACCGTGTTATTGGCAGAAAAGTGCAGCTTGGATTGTTGAATGTTTTTGTCCAGTGAGTTGATGTAAATAGTGAAGAGGAGGGGCCCTAGAATGGATCCCTGAGGGACTCCCCTCGTGATGGACACTGTGTCTGACATGGCTCCGTCAGCTTTGATTCTTTGCAGCATATTTGAGAGGTAACTAGAGAACCATCTAACCACAGTGTCATGAAATCCCAGGGATGTTAGACAATGCAGGAGGATGGTATGGTCCACTGTGTCGAACGCCTTGCTTAAGTCAAGGAAAACGGCCCAAGTAAACCGTTTGTTGTCAGTGGCAGAGAACCAGTCATTAGTTACCTTTGCCAGGGCTGAGCCTGTACTGTGATTCTGCCTGATACCGGATTGGAGTAAGTTGAAGTTCTCCAGATATTGTTTTGTTTCAACATGTGTTAATTTTTCCATTAGCTTGGACAGGACTGGCAGAATGGAAATCGGTCTGTAGTTGTTGAGATTACTCTGGTCTCCAGGCTTGAATAGTGGGATGATATGCACAGTTTTCCAGTTGGAGGGAAGAGTAGTCATGGAGATGGAAAGGTTAAATATGTGCATGATAGGCGAAGTTAACAGATGACTCCCTATTTTTAGAAAGAATGTTTGATTCTGTCAGCACCTGCCCCTTTCCTGGTATCCAACTTGATTAGGAGTTGCTCGACTTCCTTGAATGTGACCAGGGAGAGCTGAAAGGAGGCATGTGGTGGTGAGGACTCAATGTAGTCTGGAATAGAGGGGCTGGCGGGCAGCCCTGCAGCTGGTGAAGTGTCAAAGGCCGTACCAACTGTGGCAAAGTGGGCGTTTAGAAGATCCAATATGGGGCATTGCTCAGTGACCAGTGTACCTTTAGAGGTGACCTTTTGTGGGAGAGATTGGGGGGTTTTGAGGTCTTGATAGTCTTGAAGGTGCACCATTTTTGCTGAGTTGCCTTTAGCTCTAAGGTTTTGACATCGTAAGTGGCCTTGGCACTCTTTATAAGCTTGGTGCATGTATTTCTACTGTCATACTTTGGATCTGTGATACTGCCAACACAATTTCATGGACAACTCACACAAAACTTGTTTCAGAGAGGGGGGGATTGCACATGACCACACTCAACAGGAATCCACATTTCCCTCACTGATCTCAACTCCAACATGTCACTTTGCTGCCAATCACTGTGCCTCTCTCTCGTGCATGCTGAGGTAAGTACACAGGCAAATGGAGCCACAGGGCACTGCCTTGGTCACATAACTGCCCTGACTCACACACATGTCTGTCTCCTGAACATGCGGTTCACTCCCCTCACTGATCTCAACCCCAACATGTTACTTCTGTGGCTGCAGCACTTTCCCTGCCGCTCCTTCTGTCTAGACTGCACAGCTACATCTCCAGAAAATGGAACGTGGAACTCTGCAAAGTACCTGCTTGGGATGGAGCCATACCATCACATTCAGCTGCAGCCTGACACTTTCTCTCTCTCTCTCTCTCTCTCTCTTTTTCTCTCCTTCGGAAGGGGAAGGCAGGGATGGCATCATCTGATACTGAATGGGTGCATGATTGAGGCACCTGTCCACCCAATAAACATCACCTCCCACGAGACAGTAACAGAAGGCCATTCAGCAGGATAACAGGTACAGCACAAGTACATGTATGCCAGTTGCTCTTACGTTGTGTTCTGCTGACTGTGTGTGGTAAGCATTGGGGGGGCACAATGCTAAAATTACAGACCCACCAGAAAGGAAGAATAGGGGATGCATCCTAATACATCCATTTGCACTGTCAGAGCAAAGGGAAGCATGGGAGGGAGGGAGCAAGCTATCTGTCCGGAGTGACAGAGTGATATACAACTATGTGAGCCTGTCCCTTGCAAGCCACTAGTTCTACGATGGACCCTTTCTCTCTCTTTCTGTCTTACTGGGGACACTACAGTGCTTGACATTGACCAATGACATCATCGATTCGACTCCATCTCCAATCCTCTCTTTCCAACTCCTCGACTGGGCCTTCTCCTCTGCTAGTTCTTCTTCTGGGTGCTGTAGCTCCTTGTTTCTTGGTTCAGCCTGTTCAGTGGTTGGTGCATGTGGGGCAGTGGCAGAGGTGCCATTTTTAGATTTCAACAGGGGGGGCAACAACTGGTCAGGGCAGCAGTGGGGCACGGCCTGTGGCTGTGGGAGGCAGGGCCAAGGGCTGTGGGTCTGTTTGGTTCCATGTCACTTTCCAAAGCACTTGTTTTAAAACAAAAGGGCTAATGGTGCTTACAGTTTCTCTCTTAACAGTCTTTCTAATGTGTGGATGAAGCAGTTTTTTATAGCAGTTGCAGCATTATTTATTTAAAAATTATTACCAGCAAAGACATATCGTGATGGTGACTCCTTTCCAGATGCTTCTTGGATGAGGGGGATGATGGAGTAGGAAGGAGTATAGCAACAAAGTAAAATAAGTACAAAAATAAGTAATATGTAAATAAACTTCAACAAAATCTGCAATAGTGCAATCACAATATTTCTGTGTGTTACATATAGAATAATGGCTGGGGAGGTGGTTATAATGAAAATTTGACACATCCCCGAGGTTTGAGATGCCATATAAACCCCGAGAGCGAAGTTCGAGTGGTCTGTAAAGGCATCCCACAGTGAGGAGCTGTGTAAAATTTACATTATAACCAACTCCCCAGTCATTATTCTTTAAGTAAAACACAGAGATTTGAGTGAAGGGAGGGAGCAGAGCTGATGGTAAAGAGAGTGGACCAAAATTTGGAAAAGTTCAAGAATAAGGCAGCTTCACCAGATGATTTCATTTTTGGGAGGGGAGCAAGGGTACGAGACAGTCCTCACAACAGATAAAATTTTGGTCGCATTGTATCATCATTGGCCCTTGGAAAATAAAGTAAGCACACAGTAACAAACAAAAATGCCACCCCCAACAAGGATATTTCACTCATCTCCATTTTCCCCTTTTATGGCTATCAGTTGCACAACATCCCAAGGCTGATTAATTCAGATCAGGGGATTGTTTAGATGGACATCAGCCTAAAAGTATATATATATTTTTATTGTTTTATAACCAGGTCAGAAATACCAGACGTGCTGTGTGTTTTAGGGAGAAACTGTGGTGCCCTAGCTGATCTAATGTTCATTTTGCATAGGTGTCAGTTTTGACCTGTTGACCACTGGTTTACATCTATTGACAATTAAGCTGTCAAGCCTCTCCTTCTTCCACCTGATTGGTTACAGAGTTTGAACTGGGCAGGGTGGAGCAAATATATAAATAATCAAGGGAGTTAGACAAGTACTTCAAATAAACAGTTCCAAAATCAAATGACTATATATTTCTAATTTGAAAGCATTAAACAAGCAACCCCACGCCCTAAATTTTGTATATCTAACATGAACTACAAGAACAATCCTGGCTGCTTACAGCATTGTCTACCATATAAATTCAGAATTTTTTCACTACCTATTCTACTAAAGTCTCTCAAATTAACTTTTGTTTTTAAAAGTGTCTGCCGTGCCGCCACAAAAAATAGATATAACCAATCCACTGCATTCTACAAACTCTTGTTCTACAAGTTGAGAGTTCCTTACCTGCAGCTGCCAGCTGGCTGCTTTAGAAGTGGAGCCTGGGAGAGAAAGTATGTACCACCAAGACCAACAGACTACTGCTCAAAAAAAAAAACAACAAAGGGAGGAATTAGTGCAGCAGTAGTGGCAATGCTATTCAATCGTCACTCGGCTTGACGGTCCCTCCAGTCCAGTCCTTCTTCCCTTCCTGGCTCCTTGGCTTGCTCAAAGACAGCCCGCCCTATTCAACTGCCAGCCTAGTCCAAGGACACAGTGACACTCCTCACCAGACCAGGGCCAGGCTCCTCAGCATGCAGCTACTGCTGCCCTTTCACATGGATGCAGAGTGGCCTGCCCAGACTGGTTCAGGACCCTCACCATCACTGCAGGAATGGTAACAAGTCAGGTTACCAGATTAGATTAGTAGAGAGACCGACTTGACTGTGGACAAGATGGCTCATCGCATGGCTCATGGCTGCCTGCTCTGACTAGCTAACATGAGCTTCAGTACTCACATGCTTTGTGGCACCACTTGGTCAGAGAGGGAGGCAGTCTGGTGCCAGACTCATACACCTGCAGGGTTGAGATGCAGTGTAGCAGTCCAATGCCAACCCTGTCCTCTACATTGCATCCTCCTCAATCATTTAGGTTATGGTTGTGGGGGGGAGTGCATTTTTTTCATTGAAAAACAATGGCCTGCCATGTCCCCCACCCTCCTAAACAGTGCCCTCAGGGATATAGCCAGGAATTTCAGATGTATACACCAAAGCTGGCACAGTGCTACCCCCCAATGTCTGTTCCTTGCTACACCCCCCACCTCCATTGCATCCCACCCAACACGAGCGTCATTTACTTTGCACACATGCTATAAATATGAGGACATATACCATAAATGTGAAATGTAAAGATGTAACACACATGCTGCCATTCCTATACAATACAGGATACAGGAAGTAAAATAATCATTACTTAGAAGAAAGAGGCAAGTCATGTATTAAAAGAAAAACACTGAGGAAAGACTGTGTTATAGTAAAGGCACCAGGGAATGTCTGAGAGTCAAAACTTGCACACTAATCCCAGAATAGGCTAAATCAATGCAAGGTATACTTTTAGATAGACATGCTTTGACTATAACACAATCTTTCCTGTTTTTCTTTCTTTTTAATACATGACTTGCCTTTAGCAGGAAACCTATCCTTCCACCGTTTTCACAGCCAATATAATAAAGGTCACTACAGAATTTGTCAGAGACAATTTCTCAGTGGTCACAACTATTATCTTGACAATGACCGATAACATATGGCTTCTGGAGCATTCACTGCTGAACAGGGCATTAATTGGGTAAAAACAGAGCCTGAATAAGGCTGCAGCATTGCATATTCATGCTGATACTGTGCCATGTAGTTATGAAGTACTGTAAATGTGGTTCAAATATGATTTTTTGTTTTTATTCAAGGTTCCTCATCCCCAGGTAACTATTCCCTTAGTTCAGTTCAGCATCTCTGTTCCTTTTGATTATGTCAGCAACCCCCAGTACTGTAAATGTGGCTCAAATATAATGATACTATAAATTTTTTTAATTTAAGGTCCCCCGTCCCCAGCTCACTATTAGTTCAGTTCAGCATCTCTCTTCATTTTGATTATTTATTTTTTATTTATTTGAATTTTGGTAACTGAGAAAGACCACTGAGACAAAAAAGTCCCTTTTTCAGTGTTGATCTGGGGGGTAGGGTTATATACACATGGCCAGTGTATGCAGACACTTATATATGATACATAAGACTATCATACAGTTTGAATATGAATAAGATTGTGAAATATATACTGTATATACAGGAGTTTTGGAGACTGGGTAGGTCCACTGAGACAATTGCATTCCCTTCTCAGGGTCGACTTGGGGGGGGGGGGTTAAAACAAGCATTACAATAAAGAAGAAATTAAGCAAAGTACAAAGGCAAGATAGCTGTTAAATATACAAACTAAGGCTCAGAACGGATTATACAAAGCAAAGGCAAGGCAATGTAATAGTTACACATTATGTACAACTGACACATCCTTACAAGCAGTAGGCAAGGCAAAAACATATATACGCTATGTATAGTAGATATAATATCCTTACAGGAGAGTTCAATACTTGAAGCTGCAGCCAGTGGAAATGGAGGCAGGCAGGGGGAATGAGACTTTAGTTGAAGCAGGAACAGGCTACCAAGGCAGCGAGTGAGGCATACAAGGTGGATTGGAACATGGGGAGAGAGGTGCAGGACTGAAGAGAGGGAGGAAGGGAGAGATTATATCAGCATCCCCCAAGAAGCTTCGACCGGCTTATATATGACCCACATCAGGTGGACACCCTCTCCAACTATGCTAAGCCAGCTTGGCCCCTGTCCAGAAAAGCCACCGTTAAATCTAAACACCTTGTCCTTACAAAATATTGGGTGGTCTCTAAACTCATGTCAGCTCTCTGATCTGTGAATATGATTTTTGCCTCCAATGCAAAGAAACAGTAACTGTTAACTCTTAATACTTGTTTGTTGCAGTCTCCTCAGACAAGACCCCTATTGAAATGGTCAAGCTTGAAACCATTTGCTATCAAGGGATAAAATTTGCATGGAAAAAAAACAGTGATGCACTTTTATTGCAATGTCACAGTACTTTTAAGTTGGATATGAAGGGTTGAAGTATCTTTCATTCATGATCTAGAAAGAACTAATTTCAAAAATGAAACAATAAGTAACTGCAAAGTCCAAACACAAATAATTCATTTCCACCCCAGCAAATGTTCTGCCACTTTAAGCACACATAATGAAGCTCCCAAAGTAATGCCTACGGTGGCCTTGGTAAACACCTTTCCTCACCCCAACCTCATGTGTGGAATATGGCTCCCTGTTACACCAACAGACACTCTCAGACTTTCTGGTGGAGGTAAGATCTATGCATGGTCCCAGGGGCTGTGCTACACCTGGAGTCTTGTACTTCTCCTCACATTCTGCCAGCTGTGACCTGCCTAGTGACTTTGAGAACCAACACTTGGCAGGGAGGAGTTGAGAAGGCAGATCCATACCCAGGAGTTCAGATAACTTCATTTCTGGAGTATTTGACTTCCAAAAATAAGGCAAAAACTTCCAAAATAAAGGGGGAGGAAGTCATTGACTTCCAGGAGTAAAACAAAATATTAGATGACTTCCAAAATTGTAGGGATGGAAGTCAGAAATGATTGATTTTTCTATAAGAAATGGTATTTTTCATCTAATATATTGTATTAATATCCATAAACTGGTCCTTCCCAGAATATTGACTTCCACAACTATGATCCTGGAAGTATTTTGACTTCCAAAAAATTGCAATGACTTTCAGATTTTGACTCATAGGGGTTTTAGACTTCCACCAAAAATAAATTAACTGAACCCCTGTCCATACCTGGCTGAACCAGCTGTGGTCAGACTTCCCCATGACAGATGCAGTCACAGTCTTAGCACACATTTCTCAGACCACAGGCCCCCTTACTCCCATTTATTTCTTCCCTACAGTTGGGCCATACCAATCCAGTATGCCATAACCCTTCCCCAGCTAAGAAGTACTTTGCACCTTAACCAAAAGCCTCAAACTAGGGGCTATGGTTTACACATACATCACTTGTAACAGCTCAAACTAGATTCACACTTTCAAGCTGTTATAAATTGTGCATGTTCCCAGGCATGGCTTCTAATGTTGTCTGCAGCTCTCAGGAATGGGGAATGATGTGGATACTCTGGCCATACTGTAAAGCTACAGCAATGTATATGTTGTACATTAAGTTTAGACAGTATTTACCTGTCTGCTTCAGCTCTGCTCAGTTGTAGTATGCTGTACACGCTGCACTCTCAGCCACTCCAGTGGGAACTGAACTGTTTCTGTGGTGGTCTGCGACATGGCTGGCGGTGCATGGTATGCCCAATATGGTAGCTGTAGTTTCTCTCCATTTAAAGATAGCAGCATGAGTGGAACTGCCTGGGAATGCAGTCACTGGTGGTCAGATGAGGATGAAAAAAAATTCAGGCAGTTACCACTCGCCGATTGTCTGACTCTACGACTGTCACCACGACCAAAAAAGACCCGTTCAAACTCCTGACGCTACCTCCTACTCTCACAGTTTCAGACACACACACAGCAGCAAGCTAGTAGGCAGCACAGCAGGCACTTGGCATGGACCCTGGTGATGGCAGGCAGTAGGCAGTAGCAGGCTGGCTGGGTCCCTGGATACACTTGGTTCGGCAGCTCAATCATCCACCCCTCCATCCCAAAATCTGGTGCTGAGATTAGGGACTTTAACTAGAGTTGCTGACTGACCAGAGCCGAGCCAACTCAGCCAACCAGCCACAACCTGCAGCTGAGAAGTTCACTCCTCCGCTATCCTGTAACCGACTTTCAGCTGTGGTGTGCTGCTGCTCCCCTCTCTGGCTCTGTCCAAAGTCCCCAGGGCATGGCAGACAGCAGATACATGGTAGTCTGGCTGGCAGAAGAGGCAAGAGCAAGAACAATGTGATTACAGCTTTTTTACACAATACAGCAGCTCTTGCTGTTTTAAAGCTCTTGCCTTGTGCTTGCCTGCCCTTGCCAGTGCCACACTGCCACCAGCGTCAGTCCGTGTCTGTCTCTGGGTGGCGTGTGCTGCTGCTCATCCCACTTGCTCCGCTGCACCTCCCTCTTCTTCCCCACCACTCGCTCTTCCTCATTGCTTGCCGAAGAATCCAATCTTCCTTGCGCAGCTCGCTCTCCTCTCCTGGAAAACATTTCCAAGTAACAAGACTGAAGTTGGGCTCCTAGACCTTTAAACCCAGCACCCTGAACTGGCAACACCCCCAAGCTGACTGCTGCAGCAAATCAGGTCCTTCACTAACTTGGCTGCTCTGATTGAGTGCTGCATTAGCAACAGCGTCAGTAAGGCAGCCCCCCCCCCGAACGAAGGTAATTTTTCCCAGCAAGTCATTCTCAAAGCCCAGGAAACCACACAAAGAAGAAAGTAGCTGGACAGAAGAAAGACCCCGGGAGTGGACAGCTGTGCTGCCCCCTGCACTTTGATAAGTGCACTGTGGCTTATCTGGCTATCGGTAGCTATGCACATCAGCTAATGTAAAGCAAAGATAGGGGGAAGGAGAGAGAGAAGTGACCTCAGCTGGGCTGATCAGCTGTTTGCTGGGCGGTGTCCTGCAGATGAAAGGAAAAAGTCAGTATGATTGGTGCAGCTTTTCCTTTTCAAGTGCAGACAACTTCAGGCAAAACAGTGTCACCATCAGCCTGGCTGATGATTGGTGTGATACTGCTGAGCCCCTTGCAGAGCACTCTGCATTGGACAGACAGTGTCACACCCCTTAAAAGTCACTCATAGCAAGAAGTTTGCTGAGTATGAGCGAACTTAAAAACAGAACGAACATTTGTCAATGCCGAATGTTGTCTTGCTGGCGTTGGCATTGGTAGTGCAAGAGTTAGAGAGACGCATAATAGGAATGACAGTGAAGAATAGAATTGACATGAACCCCACCCCACCCTGCAGAGAGTGACAGGTATTGGGGTGTGCCTTTGGATCTTTGGCCATAACGCTCATGCCATTTCACTTCACCCTACCCTGCAGACTCTAACAAGTGTTGTGTTGTGCCTTGGGCTTGTCGGGCCTTACGCTCACCCCATTTCATAAGGAAGTATGGTGAGATGGGTGCAGTATAGGAGAATGAAATGAACTTTGGAGTCGAAGAGTCCAAGTCACACCTGGATGCCTGTCAGTGGCTGCAGGGTGGGGGTGAGGGTGCAATGGCGTGAGCATTACAGCTGACAATCCAAAGGCACACATTGATGCCTGTTAGTCTGTACAAGGTGGGATGTTTTGGTTAGGAACTCTAACACTGGGCGTTTGTTGGTATTTGCACTCCAAATTTTCAACATGGCTTTTTTGTGGCCACACCTTATGAAAGCATGTGGGACCTCTGCTTATGAACAGTGTCCCTGTGATTTTGTTAATGTGTCCCAAACGTTGATTTCCCACAGTGACCGTGCCATTCTGTACCACATAAAAATGTCAGCTGCACCATTCATAAGGAGATATGAAGAAATGGCAATGTTGAAAATCTGGAGTGAAAATATTAAAAATTCTTGAAGTTACAAGCATGCATGAAAACTAGGCAACACACACTTGTAACAGTCTATTTTGGGGGAATTCTTTCACCGGATTTTTAACATAGGCATTTGGGGATCTCTGCTCATGAACAGTGACAGTATGATTTTCTTAATTTGTCCTGAACGTTGATTTCCCACAGCGACTGCGCCCTTGTACGCCAGATGTGTGAAACCACATTTTGGGTAGGATGTGAAAAATGACAGCTGTACTGTTCATAAGAAGGTGTGCAAAAATGGCAACGTTGAACATCTCGAGTGAAAATATTAAACATTCTCGAACTTACGATGGTGCGTGGACACTGCGCAAAGCACACTTGTAGCATAATCATTTTGAGGAATGTTTTCACCAGCTGTTTAACCTAGGCATTTTGGGACCTCTGCTCATGAACAGTGTTACTGTGATTTTCTTATTGTGTCCCAAACATTGTTTTCCTACAGCAACTGCACCACTGTGTGACAAATGTGCGAAAACACACTTTGGGCAGGATGTGGAAAATGAAGCTGTACTGTTCATAAGTTGGTGTGAAAAAAAATTGGCAATGTTGAAAATCTGGAGTAAAAATATAAAAAATTCTCAAAGTTACAAGTGTGCATGGAAACTGTGCAATGCACACTCGTAACAATCATTTTTTGGAATTTTTTCACCAAATTTTCAACATAGGCATTTTGGGACCTCTGCTCATGAACAGTGTTACTGTGATTTTCTTACTCTATCCCAAACATTGTTTTCCTACAGCGACTATGCCACTGTGCTCGGGATGTGTGAAAACACATTTCGGGCAGGATCTGGAAAATGACAGCTGTACTGTTCATAAGGAGGTGTGAAAAAATGGCAATGTTGAAAATCTGGAGTAAAAATATTAAAAATTCTTGAAGTTACAAGCGTGCATGGAAACTGCCCAATGCATGTTTGTAACAACATCATTTTGTGGAATCTTTTCACCAAATTTGCAACATAGGCTTTTTGGGAGCCCACCTCATGAACAGTCACACTGTCATTTTGTTAATCGGTCCTGAAAGGCAATTCCACACAGTGACCGCAAAATCACCTTTCAGGACTGAATAACGAGATGACAGTGACTGAATTCATAAGGTGGGGTCCCAAGAACCCCATGTTGAAAATTTGGTGACAAAATTCGCAAAAACAACCGAGATATGCGTCAAAGTTGAAAAAAAAACATTTATGCCATTATACAGCTTACCGACATTTTTTCAGTTTGTGGTCAGCTTTGAAGAGTGCAGAAGTATTCCCAGTCCACCGAAGATTGTCACACTAGGCTGCAGAAGTAACTATGGGGGTGGGGGTGTGTGGGAGGTGAGGTGCTCAGAGGATGGGTGTGGGTTGGGGAAGGGGGCTGCCAACAGCCAGTGAAAGACTGTTTTCTTTGTTTCAGGTAACCAAAAAAAAATCACCACCGACCATTTTCTGTTTTTTTTTACAGGTTTTGGCCACACTGAGGTGGGCTCCCAGTGTGGCACATTTGTTGGGGAGGGGTCATGTTAGCCACACTGGGGTGGGCTCCCAGTGTGGCACACAATTGGGGGCAGCGCCAGGAAAATGGGAGGGGGTTAACATGCCGACAGGGGGATTGGGAACCCCATCGGCAAGGATGTCTGGGTTTGGAGGGATAATGCCGAGGGGGATTGGTCACCCTCTAGGCACATCAGAGCACAGGAAAGGGGGCACATATGCCAACAGGGGGATTAGGCACCCCCAAAGTCAGCTACCTAGGGATTGTGAGCGGCGGGCATTGAGCCGCTGCCAGCTATGTTTATTGAAATGTTACACCAGACAAGGCATGCCCTGCAATGATGGGGTGCTCCCTCATTGCAGTGGCTAAAACCTTTCAAGTTCATGGCATGCTTTTGCACTACTATCATAGACAGCATACAGTCTAATTCGTGCCATGGAGCCCAGCCTGAAAAAACAGTGGCGCCTCTGGCCGCAACCCGACTGCGCCTGCAAAACCTGCTCTTCCACTTCAAGCAATCCCAATATGTTGTCTATGCTGGGCGTGCAAGACAACATAAAAAAGAAAAGGGGGGAGCTGAGTGGGTGGTTTGGGGTGGGCTGGTACAGGTCTGTCTCCTTAGCTCTCTTGCTGCTGTGTTTTCTTGCTTGGTAAAGCAAAATAAATAAAAAGAAAGAACAGCTGGTCCGGTGGTGTAGAGGGTTGAGGTGCTGATGCCTTACCTCGAACCACACCAGTGACCCGGGTTCGGGAATGGATTCAGGACACCAGGGGCTGGCAGGGGAAGGAGAGGATTGAGCATCCGTAGGACTGCTCTCCTTTCCTGGGGTGGGGTAGTGGACCGACGTCATGCTGCAGCGGCTTCTGGTGGAGACCAGGAGCTCTGCAGACACACACAGTGCAGAAAAGTGGAAATCCACTTCACGATCAACCAGATGATAGCTGCCAGTCCACTGCTGCTGCCGATGCCCTGAAGGAGTCCCTCCACCTCAGCAGCACCCTGTGGCCAAGTATGTACTGGTTGCCCCTGTGACAGAAATGGGAAGGAAAGAGTTAATGGTTTGGATTATCTAGCTGGTGTTTTTTTAGCAGTTTGGAAAAAAAAAACACACACAGGCTAAAATCCACTGTCCAGCAGCACCCACAAGCTGGAATTTTCAATCCTCCCTAGCTGCTAGATAAGAGCTGGGTCATAAATCTCGAGTGGACATCTCCACACACACACAGACCTGCAGACTTATACACAGGCCAGTTTGAATGGATTGGGTCATTCAAATATAAACTGAAGGTTAAAATGGAATATAATTGGTCACTGATAGGTGTTCAGTCTGACTGGAACAATTAAATACATACATGTTAGATGGCTGGTGCATTCAAAGGGGGAATAGGCATTACCTATTCCCTGGAGAATAAATAAGAGGCTGAAAGACAATGAAGTAGTTCATTTTGCTTTGGAAGCTGGAAGGGGAAACATAAGCTGAGACCCTATCCTTTTAGCTATGTCCGTGGGAGCTGACAGCACAGGGTCCAGTGTCTCTTGTAAGGACAGGGCAGGGTAAGTTTAGTACTAGCATAGTGCAGTAATAGCCTTTTTCTTTTGCCATCTGTTGTTTAAAAACATTTGTTTACTTTTCCTGTATCAGTGTTATTCTCTTGTGTTATAAATATAAATCCTGTAAATGCTCAGTGCACTTTCTGTTAAGTAAAAAGCTATTTATTTGCTCAACAGTTGTGACTGTGATGTCATTTTTCTAAGGTAATATTTGGTTTCCACTGGCTGAGGTAAACTCTGTGTAGCATCCGCCACCCGAGAGAGACACACTACCAGACTTTAACTTGTGCAATTGCACGTTTAATTATTCAAGTTTGTAGACTTGAAGGTGGTGCTGGAGACAGTCCAGCTGGTGGCAGCGAATACCCAAGGACAGCCACCTCTCTAAAAGCTGTTTCAGCCCAGAGGGAGAGGTGGATTGTCACAGCCCCACCAGTGCCTTCTCCCTCAGAGGAGGGGGACCCGCCCGGTGAAGGGTTACATCAGGGTTACCTTAGGGGCAGCTGTGATATGAGGCTGGAGGGCTCAGGAAGGAACAGGCAGGGCGGCTGGGACCTAGTCAGCCTGAAAGAGTGGCGAGTCATGAGGCACAAAGGGGATAAAAGAAATAATACAAAAAAAATAAAAGAACAGAGTGGCTCTAACAGAGTTAGAGAAGGAGAAATAAAACAGGAAAAGAAAAAAACAACAAAAAAGCAAAGTCACCTAGTGAATGTGTGTGAGTGTGTGTTGGGGAGAACTCCAGTCTGGTACTGCCATGCACTGCCCCTCAGTTCCATGATCCAGTGTCATCCTGCAGCTGTGAATCATCTCCATTCTTAAGCACCTGTCATTGCTGCCGGATTAGTGACTTCCTTGGGTAGTGGCTTGCCATAAGCCATCTGGCTAGCCAGTCAATTTTTCAATAGAAACCAAAAAATATTTTGATGAATAGTGTAGTACATTAATCCAAGGGTTTATTGTCATCTTCTTGTGATTATCTTCATTCTCAGGCACCTGCCACTGCTGCCAGCCTAGTGCCTTCCCTGGGTAGTGGCTTACCATAAGCCATCTGGATTAGCCAGTTCAGTTTTCCAATGTAAACAAAAACATATTTCATTGTGAATATTGTAGTGCATTAATCCAAGAATTTATTGTCATTTTGCTGTGAATTATCTCTATTCTTGAGCATCCAGTGTCCATGCCCCCTGGGTAAGGGTTTGCCATAAGTCATCCGGGCTAACTAAGGATTCCCAGTGGGAAATGTCATTTGATGAAGTAGCAGGGAGTAGGAGAGTTACCTGGTGTCCTAACGCACTACTTACACCCATAAACCAACAGCAGGAGCAATGTGATGGTAATACAGCAGAAAGGGACACTACATAAGTGAATGCAGAAGACAGAAGCACCCTGACCATAGCAGAAGAAAATAATCAGTCATCAATTACTAAACTGGACCCCTTGGTGACTGTTGCGCTGCTACTTGCAGTGCTGGCACTGGTGATCCTGATATTGCTGCTGCTTGACTTCTTGTCACAGCTTGTCAGCAAGTGGCATCCTTTTTAAACTGCTTGAGCTAGCCACCCTTATTGATCAACACCCTTACGTGAAGAGTGTATGTCTGTGTGTGTGTGTACGCGCACGTGCGTGTGTGTACACGTGTCTGTGTGTTTTTATTTTAACTCACCTGGCATTGTTTGCATTTCATTTTACTAGTTTTCTTAGTCATTCCCTGTTTACAAACCATGGACAAAACTAAACAAACAAATGTGATGAAACCGTCTGAATTGTTTAAAACAAAAGGCAACAGGAGGGGGCAAGATGCAACTCATAGGCCTTCTAGTCCCCAAAGTGGTCCAGACCAATCCTTGTTGAAAAACAACCCAAAAGAGTCAGAGTCTATGAGCGAGATGACAAGTGGCACATCCCCTTTCCGTAGCCCTACAAGTGATCCATTCCCAGGTGCTGGTACTGGTACATCAAGTCAAGGTAGTAGCAAAAAGAGAACCACGGATGATACTGCACCATGCAAGAGGAGTAAGGGACATGGTAGTGAAGGCACTATTATTAAGAGAACCAAAATATTTATGGGCATCACTTAGAAAGGCACTGATAGGATGAGCATTTATGCATTTAATGCACCATTGTCCCCAAATGTCATCTTACAAGTCAGACCCAGCATGGACCATAACAGCAGTGGTAGCAACTTTGTGCCCAGTGATCATGGACCCGAGTCATCTGACTCTGATAATGGTGATGTAGTGTGGGAGAGAATTTGAAGAAATTCTGGAGATGGGTCATCAGGTGGAGTCAATCAAAAAGGAGATGTTGAGAAGGAAGATCCTCCTGTCTCTCATGCTGACACTGTTATTTTAGAGAAGGAAAATAATTATAATGGCAGGACTCATGATGCAAGAGCTGCTACTAGTGCTACACAACAGTTGTTTATGCCTGCAGGTAAAATACAAAGGCTACCTCTTGGGTCTGGAATTACTTTTGTAGATGACTACCAAACTATCTGCCCTGCAATATGCACTATTTATAAAACTGGTATCAGCAGGGTGAGACAGCAGAATCACCTTGGCACATCTACACTGTTAAGACACTTAAAGAGAATGCACCTGATGGTATGCAGAAAAGATGTGACAGCACTGTGTGAGACGCAGGATGAGGCATTGGATGACAGGGACCTAGAACGTTCTTCTTCCGTAACCAAAACAAGTGGAATTGCCAATTATTTTTCATTGCCCCTCAGCAAAAAAAGCCAAGCATGCACAGTAATTAACCATCATCATCATGCACGCTAGCATCTGACTGTTCCCCCTCCATTAAATTTTGTCTGCTGTTTTGGGAGCAGAGAAGGCCCAAAATTAAAACAGTTAAGCATGCAAGAGTAATTTCAAAGGGCATGTAAATATGAACCCAATCATCCAGCTACCCCAAAAATGAAACAAGAGCATTGCAAAAATTATAACACTAGACCTGCACCCCTTCTCTTTTGTTGAGTCTGTTGGTTTTAAGCAACTAATGCCGATTGCAGTGCCACAATATCACATACCATCCAGGAAATAGTTTGCCACAAAAGCAGTACCAAATCTGTATTGTGAATTGTGTGAGAAAGTGATACAGGCCTTGAAGCTGGCAGTAGTGCCACAAATCCATGTTAAACATAGAAACTAAGGATCGCTAGACCCATCCAGTCTGCTCATTTACTCTACCTGCTGCAAAAACCACAGACCCTACTTGATCTCTGGCTTTGTCCTGTTTCTTGTCGCTAGGGCTCCCTATGCCTATCCCATGCATTGTTGAGTTCCCCTACTGAATTTTCCCCCATCACCTCTGCTGGGAGGCTGTTCCATGCATCCACCACCCTTTCTATGAAGAAATACTTCCTCACACTACCCCTTAGTCTGCCTCCTTCCACCCTCATGTCATAACCCCCTGTTCTAGAACATCTGTTTTTCTGAAACATTCTACCTTTCTGTACCTTATTTATGCCCTTGAGATATCTGAAGGTCTCTATCATATCCCCCTTTCTTCTTTCTCTTCTCCTCCAGGGTATACATATTGAGGTTCTCCAGTCTCTCCTCATATGACTTTTGGTGAAGGCCCTGCACCATTTTTGTTGCCCTTCTCTGAAATGTCTCTAACCTGTCTATGTCCTTATGGAAATGCATCTGCCAGAGCTGGACACAGTACTCCAGATGAAGTCTCACCAATGAATTGTACAGTGAAATCACCACCTCCTTTATTATGGGGGCAATACAGTACCTCTCCCAATGCACCCCCAGTACCCCACTGGCTCTCCCTACAGCCTTGGCACATTGTTTGGCCAGCTTTAGGTTATCTGATATTATTACCCCCAGATCCCTTTCCTGTTTGGTGGCCATCAGTATCCCCCCCCCCATCAAGTAAGCCTCCACTAGATTCCTGTGCCCCAAATGCATGATTTCCATATTACATAGTACAACCAACATGTGGACTAGTGGCCAAACCATAGACGACATGACCATCACTGCTCACTGGGCCTCCTTCCATGATTCCTCTGCCTAATCCTCTGTCTTAGACTCAACCAGGCTGCCTTGCATATTACTAGTTTTGTGTCAAAAGATCATACTGCAGTGAACCTCTTGCAGGAGCTAAGAAGACACTTTGCTG
Source organism: Neoceratodus forsteri (assembly GCA_016271365.2). Taxonomy (NCBI): domain Eukaryota; kingdom Metazoa; phylum Chordata; order Ceratodontiformes; family Ceratodontidae; genus Neoceratodus; species Neoceratodus forsteri. Next base: position 173,940,475 of record CM057457.1, on the reverse strand, counting down.
AATGTCTCACCCCATGTGGCCTTTCTCCAGGATTTGTTTGTATCCAGTAACGGCGGGGGCTAACACCATACATGCTGTGAAGGATGACGGGTATATGCACATACATTGCTTCACTCATGCCCTCAGTCTCATAGTACATGATTTTCTCCAGGATGACAGAAGCATCCAAAATGCCCTTAGTGTTGTGCACAAGATCAGTAGACATTTCAGCCATTCTGCCAAAGCATTAAAAATATTGTGACAGCTGCAAAAGGACAATAACCTTTCACAACAACTAAAGCAAGAGGTAGTTACCAGGTAGAATTCTACCTTTTATATGGTACAACAGCTCCTTTAGCAGTGTAGAGTAGTGCATCAGTACACAATGAATGAATGAATGAATCACTCCCTATGGAACAGTTGTGCCAGGTTCTTCAGCCCTTTAGGAAGTCATTAGGGAAATGATTGCAGATAATGCCAGTCTCAGTCAGGTTATCCCCCAGATATGCCTACTTAAAAGAAAATGGAAAAGCAGAAGGCAAAATTCCTGGAGGAAGGTACTAAGACTTCACTTGTTGAAAGCCTAAGTATGTCCCTTGAAATGGACCCCAGAATAGAAATGATGATATAATCTGAACATGTACATTCTCAGCACCATGTTAAATCCTCAATTTAAGGCTATCCTGGCTTCTTATCTCTTCTTTTGCATCACAGACGTCAGCACGTATAAAGACCTAATTGAAAAAGTGTCAGATGAGATGGTTGAGAATGTTTCATTACAACAACCTCCTGAGCGTACAGACTCTCAAACTTCACTACCAGTGAGAGGTGCATCCCCTGTGAAGGTCAGAGCTGCACGATACTGATAAAAACAATACTTGTTCCAGTGTTTCCCAAGGACATACTGCTGTCAGTATAGTGGAAAACTATCTAAAAGACCCTAGTAAACTACCTATATGGGATGAGCCTCTAAGATATTGGCAGAGCAAGAGGAAAGATCTGGCCAGCATTGTACAAAATAACCATTTTTTACTTGAGTTGCCTTCCTACTAGTGTCTGTTTGGAGAGAATCTTTAGCACAGCTGGCAGTGTTGCTTCTGACCTACTGTATGCAACTGTTTCTTAGCTGACAGTTTTGAACACTTCACATTTCTGAAGGTCAGTCATCATCTTTATAGTGGCTGCATGTCTGTAAAAAACATCACACAGATCCTAACAGTGATGAAAGAGAGCCATGATGTATTAATGATAAAGATTAATAGACCATTGTGTCTTGTGGGTGTTCAGCTGCAGCTGATGACTATGAGGTCACAAGGTAAAAATACTACATAAAATTACATCAATATTCTAAAGTGTGACTGAAGGAAAGACACAACACATACACCCACACAATGCTACTCTTCTTTTTTTACTGCATCAATTTTAAATGAAACATCTTGGGCTACATTTTCAAAGGGCCACTACATTGACGCATGGTGCACCGATCCACAGCTGTGGCAACCTCCAGGTGCATCAGGGACACTGTGCCCTATTCAAGAAAGAAGGGTGTCCCTGAGCCAAAGTCCCAGGAGTTGTTACAGTCTCAGACTTGCATCAAACCTTTGGCACACTGGGTGATTTGACGGATGGTCCTGTCAAGCCTACCCCTCATCCTGGCACAACCCTGGCCCAGAGCTGTGATGTTTTGGGGGGACAGGCTGTGTGGTACACAGCAGCTGGACAGGTGGAGGTGCCAGTAGTGGGCAGCAAAGGCACAATGGGCTGTGGGAAGGTACTCTGGTGACACCAGGGCAGGCGTGCCTTGGATTGGAATCACAGCCACAGAGTGCAGTGGGAAGTAAACTACCATGAACTGTATCCTGGACCCCTGCTGCTACCAACCCTTGCCAGCCACCCGCATTGTACCACCCCCCCAACAGAGGGTGACTAACCATGGTGACACAGGATGAGGGGTGCACATGGTGGGGAACATACACCAGACAGAGCCACCTGTCCTGATGCGGAGCCACAGCTGCTGTAAGAGTGACGGCTGGTGGGATGGGCACCACAAATGGCAGATGCCATCCCGAGGTCTGACAGTCAGCATGTCAGGGCATGTGCATGCTGCAGGTCAGCTGGCAGAGGTGGCAGCATCAGGGATCTGGGACATGATCAGTGGCAGAATACTCCACATGGTCACTCTGTGGCTATATGTCACTGTCCAGGGTAAGCCTGCCACGGTGCCACCAGTGTTCCCTCCCACACCCTGTCATGTCCATTCCGCCCTGCACTGGCACCCTCACTGGTCCTGCTGCACTGTATTTGCAGTAGTAGTAGTAGTAGTAAAATATTTATTCATAAAAGAAGATTTTATGATTCAGGATAAAATTAGATTGCGTTAAAAAATCATTTACAACGAGGTCCTCAAAATACATAAAGTGCATAGTTACAAATCATATCACAGAACAAGTACAAATACAAAGTTCATATATACAGGCAAAAAATATAAATCAACAGTAGCAAAGAGACAGAGGAGAGATCATATTACTATTCATCATACATAATATTTTCTTAAGCACCACCCCACCTCTTGTTATTATACAGGATTGTTAACATTTACCCAGTAATTAAACATCTATAGTAACAGCATTGTCTTGATTTGCTACATGTGCTCCTCAACCATGTTTTAATTATTTTCCAAGTTATAATCCCCGTTAGGTCTCTTAAGTTAGAGGTAATTTTATTCCATAATAGTGCAGCTAAATGGCACACTGTTTGGGGACCCACTTCCAGATTACATACAGGTAGCATTAAGTCAATTGCTGTCGCAAATCTTAGAGATGCAGCTTTTTTTTAAGAAGTTATATAGAGAGGAAGCCTGCCAACCATCCCTTTATGAGCGAAGGCAAGCAAATGCTCTTGCCTTCTCTCATCAAGAGTCTTCCAGTCCAGTCTATTACACAACTGACACTTATGTGATAATTGTGGAGCATCTTAAATAAATCTAGCAAGTCTGCCTTAATACATATCTAATCTCTCTAACTCTCTTTTTAAGTCATTTTTTTTTTTTTTTAGGATGTTATTTTTTCGGGAGCCTCCCCCCCGCACTCCGCCGTTCCTCCGGTGCCATCCCCGGACATGAGACCCCCTCCCTTCAGCACCCCACGACTTACCCTTCGCGGCAGGGTGGTGGGGAGTGACTCAACCCACTAGAACGGGTCCATACCAGGGAGGCATCCTCCAGGTATGGCGACGGGGAGCGTCGTGCTGTACTCCATTTTCCCAAATTTTTCTCCCCGGGCATGGCATGCAATGGCGCGGTGACTAATCATGAGCACGCGCTCCCATGCGGCGTACTAGTCAAGCATCTGCCATGTCCGCCTTCCCCTGTCTGCGGCTGCGTGTTGTCGATCCCCAGCCTCCGCTAGGGGTCAGGCAAGCACCGGCCGCCCGAATCCCCCCACCCCGGAGATGGAGAGCAGTCCTCCGGATGCGATCATCTCCTCCCCGACAACCCGTGCTCGTTCCCTAACACGGGTCGCCGGCGTGGCGCGAGGTGTAGCGACCAGCGCCTCAACCCTCAGCGCCACCGGGCTGGCTCTTTTTAAGTAATTTAAGTACAGGATGTCTCCATAATCCAGAATTGGTATGATCATAGAATTCACCAATTTCTTTTTATGTTGGCTCATGCTTGCGCACCAGCCAACATATTGCATTAGTAGCAGATTTGGAGGCACGGTCACTGTTGGGCAAATGCAGGGCATGCATCAGTAGGTATGTCCCTCATTCCTCAATAAGCCAGCATGCAGGCGCCACACCAAGAATACATAATGTGGGAGCACATCTAAGGAAAGGTCTGCTGCAATAAGAGCAAAACTCATCATACGCAGCGACACCTCCTGGCATGCCTTTCCTGGTGAAGCATTCTATAAACATGGCCACAGTGACTGCTGCCACCGCCTGCCACAATGCCAACTTTCGGGGGTGCCCAATCCCCCATCGGTATGCCCTGACCCTTCATATGCCGATGGGGGAGCCCACTCCCCATCGGCATAATACTCCCCCATTTGTTGTGTGCTGAGGGGGGTGCCGATTCCCACTCGGCTGTAGCCCCCATTCGATATGTGCCAACAAGGTGCCCAATCCCCCATCAGCTAGCCCCCCAACACTCAAGTGGCATGCTGGGAGCCCACCCCAGCGTGCCAAATGCCCCTGTAAAAAAAAAAAAAATCCCACAATTTTTTTTAAACCTGTAAAAGAAGAAAATGGTCCCTCGTGGCCCCCCCACTTTGGTATGTGCCGGTAGGGGTGCCCGATCCCCAATTGTCTAGCCCCCCAAACAGTCAGGTGGCATGCTGGGAGCCCACTCCAGTGTGCCAAATGCCCCTTTAAAAAAAAAAAAGTCCTGCGATGTTTTCTTTTTTTTTTTAAAACCTGTAAAAGAAGAAAAATGGTCCCTCGTGGTCTGTCCTGCTCCCTTCCCAGCCTGCACCCACCCTCTGTGCACCCTGCCTCCCCATTCCCCCCCTTCACCCCATACTTACCTCTGAAGTCCGGCGCGCTGATCTTTGGTGGACCGGGAACACATCTGCACTCTTCAATGCCGACTGCAAACTGAAGAAATGCCGGTAAGCTGTATAATGGCATAAATAGGGTTTTTTTCAACTTTGGTGCATATCTCGGGCATTTTTAGGAATTTTGGCACCAAGTTTTCAACATGGGGTTAATGGGGCCCCTCCTCATGAATTCAGTCACTGTCATGGCAGTATTCAGTCCTGAAAGGTGATTTTGCAGTCACTGCACAGAATCACCTTTTGGGACCAAGTAATGAAATGACAGAGGTGGGATCTCAAAAAGCCTATGTTACAAATTTGGTGAAAAAAATCCCCAAAAATTACTTATTAGCACATGTTGCGCAGGTTCCACGCACACTCGTAAATTTGTGAATTTGTAATAATATCCCTCCAGATTTTCAACATTGCCATTTTTCCACACCTCCTCATCAACAGTACAGCTGTCATTTTACATATCCTGGCTGAAATGTGTTCCAACGCTGAATAACCCGGTCACTGTGTGAAATCAGTTTTCGGGACAGTTTGAGAAAATGACAGTGACACTGTTCATGAGCAGAGGTCCTAAAATGCATATGTTGAAAATCTGGTGATGAAAATCCATAAAATGACTGTGTTACAAGCATGCATTGCTCAGTTTCCACGCACCCTTGTAACTTCGCAAATTTGCAATATTTTCAAGCCAGTTTTTCAACACTGGCATTTTTTCACACCTCCTTATGAATAGTACAGCTGTCATTTTTCTCATCCTGCCCAAAATGTGTTTTTGCTCCAGTGGCGCAGAATGGCGTGGTCGCTGATGGAAATCAACTTTTTGGACAGATTAACAAAATCACAGTTCCACTGTTCTTGAGGGGAGGTCCCAAAATACTTATGTTGAAAATGTGTCTCTTCAGGGTGGGGATGAGGTTGACATTAGTTCAATACTTCACTGTCATTATTATTATGCATCTCTAACTCCTGCACTACCGATGCCAATACCAACAACACAATATTCTGCATTGACAAATGCTTGTTTATATCTGCATTTATGCAAAATCTGAGTCTGTGTAGGGCTCCCAATCTTTTCCCTATGTTCTTTAATTAGCTATCTATATGGACATCCCACTTCAAAGAACAGTCCAACCAAAGACCAACATATTTATAGGACCATACCTGCTGGATTGGGGAGTCCCACAGAGTAACCACTCCTAAGGCCCAGCTTCCTTGGATATGACTGACTCTAGAAAACAGCATAGATTGTGTTTATTTACCATTAAGAATCAATTTACTGTGATTAAAAAAAAATCTGAAGTTAATTAAATGCTTTTTGGAGTTTATCCTGTATTCTATTAACAGTGAAATCAGATGTATAAATAATTGTATCATCTGCATTTAGATGGAACATGACAGATGGATCTGAAAATGCAGCCTGTTCTCCCCACCCCCAATGTGGCTTAGGCCAGCCACCATGCACAAGAGCTGTTAGACTAGCACTTGGCTGGTCTAACCACAGCAACACATTGCTTCCATGGCAGGGCTTCCAAAAATACAAATAAAGGGATGCTGCAGCCCCATCGTGGTGCAAGCCCTCTTGCAACATGCTGCACCAGCATGTCTGGTGCCGGGATGGTGCAGGGTGGCTTAAGCACAAGATAGCCTGAGTTCTATGCAGATTGCATTCAAAAATCGGGATTGTCACAAACCTTGGAACAAGGTGTCACTTACATCAGTTCCTTTTGGCACAGGCACCTTATATTAATTTCAGGCTTTTGGGGACCGTTCTCTTCTTTTGAGTGTGTGTGGGGAAGATGGAGCAGCCTGTATTAGAATGCCTCCGGAATTAAACTGTAGTAACATCAAGTAGGGGGACTCGCATGCTAATAGAAACACCCAAGCCAGCCTGAACACAACTAAAATGAAGGCCAATGTAAAATCATGTAGAAGACAAGCAGATACATATAGTATATCTTTGTTATACAGTATTACATTAATACTGTAAAGTAAGGATATATTATAGGTATCTGCCCGAATTTTATGTAACATATAGTGCTAGGTTGGTCAGCTACCTAGGGTTTATGTTTTGCCTTTATCTTGCACACTGGGAGGTAAATTGTAAGTACACACATGTTATTTAAGATTGAAAAAGAAGACAAATTTATGTTTGGCATTTATGATTGCACTAAATTAATACTTTAATTTAGTGGCAGTTCAGTTAAAAATGCCAAATGTCAATTTGTCTTTTTCAATCTTAAATTACATGCACATGCTAATGATTTCCCCTCCCACAATGTGCAAGACAAAAGCAAAGCATAAACCCTAGTTAGCTGACCAACCTAGCCCTATATGCTGCGCAAAATGCACACAGCAATTTTTCTGTAGTCTGACTGAAAAATGTTACCAATGCCAAACACAAAACATTGACTCTTCTTGTACTTTCTTAATAAAAAACAATCCACTTGTGAAATTTAATACAGACATTCTTAATTAGTAACTACTGCACTTGTGTAGTTGTCTGAGTTGACATGAGTATCTAACAAAATACCATTGGTCTTCTTGTATTTTCTACTTAAACAATTAATTTGCAAACGTTTTATTTATTTTTTTATCATGAAAAATGTTGTTTGCTGTCAGCAAAAGAACACCATATAGTATACAGCCAGAATAAACTATAGAAAATCCATCATAAAAGCAAGAATATGGACAATAACAAGCTGTACAGATTCCTTACTGGACCATTGCTAGTCCCTTGCATCAGGAGTATTCCAAAGTAGCTCGCCAAACCCATAATCTGCAATGAGCCAGTGTGGATACTAACAATACAATACACAAGTTTTAGAGACATATTATTCTGTAACTACATAGTTGACGTTGTCTGTCTGATTAAAAAAATCTAACCCAATTCCATTAACTATTCTTTATTCACTTGTATTTAGATTCTGGCCCAGATATTCAAAACAGTTGAGCCATGTGCAACAGGGTTGCACCTGGGCAAGTCTGAAATTGCGCCATTCTGCGATATTCAGCAGGAGAAAGTTGCACCCCCAAAATCATGCTGAGCAACAGTGCAATAATAATGAAGGCATGCGCAACCGAAGAGGGAGGAACCATGCATAAATGGCGCAGTGTGATATTCAAAGACTTGCGCAATGTGCAACAGTGGAGCAAGCGGAAGTTGTGCCATAGTGGAAATGAGGCAAAATAAAAAGGAGCAAGGAAGAGGTGCATAGAACGCTACAGGGAAGCCACATGAGGCAGAGGCAGACAGACAGACAGGGCAGGTGGCACAAACAGGGCAGGCCAGGGAAAGCTCACAGTGAACAGCCAGGCACAGGGAAGGTCTGGGGAGCCACACAGCACAGAGGCCAGCACAGGCAGGTGTACCCGGTGCAGGGAAGGTAGCAGCCAGGATAGAGGGGGGAATGCAGTAACAGCTGCCGGGGGGGTGAACTCAAGCCAGGGACATGGCCAGTGCCACCTTCCACATGGAGGCCATATTGAGGGGGGTGAAAAGACAGGAGGCAGGGGGCATGACCGTGGAAGGGGCCATTGGTGGTATGCCCCCAACAGGCAGTACCGAGCCCACACCAGCTTTGAGCTGTACACAGATACTGAGATTGTGGACTGGTACTGCCTGAACAGGGCAATTCTGAGATGGCTCTGTGAGCTGTGCAATGATGTGATGCAGGAACCCACATGATGGAGCCATGCCCTGTCAGTGGAGACCATGGTAACAGCCTGCATGTGCTTGCTTGCCACGGGTACCTTCCAGAGACCAACTGGGAACACCACAGGCATAACCCAATCGGCCACATCATGCCACCTCACCCAATTCCTCAGTGCACTGCAGCCACATGCTGAGGAGTACATCCATTTCCTCAGCACAGTGGCAGAGTGCACAGCAAACATACAGGAGTTCCACAGGGTAGCACGTATGCTTGGCATGCTAGGGGTAATAGACAGCATCCATGTGGCCATACGCACACCACATGGCCCTGAGGGGGCTGCATACATAAATCGCAAGGGCTATGCCAGCATCAACTGCCAGGTGGTGTGCAATGCCAGAAGGTGCATCATCAATGTCTGTGCCATGCACCCTGGGGGAGCACACAATTCTTTCATCTGGCACCAGTCAGCACTGTGCCACACATTCGAGAGTGGGGACATCCCCACTGGCCACCTAGTGGGTGAGTATGCAAACCACATGGACAATCATAGAGCCTGGGAGGGCATGGTCAGAGGCAGCATGAGTAGTGGCCTACATGGCTGGGGGCAGGGCGATGCTGATCACCAAACTACCCTCCACCTTCTACACACAGGTGACAGTGGATACCCACTCTGTCCCTGGCTGCTCACACCCTACTGACAGCCCGTGACCCCATAGCAGCAATGCTACAATAAGGCACATGCCACGACATGTAATGTCATTGAGCAGGTGTTCGGGATGCTGACAGCACATTTCCATTGCCTGGACATCTCTGGCAGTGCTCTACAGTACAACCCTTCAAAGGCCTGTGGGATATTCCTGGCCTGTTGCATCCTGCACAACATGGCCAATGAATGTGGGTTAGCCATACAGGTCGATGAGGGGGAAAGCGATGGGGACAATGGGGATGCCGGTGATGATGGCAGGGTTTTATATAACTCCAAAAATTGATTAGCATTTTGCTCATAAAGGTGCCAAAACATTGTGAAAATGTATAGCACTTGCCTCACTGTGTTTAACAAACATAACACTTCTAGAAAACCTATATAAATACTTTCTGTACAGTTAGCATTGTCCCAAGAAAAAAACTGCTAATCAATTATTTAAAACCCTGTGATGGTGATGGGCAGCCCCCCCCCTTGGCCAACAGGACCCCTGACTGCTCTGGTTGGCACTGCAGCACTGGGGCATCATCATGGAGCAGCACTTAAGCCAACCCAGGTAAGTCATGGGGCCATGCGCAACCACCAGTGGCCAAGGCACAACCCATAAACACGCAGGAACATACACTGGGGGAGCACGCTGTCAAGGGAAGTGGCAGGGCACAAAGGCACACACACAGCCAGGGATGGGTGAGGATTAACATGCCACACCGAAGGACACACGCACACACACAAAGCAACAAACGTGCACAGAGGACAGAAGGCACACCGAACCAGAATGCACACCCTAGCAACACACATGTCCACAGGCCACTACGCCCACTGCCTGTCTATCTGCATGTGTCAGATCCTGAGCACCATTGCACATTGGTGTACAGCACAATGCAGGCATCATCATGTACACGCAACTGTGGACAGCAGCTGGGAGGGTGTGCAGGTGGACTGTGTGTCCGCATGCAGGGGCCGGGTACCCACCCTTGCACTGCCCACTGACACACACAATGCACACAGGGCAGCACCAGACAGTAGCCGCACTGGGAGACAGGTCAGCCACCTGACACAGTGCCACGGCCATCACAGATGCGTGGGTGGCCCCGCCGAGGCCTGCCAGTACTGGCAGGCTGATCACTGGCCTCATGGGGTGGCACCGATAGTCCTCCAGGGGTTCCACTGCATTAACGTGACCATGCCCGCACAGGGGTCTGCAGCACACTGAACATGCCTGCACCAGGAGTGCTTGGGATGCCCACAGCTGCACCCGGTGTTGACAGGGTGGGAGTCATACAACGCCAGGAACAGGGGGTGCATAGTGCACTGCATGGGGTCCACAATACATGGGAACCTGACAGTGTGCCCATTGTGGCCATGACAGCAATGAACGCCTGTGCATGCCTGTCAATGGCAGCAGTCACATTATCCCACAAATGGTTCATCCATTTCAGGATCTGTTCGGTGTCCCTGCTGCGACGCTCATCTGCCCACTCCAGAGCCACATGCAGTGCATCCATGGACATCGCAAGCTGCATCTGCTGCTGGACCGATGCTCACAGTAGCCAGGTGTGTTCATCCAAGAGGTCATCAGCTTTCTCAGCATCCTTCCTTCAGGGAGTGCAAGGCCCTGATGTTCAGCACCCTTTGAAGGTGGGTGCTGCGTACCAGGACCAGGTCTGGGCATGTCCACAGGTGGTGCACAGATGCCACTGCTGAACCCTGTACCCCCAAGCCCAGTGGGTGACTGCTGATGCTGCCCCTCCAGCTGCCACACCCCAGGGCTCAGTGGTGCCACCGCAGTAGCCGCAATTTTCCCAGTGTCCTGAACAGACACCAGTGCTGCCCCACTGGTGCTGACAGGCACAGACTGGGACTGTGCTGACACGCAGGCCTCCACGGCAGCACCACCAACAGCCATGAGCATGAATTGCCCTGCTGTGTGTCCATCCTGTGGCACACACGTGTCACTGCCCATGACAGTCGTGTCATCATCACTGGTGCCGGACTCTGCCCCACCCACAGCCACAGCGCGCTGGCATCCATGGATGCCAGCACACTGGGACACAGGCAGGGCTTCCTCCACACCTGTCACAACGACATCAGTGTGGACAGCCAGGTGGCCCCACTGTCGTAATGATCCACATATACCTGTGGAGGTAGATGGTCTCACCTCCGACTCCATCCAACTGTCCGCAGTGGACAGGCCCACCTCTTCTGACCCATGCAGATGCTTAGGATCTGTAAGGGAAAGCAAAGTCGCATTACTGCATGTGACCTAGCCTGCCCCCCTAGACAGACCATGACTTACCATTAAGTGAAGGGCCACCGCCCATCTGGAAGCCACCACCTGAAACATCCTCTATGGCACTTCGCTGGGGTGAGCTGTACCACCTCCGGCTGTCCCCCACCTGTTGCAGCACGTGCCACCCTTTTGGCAGCCACCTTCTCCTTTACCCTCCTCTTGTCCATGCCCATCTTCTTCTTACACTTCTGCACGGAGCGCTGGTGGCTGCCATGCAGGTTCATGCCACATGCCACCTCCTCCCATGCAGCAGCATGGGCCTGAGGGGTACCCTGCCATCCACTGAGCAGTGGCTTCTGACCCAGGCAGGCCTCAAAAAAGGCCTCAGTTTCGGCCTTTGTAAAATTCAGCCTCCTCCTCCTCCTCCCAACACTGTTTTCCTCCTCTCCAACAACTTGCTTGGTCATTATGTAGCCTGTAAGAATGGCAGTTGTTGCCTGTGACTGTGCAGTCCCATGCATGTCCCTGAATTCACAGTCCACACTCCCAAACAGCATGCTACTCACCAATAAACTGCAATAACTGACTATGGCCACTGCAGCACATTGTCGCACCTTTATAGCGCAATCCATGCAAATGAGGAGAGGAGCAACTTTAATTAGATGCAAATTGCAGTGCTGCGCCATTAAATGGCAGATTAGATGATTTGCATAAGACATCTGAATATTGCGCTGCTGCGCTTTGCGCAATTGTGTTAAATGTGCTGAGCCAATGGCGCAGTTCTTTGGTATGCGTAGTACACCCCACTGCACATGCCCGGGTTGCTGATGCAGGCATCTGCAGCACTGATGACGTGCTGTGTGCAATAGGCAATGCAGGCCATGACCTCCATTGTGCCAGTGGTGCTATAGCGATGGTCACTACATGGTGCTGTGGCACTGGGCCTTCATAGGCGCAATGGCCCAACTGCCCGGTAGTCCGCTATAGCGCTGGCACACAGGCAGCTAATTGCACTACACACATTGTCATCTGATGGCGCTGTGCGTGGCCTTGCACCAGAGACCCTTGACCCTGTGCCCGACCTTGGCCCCCTTGGTGCCATGCATCAGGCATAGGTGCACCTCTATCGCACTGTTCGCTAACAGCGCAGAAGGGAATGGCAGCACTGTACTGTGCATCATCTGCACATAGGGAGCCATGCTGCAGAGCTCCATATTGCCTACTATAGCTGTTGGAATGGTGCGTAGACAAGCTGCTCCATGGACAGCTATTGAGCTGGCCAACCTGGTGGCCATAGTTGAGCCGCACCATGGGTCTCTCTTTGGTGAGGCCCCCCTGGACAGGGCAAGGACCCAGGTGTCACAGGAGGTGGCCACTGCCCTGGATGAGGCAACAGGATGGGGGCATTTGGCTGAGCACTGCAGGCACAGCTATGGTGACACCATCCCTGTGCAGGAGGGAACCGGAGCTACTGGCCTGACTGTGGGCATGTGCCAGGAGAGGCACGGTGCCACATCCAGGTAGGGGTTCTGTCAATACACTTTTATCATCCATATGAGTCACAGTGTTGTATGTGTCCAGCACATAGGGGAGGGACTGTATGGGGTTAGCCGTGGTGGTGTTCACAGGGTGTGGGGTGGGTGGGCCTGGCTGGGTGAGTGGGCACACACCTTGGGGAAGGGGGACTTTGCTTTGGGAATGTACTGATGCTCTTCTCTTCTTTTTTCCCCGACAGGCCCAGAAAAAATACACAGGGTGCGGGCAGAGTGGCGGAGGGGTGAGGAAACCGCATCCAGGCGGGCTGAGGACCATCAACGGCCACCTGACCGGCCCGATAAGGGTGAGTGCCAGACCTCTATGATTAGTATTGCATGCTGTGTGACAGAGTGGGCAGCGGGGCATGGCCACCATTCATTGACATCACTGCCGTACATGCCACTTGTTACAGTCAACACTGTCCAGAGGCAATGCATGTCTGGGTGTGCATCACTGGTGGTCCATGCATGCACCAGGTGCATGGCCATGCCACTGCCTTTGCACCACATAACCATGTCACTAAATGGCCATGGTGGTGCTGTGCATGATTTGGCCAGTGGGTGTGTGCAGCGTTCTGCATGGCTGTATCCACCTGGGTAGGCAGGTCCTGTGAACATGATCACTGCAGGTGGTCACACACCATCACAGTGGTATGCCCCAAGGCCATATGCCATGCACAGTGGGCGGGCTGTATGGGGTCGTGCATTCACACCTATTGACTGTGCTCCCTTGTCCTAGGTACAAGACATCTCTGGGAAATAAGGGACACCATGGGGGAGCTCCTTAATCTGGCCCATGAGTCCATGGTGATCCTGAGGAGGCTGGACGTGATGGAGTTCTGCAGCGCCACAGAGGCAGGTGCTCCCAGAGCCAGGGCAGGCAGACATGAAGATGGTCCTTTGGTCCCTGATTTCCCCTACCTCCCCTGGATCCACCCTCACACCCCTCCTATCCCAACCCATTTGTCCACCCCTTCTCCCTGCCCACCCCCACCTTGTTTGTGTCCCCCACCCCAAGCTTGTAAATAGTTTTTATCATTGTACTTAGTTCAGTTTTATATTTTTACAATACATTTGAATTTTATATAATTACTGTGGTGGTCTCTGATTTGCAGCAGGCTATAGGTGCTCAGCTGCAGTGGTGTGCATGGCATCAGGGGTGGTGCAGTCATGGGTATGTGTGTGTGTGTGTGTGTCCATGTGGAGGTGACTATGGTGTGGGGGTAGCTATCAGTCAGTGTCTGTGTTGTGTGTGTTGTTCCCTGTGCACTGGATGACTGTGTGCAGTGGTCCATGGCACATGATCTGTGTCCATGGTGCACCCATCGGCCCATCCTTGGCCTGTGCAGCCGACACACATGCCTGTCACCTGCACGGTCCACTGGCATGTCAGTGGTGGCATTCCCTGCAGAGCAGAAACCGTACCCATCACTTTGATGGTTTGCCCATGTCACTGGTGTGGTGCATGCCTGGTTCAGGTGGTACTGTGGGTGACACAGTCATTGTCCCACCTCCATACTGTGGCTTGCGTGTGTTGCAGGGGATGTGCCCCACTGTCTGTGGCTTGTACTCCGGGTGACTACTGATGATTTACGGGTCCATGGTGCTTGCGCAGGATGGCTGGCACTCCAGTGCCATGGTGGACTGCGGGTTGTGCGTACATGGCCCCACAATGGGGGCTTGGTTGCCCCACCACTGCGTCCCTGGGTTGTTGTGCCCTTTGGTATGGGTGGGTGCCTGTCCAGACCCAGTGTGGCATCTGGTGTGGTGCATGATTCCACGCACCTCTGTGGGTGTCTGTGCTGGCTGTTGTGGCCAATGGTGGGCTGAGGTGTGTCACTGGAATACTGTGCAGGGCGCTGTACAACTGGTGGTGGTGTCAAGGACACAACCGTCTCATATGGGGTACCTCTTGTGCCAACGCATTGTCAGTCTCTCAGCAGTACCTCAGAGGACTGTGTGTGGTGGCACTGTGTCTGCCATTGTTGCATTGCCGTGTGCTGCAACCTGCTGATGGGTGCTCATGGAGGGGCTGGCTTGCATGGTTCTGTGGTGCACAGGGTTGCATTGACACAGTGGGGGTGGTGGCATGCATGGGGTTTCCTGCAGTGGTGGTCACTGCTCATGGGGGGTGTCTGGGGGTCATGGTGCAGGGTGTGCTGTGCACTGGGGGAGGATTGTGTGGCACAGGGTGGTCTGTCCTCCTTGTGTGCCAGTCACAGCTTGCCGGCAGGTGTGATGGGGCACCATGGCCAGGCTGTGGGTTGGTTGCTTGTCTCCATGGACCAGTGGTTATTCCAGCCCTCCCCCACTTGTTCTGTTCTTGAGTCATGGGGGGACGATGTCTGTTCTGCTGTGTGTTCCTGTGCCCATCTGTGGCATGGGTGGTGGGCCCCTACCTCCCTGATTGTGCAGTTACAATGCTCCACAGCTGGGGGGCTCCCTTGTTGCGCTATGGTGCCTCTGGACTGCTCAGCTGAACATCCCTTGTTGCGCTATAGCGCATCAGATCTGCTCAGCCTCCCCTCCCTAGTTGCGCTATGGTGCAGGTGGTGCGATATTCAGTCATTGGCTGTAGGTGCAATTTGGCCTGCTCATATTTTGAATATCACGTCTCTTTCACATGGGTGCAATAGACTTGCACTTGCTCGTGCTATTGTGCACTTTTTGGGCGCAGTTTGAATATTTGGGCTTCTATCTATAATGTTAGAAATGTAAAACTATCTGAGGAAGTTGCTTGCCTGGCTACATTTTTAATTGGCTTTAACGCTGACTTCATAGGGGTGGGTGGATGGGTTCCAAATATGCAGTTTCTTTTCGCACTCCACCATTTGGTTGTTCTCTATGCAGGTTGGTCAGAAACTAACACTTTGTAAACAGCAGGATATAGTGCATCTCAGGCTTTTCTCTTGATAAACTCATTTTTCCTTCAATTATACATCTAGGCTGAATCTGGCAAATCCAAACCCTTTGCAAAACCAAATCCAAATCCACATCCACCCCGGATTTGCCCATCCCTATTACTAACCCTGAGACAATTAAAACTGAGCTTCTGGCTCCATATGAGATCTGTGCATGTCTAAGTGAAGATATATCATTGTAATACTGCAGAAGTTTGAATTCATGCATTTTATGTGCATGGGGGGAGTGCCTGAGCATTCTATTAAAGGAATACTGCAGAATATTGAATTCTTATGTTCTATGGTAAACAGACACACTTTGTACAGCATATGTAGAAAGCCAAATGACTGACAAGTAGAAGGCATCTGTGGAGAGACTATTTTACATTTCCTAAGCAATATATATATTTTTTTAGTTAGTTTGTTTATCCTCCTGGTCCCTGATGGCTGTACCTCAGGTCAGATCCCCCAGATCCGTCCCCCACTCGCTGCTCATCCTCCAGCTGCCCCACAGCTGTGCCCCCCTTGGCAGGACAGCAGGGATCCCTAAACCTGCCTCACTTATAGATTTTGTGCTGGAGGGGTATTGCTGCTAGTCACAGGGGCAGCACCTGTGGGGTTCAGCCGCTATTGGGCACATCAGTACCCTTTTTCCTCCGGTGTTCTTTTTCCCCTAAGGCGAGGATGTGCAATGATGTCACAAGGAGTGAATGCGCATGCTCCCGTATACATTCTTCCAAGCGTCTGCCTCACCTTCACCTGCCATAGCCTCAGCACACCAGCCTCCGCTAGGTGCTAGTAGTGCACCAAGTGCTGGTGTCCCCCCTCCTCGGAGATGAAGACCAGCCCAGAGGACACTCTATCCTTCTCCGCCCAGTCAACCCCCAGTGGCCCGTGCTCATTCCTGTACATAGGTCGCCGGTGTGGTGTAAAGTAAGGTGTCCAGTACTTCAGCCCTCAGCACCACTGGGCCAGTCCTAAGCAATATTTTATTCTATTTTTTTGTGTCTTTTTAATTTTTGAGAGATTTTTTTTTAAATTTCCCAACCCATTTGCTAAGCACAATGAGACCTTTCAGGGAGTAGGGTATTGGTAGGTATCAGCATGTCCAGGAGCTGTAAGGCCTTGTTATGCCCCTGGGCATGTGGGTATCCACCAATACCCCACACCCTGTCTGGTTTTATTGCTTTATCACTATAATTGACACCATCACCTGTGACTTATCAACTGTTGTCATCAGTGATTTCTGTTCCAAATCATTTGATTCAACTTTCGTTTTGATCATTGACATTTGAATGCGGAATGCAACCACGTTTTTGTCTAGTTGCTGCACCATGCCTAATTCTTCCTCCGCTGTAGATTGTTAATCCCCTGCTTCTCCTGGGATATGCCCACCTTTAAAACTGCTGGAGGACAAGGCTTGTGTCTTTCCCTCGTCACTCTCCTTAGGTTGATCCGAATTTCAGTCTTCCCATTAGTCAAATTGGGTGTAATTTTGGCAGCAGCTGCACTATGAAAATAAATTATTTTAGAACTCTGAATGTAATTATAAAAGGCATTTTTTTTTTACTTTTGTATGGTGCATGAGGTGAGAGCCTCTAACAGAGCAACTGCTCATATCAATTGTTTTCTGTGCCACCTCCCTCAACTGTCATGGTTCCAATCACTCCTTAAAGTTCTTGAATGTTTGGTAGCCATAAGCCTGCATATTTCCAACCCAGTGGCCTTAAACTGTAGTATTCCCCATGGCTCTGTCTTTTCCATTGTGCTCTTTACATCATACATGAGAAGACTTAGTAAGTTGATTAGGAATTACAGTGTTGCGTATCACTGCTATGCAAAGGTAACACATAATAGTGTCAAAAGCAATACGGCAAATAAATAATGGCAACAGCATTACAGTGAACACACAACTGGCAACTGATGGTAACTGGCGAATGGTAATAAAATGGTGAAAATAATGATGAGCACCAGTTGTGGTGGACGGAGTTTGGGTGGGTGTAGTCTACGTTAATATATTGAGGCTGTTTGTGGCAGTATGGATGTCTACAGACAACAATGGAGTACCTGGTGTCCCAGAAGGGTGGTTGTCTGCTGCTGTATGAAAGTTTTCTGTACTGTGTAGACAAGGGGTGTCCAGAAAAGGTATACTGGCATTGTGTGGAATCACATCATCAGCAGTTCAATGTTCGAGTACACAATGTTGGAGAAGCCACTGTTGCTGTCAAGAAGACCCACAATCATGTTGCAGACCCAGGTGATGTGGGTGTATGGCAGGTGTTGGGTGATCTTTGCAGGTGTGTGAGGAATACCTTGGAGTCTACAGCACAGGTAGTCATTCAGAGTACTGCACAGGCTACTGACACTGTTGCTGAGCACTTACCTGCAGTTCCTTTGTTGCGACAGACCATCCAACGTATTCATTAAACTGAGCACATGTATCCTGTCATTCTGAGCCCTGTGGAGGAGTTGGTGATACCTGCTGAGTACCAAACAACTATGTTTGGTGAGCTATTTCTATACAGTGACTGCAAAAGTGGCGTGGATCACTATCTCATATTTGCTACTGATGAGAACTTGCAGTTTCTGGCAGTGCAGTGAATGGTTCCTTAATGGGACATTTAAAGCCTGCCCAAGTCTATTTCAGCAGCTGTACACAGTTCATGGCCTGAGAAAGTGGTGTTGTGTTTCCTGCAGTTTATGTGCTCATGTGTTCCCATACCACTGCCACATATGAGCATGTTTTCAGGGCGCTTAAGCTGTGGTGGGCAGGCTTCAATCCATCCAGTACAAAACAAAGAAATGAGTTCCCCAAGATTCCTTTTAATTTTAACAATATTAATGGGGAGACAAGAAACATGGAATAACATCTACATAGTACATACAAGGAACTTGTCTCAACCCAAAGCAGAATTTTCTTAGAAAATCATCATACTTCATTATCAAATTTTATAAATACTTTATTATTTTCAACTTATGGTTTATAGAAAACACATGTGCACTCTAATAATTTTAGTAAAGTTTTGGAAAACATATTAGATGGTAGCCAATGGGGGGGATTAGAAAAAATTCTTCTAGAGAAAAAGAAAAACTACATGAATTAAGATTGAAACATCACCAGAATTAATTGTTTTCAGTGTATCATCACGTCCATGAATGCCTATAAAGAGTACATTGTTAAGTTATGGTTTATCATTTAGGCTTACTGAAAATTTTAATCCTTTTGAACTAAAACTTGATTTAGAGAAATTCTATCGAAAACTAAGATTAAAAATGTTTTTGGGAATAAAAGAAAGTATAGGAGTAGATGAGGTAGAAAAGAATGAGAGATATCAACTTAAATAGGCTTTAGGTTTTAAATCTCAATTTGTTCCAGTTAACTTTACCCCAGCAAATATAACCAGTTACATCAGTAAAGTAAATATGGAAATTGAAAAATTAATGACAAATGTTAAAACAAATAAACCAAAATATAATTTAACAAAGGAAGAATTTAAAGCTTTAGAAGATTTGAGCAAAGATGAAAATATTATAATCAAACCAATAGATAAAGGTGGGGAATAGTTACTTTAAATAGAGAAGACTACAGATATGAATGTTTAAGACAATTAACAGATGAAACAATGTATGAAGTGGTTAAAAATATTGCATTTTCTAGAATAAAGGCTGAAATTAAAGAGTTAGTTACTCAAGCCAATGATAGGGGAATAATTGAACAATGGACTATGGAGGAATAGATACATTTAACACCCTGAATCCCTCTTTTCTACTGTTTACCTAAGATCCATAAAAATTTTGAACATCCACTAGACAGACCTATTATATCAGGCACTGGTTCTATTACAGAACCACTATCTATTTTTTCAGATTATTACTGTAATTATCTAGTATTTAATATATGGGCGCATATAAAGGATAGAAAACATTGTATACAAATCTTGGAAGAATTAAATAAAACAGAAATAACAAATGATTACTATTTATTAGTTACTCTTGATGTTAAAAACCTTTATACTAGTATTCCTCATGATGAAGGTTTGGAAGCTATGGATTATTTCTTATCAATCAGAAATAAAAACAAACCAGATAAGGAATTCTTATTAGCATTGACTAGATTGGTATTAAAAAACAATTATTTTTCATTTGAAGACAAAAAATATTTACAAGAAACAGGGACAGCAATGGGAGCAATGTTAGCCCCTACTTATGCAAATTTGTATATGGCATATTTTGAAAAGCAACACATTTCTTCTGATACTAATCCATTCAAAATGAATATTATTATTTATAAACATTTTATAGATGATATATTCATTTTCTGGGATGGAACCCCTACAGAAATTATAATCCTTTAAGGATTATTTAAAACCTCGAATAAAAATCTGGGTTTTCCAATGATTTATGACAAAGAGGACATTCCATTTTTAGATCTGAAGATTTTGGAAAAGAATGGTAAACTTAGCACAGATCTATTTAGAAAAGAGACTACACAAAATACAGTATTGTACAACAAAAGCTTTCACCCAAGGAATCTAAAAGAAAATATACCATATAGCCAAATGCTTCGAGTTAAAAGAAATAGTAGTATTCCTGAAAAATGTGACAGGAATCTAATTGATTTAACACAAAGATTTGTAACTAGGGGCTATTCGAATCAAACCTTGTAATTAGTCTGAAAAAAAGTGGACTCTAAAGATAGAGATGGTCTCCTTCAGAATAAGGTTCAATGTTCGAATCCTCCCTCTGAAAAAAATCACAATGTCAACAAAATATTCAGAAAATTCTGGCAAGATTAAACATATTATTTTATCTAATTGGAAAATATTACAAACAAATGATTTAGGACAGAGGATTTTTGAAAATAAACTTTGGGTGACAGCTCATAAAACAACAATACGGAATAAGATTGTAAAAACACAACATTGGAAACAGAATACAGAAAGAATAGGTAGGCTAAAAAATGATATTACGGGTTTCTTCCCTTGTGGGAACTATGTTCATTGTAATAGTGGAAAGAAAACTAAGATAATAAAAAAGTACATGTGAAGATAGGGATTTTCAAATTAGTAATGTTATCACTTGTAACACAGATTATGTTGTCTACTGCATTGTTTGTCCTTGTGCAGTATATTACATAGGAGAGACAACTCAACCATTAAAAATGTGGACTACAGAGCACAAAAGCAACATTAGGTGAGGTGACCTTAGATCACCTTTGGCCAGACACTTCATCAGGAGGAAACATCAAATATCAAGCCTTCAGTTTTTTGGCATTGAGAAGATACATGAATCAACAAAAGGAGGAAACAGAGAAAGATTATTACTGAAACGAGAAGCTTGGTGGATATTCACTTTGAAAACGTATTTATCTAAATATGGACTTAATGAAACTTTAAATTAGTCAGTTTATGACTAAAAAGTTGAATACTTTGGCCTAGGTATTCAAAAGGGTTGTGCATGGTGCAACAGTGTTGTGCCATGCACGACCCACTGTTGCGCCCTGGCATGATATTCAAAAGTGAAAAGTGTGCCGCACAAATCCCGATGCTCCGGAGCGCATCAGTAATATATGCAGGCACAGGTAGGGGGGCATGCCCATGCATAACCTGCACAGCCTGATATTCAGCCTGGGATGTACAGAGTCATGCATGCGCAACCCCCTACCTGTGCCTGTACAAAGTTAAGCCCCCCAAAAAAGGAACAAGTGATAACCACCCACAGGTGAGCTGCAGCATTGCAGGGCACAACACGGCAGCTGCCACCTGTGGGTGATCACCCGAGTTCCTGCCGCACCTGGCGGCACCCCTCCATGCCCCATCTTGGGCATTTGTGTATAACAATAACCTCCCTCCAACATCCCTGGTGGTCCAGTGGACAGCTACGTACCTGATCTCGGGTATTTGTGTATAACAATAACCCCCCCACATCCAGTATCCCTGGTGGTCCAGTGGACCAATCGCTGCCCAATCATGGGCATCTGTACAGCATAAAATATTCCTATACCCTGGTGGTCTAGTGTACTCCTCCCACCCACCCAATGAGCCCCTCCGCCCCTCCCCCAGTCAGCCAGTGGGCAGCACCACACCCACCTGCCACCCCGCCACTTGCCATAGCGCAGCTCCGCTGAATATCGCCCAGGCCACACCCCTGCACAACAAAGTTGAGCTGCACCCAGGCTTGTGCCACAGCCTGGTGCAGTTTGAATATCCAGGCCTTTATGTCTTATTTTAACAAAGATGAAGAGTAAACTCTAAAATAATACTTCTGAAATGGACATGTTTTTCCCACACTGTGAATGTATTTCCCCACACCTGTAGTCTATTCGTCTAGCTTATATCTTAAAAAAAATCCTTTAAAATTGATATCTTAAAATGTGATCTTAAGAATATGACCTTAAAATATGTGTCAAATTCCATTGATAGTTATGTTCCTTTATTGCCCTAGAACTGATTTAAACTTTGGAAAATAAGGGGGAATCTCTTTTACTGGCTTTATGCGAGATTTTCATTCATTTGATCGGGCCGCACAGGATGACGTCAGTTTTGTGACGTAGCACGATTTACATGCACACCTGAGCGGCTCGGCCCCTTCTTTTTCATTTAAACTTAATCAAGAAAAAGGTGCATTCAGTAGCTAGTTGGCTTGGTCTGCTAATGGTGGAAGGGCATTTCAGTATTAGTATTCAATTCGATTGTTTTAAAAGCCTTGGAAGGAATTAAAAAAGCATACAAACGAACATAAAACAGAAGTTAAAGGGTTTCATTTGGAACTTAAATCTGTAAGCCACTTGTAAACCTATTATCTATTTTGTAAGGGGAGAGTTGTTTTTTAACAGATACTTATCTTTATAGCTACAGATTCTGAATATAAGAAAAACAACTGGATTAATTTCAACTCATACCATAGAGGTAAGATTCAAACTATGAATTAAAAAGTATCAGATGATGATTAATATTATTCATGTTGGTCCTTTATTTTGAAAATATGTTTCCTTTTAGGATAAAGTTACATATTTAATCAACTAAGAAGTACCTGCTTCTAAACAAACAAATTGAATGAAAGGTACATAACAATTTGTTATTTTAAAAACATACATAATACTTTTTTAGCTGTTAATCAGGCTAATGAACATTTTGTTTCTCTCTCCCTTTTAGATAATATAAAATATGGAACCCTTCACTAGATAAATTTTTTCTAATAGCCACCCAGATTGGCTACCATGTAATATGCGATTAAAGCTATTTGGCAGGTTAGTTCCACTTGTAATGTTTTTCATATGTTTTCCATATATTATTAAACATTTAATAAGAATGAAGGTATTTTTGAACTTATACATATACTTTTTTTATTTATTTCAGAATTAGCTCCACTGTCTGATGAAGGAAACAACTTCTGGTGGGGGACTCCATTGTTAGGAAGGTAGAACTGGGCAAGGAACGGGAGAGGAAGGTAAGGTGCCTGCCTGGCGCCATGACTTGGAGGGACAGGGAGCGAATCCTCAGGATTGCCGGAGCAGCTGCACAGGGGAGGGAGCTGGATGTCATTGTCCACCTAGGGACAAATGACCTGGCTAAGAAAGGGATTAGAGAAGTGCAGGAAGAGTTTGTGGAATTGAGGAGGGGCCTTAGTCAAGTAGCACGTACGGTAACCTTCTCGGAGGTGCTACCCATCTATGGCATAGGAGAGGCTAGGGTGTTCCGCACCATGGGATTCAATCAGTGGTTGAAAAACTGGTGTGGAGCTCAGGGATTTGGCTTCATTGGGGACTGGGGGTCCACCTGGAGTGATAAGCCTATACTGGCATGATGGGCTGCATCTGTCAGGAGGGACCAGGATCCTAGGTGATAGGTTTAAATGCTTCATTGGCAAACTTTTAAACTAGCCAAGGGGGGAGGCACTGGAAAGGAGCAGGAAAATCCTAGCCCACCCAAACAATCATGGTAGTAAGTGTGGCAAACACCAACATGGAGGTGTCGATAGGGAGAAGGGCAGGGGTAAATGGAGAAAGTGACAAAAGCAAGAAGGACAGGGTTGGGCAAAAGGGGGTAAGGCCATCAGGAAATGGAGGGTAATGAGTACCAATGCCCATAGTCTGGGCAACAAGCTCCCTGAGCTGGTGGCCTTAATGGAAGAGGGATGCCTGGATATCGTAGCAGTCACAGAAACATGGTACACAGAGAACCATGACTGGGATGTTAACATACCAGGGTACATAACTTACAGGAGACACAGGCAGGGGAAAAGAGGGGGAGGAGTAGCTCTCTATGTAAAGGAAGGGATAAAGGCAACTGAACAAAAGAGTAAACAGGGAGGAGAGGAGAGGAGTCACTGTGGGTCACCTTGGAGACTGGAAAGGGCACCACAATCCGCACAGGGGTTGTGTACAGACCCCCATGTCAGGGGGAAGGAATGGACAAGGATATGATGGAAGGCATTCTTAGAATGGCAGAGAAAGGGAGATACTGTTGATGGGAGACCTGAATATGCCAGATGTTAACTGGAGCACATTTGCTGCAGCACATCCAAGAGCAGGGCCATTCTTGATGCCCTACAGGTGGCAGGCATTAGACAGCTAGTTTGGAACCCACTCTTGAGGGAGCAATCTTAGACCTCGTACTCTCAAGCAGGGGGCAGTGAGAGGATCTCAGATCTAGAAGTAGGTTGCCATCTGGGGACAAGTGACCATCAAACAGTGTGGTTCATGTTAAACTCAGCTGCAGAGTCAAGCCATACAAAGTGAGGTACTGGACTTTAGGAGGGCTGACTTTGACAAGATGGGAAAGTGCCTTAGAAAAGCACTAGCAAATAGGCTAGAAGGAGGTGTGGAGCAACAATGGGAATTATCAAAACTGCCATCACAGAGGCAACAAGCCTTTGTGTGAAGCAAATAAACAAATCAAAATGAAAGAAAAAGCCACTATGGTTCTCAAGAGAGGTAGCTGAAAGTCAGGAAGAAAAAGATAGCATTCCGGAGTATAAGGAAACACAGAAGGAGCAGGACAGAGAGAGCTATACCAGTTAAGGCAGAAAGAAGCAGGAGGAAGTCAGAATAGAAAGGCCCAAACTGAGGAAAGATAGCCAACTCAGTTAAGAAGGGATAAAACCTTTTATAGGTACATCAGCAGCGAGAAAGACAAATGGAGGGATAGTGAGGCTGAATAGAATGAACGGTGGGTGGGCAGAGGGACAGTGAAAAGCAGGAATACTGAATGAATATTTCTGCTCAGTATTCACAAAGAGGAGGGAAGTGCCTAATCCAATTAACAGAAGCACTCTTGATAGGGGGTCGATCCCAGTCCTTTCACAGAAGAAAGGGTTCTGCAAGAACTCCTAAAACTGAAGGTGGACAAAGCAATGGGTCCTGATGGAATTCACCCAGAATTCTAAAAGAATTAAGGAAGGAACTAGTGAAACCACTGGCTACTCTTTTAATAAATCATGGGGATGGTGTGGTACCCGAGGACTGGAGGAAGGCGGATGTGATTCCCCTTCACAAAAGTGGGACCAAGACAGAGGCAGGAAACTACAGACCTGTCAGTCTGACCTCTGTGGTAGGGAAAGTGATGGAGTCACTTCTGAAGGAAAGAATAGTTGAGTACCTAGAGGTCAGTGGAGCACAGGATCCAAAGCAGCATGGGTTCACAGCAGGAAGGTCATGTCAGACGAATCTAATAGATTTCTTTGACTGGGTGACCAAAGTAGTAGACCAGGGAGGGGCTGTGGACATGGCCTACCTAGACTTTAGCAAGGCATTTGACACAGTCTCACACAAAAGATTGATAGTCAAATTAACCAGCCAGGGAGTGGGTCCCAGGGTGGTAGCCTGGGTAAAACATTGGCTGGACAACAGGACACAGAAGGTAATTGTAAATGGAGTCCACTCTGAAGAAAGGGCAGTTACTAGTGGGGTACGCAGGAGTTCAGTATTGGGTCCAGTCCTTTTAATGTCTTCATCAGTGACATTGCAGAGGACTGGAAGAAAAGTATGCCTTTTGCAGATGACACAAAGATCTGCAACAGGGTTGATACACAGGAGGCGTGGAAAGGATGAAAAGGGACTTGGCAAGGTTGGAGGAATGGTCAGACATATGGCAGCTAGGATTCAATGCAAAAAGTGCAATAACGCACCTGGAAACAAGAACCCAGGGAAGAATACACAATGGGTGGGAGGTAGTAACAACAACAAAACAGGAAAGGGACCTGGGGGTAATCATATCAGATGACCTTAAGGTTAGTAAGCAATGTGAGAAGGCAGTAGGGAGGGCCGGGGTATACTGGGATGTATAGGAGAGGCATCAGCAGCAGAAAACAGGAAGTTGTTATCCTCTGTACAGACAGTTGGTGAGACCCATCTGGAATACTGTGTCCAGTTCTGGAGACCCCATCTCCGCAAGGACATAGACAGGATAAAGGCAGTCAGAGGGAGGCAACTAAAATGGTGCAGGGTCTGCAAGAAGCAGATGAGGAGAGACTAAAGGAGCTTAATATGTATACCCTTGAGGAAAGGAGGGAGAGGGGACATGATAGAAACTTTCAAGTACCTCAAGGGAATCAACAAAGTCCAAGAGGGTAGCATCTTTCAGAAAAAGAGACTTGCAAGAACAAGAGGATACAATTTAAAGATAGAAGGAGGGCGGTTCAGGAGCAATGTGAGGAAGTATTATTTCACAGAGAGGGTAGTGGATGCATGGAACAGCCTTTCTGAGGAAGTTGTGGGGTCTAGAATGCATGGGACAGACATAAGGCAATTCTTGTGGTGGGCAGGAAGATATAGGCTGTTGGTTAACTAGGATCTGCGGCCTATCCTGTAGGTAGGGAAATGGGCAGACTAGATGGGCCTAGCGGTCCTTATCTGCCGTCAAAGTCTATGTTTCTATGTTTCTATGTTTCTAAGGAATATGTTTTCGAAACGTTACTAAACCATAAGTTGAAAATAATAAAGTATTTATAAAAATTGATAATGAAGTATGATAATTTTCTAAGAAAATTCTGATTTAGGTTGAGACAAGTTCCTTGAATGTACTATTTGAATCCATCCAGTGCCATGCTTGATTTTGAAAAGGCTGCAATATACGCTTTTGGTAATGTGTTGCCTGATGCAACTGTACTATACATGGGTGTTTTTTCATTATTCTCAATCGACATGGAATCATATTAGGCAGTGTAGTGAAATACTGAGCCCTATATCGATGATGTAGACTTTGCTTTAAATGTGCGCATGCTTTTGGCATTCACGTGTACTTTTGAGAAGATGTGCGACTGGCCATTCTCTGTTAAAAATCAGGACGTGCTTGAGCCTCTGCTCGACTATTCTGAGGACACCTGGCTTGGTAGTCCTCTAGGTAGGTCTGGTAGGAGACGTCCATTTTTTCCACTGTCTCTGTGAAATTGTTATGAAGCTACCAGGCTGGGGCAGGCACCTACCAACAATGCTGTGGAGGGGTGGCACCTGGGCTTTAATTCATATCTTAGTGTCTGTCACCCCAACATATGGCGGCTGCTGGATTGTTTAAAAGAGGAACAGAGGATGATGGCGATATGATTGGAACAGATGCTGTCAGGCATAGGAAATTTTCAAGGGAGCAGAAGGTACCGGGACCTTAATGAGAGGCCAGTCAGGAACGTGCAGCATATTTATGAGGCCTTGCATATAATTTCACATTTCAGGTGTAGACAACAGTAAACACATCTGAAATCACCTAGAATTCACCTAAATTGTCAGTCACCATTATTTGAGGTCGCCCTCAATGCATTCGTCTATTAAAAGCCACCGTTTTGACATTCACCATTAAAAACTCACCATTATCACATGGGACCCTATGCAAACTACATGATTATGTACCTTTCTGTAAAAGCCTTGATGGGGAAGATTCTCACCTTACACTGCCACCAGGTTCCTGTGGATGTTGTGGCTCCTGGGTTCTTTCCTTATTACTAATAAGAGGGGTTTCTATCCACAGAGAATAAGATGTGTGGTGTCTTTACCCACAAAGAATTAATGGTGGGCTAGCTAACAATCTAGTAGAAACCCCAGGATGCTGTACCTGCCCACATCCCACAGTAGTCAAGTTCCCCCGCTAACCCCTCTTCACTTCAAGCAATGACCCCTGTCAATAACATGCACAGCAAAAATGGCACTCAATGACCATAACAGTTTGTAATAAATGAACAGCTTTATTAGTGCAGCACCCCTGCAATAGAAAGTAGATTAGTTTGGCTCCTGTGGAGGTGAGCCCCCATAAGTTGCCCTACAGAGTTAAGGCCTGAACTACTACTACTATATATCCCAGCCACTTGTTGATCAGATCCTATGAAGGCGCAGCACAAGTGCCAGTACCATGGAGGCATAGCTTTTCTCACAGTATTGAACTATACAGTAACCCACTGTGCGGTTTCGGTCCTTCTGTACTTAAGCATACGAACCTATGAACATACAAAATTGCCAGCAGAAACAGGCCTCATGGTCTGTTGAGTCTGCTTGAGTGTGCAGCTAGCCCTTCATCATGCAGCTGCCCCTCTCCTTCCCCTACTCAGTATCCCTTACCCTTACTCTGTCCTAACCCCTCTTGAAACTGTCCACCATCTTACAGGACACTATCTCGTCTGGTAATGCGTTCCATTTGTCCGCCACTATTTCCATGAAAAAACATCTCATCTCCCTCTTGAATCTTCCCCCCTCTAATCACAGTTCATGCCCTTTTGTGTCCCTCCCCCTTCTTATGTGAAAAATCCCCTCTGTGTTGGTCTTGTTTATCCCCTTCAGATACTTACAGGTCTTGATCATATCCCCCCCATCCCTCTTCTTCTCCAGTAAATACATATTCAGCTCTCCCAACCAGTCCTTGTAGGGCTTGCTCTCCAATCCGTGGATCATTTCTGTGGCTCTACGTTGCACCCCTTCCAACAATCTGATTTCCTTCTTCAGGAATGGGTGCCAGTACTGCATGCAGTACTCCAGGTTGGGCCTGACCAATGACCTATACAGTAGCAGGATAACCTGCCACCTTCTGGAGGAGATCCCTCGTGCAATACACCCCAGCATTTTGTTGGCTTTTGCTGCTGTCTTCCTGCACTGAACAGAGTTTTTCATGCTCCCCATAATGATCACTCCTAGACCCTTCTCCTCTGTGGAGCTCCCCAACTGTACCCCATACAAGTAATAATTTCTCCCCTGGTTCCTGGCTCTAAAGTGCATAACCTTGCACTTCTTGCCATTGAACCCCAACTGCCATGTTTTCACCCACTCCTGCAGCTTAGTCAGGTCCTCCTGCAACCTTTTCCACCCCACCATGTCATAAACCACAGCTCCTATCTTGGTATCATCTGCAAACAGACTGATCTTGCTCCAGATCCCGTGTGAGATATCTTCAATAAAAATCCCAAACAGCATTGGTCCCAGTACTGATCCCTGTGGCACACCACTCGTCACCACTCTCGTGGATGAGAGGTCCCTCCCCCCACCACCGTTTGCTGCCTTCCCATTAGCCAGTTTGTGATCCATTTCACCATTTTTGGTCCCACCCCCACATATTCCAGTTCTCCTCAACCTCCCATGTGGCACTGAATCAAAGGCCTCGCTGAAGCCCAAATACAGGATATACATTGCATGGCCCTTGTCCAGTTCCCGTGTCACCCAGTCATAGTACTCTACAAGGTTTGTCTTGCAGGATCTGCCCATTATAAATCCATGCTGTTGACCATCCTGGAGACTGTTTTCTTCTAAGAAGCTTACTAGCTTCTCTTTAAGTATGGTCTCCATGAGCTTTCCCACGATTGATGTGAGGCTCATTGGCCTATACTTTCCCTGGGAATCCGGTTAAAATCGCGTATGCAAAATAGCATGAGTCATTAATGTGCTACCATTTCAGCGTGTACTTTACAAGTGCTTGCACAGAACAGTGCTTGTACAGTAACAGCAAAATTTCAATAATTTGTTGTCCGTTATTATTCTCCTCAGAACACTGTTGTTACTGCTGCTGCAGTGCTGACCTCATGGTCACCCATCCCCAACCGCATCTCTTTTTATTTATTAAAGATTGTACTTTGTTTTTTGTTTGACTGCAGCAAACAGTATGGGCTATTGAGTCAGACCAGTCTAAATTGCACCCTCTTGTCTCTTCCATCCCTCCAAAATTCTTTACTTCTTTCGCTAGTTCAGGCTGCTAAATTTATTTTATTTTATTCCTTTATTTTAGCTTCCCTTTCCCTGTAGTGTTTGCAAGCAGCTAGTCGATACCGACAGGTATGGCAGTCAAATGACAAGGACTAACACATCGCATCCAACCTCACCCCACCCGCTTTCACAGACATGTTTTTTTTATTTCTTTTAGCTTTCTGACATTGAGCTAATGAGCTGCTCTTGCCTAGTCCCAACTGCTGTCCTGACCATTTCTCAGCCTCCGACTGCACCACATATTCTTACTCCCACAGTTAAAACACCCCAAACTCACCCCGCAGCCAACTGGATCCAGTACCACACACGTTCCCTTAATATACCCAGCACTACAGTCCCTCGATAAATAGACTTGATGGCTTGGGCATTTTACCTCACAACATTCCTGTTTCTGTGGCAGCAAAACAAGATTAAAACAAGCAAAGCAAAAGGACTAGTGCACACACGCTAGTCCTTTTGCTTTGTTTGTTTTGTTTGTTATTTGTTACCATCTAGCAGCACCCCTTATAAGAAATGTGAATTCCAGTGTGTAGTAATTTAAAGGTTTGAGCAGCTATTTTTTGTTTTTAAGATTAAAACAACCTCTTTGCGAGGCGCTTTCTTGATCCCTTTTGGACCGACATACTGCTGGAACTGATAAGTGGTCGTATTTCATCTTGCCGCTGTTTTTGAGCACTCGCTATTTTGAGCACTCGCGATTAAGAACTAGTGCTAAAATGTAAGCGCTGTATTGCCTTGCGCTTTTTTGGTTGTGAGATATTGACAGTAAACCCTTTCCTGGCATATCCTTTGGACCACTTTTGTGGATGGGCACCACATGGGCCATTCTCCAGTCCTGTAGTATACATCCCATGTCCAGGGAGGTATTGGACAGGTCGGCCAGTGGCCCCACAAGGATCTCTGCCAACTCCCTTAGTACCTTAGGGTGAATGCCATCAGGACCAGGTGCTTGGTCCACCCTTAATGCCCTCAACCAATCTCATGTCCTGCTCTCTGTAGTCCCTACATCTGTTGTCCCCCACCCACCCACCCTTGCAAGGGGTATCTGCTGTTCCCCCCCTTGTAGGGTGTCGCCCCTTCTTCTGCATGAATACAGAGCAGAAGTATTAATTCAGTGCCCCTGCCTGCTCCATCCCTTTCTCTACCCACGCCCCATCCTTCTTAATTCTCACCAGTTGATGCTTGCTCTTTCTTCTTTTTCTGATGTAGCAGAAGAAGATTTTTTCTCCACTTTTGAATCCCTGCACCAGCCTTAGCTCCCTGGACACCTTGGCCACCCTGACCAGTCTGGTAAGCTCCCTGGACTTCTCCATGTACGTATCCTTTTCTTCACCCCTCCCAGATTTCCTGTACTTTCAAAACGCTGTCCTCTTAGCCTTCACCCCTTCCATAACCTCCTGTGTCAGCCAACTGGATTTCTTTGCCCTTAATTTCTTGCTTTTTTTCCTAGTGCAAGACTCTGTTGCCTTCCCCAGCCCTTCTTTTATGATGTCCCATTTCTGGTCTGCATCTATGTGTGGTTGTATTCCAGTCAGGAGTCTGCTCATAATTTCTCCTATCTTCTTAAAGTCCAGACCCCTAAACTCAATCACCCTTGTACCCGTGCCCCCTGTTTCCCTTCTCATGTTTAGCATGAACCACACCAAATATTGGTCACTTTCAGCCAGTGGTTCCTCCACTTCCAGATTACTTATAACTTTCCCATTATCCAGTACAAGGTCCAGAGTCCTTTCTAACTGAGTCAGACCATGGACCAGCTGTGTCAGAAAGTTGTCTTGAAATATTTCTAGCAAGACCGACTCCCTTGCACTCGTGGTGGATGGGGCACCCCACTCCACCTCCGGTAGGTTGAAGTCCCCCACCACCACTGTGCTCCTCTTCCTGCATTCCCTCCTAATTTGTTCAGCTAATTCCCTATCCAGGTCAATCCCCTGAGCTGGTGGCCCATACACCTTCCCCCATTCTCAGTGTCCTATTCTTTGCATCTTGGAACTGCATCCATAGTGCTTCTGTTCTCCCCTCCTTCCCTTCCTCCATTATGCACTTTATCCAGCTACTCTCTCCTGTCTAGTATCAGAACTTCTCTTAATTCAGTTGGGCACCCACCTTTACAGCAGTCTCAGCACACTCAATGTTGGACTGTTGCAGGCCTGTTGATGTTGCTACAGGCTGGCCGGCTTTGGTGCACTTACAACAGTGCAGATCAACCAGCTCCTTAAAAATTACCCCCAGAGACCATGCACTTATTAAAATGGTGATGAACGCTCTGAAAGTGAGTCTTTTGTAATCTGGTCCAGTGGCCAACTTGCAAAACAAACTATGTAACCCAACACAGTTCTCTTGTCCAGGGCTCAGCCCACTGATACTAACGGTTACCCAAAGATGACTCCATGGGGTGCTATAGACCTCAGCCACTCAGGTCTGTTGGATGCACCTCTAGGACTCTCAGTACATCATAGCCAGAATCACTTACATTCCAGGATAATTTGCATGGACTTCTCTCCCTCTCCCTCTTCAGCAGTTTATCTGGCCAATAGAAAGGATCAGTCACTCCCCTGCCAAGGGCTACGGGTTGATCTTCAGTTGTCTTTCTAACATGCCAGCACACAAATGCCACTCTATCTCCTTCTTCAATCCAGACACAAGGTCCAGTAGGATGTACTGTTACATATGGCCAGATAAATACCCTGCTTTTTTCAGGATACTTCTCAGCTCTTACCCCTCTTGTAGTGGCTCAGTTTTTATCATGCCATGATAGCATAGCGCAGATTTGCCCAACCACTTGTTCATAGTCCCTGCCTCCTGAGAGAGATTTTAAAGGGGTCAATATACTGTCTCACCTTTTCCAAGCACAACTGCAGCAATACTTGGATAGAACTCTGTTGATTGGCCATCCCAGAGGTCAGAAGGTCACAAGATTGCAGCCTCCATAGAATCCCAACATTTTTCTGGATAGCCAAGTATTCCAACAGATTTCTCTTGATTTCTCACTTTACATCAGGAGTACTGGACCACCATGATTCCTTAATAATTCCAGCTGTGGTAGGGGGATTGCATTTCAGTCTCCCCTGGTAAGGTCCTGGCCAATCATTCTGTGTGTATACTAGAACAATGCTTGGAATAGACCAGGAGTTGGATAGCCTTCAACTGGCTGACCCTACACCCCAGTAACATTGAACTATTGCTATTGAGACCAGAAAGAGAGATATTGTGTCTGCCCTGAAAAGTAAGCCTCAGACTCGTCATTTTGGATGGGGTTCAGCTTGAGTCAATAAGAGTTATTTGCAACTTTGGAATAAGTTTTTATAATCAGCTGACCATGGAATCTCAGGTGTCCACTGTTGCAAGGGGCTACTTTTTCATTTAAAGAATATTTCCAGAGTGTGTCCCCTATTAGATATTGGAAGTGTAAAAACACTGGTACAGGCATTTATTTTATCTTGACTTGAATACTGTGCTGTGCTGTACTGTATAAGAGCCTACCCTGTGGTCAGATTCAGTACCTAAAGCTTGTTTAAAATGCAGTAGCCAGTTTCTACAGCAGTTTACGTCTTGGAAATCAGCATATCACCTCAGTGGTACATGACCTTGGCCAATATGGCAAACAATCATCTGCAGTGTCCTTAATCTTACATTTGAGGCCATACACAGATTGGATCCCTCTGACCTCTGTGATCTGCTGACCCGTCACCACCCCAGTAGAACTTTTCACTGTGGTGAATGGGCTTTCTAAATGTCCCCATTCATATTTAAAATCTGCAGAGGACTAGACATTTGCAATGGCTGACCCATTCTCTAGGAACTCCCTCCCAGCTTGCATCAGCAGGTGCAGGTGCACGTGCACTAGATTGCCACTACAAATTGGAGCTGAGGAGATGACTTCTCGGTGCTGCTTACCCTGGCTTGACACAGCGAGTATTATCTGCCTTTTGTTTACAACATTTGCTGAGCTACCTTATGGTATCTAAACTATTTATTGTATTACAATATTTTTATAAAGCTCTCTGAGATTTTACTAGAGTACCTCACAAAAATGTTTACCTACTTATCTACCTTAAAACAGTGTGAATAGATAAACCAAGAAAGGAGCAACACCACTGAAATCTTGTCTTGAACTTAAATTAAACTTTATTGGTGTGTCAGTTTTTCAGAGTATCAAAGGCAAAGGTACTGGCAAAAGACTAAATATAACAACAATACAGTGCATGTACCACAAAATATATATTCATCTGTTCTGCTCCTGCTACTGAATATACAGGAAAAATGTAATTTCATGATGTTTATGTAACCCCCCCCCTTCAAATGGGGGTTCCCAAAAAGTCTTCATTGAGCTTGCCTAAATGCTTACTGCCAGGTTGGTGCCCTGCATTTGAACAGTTTAAATGTGATTGCCAGAGAGTGCCTGTAAAGCCTCTGTGTACTGTCTCTTTAAAAGCTGCCTGGATTGCAGTCAGAAGTAACCTGAAAGGGAGTAGACATGTAGCGAATTTTTAATCTGCCTACGAAGTGAATGCGAAGTGGGCATTTCGCTTCCAAGGAGCACAACTCAAAGTGGGCACTGCAAAGTGGTCACTTTGCGTTATTATTATTACCACTTCGCCTTGCCATTATGCCTTAAGGTGAAGTAAGGTGAAGTGAGAAAAGAATAGGCACATCACATGGCTTGCAGTACTGTAAGTCACATGCTTTGGCCAGGCAGGAAGGAAGTGAGTCACAGAAGCAGTTTCACTTTCTCCTTTCCATTTGTAGAGGGAGAAAGCATTTGTGAGAGGAGAGGAGTTACAGTGCTTGATTGCTTTGTTGCCACTTCACTGCATTTCAGTTCCAGAAGAAAACAAACAGCTTTTTTAAAAGCTATTTCTTTATTTAGTTTTTGTATTATATTTGTGTTTTTTTTTTGTTAGTAAAGTTTTTTGTACAAGTTTTGTTTTGTGTGTGTGTGTCCACTGTCTGTGTGTGTGTGCCAGCCTGTGAACTTCAGGAGGATGGACCTAGGAGAAGGCGAGTCGCTGACCCATGGGCATGGCAGGAGGGGAGTTCGGACCCATGGGGGGCAGGGCGGTCATGTCATGTTGGACCACTCCCCGCTCCTGGCCGGTGTTGCTTCCCCCATTGAAGCAACAGGAGCAACAGCAGCAGCAGCACCAGTGCCACTGCTGGCTGCTGCACATCCATCTTCTCTGCCACTACCGCCACCGCCACCAACACTCATAGCAGCAGCTGTTGTGGCTCCAGCAGAACCCCCTCCACCACCTTCATAGCCACAGGAGGTGGCCCCAGAAATTGTAGGTGGTGGTGGGACTCATGCCCGATGTGTGAGGACTGTGTCTGGTTCCCCCCCCCACAGCTCCCCCATGTGGGAGTTTTTTAACTGTGTGGGGGGGAGACAGTACAGTGGTGGTGTGCCATGTGTGGTGTGCTGGTGCGCCATGGCCCCCGTGGTACACATTTGGGGACCGGTGGCCAGTGCACTCACATGCTGAACCACCACAGGCCAGAGTGGCAGGCTGCCACGGAAGGGGCCAGGTGTCCACCTGCTGGCCCTTCCATGGCAGTGGCTGAGGATGCTGCTGGGGTGGGAACTGTGCCTCGCAGCCACCACTGCAGCAGGAGGAGGGCTACTACAGCAGCTGCTCCACCACCACAGCCACCAGCACCACCCTGTCCACCACCACCCCCACTACCTGGAATCCCCACTCCAGTGAACCCCTCCACTGTCCCTACAACACAGTCTGACATTGGCCTGTTGTGGACAGCACTTGAAGAAAATAAAGAGCGGTTCAATGCTTTGCAGCAGCAGGTGAACAGAGCAGAAGCACAGCAGCAGTAAATAGTTTCAATGCTGCACCTGCTGCTGGACCACCATGGCATACCACAGCCATAGTAAGTGAGGGGATTGTTTTCTGCCCACCCACCCACTACTATGTTGTACTGTTTTTGTGTGGTTTTTTTTATTGTTGTTTAATCATACATTTTCCTTCAGGGGATCTTTCTTGCACCACATAGTGCAATACATTTTTGTGAAATCAGCCCGTAATTTCATTACAGTGAGTCACGTGACGGAGGAATTCCCATTCTGAAAATCTGCCCACATTCTGCCTCCCTTCTCAGCAATGTTAGGACATGATGGCAGGGAGAGCGCGTGTGCATGCTCCTTACAGTGAATATCCGATTGTCTAGCAGGTTTCCGAATGTTTCTTTATGTTATAATGGTCAGTTTGTGGTGAAACGTGTGGGCATGTTTTCAGTAAGAAGAGCCTTATTAGTGGAAACATTCCCACATTTCACCACAGTCACCCTTATAACATAAGGAAACATTGGGATAGTTGCCAGACATTCACTATAGTGGATCATACACCTGTGCTCCCCATGGCATCAAGTCCTAACCTTGCTGAGAAAGGGTGGCAGAATGTGGGTGGCTTTTCTGATCAGCAATTCCTCTGTCACATGGCTCACTGTAATGAAATTATGGGCGGTTTTCACAGAAATATATTGCACTCTGTGGAGCAAGAAATATTCCAGTGGGAGTAATGCCCCTACATATTAGTTTATGCGCATCACCATAACTATGTAATGTGGTGAATCTCTGTAAAGCAGCAGCGCAACAATCTGTTGATAACTCTGACCTATATTTTTTAATGCTGTGTTACAACTTGCTTTACTTACATCCTGACTGACTGGAATGATACGAGAATTTGCAGTAGTTGAGTCTGCTGTACTACCTTTTTTCATGTATGAAATAATGAAAGGAGCATTCCTTTTAAATTGGTGCTGACCAGGTCTTTGTCATTGTTTTCCTCTGCCTTTCTCCATCACATCAATTAGTCGTTATATATCACGTCTGTTGTTAATTAACAATTATGCATCAGGCAGTATTTTATGACATCACGGAACAATAGTTATTGAAAATTGTTCAACACCCACTGCTGCACCTGTCGCTAAGAGATGCTCTGCCGCTCTCTATCACTATTGACATAGTCTGCTGGGCTGAACAACCCCTCACCCCAACCCCCCCCCACCATGGGCTCAGTCTCCTCTGCCAGTACCTCCTGGTATTAACCTGTCATGTCTGAAATGTTTTTTTTTAGTTACTCATTATGTTCATGCAACTATGTAAAACTGTGTTACTGAATGATTGTATTCTGTATGTATGTTGACTCTGTATGTCCTCTCTGTGATGAGGTACCTTTGTAATCATAGAACATAGAAACATAGAAACACAGACTTTGATGGCAGATAAGGACCACTTGGCCCACCCAGTCTGCCCATTTCCCTACCTACTGGATAAGCTGCAGATTCTAGTTAACCAACAGCCTACTTCCTGCCACCCCCCCCAACAATTGCCTTGTGTCTGTCCCATGCATGTTTGAATTCCCCCACTGTTTTAGCCCCAGCAACCTCCCTAGGAAGGCAGTTCCACGCATCCACCACTCTCTCTGTGAAAAAATATTTCCTCACATTACCCCTGAGCCGTCCCCCCATTATCTTTAAATCGTGTCCCCTTGTTCTTACACATCTCTTTTTCTGAAAGATGCTACCCTCCTGGACTTTGTTGATTCCCTTGAGGTACTTGAACATTTCTATCATGTCTCCCCATCACTCCTTTCATCAAGGGTATACATATTAAGCTCTCTCAGTCTCTCCTCATATGATTTCTGATGCAGACCCTGCACCATTTTAGTTGCCCTTCTCTGGACTGCTTCCATCCTGTCTATGTCCTTGCGTAGTTGAGGTCTCCAAAACTGCACACAGTACTCCAGATGAGGTCTCACCAACTGTCTGTACAGAGGGATAACCACTTCCCTTTTTCTACTTGTGATGCCCCTTCCTATGCATCCCAGTATCGCCCTGGCTCTCCTCACTGACTTCTCACATTGCTTACCCACCGTTAGATAATCCAATATGACTACCCCCAAGTCCTGTTCCATTTTTGTTGTTGTTAGTCCCTCCTCTTCTATTGTGTACTCTTCTCTTGGGTTTTTATTTCCCAGTTGCATTACTTTGCACTTCTTTGCATTGAATCTATGTTGCCATATGTCTGACCATTCCTCCAACCTTGCCAAGTCCCATCTCATCCTTTCTACCCCCCTTGTGTATCAACTCTGTTACAGATCTTTGTATCATCTGCAAAGAGGCATACCTTTCCCTCCAGACCCTCTGCAATGTCACCTATAAAGATGTTAAAGAGGACTGGACCCAGTACTGAGCCCTGAGGTACTCCACTAGTGACCCCCTTTTCTTCAGAATGTGTGCCACTCACTATTACCTTCTGTGTCCCAATGTGCAGCCAGTTTGCAACCCAGGCTATCACCCAGGGACCCACTCCCAAGCTGGCTAACTTGATTATTAATCTTTTGTGCGGGACTGTGTCAAATGCCTTGCTAAAGTCTAGGTAGGCCATATCCACAGCCCCTCCTGGTCTATTACTTTGGTCATCCAGTCAAAGAAATCTATTAGATTCGTCTGACATGACCTTCCTGCTGTAAATCCATGCTGCTTTGGGTCCTGTGCCACACTGGCCTCTAGGTACTCAACAATTCTTTCTTTCAGAAGTGATTCCATCATTTTCCTTACCATTGAGGTCAAACTTACAGGTCTGTAGTTTTCTGCTTCTGCCTTGCTCCCACATTTGTGAAGGGGAATCATATCTGCCCTCCTCCAGTCCTCAGGTACCACCCCATCCCCCCATGATTTGTTAAAAAGTGTGGTCAGTGGTGTCACTAGGTCCTCCCTTAGTTCTTTTAGGATTCTGGGGTGAATCCATGAGCCCATTGCTTTGTCCACCTTAAGTTTTAGGAGTTCTTTCAGGACTTTTTCTTCTGTGAATGGACTGGTGTCAACCCCCCTACCCAGAGTGCTTCTATTGTCTGGTTTAGGTAACTCCTCCTCATCTTCTTTTGTGAATACTGAGCAAAAGTATTCATTCAGTATCTCTGCCTTTTCACTGTCTCCCTCTGCCCACCTCCCCTCTCCCTTATTAATATTCACTATTCCTCCCTTAACCTTTCTATGCTATCTAACGTACCTATAAAAGGTTTTATTCCCCTTCTTAACTGACTTGGCTATTTTTCCCTCAGTTTGGGCTTTTGCTATTCTGACTGCCTTCCACACTTCTTTCTGCTTTAATTGATACAGTTCCCTGTCGTGCTCCTTCTGTGATGCCTTATACTTTGCAGCCTTTTTCTCCTTAACCTTCCCTGCCACCTCTTTTGAGAACCATAGTGTTTTTTTACTCCGCTTTGTTTTCTTTATCTGTTTCACACAAAGGCTTGTTGCCTCTATGATAATCGAGCCCCTGGCTCAAAGGCTGTAAATCCGATCTATTCAATAAATAAATAAATAAAAGCAGCTGCAAATAAATACAAAAAAGGTCCGAACAATATTGGAAGGCGTGCTCATTTTTTTTTTTCATACATGAAAAAGTGTCGACAAGTAAGTAAAGCAAACATAAATTGTGAAAAGGATCGTATCATTCAAGTCATGACTTGGAGATAACTAGTGGTGGCTGTGGCAATGTAAAGTAGCATAAAAAAGTACAGTTCAAAACTGTGAGGACATTCTTGCAATGCTGCTTTAATTGTAAAAATGTCAGTGTGACATCATAAGCTCAACATGAGCAACAATCACAGAAGGCACAAAAGTGGCACAGAGTCCCAGATTTTTTCTGCAGGCCCAAAATGCATCCTGCTTGTGTGCAGAAAATTAATAAGTGGTTACACAGCGAAATGAGACTGTTTCAGCACATACGAAGTCCTCCAGAAATAATGGCTCACTCAGTGATGCGCACAAAAGTGGCATAGAGTCCCCAGATTTTTTCTGCCAGCCCAAAATGCATCCTGCTTGTGTGCTGAAAATTGACAAGTGGTTACACAGTGCAATGAGAGTGTTTTCAGCACATACAAAGTCCCCCAGAGTTAATGGCGCATTCAGTCATGCGCACAGAAGTGGCACAGAGTCCCCAGATTTTTTCTGCCAGACCAAAATGCATCCTACTTGTGTGCAGAAAATTGACAAGTGGTTACACAGCAAAATGAGACTTTCAGCACATACAAAGTCCTCCACAGTTAATGGCGTACTCAGTAATGTGCCAGTGGTGGCGCAGAGTACCCAGATTTTTTTCTGCCACCCCAAAATGCATCCTGGTTATGTGCAGAAAATTGACAAGTGGTTACACGGTGAAATGAGACTGTTTCAGTGCATAGAAAGTCCCTCAGAATTACTTGCACACTCAGTCATGTGCGCAGTAGTGGCACAGAGTCCCAGATTTTTTCTGCCAGCCCAAAATGCATCCTGCTTGGTGCAGAAAATTGACAAGTGGTTACACAGTGGAATGAGAGTGTTTCAGCACATCCCTCAGTATAAAATGATGACTGTGAGCATCATGTTGCTGGTCTAGTGTGTTCTGCGAGACGATTTCAGCAAATGTAATGTGATCATCTCAACTGGATTGAAGGGTGCCCTTTGGCTGTACACTAATAGTAGCCTTGGTGAGTAGATATATATATTTATATATAGACATATGGTTGTGTTGTGTATTTTGTAGGTGAGGAGAGGGATTGACATGGACATGTACTCATGGGCCCAGATATTCAAAAGAGTTGAGCCATGCGCAATAGGGTTGTGCCTGCGCAAGTCAGAAATTGCACCATTCTGCATATTCAGCAGGAGGCAGTTGCACCCCAGAAATCATGCTGAGCAACATAGCAATGATAATGAAGGCATGCACAACCGAAGGGGGAGGAACCGTGCATAAATGGCGCAGTGCAATATTCAACGACTTGCACCATGCACAATAGCAGAGCAAGTGGAAGTTGCACCATAGCGGAAATGAGCCAAAATAAAAAGGGGCAAGGGAGAGGCACAAGAACGCTACAGGGAAGCCACATGAGGCAGAACTCTAGCCAGACAGACAGGGCAGGAGGCACAAACAGGGCAGGCCAGGGAAAGGGCATTCTGAACAGCCAGGCACAGGGAAGGTGTGGGGAGCCACACAGCACATAGGCCAGCACAGGCATGTGTATCCGGTGCAGGGGAAGTAGCAGCCAGGACAGCAGGGGGAATACAGCAACAGCTGCCAGTGACAGTGAACACAAGTGAGGGACAAGGCCAGAGCCACCTTCCAAATGGAAGCCGTTATGAGAAGTGGTGAGAAGGCGGGCGGCAGGGGGGCGTGGCTGTGGAAGGGCCCTTCGTCGGTATGCCCCCAACAGGCAGTACCGAGCCAGCACCAGCTTTGAGCTGAACACTGATACTGAGATTGTGCACTGGTACTGCCTGAATAGGGCAATTCTGAGGCAGCTCTGTGAGCTGTGCAGTGATGTGATGCAGGCACCCACACGACTGAGTCATGCCCTGTCAGTGGAGACTAAGGTAACAGCCTGCATGTGCTTGCTCACCACGAGTACCTTCCAGAGACCAACTGGGGACACCATAGGCATAACCCAGTCAGCCACGTCATGTCATCTCACCCAGTTCCCCAGCGCACTGCTGCCACATGCTGCAGAGTACATCCATTTCCCCAGCACAGCGGCAGAGCACACAGCAAACATGCAGGAGTTCCACAGGGTAGCACATATGCCTGGCATGCTAGAGGCAATAGACGGCATGCATGTGGCCATACGCACACCACCTGGCCCCGAGGGGGTTGCATACATAAATCACAAGGGCTATGCCAGCATCAACTGCCAGGTGGTGTGCCATGTCAGGGAGCACATAATCAATGTCTGTGTCACGCACCCTGGGGTAGCACATGATTCGTTCATCTGGCACCAGTCGGTACTGTGCCACAGATGCGAGAGTGGGGACATCCCCACTGGCCACCTAGTGGGTGAGTATGCAAACCACATGGACAATCATAGGACCTGGGGGGGGCATGACCAGAGGTGGCATGGGTAGTGGCCTACACGGCCTGGGGCAGGGCGATGCTGATCACAAAACTAACCTCCACCCTCTACATACAGGTGACAGTGGATACCCACTCCGTCCCTGTCTGCTCACACCATACCGGAGGTCCCCGATCCCATTGCAGCAATGCTACAATGAGGCACACACTACCACACATAATGTCATTGAGTGGGTGTTCAGGATGCTGAAAGAATGTTTCTGTTGCCTGGACACCTCTGGTGGTGCCCTACAGTACAGCCCCTCAAAGGTCTGCGGCTATTCCTGGCCTATTGCATCCTGCACAACATGGCCAACGAATGTGGGATAGCCATACAGGTCGAAGAAGGGGACAGCGATGGGGACGCCAGTGATGATGGTGATGGGCAGCCCCCCCTTGGCCGACAGGATGCACGACTTCTCCGGCTGGCACAGCTGCACCGGGACACCATCATGGAGGAGCACTTCAGCCAACCCAGGTAAGTCATGGAGCCATGCGCAACCACCAGTGGCTAAGGCACAACCCACAAACACGAATGGACTCACACCAGGGGTGCATGCCATCAAGAGAAGTGGCAGGGCACAGAAGCACACACACAACCAGGGATGGGTGAGGAGTAACATGCCACGTGGACGGACACATACACATGCTCACACACAACCCAACAAACGTGCACAGAGGGCAGGAGGCACACCGACCCAGAATGCACACCCCAGCAACACACATGTCCATAGGCCACCATGCCCACTGCCTGTCCATGTGTGTGTGTCAGATGCTGAGCACCATTGCACATTGGTATACAGCACAATGCAGGCATCATTATGCACATGCAACTGCAGACAGCAGCCTGGAAGGTGTGCGGGTGGACTGTGTGTCCAAGTGCAGGGCTGGTTACCCACCCGTGCACTGCCCACTGAAACACACAATGCACACAGGGCAGCACCAGACAGTAGCCACACTGGGAGACAAGTCAGTCACGCAACACAGTCCCACGGCCACCACAGATGCATGGGTGGCTCCGCCAAGACCTGCCAGCACTGACAGGCTGACCACTGGCCTCATGAGGTGGCACTGATGGTCCCCCAGGGGTTCCACTGCGTGAACGTGACCATGGTCTCGCAGGGATCTGCAGCACACCGAACATGCCTGCACCAGGAGTGCTTAGGATGCCCACAGCTGAATCTGGTGTCGACAGGGTGGGAGTCGCACGACGCCAGGAACGGGGGATGGATAGTGCCTTGCGTGGTGTCCGCAATGCATGGGCACCTGACTGTGTGCCCATTGTGGCCATGACAGCAATGAATGCCTGTGCATGCCTCTCAGTGGCAGTGGTCACATCCTCCTGCAAATGGTCCATCCCTGCTAGGATCAGTGCGGTGTCCCTGCTGTGACACTCCTCTGCCTGCTCCAGAGCCACACGCAGTGCATCCACAGACTTCGCAAGCCACATCTGCTGCTGGACCGATGCTTTCAGTAGGCGGATGTGCTCATCCAAGAGGTCATCAGCCTTCTCGGCATCCTGTCTCTCAGGGTGTGCATGGCCCTGATGATCAGCACCCCTTGAGGGTGGGTGCTGCACACCAGAACCAGGTCTGGGTATGTCCACAGGCAGTGCACAGATGCCACCGGTGAACCCTGTACCCCCAAGCCCATTGAGCGACTGCTGATGCTGCCCCTCCAGCTGCCGCTCTCCAGGGCTAAGTGGTGCTGCCACAGTGGCTGCAACAGTCCCACTGTTCTGAACAGACACCAGTGCTGCCCCACTGGTGCTGACAGGCACAGCCTGGGACTGTGCTGACATGCAGGCCTCCACGGCGGTACCACCCACAGCCATGGGCACCAGTTGCCCTGCTGAGTGGCCATCCCGTGGCACACACTTGTCACTGCCCATGACGGTCATGTCATCATCACTGGTGACAGACTCTGCACCAGCCACAGTCACAGCATGCTGGCATCCATGGACACCAGCACACTGGAACACAGGCAGGCTTCCTCCACACCTGTTACAATGACATCAGTGTGGACAGCCAGGCGGCCCCACTGTCGCAGTGATCCACGTATACCTGGGGAGGTGGATGGTCCCTCCTTCAACTCCAGCTGACTGTTCGCAGTGGACAGGCCCACCACCGCTGACCCATGCAGATGTTCAGGATCTGTAAGGGAAAGCAAAGTCATGTTAGTGCGTGTGACTTACCCTGCCCCCTCCCATAGACAGACCATGACTTACCATGCAGTGATGGACCACCACCCGTCTGGAAGCCACCACCCAGAACACCCTCAATGGCACTGCGCTGTATGCTTCCAGCAAGTCTCTCCTCCTGTGGGCTAAGCTGTACCACCTCCGGCTGTCTCCCACCTGTTGCAGCACATGCTGCCCTGATGTCAGCCACCTTCTCCTTTATCCTCCTCCTGTCAGTGCCCATCTTTTTCTTACACTCCTGCACAGAGTGCTGATGAATGCCATGCAGGTTCACAGCACATGCCACCTCCTCCCATGCAGCAGCACGGGCTTGAGGTGTTCCCCGCCGTCCACTGAGAAGTGGCTCCTGATCCAGGTAGGCCTTGAACAGGGCCTCGGTTTCGGCCTTTGTAAAGTTAGGCCTCCTACTCCTCCCACCACTGTGTTCCTCCTCTCCAACAACCTGCTCGGTCATTATGTAGCCTGTAAGAATGGCAGTTGTTACCTGTGACTGTGCAGTCCCATACATGTCCCTGAATCCACAGTCCACACTCCCAAACAGCATGCAACTCACCAATAGACTGCAGAAACCGACTATGGCCACTGTAGC
Source organism: Neoceratodus forsteri (assembly GCA_016271365.2). Taxonomy (NCBI): domain Eukaryota; kingdom Metazoa; phylum Chordata; order Ceratodontiformes; family Ceratodontidae; genus Neoceratodus; species Neoceratodus forsteri. The sequence goes on along the minus strand of CM057457.1, from coordinate 173,896,088 downwards.
ACATTGTCGCACTTTTGTGGTGCAATCCATGCAAATGAGATGAGGAGCAGCTTTAAGTAGATGCAAATTGCAGTGTTGTGCCATTGAATAGCTGATTAGATGATTTGCATATGATGGCTGAATATCGTGCTGTTGAGCTTTGCGCAATTGTGTTGAACGTGCTGAGACAATGGCGCAGTTCTGTGACATGCGTAGTACACCTCACTGCGTATGCCCGGGTTGCTGATGCAGGCATCTGCTGCACTGCTGACATGCTGTGCATGGTAGACAATGCAGGGCATGGCCACCATTGTGCCAGTGGCGTTATAGCGATGGTCACTACATGGTGCTGTGGCACTGGGCCATCATAGGCACAATGGCCCAACTGCTCGGTAGTCCGCTATGGCACTGGCACACAGGCAGCCAATCGCGCTACATGCATTGTCTTCCAATGGCGCTGTGCATGGCCATGCACCAGAGACCCTTGACCCTGTGCCAACCTTTGCCCACTAGGTGCCATGCATCAGGCATAGGTGCACCTCTGTCGAGCTGTTCGGTAACAGCGTGATAGGGAATGGCAGTGCTGCGCTGCGTAGCATCTGCACGTGGGAAGCCATGCTGCAGAGTGCCATATTACCTACTACAACTGGAAGGATGGCACGCAGACAGGCAGCACAGTGGTCTGCCATTGAGTTGGCGAATCTGGTGGCAATTGTGGAGCAACACCATGAGTCTCTCTTTGGGGAGGCGCCCGTGGACAGGGCCAGGACCCAGGTGTGGCAGGAGGTGGCCACTGCCCTGGAGGAGGCCACCTGATGGGGAGGAGCACAGAGCAGTGCAGGCACCACTACGGGGACCTGCGGAGGGCAGAGCCAGAGCTACTGGCAAGACTGCGGGCATGTGACAGGAGGAGCACGGTGCACATCCAGATAGGGGTTCCTTCAACACACTTTTATCATCCATATGGGTCACAGTGTTGTATGTGTCCAGCACATAGGGGAGGGACCACCTGGGGTTGGCTGTGGCGGTGTTCACAGGGTGTGAGGTGGGTGGGTCTGGCTGGGTGGGAAGGCACACACCTTGGGGCAGGGGGACTTTGCATCAGGATTGTACTGATGTTCTTCTCTCCTTATTTTCCCCACAGGCCCAGACAAATGCCGCTAGTTGAGAGAGGAGCGGTGGAGGGAGGAGGACAATGCAGCCAGGTGGGGCGTGGGCCATCACCACCCACCTGACCGGCCCGATGAGGGTGAGTGCCATACATCCATGATTACTATTGCATGCTGTGTGACAGGGTGGGCAGTGGGGCATGGCCACCATTCATCGACATCACTGCCGTGCATGCAACTTGTTACAGTCAACACTGTCCAGTGGCAATGCATGTCTAGGAGTGCATCAATGGTGTTCCATGCGTGCACCAGGTGCATGGTTGTGCCATTGCCTTTGCACCACATAGCCATGTCATTAAACGGCCACGGTGGTGCTGTGCATGACTTGGCTGGTGGGTGTGTGCAGCTTTCCACATGGCTGTATGCGCCTGGGTGGGCAGGTCCTGTGGACATGATAACTGTGGGTGGTCACACACACCATCACAGTGGTATGTCCCATGGCTGTATGCCATGCACAGTGGGCGGGCTGTATGAGGTTGTGCATTCACACCTATTGACTGTGCTCCCTTGTCCTAGGTACTCATCATCTACGGGACATCAGGGAGGCTGTGAGGGAACTGCTACTTCTGGCCCGGGAATCACTGGAAATCCTCAGGTGGTTGGATAGCAGCGGGGTACTGAGGAGGCACAGAGGCCAGAGGAGTCACAGCACGGAACGGCACTCCTGCTAGGGATCTCTCAGTCCCTGAATTCCCCTACTCCCCTGGAACCACCCTCACAAACCCTCCTTTCCCATCCCACCTCCACCTTGTTTGTGCCCCCCCCAACCTTGTATATAGTTCTTGTATTACTATAAATAGTTGAATTTTATATTTGTGCAATATATTTGATTTTGATATGAATACTGTGGTGGTGTCTGATTTGAAGTGGGCTATAGGTGCTCAGCTGCAGTGGTGTGCATGGCATCTGGGGTGGTGCAGTCACGGGTATGTGTGTGTCCATGTGGAGGTGACTATGGTGGGGGGGTAGCTATCAGTCAGTGTCTGTGGTGTGTGTGTTGTTCCCTGTGCACTGGATGACTGTGTGTAGTGGTCCATGGTGCATGCTCTGTGTCCATGGTGCACCCATTGGCCTGTACAAGGCCTGTGCAGCTGACACACTTGCACATCTGTGACCTGCACGGTCCACTGGCATGTCAGTGGTGGAAGTCCCTGCAGGGTGGCCACTGTACCCATCACTTTGCTGGTTGCCCCTGTCACTGGTGTGGTGCATGCCTGGCTCAGGTGGCACTGTGGGCACCACAGTCGTTGTCCCACCTCCATGCTGTGCCTTGTGTGTGTTGCAGGGGATGTGCCCCACTGTCTGTGACTTGTGCTCCGGGCGACTGCTGGTGGTGTATGGGTCCACAGTGCCTGCACAGGATGGCTGGCACTCCAGTGCCATGGAGGACTGTGGGTTTTGTGTACACAGCTTACATGGGCCCACAATGGGGGCTTGGTTTCCCCACCACTGCATCCCTTTGTTGGTGTGCCCTTGGGTATGGGTCGGTGTCTGTCCATACACTGTGTGGCATCCGGTGTGGCGCATGCTTCCACGCACCACTGTGGGTGGCTGTGCTGGCTGTTGTGGCCAATAGTGGGTTGGGGTGTGTCACTGGACTACTGTGCAGGGTGTTGTACCACTGGTGGTGGTGTCAAGGGCATGCCCTGTCCTGTGTGGGGTACCGCTTGTGCCGATGCATGGTTGGTCTCTCAGCAGTACCTCGGGGGGACTGTGCATGGTGGCACTGTGTCTGCCATTGTTGCATTGCCATGTGCTGCCACCCACTGATGGGTGCTCGTGGTGGGGCTGGCTTGCATGGTTCTGTGGTGCACAGTGTTGCAGTGTAACAGTGGAGGTGGTGGCATGCATGGTTCTGTGGTGCACAGGGTTGCAGTGTAACAGTGGGGGTGGTGGCATGCATGGGGTTTCCTGCAGTGGTGGTCACTGCTCATGGGGGTGTGTCTGGGGGTCATGGTGCAGGGTGTGCTCTGCACTGGGGGGGATGGTGTGGCATGGGTTGGTCTGCCCTCCTTGTGTGCCAGTCACAGCTTGCCATTAGGTGTGATGGGGCACTATGGCCCGGCTGTGGGTTGTTTGCTTGTCTCCATGGGTCAGTGGTTATTCCAGCCCTCCCCCAGTTGTGCAGTGCTTGGGGTGTGGGGGGGCAATGTCTGTTCTGCTGTGTGTTCCTGTGCCCATCTCTGGCATGGGTGGTGAGCCCCTACCTTCCTGGTTGTGCAGTTACATTGCTCTGCTGCTGGGGATCTCCCTGGTTCCACAATGGCGCCTCTGGACTGTTCAGCTGAACATCCCTTGTTGCACTATGGTGCATCAGATCTGCTCAGCTTCCCCTGTCTAGTTGCGCTATGGTGCAGGTGGTGCGATATTCAGTCATTGACTGTAGGCGCAATTTGGCCTGCTCTGTTTTTGAATATCGCATCTCTTGCGGATGGGTGCAACAGACTTGCGCTTGCTCCTGCTATTGCGCACTTTTTGGGCGCAGTTTGAATATCTGGGCCATGATATTGTTCATCATCACAGGTCACACAGAAACTGTTGGTGTGCACATTCCAGTGCTCAATGAGAATTTTTTGCGCTGAAATTGGAAACGGATAACTCTCAAGCGCATGAAGGTAAGTCATTTCTTTTGTGGGGGGATGGAGGAATCATATTTGCAGGTTTGTCTCTAATGGTTTCTTATTTTGTTACTTCTTCACAGATTTCATCAGCATCCTTCTGGAGTCCGGTTGTCTTAGGATGGTCATGGTCATGTAATGAAATGACTTCTACATGTTGCTTGTGTGCCCAAGCTCGGGGGAGGGGGGTGCTTGATGTGGAAGAACTTTTTTGGATAAGGCCACTTTGACAGAACAACGAAACATCTAGAAGTTTCCTAAAAAAAGAAATGAATGGCTTCTTACAACTTAATTGTTATGTGTCCCTCCCAGGTTCTCAAATCTCAATCTAAAGTCAAGTTACATTTCAAACCCACATCTTGTCAACTAACACAACCTGTGTGCAATATTTGCTGCAGTCTTTACAAAACAATGAAACTGATGAAATAAAATCTTCATACTTACCAGAATGGATTTCACATGGATATTACATCGTTTTCTCTCTGTACAGTACAGCTACAGTACCATTCCCAATGAGTTTTAGCGATGGAGCCCTTTTTTTTTTGTTACCTTGTAAAAGAAACAAAAGAAATGTACCATATGTGTTTTACCATTGCGGCTCTGAAAAGCTACAGTAAACAAAACATACAACTAAAGGAAGTGAAGCAGCATAACAAACATGAGTACACATACTCACTTTATGGTTTAAATATTAAGAAGCTTTGTGTCTCTGGCTGATGCATGTGGTGGTCTGGACAGACTGGGGTGCAGTGGTGGCAGTGGCTAACATCAATCCTGGTTGTGGTGGTTCGGGGGGCAAACAGACTCATGGTGGCAGTGGCTAACATCAGTCCCAGTGGTGGTGGTCCGGGGGCAGACAGACTCATGCTGGCAGTGGCTAACATCAGTCTCGGTGGTGGTGGTGGTCCGGGGGACAGACAGACTCATGGTGGTAGTGGCTAACATCAATCCCGGTGGTGGTGGTGGTTCAGGGGTCAGACAGACTCATGGTGGCAGTGGCTAACATCAGTCCCGGTGGTGGTGGTTCAGGGGAAGACAGACTCATGGTGGCAGTGGCTAATATCAGTCTCGATGGTGGTGGTAGTGGTTCAGGAAGCAGACAGACTCATGGTGGCAGTGGTGGCAGTGGCTAACATCTGCCCCAGTGGTGATGGTCCGGGAGGCAGACAGACTCATGGTGGCAGTGGCTAGCATCAGTCCCAGTGGTGGTGGTTCAGGGGCAAACAGACTCATGGTGGCAGTGGCTAATATCAATCCCGGTGGTGGTGGTTTGGGGGCAGACAGACTCATGGTGGCAGTGGCTAACATCAGTCCCTGTGGTGGTGGTCTGGGGGGGCAGAATGACTCATGGAGGCAGTGGCTAACATTAGTCCCGGTGGTGGTGGTTCAAGGGGCAGACAGACTCATGGTGGCAGTGGCTAACATTAGTCCCAGTGGTGGTGGTCCGGGGGGCAGACAGGCTCATGGCAGCAGTGGCTAACGTCAGTCCTGGAAAAGGTGGTCCGGGGGGGCAGACAGACTCACGGTAGCAGTGGCTTACATCTGTCCTGGTGGTGATGGTCCTGGGGGCAGACAGACTCATGGTGGCAGTGGCTAACATCAGTCCCAGTGGCGGTGGTTCAGGGGCAGATAGACTCATGGTGGCAGTGACAAACATCAGTCGCGGAGGTGGTGGTGGTTCGGGGGGGCACACCGCCTTTTAAAAACTTCAGTTAAAACCTGACAAAATTAACCACATCATCATCCTCATAAAGAAAGCTGCCCTCACAGTCATCGATGTCTGAAGTCTGACCACTGGGAAATTCTTTCTCCATTGTGTCGTCATCTACATCAGTAATAGGCCGTTTCAGGCAGCCACTGCCAGTGCCACCAGGCTGCTCCATTTCCACATCAGCAAGACCGCCATGACTAGGCCGGGGTATGAATACCGAGGTTGCAGTCTGTGCTGGTATGTGCCTCTCATTCATTTTAATGAATGTTAGCAAACTAACATTTGCAGGAGACAGGTTTGTCTGACAAACCCTGAGTATTGCACCTGCTGAGCAGAATACCCTCTCAACACTTATACTCAGGGGCGTAATTATAGGGGGGACAGGGGGCACAAGTCCCCCCAACTTTTGACACCACCCGCTTTTATGGTATTTGTGCCCCCCAACATTTTTATTTAATTTAAATCAGCCGTTCACAATTACTAGCCAGCACATGCAGCATCGCGCTTGTTTAACGTTTTTTTTGTTGTTGATGTCTGCAATGCCACTGCTCGTTGTCTTGTGGCAAGAATACAAGAGGAGCCAGATGGTGCAAATAGTAGACAGTAGACTTCATCTTCTTGACTTGCACCAACCAGGAAGTAGCGTGCGAGTGGCATGACTGCCTGGCCAGTAAAAATAACCTTCCTCCTAAAACCAATTGCGAAGTCCGAGGAGGAGCCTCAGCTGGCGGAAGACTGACTGCTGCAGCGTGCTGTGCATGCATTTGTGAGGAGAGACTGACAGCGGTGTACTGAGTGTCGTCTCAATTGAACACGGTGGTAAAGCTAATAAAAAAAAGTCAAACGACCCAAAGAAATCTATCTCTGGCTGCTGCGTTGCAAGTGACTGCCAGTACAGAGTAGCTAACATCAACGTCATGGTTCTGGCATTTAGGCTGCAGTACTAATCAGTCTGGTCGCCTCATTGTCGGACAGTCTGACAGACGTCAAGTTCAGTTCAGGCCTGCCCTGGCTGGCTATTCTGCTACTAGGAGAAGGCTAGCAGTAACAGCAGTGATCAGCAGTCTATATTCAGGAGGGAGGGGGGACTAGTCGGACTCAACAAGACTGTCGTCTGGGAGAGGGAGACAGAGTTCAGTTCAGGGGCCTCCAGGGCGTGTGCAGTACTGTGCCGCTGTGCGAGTCTTGAGTCTGCGTGTGTGGGAGTCGATGATGAGTCTGCCTGGTGAGGAGCCTGGAGGAAACACTGTCTTTACAGACTGCTTGTGGCGGGAACCCACCTGGAAACTGCCTGCTGGAGTGCTGGTTGCTGCTGGCATACATTGCTGCATCCATTCTGCCACAAGAACAAGCAGGTAATTTGTTGGCGTATAGTGACTGTCTGTACTACTTCTACTATTCCCCATAGGTCCCAGGTTTCAGCAAGTGAATGCTGTTCCAGACATGGGGGGGGGAGGGTATCACCTGTCTGGAAAAAAAAATTACAAAATTATTTTTTAGTCAATCACAGGTCCTTAAAGAGTGTCACCTAGACAGGACACATTTCACATTGGATGTGATTTCAACCTCGCCCAAGCCCACACCAGATCTCCTTTGCAGTGAGTCAGATCCTACAGTGACAGGCAGGCCACTTTGACTGGATGCAATTATGAAAATGGCTTATAATATTTTTTTAGATTTTCTATGTATATCCTCCTCCCTTGTACCCACCCCAGGCCGCACCGTGAGACGAGCATCTTTTTGCTCAGTGTGCCTCTCCTGGTGAACCATTTTCAATAAATAAATAAATAAACATAAATACAACTGCTGACAATGTGCAGCTTAGCAAGGTTCACCAGGCAACTCTTATGAAGCTGGTTAGTAGGCTGTAGAGCGGGGCAGATGGGCAATAATAAAGCTTAGATGTGCATGTGTTGGGCAGCCCATTTCTGGTGGGATTGGATGGGGAGCACATGTGCCTCCTGTGGTGATGCAAGGCAATCGGGCAGTGGCAGCAGAGAAAGGTGGGGGGTCTTGCAAAAGCCACAAGTTACAGCAGCAGGCTGGGAGTAGAACAGGATGGTCTCTGAGGAGCAGGGACAGGTATGGTGGCTCACCGTGGCTGCATAGTGGTGTTAAACTCAGCCACATGGAGAAGGTAAATTCATTATAGTCAGTTGGAGCAGTCCGAGTGTATGAGTGGTGATTCATGCAGATATGTGTGACAGGCTGCATGGTGCATGTAACTCAGGGAACCCCCTTCTTGGTTTCGGAGGCTGTGTTTTTTTGCTACCTGACTGCTATGATGCTTGCTTATACAGCTTCCCACAGGGTCCTGCTATTAGGGAGCCACAGAGAGGTGCTGAACCCACTGTGTGTGGGCAGATAAGTTCCAGACAGATCATTGTATGCAGCAGTGTGAGTGGGGCATGGGAAGATGGCAGCATTCTGGAAGGTCTTTGGTGCACATTTGCAGTCTACCATTTTGGGAACACAGTGCATCCCACAGTGTACATGCACAAGCCACTGTGTTGTGTATGGTTAGCCCACACTGCCAGGCAAAGCAAAATGGAGAATAATAATGATAATAATAATAATTTTAAAAAGTAGGGCATTTGTGGAGAACATTGGACAGTGGGCACGTAATAGGTTACTTACGGTACTTTAGGGTAATCTCCCTGTACTGAATTCAAGTAACAGTTTAGGTGCAGCCCTGCCACTCTGAGTACTTGTTGCCGCTGGCTGCTCTTATCCACAATCAGGTAGTGATCACAGTGCTGGCAGCCCCACATCTCAGATCTCACAATGATCTTCTCAATGTCCCCCTTCCTGTCTTTCCCTAACCTGAATGTAGCTGTACTGTGCTAGAATGGCATATTCAGTCCCTCTCTGGCATTCATTCTTCTCTCCTGCTCCCCACCAAAAACTGGTGAGCTCTCTACCTTTCTGCATCATGAATGTAGTTAGTACAGTCTCTTATGCTATTTTACATATTAATAATAAGCATGATCTTCTGGTAAGTCAGGCTGATAGCAGCAGAGCACAAGGTGAAAATAGGCTTTCCTACCAAATAAGATCTAAGCGACCTATGGTAGGCACAGTTAAATGATGTGCATAATGATGCACACAGCCGTCATTTAATAGTGCCTAATCAAAGGAAGCCTAGATCTTTTAAGGATAGGAAAGCCCATCTTTCCCCTTGTTCCCTGCTGCTATCAGCCTGACTTACTGGAAAGATCTGTTTATTTTGATATGTCAAAAACCTGGGGACTGTACTACATGTATTCATGATGCAAAAGGGTTATGAGCTACCAGCTTGTGGTGGAGAAGAGTAGAATTGAATACCAGAGGGGACTGAGAAGGCCACTCCTGTGAGGTACTGCTATATTAAGGGAAGGGGAACACAGAAGGGGAAAATATGAACAGATCACTGTAAGATATAAGATGTGGGGGCTGCACCATGATCGCTACCTGACCCCATTGTCCTGGCCAGTATTCCCTTCCCATAAAACCAGTTCATGCAATTGTCCAATGCTGCATGTGGATATTAATTTGTGAAGTGGCTGCCACTACACATTCAGTCACTTCACTACCAGTCTAGCATTACTTGTAAAGCACTGTGAGATACAATACTCATGAAAAACATTATATGTATGTTGATTCTTCTTATTATTATTATTTCCCATGGAAAAAGAAGTCAAGACAAGCATATTTTTGATTTCCAAGAAAGTATTCTTTGTGGCATTGGACTACACAAACATTTGCTACAAACAAGTTGTGGTTCAAGTGGGAGGGAGATGAAGGGTGCAGCTGCACCCTCCATCCCCATTGTAAGTTACTCGCTTGAAACATAGAATTTGACGGCAGATAAGGACCGCTTGGCCCACCTAGTCTGCCCATTTCCTTACCTAACAGATAAGCTGCAGATCCTAGTTAACCAACAGCCTACTTCCTGTCCCCCACTAGAATTGCCTTATGTCTGTCCCATGCATTCTTGAAATCCCCCACTGTTTTTGACTCTATGACCTCCTCAGGAAGGCTGTTCCATGTATCCACAATGCTCTATGTGAAGAAATACTTCCTCACATTACCTCTGAGCCGTCCCCCCTCTATCTTCAATTGTGTCCCCTTGCATTTGCACATCTCTTTTTCTGAAAGATGCTACCCTCTTGGACTTTGTTGATTCCCTTGAGGTATTTGAACATTTCTATCATGTCCCCCTTCTCCCTCCTTTCCTCTGGGCTATACATCTTTAGTTCCTTTAGTCTTTCTTCATATGTCTTCTGATGCAGACCCTGCATCATTTTGGTTGCACTCCTCTGGACGGCCTCCACCCTGTCTATGTCTTTGCAGAGATGGGGTCTCCAGAACTGTACACAGTACTCCAGATGTGATCTTACCAACTGTCTGTACAGAGGGCCAACAACTTCCTGTTTTTACTGGTGATGCCTCTCTCTATGCATCCCAGTATCCCCCCAGCCCTCCTTACTGCCTTTTCACATTGCTGGCCCACCTTTAGGTCGTCTGATATGACTACCTCCAGGTCCCATTCCATTTTGTTATTGTGCCCTACCTTCTCTTCAGTAAATACTGAGCAGAAGTATATTTTTAGGATAGATGCTTTTACATGGTCTTCCTCCTTCTCCCATGCCCCCTTATCCCCTTTGATCTTTGATATTGCTGATGCTATAGAATGGAGGCTCAGTTCATCATTGCAGTTGTGGCTCTGATATGTGACACTGATGCACCTAACTTACGCTATGCCTCCTACACAGAGCCATTTACTATCTAATAGGCCCCTTTCTAAATATCACTTTGACTGAGTTGGGGTAGGTCCCCTTGGTACCTTCTCCCTTTTCATATTGTCCTTACTGTTTTCATTTTTACATATTTTACATTTAATAGCATTTAGTAAGTTTCATCTGAAGCTTCTATTCATCTGTAAGTTCATGTTTTGCATTTACTCAAGAACATATCTAGAATCCTGAGGGCCACGTTCCAGCCTTTCTGGACACTCATGATGTTATTGATATGACACAAACCACATTACAGTCTGCAAGGACAAAGTCATGAGTATTTTAGCACTCTGGATATTATCAAGTTACTACAGTTGTGGTTCTGGATCTTAGCTTGTGGTCTTGGTGCTTTTTGCCACATGTTGTGTTATATACGTACATATTGCAGTATTTATAGTTCTGTATTGGTTCCATCCTGACATGTTGTAACAAAAGGAGACAAGAAAATTATCCTTTTCTTGCAAGTTTCTTTTCTGTAACAATTATTGGGTATTGTTACCAAGTAAAGTACTCTGAATGATTTATTGAGAACTGCAATAAAAATTAAAGAAAAAAAATACACAATGGCCCAGATATTCAAACTGCACAATTCTGAGGCGCAGGCCCCTGTGCTGCTCAAAATAGTTGCGCAGGGGTGTGGCCGGGGTGATAGTCAAAGGAGTTGCGCTATTGAGCAACTCAATCCTCAAGCTCTTTACATAAGGAAGGAATCAAAGCAGCAGAACAAAAGGGTAAACAGGGAGGAGAAGAAGCACTGTGGGTAAATTTGGAGACTGGCAATGGCACCACAATCCTCATAGGGGTTAGATACAGACCCTTCTCAGGGGAGGAAATGGACAAGAAATGATAGAAAGTATACTTAGTATGGCAGAAAAGGGAGATATTGCTGATGGGTGATCTGAATATGCAGATGTTAACTGGAGTGCAGTTGCAGCAGCCACTTCAAGAGTGGGGTTATTCTAGATGCCCAACAGGGGCATGCCTTAGACAACTAGTATTGGAGCCCACTCGAGAGGAGCAATCTTAGACCTGGTTCTCTCAAATGGAGATGAGAGAGGATCACAGATGTAGAAGTGGGTAGCCATCTGGGAACTAGCGACCATCGAACAGTATGGTTCACAATAAACACAGCAATAGAGTCAAGCCATACAAAGGCAAAGGTACTGGACTTTAGGAGGGCTGACTTTGTCAAAATGGTGAGTGCCTAAGGAATGCACTAGCAAATGGGCAGGAAGGAGGGTGGAAGAACAATGGGAATAATAAAACTGCCATCACAGAGGTAACAAGCCTTTGTGTAAAGCAAATAAACAAAACGAACGAGGTAAGAAACCACTATGGTTCTCAAAGGAAGTGGCAGTGAAGGTTCAAGAGAAAAGAAAGCATTCAGGAAGTACAAGGAATCACAGAAGAAGCAGGACAGAGAACTGTATCAGTTAAAGCAAAGGAAGCTGGAAGGCAGTCAGAACAGCAAAGGCCCAAACCGAGGAAAAGATAGCCAACTCAGTTAAGAAGGGGATAAAACCTTTATAGGTACATCAGGAGCGAAGGAAGACCAAGGAGGGATAGTGAGGCTTAGTAAAGGGAGGGAGGGTGGGCAGAGGGGACTGTGAAAAGGCAGAGATACTAAACAAATACTTTTGCTCAGTATTTACAAAGGAAGAGGGGAAGTACCTAAAACAAACAGTAGAAACACTCTGGATGCAGAAGTTGATACCAGCCCATTTTTACAGAAGAAAGAGTTCTGAAAGAACTCTTAAAACTGAAGGTGGACAAAGCAATGGGGCCTGATGGGATTCATCCCAGAATTCTAAAAGAACTAAGGGTAGAACTAGTGACACCACTGACTACCCTCTTAACAAATCATGGGAGGATGGGTGGTACCGAGGACTGGAGGAGGGCAGATGTAATTCCCTTCACAAAAGTGGGAGCAAGGCAGGAAACTACAGACCTGTTAGTTTAACCTCAGTGGTAGGGAAAATGATGGAATCACTTCTGAAGGAAAGAATTGTTGAGTATCTAGAGGCCAGAGAGGCACAGGACCCAAGGCAGCATGGATTCACAGTGGGAAGGTCATGCCAGACAAATCTGATAGATTTCTTTGACTGGGTGACCAAAGTAGTTGATCAGGGAGGGGCTGTGGACATGGCCTACTTTAGTAAATGGAGTCCACTCTGAAAAAAGGGGGGTTAGTAGTGGGTTACCGCAGGGTTCAGTATTAGGACCGGTCCTCTTCAATGTCTTTATAAGCGACATTGCAGAGGGACTGGAAGGAAAAGTATGTCTCTTTGCAGATGACACAAAGATCTGCAACAGAGTTGATGCACAAGGTGGAGTGGAAAGGATGAGAAGGGACTTGGCAAGGTTAGAGGAATGGTCAAATGTATGGCAGCTTAGATTCAATGCTAAGAAGTGCAAGGTAATGCACCTGGGAAACAAAACCCAGGGAAGAGTACACAATGGGGGTGAGATACTAACAACAACAAAAATGGAAAGGGACCTGGGGGTAGTCATATCAGATGACCTAAAGGTGGGCAAGCAATGTGAGAGGGCAGCAAGGAGGGCTGGGGGGATACTGGGATGCATAGGAAGAGGCAACACCAGTAGAAAACAGGAAGTTATTATTCCTCTGTACAGACAGCTAGTGAGACCCCATCTGAGTACTGGCAGTCTGGAGACCCAATCTCGCAAAGACATAGACAGGATGGAAGCTGTCCAGAGGAGGGCAACTAAAATGGTGCAGGGTCTGCACCGGAAGACATATGAAGAGAGACTTAAGGAGCTTAATATGTATAGCCTCGAGGAAAGGAGGGAGAGGGAGACATGATAGAAACTTTCAAGTACCTCAAGGGAATCAACAACGTCCAAGAGGGTAGCATCTTTCAAAAAAGAGGTGTGCAAGAACAAGGGGCACAATTTGAAGATAGAAGGGGCGGCTCAGAGGTAATTTAAGGAAGTATTTTTCACAGAGAGGGTTGTGGATGATGGGAACGGCCTTCCAGAGGAGGTTGTGGAGTCAAAACAGTGGTGGAATTCAAGCATGCATGGGACAGTCATAAGGCAATTCTAGGGGTTGGGGGTAGGAAGAAGTAGGCTGCTGGTTAACTAGGACCTGCAGCTTATCCATCAGGTAGGGAAATGGGCAGACTGGGTGGGCCAAGCGGTCCTTATCTGCCGTCAAATTCTATGTTTCTATGTTTCTATGTTTCTATCGCTGTTCAGTTGTCATAGACATGGAGGCCCCGGAACTGTCATGGCTAGTGTGCATAACAAGATATTCTGTGATGGCTTTGTATTATTCATACAACCCCTCTGCCATGTATAACATGGAGTTCCAATGCTTGACAACTTCCAGCTTCAAGCGGTGCTGGGGGAGGCTTACTTGTATCTGCAACTGCCTCAGTTGGTCACGGGCCTTTCCAGATCTTGAAAAGTGAGAGCAGATACATCGTGCAACAGTCAGCATTTCCTTTATATCAGGGTGCTGCAGAAACTCCTGAACCACAAGATTTAAGCAGTGGGTCATGCATGGAACACGAAAAAAACATAATTTGTGATGCATTTCACCACATTTAACCCATTGTCACTTGCTATGAACCCAGCTCTCAGGGACAGAGAGTTTAGCCATCTGTCAATTTCTGTCAGTACCACATCCAACATGTTCTCACCAGTGTGTGTGAACAGGTCACACTGCGCATAGCATTCATTGCATGCTATAGAATTCCTGGAAGATTGCTACTGCGACAATCTACCTTACTGCACTGATTATTCACACTACCAACATCAAAAACAACCCCCAGCACCTGCGCCCAGTGTGAAGTTATACACAAATATGAACTCCCCGCTGTTTTGCCACTTGTTCACATATCCATACTTAAATGGATGAATGGAGAGGAGGAATGTTGAAGGGCATGTCTTGCTGAGTCGGACACAGTGTGGAACAACTCGGGGACAGCACGGGTAGAAAGTATGTCCTGGATGGGACTTTCCATTTTGGACAGGTACGTGCATCAAACTGCCAAAACCCAGAATTCTCCACAAAGGAGAAATGCAAAAGATCATTTGCCAGCGTTTCCGCTACATCAGCACTGAGTTCACATGACACTGTATGATTCGGGGGGTACTTCAGCTTATGTGCAAAAACACTCTGTAACATGGGCTGGCTTAAACATTTTACACTGGGTGTGTTGATCACAAATGGTTGTGCTCTGTGATGAATGGCATTGGCAGGGGTGGAGTGTGGACATTTGATGAAGACGGTTGCACAGGTGATGATGACAAACCCAGAAATGCTGTTATTTTGCCAGATTTGCCAACCGGGGTTGATGTACCACTTGCACTAGACATACTGCATTCACCACTGCCACAAAAACTGCTACTCTCACCAGCATTGTACAACATTTCAAAGTCATTATGGTCCTCCACCTCATCATGCCTGTAGTAATCCTCTGCTCTTATTACTGCACTACTGCACTCATTTAATTTCCTACTGTGCTTAACAGTCATGGAAGGGGATAACATGCTGGCTATGTTTTCTGGTGACACGGGTGAATGCCCCACTGTAGTATTAGCTGCCAGTTTGTACTGGGTCCACAGTGCCACGTGCCTATTCTTAAGATGTGTATGCTGTTCTCCTGTGCCCAGATGGCTCCCCTTTTTACCTCAACTCTCATGCACATGGCAAACCTGGCAGATTGCAATTGAATCATCATTTGCATTTTGAACAACAATATCCCAAACAAGGGATTGTGATGCTCTGCTTTTAAAATGTCTACGATGTGGCTTATTTAAGTCTGTTATTTTAAGAACTGAAGTTGGGGGACATGTGATGTTTCAGGCACTGCACACCTGGAATGCTTCTGACCACCATGACTGCCTATCATATGGATTACTGGGTCATCATCATCATCATCAACTAAAACCAGTAAATCACAAGTTTTTACATGGGGGGGATTCCTGTAAACAGACTCAGACACAGTCACTTTTAATTTATTTTTCTCCAGTTCCCAACTGGGGTCAATTACTTCATCATCATATTCATCAGTGTCATACACATCCACATCTACTGCTTGGATGCTAGCATGTGGACTGCATGTTGCAACAACAGCAACATCATCAGCAGCAGCAGCATCTACACCACCATCAACTGATATTTTTTCACCACACTGTGAACCACTGCATGGAAATTGTGTGACGTTAACTGCCACGGTGGACGTAATATCACATTGTATGCTATCATTGATATGATTATCAGAATGCTTATGTTCAGTTTTTTTATTTATTTAGTTTTTGTTGACCGGGTAAGTGCACTGGACAAATCCTGCCTATTTTCAGGCACGAGCAGGGGAAGGGGGATACAGATGAATGCCAACTGACCTTGAACCAGATTAAACTGTTGGTGGTATTTTTAGTGAATGAGGGAAATTAGGCCAGGACACCAGCGAAATTCCCCTACTCTGCTTCCTATAAGCAGAGGGGTCCCATTTTCATGTGGGACCAAGATGGCTGCCAATGGACATGCTGTGGAGGACATAGAGGTGTTGGAGGCAGTGGAGCTGGTCTCTTTCTCTGTCTCTGTTCTGAGACAGACCCCATCTTCTATGCCTATTGTGCTGCAATCTACTGAATATGGTTCTTCTGTGCCCTTGGATACTTTCCCTGCTGCTGTTGTGTATACTTGTGTGCAGTGGTTGCCTGTGGATCCTTCATTTATTCCTTAAACTGTGCTTACAACGTCTTCTAGCCTGCTACTATGGATATATGTGAGTCTTCTCCTCCTGTTTCTATGGATGTAGATATGTTACTTAAAATCGAGAAACAGTGTTATTTCACTGCTAGACAGCATTTGTTAGCCCTTAAGCCTCAGTCTGGTTTTGTACCTGGTGCTACTGACTCACCGTCTGGGAAAGATTGTTTTACTGTCTCTTCACGATTCTGACACTTCTGCATTCTTTGCCTGTTGCTACGGACCCTCCTCACTCCCTACCGCCTGTACTGACTGCACCTCTTGCTCAGCTTTCTCCAGAAAATTCTTCTGTACAGGTGCCTGCTTCTGCTCTCCCTGATGCCTTGCACATGACAGACTGGTCTGTTGAGTCAGCCCTGGAAGCGGCTGGGTGGGAGAAGGATCCTACTGTTGGGACTTGGCATTCTGGTTCTTCCCCGATCTGTACTAGGCCACCTGACACTGACAAACTGCTGGCCTCTCCTGTTTTGAAAGACTCTGCTGCTTCTTTTGATCTTTCTTTTCCAACTGAACTTCTGACTCAGAACCCGACTTTGCAATTTGGTCCTGCTTCCTCCACGCCTCAAGAACAACGGACTCTTCGGAACCCTGTGTCTCATCCAGTTCCTGCTACTTCTACTGCTTCATCCCCTAAAACTTATGCTGCATGCTTTCAACCCCCTGTACATCAAGCTAAAAGACACAACGCTGTTCGGCTGCATTATTTGGGGGGCTTACCTGACTTTTCTGACCGATTTTTTGTAGGTCGACTCTTTGAAGGATTCTATGCAATTTGCTGCTTTGAGATTCATGTCTTAATTCATGTTTCTTCAGAATCTCATTTTGATATTAGTTTTAAACTATCACTGGTTTAGAAAAGTTTTGGAGAAAATATCAGGAGCTTAAAACTTCTCCTTTATGGTCACCGTTTAATGCCATTCCCTAAAACTAAACCTACTCAGAAAACTGTTACCATATTGTTTCGTAATGAAGGTGTCAGTCTTAATGATATTACTGTCTGGTTAAAGTAAAGATGTACTGTCCTTTCTGACTCAGAGGCTATCTTTGATTCTGAGAATATCTGAACAGGTAGGTGGAGAGCGAAGGTTATGCTTCGAACTTCGGAGGTTGGAATACAGCATCTCCTGAACAGCTTTATGCTTGGGAAAGACAGGGGAGTTCTTTTTTACCCTAGCCAGCCTAAAGCTTGCTACAGATGTGGATCTCAGAATCATATCAGTAGTGTCTGTGACAAGATTAAATGCTCTGTTTGTGGTAACATTGGCCATGCAAGTTCCCAATGTGTGGATGAACCTCTTTGTGTCCTTTGTGACGAATTGGGGCACACTTTCCATACTTGTACTTGGGCAGCTCCCAACTCCCCGATTCTTGCTGATGGGGAAGAACAACATTTGATTATTACTGTCGACAACGTTCATTTATCTGACACTCTTTCTAGACCTCAACGCGTACCCCTCCCTCACCCTGTTGTACCTGCTGTTGACCCCTCTTCTACTTTACATGAATGGTCTGCTCCTGTTTTGGAACCACAGACCTTTACTACAGCTCTCCTTCCCCCTTCCTCTGATCTTGCTATTTCCTCCTGAGAAGAGGTCCCTATTCCTGTCTTGCCTAGTATTTCTGGGTCTTCCATGGACCCCCCCCGAACCTTTTGTCAGAGTTACACAAGGATCTAAGAAGGACTCTCCTCTTCTAAGGCCCTGAATCTCTACTGTGACTCATATGAATAAATTTGAAGTTTTACGCCACCTCAGGACAACACGGTCTCTGTTACGTCCTCTGTTCTTTCCTCCCACCCTGATGTGACTACGGACACTGAAGTACCCATTGATAATATTGGTTCTCAAAAGGAAAGCTAAGGCAAACTGAAACATAGGGAAGGTACCCTAGGAAAGGTAGGCTAAGGTGACTTTTGTGTTTTGTTTTCACCTTCCTGCTTCATGTCTTCTGCTTTCAGTGCATACTGTTAATGTTAACAGTATAAAGAAGCATGCTAAGAGAGATGCAGTTTTTCCTTTTTATCTGGCTTGACAGCTGGTCTCATCTTTTTGCAAGATGTATGTTTCCATGCTCTTCTAGAAATTTCCAGGGCCACTCGTGCCTGGACCTCTGGGGTCTCTTTTTGGTCCTTTGGACAGGACTCTTGTTCTGGTATGGGTATTTTATTTTGTATACCTGATGTTACTGTTGTTAAACTGTTGGATGTCTACCTGGGTCGGCTTCTGTTGTTGGATATTTTGATTTCTTCTGTCCCTTTCTGGATTATTAATATTTATGCCCTTCAATTGAAATCCCACAGAACTGAACTACTGAAACTGATTCAACCCTATTTATACACATCAATGCATGTGATTTTTGGGGGTGATTTCAATTGTGGGTTTTCCACTAAGGATAAGTCTTCACTAAAGACTACTAAGTTGTTTTGTGACACGAATTTTCTGAAACAATTGCTCCATTCCACAGGTTTACAGGATGCATATTTATCTTTTACGGGTCGGCATACTCCTACTTTTCACAAAGGCCCCCTTGCAACCCGTATTGATTTTTTTTGTATTTCTTCCCACCTCCAACTTTCTGATGCTGTAATTCAAGTTGCAGAATTTTCGGATATAATTTATTATCTATTTCTTTAGGCCCTTCCTTGACATCTCGTTTTGGCCCTGGCATTTGGAAACTGAATGCTTCCCTTTTATCTGATTCATGTTTGTTAAGTCACTTAACTGAGTATATTCATAATCGAAGACTGTATTTTTTTATATGATGCCCCCTGGGATTGGTGGCGGGATATGAAATCTGGACTCCGAACTTTATTTAAAAATTGTAGTAAACATCATCATGATTCATTGTATTTCCTTTATCACACTAACAGACAATGACTTCAAAAATTACTTTATCTCATGAAACTGGCCATGATTTTTCCACCCAAATAAGTATTCTTAAGGAGCGCATGATGGATTATCACCTTCTGAAGGCTAATTCTGTTCAGCATCAACAGCATTTTGGGACTTCTGGTACCCGTGATGCAATATGCCTATATGCTTCTATTCTGCGAACAGTAGAGAGTAAAACCTTTACTATGCTGTTTGATGACAGTTTCACCAAGCTCACTGATATTTTGGATATCAGGCACCGTGTTACCTGTTATACACAAAAACTGTTTGGTCCCATGCCCCCCCATCTGCATCCATAATGGACTACTTTTCCTTTTTACAACTTCCTGATGTACCTTCTTCTGTTGTAGATATGTTAGATACTGAGATACAAGCACATGAAATTGAAGCAGTAATCAAGTCTTTACGTCCAAGAGTGACACCAGGCCTGGATGGTCTCTCCAGTGAGCTGTATAAATTGTTTTCTGCTGACCTGAGTTCTGAATTGGCTACAATTTATAATTCTATTCTACAGTGAGAACATCTTCCTTTAGACTGTAACATGGCTTGTTTATTTTACTTACATAAAAAAGGGGATAGAAGATTGCTCTCCAATTGGAGATCTTTATGCCTCTTAAATACTGATTTTAAAATATTGACCAAAATGTTGGCCCTCAGACTTTCTAAATTGGCCATATATGTTATTTCTACCGCACAATCTTGCAGTGTCCCTGGGAGATGTATTCAGGACCATCTAATTTTACTTAGAGAAATGATTGAACGTGGAAATTCTAATGTTTTACATGGTTTCATATTCTCACTGGACCAATGGCAGGCTTTTGATCCTGTACATCATGATTTTTTATGGTCTACTCTTCGATATTATAAGTACCTGATTATACCCTGACTAGACTCTGGTTGCTATATCGGTCTGCAACTGTTGTCCCACTGGTCAATGGATGGAAGGGCCCTATGCTTCCTCTACACAGAGGGGTTAGACAGGGCTGTCCCCTTAGTCCACTTTTATATGTTTTTTTTTTGCATCCCTTACTTCGTTCTATTAATTTGGCCCCAACAGTTATGCCACTTCCCTCAGACCCATATTCCGTGTTGGCCTATGCAGACGATATGAGTCTCATGGTGGCTAATGTTGCCTCCGTGCATTCTGCATTATGTCATTGTTCCAAGTTTGGGGCTGTTTCTGGCTTGGTCCTTAATCTTGATAAATGTGTAGGCTGTAGATTAGGTTCCCCTTTTGTAGATGAGTCTTCTGTTGACATTAGACTTTGTGATGACCCTATTAGGATTTGGGGCATTTTATACGGTACTGGTCCTTTAGATGTCCTTAACTGGACTTCCAAATTAGATTATGCTCTGACTATGGTTGCACATTGGAATTCATGGCAGATGAGTAAGAAAAAAAGGATTTACATGATTGAAACCTTTCTGCTTCCCCTTTTTCTCTTTCTGGCTTATATTTTCCACTCTCCCCAGCAATTTGAAACCAGATTGCTTAGTCTCTTTTTTCAAGCCCTATGGGGTAGCCGCCTAAACCCCATTAAATGTCAGATCACCTATCTCCCTGTTCAGGATGGAGGCCTAGCTATGGTCCAACCTGTTTTTTTTTTATACTAGTTTTTTCTTGTTTCATAATATTAGACCCCTGTTGGTTAACCAAGATCGAGGTTGGGAACCTTGGTTTCTTGAATCCTGTGGTCCTTGGTTTCATAAATGGGAACTTAACAAATTGACGGTTTTAACACATTCCCCCCAGATTTCTGCTTATGTTAGGGATATTTTTTTTCATTTGAAACACTGGCAGATTACTAGCCATAAGCTAATAACTGTCTCCAGAAAATCATTGTATAAGTATTTAGTGGACCGTGTATGTTTGGAGATTGTTGTTTTTCCCAAATGTCCTACACAACATCTCCTTGCTTTGCTCTCTTTACTTCGTAATTCTAGAGTTCCCCGAAAGATGTGGGACTTGCATTGTCTTAGCTGCCATGAACGTAGCAATGTCAAACGTAACCATAAACACAAATCACTACAGGACAGATTTTGTTCCAGACCTGAATGTCAGCAACATGAAGAAACTATTTCACACCTTTTTTTTCATGTACATTTATTGTTTCTTTTTGGACTCTATTAGCTGCCAGATGGCGTGAACCCTTGTTTGCTCTCATTACTTATGACAATTTGATGTATGCTTTTTCCCCCTCACTTGGTCTCATTGGAATATTCATACGTTAAATTTGATTTTTGTAATAATCAAATGGCATGCGTGGAATGCTCATTGTCTGTTTACTTTACAGAATCAGGATGTGCCTCTTCTTACCATTATTTGAAGGATTGAACATGATTTGAAGGCCATATATTTTTCAGAGGCAGAGCATTTGCCATCTGACTCTTTGTTGGAATTATGGACACTATTACATTCGATAATTGATTCTGATTTTCCTGTTACTTATTTTGTGTTTTATATTTTTCTCTGTATCATTTTCATTTTTCTTTTCTGTTCAGTTGATGTTCAATTAAAACTTCCCCTGCTCTTTTCGATAAGTGCCATGGGATCTTTAACATCCACCTGAACTACCACCAATCCAGGCAGATGGGACCTCTGTTTAACATCTCATCCAAAAGACGGCACCTCAGAAGTGCAACACCCCTCTCATGCTGCACTACAGTGTCAGTACTGGGATATTAACCCAAGTGCCAGATGTGGGAACTGAACCCACAGCCCTCTGATCTCCGGCCTCAGAGGTGAGTGTGCTACCTACTGAGCCACTGACACTGCCTAACTCCCCACAGTTACTGGGATGTTACTGGGAAGTATGACATCATCTGTGCTGCCACTCACTTGCACTGCTTCACACTCAATATTTTTGGATACGGTACACTGGTCGGAATCAGAACTTGATGCAACAATACTAATACTACCTTCACCACCACTAACACCAGTAATACTAACACCACTGGCTGGGAAACCATAATCTCCTCCAACTATGAGTGAAGCTACTGATTGGGCTGTAAAAAACATTGCAGGAGAAATACCTTTCCTCACATCAGCAATGCACTTCTGCGTCTAAGTACTACTACCACGTCCACAGACTATCTTACTGCCAACATTGCCATGGCAAAAAACAGCTTTGCTTGCATGTCTCTTTGCAGGCATTTTGGGGGATCAACCACAAATATTATAACCGAATTCAGATTTTGATATGTTCACTCTCTGATTGGAGGGACGCCGGATGTGAAGCCAAATAAACAACTGTGGCTTCAGCAACAGATAAGAGACTACTCTGAGACGGTCACAGAATTAAAACAACTTCAGTAACCAGTGGTGCTGATGAGGTCACTAAAAACAATCCAATCTGGTAAGAAATACTGTTTGAATGTGGGGGTGGGGAGGAGCACCGAGTGCAGACAGTACTGATTTTTATGGCACTACAAGCAGCAAAATTAAGAACAGATACCACGATCACAGTACAAAATCAAGCAGCTGCAATAGGTAGCAGGTTCACACTTCTGCACCTGCAATTACGCTAGTCTGTGGCACAATAAAAGGCAAATTATTTGATGCATGCAACATTGCACACACACTCACACACAGAACAGTTTGTGCACAATGCTGAACGAGGGCTGCATCGCAAATGCAAAAGTTCAGTACTATGCCACGTTACGTATTGTAAATTTGTAATGTAAACAACCTGAACTTATGAACTGCTGCACTACATCTACACAACAAACAGGAAGAACAGTTCTACTATTACTGACAATATTCCTGTGTGTACATTAACACAGTGAGTAATATAACAAACATATAGCCAAAAAACAAAGAAATCACTATTTCTACAACTTATATCTACCTACACCACAGATACGCCCCTCCCCCAAAGCACAATTTCACTGTCTTTCACCACACACACTCAATGTTGTAAATTAACATTCAAAATCCACACAAAACCAAAAACACTCAATGATATGAGCACAGGAGGGTTTCCTACAATCGATGAACTAAAGTATGATCCCCCAAAAAAGCAAAAATGCTTTTTGAACAGCTTTTACAAGATTCCTGTCACAGACAGCTATCAGAGCACACTGTCTCCTACTCCTTCCTACTCATACTACCCCAAACTGAGGTTATGCAGCTCAATTTAGAGCCCATGTGACCTGATATCCCATGAATCACTGCAAAATTTGCCTTTGGAGCTCAAAAACAATGCGAAGTGAGGCAAAGTGCACTGCCTGCAATGCACTTTGCCTTAAATTTGGCAGAGTAGTGGCCTGGAGAGGCAGAGTAATGCAAAGTCATTGCTTCCAGTGAAGTTTGCGTTCTTCATTATAACGCAAAGTACTCTGCTTCATGTTGCAGAGCACTCCTCGAATCCACCTTTGCTTCGCGAATCGATTCACAGGGCAGATTGAGCCCACTTCACCCACCACTAAGAGGGAGCTCTGTTGAAAGATATAACTAGTTGCTGAAAATCATTTAGAGTGATAATGATAATGTAGTTTGTCTAACCTGCCTTCTTTGCAGCAAGGACTGTTTTGTTTATCTCCACTCTCTTGGTCCTGGCCTGCTGAACTGGATCAATCAGCACTGGTGGGACCTAAAAATGGAGCCGGACAATAGGAGCTGTCTGGAGTCAAAATCTGCAGGAATTGTAATTTGGGGCTTTTGGCACCTTTTTGCACCTGAAGGGGGAGCCTTTGTTGTGACTGACAGACAGATCAGCCAACCAGACCTTTTGGATTTTGGGGAAAGTCCCAGGTTTGCTGACAGTTGAGTCAGATCTAATTTGGGAGCTAAAGAAGTGGTATCCGTACTAATTCCCGCCACCCGTTTTCCCACAGACCAAAATCCCGAGACCCAAATGCCGACATTTCAAAAACCCGATAGTAATAAATCCCGAACCAGAATTTCCCGTCACCCGTTACTTCCCCGCATGTCAGTGAAAACAGAAGAAACATAGAGAATAATAAAAAAAAAAAGTCAACAGTTTAAATACAGTACCTGCAACATGTCAGATGCCTCTCAGGAAAGCAGTGAACCTTTGGGTACTACAACCAACGCTTGTCTTCTAGCAAAGGGATTGAAAGATTCATCTTAACACAAAATGCGTCATAGGGATACTAGGCATATGAGTTTTTAAAATTAAGTAACCACATTAAATGTAATAATGAAACTATCTGGGAAATGTCATTCATCAGGTTTGACTTTAGTGATAGGCAAAGTGTGGTTATGCTACAGTGGAGTAGCTGGTGAAATGACAAAGTGCCAAATCAAAAAAGATGTGTGTGCATGTTTTCTCTGGTTGTCTAAAATTGTAGAATATACAGCGCTTACACTGAATTACAACAGGGTATGGCATTGAGTAGAGCATTGACTGTTTGCAACTAATCTGGGGGTTCAGAGTTCTGAAGAATCTGTTAGATCAAATTGTGTCAGGAATTTATATAATGGGAATTTCAGCATTCAGGCAATGCTTTAGTCGGGAATAAGAGGGCGGGATTTCGATCGTCGGGAACATAGTCAATGGGAATTAGTATCTAAATCGAAGAAGCAACAGTTTGAGACAGTCAAGTAGCCGTCTGAGTAATTTCATGAGGGAGAACTGTAGAAAGACCTGAGTTGTGGCCTGCATGTCTGGCTGCTGCCCCTGAGAGGTAGAGAAGAGAATTATTTCAGACTAGATTCAAGTTTGTGAGAATGAAGTAAGCCACTGATTTTTTTACCAGGCTCATATCTGAAGAAGATTAAAGATTTTGCTAAATGCGATTGGCCTGTCAGGATTTCCAGCTGCTTTTGAATCCCTGGTTTGTGCAGAGTCTCTGCGATCATGACCAGAGCGCGGTTTGCCTGGTGCAGTAGAATTTCCTTACATGTAAATGTGCTGTGAGTTGTTAGTGGGTTGTGATTTGGTTCCCCACTGTGTGAACTGTGTTCTGTTTCCTGGAAGCTGTATCCAGCCCAAAATGGACTATATCCAAATTTGTCTCCATTTGGCTGGGGCCTTGCCACACTAGCCCAGCCAGACTACCCACTGCACAGAGAAAGCCATCTACAAGAGACCTGCCTGGGGATCAGCCCCCTGCTCCACGCTTGAACAGGAATGATGCCTTGGTGACTCGTATAGGCCCAGCTTCTCCTGGCACTCCAGATTAACCATTTACTGTCTCGATTTTTGTCCAGCCTGTGTCCAGTCTTAGGTATCATGAATCATCATCAGGGTAGCTCCCTGCAACAACAGCATAATCTAAAAGTGAGTCATCTGATTGTCTTAATGTTTTCTTTTCATGAACTGAGCCCTCCAGCTCCAGATTACAAATAGTGTGTGTTGTGCATGTTGTTTTCTTCCATCACAGGGCCCCAACCAGCTGCAATGTTTCTGACTAACCTACCATTCTCCATCTGGGTACCCAGAGTGTGTGACTGTTTATGGACCCTGAAGTGCATACATAATTGTTTGATTGTTACAACCTTTAAGCAAATTAACCTGATTACACCCCTCCCTTGTTCAAGTCTCTTAAATAAATTAGATCTAACTCTTTTTTGCATTTACCCTAACTGTGGTTCCAATTTATGCAAGAGTACTGTACTGCTGTTATTTGCTGTGTATAACCTTATTTTACATGGGGGTACACAGGGCCTAGCTAGAGGAAAGCCCTAGTGGTAAGTGCAAACAGTGTGGGTGCTTGTGTGGTGTATCAGGGGTATTGTGAAAGTGATTATTGTGTATTGTTCTGGCCACTAGAAAGGAAAGAGGGGGGGTTACAGTGTCCCAGAGGGCTGTGCCCAGGTTAGCTTGACCACTACCAATCCTGACCTCCGAGTGGAGGCACCTATTACAGAACCTAGGCCCCTTAACCTGCTACTAACCAAGCAGGCAGGGGTAGTAGCCCTTGGCATAGCGCCACCTAGGGGTTACATTTATATGACAAAGCTCTTAAGTTATTCAACTAGTGACACATAGATACATAGACACATAGACAGTGTCGGCAGATAAGGGCCTATGGCCCACCCAGTCTGCCCATTGGAGCTTGTAAGTTCAGTTTGTTTTCCCAGAAGTCTGTTGCCCCTTACCCCTGACCTCCAGAATTCCTTTATGTCTATCCCATGCATTCTTAAATCCCGTGATTGTTTCAGCCCCCACCACTTCCTCTGGCAGGGTGTTCCACTTGTCCACCACCCGCTCTGTGAAGAAATTCTTCTCATGTTTCCTCTGAATCGTCTCTCCTCCAACTTCATCCCATGCCCTCTAGTCCTGGAACATCTTTTCTCTTAAAAATAGTGTTTTCCTGCACCCTGTTCCTCCCTGTAAGATACTTGTATGTCTCTATCATATCCTCTCCCTCCTCTCCTCCAGGAGTACATGTTCAGTTCCTTCAACCTGTCTTCATAGGACTTGTGATACAATCCATGCACCATCTTTGTTGCCCTCCTCTGAACCTTCTTACCCTGTCTATGTCCTTACGTAGGTAAGGTCTCCAGAACTGTACACTGTACTCCAGGTGGGGCCTCACTAGTGTCTTGTATAGCGGAATTATGACCTCCCTTTTCCTGCCGGTGATGCCCCTGCCTATGCATCCCAGCATCCTATTTGCTTTACCTGCTGCCTTGTCACACTGTTTCCCTACCTTGAGATCATCAGAGATGACAACCCCAAGATCCCTTTCCTGCTTGGTGCATGCTATATCCTCACCCCTCAACTGATATATTGTGCCAGGGTTTTGTGCCCCATATGCATTATCTTGCACTTCTTTGCATTGAATTTCAACTGCCAAACCCCTGACCATTCTTCAAGTTTCTGCAGATCACTTCTCATTCTGTCTACACCCTCTGGTGTGTCTACTCTGTTACAGAGCTTTGTGTCATCAGTGAACAGTGAAATTCTGCCTTCTAGGTCCTGCGCAATGTCACTGATAAAGATGTTGAATAGGACCGGTCCCAGCACTGATCCCTGTGATACCCCACTGGTCACTCTTCCCTCTGTGGAGTGACAGCCATTTGCCACCACCCTCTGTGTCCTGCCACCCAGCCAGTTACCTACCCACCACACTACTGTTCTGCCCACACCCATATTCCCCAGTTTGTGTAATAGTCTTCTATGTGGCACAGTGTCAAAGGCCTTGCTGAAGTCCAGATAGGCCATGTCCACTGCCCTCCCCTGATCCACCTCCCTAGTCACCCAGTCAATAAATTCAATGAGGTTGGTCTGACATGACCTCCCCCTGGTGAAACCATGCTGCCTTGGGTCCTGTAGTCCATTGACAACCAGATGTTCCACCAATCTCTCCTTCAGTAGTGCTTCCATGATCTTCCCCACTACCGAGGTGAGGCTGACTGGTCTGTAGTTCCCTGCTTCCTCTTTGTTCCCACTTTTGTATAAGGGGGACTACATCTGCTGTCCTCCAGTCTTTGTGTACCTCCCCTGTTTCCAGTGATTGGCTAAACAGGATAGCCAGAGGTTCAGCCACCACCTCTCTTAGTTCTTTAAGGACCCTGGGGTGCACCCCATCTGGCCCCATTGCTTTATCAACTCTTATTACTTCCAGTTCCTTCAGGACCCTTTCTCATGTAAAGGGACTTGTGTCCATTTCTGCACCATTCTTACCCCTTGTACTCCCTTCAGACCCATTACCCTCCTCTTCCTCAGTAAAGACTGAGCAGAAATACCTGTTCAATATGTCAGCTTTACTGTTGTCATCCTTCACACTGCTCCCATCCTCCCCCTTCAGTCTCACAATCCCTCCCTTTGTCTTTCTTTTTTTACTTATGTACCTGTAAAAGGTTTTGTCCCCTCTACCCACTGATTTTGCAATGTGTTCTTCTGTCTGAGCTTTGGCTTCCCTTACTGACCTCCCTGCCTCCCTTTGCTTCTCTTGGTACTTCTCCCTATCCCCTTCTGCCTGTGTCTTTTTGTATTGCCTGAATGCAATCTTTTTGGCTTTCACTTTCATTGCTACCTCTTTGGAAAACCATAATGGTCTCCTCTTCCTTTTCCTCTTGCTAACCTGCTTAATGCATAATTCTGTTGTTCTTGTAATCCCCATTTTAAATACTGCCCACTGTTCCTCAACCCCTGATTCCTGTCCCATTCCTCTTAATGCCTCTTTCAAGTATTTCCCCATTTTCCCAAAGTCTGCCCCCCTAAAATCCAGGATACGTGTTTTTGTGTGGTTTGGTTCTGCTCTTTCTGTGCTTTCACAGCATATGACAAGATGGATTAGTGTAAATGTCATATTTGGAGTGGAACCATTATCGGCATTATAGATCGAGGGAGCGCTCCTGATCAATCAGAGCACTTCTTTCCCCTGCGCATGAGGCACTCTTATTCTGTGAAGAGCATCTCACACGCCGATGCCCTGGAAACGGGCACATTCTGGGAAGTTTTTTTTTTTTTAAATATATTATCGATAGCTCTCAATCAAAAATATATTAATACGTCCCGCATTGCCACTTATTGCTGAAAATGAGTGGTTTCATTTGCTTTCAACTTGAGCCAGAACAGCCCAGCTTCGCTTCGCTGTTCTCGCTTAGCTGAAGGCATGTGAAACCACTCATTTTCAGCAATGAGTGGCTCCGGGGGATGTATTAACACATATTACCGTCCCTTTTAGATTTCTGTTGACATAATAGTCTGTTGATACTGATTCCATTTCTTAGTACTGCTTTGTGAGTTTTTCTGTTCTGCCTGCTTTTCTAAAGCATCCCTACAAATCCCTTGACTAGTGGGCACGTGATATTTTAGTTATGTCATGATATAACCTGGAAATGATGAAATTATTTATATAGTGACATACATATGCAGTCTTAATGTGTGTGTGTGAGGACACTGGGAAGACTTTAAGCCTGAGATTCAATGGGCAGAGCAACAACAGCACTCCCCTATCAGGCCATAAAATGCCACTCCTTCTGGGCTGTTCCAGAATTGTTTCTCACTATGGCTAGAGGCGCCATCCTTCCTCACTCCTACCCTGATCCTCCTTCCTCTCTGGTTGATATGTTTTGCTGCACCTCCAGACACCCACTCACTTCCTTTTGTGCTTCCTTATCCTGCCCATTTGTCTCAATGCTCCATCCTTTCATTCTTAAGTTTGTATCTGGTTGGCCCCTGCAGCGTTACCACCACCGCCACTGCTCTTTTCTTTTCCCCCTTTCCATGCCCCTTCTCTCTCTGCTGCAGTTTGTGGCCATGTCGTGGCCATTTCACCGTGCAGCTGTGTCTCCCCACCTGTCCAGCCCACCCCCTTATTTCGTTGCCACTTGTGCCGTGACTCAACTGATCTCCTTCCTCTCTTCCTCCCTTTCCCCGTACCTTGTGTGTCCATCCCTCCTCCATCTCTTTTCATCCTCAGAGTGCATCTTCCTAGCGGTATTCAGCTCATTGCCCACCACTCCTTCTCCCGCTGGCGCTCCTAGGCATTTCATCATTGTAGGGCGTTCCATCGCTAGTGCCGGTTTGCTGCTCTTTACCCACACCTTGCCCTGGGCTTTGCTTACCTCCCTATCCTCACCCCGTCACTCATGCCTTTCAGCTTTTGTCTTCTGCATGCTAACTGTGTGCCTTCATTTCTCCTCTATTTTTAATCATTGCTCCTTTCACTGTTTCTTTGCTCCAGTGCAGCCTGTATCTCACCCTGCTTGATCACCTTTCAGTGCACTCCGCATACCTCTCAGTCTACTGCCTCTTAACTCAGGGACTCAGCTTGCAAACTCTTGGGGTCTAAAGATCTCATTCGGGGACACAATTTCAATTTTGGTGCTCTCTGGTCAAGAACTGGTAGACTATGAGGCATAGTGCACAGTGCATTTCCACCTAAGAACTGGTCTGTGTCTTGTCTATCATTATTTTGTGCTTCCAATCCCCATTGTTCAGTCCCGGAATCACAACTTTTAGGAGGGACTACAATAAAAAAAATTAAAAAAAAGAATTCTGAGGCATTTTCAGGGACATCTTTGAGAATCTGGGATACTGGAGTGGTGTGGTGCTGCACTCCTTATCTCTCCATTGTCCATCTTCCTTCTCAGTTGAGGTCCCCCTCGCTCAGCATTTTTCTCTCCCTTCCTGATCCTCCATTCTTTTGGGGATTCTTGCACTCTGTGCCTCGTATGTGCTACCTGCACTCTCCTGGTCCCATGTTCGGGACCCCTCAGGTTTTATCAGCTATACAGGTTGCTGCTTCAAATTTGGGGCCCCGTGCCTGTTCTTCGGGTTGGGCCCCTCTCTCCCAAATCCTTGTCCTCAGCTTTGGCTATCTGCATTTGTTTTTTTTTTCTCTGCTCCTGTCACTTTTCCTGGATTCATCTCCCATCTCTGACTGCTGTCCTTTCCTCCCTTCCTTTCTCATTCCTGCCATTTCTTATTTTCATCCTTCCTGTGCTTCCCCATGGTGAGTGCTCACCCTCCTACTTCCATTCCCTCCACCCTCCGTTCCTCTCCATCTCTGACCTTCACTTTCTTTTGGGGTTTTCCATATTCTGCCATCACCTTCCCTATTCATATTCTCCTCTTACCCAGTCCATCTGGTGTCCTGGTGCCTACGTCTGGTCTCTCATAGTTACTAATAACAGGTAGCTTCCTTATGACATGAGTCTGGTTCTCCTTCACTCAGTCTGACCTCAGGGTTTACTCATTCACATCAATTAATCAAGCATACCTCTCATTGGGCCTTATGCTACCTCATCGAACTGCTGCATTCCTGTAGTTATTATCACCATCAGTCTTCTCATGGCCACATCTGGGTATCCCTCGCTCATTTGACCTCTCTGTGGGTCTAATCCTTCACATCCACATCAACTACTCAAGCATAACCCTCGTGGGTCCATGCTACCTCAACTTGACCTGCTCTCCAGTCAGAGACATGCCTTCGTGTCTATTGTCCCTTTGCTCGGGGCTGGAAAGCTTTTCTCCATCATCATACATTGTTCGTTTCATACCT
This sequence comes from Neoceratodus forsteri, assembly GCA_016271365.2. Lineage (NCBI taxonomy): Eukaryota > Metazoa > Chordata > Ceratodontiformes > Ceratodontidae > Neoceratodus > Neoceratodus forsteri. The sequence continues at coordinate 173,865,277 of CM057457.1, read as the reverse complement.
CACCTTAACAGTACCAGCTTCCATGGCTTCACTCCTTCATCATTCATCTTCCACTTCATATTTCATCGTAACTGTAGTGGCCTTCTAGGCCTCATTCCATAATCATACATCATCCATTTCATTCCTCACCTTGAACTGTTCAGGCCTTCAAGGCTTCTTTCCATATCATACATCCTCTCTTGCTTTCAGCGTCTAGTTGCAGAACCATTGCTCACATCCCTCAACAGCTGTCTGTTTACAAAGATAGAAAAAGAGCTTCCTCTACATTGGAATATTTTCCTCCTCCTTTGATCTCAACTGTAAATTGCAGTAGCTGAGCCATCACTTATCAGAACATCCTTCAGCCTGGAGGGAAGGCGACCTAGTCCTTGGATCCCCAGAGGTTTCCTCCTCCAAGGCTTTTTTCTTCTCCTCCATGCCAATGGCCATAATAGTAGACAGGGTTAGTGCTTTCATAGTTTCCGCTGTTGGATGGAGTTGGATGGTAGCCCTGGCTGTTCCCTTTCTCCTTAGTAAGTTGCTCTTCTGCATCTTGTCAGATTTAATTTTGCTGTTTGTCTTCAATGTATCCGTTCTTCTGTCCTTCCCATCTATGTTTATCTCCTTACTTTCCAGTGTGGACCTATTCTGATTTCTCACCTCTTCGATGCTCAACACCCTTTTGGGAATTCTTTTTGGGCTTTTTCCTAAGCTACCTTTAGCCAAGGGAATAATTCCTGTGGCACCTATGGGGGGGAACCCTTCTCTAGGGTTCCTTGCATCGTATCCCTACATGGTAGTATATCCCATGGATAGAGAGGTGAACAGCCACAATGTATCAAAATCACACAAGTATACATCTCATCCAGTTGCATAAGCACAACTTCAAGGGAAGGTGACCTAAGGTTCAATGGGTGGAGCAATGTCACACCCCGATTAGGCCTTAAAAGGCCACTCCTCCTGGGCTGTTCCAGGATTGTTTCTTGTTGCCCCACCATCCGCCACCTTCTCCTCTTCCTCCAGTGGCTCATCTCACTTTCCTGTGGACTTCTTCCTAAGCTACCTTTAGCCAAGGGAATAATTCCCATGGCACCTATAGGGGGAAGCCCTCCTCTAGGGTTCCTTGCATCATACACCTACAGCCACAATGTATCAAAACCACACAATCATACATCTCATCCAGTTGCATAAGCATAATTAAAACACATTTTAACAATATTTGTTTGTTTTTTTTCTTAGTTTTTCTTAACAAGCTTATAATACAGCCATTGTTTATGAATGCTGATGGACTGGTGACAGTGGAGTTATAGAAGCCCACTGCTTATAAAACTCTGTGGCAATGTCAGTGGTGAGCCTGACCTTCGAGTGATGAGTGGTGACCCCTGAAACTCTGTATAAACATTTACCCCAGGATGGAAGGATACTTCAGTCTTCTGATTCATTAAGCTTTTTTTTTATTTTTTGTTTTTTGAGTAAATGTTGCTACTTGTGGCCAGCTCAGTGGTGCTATTCTGTTGATAGTATCTACCAACAAAGAAGAACCGTTAAACATTTACTGTATCTGACACAAAACTTAACTCTATACCTCTTAGCCTTCTGAAAAATAATCACACACAAAAAAACTAAAGCAAAATAAAATATTTTCAAAGAGTTCCTAAAGGGACACAGTCAGGCCCTCCTAGGCCTCCAAAACATTCATGATAGATTCATTACAAACAAACTGCACTATTTTAGCATGATCATGTTTCTTTACGGTGAGATGTTTCTGCAAGCCTTTCCACAGTTTCACTGATACCCAAATATCGAATCAGTTTCCATCAGGACAAAGTAAGAGTGATCCTTCCAGTTGTCTCAAAGTTGTCCAGGCAGCATCAGTACCAGGATCTCCTGATTTCCTTGTGTCCTGCATCTCCTGTCCTTGGTCCATGTCTTGTTGCCCTAATACTAGCCAAGCTGCATCTGAAGGTATGGGTCCTGTCTAGTTTAAGTGAGGGTCTCTGAACCTCTATTTTTTTTTATTTATTTATTTTGTTAACAGGGTAAACATATGAGCCAAGGCCCTTTTTCATATGAGACCTGAGACTATAAAATAGTCACAAGATGTTATACAAAAAGATAACTTTTACATTCACTTAATGCAGGAATACAAATACATGACATATAAGACAAACAATATAATACAAATTATTTCTCCAAGGAGATCATGGAGATTCTGGCAGAATCCCCACAGAATGGAAGATTTACCACAATTTCTATGGATGGGCAATTCTTTATAATTCATTAAGGTAGCCTTGGCTTAACATAGTAACAAATTTAAGATGAGAAGGGACACTAGACCCATGATATCAACCCATCTGTATAAAAAAATAGGGATGAAAAATAGCCTGTGCATGCATACTAATTTGCAGGGTTTCCCTATCCACTCTGCTACGTGGTGAACAGATTGATTCAGTTTATAAGTAGAGGTGCATCCTTACCTTGAAACCCTATACTATCTTCATATCTTCTGTCTCAACTGGTAGACTGTTCCACGGGTTCATGACCCCCTGTGAAAATGGATACTTCATAATATAACCCCTGATGTGCTGTACCTCTTCTGAACTTCGAGACTTGTTCCCATACCTTGTTAGAGGACACCAGATCAATTATCTCTGTATGTTCAACCTTGTCAATATCCTTGAGTACACAGAGAACTGAGATCATGTTCCCTCTCCATCTTCTTTTCTCCAGGGTGGACATGTTAAGTGGTCTCTTGCATCTTCTCATAACCTTGGTAATCCATACCCATGATCATTTGGGTGATTCTGCATTGCATCCTCTTAACTACTTCAGTGCCCTTATTGTACTGAGCACAGACCTGCATGCAATACTCTAGGTGGAGGCTAACCAGGGCCTTGGAAAGTGGCAGGATTACTTCTCCTGCTCTGCCTATCACCCCCTACCCTCTTGTATTACACAGCAGCATCCAAATGGACCTCTTTACAGGAACCACACACTGCATGTCCTACTACAGCCCTTGACTATTATGACCCCACAGGTCTTTTTGTCCTCCTTTACGACAGCAAGAGGTGCCCCCACATAGTGTGTAAGTCCTTCAACTGTTTTTCCTCCACATGTGTAACACTCGTATCTGACTACTGTACACTGAACTTGAAACTTCAAGAGTCTGACCACAATTGCCCATCTTGTTCATATCCTCCTGATGTTAGTCCCCTAGCCTCAAGGGAGTCCACTAACCTGGCCATCTTACTGTCATCTGTAAACAATGGCAGCCTACTGGAGACCTCAGCTTCTAGATCGTTAATGAAAATTTTAAACAGCAGAGGCCCAGGCATCAATCTGTGAGGGACACCAGAGTATACATTTTCACTCAAAGTGCTGCCTATCTACCACCATTCTTAGCTTCTGCCCCTAAGTCAGTTAGAGAGCCACCATGAGTATGTCCCATGTATAGCACACCGGTGTACTTAGCCCAGAGGCTTGTCATGTGCCACAGTATCAAATGCCTTCCTAAAATCCAGATAGACTACTTCCACAGCACTGTCCATATCTACCTCACTGGTCACCTTCTGGTTTTCTTCTCAGGCTATTTTGCAGGTCCTGACATTTCCTCTTCTCATATTACCTTGTATTTGACAAGAACAGATTTTGAGTAGGCCATGTTTCCAAAGCTGGGGGCAGTGTAAGCAAGAAGTCCTGAGCCCCCTCCCAATCTTGATGCTTCCTCAGTGCCTGAGGACATTCAGCGAGAGTTCTAGTGGCAGCTTTAATTTCTAAAATGTGTTAGAAATGTGTACTTTCCTTATTTGTTGAAAATATACTTTTATTTCAAAGAAGCATTTTACTAATACATACCCATTCTTTTCTAAGAAAAAAACATGTCTTGGTGGTTGTTGTTTGTTTAGTTAGCCATTGAATAAGTGTGAGAACATTTCAATTTCAGGCTTTTCGTGTTGTGCTTGATTAACACCCCCTCCTCCCCCAGTCACATTTTAATTATTCCAGGCAGTCTTGATCACCACAATATAAAACACATATTGTGAAGACCCAGAATGTGCAGCAGAGAGTGACAAATAAATGGGAAACTAGTGGACTTGAGCCATGAGAAAAGGTTAACCTAGCTGGAAATGTTTACTCCAGGGAAGCCAAGAACGGAGGGATATGATAGCACTATTTATTTTTTTTAAAACTAGAGGTTTATTAAAAAGGACATAGCAAGATGGATCAAAGAGAGCCCTATCAACTAGTAGAGGATGGTAAGACAATGGTCCATACCCTAAAGTGAAGGAGAAAGGGTACAAGAAAATATCAGAAAACCTGGTTTACTCAAAGGGTAGTGAGTATGTGGAACAAGGTGCCATAGAGCTATATGAGATAAAGTAGTGTGAGACACTTATTTGGGATGAGTTCTTTGAAGTACTTTACACCGCAAACTTGTCTTTCGGTGTACCTTCTAAATTTGTTAGACTACTTTTTTGGCAATGAGTGGAAAAGAAGGCTCTTGGATGTACTGATGCAAAATAGTTTCATAGAAACACGTAAGAACAGAAAAAGACAGCCATTTAAGTTGCCCTGAGACCCTTCCCCTTACACGGTCAATCTATAACAGCCCCATATCCAGTGCCACATAGTATCTTCTGTTTCACAGCCGTTTACAAGCAAGAGATAGCAGATACTGCAGATACTGTGGTAGCTTCGTCAGAATTTCAGTGGTCTGCCATAATGTGATATGCTCTAACTCTGCTACTGTTAAAATCATTTCAGTCAATCAGCTTCAGTACTATAGCCCCTGAGAAGACCATGCTACCTTTTAAAGAGCCCGATGCTATTGTGACAACTTTGAAAAAATGTAGCATTTAGACACAATTCAGCACAGTTCACATTTAACCAGCTACCAATTGTATCATAACCAATGCTTGTTTTGTTGCGTCCTGATTCTGTCTTGTCAGTCATGCTATATGCTCTTTTGAGGCGTGTACATATTGTATTGTTTTACTTTTTGTCTATATATCCATTCCTTGCGGTATTTTTAAGCCAACCCCTGGGTCGCACCTGGAAAAGAACCTCAGCTCAGTGTGCCTATCCTTGTTACCAAAATTTTAAATAAATAAAACAAATAAAATATTTAATACTTTTTTCTGTAATTCTCTCTCTTACTTCCTTATTATTATGGACATTTGCATGCAAACAGGATCACTTCCCAGGCTGTTCTGGCTGCTTGCCTACACCTGACATCAGAGTTTTGTTTGATGACATCACAGTCTTTTGCTGTGGAGATAATTATGATGCCATAAACAGGGAATTATGACATCAGGCATCGGCAAGCAGAAAGAGCGGATAAAGTCTAAGGGACAGTAATCCTCTTTCATACAACAGTCCTCAGTAATACAGAAAGAAAGGACAAGAATTGTAGAAAATAAATGAAATAAACATGTAATTGTATCTAAATGTCACACTTTTTTAAGTTTTTCTAATGGTATCTGGGGCTTTTTAAGTAGACCAATCTACCAGAAGATACAGTATCAGTCAGTTTCTTTCTAGAGCTGACTGAGAGCCAAAAACCTTCCTTTTCAGTTTTCTGATCAAGCCATCCTAAATAATGAGACATCAGCTAGTGTTTTTTTTTTTTTATAAATACTGCCAAGATGTTTTTCTTTCCACTTCTTACCAAGAAAGCAGTCAAAGGGGTCCTGAAGGTGAACTCCAGTCCAGTCATCAACAACAATAAACAACACGGCTAAGAGCACCAAGGGAGGAGCCAAAATACAAAAAAGTCACCCCACTCCATTGCTAAACTCTACTCACACCTTCTTGTTAGTAAAGCTCCTGAAACTTTATCTGGTTCCAAGGTGTGGGACACACTGCTTGGTTGTGCCCCCCATTCTTGGATTCAGGTATGGTCAGATTTACATCGATTTCTCTCTTTAGATAGGAATAAACTTACACAGTTTTATATAGTCAACAACATGTACTATACCCCAGCAAACTTAGTCAAATTCGGGAAAATTAGTTCCCCTAATTGTACCAGATGTGGTGTTGACCGGGGGAATATCTTACACATATTTTGGGCCTGTGATAGAGTTGCTCCTTTGTGGCGACATATCCGAAATAACTTGAGTCCACTTTTGGGCCTACAGGACTTATTTACACCTGAAATTTGTGTCTTAGGAATTTATTCCTCTATCAAGGTTAATGAAAGGAAATATCACATGGCCCTTATTTCGATGGCTGTCAAAAGACTGGTCCTTCGTCACTGGGTTGACCAATCCGAAATTGCCTATCAGGAATGGGTGGCAGAAATGTCACAAAGTTTTAAAATCGAAAAGCTGATTGCCAGTGCTAGACATGACTTGCCTGCCTTTTACAAGAAATGGGGTAAACTCTATGCCCTGTACCTTCATTAAGACTCCATACGGGGTCTTTATCTCCCCCTTTTTTTTTTTTCCGGGTGATATGACCTTACTCTGTGACTCACCTTGGATGCTTCTCTCTTCCCCTCTCTCCCTCTCTTTTCTTTTCTGCTTCCTTCTTTTCTTCTCCTTTCTTTCCTTTTGGTGGCGGCATCTCCCGGGGTGGGGGGTTTGGGGGTAGGTAGTTATTGCCTTTTCCTTTCATGTTTTACCGTGTCTTTTATTATGTTGTACTTTGTTATGTTTAATAAAATGAATAAAGTTTGAATTTCAAAAAAAAAAAAATACAAAAAAGTCAGTGCACCACTACAAGAGAAACCAAATATACTAACATCATTATATAAAATATTCCCTGCAATTAGAGATCCAGCAAATTTTTAATCCACCTGTGAAGTGAACGCGAAGTGGGCACTTCGCGTCCGCGGAGCACAACACAAGGTGGGCACTGCAAAGTGCTCACTTCACATTATTATTATTACCACTTTGCATTGCCATTATGCCTTAACGTGAAGTAAGGCGAAGTGAGAAGAGAATAGGCACATCACATGGCTTGCAGTACTGTAAGTCACATGCTTTAGTCAGGCAGGAAGGGAGTGAGTCACAGAAGCAGTTTCACTTTCTCCTTTGCATTTGTAGAGGGAGAAAGCATATGTGAGAGGAGAGGCATTACAGTACTTGAGTGCCTTGTTGCCACTTCATTGTGTTTCAGTTCCAGAAGAAAACAAACAGCTTTTTTAAAAGCTATTTCTTTACTTAGTTTTTGTATTGTATTTGTGTTTTTTTTTGTTAGTGAATTTTTTTGTATAAGTTTTGTTTTGTTGTGTGTGTGTATGTGTGTGTGTGTCCACTGTCTCTGTGCATGTGTGTGTGTGTGTGTGTGTCGGCCCGTGGACTTCAGGAGGGTGGACCTAGAAGAAGGCGAGTCACTGGCCTGTGGGCGCAGTAGGAGGGGAGTTCAGACCCGTGGGGGGTGGGGCAATCATGTTATGTTGGACCACTCCCGACTCCTGGCCAGTGTTGCTTCTGCTGTTGAAGCAACAGGGGCAGCAGCACCAGTGCCAACGGTAGCTGCTTCGCATCCACCTTCTCTGCCACTACCACCACCATCACCACCACCACCACCAGTAACAGTAGCTGTTGGAGCTCCAGCAGCACACCCTCCACCACCTCCACAGCCACAGAAGGTGGCACCAGAAATTGTAGGTGGAGGGACTCATGCCTGATGTGTGAGGAGTGTGTCTGTTCCCCCCTGCAGCTCCCCAGTGTGGGAGTTTTTTAACTGTGTGGGGGAGACAGCACAGTGGTGGTGTGCCATGTGTGTGGTGTGCTGGTGTGCTGTGGCCCCCATGGGACACATTTGGGGACCAGTGGCCAGCGCACCCACATGCTGAACCACCACAGGGCAGAGTGGCAAGCTGCCATGGAAGGAACCAGGCATCCACCTGCTGGCCTTTCCTTGGCAGTGGCCGAGGGTGCTGCTGGGGTGGGAGTTGTGCCTTGCAGTCACCACCAGAGCAGAAGGAGGGCTACTACAGCAGCTGCTCCACCACCACTATCACCGCCACTGCAGCCACCAGCACCACCCTGTCCACCACCACCCCCACTACCTGGATTCCCTGCTGCAGTGGACCAAGCCACACTCCCTGCAACACAGTCTGACATCAACCAGGTGTGGGCAGCGCTTCAAGAAAATGATGAGTGGTTCATTGCTTTGCAGCAGCAGGTGAACAGAGTAGAAGCACAGCAGCAGCAAATAGATTTAATGCTGCACCTCCTGCTGGACAACCATGGCATCCCACGCCATAGTAAGTGAGGAATAGATTTCTGCCCCCACCCCACCCCCTGACCCCACCCCACTACTGTGTTGTACTTGTTTTTTGTGTGTTTTTCATTGTTATTGTTTAATCATGCACATTTTCCCTTCCAGGGGAATCTTTCTTGCATCACATAGTGCAATACATTTTTGTAAAAAACACCCATAATTTCATTACAGTGTGTCACGTGATGGAGGAATTCCCGTTCTGAAAATCTGCCCACATTCTGCTCCCTTCTCAGCAACGTTAGGACGTGATGGCAGGGACAGTGAGTGTGCGTGCTCCCTACAGTGAATATCCGATTGTCCGGCAAGTTTCCAAAATGTTTCTTTATATTATAATGGTCAGTTTGTGGTGAAACGTGTGGGCATGTTTCCAGTAAGAAGAGCCTTGTTAGTGGAAACATTCCCATATTTCACCACAAAGTCAACCTAATAACATAAGGAAACATTGGGATAGCCAGCCGGACATTCATTATAGTGGAGCATGCACCTATGCTCCCCCTGGCATCACGTCCTAACGTTGCTGAGAAAGTGGGGTAGAGTGTGGGTGGCTTTTCTGCACGGGAATTCCTCCATGACATGACACACTGTAATGTAATGAAATTACAGGCGGTTTTCACAAAAATGTATTGCACTATGTGGAGCAAGAAAGATTCCACTGGAAGTAAAGCGCCCACATATTAGGTTATGTGCAAAACCATAACTATGTAATGTGGTGAATCTCTGTAAAGCAGCAGCGCAACAATCTGTTAATAACTCTGACCTACATTTTTAATGCTATGTTACAACTTCCTTTACTTACATCCTGACTGACTGGAATGATGCAAGAATTTGCAGCAGCTGAGTCTGCTGTACTATTTTTTTTCATGTATGAAATAATGAAAGGAGCATTCCTTTTAAACTGGTGCTGACCAGGTCTTTGTCATTGTTTTCCTCTGCTTTTCTCCATCACATCAATTAGTTGTTATATATCACTTCTGTTGTTAATTAACAGTTCTGCATCAGGCAGTGTTTTATGACACCACGGAACAATAGTTGCTGAAAAGCAGCTGCAAATAAATACAAACCTGGTCCAAACAATATTGGAAGGCATACTCAGTTTTTTCATACATGAAAAAAAGTAGTCAGGTAAGTAAAGAAGACATAAATTGTAAAAAAGGATTGTATCATTCAAATCACGACTCAGAGGTAACTAGTGGTGGCTGTGGCAATGTAAAGTAGCATAAAAAAGTACAGTTCAAAACTGTGAGGACATTCTTGCAAAGCTGCTTTAATTGTAAAAATGTCCGTATGACATCATAAGCTCACAGCAACATTCACAGAATATACAAAAGTGGCACAGAGTCCCCAGATTTTTTCTGCCAGTCCAAAATGCATCCTGCTTGTGTGCAGAAAATTGCAAGTGATTACACAGTAAAATAAGAGTGTTTAAGCACATACAAAGTCCTCCAGAATTAATGGTGCACTCAGTCAAGCATGCAGTGGTGGCACAGAGTCCCCAGATTTTTTGTGCAGGCCCAAAATGCATCCTGCTTCTGTGTAGAAAATTGACAAGTGGTTACACAGTGAAATGAAACTGTTTCAGCACATACAAAGTCCTCCAGAATTAATGGCACACACAGTCTTGTGGACAAAAGTGGCACAGAATCCCCAGATTATATCTGCCAAGCCAAAATGCATCCTGCTTGTGTGCAGAAAATTGACAAGTGGTTACACAGCAAAATGAGAGCATTTCAGCACATCCCCCAGTATAAAATGATGACTGTGACCATCATGTTGCTGGTTCAATGTGTTCTGCAAGACGATTCCAGCAAATGCAATGTGATCATCTCAACTGGATTGAAGGGTGTCCTTTGACTGTACACTCATAGTAGCCTTGGTGAGTAGCTATATATATATAATATATAATATAGATATAGCTATATGGTTGTGTTGTGTATTTTGTAGGTGAGGAGGGGGGTTGACATGGACATGTACTCATGGTATTGTTCCGCATCACAGGTCACACAGAAACTGTTGGTGTGCACATTCCAGTGCTCAATGAGAATTTTTTGTGCTGAAATTGGAAATGGATAACTCTCAAGCACATGAAGGTAAGTATTTTTTTGTGGGGGGAATCATATTTGCAGGTTTGTCGCTAATGGTTTCTTATTTTGTTACTTCTTCACAGATTTCATCAGTATCCTTCTGGAGTCCGGTTGTCTTAGGATGGTCATGGTCATCTAATGAAATGACTTCTGCCTGTTGAATGTGTGCCCAAGCTCGGGGAAGGGGGGTGCTTGATGTTGAAGAACTTTTTTGGATAAGCCTACTTTGACAGAACAACAAATCATCTAGAAGTTTCCTAAAAAAAGAAATGAATGACTTCTTACAACTTAATTAAAATGTATCTCTCCCAGGTTCTCAAATCTCAATCTAAAGTCAAGTTACATTTCAAACCCACATCTTGTCAACTAACACAGCCTGTGTGCAATATTTGCTGCAGTCTTTGCAAAACAATGAAATGGATGAAATAAAATCATGATACTTACCAGAATGGATTTCACATGGATATTATATCGCTTTCTCTCTGTACGGTACTGCTGCAGTACCATTCCCAATGAGTTTTAGTGATGGAGCCTTTTTATGTTTGCTTGCACACATGTGCAAGAAACATAGTGCCATCATCCAAGTTTTTGGAGGTGTGTCACCCCCTCTTCCAATTCAGTCAGTGTGTTGGCAGGCGCGGCCCCAGTCTGCCAATGCATGCTGGACCTGTCTATGACAGCTCCAAAATGCAGTGGGGTACAGTTGAAAGGGGGAACTACACTTCAGTTAGCAGTGATAAGATATCGCCTGCTCATGCGCAGCTCCCCCTACACACACACACACACACAAACACACGCACGCATACTGCTTGCTGCCCCCCATGCACACACGTATAGCCGATGGGGGGGTGCCCAATCCCCCGTCAGCTGTGCTGTGCCCCCCAAAGCCTTCCACATGCCATGCTGGGTGCCCAAACCAGCATGGGAACTCATGGTATAGCCGACGGGGGTGCCCAATCCCCCGTCGACTCCACTGTCCGCCCCCCAGAGTACTGGGTGCCACGCTGGGACCCCACCCCAGCATGGCAATAATTGCTATGAATGACGGGGGTGCCCAATTCCCCATCGGCTCCATGCCCCCCCAACCAGCCATCCTTGTGCCATGCTGGGAGCCCACCCCAGCGTGGCAAACGTTCCGCGTCGTCAATTTAAAAAAAAAACAACCTGTAAATTAAAAATGGTTCCAAGCAGTCTCCCTGCCCCCCCCACAACCGCACTCACCCGCTGCACACCCTGCCTCCCCACACCCCCCTCACCCCATACTTACCTCCGGAGTCCAACATGATGATCTTCAGTGGGCCAGAAACACGTCTGCATTCTTCAAAGCCGACCACAAACCGAGGAAATGCCGGTAAGCTGTATAATGGGATAGATAGGGTTTTTTCAACTTTGTTGCATATCTCAGGCATTTTTTGGAATTTTTGCACCAAATGTTCAACATGGGGTTTTTGGGACCCCTTCCCATGAATGCTGTCACTGTCATGGCATTATTCGGGCCCGAAGGGTGATTTCGCAGTCACTGTGCGAAATCACCTTGTGGGGCTGATTAATGAAATGACACTGCCAGTGTTCATAAGGTGGGCTCTCAAGAAGCCTATTTTGAAAATTTAGTGGAAAAATTCCAAAAAATGACTGTTTTACAAGCGTGCGTTGTGCAGTTCCTACGCACGCTTGTAAGTTTGCAAATTTTCAATATTTTCACTCCAGATTTGCAAGATTGCCATTTTACCACAGCTTCTTATGAGTAGTACAGCTGTCATTTTTCACATCTCATCCAAAACATGTTTCCGCCCATGTAGCACACAATGGCGCAGTCGGTGTGCAAAATCAATGTACATGACAAATTAAGAAAATCACAGTGACACTGTTCATGAACCTAGGTCTTAAAATGGCTATGTTGAAAATTTGGTGAAAAAATTTCTAAAAATGACTTTTACGAGCGTGCGTTGCGCAGTTCCGACGCACACTCGTAAGTTCACAAATGTTCAATATTTTCACTCCATATTTTCAACATTGCCATTTTACCACACCTCCTTATGAGCAGTATAGCTGTCATTTTTCACATCTTGCCCAAAATGTGTTTCCACCCATGTAGCGCACAATGGCGCAATCGATGTGCGAAATCAATGTATGGGACACATTAAGAAAATCACAGTAACACTGTTCATGATCAGAGGTCTTAAAATGGCTAAGTTGAAAATCTGGTGAAAAAATTCCTAAAAATGACTGTTTTACGAGCGTGCGTTGCGCAATTCCTATGCATGCTCATAAGTTTGCAAATTTAATATTTTCACTCCAGATTTTTAACATTGCCATTTTATTACACGTCCTTATGAACAGTACAGCTACCATTTTTCATATGTCACCAAAATGTGTTTTCACATATGTGTGCACAATGGTGCTGTTGGTGTCAAGCAAAGTTTGGGACAGATTAAGAAAATCAGTTACACTGTTCATGAGCAGAGGTCTTAAATGGCTATGTTGAAAATTTGGTGACAAAAGTCCATAAATGACTGTGTTATGAGTGAGCATTGCGCAGTTTCCACGCACCCTCATAAGTTCATGACTTTGTAATATTTTAAGTCCAGATTTTCACCAGTGGCATTTTTCCACACTTCCTTATGAACAGTACAGCTGTCATTTTTCACAACATGGCCGAAGTGTGTTTTCACACTTTCAGTGCAGAGATGTGTGGTCGCTGTGGGAAACCATTGTTCGGGACAGATAATGAAAATCACAGTGACACTGTTCATGATCGGAGGCACCACAATGCCTGAGTTGACAATCTGCTGTAAAAAAATCCCCAACCTAATTATATTACGGATGTGCGTTGCACAGTTTCTATGTAAGCTCGTGACTTCACAATTTTTTAAAATATTTTTACTGCAGATTTGCAACATTGCCATTTTTTACACCTCCCCATGAACAGTACAGCTGTCATTTTTTACATCCTGTTCGGAATGTTTTTGTACTCAGATGAAATGTCAGAAGTGTTGTGCATAAGCAGCTTGCTAACAAACTGATATTCCCCTGTTCATGAGGTGGGTCACAAAAATTTTTGAAAATTTGGAGTGAAAATACCAATGAATGCCTGAGGTATTACGGTTTCCAACCATAACGCCCAACCCTGTAGAGAATGACAGGCGTCAGGGATGTGACTTGGGATTCTTGCCGTAATGCTCATACCATTCCACACCCTGCAGCCAGTGAGAGGCATCGAGGTATGCCTTGGACTCTTCGGCCCCAAAGTTCACCCCATTCTCCTATATTGCACCCATCTCACCGTATTTCCTAATGGAATGGGTGCGATAAAGGCCAAAGACCCCAAGGAACACCGTGACATTTGTCAGTGTCTACAGGGTGGGGTGTGGTGAAATGGCATGGCCGTTATGCCTGATGACCCAAAGGCACACCCCAATGCCTGTCACTCTCTGCAGGGTGGTGATGGGGTTGGCTTCAGTTCAATACTTCACTGCCATTCCTATTACGCAGCTCTGTAACTTCTACGCTACCACTGCCAGTGCCAGCAAGCAAACATTCGGCATTGACAAATGCTTGTTTTGTTATCCTATAAAAGAAACAAAAGAAGTGTACCGTATGTGTTTTACCATTGCAGCTCTGAAAAGCTACAGAAAACAAACCATACAACTAAAGGAAGTGAAGCAGCATAACAAACATGAGTACATCTTCTCACTTAATGGTTTAAATATTAAGAAGCTTTGTTTCTGTGGCTGATGGATGTGGTGGTCTGGACAGACTCAGGCACAGAGGTGGCAGTGGCTAACATCAGTCCCAGTGGTGGTGGTCTGGGGGCAGACAGACTCATGGTGGCAGTGGGCAACATCAGTCCTGGTGGTGGTGCTCCGGTGGGCAGACAGACTCATGGTGTCAGTGGCTAACATCAGTCCCAGTGGTGGTGGTGGTTCGGGGGGCAGAACGACTCATGGTGGCAGTGGCTAGCATCAGTCCTGGTGGTGGTGGTCCAGGGGCAGACAGACTCATGGTTGCAGTGACTAACATCAGTCCCAGTGGTGGTGGTGGTTCAGGGGGCAGACAGACTCATGGTGGCAGTGGTGGCAGTGGCTAACATCAGTCCCAGTGGTGGTGGTTCAGGAGGCAGACAGACTCATGGTGACAGTGTCTAACATCAGTCCTGGTGGTGGTGGGCTGGGGGGGCAGACAGACTCATAGTGGCAGTGGCTAACATCATTCCCAGTGGTGGTGGTGGTTCGGGGGGGCAGACAGACTCATGGTGGCAGTGGTGGCAGTGGCTAACATCAGTCCCGGTGTTGGTGGTCTGCAGGGCACACCACCTTTTAAAAACTTCAGTTAAAACCTGCCAACATTAACCACATCATCATCCTCATAAAGAAAGCTGCCCCCACAGTCATCGATGTCTAAAGACTGACCACTGGAAAATTCTTTCTCCATTGTGCCATCATCTATGTCAGTGGTGGGATGTTTCAGGCAGCTACTACCAGTGCCACCAGGATGCTTAATTTCCACATCAGCAAGACCACAATGACTAGGCTAGGTACGAATACCGAGGCTGCAGTCTGTGCTGGTATGTGCCTCTCATTCATTTTAAAGAATGTTAACAAACTGACATTTGCAGGAGACAGATTTGTCCAATGATCCCTGACTATTGCACCTGCTGAGCTGAATACCCTCTCAACACTTACACTGGAGGGTGGGCATGTGAGGTACTCCAGTGCCACTGCAGTCAGCTCTGGCCATTCACTGACCTTTCCACTCCAGTACAAAAGAAGATCTTCAGTTATTGTCAGATGCCCGTTTTCAGACAAATATGACTCAACCATTCTCTGTGCCTCACTAAGTCCAATTGTTGATGCATCATCCTGTTCTTCCGAATCATTTATTTCACAAAATACCCACTTGGGACAAAGCCTCCCTAAGCGGGTTGACGCCAGCCACTTTGGATGACAGACCACCTGGAACTGCAGTCCCCTTCCCCTTCCCCTTGCAGGATATGCTTGATGGTCCTCCAGGTACACCTTCAGCCGCATTATGCTGCTGAGGTTTGCTGACCTTGGCACATGACTTCTTTGCCCCCATAACCCAAGCGCACCAGTTGACCATTGATATTTTTTACCTGTTCAGGCCCTCCCTCCAGTACTGATGCAATTCCACGTTTTGTATCGTGGGTCCAGCATTGTTGCTATGGCAAAGTTGTCACTATGCTGAATGCTAACAACATGACAATTCTGGTCAAATACTGTCAGCATGTGTTGCAGCAACATACTGCTACCACCATCTCTGGCAACATCAAGGCTATGCTGTACATTCACCAGTGTCTGCCTCAGCATCCATATCAGTGGAATTGATTGGCTAATGGAGGAAGACTCGCCACTCACTGCCTATGTGGCATGTTCAAAAGGCTGCAAAATTGTTATTACAGAGTCCATGAGACACCACTGTTCAGTTGTCATAGACATGGAGGACCCAGAACTGTCACAGCTAGAGTGCATAACAAGATATTCTGAGATGGCTTTGTATTGTTCATACAACCTCTCTGCCATATATAAAGTGGAGTTCCATCGGGTGACAACTTCCAACTTCAAGCGGTGCTGAGGCAGGCTGTTTTGTATCTGCAGCTGCCGCAGTTGGTCACGGCCTTTTCAGATCTTGAAACGTGAGAGCAGATACATAGTGCAATGGTCAGCATTTCCTTTATATCATGGGTGCTGCAGAAACTCCTGAACCACAAGATTTATACAGTGGGTCATGCATGGAACATGAAAAAAAAAACACCATTCATGATGCATTTCACCACATTTGACCCATTGTCACTTGCTATGAACCCAGCTCTCAGGGACAGAGGGTTTAGCCATCTGTCAATTTCAGTCAGTACCATGTCCAATATGTTCTCACCAGTGTGTGAACAGGTCACACTGTGCATAGCAAATCTTTGCATGCTGTTGAATTACTGGAAGATTGCTACCGTGACAATCCACCTTAGTGCACTGATTATTCACACTACCAACATCACAAACAACCCCTGGCACCTGTGCCCAGTGTGCAGTTATACGCAGATATGAACTCCCCGCTGTTTTGCCACTTGTACACATATCCATACTTAAATGGATGAATGGAGAGGAGGAATATTGAAGGGCATGTCTTACTGAGTTGGACACAGTGCGGAACAACTCAGGGACAGCACAGGTAGAAAAGTATGTCCTGGGTGGGACTTTCAATTTTGGACAGGCACGTGCAGCAAACCGCCAGAACCCAGAATTCTCCACAAAAGAAGAAGGGTAAAAGATCAATTGTCAGCATTTCTGCTGCAGCAGCATTGAGTTCATGTGACATTGTATGATTCGGGGGTACTTCAGCTTATGTGCAAAAACACTGTGTAACGTGGGCTGACTTAACTCATTGCCTCCACAGGAGCTCTCTGAAGTTACACTACTTGTCTCCTGTATACTGCCAATAGTAAATCCTGGGCCTTTCTAAGCAAAATCAGGCTATAGTCAGCATGCCACAAACAAATCCTAATAGCTCAAGAACCATAAGGGCTAGACACAAAGTTTGAGTGGCAAAGTTATTCAGCACAAAAATACCTTTCCAGTAGTGGTATGCAAGGAATAAAATGTAATTTTGTTTTTTTCTATGCTGGTTGAAACAGTAAATTTTTTTTTCTCTAAAACAGGCAACATAAGCCATACACACCATACCATAAACAAATATAAATAACTCCTAAAGTATACATGATATACACAAACTATCAGTGGCAAAGTTGTTCAGCACAAAATTACCTTTCCAGTGGTGTTATTCAGTCAAATATATGGTATATATTTTAATATATAATGTAGCAGAATGTAAGTGACTTCTCCAGACGTTGTCAGGGCACACAGGAAATCAGTAGCTGACTTCTGTAGGCATCATCAGGACATACCAGTGTATTTTACTGATGCCTACAGGCATCTTCTAGGAGACAATGAGTTAAACATTTTACATGGGGTGTGTTGATCACAAATGGTTGTGCTCTGTGATGAATGGCATTGGCAGGGGGTGGACTGTGGACATTTGATGAAGACAGTTGCACAGGTGATGATGACAAACCCAGAAATGCTGTTATTTTGCCAGATTTTCCAACCAGGGTTGATGTACCACTTGCACTAGACATACTGTATTCACCTCCACCACAAAAACTGCTACTCTCACCAGCACTGGACAGCATTTCAAAGTCATTATGGTCCTCCACCTCATCATGCCTGTAGTAATCCTCTGCTCTTATTACCACACTACTGCACACATTTAATTTCCTACTGGGCTTAACAGTCATGGAAGGGGATAACATGCTGGTTATGGTTGCTGGTGACATGGGTGAATGTCCCACTGTGGTATTAGCTGCCAGCTTGTGCTGGGTCAACAGTGCCAAGTGTCTATTCTTAAGATGTGTATGCTGTCCTCCTGTGCCCAGATGGCTCCTCTTTTTACCTCGACTCACATGCACATGGCAAACCTGGCAGATTGCAACTGAATCATCATTTGTATCTTGAACAAAAAAATCCCAAACAAGGGATTGTGATGCTCTGCTTTTAACATGTCCATGATGTGGCTTATTTAAGTCCGTTATTTTAAGAACTGAAGTGGGGGAGGCACGTGATGTTTTGGGCACTGCACACCTGGACTGCAACTGACCACCATGACTACCTATCATATTGATTACTGGGCCATTATCATCATCAACTAGAACCGATAGATCACAAACTTTTACGGGGGGGGGAGGGGATTCCTGCAAACAGACTCAGACACAGCCACTTTTAATTTCTTTTTCTCCGGTTCCCAACTGAGGTAAATTACATCATCATCATATTCATCAATGTCACACACATCCACATCTTCTGCTTGGATGCTAGCATGTGGACTGCATGTTGCAACAACATCA
Organism: Neoceratodus forsteri; assembly: GCA_016271365.2. Classification (NCBI taxonomy): domain Eukaryota; kingdom Metazoa; phylum Chordata; order Ceratodontiformes; family Ceratodontidae; genus Neoceratodus; species Neoceratodus forsteri. The sequence continues at coordinate 173,847,073 of CM057457.1, read as the reverse complement.
ACATCATCGTCATCATCACATTCATCATCAGCATCTACACCACCATCACCTGATATTTTTTCACCACACTGTAAATCACTTCATGGAAAATGCGTGATGTTAAGTGCCATGGTGGACAGAATATCACATTGTATGCTGTCGTTGACATGATTATCAGAATCCTCAGGTTCAGTTACTGGGATGTTACTGGGAAGTATGACATCATCTATGCTGCCACTCACTTGCACTGCTTCACACTCAATATTTTTGGATATGGCTCTCTGGACGGAATTAGAAATTGACGCAACAATACTAACACTACCTCCACCACCACTAACACCAATAACACTAACACCACTGGCTAGGAAAACATCATCTCCTCCACCTATGAGAGAAGCTACTGATTGGTCTGTAAAAAACATTGCAGGAGAAATACCTTTCCTCACATCAGCAATGCACTTCTGCATCTGCATACTACTACCACGCCCACAGACCATCTTACTGCCAACATTGCCATGGTGAGAAACAGCTTTGCTTGCACATCTCTTTGCAGGCATTTTGGGGGATCAACCACAAATATTATAACCAAATTCAGATTTTGATACATTCACTCTCTGATTCGAGGGACGCTGGATGTGAAGCCAAATAAACAACTGTGGCTTTAGCGACAGACAAGAGACTACTCTGAGACTGTCATGGAATTAAAACAACTTCAGTTACCAGTGGTCCTGATGAGGTCACAAAAACTATCCAATCTGGTAAAAAATACCTTTTGAACGTGGGGGTGGGGGGGCACTGAATGCAGACAGTGCTGATTTTTACTGCACTACAAGCAGCAAAACTAAGAATAGATACCACGATCACAGTACAAAATCAGACTGTTGCAGTGGATAGCAGGTTCACACTGCTGCGCCTGCAATTACACTAGTCTGTGGCACAATAAAAGGTGTATTATTTGATGCACGCAACACTGCACACACACTCACACACAGAACAGTTTGTGTACAATGCTGAACGAGGAATGCACTGCAAATGCAAAAGTTCAGTACTATGCCACATAACATATTGTAAATTTGTAATGTAAACAACCTGAACTTATGAACTGCTGCACCAGTCACCACACACACTCAATGTTGTAAATTAACATTCAAAATCCACACAAAAACAAAAATACTCGATGATATGAGCACAGGAGGGTTTACTACAATCGATGAACTAAAGATGGATCCCCAAAAAGTAATGCAAAAATGCTTTTTGAACTGCTTTTACAAGATTCCTGTCATAGACAGCTATCAGAGCACACTGCCTCCTACTCCTTCCTACTCGTACTACCCTGAACTGAGGCTGTGCAGATCAATATAGAGCCCATGTGACCTGAAATCTCATGAATCACTGCAAAATTCACTTCTGAAGCTCAAAAACAAGGCTAAGTGAGGTGAAGTACTCTGTCTGCAATGCACTTCACCTTAAATTTGGCAGAGAAGTGGCCTGGGGAGGCAGAGTAACATGAAGTCATAGCTTCCAACGGACTTCGCATTCCTCATTATATCATGACGTACTCCACTTTGTGTTGCGGAGCACTCCGGGAATCCACCTTTGCTCTGTGAATCACTTCACGGAGCGGATTGAGCCCACTTCACCCACCACTACCTGGAACATAAATATATCACTTAAATAAATGCATATAAATGGTATGTAGCTGTGGAAGGAACTAGGTGGTACACAGAAGAACTTTAATGCAGGCTGTAATCTTCAGTGATGTTTAAAAATGTATTAGTAGTACTTCCAGACAAAATGTCAAAAATAAAGCAAGGTGAACTTAGTCCGACAAATTAAATAACAAGGCATACCAAACATAAAGGCACAAACCATGAATAGCAGTCTTTACGTCTTTAACTAGGGCACTAGTTCCAGATGCATTCACTTCACCATCCTGACTGCTACTGATCTTCCATTTAAACTGCTGGGTATATATACTCTATACTAATCACCCATTGGATGAAAAATCTATCAATCCTCTGCTTTATAATAATAATAATAATAAAATTTATTTAATTAAGCGCCTTTCAATGTTTCAAGGCGCTGTACAAAAATTCATAAAACCAAGCATCAAAATGCAATAAAACAGAGCAACAGTTTCAGCAAATAAAACCGATTACAATATAGATGGGAAAGCCTTATTCCACAAAAAAGGACTTTAAAGCCCTTTTAAAAATATCCACTGTTGTACTCTCTCGGAGCGGGTGGGGTAGAGAATTCCAGAGGGATGAAGCCACAAAACCAAAAGCACAGGCTCCAGAAGACTTCAAATTGAACCTCGGAATCTCCAGCAACCCCTCATCAGCCGAGCTAAGCTGTCTCAAAGGGGTGTAAGGCAACAAAAGCTCTTTCAAGTAGTCAGGACCGTACCCATGTAAGACTTTGTAGGTCAAAAGACCCACTTTAAAGGTGATCCGCCACTGTATAGGCAGCCAGTGCAGAGAGCGCAACACTGCGGTAATATGGGATCTTCTTGAAACCCCCATCAACAAACGTGCTGCTGCATTCTGCACTAGCTGCAAGTGGTGGATGTCAACCCCAGCAAGCCCTAGGTACAGGGAGTTACAGTAATCCAAGCAAGATGTCACAAAGGCATGGACCAAAACCAGCAAATCACCAGGAGGAACCAGGTGCCTAATCCTGGAGATGTTTCTAAGATGGAAAAATGCAATCCTGACAACAGCAGACACCTGGTAATGAAGGGTCAACTCTGTGTCAAGCTCTACACCCAGGTTACACACCCATTCAGAAATGGGGATCTGTTCCCCCCCCCAGAATTATTCCAGAGGGGGACCCCACCCCCAAACCCCCAACCCTGCGGCCGGGGTCCACAACCATAACCTCAGTCTTTCCCAGATTCAACTTTAAACTGCTGGTATTCATCCAGTCTTGGATGTCTGCAAGGCACTTATTCAGCACCGAGACAGCACTTACCTGGTCAGGTGCAAAAGACAGGTAGAGCTGGGTATCATCAGCATAGCAGTGAAACCTCAGCTCGTACCATCTTACAATGTCTCCGAGGGATAGCATATATACTGCAAATAACATGGGGGAAGCACCGAACCCTGTGGTACCCCGCAGGGCAGAGAGAAAGCCCCAGAAGAATGTAATCCCGAGACCACTCTCTGCATTCTCCCCTCAAGGTAAGATGAAAACCATCTGAGGACCAAACCTGAAAGTCCACAGATGGACCTCAGGCGTTCGAGCAAAACCCATGATCCACAGTATCAAAGGCTGATGACAGATCAAGGAGAACCAGAATAGAACAGTGTCTCCGATCTCTCGCCATCAGGAGATCATTGAGCACCCGAACCAGAGCAGTCTCAGTGCTATACCTTTTACAAAAACCCAACTGGAGAGGTTTGTATAGACTATGGATGGTCAAATGGTTGTCTAATTAAGCCGCCACAACTTTTTCAATAACCTTCCCTACAAAAGGGAGGTTAGAGATTGGGTGGTAGTTATCTAGGTCATCCGGGTCCAAAGAAGTTTTCTTCAGAAGGGAAGTCACCACCCCTTCCTTCAGAGAGCTAGGGAAAACTCCCGTCTCCAAGGAGCACCGGATAATCTTAGCAAGGACCAGGCCGATAAACGCGCTACACCTCAAAATCAGGGAAGTAGGACCCGGATCCAACCTACAGCATGTTGGGCGCATCTCGCGGACAATCCTCATAGTGTCTACGAAATCTGGCAGATCAAAAGTACTCCAGGAAATTCCAGGCTCCATGACAAAGCACTGATCAACTGCAACAACCTTAGAGTGGGGTCGGGGGCACTGCCTCCAGATGTCTTCCACCTTATTTATGAAGAACCGCGCGATCTCCTCACAGTCAATCTGTGTAAAAGCTCAACGGATCTCCTGACAGACTGGGTTGCACAGTCTGTTGACAGTTCTGAAGAGCTGAGCTGGTCGATTCTGAGCAACAGAAATTTCCCTGGACAGGAATTTTGCCTTCTTATGGGAAATTTCTGTTTGATAGAGCTTATAATGCTCTAACAAAATAAGATGGTCGGCATCCGAGGCAGTCTTCCTCCAACGATGCTCCAACCTCCGCCCCAACCTCCGCAGCCCTCTCAATGCCTTGTCAAACCAAGGAGTGACGGGATGGCGTGGAAGGGGGTGAACATGGGCAGATGCAATCTGATCGAGGGCAGCCGCGATGGTCTCATTATAGGCCACCTCTAGCCACTCCAGATCAGAGCACAATTCGTCAAACAACGAGAAGTCAAGGACCGCCATCAGGTCTTCAGGGACAACATCCCGCAATGGGCGGTACTTGACCAACTCCACAGGGGCCGACCTACCCAGGGAGGCCTCAAAATTGAACCCAACTGAGTAATGATCAGACCAACCGACTGGTTCCACCACCAAGTCGGATGCCTCGATCCCCAGGAGAAAGACAAGATCAAGAGAGTGACCACCTTTATGGGTAGCTGTGGAAACAACCTGTGTGAAGCCCAGCGATGTCAACACCTGGAGGAAATGTTGACCAAAACGTGAAGATTCATCATCGACCCACGCATTGAAATCACCCAGCACCATCAATCTGGGTGATTCCAAGGCCATATCGGTGGCAAAATCTGCTATTTCCTGCTTTGAACCATTTTCTAAAAAAAACAATTATTTATACATTATAATCGTAAGGCAAAGCATTATAACATATTGTAGTTGCATATATGGATAATGGAAGTATTAGTATTTTGTTTAGAAGTCTTTACATCATGTTTGCACAGTAAGTCCCTCCCTCCCAAGTATAAGAATACTAGCAGTATGGCCGGCCAGCCCCTAGGGGGAAGGAACACAACACAGCCATACACAAGCTGCAGTAATTTCTGCCAGGTATTACAACACTTTCTTGGTTTTACTTCATATTACTGTTTTAAAGAACTATGGAGGCTGCTGTAGCCTAATTTAAGAGAGTAGAGCATAACAGGAAATGTTTACACAGTAAAGAGGGGTTTAGAAAGACAGTTCTCTGTTGCTGATACTGAAAAGGGTCCACAAAGACAACACTCTATATTGGCTGTTTCAGTTCCCAGCTACCAACACTGAAAAAGGGGTCAAAATTACAAGAATTTCACTTAGACAGACAGTCAATACATTATCATAGGAGGACACAGTGCAAATATCTCTGTAGTGAGTTCCAGAGCTAAGGCGGCTTATCTTAAACCTTTGCAGCGTTTGTGAGCTGCACGAAGGTGCGCACATTCATGCAGCTCGTAACAAACCATCACGAAGAAGTGCTATACTCAGCGCAAACTCCCGGGGAACAAAAACATAAAAAAAAGCCTTTTTTAGGACGAAAGCAATGAAAACTTGTGGAAAACTCTTGTTTTGAGCAGAGAAAGGGGTTTTGAGGTGACCTGTCTCATTATGGCCATTTAAAGAGGCCATACATATTTAAATTACAATCTTGCTTTGTAGTTTGGCAAATATTATTTTAGTCAGCCAGAAATACATAAAAACAGAGACAATAATTAACACTTATTTGCATAGGTGACCAGTCTATGCATAAACACAAAACACTAAAAAACCATAAAGACAAGGACAATACGAGGACGATGGGGGGGGGGGTTCTGGCTAACAGCTTCAATATCTGTTGATTACAAAGCAAACCTACAACACTAGATCACCCTTTGACAGTCTCCTCCCATCTCAAAATAACAAAAGATACTGATTGACAGTGCTGTTTGTTTATATTGTTAGAACAGGTCTCTGATTAGAAGAGATGGAGCCGAAGCCCACCCACTCCTCAGGCTCCACCTCAGGGTCCCAGTTTTTTTTTTCATATAGTACCAAATGTTATTTGCTGCTATATAAACAAAAATGCAAAATCGCATAAATAACATTATTTTATATCTACTTTACCCCGAGGTCTGTAGTAGTATGGTCATAACCATACCTTGACATGAAATCAGCATTTTTATGTTCATTACCTTTCCTATGTTTTATTTTGAAACAATATGGCTGTAATGCTAGGTACCATCCCATTATTCGGGGGTTACGGTCCTTCATAACATTAAGCCAACACAACGGGTTATGGTCTGTCCATAGCTCAAACTCAGCTCCCCATAAGTAAAATCTTAATGTCTCTATGGCCCAGCGTACTGCCAAACATTCTTTTTCAATGGTGGAATATTTGACTTCTCTTTCAGGTAGCTTTATACTAATATAGATGATAGGATGCTCTTCCCCATCTATAATTTGAGATAATACAGCTCCTATACCAGAAATTGATGCATCTGTTTGTAATATGATAGGCACTGTAAAGTCAGGTGAATGTAGAACTGGGAATGAACATAATATTGCTTTGATTGTTGTGAAGGCATCTTCACAATCTGGTGTCCATGTCACCTTTTCAGGCAGACATTTCTTTGTTAACTCGGTAAGAGGGTTAGCAATCATAGAAAATTTTGGGATGAAACTCCTATAATAACTGGCAAGTCCTAAGAAAGACCTGACATCCTTTTTAGTTACTGGCCTTGGGCTATTTGCTACAGCCTCAGTTTTAGATTTTTCTGGGTTTTACTAGGCCCCTATCTATTTGAAAGCCTAGATACTCAGTTTCTTTCATGGCCAGTGAACACTTGTTTGGGTTAACTGTTAAGCCTGCAGAGGTAATGAAATTCAATACGATCGCTAGGTGAAGCAGATGGTCTGACCATGTGTTGCTAAAAATCACCACATCATCCATATAAGCAGCGCTATATGCAGAATGTGGTAAAAGGAGTTTGTTCATGAGCAGTTGAAAAGTTGCTGGGGCCCCATGGAGTCCAAATGGCATGACAGTAAATTGGTATAGGCCCAGTGGGGTACTAAAAGCTGTTTTCTCCTTGTCCTTTGGACTTAAAGGAATTTGCCAATATCCTTTGGTGAGATCAAGGGTGGAAATATATTGTGCTTTTCCTAAATGATCAAGAATGGCATCAACGTGGGGCATCGGATAACTATCAAATTTGGATATGTCATTTAGTTTTCTAAAATCTAGACAGATCCGAATCCCACCCTCCTTTTTGCTTACAATAACCATGGGGAAGTTCCAATCACTGTGAGAAGGCTCAATAATACCTAATTGCTGCATTTTTATCAGTTCTTTTTCCACTTCAGGTCTTAGCCTCTCTGGAATTCTGTAAGGCCTTACTCTTATAGGTTCTTTCTGAGTTGTTTCTATATTATGATGAACATTTGTCACTTTACCAGGTATTCCCATAAAATAATTAGCGAAGGACTGCAGCATAGTATATAATTCTGCTTTTTGCTGCCTAGACTGTTCAGGGTTTATATTAAGATCATTGATGTCACCCTTCACTTCTAGGCATTGGTACACTATGTCCAATTCTCTGATAGGGGTTTCAGGATGAACAAAACACACAGGGAGATCTTTCCTTTCTACCCATTTCTTTAGTAGGTTCACATGGAATATATTAAATCTTTTTGTTTTATCTGGTAATTCGATCTGGTATATAACAGGGCCTGTTCATCTAACCACTGTATAAGGGCTTTGCCACTTCATATATAACTTGTTATCTGATGATAGAAGTAGTAGTAGAACTTTTTCACCTTCTTGGAATTCTTTAAGTTTTGTACCTTTGTCATAATATAGTTTTTGTATTCCTTGTTGTTTGCTATTAACCTGGTGTGCCAGTTCTATATATCTCGATAACTTCCTTCTAAGGTAAGATATATAGTCACTAGGATCTTGGCCCTGTGAGATTTTCCCATCTTCCCACTGTTCTTTTATCAGGTCTAGTGGACCTCAAGGGTTATGGCCATAGAGTAACTCAAAAGGAGAAAACCCTGTGAAGGCATCTGGTACTTCCCTATATGCAAACATTAAATAGGGGAGGACCACATCCCATTTTCGACCTTCCTCCTGACAAAATTTTTGCAACATTTTCTTAAGTGTCTGGTTGAAACGTTCCACTAGACCATCTGTTTGTGGGTGATATGGGGTAGTGTGAACAGCAGAGATACCTAAGATGTTATATAATCTTTTTAGTAGGAGAGAGCAAATGTTACTGCCCCTGTCAGTTAAAATCTCTTTTGGCATGCCTGTTCTACTAAAAAGTTTGCCTAGTTTCTCTGCTATTCTTGAAGCAGTGATAGTGCATAAAGGAATAGCCTCTGGGTATTTAGTAGTGTAATCACACACTACTAGTATGTATTGATTACCCTTTGAACTTTTTGGAAGTGGACCAACTATGCCCATGGCTATTCACTCAAAAGGGGTAGTTATTAGTGGTAATAGTAACAGGGGTACCTTATCACTTTTATTTAACCTGGCCACCTTTTGGCATTCTGTGCAACTTTTACAGAAATTCGCCACCTGCTCATGAATACCAGGCCAATAAAAATGATACAATAATCGATTTAATGTGTGATCTCTACCTAAATGTCCAGCTAAGGATATATCATGGGCTAATTCCAATAATTGTTTTCTGTATTTGCTGAGCACCACTAACTGGTCTATTATTTCCCCTGTTTTTGGATTGACACATCTACGATACAACAAACCATTAAGCAAATTGTATTTGTCTTCTTTATCATCATTCATTTGTACAAAATAGCAACTAGGATCTTGTTGTTGTGCAATCTTAAAGTCATTTGTTGATACCATGGACTCAGTGATCATATCAGGCTTCTGATTATGTTCTTGATTCCACTACTTCTTGTCCTTCTGTTTCTGTGCCTTTGACTTCTTGCTTTTCTTAGTGTCCTCGTAAATATCAGAAGAGAAAGGAAATATCTGTTCCAGGCCTTCTCTCATCTGAGATCTGGTTACCATGGCAACTAGGTTGTTAGATATTAAAGTCTGGAAGTCAGGATAATCATGCCCAATTAATACAGGGACTGGTAGGTTAGGAACGGCACCCAACTGGATGTTATGTGTATGTCCCTGTACTGTTATGTCTAAATTATAGAGGGGGTAAAAATGTGTGTCCCCATGTATACATGTTACTCTAGTTGTTTGAGGTGTATCTTTAGAAGTTGTTTCTAATAAGGTGCTTTGTATGAGAGTCTGTCTGATCCCTGAATCAAGAAGGCCATATACAGTACTGTGCCTGATTTGAACTGGCAACATATAGTGCCCCCAGTTGGCTAAAGCTAAGTGTGTAGATTCAGATTTTCTTTTAGGACAGAATTGTGCTACGTGTCCCTTACCACCACATTCATGACATATGATGTCTGGCTTTTATCCACTTTGCACTCTGGGGTATGCCTTTGTCACTATTGGTTGGTTCGTCAGAGAAGAAGAACAAGGAGATACAGTCTGTGTGGGTATAGTGGGAGGATGGCTATGTGGTAAAGTCCCCTTTGGCCGTGAAGGTCTAGCAGCAATAAAGTCTTCTGCAAGATGGATTGCAGCATCAGAGGTCTCTGGTCGATGTTCTTTCACCCATAATTGCACGTCTTGTGGGAGGATCTTGATGAATTGTTCCAACACAATGGTCTCCAGGATCTCGTCAAGTGTCCTGGTAGTTGGCTGGAGCCACTTAAGACATAAGTCCTTTAAATGTACATAGGCATCCTGAGGGTTGTCTGCATTCAGATATTTATAGGTTCGAAACCTCTGGCGGTAAGTCTCAGTGTTTATATCATAACATTTCAAGATAGCAGCTTTTACTTGCTCATAATTATTTGCGTGTGCCACCTCCACATGACTGTATGCAAGCTGAGCTTTTCCAGTTAAGTAAGGGGCAAGACGAATCACCCACTGATCTCTGGGCCATGCACATGCTGTAGCAACTCTTTCAAAAGTCATAATGTAAGCTTCTATATCATCAGAGTCTGTTAATTTTCCTAGTGTAATATCTTTAAATCCACCCCGCTGGTTGATCTGGTGGTCTATTGACACCCAGAGCTTGTATTGCCCTCAAGGTATCAGCCCATCTGGCCTCATACTCTTTCTTATCTAGTTCCCTTTGTTTTGCCATTTCCATCTGCTGCATACATAACCACCTTACCAGTTCGTGTGTCTCCAGGGGGGGGGATCTCCTCTCCTGTTCCACCTCCACTCGCCTGTACCTCAGGCTCTTCTTCTACCTGAGAAGTCGGTTTCCCCTTCCTTCTTTTTCACAACTGGCTCCATGCCAGAAAATAAGGGTATATGAAAGGCTGCAGACATTGAGCGAGTAACAATCTTAGGAAAAGTACCAGGATCCATCTGTTCCTTCTGCATACAGAGTCCACAAGAGTCTTGGACAGACTCACTGGTTAATTATAACCAGGATCCCACTTCTAACACCAGTGTAGAAGGAACTAGGTGGTACACAGAAGAACTTCAATGCAGGCAGTAATCTTCAGTGACGTTTAAAAATGTATTAGTAGTACTTCCAGACAAAATGTCAAAAATAAAGCAAGGCGAACTTAGTACGACAAATTAAATAACAAGACATACCAAACATAAAGGCACAAACCATGAATAGCAGTCTTTAGGTCTTTAACTAGGGCACTAGTTCCAGATGCATTCACTTCACAATCCTGACTGCTACTGATCTTCCATTTAAACTGCTGGGTACATATACTCTATACTAATCACCCATTAGATGAAAAATGTATCAATCATCTGCTTTGAACCATTTTCTAAATAAAACAGTTATTTATACATTATAATTGTAAGGCAAAGCATTATAACACATTCTAGTCGCATATATGGATAATGGAAGTATTAGTATTTTGTTTAGAAGTCTTTACATCATGTTTGCACAGTAAGTCTCTCCCTCCCAAGTATAAGAATACTAGCAGTATGGCCGGCCGGCCCCTAGGGAGAAGGAACACAACACAGCCATACACAAGCTGCTGCAATTTCTGCCAGGTATTACAACACTTTCTTGGCTTTACTTCATATTACTGTTATAAAGAACTATGGAGGTTGTTGTAACCTAATTTAAGAGGGTAGAGCACTACAGGAAATGTTTACAGAGTAAAAATGGGTTTAGAAAGACAGTTCTCTGTTGTTGATACTGAAAAGGGTCCACAAAGACAACACTCTATATTGGCTGTTTCAGCTCCTAGCTACCAACACTGAAAAAGGGGTCAAAATTACAAGAATTTCACTTAGACAGACAGTCAATACATTATTATAGGAGGACACAGTGCAAACGTCTCTGTAGTGAGTTCCAGAGCTAAAGCGGCTTATCTTAAATGTTTGCGGCGTTTGCAAGCTGCACGAAGGTGAGCACATCCGTGCAGCTCGTAACAAACTGTCGCGAAGGAGCACTATACTCAGTGCAAACTCCTGGGGTACAAAAATGTTAAAAAAAAAGCCTTTTTTAGGACGAAAGCAATGAAAACTTGTGGAAAACTCTTGTTTTGAGCAGAGAAAGGGGTTTTGAGGTGACCTGTCTCATTATGGCCATTTAAAGGGGCCATACATATCATCATCATCATCATCATCATCATCAAGTCTTTATTTATTCAGGTGAACATCATTGAGCAAGGCTCATTTACATATTTAATTTACAATCTTGCTTTGTAGTTTGACAAATATTATTTTAGTCAGCCAGAAATACATAAAAACAGAGACAACAAGTAACACTTATTTGCATACGTGGCCAGTCTATGCATAAACACAAAACACTAAAAAAAACATAAAGACAAGGACAATACAAGGAAGATGGGGGGGTTCTGGCTAACAGCTTCAATATCTGTCGATTACAAAGCAAACCTACAACACTAAATCACCCTTTGACAGTAGCCTTAATTAAATATTGATATGTATCAAAATACACATATATCTATATATATATATAGATATATGTGTATCTTAAAAAGTACAGGTATGAATACTCTCATCTAAATGCCAATATGGCTTTCCTTTGTTCCTACGAGTACCATAAATCATTTTCAAACAGTGATAGATCTTCATGTTTTGACAAGGAAATTGAACCTCAAAATTTTGTTCTCTAAACAGGAACATAAGGAGAATTAACTTTAATTTAAATCAAACCTGGCAAACAATGAATGAAATGGATGGAGAGTTATGTGGAATTACACACGAATGAAGAAAAAGATTTGGTTTCATTCCACCGATGAACAATTCAGTTAATTTCTTTTTGAAAGCGTGTGAATATGACATTGAAAATCTGGTGAAAGAAAATCCTAGACAGAGTTTTTGGAACTGCACACTTGAAGAACGGGACACCATACAAAAGCTGCCTGCTGACAAGGGTAGGGCTGTGTTAGTGATGGACAAAGACAAAGGAACTAGGAAATATTATCAGAAAAAAATTTCAGTTGGCTAATGGATCCGGTGCTGAATGAAACATTATGAGAGGGCCCCAAATTCACATATAGGAAAGGAAAGAACTTGAAGGACCTACTAGTACTGAGCCATGAGGGTGGACAAAGAAATATAAAGGGAATAACCAGAGACTTCCTGTGGGTAACTTCAAATTTGGGAACTGTGCAGCATGTGCAACCAGATTGTATTACTACACAATGATCAGGTACTGTACTCTAGTGACTTCATCTCTTGTAATACAGAGGCTGTGATTTATTTAGCAATATGTACTTGTGGCTCTTTTTATATTGGAAAGACTGAGAGAAGATTAAAAACCCAGATTTTGGAACATATTCAACACATTAGGTTGGGTTCAGAGGAGAATACCCTTGCTGTGCATGTTAAATACCATGGAACGGGACACTTCTTTTCATTTTTTGGTCTGGAGCATGTTAAAATAGGAGATGGAGGGGAGACCTCAGTAATTTGATTTTGTGCCAGGAGACCTATTGGCAATTCTGGTTGAAGGCTAGGGTTCCACCAGGCCTTAATGGATCTTTCCAATTGACCCCCTTCTTGAAAAGGAATAGATAATCAGTAGATATTTAATATTGTTTCATGGATTACCAGACATGGTGGAGGGAACAGATTGGTCTTTTTCAGTAGTTTTAATTAGTTTACATATAGCCATATTAGCATTTAGATAAGGGTGTATACATACTTGTATTTTTTAAGACATATATATAGATATATATATCAATCAATCAAACAATCAAATCTTTATTTATTCAGGCGAGCATCATTGAGCAAGGCTCATTTACAAGATGGACCTGATAAGGTCAACATTCAATAGCTGATACACAACAGATACATCAATTCACTTATATATGCATAACAGATACAGAAAAAACACTTATAAATACAATGATCAAGGGTGGGAAGTTGATTAAGACATACATGGCAAGGTAGGTTATAGGAAAATTATACAATAGATAAAGTATATACATATCCCAATAGTGGAGTCAAGGCATACACACAGCATAATGTACTACTAGGATGAATGGGGAGCTTTTAGGAATGATGTAAGGGCCAGTAATTAGTGGGGGAAGGATTAGGTAGGTAGTAGGTAGTTAGGTAGAATTAAATGGAACTGAGGTACTATAAAAAGGGTGGATGCCCGGGAGGGAGAACTGTGGAACAAAAATATGCCATATATGGTGGCTGTCTGGGAGGGGGGGTTGTGAAATGACAAGTCTAGCTCTTGTGGTAGCAGTTGCATTTCTCTGTGAAGAAACCTGTGCAAAGCTGTTTAAAGGGTGCTATAGGTATAAGATTGGACAGCTTTAGGGATTTCTGTAGAGTATTCCAAGCCATAGCTAGAGAACAGCTTATTGCTGCCCTCCCTAGCCGGGTGTTGACTTTAGGTATTTTGAGCATGATGAGGTTGTTGTTTCTTAGGGCATAGGATATGTATATGTATATAAATATATGGGTAGTTTGATACATATAGATATTTAATTAAGGCTACATACCATTTATATGCATTTATTCAAGTGATATATTTATATTGCAGGGAATATTTCACTTGGGAACATAAGCAGGAGGCTGGTAAGGACAGAGGTCTAGGGTTATATTCTGTTTTAACTGAAATATTTGAATAGTTTTGCAAGTGAAATTAGTTCTATGTGTTAAAAATTATTACCTTGAGTTAGAACTGTTACTTGGGCTGTGATACTGTAACTTTGGAGGCTTGGGAACAGTTGTTTGGCAGTGATAATTAGAGTGAAATTTAAATGTGTTGTTTGCCTGGTGTTAGGGGATGGGACATTAGCTGGAATTACCTTGTCTTTAACAGAAATTACATTGGCGTTCATTGTTCACTTGGGAACATAAGCAGGAGGCTGGTAAGGACAGAGGTCTGGGGTTATATTCTGTTTTAACTGAAATATTTGAATAGTTTTGTAAGTGAAATTAGTTCTATGTGTTAAAAATTATTACCTTGAGTTAGAACTGTTACTTGGGCTGTGATATTGTAACTTTGGAGGCTTGGGAACACTGTTTGGCAGTGATAATTAGAGTGACATTTAAATGTGTTGTTTGCCTGGTGTTGGTAAGAGTTCTCCCATCCACCCTGTTTTGTAGGCTTTCTTAAATACTGAAAAACCACTGGGGGTTGGGATTGAAGGGCTGAGTATTTCTGTCTGGGACTGAAATTCGAAGCTTCAGGAGCTGGTGGGCCTGTGACATCATACGGTACCTGAAGTCTGCATACACACACTGTTAGTGGGACTGAACACACACTGGACTGTATGTGTTTGTGAGGCTTGGGAACTTTATTGGTGGGGTTGAAATTGGGTTTGTAAATAACTGCAGTCAGTATAGAGAGAAACTGTATTCCAGGGGAAAGGGACTGAGAAAAGGGGGTGTGCCATTATAAAAAGAGGGAGATAAACAAGGTGGCCATATTCCACCATGGCAGGCATCTTTGGAAGGGTTGTAGGCTGCACAGGCTGTGGGATGGCAATAATTCACAATTGGGCCTGGAGAAACGGAGGCTGCCTACTCTGTAGACAGCTATCTTGTATCAGGAGTGAAGTATATTGGTTAAGGAGTAAGCTGAGGGAGCTGGGGGGGTGTCCAAGGATAAGGGGTGTGGATATGGGCAGTAAAAGGGTGGGGCTGAGGGGATGCTGGGGCAACGCTCTGAAATTACAGGATGTTCTGTTACAGCAAGCAGGAGGGGGGACATTAGGGACAGAGGACCCTTAGATAGGGATGTTGATGCTAAGGGGGAAAGCGTACGGGGTGAACATTCTGAATACAAAGAGAGTGGAGGGGAAGAGTCAGGAGGGGCTGTTGTGCAGAAGCCTAAAACAGCAGACTGTGGGAAGGGAGCTCCTAAGGTGAACAGAGCAAGAGGGGAAGAAGAGGGGCAGTTTAGAGGTGCAGTCAAGGGAAACTCGGGCTACTTGATGGAGGCTGACATAGAGTGTCACAATAGATTTGAGCTACTAAGTAACCTAGAGGGGGAGGAAGGGGTTTATAGAAATGAGGAAACTTATACAGAGGATGGGGGGAGGGAGTCGGATACCCATAGGGCATCACAGACCGGCAACAGAAAGGATAGAAATAGTCCCAGAGGGAGAAGGGAAAACATAAATGTTAAGCAATTGGGGGAGATGCAACATATTGCAGACATGAGGGAGGAGAGCATGACTGAAGAGAAACTGGGAGACAAGGAGTTGGGAGAGGAGCCCCCCTTCAGCAAGGGGGTCAGTACCAAGGATGGGGCCCTAGCTAAAGGGGACCCACAGAGAGCCTCTGGAGGCAGGGATACTATTACAAGGGGGGAGGATGGCAGTGTGGGGGAAGGGGAAACCTTCAGGGCCAGGATAAATGGTTCGGACAAGAGAGGGTTATAGGGGACACCTATTCAGAGGGGATTTGAGTTAAGTGGGCAAAATAACGAGGGAGGCAGAAAGGGGAGGGTGACAAGGGGGTATCTAACAAGGCAGGAAGACTCCCATGGAATTGAGATCATGAATAAAGGGGGGGAAGGGGGCTGAGAGGGCATAGTGGAGGTAACCATAAGGATGATGGCAGTGTTAAGGTTCTGTTATTGGGAGACTCGATGATGAGGGGCATCCAGTGGGAGGGACAGGGAGGTGGATGCCATAGCCAGGTGAAGGTAGTGAGTATCTCTGGGCTGACGGTGCACAGAGCAAAGTTCATGGTGTATGAAATGGTTAGGGATTGTGGAGGGAAACCGGATTTCCTGGTGCATTTGGGAACTAACGATCTAGAGGGAAATAGTGTTTTGGAAATCCAAGCAAGGTTCCAAGAACTTGCCAGAGTCTGTCGGGATAATGGATGCAACATTTCCTTTTTGGAGATATTGCCAGTACCAAACGCCCAGTGGAGAAAAAATGAAGCTCACAGAGGTTAATGACTGGCTCAGGAAGTGGGGTGAAGAGAGTGGGTTGGGGGTGTTAGGGAACTGGAATGGAGTTTGGGAGGAAAAGGGACTATATGCCAAGGACAGGCTTCATCTTGCCCCATTAGGGAAGGAAGTCCTTAAACAGGGGATGGCTGACTACATTCAAGAAAGGTGGGGTTTAAACTTGAGAGGGGGGGAAGGGATAAGGGAGGGGCTGACCAGAAGCCCTCTTCTACAGATGAGGGAAGTGGCCTTCAAGCCCAAGAGAGGGAGGGGAAACAGACTGGGGTGGAGGTTTCAGGAGGAGCAGAGGGGGGATGGAAGTATAAGGAATCTGGGTGGGGTTCGACAAAGAGGATCAGGGATAAGGGTTGGGGGTTGGTGTTAGTAAATGCCAGGAGCTTGGGAAACAAGTTGCCAGAGTTCCAGGCCATGCTGTTCAAGGTGGAGGGGGGGGAGTGGATGTGGCTGCAGTCACGGAGACATGAGCCAACAAAAACCAAGACTGGGACCTAAACATACGGGGGTACACTATGTTTAGGAAGGGTAGAAAGGAGGGTAGAGGGGGTGGAGTGGCTATGTTCATTAGAGATGACATAGAAATTGCTAGAGTAGAAGAGGCTGAGGGAAACGTGGAGGCCTTATGGGTCACCTTACAATCCCCAGCAGGAGATAAGGTCAAGCTGGGTGTAGTATATAGGGCCCCCAGGATGAGTGATATTCTAGACGATGGTTTGCTGGACAACATCTTTGCCCAGTGTGGACCAAAAGGGGAAAGAGTGGTGTTGATGGGGGACCTTAACAAGCCAGGTACAAACTGGGGAACCATGTCCTCTAAGGTGGCCAAGAAGCAGAGGCTACTGGACGGCTTCCTGGGTGTGTTCTTAACACAGCATGTGATGGAGCCCACAAGGGAGGGGCATGTCCTGGACATGGTTCTGGCAGATGGGGATCTGGTAAGGGACCTGATTGTACAGGACCCCCTGACTGGGAGCAACCACAATACTGTCTGGTTTCAAATAAGCATGGGGGAAGGGAGGGTGAGATCTAGGACACTGGCAGTGGACTTCAGGGGGGCAGACTTTGTGGGCATGGGAAATATTCTCAAGGATCACTTGCAGGGGATTACATCATTGACAAGTGTGGAAAGGAGATGGGAGGTCATAAACCGGGGACTTCATGAGGCAGTCAGGATCTGCGCTAAGTTGAAACGTAAGGGAGCAAGGTCACAAAAACCATGCTGGTGGTCCAGTGAGGTACAGGTAGCAGTCAGAGAAAGAAGGCGGCCTACAAAAATATAAAACAATAAGAGGGATAGGGATAAGGAAATGTACCATCTTGCATCTAGAAAAGTCACCTGTATGGTGAGGGAGCAAAGTCAATAAAGAGCAGCGCTGGCACATGGGATACATGGAGGGAAGGGGTTCTTCCGCACATTGGAGACCGGAGAAAAACTAAGGGTCATCTCAGCAGATTGAGATCAGAAGGAGGGTGGGTGGAAGAGGTGAGGGACCAGGCAGAGGTATTTAATGAGTACTTTGCCTCTGTGTTCACTAGGGAGGGGGATGGGACATCTACAAAGTAAGGCATGAAGGGGATAGAAGCGGCAGTGAGTGGGATCAGGGGAGCAACAGAAATGGAGCAAGAGGGAGGGAGAGGTACCCCAGGTGTGTCACATCTGGATAAGGATAAAAAGGCCAGTAAGGTGGAGGGGACGGATGATGCTATCTCCGCCAAAAGGGTGTGGTTAGCCCTCGAGGCCATAAAGAAAGACAGATCTCCTGGGCTGGATGGCATTCATCCAAGAATACTATGGGAATTGGCGGATATACTGGCTGCACCCCTGGTGGAGCTCTTCAACAGGTCACTTGAGACAGGGAGGGTACCTAGGGATTGGCAAGAGGCACATGTGGTGCCAATCCATAAAGGGGGGTCGAGGGAAGTCCCAGGTAACTATAGACCCATCAGTTTGACCTCGGTGGTGGGAAAATTAATGGAGAGTATACTAAAGGAACGATTGGGGGTGTACTTGGAGGAGGTGGGAGGTCTGGATAGTCGGCAACCTGGGTTTGTGCCAGGTAGATCATGTCAAACCAATCTTGTGGAGTTCTACAAATGGGTAATATCAGAACTGGACAGGGGAAAGCCTGTAGATGTATTATTCTTTGACTTCAGCAAGGCATTTGACTCTGTCCCCCACAATAGTCTGGTGGAGAAACTGATGGAGTTAGGAGTAGGCCCTTTGATGGTCAGATGGATTGAAAACTGGCTAGCTGGATACACCCAGAGAGTAGTGGTATGTGGGGAGCTCTCAAACCCAAGAGAGGTTGGCAGTGGGGTACCGCAAGGCTCGGTCCTGGGTCCGATCCTGTTTAATGCATACATATCAGACATCAGAGAGGGTATAGGGTGTGAAATGAGTGTCTTCACGGATGACTGCAAGATGGGAGCAGTAGTTGAGGGAGAAGAGGGGAGGTTGGCCCTGCAAGGGGACCTGGACACCCTGGAAAGCTGGGCTCACACATGGAAATTAAATTTCAATATCACCAAGTGCAAGGTGTTGCATCTTGGTCGGGGAAACCCTAAACACAGGTACACCCTGGGAGGGGAGGCAGTGAAGGCCTCAATAGGGGAAAAAGACCTAGGGGTAATGGTGGATGCATGTATGAATAACTCTGAGCAGTGCAGGAGAGCGGCTAGCAAGGCAAACAGGATGTTGGGATGCATCATAAGGGGGATCACCTCTAGAAGCAAGGAAGTGATTCTGCCGCTGTACAATGGACTGGTTAGACCACACCTTGAGTACTGTGTACAGTACTGGAGACCACACTTGAAGAGGGACATACAGCTCCTGGAGATGGTACAGAGGAGGACAACCAAGATGATTCGAGGGCTAGGGGATTTGACGTATGAGGACAGACTTGAGGAGCTCTACCTGTTTTCGTTGGAGGAGAGGAGAGACAGGGGGGACATGATTGAGGTCTTCAAGTACCTCAAGGGAATAAATAGGGTAAACATGGAGGGGATCTTTAGACTAAAGCAGGGAGGTAGCACCACAGGGCATGGTTTGAAGTTGGAAGGTGGAAGGGTAAGGGGGAAAAGAGGAGGAGGTTTTTCACTGAGAGGGTGGTGGACCCTTGGAATGCACTGCCTGGCGAGCTGGTTCAGAGATCCACAGTGGAGGGCTTCAAGAAAGGGTGGGACAGACACAGAAAGTGGATGTATCAGATGATGGCCTGTCCCAGGGGGGTGGAGATGGATGATAGGGGTTTGTGGAGCACAAGGGATGGGAGGGCCTCGGCACCCAACTAAGGATCTAAGGTTCGAGCAGACTCGATAGACCATAAGGCCTAATCTGCTGGCAAATAGTATGTTAATATTTTATATGATGATGTTAGTATATTTGCTATCTACTAAGAACACAGTGTTTATATGAGATTTATACAGGATATTTATATTAGGATCTTGTATTTTAGAAAGTAGGTCTGTTACCCCTTTAAATGTTACAACTTACATGACATGTATGTTTGGTATCTGTATGAAAGAGAAGCATGTGGAATCATGTGGCATCTTGAAAAAGCATCAGTGTGATGTGAAACATGCGTTGACGTTTCATATGTGAAGGGGGTGCTTGCTTTGCACTTTAATAAAGGATTTTTATTCGTCTACCTGGTTATTTGCAACCAGTATATTTGGACCTGGAGGGTAGCCGAGAGTTCCTCTTGTAGTGGCGAACTCCAGTCCAAGCTTGCAACAGTGACATCAGTGATTCTGAGAACTGAATAAGTCACGTAATGGTCATTTTTAATCAACATAACAAGCAATAATGTAACTTGCCTAGGAGGAACAAGGGAGTTTACTGAGCTTTGGGCCTGCAGGTGTGTCTAGCATGGGTGTTTGCTCCTTTTAAAGTCAGAGTCATTGTGAAAATAAAACATTATGGTTTCTATAAGTACTTTACAGCTAAAGAAAATTACATTATGGATGCCAAGATGGACCACCTTATCCACCTTTCTGTCTCTCTCAACTCCAGTGTTTCTGTGATAACCTAACTGATATGTTAATCCAACACAACACTGTTGTGTGTTACTGGTTATCACTTTCTTAGTGACAGTCTAAGAAGTCATTTGAAAGTGTGAGCACCTGAGTCTCTCCCTCCCTCCCTTGGGATGGGCTCTGCTGCTACAGTGGGAGGCTTTGCAAAACCATGGGGTTGAAAACAAAAGCATGGGGCATAAATATTTTGGGGGAGGAAACACTTGTACTTTTGTAATGCTATGGGCTGGCTTCACAGACAGGTATAGGTTATGATAACAAATTATAGTGATACTTGGGATTTGACATTTATTTTTTTTTAAAAAGCTTTTTTCTTTCTGTTCAATATATTCACCCAAAAGCAACAAATACTGAATCTGCAGCAGCAGATCTTAAGTAAGAATCATGCAAAATATGAAATCTTTTAGTTGTTTGTTACAAAGATCCAAGCCTTTTTCCAAACCCTGGTTTCATTACTTGGTCAAAAAAAAAGCTGGTTTAAGTCATGAGCTGCTTATAATACTTATAAAACTCCCCCATTCTTAACCCTAAGGACCAAGTGACAGCTTTCAGCTATTTCTTTGCTGAGGCAGGATTATCATATGAAAAAGAAAATCCCAGCCTAGAGCAAATCCACCTAGATATGAACTTTTCAGGTGACATACACCACCACTTGTTTGTCTTCAGCAATATTGGAACTGAGGCTGTCTAGAGGGAGCTCACAAAACTGAATGCTAAACAGGGAGCCCATTTTCTATAAAATAGCAGCCCCTCTGCTGGCAAACCACATAGCCCACCTATTCAACCTGTCCATCACAACCTCTCAACTGCTTGATGGCAGGAAAACAGCATTCATCATACCCATCTTCAAAGAGGGAGATCATGCTGAACCTGGGTGCTATCCAACCTCCCTCCCATGATAAAGATTCTCGAGAAGCTAGTGCACAAGCAGCTTAACTCACACCTGATTAAGTTTAAGGTTCTGGCCGGCCCAGTGGTGCTGAGAGTTGAGGTGCTGGATGACACACCTCGCGGCATGCTGGCAACTCAGGTTCTGGAATGGACCCGGGTCAGTGGGGGTCAGCAAGGGAAAGGAAGGATCCAGCATCCTACGACAGCTCTCCTTCCTCTGGGGCGGGTAGGGGCACTGCATCACTCTGCAGTGGCACCTGGCAGAGGTCAGGGGTACTGAGAGAGCATGCACAGTTGAGGGTGGGAGTGCAGCTGATGTCTGCATGTTAGTGTGCCAATGCCATTGCACGACTGGCTCTGTGAGGATAAAACATGGCGGAAAATTGCAGGGTGATTGTAATGGCTGATGGCCGTGCCATGTGCCCCTGGACATGAGAGGTACGTCCCCCAAGTCTCAGGTTTCCAGGTCCCTGGGGGGGTCTACATGCACCGGTCTTGTCTGGGGAGAGCGTGTCGCGAGCCAGACCTGGTCCTGGTGTGCAGGTGCCAGCAGCCAGATGACTCGCCACCCACTCTGCAAAGGAGGAAAAATAATGGAATTATAAAAAAGTTTAAGATTCTGACCCAAAATCAGGTGGGCTTCAGAAAAGGTCACAACACAACGTCCTGGGTAACTGACATAGTTAATGCTTAACCTCCTAATCCCTGAGGTGGTCTACCGCTGCCTAAACCTCTAAACCCCACCCTCTGCACAAAGTTCTGGCAAATTAAAATGCCCCTCACTCCTTCCCCTCTTCCTCCTCCTCCTCCTGCTCCTTGCCAGGGATATCCAACCTAACCCTGGCCCTCCCATACCCCAATCCACCAGCACCTAGACCACTACCCTTGCTAGGCTGTCCCTGTCTCCAACTCCATCTTCTCTACCTAAGGGTCTCCATAGCTTTTATCTCAATGCCAGGAGCCTCCTTCCCAAAATTGATGCCCTAAATGTATGGATTACCCAATATCACCCTGACATATGATGCATCTCTGAAACTTGGCTATTTGCCAAAATCTCTTGCTCCTCTCTCACCGTTCCTGACTTTAACCCATTCCGCCAAGACAGAGGTAAGAGAGGTGGTGGCATAGCCTTGTACATCAAGCAATCCTTCTCCAACTCTATTATCCTCAAAGAATCCATCCTCTCCTCCCATTAAATCATTATTGCCCATTTATCTCTTCCCTCTTCTGCCCCCCTCTGTATTGGTGCTCTATATGCCCTGCCCAAGGTCTCAACTGACTCCATCATCAAGCCCATCTCCTGTATCTCCACCCTTACCTCCAATGAACAGCTTTTGCTCCTAGGTGATTTCAGTCACAACAGGCTCTCCTCATCTGTCAATCAGTCAATCAATCAATCAAAATCTTTATTTATCCAGGCAAAAACCATTGAGCGAGGCTCATTTGCAAGATGGACCTCAGTATAACAAGGTCACATACAAGAAGGAGGGAAAAAACATACATAGGTGTATATACAGTATATATATATATATATATATATATATATATATATAATCACAATGCACTAATAGTACATGAGGAATATCGTGCAACAGGTAATAGCCGCGCACAATAGAACATGTCGTGGGAGAATCATATACAAATTTCAATACCCATATATAGCAATAGTAATGGAACACTACCCAAAGGAGACAATTTCTAAGTACTGCACGAGAACAAGTACAGCAGAAGGCAGGGAAGGGTAGAATGGGCAGGTGGAGGGTAGTAACCCAGTTTGAATGAATAAGTTAGAGTCCTAGGGACTTGAACCAGGAACCAGGATCAGGCAGCATTAAGCTGGAGGGGTGAAGGGATATCGGCATAAGTACAGGGGAAGGCATCAGAGTGAGGGATACTAGGGGTGATCTGAGGGATATAGAGTGATAGAAGTAGGGACAGGAGGGTGACAAAGGAGGAGCTAAAGAAGAAGACATGCAACTCAATCTGCTATCTGAAATAGGGAACATCCACCATAATAGGGGAAGAGGGGGAAATACATAGGAGAACTGTGAGGGCTGGACAGGGAAGCTAGAAATCAAGAAGAACTATTACATGAAGCATGAGTTTACAGATGTAAATAACAAGAGAGTAAGGAGAAAGGAAACCTACAACACAGAGTAGGCAGACAGTTTCAAGATTAGGATCAAGGGAAATAATTGCAAGACTCCTTAATGAGACGAGAGTAAAGGGTCTTGAAAGTAATAATGCTGACAGGAGTACTCAGCATCAGTGCTTTCAGAAAACTGTTCCATAAAAAGGGCAGCGCAAAGCTTATGGCAGCTCTACCAAAGCGAGATTTGACTTTGAGGACTGTCAAGGAGATGGATGTAAAGCTCCTCAGGGCATACTTGCCTAGCTGGTTTAAAGGGAGGCAGTCTGCAATGTATTTGGGGAGCTTATTGGAGATCGCTCTAAGAATCCATCAAGCAGCATTTTTATTACATCTATACTGAAGGGAAGTCCAACCCATGGCTGCATATAGTGAGCAGTGGTGCACAGTAAAAGGAAGCCCTGTAATAAATCTCAGGGCTCTGTGATACAGTGTGTCAAGTTTTGAGAGGTAAGAGGCAGGGCAATGACTGTGCAAGAAATCCACATAGTTGATAAAGAAGAGAAACGTTGTTTGGACCAAACGTAGTTTAGCATCCTTTGTTAGATAGTGGCTGATCCTGAAAAAAAGGTCTAATCTTTGTCAAGCCCACCACCCTAGCGATTGAGACCCTCAACCTCTCTCAGTTTATCCAGGAATCTACCCGTCTTAACCTTCGGTCCCAAAACCACTCCCTTTTAGATTGGATACTATCCTCCCATCCCCACCACATCTCTGCCTCGGGCATCCTCTCTCACACCCTCAGTGATCACTGTATTACCTACTGCATTCACAAAATTCACACTCTCCATTCCCCTCCCAGATTTATATGGTCCCGCCCCCTCCATTCAATTGACAATATCGCCCTACAGCATGACTTCCTAAATGCAAACTAGCAATGTGTCTTCTCTGCCTTGGATGTTGACATTACCATATCCCACTTCTACAACATCTTTAATGGCATCTGGGGCCTCCACGCACCTCTTAGAAAAATCAGGGTGAAACGCTACCACCACCCTTTGATTACTTCTGACCTAATCATCAAGTGTCATGCTTGGGACAAGGCCTGGAAACTTTAGAAGGCATCTTACTCCCCCTTACAAACAACTTAGAAACAGGTGTACCAAGGCTATTCGCCAGTCCAAGACATCCTATTTCAAATCCCAGCTCGAACAAAGCAAAAACTCCCCTGGATCTTTCTGGAAGGTAATCCACTCCCTCCTGTACCCCCCCTCCCAACAAGCTTGCTAGTCCTTAAAATTGACTGATCCCTGTCTTGACTCTACCTCAGTAGCTGAAGCCTTCAAAAAGTTCTTCATCTCTTGTGCCCTGCCTGACTCCCTTCCCCTCTTCACCAGGCTCTACTCCCTGCCCTCCTGAATCCCCTTCCCCTCCCACCAGCTTCTTCTTTCCTCCCTTCTCTCCTCTTGAAGTTTACTCTGCACTCATCCCTGTCAACCCCTCCAAATCAAGTCCTGATGATCTCCATCCCAGATTGATCCACATATCCACTTCCACAATAGTCTCCCCCTGACTTACATTCTAAACCTCTCTCTTTCCACAGATACGTTCCAAAAGCCTGGAAATCAGCTAAGGTCCTATCCTTACATAAGGGCGATGATCCATCATCCCTTGGAAATTATTAGCCCATATCGCTCCTCCCCTCCCTTGCTAAAGTCCAGGAATCCCTCATTCCTGCAAAACTCTCTGAATTTTTCTCCTCAGATAACTCCCTAACGCCTGTACAATCAGGCTTTTGTAAACAACACTCCACTATCACCTCTCTGCTGCGTGTTACTGACTCTATCTTTTATGCAATGGACCATAGTCAATTCACTGCAGCTATCTTCATTGATTTGGCAAAAGCTTTTGATTCTGTCTCCCACCCACTCCTCCACCATAAACTTAATTCCTTCAGCCTTGCAAAGCACGCAGTTTACTGGTTCCTCTCATACCGCCAAACTAGACAACAGTTAGTCCTAATAGGATGCTCACTCTCACCTCCTCTCCCTATCCTTTCTGGGGTCCATCAAGGCTCTATCATTGGCCCCATCCTTGCCTCTTTTTTCATAAATGATCTTTCCTCAGTCTGTCCCTCCTCTAACATACACATGTACGCAGATGGCACTGTCATCTTTACCTGCTGCCCATCCCACAACAGTGTCCTTCCAAAACTCCAAAATGATTTTAACAGAGTTCAGTCCTGGTTCCAATCAAACCAGCTAAAACTCAATGTCAAAAATACAGTTACCATGTCTCCAGACAGAAACTGGCCTCTCTTTCCACCCCACCAGCGATCACCACACTGGATGGCTTACCCTTTGAGATAGTCTCTGCCTTCAAATATTTGGGTGTCTGGCCGGACAGTCACTTTGATTTCTCTATACACAATGCCATCTGTGCCAACTCCGGCCCAGACACGCAGTCCTCTACCACCACAAAGTATGCCTCCCTTCCCCCACTTGTTGTGAATTAGTACTTAAAAAATTTTGCCAGAACTAGATTATGCTGACATAGTCTATGACACCACCCAAACCTCTTCCTCCAAGTTAGACACTCTTCTCAACTCCTTCTGCCGATTTGCCACCACCTCCCGTCCTCTTACCCATTACTGTCTCCTTTATGCTCCACTCTCCCCCATTCTGCTATCACACAGGAGAACTGTCCACTGTGCCTCCCTCATTGCTAAACATTGGTTTTGCTCCTTCCCCATCTCTCATCCCACCTTACCCTGACCAAATCCACAACCTACTCTCTACATCACAGATACTCGCATTCCTTATCCAACCCTTGCACACTCCACTGCTAGCTAGTCTGCCTTCTCATACCATCTCCCTCTCCTCTGGAATAATCTACCCTATGACCTTTGCCTTGCCGCCCTTTTTTTTTTTTTACCAGGAAAGACACTCTAAGCTGAAAGCTTGTTTACAGGTGCGACCTTGGATCACAAAGAAGTTAGGTGACTTGCTCAGGGTCACACAGTATGTAAGTGGGGGCTGTGGGATTCAAACCCAAGTCTCCAGGTTTGCAGCTCAGAGCCTTAAACCACTGAGCTATACTACCTCCACCTTTCTTGTTCCTCAAGAAACTCCTTAAATCCTCCCCTCCCTTCTATGCCCCTAATGCTCCTAATCTCTCATCTCCCTTCCGGTCCTGTGTGCTCCCCCAATATCTCTACTGTCTTCCCTTCATAAGCCTCCCGCCTTGAAACTTTAGGTTTGTGGCAGCCTAAGTTGGTTACCCTTCTGATACTCTAGCTCAGCCCCTACTTACTCCAGTTCCCATCTTATGGGATCGCTAGTGCCTTGGAGATAATTGTTAGATACCCTATGTTTTTGCATCCCATTTTACCTACTGTATGGTTTTCCTTTATATATATTGTGCCTATATCATATTATAATTCTTGTAAATTGCTGTAAATTCCCTATACTGTAAATTGGTGTAAATTACCTATGTAATATTGCTCTTCTGCTGTACATTTTTTGCACCTGGGTTGTACCTGGAAACAAGCCTCAGCTCAGTGTGCCTTTCCTGAATACCAATTTTAAATAAATAAGAAAATGGACAAGCTTCCCCTGCAATCTTTCTTGACTTGTCAAAAGCTTTTAACACCTGTCAACCACTTCGTACTACTAAACAAACTCAAAAGTTCCAGCCTGGGCATGAGTGCACTGCTATGTTTCGCAGTCTATCTGCATTCCAGGAAACAGTGTGTAAGGGCTGACTACCACTGCTCAGACCTGGTAACTATCAATAAAAGTGTCTCCCCGGGATCTGTGCTTGAGTCTCTTCTGTTCCTACTTTAGGTCAACGACTTACCACAGCACAATTCTAAAGACACAAAGTTATTTCTATATGTGAATGACACTATTATTTATTGCACACAGCAAAGATATCAATGCAGCTAATACCCACACAATCCAGGGCAATTTCTACATGATCCAGAAGGCTCTAACTGATTTGAGACTTCTCCTCAACATAAAGAAAACTCAGTGGATGCCGTTCTCCAAAAAGAGCATAGATGCTTCCTTTTTCTCACTAAAACCCTTAGCAGGTACATTAATTACTAGAGCTGAATCCTACAAATACCTACAGTAGGTATCCACTTAGATGAACACTTAACATTTGGCCCTCACATCCTACATCTGACCAACAAACTGAAAGGCTTATTAGCTTTTTTTAAAAAAAAACCAAGAGATTATTTACCCTCCCAGAAGGAAAAATCTGGTCAGCTTCTCATTCCTAACCAAACTGGATTATGGGGACTGCACATAATAAAAATGCATCTGACTCCCTCCTGGGAATGCTCAGCCCTCTCTACCACAGTGCCCTTAGGTTCATAGCAGGTCTACTTTGGAGCACACATCACTGTTACTTATACAAAGCAGTGGGATGGACTGCTCTGGCACTCCATAGGCAGCAGCACTACATCTACAGTATGTTTACAGATTTATAACTAATAGTCTACCATCCTTCCTGTTATGCACAAGAACACCAGAAAACCCTCTCATGTACAACCTCAGATCCTCCAATGTGCCCATGTATAATCAACCAAATCCCCACACCAAATCTGGGGAATGCACCCTCACTGCCGCTGTCTCTTATACCTGGGAGACCATATTAAAAACACTGCAACTGGCCACCATAATTCCAATTAACCTCTTCAAGCCTTGTATATATAATCTACTATACTCCCAGTGTGACTACTATGGCTGAATCAACCCTCTGTACTGTGCACTTACTTTATTCCTACTTTAAAACTGTATATAACTCTTTTGAAACTGTAACTCATTATTTGTGCTGTTGATGTCTTTGAACACGGGACACAACTGTAAAAGAGAGCCCTCACTCTCAATGTCTTCCAGTAAGTGATTGATTGATTGATAATGTCAGCTCCCTATAACTCACAGCCAGCAACGCTCTATGGCTTACTCACACATGTTGTGATTAAGTCATTTTCTGATTATGTGTAGCACCTGGTCAACAAACAATGTCTGTCTATATATTCTTTTACTTTATGCATGAACTGTTGTCCGATTATTGTACTGCCCTGGAGTGGTGCACAAGACCAAAGATAAAGCTTGCAAAGCTGGGGCCCCATTCTCAGGTACAATTGACAATGCAACATTGTTGCAACAGGAAGAGAAGGGATGCAATACAGATAGGCTAATAGGCAGGTCTCAGCACATTTTGGTGCTCATAGCCCAGCTAACACAATGCTGCTACTGCCTGCAATTTTAGCAGGTGGCATGAAGGAGGAGTACACACTGCACAGTGGGTTAGGGAGCTGAAGAGGAGTCCACCAGACACCAGAGGGCATTAAGGGGTTCTACTGCACATGAAGTAAAGACATACATGGGGTTGGGGAGCAGGGGAGGGATAATAGACAGTATTGATTGACTGTGAGTGGGACGGTTCAATCTTTTGTTCACATCTGATTTCTACCACTCAGTTTTCAGGCAGTGCTAGCCACCAGGGATTGGTTGGGCCTGAAGGAGGGCACAGGATGATAAGGACTGCTTGCAACAGTGGTGGGGGGTTGGGGTGGGATCTTCAGATAATCCAGACAGCTGTGCACTGTGTCAAGGTATTTAGATTGAGTATGCAGTTGCAGCAAGATGGCCAAGTGCCTGAAACTGCAAAAGTGGCACTACCTTCAAATCATAGCGAGCAGTGACCCTTCAAACAACATGAAGTCTTGCTATATTATGACAATTGCAGTTTGTCCCACCATTAGAACTGCTCCGGAGGTGAAAGAGTTAACTTCCATGCCAGGTATGGAACTTAGAGCACAAGCTCATTTAGAAAAGCTCTGTCTGGAATATTTCAAACTGAAACTGTCAGATTCTTTACTCCGCCTCACTGAACAGTTGCTCCGGAGATTCCTCCTACTGCTCGGTTCATTTCTCAGTTTAAAAGAGTTTAGTCTGTTAAATTCAACTGCGATTATTATTATTTTAACTGCAAACCAATCGGTTCAAGCTCGGTCTGTGGTATTGTAAGTAACAGACAGGTTTATTTCTGTGTGGAACTTGTAAATGTTTATCGGTTCGGTTTGAACCGATCAGGTTGTTTTAAAACTTTATTCTGAAGCATTTAAAAGCTTTTTAGAGGCGGTTTCTAGTTCTTATCGGTTCTAAAAAAAAGATTTCATTACAGTTTTTATCATTCGTGACACGGTTGGGAACCGATAAGGTGTCTTGCCTGGCACTGCCGAAAAAGGGCAAGTTTTTGGTTAGGCTGGCATTATGTCTGAGAAACCCAAAAGAAAACCAGGCCCACTGGGTTTCAGCACTGTAGTGTCTGTGGGAAGCCTTTGCAAGGCTGACTACACACCACATGTGTTTATTGTCTGGGGGTTGACCACCTCATTGCAGACTGCCAGATTTGCAAGAATTTCCTTGAAGCTACCCTAGATAAGAGAGTTGGTAGGCTCAGGGAACGAGAGTCCAAAAAGTCCACTGACCCGGATGGCCAGCCCGGTTCAGTGCCAACCAACCAGAGGGAGTGCCCTCCGACCAGGGCGAGACTTCCTCGGGCAAACATAAAGCTGACTCTGAGGAGCCAGTTCCAGTAAAAAGAACTAGAAAATCAGCAGGTGTGGAGTCAAAAATTCCTTCTCCAACTGCTGCAGAGATAGCCAAAGCAATCCAAATTGTCCAGTGACTTTCTCCGGTTCCGTCCGAACTGCCACTATCTGGCAAATGTCAGTTTGGCCGGTTCCACCGGTTCAAGAATATGATATAGAGGAGTTTTATGAACCAGAGGAGGGGGAGGATGATTATGACAGTGTGAATGTGACTTTGAAAGTCTGGATGTGCCCATTGAACCGGACATCTCCCCAGACAGACTTTTAGGAGAATCTCCCCCTATGCTTTCTGAGTCCCTTTCTCATTTTCTGTTTTATAAAAAAGTTGCTGAAACCCTCCAGCTTCCATTGGAGGAAGCTGTGGATGATCAAGAGGAGCCTGACTTTGTAGAGATTATGGATATCCCAGAGTCCAGGAGGTTGTCTATTCCTTTACATAAATCATTTAGGAAACAAACGATAACAATTTTAAAAGATCCTAATTCTGTGCCTCCTGTGGACAAAAAGATGGACAGGAGGTACACTTTGTCAGGTCCTGATACAGAATTTCTTTCACAGCAATGCAGTCATGTTGGGGTAGTTCAGGCTGCAGCCTGTGATAAGGCTAATATTCCCCTGGCTTTACATCCTCCTGACAAGGACTCCAGGAAGATTGATGCCATGGCTAAAAAACAATACATGGCATCATCCTTGGGACTCAGACAAGCAAATTATATGGCTTATGTAGCAAGATACCAGAAATCTAGATGGGATACTGTCATGGCTTTAGCCAAACAGGCCCCTGGCCAGCTTGCCAAGATGCTGGAGCAGGTGGCTGCTGATGGTATTGAGGCATCTAAGGTGCAGTTCCATGCTGCAGTGGATTCTAATGATGTATCCTCTAGAGTCATGGCTACATCTGTGGCTTTTCATAGACTGGCTTGGCTCAGGTATACTAGTTTGTCACAGGATACCCAGGCTAAGGCTATGGATTTTCCTGTGGTGGGAAATTCTCTGTTTGGGGAGCAGACAGAGAATTATATGAAGAAAATGAATGAATATAGAACCACTTATAGGAGTGCACAAGCCAAGGAACGGCAAGCCACCTCAGAGGCAGCCCCAGGGTAGAGGCAGGCCTTTTCACAGGCCTTTTACCAAACCCAGGCCTCCTTCAGCTTATGCTCAGAGGGGTTCTTCAGAGAGAGGCAGACGGGTACAAGCAGGCCTGCTCCCACCCCTCAGCCTAAAGCCCCTGCCAAACAGGCACCCTGATGGGATGCCCAGGGCTGGTTCTCCATTACCTGTAGGGGGCAGGCTGGCTTACTTCGTCCAGGACTGGAAGTCTTTAACATCAGACAAGTGGGTCCTGGAAGTAGTAAGCTAGGGTCTGGTTCTCAGCTTCAAAAAATTTCCAAAGATGAGAATCAGATCTTTTCCACCAGCAAATCCTCTAGAGACTTTTGCTTTGGAAACAGAAGTCTCAACCCTCCTGGCTCTCAGAGCTGTAGAAAGGGTTTCTCCCCTACACCAGGGCAAGGGTCTGTACTCCAGGTACTTCCTTACCCCCAAAAAAGACAGGAGAATGGAGGCCCATCCTGGACCTAAGATATCCGAACAAGTACCTTTTAAAATCAAAATTCAAAATGGTGACTCTGGGAATGATTTTACTCTCCCTAAGGCCAGGGGACTGGCTAGCTTCCCTGGACCTCAAGGATGCCTACTTCCATGTTCTTATCAGAAGCTCTTACCAAAAGTACCTCAGATTCGAACTGCCCTCAGGCCATTACCAGTTCAGAGAAATGCCCTTCGGCCTTACCTCTGCCCCAAGGGTATTCACAAAATGCCTGGCAGTAGCAGTTGCTCATTTAAGAAGGCAAAAGATTGCCATCTTTCCCTACCTAGATGACTTGGTCATTGTGGGTCAGTCTCCAGACCAGGTCAAATCACACCTGCAAGTTACCCAGCAGCTGCTTAGCTCTCTGGGCTTTCTTCTCAATCTTCTAAAGTCAGTTCTGGAACCTGTCCAGGTACTCACCTTTATAGGTGCAGAACTGGACACAAAGCAGGCCAGAGCCTTCCTTCCCCTAGAAAGGGTAAGGACCCTGGTGGCCCTGGCCTCCTTCTTCACTCTGCAGGTCTCTCGACCAGCAAGGCATTTCCTACAGCTCCTAGGACACATGGCTGCTTCCACAGCTGTAGTGCAAGGAGAAAGATTTCAGATGAGGGACATTCAGTTCCATTTGAGAGCCTTTTGGTCTCAAAGAAGAGATCCTCTATCCATGTTGATCCCAGTGACTCAAACCCTGATCCAGGCCCTTCAGTGGTGGCAGGATCAGAGCAATCTGAGACAAGGGGTTCCTTCATCCCTCTATCTCACTCCTTGACCCTTACTACAGATGCGTCCCTTTTGGGATGGGGAGCTCACATGGGCGACCTCTCCACCTAGGGATTGTGGTCCCCTTAGGAATCTCTGCTCCACATCAATCTGTTGGAACTCAGAGCTGTTTTTCTAGCACTTCAGGTTTTTTCTGCATCTGTTCAGAACAAAGTGGTACAGGTCAGAACAGACAACACCACTACAATGTGGTACATCAACAAACAAGGTGGCACTCTGTCTTTGGCCTTGTGCGCCGAGGCAATGAATTTGTGGTCTCTGGCTTATTCCCTGAACACTTCCCTCATAGCAGTTCACCTCCCAGGCAAGGACAATGTCCTGGCAGATGCTCTCAGCAGGATTTCCCAGGGCCATCATGAATGGTCACTGGATCCCCGAGTACTGGGGATAGTTTTTGTCAGATGGGGCACCCCTCAGATAGATCTTTTTGCAGCCCCAGACAATCATCAACTTCCACTGTTTTGTTGCAGGCCCCCAGTGTTGGGCTCGGTCCCCCTGGATGCCTTTCTCCTCGATTGGGAAGGGAAGTTTCTCTATGCCTTTCCCCTTCCTCTCCTATTCAAGGTAGCTAATCAAATCAGATCTCAGCCCTGCAAGATGATTCTGATTGCTCCAGACTGGGCCAGGCAGCCCTGGTACCCACTCCTTCTGTCCTTAGAAGTCCATCTTCCCCTGTGTCTCCCCAGGAACCACAATCTGTTAACCTGTGCCCAGGGGAGAGTTTGGTATCCGAATCTCAATTCCCTCAACCTCAAGGCCAGGCTCTTGAGGAGTTAGAGTTTGCTGACCTACACCTTTCTCAAGGTGTTCTTGAAATCTTGAAAGCTTCTAGGAAGCCTTCCACTAGGGCTACTTATAACTCTAAATGGAAAAGGTTTTCCATATGGTGTTCTGGGAAGCATATTTCCCCAGAATCTGCTGATTTGCCCACTGTTTTGGACTATATGGTCCATCTTAATTCTTTGGGACTGAGACCAGCTACCCTGAAAGTGCATTTGGCAGCTGTCTCTGCTTTTATTTCAGCAGGGAAGCCTTCTCTTTACGCTCATCCTGTATTTCCAAGTTTTTCAAGAGATTGCTTCATACTAATCCACCATTCAGGGACCCTGCCCCTGCCTGGGATCTTAATGTTTGCATTGCTCAGCTGATGCAACCCCCCTTTGAACCTCTATCTTCGGCAGAGATTAAGTACTTGACTTGGAAAACTGTGTTTCTAGTAGCCATCACTTCTGCCAGGCGCATAAGTGAGTTACAAGCTTTGTCAGTGGAGACTGATTTTATTTCCTTTCACAGGGATAAGGTAGTCCTCAGGACTAACAGGAAGTTTTTGCCTAAGGTGGTTTCAGATTTCCACCTTAATCAATCTATTTCTTCCAGTGTACTTCACTGACCATTCCTCCTCTGGTGAGAGGAGGTTGCACAGCTTAGATGTTAAGAGGGCCCTAAGTTACTACATAGAGCGCACTAAGGGTCACAGGTTTGACTCTCCAACTATTTCTCACTTATGGTGAGGTTGGAAAAGGAAACCTGCCACTAAGAGATCCATTGCCAGGTGGATTGTCTCTTGTATCCAATTTTGCTATCAAAACTGGGTAAAGTTCCCCTTCAGGCCTGAAGGCTCACTCTACCAGAGGTACAGCTGCATCTCTAGCTGCTGCCAGAGACATCCCTATCTTAGAGATATGTCAAGCAGCTACTTGGAAAACAGTACACACTTTCACCAAGCATTACTCCCTGGATATCCAGGCCAGGAGGATGCTTGGTTTGCCTGTACAGCCGTGCTTCAGAGCCTATTCTCTAAGTAGGTTCTGTCCCTCCTCCATGGAGGTACTGCTGTGTAGTCTGCAATTGTCATAATATAGCAAGACTTCATGTTGTTTGAAGAAAAAATTACTCACCTTAGTAATGTTGTTTCTTCTAATGGAGTCTTGCTATATTATGACCTCCCCCCCAGCCTGCCCCTCTCAGAACTTCTACTTTTGGTATGGGGTGGGCAGTCCAGTGTTGGCACTTGTTGATGCCCATTTTATGTTTTCCACCCCTTCTTTTTTGGGGTGTTTGGGTGTTGTGTTTTATTTTATCTTATCTTATCTTATTTTCTGGTCCCCTGACTTGAGTCTTGGTGTTGGTTCCAGGAAAATGTGTTAATATTTAAGTAGCCAGTTGGCTAGTGTAGGTTACAGCTTCCACACAGAACCTTAGTGAGTTTTGCTCGTAAAGATCTGACAGTTTCAGTTTGAAATATTTCAGACAGAGCTTTTCTAACTGAACTCGTGCTCTAAGTTCCATGCCTGTCATGAAAGTTAACTCGTTCACCTCCAGAGCAGTTCTAATGGTGGGACAAACTGCAATTATCATAATATAGCAAGACTCCATTAGAAGAAACAACATTACTAAGGTGAGTAATTTTGTTCTTCTCAGCCAATCACAGAGTATATCAGGGGTTACTTTATTGAGCTGTAAATGTATCCTTGATATTTAAATAAGCCTATGAAGTTCTCCCTGATATGCTAATGAAGATACTCCTGGTATGCTAATGAGATCTGACCTACTGTTCAGCACATCTTCTTGACCTGGAAGGACAGTACTTCTTTATTCAGCTGTGAGCTATGTGGGGAATTCTATATTGCACTTGATATCTGCAACAATGTGCACTTTTGCTCAATTCTGTGGGAGGTGAAACTAACTACCTTTGGTAATTGCATTTTATTTACATATTTATTTAGTGTTTAACCAAGAAGGGGCTTGCAAACTATGTTTATCTTGTGAGTAACTTCAGAAGGATTTAAATACTGCATTTGGGTAGACCCCTGGAGGTAGCTAGATTGTCTACTAGGATTTTCTGACAGTTAAACTAATTTTAAATACATTACAGGTGACTGAGCAGTTGAAAAAGGCACTAGCAAACTATGATAATCTTGGAAGTAACTTCACAAGGGTTTGAATGCTGCATTTTGGTTGTCCCTTGGGGGTAGCTGGATTGACTACTAGGATTTTGGGACATAAACTATTTTTAAATAATTTACTGGTGCATTGGATTTTGTGATAGTTAAACTAGCTTTAAAACAGTTACTGTGGTTAAGGAGTTGTCATAGCAAAACCTGCAGTGTGACTTGAAACACAGACAGCCTCAGGTGCAGGAAACTGTTTCTCTCATTGTTTTCAGACCACAAAGTTTTGTATTGGAGCAAGAAAGGTTGCATCATAACCATTGTCAACCAATTGCCCTGGGTGGAGACTTGATCAGATTACTATAACTTACTTGTGGCTGCAATATTTAGAGACACAAAGCACATGTTCTTGACCTGGAAGACACTACTTCTTCATTCAGCTTTGAGCTGTGTGGGAAATTCTATATTGCACTTGATATCTGCAACAACGTGCATTTTTGCTCAGTTCTGTGGGAGGTAAAACTAACTACCTTTGGTAATTGCTTTCTACTTACATATTTATTTGGTGTTTAACCAAGAAGGGACTTGCTAACTCTATTTATTTTGTGAGTAACTTCAGAAGTATTTAAATACTGCATTTGGGTAGACCCCTGGAGGTAGCTAGATAGTCTACTAGAATTTTCTGACAGTTAAACTATTTTTAAATAAATTACAGGTGGCTGAGGAGTTGAAAAAGGAGATTGCAAGCTCTGCTTATCTTGAAAGTAACTTCACAAGGGTTTGAATACTGCATTTTGGTTCTCCCGTTGGGAGTAGCTGGATTGACTGCAACGATTTTGGGACATACATTATTTTTAAATAATTTACTGGTGCATAGGATTTTGTGATAGTTAAACTATTTTCACATAAGTTACTGTGGTTAAGGAGTTATCATAGCAAAACCTGCAGTGTGAATTAAAACACAGACAGCCTCAGGTGCAGGAAATTGTTTCCCTCATTGTTTTCAGACTGCAAAGTGTTGTATTGGATCAGGAAAGGTTGCATCATAACCAGTGCAACCAATTGCCCTGGGTGGAGACTTGATCAGATTACTATAAGCTACTGGTGGCTGCAATATTTAGAGACACAAAGCACATGTTCTTGACCTGGAAGGACACTACTTCTTTATTCAGCTGTGAGCTGTGTGGGAACTTCTATATTGCACTTGCAAACTCTGCTCATCTTGGAAGTAACTTCACAAGGGCTTGAATACTGTATTTTGGTTGTCCCTTTGGGGTAGCTGGATTGACTACTAGGATGTTGGGACAGAAACAATTTTTAAATAATTTACTAGTACGTAGGATTTTGTGGTAGTTAAACTATTTTTAAATAAGCAACTGGAGGTCAGTTAAATTTCTATAAAGGGCAGTACTCACCATGGTGGTGGAGTAGTGGTGTATTTGATTGTTTCTAACAGTCACCTGTGGTTGTGGACTACCCGCCCCCTTCCCCACACCCCCAGGCATGGCATTTCCTTTCTAGTCAAAGTTCTGACATCACTTCCTCAACAGGTCTTGGGACAGAACTGTCATATTCTTAATAACCCATTACAGTGCATAAAGGGTAAGTACACACCACCAAAAAAAATATATATATTACATATTGTATATTATAAGGGAGAGGGACATGTGGGAAGTGGTGCAATGTACAGGCTGTGGGGCAGCAGTTTTCCTGAAGACATTCTGGAAACTGCGTTGCTGTCCTATTTGCAGGCAACTGTCAGCTCTGAGGGAGGAGATTGCCCACCTCCAGGCTGAACTGGCAAGGACTAAGGAGGCCTCCCCCACCCAAAGAGCACCACTGCCACAACCACTGCCTCAGAGGTTGCCAAGTATGAAGAACAGTTGGACCACAGTGGGTTCTGGGAGGGTGCGAGTGGTGGAACAGAGGTAAAGCCCCCTAGTTGTACATCTACACAAATCATATGCCAGTCTGGCAGGGCAAGGTTTCTCTATGATGGCACCCTCAGTGGAGACCCAAAAAATTGCTGAGGGCATCCACCAGTGAGACCCACAAAACAGTAGCAAGGGACACCACAGGGGAAGGAAACTGCTTCTGATATGGGGATCAATTATTAGGAGGTAGAACTGGGGAAGGGAGAGGAGACAGAAGTAAGGTGCCTGCCTGGTGCCATGGCTTGAAGGGACAGGAAGCAAATCCTCAGGATTGCAGAAGCAGCATCACAGGAGAGACAACTAGGTATCATTGTCCACCTTGGGACAAATGACCTAGCTAGGCATGGAATCAGTGCAGTGCAGGATGAATTTGTGGAGTTGGGGAGGGGCCTCAGATAGGTAGCAAGCACGGTTACTTTCTCAGAGGTGCTACCAGTCCATGGCAGGGGTGAGGCTAGGGTACTGCACACCATGCAGTTTAATAAATAGTTGTAAAACTGGTGCAGAGCACAGGGGCTTTGGCTTCATTTGGGGACTGGGAGTACACCTGGAGAGATGAAGGTCTATACTTGCATGATGGTCTGCATCTGTCCATGAAAGGAAACAAGCTCCTAAGTGACAGGTTTAACTGCTTCCTTGGCAAAACTTTTAAACTAACCAAGGGGGGAGGTGCTGCTAAGAGGCAGGAAATGTCAAGCCTCCCCCCACAAAACATGGCACGTAGTAAGATAAACACTGAGGTACAAAGCTCAACAGAGGGCAGGACAGGGGTAAATGGAAAAATAGACAAGGGCAATAAGAGCAGGTATGGGGAAAAAAGGATAAAGCCAATATTAGATGGAGGGCAATGAGTACCAATACCTGTAGTCTGGGAAACAAGCTTCCTTAGCTAGTAGCCCTGATGGAAGATGAACAATTGGATATTGTGGCAGTCACAGAAACACTGTACATGGAAAATCATGACTGGGATGTCAACATACCAGGGTACACAGTCTACAGAAGGGACAGGAATGATAAAAGAGGAGGTGGAGTAGCTCTATACATAAAGGAAGGAATCAAAGCTACAGAACTAAAATGTAAAGGGGAGGATAAGAGGCACTCTGGGTCACCTTGGAGACAGGGAATGGCATCACAGTCTGCACAGCGGTTGTATATAGACCCCCATCTAAAGGGGAGGAAATGGACAAGAAAATGATAGAGGACATTCTCAAAATGGCTGAAAAAGGAGGGGAGATACTGTTGATGGGGGACCTGAATATGCCAGCTGTTAACTGGATAACATGTACTGCAGCCACATACAAGAGCAGGGTCATTCTCGAAGCCCTGCAGGGGGAAGACCTTAGACTGCTAGTGTTGGAACCCACTCAGGAGGGAGCAATACTAGATCTGGTACTCTCAAATGGAGAAAGGATCACAAATTTAGAAGTCAGTAGACATCTGGGAATGAGTGAACACTGCACAGTGTGCTTCATAATAAGCACAACCATGGTGACTAGCCATACAAGAACAAGGATACTGGACTTTAGAAGGGTTGACTTTGGCAAAATGGGTAAATACCTGAGGAATGCACTAGCAAATGGCCAAAAAGGAGGGATGGAAGAACAATGGAGAAAAATCAAAACTGCTATCATACAGGCAACAAGCCTTTGTGTCAAACAAGTAAAGAAAACAAAGAGGAGTAAAAATCCACCATGGTTTTCAAAAAAGGTGGCAGGGAAGGTTAAAGAGAAAAAGGCTGCATTCAAAAAGTATGGGGGGTACTGTTAAGCCCGAGCTGTGAGGTAACACATTTATTCAGCTCTATACTCAAACTTTAGAAAAACTAAAATACCACCTATTTACATCGGATTTTTTAAAGGTTTTTCATTGGAAACATAAAGAGCGTCTTTGGAAACATAAAATGGGTAATCCTTGCAAAGAAAAAGGTGGGGGATCAGGAGGAAAAACTGCAGGGACTTCTCATCCCAGAAACATGGAGAACCCTGCATGGGCCGCGACATCAGGAGAGACGGAGGAAATCATGGCCTCAATTGGATCTAAGCTTCAGCATCTGATCTCAGTAGTGACTGATTTGAGCACTAAGATGGACTCTTTTGGTACTCGACTTACCTTGGTGGAAACGGCAGTTGAACAGGCTAAAGTGGAGTTGTGGGACACTAGGAGGCAAGTGGAAACCTCTGCTGCAGCCACTGCAATCCTGATTAAAGAGAATGCATATTTTCAAGCTAGGCTTGAGTCTTTTGAAAACCAGACTCGGTCGTCCCACGGATGCATTTTGGGGTTTTCCTGAAGGAATCAAAGGAGATCACCCCTTAATGTTTTTACAAGAGTGGCTACAGGAAAAGCTCTGCCAGGAGGAGTCATCGACCCCATTTCTTCTGCATAAAGC
Organism: Neoceratodus forsteri; assembly: GCA_016271365.2. Lineage (NCBI taxonomy): Eukaryota > Metazoa > Chordata > Ceratodontiformes > Ceratodontidae > Neoceratodus > Neoceratodus forsteri. The sequence goes on along the minus strand of CM057457.1, from coordinate 173,807,642 downwards.
TTACAGGATCACTCCATGAGGCTATCAGGAGGCCGCTGATAAACCTTGTACTTTATTACTGGTTACAGATGGTGTGGGGACATGGGACAGAACTCTTAGGCTGGCTGACAGGGCGGGATCGCTTTCTCTGGAAGAGAACAATATATTTCTTTTTCCCGACATTAGTTATGCAACCCGCATGTGTCAGAAGAAATTTGATGGTGTCTGTCAAAAGTTGAGAGCGGCCTTGGTTCCTCATGCCATGATTTACCCAGAATGGTTGCAGATTGTCTACAAGGATAAAGTATGGATTTTTACAGACCCATTGGAAGCAGGGAAGTGGGCCTCGCGTCTATCAGTACACCATCAGGAAAGGGGCTCTATGGATGGTCTCCTATCTGAGGAAGATGAAGGGGACTGACTCTGTGAGACTTTTATGACTTCTTCTGATTCTTAACTAGAACTTTCAGTTGTGGGTTTCTCATGGTGGGGCTTCTCAAAACCACCGAAAGCCTCAGTATTACACAATATACTTTCTTGTAATGTTCCAGGGTGATAACTCTGTTTTGGTTATTTCTTACCTAGAACTGTAATTTAAATTGAATACCAGAATGTTTAGCTTGTTACCTGAAGTTTACGAAACATTTAATACTTGAAGGTTATATAGTATGATGCCATAAGCTCACTGAGGTGTGCAAAAGTTGTTCTTTTTTTGTGCTTTTTGGACTTTAGTAATCTCGAATATAAGTCATACTGCTCTTCGGCTTAATTTTACAGCAAAAACTTTAACTCTTAGCAGTTTATTTGTAAATACCCCCTATGTGATATCAGAATGTCTTGATGCTCCCTTCCTTTGATTAACTGGTTAAAATCCACATGGTTATATGCTGCTATGGTACTGTCAAGATATGGACTTTTGTACTGTGTATTTCAGTATGCAAGAATGGCCAGGCATATGGCAACTTAGATTCAATGCAAAGAACTGCAAAGTAATGCACATGGGGAAACAAAAACCCAGGAGAAGAGTACACAATAGCACAGGAGGTACTAACAACAAACAAAAATGGAAAGGGGTTTGGGGGTAGTCATATCAGATGACCTAAAGGTGGGTAAGCAATGTGATAAGTCAATAAGGAGAGCCAGGGGGATACTGGGATGCATAGGATGGGGCATCACAAGACAAGTAAAAAAAGGGAAGTGGTTATCCCTCTGTACAGCCAGTTGGTGAGACCCCCATCTGGAATACTGTGTGCAGTTTTGGAGACCCCATCTACGCAAGGACATAGACAGGATGGAAGCAGTCCAGAGGAGGGCAACTAAAATGGTGCAGTGTCTGCATCAGAAACTATAAGGAGACTGAGAGTGCTTAATATGTGTACCCTAGATGAAAGAAGGGACAGGGGGACATGATAGAAACTTTCAAGTACCTCAAGGGAATCAACAAAGTCCAGGAGTGTAGCATCTTTCAGAAAAAGAGAAGTGTAAGAACAAGGGGGCACAATTTAATGACAGAGGAGGGACGGCTCAGGGGTAATATAAGGAAATTGTTTTTCACAGAGAGAGTGATGGATGCATGGAACAACCTTCCTGGGGAGGTTGTTGGGTCTAAAACAGTGGGGGAATTCAAACATGCATGGGACAGACATAAGGGAATTGTAGTGGGGGGTTTCAGGAAGTAGGCTGTTGATTAACTAGAATCTGCAGCTTATCCAATAGGAAGGGAAATGGGCAGACTGGGTGGGCCAAGATGTCCTTATCTGCCGTCAAAGTCTATGTTTCTTTGTTCCTATGATCATTCATTTAAAGTATCAGTTTGAATACAGAAAACTTTTAGATCCTTAATCTTTCTTTTTTCTATTTTCATTTTACCACTGTCTATAACAGCGACAATGTCATGCTGTATATACTAAACTCAGGAATAATGCCATTTTGCACAGATGACAAAGACATTGGCCTTTGGCCTGAGTCTTTATCTTATACCTGTAGTGTCATTATTCACTTGTACAACATTGACAGCATCGCATTATCCCTATAATATCACAACATGCATTGTGTTTGTGGGTGTATGCCTGGATCATAGCAGGCGCAGTCCACCACTGCAGCGACTATCATGGGAATCGCAATTTGTGTTTCTCCTTAATCTGTATGATATGCACCCAGCACTTTAGAATGTATAGCTGTTTTGAGTGGCAGTGGAAATTTGTTCTGCTCCTGTCTGCGACTGAGAACTGAGTCCCTGATCTCCTTTCAAGGTTCTAGTGGCCTGACTTTCAAACACCTAATATGGCACAAAATAAAACTCGCAGAAGTGTTTTGGTCTTGCATCAGACTTCAGATTTCTGGAATCACCTGTGGAATTTTCAAGCAGTAGTTTTAATTTTGCCATCTACATTCTTCATCCATTTAGTAAACAACAGTATTTCACAGTGTGTATATAGTACTCTAACAAAAACATACTTAAGTGCACAGTGAACCACTGTTTAGATATTATTCCCAGGTCTGTACCAGTGATGCAAACTGAACTACCTGCTTAGTTGGCTGGGGTTTGCATATACAGCCTAGGATCTCATTCTGGCATAGGCTGGGGGTCAGATGTATCATGCCGGTCAAGTACTTAGCTCCCAAACAGAGTATTCACAATGCCAGCTGGCCAAGGAGCTGTTTTGGTATTGCCTGTGAAGGTAGCCACCCACCTGCCCTCTCGACCAGTGGAAGGGTAGCGGTGGGTAGAAGACACTACACAGAGGTTATCTTTTTAAAAAAAGTATGTCCAAGACATTAAGTTCCTTCCTCTCAGTCACTCCATTATTTGGTTCTGTGTTTCAAGTCACACAGGATTCTGGTAACATGAAGAAATGAGATTGATTTTTCCTTTATGATGAAGAATCAAAGTCCCACTACTAGAGTGACACCCATACCTTCTACGATAACCCATGAATTCACCACCACTGAGATTTGGGGGCATGACCTGCAGCTCTAATATGGTAAATTCAGAGGAGACGTTAGGAGATACTTGTTCCAGAAGGTGAGGAAGCCATAACAGCCTACCCCTGGAAACAGTGGATAGGAATAAAGGGTAGGCCTTAAAGTAAAGCTAGAACAAATTTCTGCTCACGAGTAGAATCAAAGGGTACCCAGAGTAGTAGAGTACCAGGTGTCCCTATAAATCAGTACATGACTGCACAAAAAAAAATTACTTCCCATAATAATATTGTTTCTTCCAAGCGATCACCCACTGTGCTTACTTATGCAGTCAGCCTGGGAGGTTGAGCTGCCCTGGAGAGTATGGAATGTATGCAAATAATGGAACTTGGAATGCACTTTCAAACCTCTGCCTCATGGTGGCACTGCATTCTGTTCCCCAACATCAGATTTATTTCGAGAGCCAACAGTACAACACCCACAAATCAGTAACCTAATCCTAACTATACCTAATTGAAAAAATAACAAAAGAAAAAAGACTGGCCGCTCAGGCCTAGCTATGGCAGACTAAGATAAAAAAACACACAAAACTGGTTGAGGATTAAACAAGAAATGTTCATGCAACTGAATACCAAACAACACTGATTCTTGTAGAACTTTTTACAGGTTCTGGAAGGGGAGGTAAGGGTGGAAGATTTAATCACAGTGAGGGATCCCTTGGAAGAAACAATATTAATATGGTAAGTAATTTGTTCTTCAAACCCCAGGAATCCCTCACTATATTCACTTATGCAGACTACAAAGTTACCTTGCGAGGCTAGGTACAGTACCTATTTAGGGAAAAGGTTCTGCTTCACATTCAGACAATAATGTTTTGTAAAGGTGTGCACATTTTTCCAGGTAGCTGCTTTACACATTTCTAGCAAGGGATATCCCTTGCAGATGCCACAGAGGCAGCAATGCCATGAGTGAAGTGTGATTTGAGGTCTTGTGGTTGCAGCTTGCCAGCTTTAGTGTAGCAGAAATGGATGCAGGAGACTATCTGGCAAGAAATGGTCTTCTTCAAAGCTGGCCTGCCCATGCCCACTTCACCATATGTGAGAAACAGCTGTGAGTGGGAAGATCTGAGGTCCTTAGTGCAGTCCAGATAGTAACTGGGTGCCCTCTTAAGATCCATACTCCAGACTGTGGAGTCTCTGCTCACCAGAACTGGACTTTGCTGTAAAGAACACTGGCAGAGTAAGGAACTGGTTTAAATAAAACTCGGATACCACTTTGGGAATAATTTCCCATTAGTCTGAAGGACTACTTTGTCTCTGTGGAAGATAATACAGTTAGCGTCAGTGCAGAGGTTCTGCAGCTCAACAGAAGTTATGGCCAGCAAGAAGATGGACATTCGGGTGACATACTTCAGATCTGCAGGAGCCAAGGACTCAGAGGAGGGTTTCATGAGCTTAGCTATGTACAGATTTGCTTGGGTATATACAGATTCAAATACAAAGGAGGGACTGGTTCCCTAACAAGAGGATACAGATACAACAGGCCCTTAAAGAACTTGTTGAAAATGGAGTAAGAAGACACTGTTTTCTCATTATCTTTTGAAATGTAGGCAGAAATAGCCGCCAGGTATACTTTAAAGGAGAACTGTAGTGAACCTGTGAGTTATTTTTACCAGTAAATGTTTTTTTTTTCATATATTTGACCCTTTCTGTTATTGTTCCACCTTTACTGGCCTTTTAGTAAACACATTAGACATTTCTGATAAACACACTGCTGGTCAGTACCATTTTAGAAATATACAATGTACTGTAGTTAAGGTCCCCTTTGGGTCACAAAGTTTCAGAGTAGAACATGACTGCATTGTGAAAACAATGTAAGTTCTTTAACAAGGACATAACACACATTATATCATTCTAAAATGGTACTGCCCACTGGAGTGTAAGGCAGAAACACCCAGTGAATTTACTAAAAGGCCTGTATAGATGGAACAGTAACAGAATGTAAACCAGTATTAGAAACACAGCTTCTACAGAAAATACAGGCAAGCAGATTCAAGGCAGTTCTCCTTTAAGAGTTGAGGCCTAAAGCCTAAAGCCTTGATGTGAATCAAGTAGTCTGAAAGTATGGGTAGGTCTGCCTATAAGGGACTGAGTTGCTTAGGAGGACACCACAGTGAAAGCCTTTTCCATTTGGAAGCATATGTCTTTCTGGTTGCAAGCTTCCTGGAAACCCTGAGGACCTTGAAGGCCTCTTCTAAAAATTGAATATCAGAGAATTTTAACTTCTCAAGAACCAAGCCTTGAGGTGCAGTGACTTGAGGTTCAGAAAGGTTATTCTGCCCTGCGATATGGTCAGCAGATTGTGTCTCTGTGGATGGTAAATGGGATGTTTGGTGGAGAGAGCCAGAAGCAGAGAGTACCAGGGCTGTCCAGCCCAGTCTGGAGCCACTAATATCATGGTTGCAGGTTGGCTCCCTAATTTCAGGAGAACTTGAAGTAATAGAGGGACTGGAGGGAAGACATACAGCAACTTCTCTGACCAGTGCAGGGTCAGGGCATCAGTGGGGAAAAAGACCACTACTGGAGGCCTGCAACAAAAAAGAGGGAGCCGATGATTCCTTTGGAAGTGGGCAGGTCTATTTCTGGTGTACTCTATCTCCTGAAGATTGAGGCAAGCACCTGCTTGTTCAGAGACAATTCATGATGCCCCTGGCTGATCCTTCTGAGGGACTCTGACAGGACATTGTTCTTCCCTAGAAGATGGACTACTGACAGATGCACTTTCATGGAGTAAACCAGATTCCAGATCTTCATAGCTTCTGTGCATAGCTTTAAAGGTCTTGAGTGTCCCTGCTTGTTGATGTAACACATGGTAGTGGTGTTGTCTGTCCTAATTTGGACTTACTGGACAAGTACCTGAGCAGAGTATGACTGAAGGGCAAGAAAAACTGCCTTTAGTTCCAGGAGGTTTATGAGCTGTATGGATTCCCAGGGGGACCACACTCCACTTACTGTTAGGTCACCCAGGTGGGCTACCCAACTTAGAATGGAGGCATCTGTTGTCAAGACCACTGTTGGGAACTGTTGTTGAAAGGGCATTCCCTCCCTGAGGTTGTCTCTTTCATACCACCAGTCCAGAGTTTTTGTCACAGGCACTGGCCTTAAAGGGGTATGTCACTTTTAAGATCAATGGGCCCTTATGTGATACTGGATGTCTCTCATTTGAAATCTGGCTCCATGTACAATGGTTCTGGTGGAGGTCATATAACCCAGGAACTGAAGGAAATGCCTTGCTGGTCTGGGCTAGCCCAGAACATAGGTGTTTGCCAGATTTAGAAGACTTTCTATTCTCTCTCTTGGGATAGGAACATCTTGCCTTGGTGAGCATGTAGCTCTGCTCCTATGAACTCCAGCACCTGAACTGGTTCTGTTTGGGATTTTTGAATATTTATAAGAAATCCCAGTGTCTCTATGGTGGTCCAAGTTAGCTGAAGGACACCCTTGACCTCCTGGTGTAACTTCCCTGTGACCAGTCAGTCACTCAATCAATCAATCAATTTACTGGAGAGCAAAATTGAGAGAAAATCTCTCATTTACAGTTGCATCCATCAGTACAAAACATAAAAGAACACACATACATAAAGACACAAATAGAAAGACATATTCAGTTAGATAGATTCACAGAATTATGCAGTTATGAGCCACTTAAAAGTATCTACATTCATATGTCATAAATGTAGCAAGCAATCATTTAAAGAGCAAAAATGTGATAATAATTGTCAATTTCAATTTTCTTTGCATAGATAACCAGATCATTGGGACTGCAACTGCTAACCTATAGCTAACAAATCTAGTTCTAAATATTGGTAAGAAATATTGAGGATAATCAGCTGATCTAAGGGAATATCTATTATGTTCTTTAATAATAACTGATCCCAGCAAATATGTGGGTAATTTACTCAAAACAAATTTATATACATAAAGCATCCAATGACTTTGTCTCCGAACTGATAAAGGTTGACAACCTGATTCAAAGTAAAGATTACAGTGATGGGTATGCCAAGGAAAACCAGTGATGAATCTTAATGCACTATGATAAAGAGGATCCAGATAGGGAAAACAAGCATTCCTTGCCTCCTGGGATGTGCTGCCACCAAGGTTAAGGACTTTGTGAACACCCTGGGAGCAGATGAGAGACCAAAGGGAAGAGCTGTGAACTGATAATGTTAGTTAGAAAGTTAGTTAGTTAAAACTTTATTTTTAGACAGGATGTAACTTTAGCTCCAAGGACCTATTTACAAAGTTGTCCTGTTATATAAAAACATACATAGTTTCAACAACATTAACAATACATTACATACATGTTACAATATAATACAATTTCAACAATTATTCATCATATACTAACCATCGAGGCAACCATTATCTAAATTGAGTTGACTCTACACCCACTTAAATGTAAACTGCAAAACTTTGTAAGATGTACATTAACCCTTTCTTATATACAAGTGCATTCCTGAAGAAAACTTTTTTCCAGTTGTGTTTTAAAAGATGATATTCTAGTTAGATGTCTCATTATGGGCGGTATCTCATTCCAAATTTTTGCAGCATGAAATTGTAATGTCATCCTGCCATACCATGTATTTATTTTAGGTAGTTTTTTTCCCCTGTGGCCAGAAGGCAGCCTGAACCTTAAATAGTTTCTGTGTCTGGCTCTGATTGGAATGTGAAAATATATATCTTTCAGGTCCAAATATCCCATCCAGTCTCCCTGGTGCAGGGATGGTATCATTGTGGACTGGGTGATCATTTTGAACTTTTCCTTTTTCAGATGTTTGTTCAGAAACCTGAGGTCCAAAATGGGTCACCACCCTCCAATTTTCTGTTGAGTAAGAAAGTACTTTGAGTAAAGGCCCTTCCCCACGGGGGTGTCTTCTGCCTTTGCCTGCAGCAACTTTTTGACCTCAAACTCCAGCAAAATCTTTTCTGTCGGAGTGGCAGGTTTAAAGTTCCTGCAAACCTGCAGCCTGGTTATGAACTGCAGAATGAGCCCCCAACTCACTACTTCCAGGATCTCGTAGTCTGTGGTGATAATTATCCATTCCTGGAAGAAATTAGCCAGACTGCCTCCCACTAGCAATGGATGGGTGACCTGGACTGACTCATCAGGGTTCTGCTTAGGCTGAGCCTTATGTGTTGGAGCTGGATAAGACCATTTGGCACTCTTTCTGCCCCTGCAGAAACCTCTCATCTGAGAGTAATCATAAGGCACGAAGACTCAGGGGGAAACTAATCCCTACCTCCCCTTCCATGAGGTCTGTAGGAAGTGGAGGCCTTTTCCTTCTCAGTGCTGCTCTTGTAGGTGGTTTTGTACTCGTCTACCTTTTTTATGTATGTCTAGGTATTGTTACCAAATAGGGAGTTATTCTCACATGGGAAATCTACATTCTCTACCTGGAGTCCTGCAAAAGATCAGTGATTCTTAGCCAAGCAAATCTCCTTAAAGAGATGGCATGGGCCATAATCCTAGAGGCAGTATCATTAGCATCCTATGCCCTATGGAACTGGAATTTGGTAGCATCAAGAGCAGTTTTGACAGTGTCTGCCAAATTTTGTGCAAGGTCTCTCAAAGCCTTCTTGCTCATGGCCGCTACAGAGTTCCAGAGGGTTTTCCAGAACTGGGTGGTTTAGGCCTTGTATGCAGCCTGTCTCAATAGTAGAGAGGCAGAGGTATACACTTTCTTCCCAATACTGACCAGTTTCCTGGAATCTTTGTCCAGAGGCTGGGCAGAGAGGGGGAACCTTAGCCTTGTCATAGGCAGCCACCTGAACCACTCCTTCATGAACTGTGTGTGAGTAGCAGTAATCAACATTACACCTGTCCAGCTGGTACTTCTTATCAATTTTCTTGTCAGCCCCCAGGGTAGAAGTAGGACTCTGCAACAACTTGCAGGTTGCTTTCTTAAGGGATTTGTGGATGGGTAAAAGTAATCTCTTGGATGGAATTAACCCCATCATGTCTAAAAATTCAGCCTCCTCCTCCTCATCCACCAGAGTTTCCTGGGTGGGGAGGTCAAGGATGTTTGCTATTTGCCTTACAAAGGCATAGTGGGAGGAAAACTCCTCCAGCCCCCAGAGAGGGGAACTGAAATTTTGTTCAGGGGAACTGTCAGGTTTAATGGGTTCATCTTCCTCATCCTCCTCATCATAATAACATTCAGCTCCCTGGTCCTCAGGAACCGGGAGGTGGCAGAAACTGGAGGAGGAACCAGCATGACCATTAGGGAACCCACACCTGAAAAGCCTGAAAGAACTGCCAAATTTTAATTATGTCCTTAAGCACAACTTGTGGTAGTCTGCGTTGGCCAAGAGGTTGTAGCACCTTATACAATTTCTGAAGCCTGTATGTGCCATTTTCTTTTTGGGTCTGACGTGCCAAAATAGCAGACCCTAGGTAAAAAGAGTGTTTCTCAGAGGGAAAAAATGTAGTTTGCAGTCTGGTTCCCTAAGCAGAATAAACCGATAAAGAATGGAGTTTAAGATGCTTTTTTAACTTTAACTTTCCATTTAGAAAACTTTCCCCGAAAGTATAAAAATGCAATAAATAGCTCGGTCCCAGAAAATAAAAACTGAGGTACTAACTACTTAATAACAGCAAAATTCCACTAAATAAAGAAGGAAACAAGTTAAAATATATATTAAAAACTATAGTTAAAACAAACCGCTAAGTAAAGTAAGAGACATTCTCCAGTTCCTGGGAACAGCTGAGGAACCAGAGAAAAAGTGCTAACATGTAAACTAAAACACAAAACTATGCTAACTAACAATAAAAGGTACAGTCATGAAAGAAAAGTAAAACAAATACTTGAATAGTGGAAAATAAAGCAGCAAAACTGAAATCCATTGACGAGAGCTCTTCGGGGCAACTTGCTTTCTCAGGTGGAGAAATAAATCTGACATTACGGAACAGATCGCAGTGTTACTACAAGGCAGAGGATTGAAAGTGCATTCCAAGCTCAATTATTTTCATACATTCCACACTCTCTGGGGCAGCTCAACCTCCAAGGCTGATTGCACAAGTAAGCATAGTGAGTGATTCCTACAGTTTGAAGCATATTTATTCATCTCTGCTCATAAAGTGGGGCAGGGGCTCATGGACCTTGAATACCTTCTCAACATAGAGATTGTTGGGCGTTTATCATTTTACTGGCAGTGTGCACAAGCAATATAATCTATGTTAAAGTAAAACAAGAAAAGTTCCCCAGACTTAAACTATAGGGTTTGTGACAGCATTCTTTTTTGTTGCTGCTCCTTTCCTGAATACTCATAACTACAACACAATGATGATGTAATTTAATTGTTTTTCTCTAAATATTGGTTCCCCAGCCCTGTATGATTTTTTTCTTTAGAAAATGAGATATACATTTATTGCCAGCTCACACTGAGTAATAAAGTAGACAGAAAATAATATGAGGCTCTATTTATGAACATGGTCACTTAGGCCAGAATTGAGCATAGTGGTGGGTGCTTAGTTGCACACCCGTGGAGGTGTGACAATCATGCAGCATTTGTCAACAGCCCCAAGCATGGATGGAGAGTTGCAGAGAGAGGCATGCTGCAGCTCACAGAGCTGGACATGGGAGGGACTGCTGGAAGCAGGAACACCCCTTGACTTCACAATATATGGCAAGTTGCACAGTCATTGACATATAGCACTCTGACATGCATGCACATTTGTGCATGTAGATTTTCCAACATGGCAACAGGTGATGCAGAATGCACAGGGCCACAGCCATGAGTGCCAGAACATCAACTGATGTCAATGTCAACATCCCATGCCCTGCTGGTGTAGGGGACATGTAAGCATAAATTGTCCATGCAGTAAAGTTGGCACCTGTCTACTGTGGGCACAGTAAGAGTATGCAGGGATGTGATGTACATGTCATGACACCAGAGTACAGTAGTGTCCATTATGTTACCTATGCACCCTAGCCCTGGGTACAGCATCTGCATCACCACACCCACCACAGCCTAAGGCCCCCACCCCACATGCAAGAGAGATGGACCCTGCCACATGAATAACCCTAAAAGGAGACAGCAGTGATTGGGTGGAAGTGAGATTCACACCCTGGGGTGTGCCCTACCCCATCAATATGCAGAGACTATCGCTGCCCACCCCAGCTCCCTGACTGTGATGAAGCTTCTGAACAAAGGGGGATGTGGTATGCACAGGGAGCTAGCTGGTTTGTGTGATTAGTCAGGTAGCTAGCTGGCTTGTGTAATCAGGCAGACATCTTGGGTGTGAACAGGGAGCTGAATGGAGCCCTGAGGGCTTGTGTGGTCAGGTAGACATCTTGGGTATGAACAGGAAGCTGAATAGACCCCAGAGTCAGCAGCTGTAGAGTTGTACCATCTCAAAGTGGAAACCACTCGGATGGATCTTCTGTTCAATAGTACATAAACCTCGGGGTGACCCAGCACCGCGGATGTGTGAGACTGAGCCGTGCCTACAGCGGAGGACTGTTGGTGAGTACCCCTTTCACCACTGAATTGTCAGGGCAGTAATAGGGCCTGTGGTACATGTCAGGCAAAGTGGCTGTGTGGTCCTTGGGGAACAAGCAGCAAGGAAAATAGAGGGACTTGTATACCCACTGCACCCGGCATTCAACACAGAGGTGACGTAAGGCTTGGGAAGACAGGATATGCATTTCAGGGGGTGGTCACAGGGCAGATACAGAGTATAATGCACAATGGAAAGGGTGCATATGCTAACAGAGAGATATTTTTGACAATGTGCTGCAGATGCTAGGTACATTAAAACCCACAAGGATGAAACACAGTGTCACCAGTTTTCTGCATGATGAAAGGGATTAACTCCCATTGAAACTGCATTGTTTGCTGCAGTAACTCAACTGCAGAATTCTGTTGGGATGGGCTTCATCCTGGTGGGCTTCACTGTAGGTGTGTACTAATAAGTGTGTCTTGATCATAAGGTATCAGAATGGGTGGGAGTGGAGACCAACATTACTTGATGGTAGCCCCAGCTGCACTGGAAGGGCTGCTGTGGAGAGAAACTAGCTTGGACCCTACCCTACAGTTGCATGATTGCTGCAACGTATGCAGAAACAAGGGCCCCGATATTAAAACATTATGCCTACAGTATGTAAGGGATGATGTGAACCCTCTGTTGTAATACTGATGAAAACAACTGCAGCCAAGGCAGGTCTCATTGAGATACATAGAGCATCAGAGGCCAAGGATTGGAGCAGGTGGCTCCTTGTGACTCAGGGTCTAGCACAACTACCACCGCCCTAAACTGGGACATTCACACCTCAGAGTGCCTATGGAGATGTGAAAGACATTGGGAATGGTAGGCCTGGGGACAGCAGAACAGAGCTAGAGTGATGGTAACTGTCACTGAGAGGCACAACAGTGGGGCCTGCCTCCTGAGATAACAGCAGCATGAAGCCCACATGGACACACAAGTAACTCCACAAGCCTCAGCAGTGACAGCACACCCCACAGTTGCTGGGACTTATGGAGGTACTACCTCCTGTGGGGCTATCCAGGCAACCATGGATGGGCCAGAAAGCCAGGGCAGGAAGATGTGCACCACAGGACCACAGCAACTGCCACTACTAGGGGTCATGGACAAGAACACATCCCACCTCCTTCAGTATCATAAAGGACAGCGGCTACAGTCAGAACAGGCTCCATGGGGCCATGTAGGCCTGACACCTGAGTAATCTAAGGCAGAGAGGGTCATGCATTGTTGGGTGAAGGTGGAGCACTCCACACTCATCTATCCCTATGTCCCAGAGGTGCTCTGGTATGAAATTAACAGAACCAGGAGAACTGGGTGTACGAGGCAACCCTCAAAAAGATCCATATGAAGCATGCACTGGGGAATAATACTGCAGAACCACATATCCTGGAGGTCTGGATGCATGCCAAGTCCCTCATAGACACCATCTATGAAGGGCTGACCATAATGAAACACTGTGTACTGTTCTAGGACATTGAGGGCAACAGAACTGAGTATATGATGGATGCCATGGATTCATTTGGCCTGCTCTGCACCAAGCTAAACCCTCATTACTATTTTTAGCCAGCCCACAGGGTGACCACTGCACCCTATCATGGGTGACCTACATCATTGGTGACATCCAGAACATAGGAGAACCTGCTAGCTCATTTTGATGAGAGCTGATATTTGAAAGGGAGAGCCACTGTTCACACACCAGACATGTGTTTATGTTATACCCACAAAGTGACAATTCGGGACATCTCCCCTGTTGTGCCATAAGCAAAGCACACTGTTGCCATACTTTTATGAGTGTTTATGCCTTATATTTTCTTTATGTTCTTGATAAAGCTCTGCGGATGCCTTTTGATGACATAAGTATTGCACCGTTTTGAAGCCAGCTGTGTTGTCTGCTTTCTTATGTGGCTATGGGGTTGGCCAGGCCCCTTGGTGTCCCCATATAGAGGTATGCCGTTTGGGGAACATGGATGTTAGGGGATCATGGGGAGTCTGTGTTATATATGGCACCATGGGGTGGGCACGCCAGGTGATGGGACAGCAGGTCCCTGAGTGGGTACCCCTGTGTCACATCTTTGCTGTGTATGGTGTGGTGCACACAGTGCTTCAGCGGCTTCCTGACATACCCTGGCCCACACGGTATGCATGTGGGATCCATTCCTGGGTCCACTGGATGCCACCAGCATAGCCACAGCCCACCGCTACATACAACAGGCCACATCGCAGGGCACTGGGTACACATGGCCTGCTTTGGGATGCTGTGTACTGTGTGGTACAGATAATGTCTGCCACAGCAACTTCATGTATCATACTCCTCTGGGCATTCCCGTAGGGGATGACGAACATGGGTGTAGCTCACAGAGGTCATTGCCCAGTACAGGTCCAGTCCTTACATCCTTGAACCTCTTTGGCATGGATGACCTGTAGATGGAAACCTAGTATGGCCACTGTGTCCATTCAGGTATGTCCCTGTCAGATGGCAGCTGTTGGGGCCATGCCCTGTTGTTCATGGCAGGAGCCAGCATAGTGTAAATGTGCCATGGCCAGTGCACACTCCTTTTTGGCATAAACTGTATCGTGCATGTGCGTTTTGTCTTACGTACAGCACATGGCCATATGGCATGTCCCTACATGGAGCTTTCCTGGAGTGTGCACACTGCATGCCACAGCTGTGCATGTTGCTTAGGCAGGCCATACACATGACTCTCATGTAAGGCTCTCTGCTGGACAGTTATGCGGTGCATAGTATGCTATGTATGTTGATGAACAGAGGCCATGAAGATTAATGAGAAGACAATAATTTGAGAGTGAATTGCCCTAAGACTACTAAAGTGCAGAGGTTCCAGGTTAATAGGGATGTGACCACAGTACCATACACAGAATGTTTGGGCACTAGAAGTAGTAAATAAATAAGATTTATTTTAGGTGCCCAATCCATGGGGCTCTGGGTGCCGACAAATAAACAATCAACAGGGTCACAGTTTAAATCACAGAGCATTCTATAAAATTATTAAAAAATTCAGACACAATTTAAAATACATTAGCTGGATAGGCTAATTTAAAAAGATGGGTATTTAGGCCCCTCCTTAATGCCTCCACCATATGGGCCTCCCTCAAAGATCTTGGAAGCGAATTCCAGAGGACTGGGCCGGCCACCCTAAATCAGCGATCACCCTAGGTTTTCAGCCAGGCTCTCAGAACCACCAGGAAGCCCTGGGTGGAGGAACGGAGGGAGCAAGCCAGAATGGCGGGAGTAAGGAGGTCAGATAGGTAGCGAGAGCCTGGTCCATATAGGGCCTTAAGTGTCATACAGACTGCATTTTCTCTAAAGTAAACCAAAGGGTTTATTTCCTCACAGTATTGACAAGAGCAGGTTTGAACCACAAAGAGTTAATTGTGTAAAAAAAACATTAATGAAACCTGTTTTGGAGTATGCACACACTGCATGGCATTCTTGCCTTACAACTAGACCCCGGAGTCAGTTGAAAAACCAATTATGACTGACTTACCACACATTATGACTGATTCTTTCAACTAGTTTGAAATTTCTGACTTCAACTAACTGAATAAAATCCAACCAATTTTTTTCAACTTTCACCATCGTTGAATTTTATTATGTAGTAGTTTGTCATACTTTTTAAACTTTGTATCCTTTTTTAATTTAAATTTCGACTATAAAAGTTAATAAAATGTATGGAAAAGATCCCCCTCCTTGAAATCAATGGGTGTGCACACACACAGCATTCGCCTTCTGACATCACAAAACAGGGCTGCATGTGCCTACGTGGGGGTGTGAGCATTTGGGATTTAGCAGCATTATAACTTCATTAATGGGCAGCAACAAAAGAATTATTTATGCCCCTCAACTCTGGGGCAGGTGAGGTATTGCATATGATGGAGGGAGTAGCAACTAGTCAGCAGTAGCTAAGAAGCTGTCTGCTCTTTAAAATGCAAATACAAAGTGCAGTGAAACAAATCTACACACAGTAGGGATCCAGTAAAGCACAATAACCAGTCAAAACAACAACAAAATATACTGAGCTCCTGAAAGTAACAAGTTGAAGCAGGGCAGTAAAACAGTATACAGTATAGAAAAAGAAGCAGCAGTAGTACTAGTTACTTAGAAAAAGAACTGAGTCTAAAATACAGTATAGGTAGGGCCTCTTAAACACCCCACAGAAGCTAGAAGGTACCCTTTTGCAAACAGAGCTAACCATCAATATATGTTAGTTTATTAGTAGTCATAGAATCTATGAGACTAAAAACAGTTTGAGAGTGGACCCCTAGAAATACCTTCTGTATGGTATACCAGAACTGAGATGTATCCATAGTTTAAATTTAAAGCTAAAGCTAAAAAAAACTCATGCATATTAAAAAAAACATTTTCTAACACAGTTTCTGAACTTGTTTTGGCTTCCAGCATGTACACTAATGTATTTTGTAAAATTTTATTCCTCTTGTCATGAGGACTTTAATATTTAGTCTATCCAAATCCTACAGTGGCAAACAACAAATATTTTGTCCATTGGATCCAAATGACCATGCTCCACGCTCCGGCCTCCTATGGGTCTAGGAACTCACCAACTGACCACTTGCACCTGGCCCGCTCCACAACCTCATGGGGAGTCTGACTTACTCACAATGCCGCCACAGTCAGAAAGAACCCGGCTGAGCTGCCAGCAGTAGATCAGTGATGATCAATCGCCTTGGCTTTTCAAGTTCAGCCCCCAGTCTCTCAACCAGCCAGACAAGCCAGCCCAGCACGTAGCAGACACTCAGACAGACTGAGTAGTCTGCGAGAGACCATACTTCTCCTTCCTACTGCCCACTGCCCAGCCTTGGTGGGCCTTACATACACATCCCATACAATACCTTGCTCACTGTAGTAGCCTGTTGCCTGTTTGGTCAGGTGTCGGGTGATGATTTGGTCAGTGGCATCAGGTGGCTCCATGGCTCAGGCTGCTGCTGCTCTACTCGGTGGTGGTGCTGGTGTTTTTTGGAGCTGTGTGCTCCCTCCTCCCAACCTAAGCAGTTTGTCCCCAACCCAGACCCACATCCCCACTCTGGTATTCTGCGCAGTGGTACTAGTGCACCTACAACTCCTCCTCCTCACTGACTCTGAAGACCTGACCAAGACTGAGTGACAGTCGCCAGATGGGCCCGGCCGATGGGGTCACAGGCTGATCCCAACCATGACCAGAAGACCACTGACTTGTTGCTTTCACATAATTGCTGCCTGACTTTGCTGGAGGACTGAATGGTACTTGCACAGCCACACACTAGTCTCTGGGCACCAGACACATCAGGACAGTGGATACAGTTAACTTATTTTTAAATTAAAGGCCGAACCACCAAACTTCATCCCTGCAGAAAAACGCTGCTTGCTCCATTGCCCACACTCCAACACAGATGCCTCCTCTCCTGACAGTCTCCTCTCCTACCTAGGCATGCTCTCCCCTGCCACCTCATGCAGCCAGTCACAGGCACTCTCAAGCACCTGGCTCCTCCTTCTCTGTCTCTTAATTGGTGGATAGTTTGTGTCCAGGAGCCAGGGGAGCATTTTATTGGCTATAAGGCTCAGTGCCGGTGGTTGAGGACTGTTAGATATTCGCCGCCCCCCCTGACCCCTCTCCTCCCCCCAAGAAAGAAAAAAGAGAAAACACACTGCAGTGCACCACAAAAACAAACCTGGATGGGTCACGGAATCATCAACTGCAGTGGATTTCAACTCCAGTATTTTATAACTGCAATCCAATGCACTTGCAACTGATTGCAACTACATTGAATTGCAACTCACTATTTCAACTGCTGATGACTGCTCCGGGGGTCTACTTACAACACACGATACCAAGATGTTAGAGAATATCCCCAAAAGAGTCTGTGGAAGTTTAGACAAGAGTGTGCCACACAAACAAGCAATGACAAATTTGAAGTTGCAACTGCTAGCCCAAAGAAGAAATGTGAACTAGTGCTGCTGGACTGTGCAAAATCTGTCCCATTAATAACTACTGTAATTCCAAAGACAAACTGAATATTTTAATCAGGAAGGAAAAGGAGAACTCAGAATACACACTACTCAAAGTTGCAAAAAACTATAAATGACTGATTGCTGCCTACAGTTCTATTTAGACTGTGGATTTACCATGGCAGTTACTCCCTGACTGAGGCACACAAGTGCTCCCAAGAAACATCCATTCAGTAGATTCATCTTGCCTAATGCACAAACTAGGTAGTCTGCAAGACGCAGAAGAATTTAGTTGACCGATGCAAGGCACACTAAACGGTTCTAGAATAGTTTTGTTCTCCTGGCCTTTAGAACTTTTAACAATTGAGGGTGGACTGGTGCATACAGCACAGTGCAATGGGATGCAGTCACATCTGTCCTAGGACAGTTAATCTCTGGGGGCAATAGCTTATATTATCTTGATGGTGTAATATTAACATAAAATATATCTAGGTATTGAGGGTAATGTATAAGGGAATTTTAAGGACATTGGCCCCTATGCATTAAAGGGTGGATTGCCTATGCATCATGGATCTGCAGCATGTAGGCAACCCTTGGTTTGAATGCCATACATCAGGGGTCCTGCAGACCCCTGGTGGCATTCACTGAAGGGATGTTTGCCCATTACGCACTTAATCTCCCAGACATTCATGCAGTAACACATGCAGATGGTCCAGGGGCATATGGGGGGCATGCCTGCACTCCACACCATTCACTAAGGTGTGGAGTGCCAGGTTAGGGGGTGAAAGATATGGAAGCAGGGATCATGCTGTATACTCTGTGTGCCCCCTACAGAAGACACCGCTGGCCATGATGGGAAGGAATATTCTCATATGGTGCCACCCTAGTCTTCCGGTTCACAAAGAAGGGCTGGGGCAGCATTTCAGGCACTCGCCCACTCCTGCAGTGATTATGGGACTCCCACCATGCCACAATCCCCTGCTGTGCAGGCAGCAGAGGATCCACTTGAGGACCATGTCGGGTATCTGATTAGATGCCATCCTGTGTCCTCCAATCTGTCCCTCTACACACCAGCGCATGTGGGGTCTAGACTGCAGACAGGCACCTTGTGGTGGCATGCATTAGTTCATGCTGAGCCCCACATACCTGACATGGGTGTGAAGTTGTATAGGCTGGGTACACATCTGCCACACATACCCAGTACCACATAATGCATTGCCCCCACTGTCTTGTCCAATGATTATGAAAGGTTTAGTGACTAAATACATACATGCATTTGTAATTCACATCATTTACAGTATGTGTGTTTCTACATGGTCTTTTTAAACAGCAGTGTTTTTTTATTTTAATAATGCATAACACTTCAATCAAAGCAAAATTCTTTTTTTTTCCCTGTTTGCAAAGTAGTAATAAACTTGAAATATTGGCAGGATTCATTTTTATATACCAATTTACTGCATTTCATTAGTAGGCTGAAAATGGCACTGAGACTAAAATAACATTGTGCCATTTCCATGGTATAATGGGGTTCTGAGAACTGAGGGCAGAGACAACAGTGACAAAAATACAGTTCAGTGTTAAACTACAACAATATTTGTGTTTTAAATAAAGCATATTTTGTTATAAATACACCCCAACAGTATCAAAGCAAACACTTCAGTTCCACTGATCTTTAAATTACTATGTGACTCAGTAACAGGCGCACCATGATTTCTCCTTTGAAATTGTCCCCATTTCCTTTTCTTTTTCAACCTTTTTATTACCAGATCTTAAGGCAGTGCATTAATGCTATTCACAAAACTTTTTTGCACCAGTGTCTCTTGATCTACATACAGTTTTGTAGAGATTTTCTTGAAGGTATTATACGTTTTAATCAGGAATACAAGAAAAGTGAACAAACACCAGGACGGCCATCCTTTCTCTGAGTTCCACAAATGTCTTCTTTCTCTTCTCATTATCTCCAGCAAATACCCTTGCATGTATCAATTTATTTAAAAAAAAAAGTTGTAAAATCTTAGCTTCGACCAGCCATTGAGATCACGTATTCAGCAACTGGATGTACTGTCATCCACCTATAGCTTGCTGTCTGTAGTGTTATTCAACAATACGTATCTCTTCTTTCTGAAGATACTGATAGCAGGACTGGGAAAGAAAACAAATATATTGAGTTAATTACCTTACAGATATCAGTGCACTTCATTCAAATGCTTACATAACATAATGTAAATCTGGCCATTTACATTGTAACCAGGCCAAGAGATGGAGAAAGTCTTGGCATTCTAAGAACAGGAGACATGCAATGAAACGCACTTCTCCCAATTCTGGTTGACAAAGAAGGAAAACTAAAACAGGAAATACTGTATAAATGCACAATTATGAAAAATCCAGAATATCTATGATATTTATTTGTAGTTATGTACTGTTATACTGCGTGTATATGAAGCTGGAAACCCACTGAAAATTAGCTTTGACTTTTTTATTTTATTTGTTTTTTTTTTACCGGGTAGGTGGGCTAGACATAGAGATGACTATTTTCAGCCACGACCCAGGAAGATTACAACATGAAGGAAACAAAGAAAAAAAAAACATTGTAATTACAGCATAACACAATTTCGAGGAAATAACATGTTCAGCATATTTACAGATCGGCAGAGATGTGTTCACGGTGAAAAAAATACAAGTGGGGGCATAGCATGTACTCTAGGTACGTAACAAGCTATTTAATATATAGTGAGAGCTAGGCAACAAGAATACAGTACCCTAGTAAGTGCACATTTAACAAATGCTATTTATGAAGGGAAATCAACATACAGGCATACAAGATCATCAAATCATCATCCAAGACAGCTAGTGGAGCATAGCCATGGTTCTAAGAGAAGAAAGGGTAGTGCTTAACACAACAGGCAGATGGGAGATGGGACAGAGAGAGAGAGAGAGAGAGAGAGAGAGAGAGAGGGATCATGGAGGTTTAAAACTGGTGCATGGATTTGAAGCAAGTAGGTAGACACGAAGCTCTTTTTTAAAGAGGGCATGAGATGATGCATGGCGTACTGTTGCTGGTAAGGAGTTCCATTGCTGTGTTGCATAGTGAGATAAAGCTTGCGAACCCTTTGAGGTTTTACACCTGGGTATTTGCAGTAGGGATTTGTCAGTCGAGAGTAGGCCACAGGAGGATGTTTGAGGAGACAGTAGCATAGCCAGACTAGCAGGAGACTGTGTCCTGATTATATTATCCACTAGGGAGCCAACTGAGTGGAGCCTCAGTGCAGCAGATGATAACCAGTTTCGGTCTGAGTAGAGCTGGCAGTGGTGTTTGAGCCTAGGGGATAAGGATGCATAACAGCAAATGTTGTTATAGGTGGTGTCCCAGGCATGAAGCATTGTTTTAGGTATGGCCGTATACGTGACCACTCCATAAGTCAGGGCTGGAAGTAGGATGCCACGGGCAACTGCCAGTCTAGCAGATGGTGTAAGTGTGTAGCTAGATCTATAGGCAATGCCTAGATTAGAGTTTACCAATTTACAAGTGGATTTGACATGGATATCAAAGCCTAGATTCTGGTCAAGGATGATCCCAAGATATTTGAATGAGGTAACTATATATAAGGGAGGGGAGCCTGGACAGAAGACCTCAATGTTACTGTTGCAGGATTTATGCTTAGTTGTGGGTCCAAACAACATAGCTTGAGTTTTCGATACATTGAAGACCAGTTTGTGATCAGAGAGCCAAGTTTGGATTTTATGAAAGTCAGAGGAGAGGTACGAGTTTATGTCAGACAGGTTTTTGGAGCTAGTATATAGAACGATTTCATCCACATACAAGCGGGATGAACATGAGGTGAGATTAAGGGTAATGTTGTTAATAAATATGGAGAAAAGGAGGGGCCTCAAAATGGATCCCTGGGGGACCCAAACACTTAGAGTAAACTGGTTCGAGAGGGTGGAAGCATATTTCACAACTTGGGCTCTGTTTGACAGATAACTACTGAACCAGATCACTTCACCCCCAGTAAAACCCATTGACTCTAAAATAGTGAGAAGGATAGGGTGATCAACAAGATAAAAGCTTTGGTCATGTCTATAAAGACAGCCCCAGTGAGGAGGCCTGAGTCCATAGCAGACAGGGTGTTGGTGGTAAATTTTGGCAGGGCCATGGTGGTGGTGCTATGGCCCTTGTGGAAACCATGTTGGACTGAGGAGAGAAGATTGTTTTTGTGTAGGAAATCAATGGTTTGAGTAGCTACAAGTTTCTCAAGTACTTTACTTAATACCGATAATATTGCAATGGGCCTATAGTTGGAGTGGTCTTTTGGATCTCCTTTTTTGAAAACAGGAGTTATTCTGGCAATTTTCCAGATATCGGGAACACGACTCTGGCAGAGGGATAAGGTAAAGATCCGGGCAAGGGGAGAGGCAATAAGTGGGGCAGCTAACTTCAGGACTCTAGATTCAATACCATCAGAGCAAGTACTGGTGTTGTCCGAAATGGAGTTTAAGAGTCTTAGCACCTCTGCCCTAGAAATAGCTTTGAAATAAAAGGATGGTCTTAATGTATCAGGGTGGGGCACAGCATGCAGGTCTGAGCATGGTGAGGAGAGGAAGGCAGAGGTGTGTTTGGACAGGTCAGAAAATTGTTGATTGAAGAAATTAGCAATTGTCTGGGGATCATTGCAGTGGATCCCATTTAGGATCATGTTATTTGGAGTAGGGGACAGGGTGGACCCCAGGAAGGACCTAACATGTGTCCAGAATTTTCTAGGCTCCCCTACAGCATCCATAAGAAGAGTTTTGCAGTATCTGCTTTTGGCAACTCTTATTTCCTTTTTATAGTCTTTGCACTGGGCCCTATAGAGGTGATAGTCAACTGGATGACAAGAGGATTTAAAATGTTTACAACTCTTATCTCTCATTTTAAATCTGGAGAGGAGGTCCTTTTTTTAACCATCTTGTATATTGACCGTTCACTCTGTGTGTGGAGTACAGGGTATGGATATACTGGAGCATCAAAAGTTCCTGGACGAAGAAGTTTAGGGCTGACTGGGCATCATTAGTTATGTATAGAAACACAGAAACATAGAATTTGATGGCAGATAAGGACCCCTTGGCCCATCTAGTCTGCCCATTTCCCTACCTAATGGATAAGCTGCAGATCCTAGTTAACCACCAGCCTACTTCCTCCTACCCCCCACTAGATTTTCCTTATGCCTGTCCTATGCATTCTTGAATTCCCCCACTGTTTTTGACTCTATGACCTCCTCAGGAAGGTTGTTCCATACATCTACAACCCTCTCTATGAAGAAATACTTCCTCACATTACCTCTTCGCCGTCCCCCCTCTATCTTCAAATTGTGCCCCCTTGTTTTGGCACATCTCTTTTTCTGAAAGATGCTACCCTCTTGGACTTTGTTGATTCCCTTGAGGTACTTGAAAGTTTCTATCATGTCCCCTTTCTCCCTCCTTTCCTCGAGGCTATACATTAAAAGCTCCATAAGTCTCTCTTCATATGTCTTCCGGTGCAGACCCTGCACTATTTTAGTTGTCCTCCTCTGGACAGCTTCCATCCTGTCCAGTAGGTAATTGTAAATGGAGTCCTCTCTGAAGAAAGATCGGTTACTAGTGGGGTATTGCAGGGTTCAGTACTGGATCCGGTCCTTTTTAATGATTTTATAAGTGACATTGCAGAGGGACTGGAAGGAAATGTATGCCTCTTTGCAGATGACACAAAGATCTGCAACAGGGTTGATAGACAAGGAGGCATGGGAAGGATGAGAAGGGACTTGGCAAGGTTGGAGGAATGGTCAGAAGTATGGCAGCTTGGATTCAATGCAAAGAAGTGCAAAATAATGCACCTGGGAAACAAAAACCCAGGGGAAGATTACTCAATGGGGGGAAGGCAGTAACAACAACAAAAATGGAAAGGGACCAGGGGGTAATCATATCAGATGACCTTAAGGTTAGCAAGCAATGTGAGAAGGCAGTAGGAAGGGCTGGGGAGATACTGGGATGTATAGGGAGAGGCATCACCAGCAGAAAACAAGTTATTATCCTCTGTACAGACAGTTGGTGAGACCCCATCTGGAGTTCTGTGTCCAGTTCTGGAGACCCCACCTCAAGGACATTGACAGGATGGAGGCAGTTCAGAGGAGGGCAACTAAAATGGTGCAGAATCTGCAAGAGAAGCCATACAAGGAGAGAATAAAGAAGCTTAATATGTATACCTTTGAGGAAAGGAGGAAGGGGGACATGATAGAAGCTTTCAAGTACCTCAAGGAAATCAACAAAGTCCAAGAGGGTAGCATCTTTCAGAAAAAAGAGATGTGTAAGAACAAGGGGACAAAATCTGAAGATGGGGGGGTAGTTCATGGTCAATATTAGTAAGTATTTTTTCACAGAGAGGGTGGCTGACATATGGAACAGCCTTCCTGAGGAGCTTGTGGGGTCTAAAACTGTGAGAGAATTCAAGAACGCATGGGACAGACATAAAGCAATTTTTGTGTGGGGTAGGAAGAAATAGGCTGTTGGTAAACTAGGATCTGCAGCTTATCCTGTAGGTAGGGAAATGGGCAGACTAGGTAGGACAAGTGGTCCTTATCTGCTGTCAAAGTCTATGTTTCTATGGAATGAATCAAATAATAATATAATCCTTAATCAAGGGTATAGGCCTATCTTTAAAGAACATAGTTTTAATATTTACAAGGAGAAATATCTGACTTTTTATCAGCCTCACAATTAGCATCTTAGTATGCAAGAAAACAAAGTGGTACTTGACTGTGAGTTTTACCTTATGATGCCTCTCACCCGAAAAGAGAGACTTACAAGACATGATTTGATATTCTCTCTTTGAAGTGCTGTATATTGTAGCAAGATATTCTAAGAGTAATGACCCTCCAATAAGTCCAGAATGTTACTGTAATAGGGGCCATAATGAAAATATATATTATTTTTCTGCCCAGTATATGAAATATTGTTAACAAAATATTTAAATAATTGCATTCTAGCCTATAGGAATGCCTTAATTGATTGTATGGATGTTCTGTTCAGCCCATTTGACATGAATAATGTAAAAAAATTGGTGGAATTTATATGTGCAATATCAAGACACTGGAAAAAACTAGATGCAATAGCCTCACACTCGGGAATATATGCATTTAATATAAAAATTGTTTATTTGCACATAATCATGTATATGGTACAGTATATCCATATGGAATTTTACCTGTTTGTGTAGAATATTGTTATGCAGTAGACTGCAAAGACCTATGGTTGATCAGCACAATACTTGAAGCAGCACCTGAATTCCCAATGGGCAAACAGAATACACCCCATGTTCATATTTGAGCTAAAAAAATGTTGGTGCTTCTTGCAGTAATCTTTCAGGAATCTGCCTGGACAGTCATGGTGCCAGATTACTAGAAAGTGGCAAATGTGGTTCCCATCTTCAAGAAAGCAGCATGGTCAAACTCCAGCAACTACAGGCCAGTCAGCCTGACATCAGTACTGCGCATGTGATGGGGGTTATTATAGAGGACAGAATAATGGATCCCTTGGTTGAGGTCAAGGTTCTTGACCATCTCAGAATGGCTTTATTTGGGCAAATCATGGTAAACCAGCCTGATCACTTTTTTGAGGGGTGACCAGGTAAGTTGACCAGCACAGCCAGGGAAAAAATCAATCTTGAGTTCAGCAAAGCCATTGCTACTGTGGTGCATGACAAGTTTCTAGACAAAGTAAACCAATGTGACATACACAAGAGGGATGGATAACTGGCTTGAAGGCATGAAAGAGAGGGTGGTGGTGGAATGGCTCTACTCTGTGTAGGGAGGAGAACACAACAGTGTACCTCCAGAATTTGTGCTGAGGCCATTTCTGTTAAACATTATCAAGAATCTGTAAGGTGGAGTCTCCAGCAGGTGACTTGCATTCTGGATGATGCTAAGCTAGCCAGGGCAGCAGACTCCCTTGAAGATGTAGACAAACTTAATGAGGATTTGAGTTGGCTGGGTAATTGGTCTGACTCCTGTTGCCTCTGACTCAATGCAGCCAAAGGTAAGGTGCTACACCTGGAGGAAAAAAGAGGTAGGACATATACACTACTGCAATCAAAGAGAGAAAGCATCTGGTCATTGACAAAGGACTGAAATAGGTCAAGCAGTGCATGGTCACTGTCAGGTTGCTATGTGATCAGCAGTACTAAGGACAGTTGCTATGAGGAGAGGCTGAAGGGCCTTACCATGTTCACCCTGGAGAAAAGGGGGATGAAAGGGGTCATGTTCTTAGTCTTTCACATACCCAAGTTTAAAGACAACAAGAATAAAATGTTTTTTAAACCTGTGGCTTGGACGCGAGTCCTTTTTTTTTTTCTAACTCTTTTTATTCACACTCCTCCTCTGACCTCTCTCCAGCATGGCCACATGTCTTGCAGGCTCTGCCCATCTGCCTGAAACTCCAAAGGTCCATCTCCTGGCTGGGGGACACCCTCCACCACACAGCTCACCCTAACCCCCCCCCCCGGCTCTGAGTCCCTAATAAAGGACCCTTCTGGCACTCTATCTATAATGCTGGCAGGTTCATCTGCATAGAGGAGGAAACTGGACTGAATTTCTGGATGCCCAGCACTGGATATGGGGCCGCAACCATTGGGCCTGCCTTCACCTATCAGCAGGGAGGGTTTTTTCCTGCTTAGGTCCCTGGGAGCATGGATGTGCAGTTACATTCAGTGCAACACAGGCACACTTCTGCACCTGTTTACAGGATGTCTGCCATCACTCCAACCCAGTTGCATGCTCCTTGTCATGCTGCAGTCTCTCAGCCTCCACTAGGAGCCACCAAAGCAGAGAGGAGCACCTTTCCACTCACCCCAGGAGAGGAGAGCAGTTCTCCGGATGCTTAATCCACTCCTTCTTGTACCAACCCCTGATGCCCGAGTCCATTCCTGATCCCAGGTCACCTATGCGGTATGAGGTGTGGCATCCAGTGCCTCAACCCTCAGTGCCACTGGGCCAGCTCAGGACGTGAGTCCTTTGACTCAAGGGGGATAGAAAAGCAGTACATGGGTGTATTGTTTCATGTAATATTTAGCTCATAGATGAGGTGTGAAATGGCAAATGATTAAGAATAAACTGCAAAACAAATGGATTATTTCAGCATGTTAAAATAATTTTAAAACATTGAATGAGATGTGTTGTGTTCAACTGATGACAGTCTTATAATAAAAGATATAACAACGTTTATTAGTGAGTAGCAACAGGCTGAACAGAATACAATTATAAGACAAAAAAACAACTTTATCAGTTTAAAATGTGCATTATAGTGAATTTAGGAAAGTAGCTAAGCAAACAGAAAACAGATTAAAATGAACTAGCTGCATTAAACAAAAAAATACTCACATGAACTGCTTTTTTCAGCCCAAGTATCAAGAGGACTCACATTCAAACCACAGGTATAAAAAGTATTTTATCCTTAGCATTCTTATTATCCTTTTTTAAGTTTAATGAACATTTAGATGAAATAATATATGGTGTTTAAAACAATGCAAAAGTGCACAAACATTTTTATTTTTTCTTTTGTAGACATATATCAGAACAAAGTGGTATAAGATTTATGAAACAATGCATAATTGAAGCATTCTTTTTTATGTAGGTGGAACTATATAAAACTGTATATAAGTACTGGCAGCACACTGAGCAGTGGATGGGCTGCAAGGTTAGTATACAAGGCGGTAGTGAGCAGTGCACAAATAATGACAATAAATTGGTGAAATGGGTGGATTGAAATAATGAGAATTTATTAAATGCTAAAAAATCTGATATGTGATTTTATATGACATGTTACAGATGTTAATAAAGTATATGAAAACCCTGAAAGGCAAAGAATAAGAAACTGATTTACATATAGTCACTGGTATGTAACAAAGAGTTGTATTGCCCTAACAGTGCTTTAAAATAATTTGATGTATGTAAATATGAAGATATTCTAAAAATATGAATTTTAATTTGCTAATGGGCACTCTTTTTCTGCTGACACATTCCTTCCTCCTTTAAATTCTAACTCTGGAGCTAGTCCAGTGGCACTGAGGAGCTGGATGCCTTACCTTGTGCTATGCCAGCGACCCGTGTTCGGGAACAAGCATGGGCCACGGGGGTCGGCAGGGGCGGAGAAGGACTGAGCATCTGATGGACTGCTCTCCTTCTCCGGGGGGGGGGTCCTCAGTGATCAGTGCTTGCCTGCTCCCTAGCAGACGCTAGGGAACAGGTTGCCATGCTGCAGAAGGGGGAGAAGTTGGGGCAGATGCTTGGAGGGAGCTTGTGTGGTCGCATGTGTGCTCTTCTCTGTGGCCATCATTGCATGCCTCAACTCCTGGGGAGAAAAAACAAGAAACATAAGATGCAGTGGCACAATGGTGGAAAGTACCTCGCAGGCTCCACTCTCAACTAGCCACGGTGCAGGCCACACTGAATCTGGTCTCTGGTGGGGATTGGGGAACTCCTCCAGCTCTGCCAGGGAGGAAAGTCCTGGGAGTACTGGCCAGCACTGGATGGCGGACACTGGGAGATGGGGCTGGGGGCTCCCTCCGATGACAGCCGATAGCAGAAAGATATAGCCAAAAAAAAATTCTAACTCTGAATTTCCTTTTTTATGTCTGCTAACCCTAATATTATGTTAACATGGGAGGCAAGAACTCGAGGAGCACCTGGCAAAACTCAAAGATTGGTCAGGTATATAGCAATTTGGGTTTAATGCTAAGAAGTGCAAGGTCACACACCTTGGAGCCAGAAACCCCAGGACCAGCTACTGGCTGAGGGAAGTGTAATTATCTATTTTGGAGGAGAAAAAGGACCTAGGGGTGCTAGTCACAGGGAACATGAAGCTTTCGGCACAGTGCTGTAGAGTAGCAGCAAGAGCCAACCAAATGCTGGGGTGCAAAGCCAGAGGAATTGCCTCAAGGAGAGAAGAAGTCATCCTGTCACTGAACAGATCACTGGTGTGACCACATTTGGAGTACTGTGTGCAGTTCTGGTGCCACTACTTAAAAAAGGATGTAAGAGCGCAGGTCATCAAAGATGATCCTAGAGCTGGGGGAAAACCCTTATGAGGAAAGACTAAAGGAGCACAACATGTATTCCATGGAAGACAGAAGGGAGAAGGGGGACATGATAGAGACCTTCAGATACTTAAAAGGCATAAACAGGGTTAGTACGGAGGGCTTGTTCAGCTTAAAGGAAGGAAGGGTCATGAGGGAACACAGTGTGAAATTGGAGGGGGGAAGATTCAAGAGGAAAATGGGGAGACACTACTTTACAGAAAGGGTAGTTGCAGGGTGGAACAAACTACTAGAAGAAGTGATTTTGCTGAAGACTCTGGACAATTTTAAAAGGGGATGTGATTGGGTCAAAGGAAAGGTCAGTACAGAAGGGAGGATTGGGAGGGTAAAGGTGGTGGGTAAGGATAATGAAGAGGAACTGGGAGGGGGCAGCTGCAGGAAAGGAATAGTTTTTTTTTCATTTATGAGTTTCAGATATAATGCTTAAGTGTTTACATTTTCTGATATTATTATATATCAGTATACGCCCTTCATATTACTTCATCACAACCTCTTACACTACTCTAACCTATGGTAATGATCCGCGAGTCTTACCAAAATTTATGGATATAATATTATGCATTTTACCTATATTATATCTTATCTTATTAACTACCAGGTTTCATTTTTGTTATTCATTAAATTGATTTTCCCCCTTTTTGTATGTTTGAGAAATATTTCTTCATAGTTATATTCTTTGCTGTATTAGTGTACAGAAGGGTTGCCATATCTTTTCATAAACTGCTTCTTGTGCTACTTTCAAATACTGCAATCTTTCATGATTCATGGCTTCTATCAAGTAGTTTATCCATGTTTTTTATATTTAATGGGGTAGGATCTTTCCATTTTAGGAGAATACATTTTTTTGCAACTTTCATGGTTATTGACACAATAGATTATTGATATTGATTTAAATAATCTGATTGAGTATGTAATGTAAACATAGTAAAAAGGAATTTAAATGGAATTTGTTTATTTAATGCTTTATTTATAATTTTATATATTTTAACCCCCAAATTTGTAAGGTTAGGGCAGCAATGAATCAAATGTATTAGGGTTCCCGAAGTAGTTGGGCATCTGGGACATTTACCTAGTAAATTAATGTTAATTTTGTGTAGTTTAGGTGGTGTAAAATATATCCTGTCTAATATATTATATTAAATTTGCTGTGCTTTAGTAGATCTAATATTTAAGTAGGAGGCCTTTAAAATTCTAGCCCATAGATCTTCGGATATTTCATCTGGGAACTCCTTACCCAGATCCAGTTCCCATCTTTGTTTTAATTTTATTACGTCTTTTGTTATGGAAGAGAATAAGCTAGAATATATAATATAAATTAATTTTTCATTCTCACTCCATTGTTTTAGTTTATCCAAAATTGGAGTGGATAAATGCTTCAATGTCAATAAGCCATTAGTTTTTATAATGAAATGTTTTATCTGTAAATATTTATAATAGTGAGAAAATTGTAAATTATACTGCAATCTTAATTGCTCAAAAGTTATAAATTGATTATCCAGGAAAAGTTGCCCAGCTTCATATAAACCACGAGCTGTCCATTCTTTAAATTCTTTTTCTTTTACTGAAAGAGGAAAGTTATAATTGTTATACAATGGGGTAAATCTTGCAACCGCTATATTAAATGTTAATAACTTGTGCAATTCATACCAGCTATTTATTGTTACCAGTGTTGTTGAGTATTCTTTAACCCCTTGTATTTTCCCCTGGTACAGCTCTGAGAAGAATACATGTATTACATTTGGGTACTCATGCCAATTAGTTTCCATTTCTGCCAACACACTTTGACTCCTATAATAATTTATCCAACTCCAGATGATCGTAATCTGTGAAACTAAGAAATGCTTACAGAAGTCTGGTAGAGCTAGACCCCCATATTCTTTCAGGAGAACTAGTTTGTCATGTGAGATTCTCGGTTTCTAATTTAACCATATATAATTAGAAATTACTTTCTTTAACCTTTTGAAAAATACTGCAGGGATGAAAATAGGGAGAGCTTGAAAGACATATAATAACTTTGGGAGTATCTGCTTCTTAATCACATTAATTCTGCCTATTAATGTGAGAGATAGAACCCGCCATCTCTCCAAGTCTACTTTTGTTTGCCGTAAGATGTTATTACAATTTATTGAGCCTACGTTTTCTAATTTGTTTGAGAGATAGATGTCCAGAACTATGCTTGATAGTATCAATTACAGGACATGGACAATCTCTAGATAAATATTAGCATTTTTATTAACTTTCAAAATTAATGATTTTTCATAATTAATTTTAAAGCCTGCTTCTTTTCCAAACCACTCTGCAATTCTAATAAATTCTTTATTTGAATCTTGGCCATTGTTCAGATACAGAAGAGCATTGTCTGCATACAGACTAATTTTATGACACACAGATTCATAATTGATATCTTTAATCATTAAATTATGTCTTGTTGCTTCTGCTAAGGGTTCAATACTCAGTGCAAAAATTAATGGAGACAGTGGAAAGCCCTGTATTGTCCCCCTTGAGAGATTAAAAGTAGATGATAAAATATTATTTATTTTAATTTGCGCTGTTGGTGATTGATATATAATTTTTATCCAGTCTGTAAAACCCTTGCCAAAGTTCATTTTTATGTTGCTTGCACGCATGTGCAACAAACATAGTGCCATCATCGGAGATTTCGGAGGTGTGTCACCTCCTCCTCCTCCAATTCAGGCAGTGTGCTGGCAGGCACGGCCCCTGTAAGCCAATGCATTTTGGAGCTGTGTATGACACGCTCCAAAATGCAGTGGCATACAGTTGAAAGGGGGAGCTACGCTTGAGTGAGCAGCGATAAGAAGCTGCTCACGCTCATCTCCCCCCCCACTCACAGGCTTGCGTGCCCCTGCATGCACTGTATAGCCGACGGGGTGCCCAATCCGCATTGGCTGAGCTGCGTCGTCTCCACCCCCCAGTAGTTGGTGCCATGCTGGGAGCCCACCCCAGGGTGGCAATCACTCCTTTTGCCGACGGGGGTGTCCAATCCCCCGTCGGCTGAACGCCCCTCCAACGTCCTTGTGCCATGCTGGGAGCCCACCCCAGCATGGCAAATGGTCCATCAATGTCTTTTTTTTTTTTACCTGTAAGACAAAAACGGTCCTGCGGTGTGTCTCCCGACCCCCCTCCCACAACCCGCACCCACCACTGCGCACCCAGCCTCCCCACACCCCCCTCACCCCACACTTACCTCTGGACTCCGGTGCGACGATCTTCGCTGGACCGGGAACACGTCTACACTCTTCAAAGCCGACCGCAAACTGAGGAAATGCCGGTAAGCTGTATAACGGGCTAGACAGGGGGGTTTCAACTTTATTGCATATCTCAGCCATTTTGGGGAATTTTTGCATCAAATTTTCAACATAGGATTTTTAGGACCCCTTCTCATGAATGATGTCACTGTCATGGCGTTATTGGGCCCGAAGGGTGATTTCGCGCAGTGACTGCACAGTGACTGTGAAATCACCCTTTGGGCCTGAATACCACCATGACAGTGACATCATTCATGAGAAGGGGCTAAAACCCCTATGTTGAGAATTTGGTGCCAAAATTCTAAAAATAACTGTTTCACGTAGTCGTTGCGCAGTTCCTACGCATGCTCAGAGGTTGCTTAATCAACATTTCCACTCCAGATTTTCAACATTGCCATTTTCCACACCTTCTTATGAGTAGTACAGCTGTCATTTTTCACATCTCACCAAAAATGTGTTTCCGCCCATATAGCGCACAATGGGCGCAGTCGTTGTCTTGAACTCAGTGTATGGGACACATTAAAAATCACAGTGTCACTGTTCATGAGCAGAGATCTTAAAATGGCAATGTTGAAAAATTTCCAGAAAGAATTCTAAAATGACTGTTTTAACAGTGTGCGCTAATAGTTCCCTACTAGCCGTAGGTTTGCGAATTTTCAATATTTCCACTCCAGATTTAACATTGCCATTTTACCACACCTCCTTATGAGCAGTACAGCTGTCATTTTTCACATCCTGCCCAAAACATGTTTCTGCCCATGTAGCGCACAATGGCACAGTCGGTGTGCAAACTCAGTGTATGGGACACATTAACAAAATCACAGCAACACTGTTCATGACCAGAGGTCTTAAAATGGCTATGTTGAAAATTTGGTGAAAAAAATCCTAAAAATGACTGTTTTACAAGCGTGCATTGCGCAGTTCCTACGCACGCACGTAAGTTCACAAATTTTCAATATTTACACTCCAATGACTTCCAAATACCTAAACAGCACATAGAAGCAAGCAACATTCGGCATTGACAAATGCTTGTTTGAAGTGTATTGATAATAAAGGACCACTCTACACGGTCAAACACTTTTCCTGCATCCACTGTCAACAGGATGGAATCCCTACTACCTTTATGTTGCGTAACAATTATTGTGTCTTATATTTTCTGCTATTTTTCTACCTTTAATAAATCCATTTTGATCCTGGTTTATTAATTTTGGTAAAACCTTCTCCACTCTTTTTGTTAGAACCTTGACGAGAATTTTACATTCTACATTTAATATGGAGATCAGTCTGTATGATTCATAGAGTTCAGAATCCTTGTCTTGTTTATGAAATAGATTTATATGTGCTTCATAAAAAGTACACATGATCTTTTTAGATGGACTACTCTTATTGAAAAGATTTGCAAAAACTGTAATACATATTTCCTTAAATTTTTAAAGAATTCTGCCTGGAAACCTTCAGGCCCTGGTGCTTTCCCTAATTTAAAATCATTCAACACAATTTCTACCTCCAGAAGTGTTATTGGTTGGTCCAAGTTCAATTTTGACTCTAAAGATAACTATTTTAATGTTATATTATCCAAAAAATTGGACTAAATGCTTTCTTCTAATTCTCTGAGTGGTGTAAAGATCTTTATAATATTCTAAAAAAATGTTAATAATATCCAAAGTGCTACTGAATAACATTCCTTTTTAATCTTTTATTTGTTTAATAGCATTACGTTCCTGATCTTTTTTTAACTGCCAGGCCAATAACCTCAAGGGTTTGTCAGAGTTTATATAAAAAAATTGATCTAACTGACAACAAATGTTGTTCTGCCTTTTCTGTAATCAGAGTATTATATATATATATCCTTTTTCTTTGATAATAAATGAAACATTTTCATATCATGGTTATTAGAATGAATTTGTTCCGATGTTTGTATTTCCTCTTCCAATGATCTTTGTTGTTGTTCCCATTTATTCTTTCCGATACCACTCATTTCCTGTAATTTACCCCTTAACCAGGCTTTAAATGTGTCCCATGCCATCATTGCATCTGTCTCTTCTTCTATATTTCTTTTAAAGAATTCATCAGCTATATAGTTGGTTGTCTCTGAATACTTAACTAAAGTGATATCCATTTTCCAATAATAATTTTCTTGAATACTGTGCAGCCATTGTACTCCCAGTATGCAGGGGGTGTGGTCTAATATAATGATCCCTGGGTAGGATATATTCTTAACAGTATAAAGCATTGATTCAGACATCAAAAAGAAATCTAATCTAGAAAATGTATGATGCACATTAGAGTAATATGAAAATTATTTGACATTTATGTTAAATAGTGATCAAGGATCTAATAACTTCAAATCCATCATAAATCCTTTAATAACTTTACAGTAATTGATGGTTTAAAGCTATGAAGTTGACAATATATTCTATCTAAATTATTTAATACCAAATTGAAATCCCCCCCCCCAAAAAAAATATACAGTGACTTATAGCCTGACAGTTGCAGAAAAAATTCTGTAAAAAATCAAGGATCATTGTAATTTGGTCCATATATTGTTGCCAAGGTAAATATTTCAGTCATCATTTTTAATTCCACTACAATATATCTCCCATTTGGGTCCAAAGTTTTACTCAATATACTGGGTGTAGGTATTTTTTTATGAAAGAAGATCACAACCCCTCTAGCAAGTGGTGAATATGGAAAAAATAATCCCTTCCCCCATTTCTTCTGAAATCATTGAAAGTCAACTTCTAAAAAATGTGTTTCCTGCATTAATATACAGTTCACCTGTTTTATATTTGAATAATTTTTAATTTTGGTCATTTTAATTCTTTGTCTCATCCCTTTAATCTTCCATGTTGCTATTTTTAGTGGTACTGCCATCTATTGCTTCTTTGTATTTTGTTTTGTTTAGCCCGGATCATTTCATGTGCTATTACATTTTTCTCTAATAGCCAGCAGCTTTTTTATCATAATATGTAGTGTATTTTAGTCCTAAAAATTTACAAAATGTTTTAAAGGTTTTATTTATCCAAAAAATGGTATGGGGTCCCCTGTTCCGTCCATGCTTTCGGGAAAATGTCTGAGCCAAATGTTGCCCCTTCTGGATCTATCCTACAAATCTGCTACCTTCACCATTAAATTCTGTAAATGAACATTGTGCTGAGTTTGTAGTTTCAAAATGGGACCCTCATTGTCCTCTATCTGAGAGACTCTGTTTCAATTCTTGCTTGCGAGTTGTAAGCCCTGCCATTCTATCTGTTAATAAATTTATTGTATCCAAAATTCCTTTAATAGAGACACTTATATCTCCTAATGCATTCATCATGTCCACCTAAAGGGTATTTACAGTTTCCATTAGGCCCACTGGAACATCATTGATCTTATGTGCTGGGGGGGAGCAGATCAGCTCTTACACAGTTTGATAAATCCTCATTAGATTCTTTATGAGCTGAGCCCTGAATATAAGAGCCTGCAGTTAATCGTCCCCTTCCCCCCTCTTCTTGTATATCTGGCATAGACTTGGAAGGGTTTGTCTCTGGTATCTGTACTTCCATATCCAGAAGGTTACTAACTGCTTGCTCTGTTTCTTTAACATTCATCTCAATAAAAGATACTCCTTCCCCCTGGCTCTCTGTGCTTTTTAACACATCATCCCTTAGTTTGCAATACTGTGTTATTTTCCCTCTTTCTTTCAATTCTAGATTTGCTCAAGTAGGTCTTTCGGGAAGTGATGAAAGGAGAAAATCATTTGCCAAAAGTGCCTTTTGTATAAGAGAGTTTGTTTGAGAAGGTGCACCTGGTGTTTGAGAGGCATTTTTCTTGCCTCCTTCCCTCTTCTTACCTATAATGTGCAGTCAGGTAATTTCTTTTATGCTTCTCACTGATTTAGACATGCCATGTGGCAAGCTCCTTTCGATTCTTCCAGCTACAGGGAGTTCCTTTTTTTCTTTTCCTTTTTCCCAGTTCAGTAACCCTGTAAGCTAAGCCTTACAAGCTTTTAGCTACACCATGCAGTTACCTCATTCACTGTTGGGATATAAAATGAAATTATTAAGCTGGAACTAATGAAAATGTAAAGAGACCCATTTGTTGAAATTAAACTGAGCTCAAGCACTACCTCAGCAGAGGGCTCAGACAGATTCTTCCGCCATTACCTTCACCCTTCTAATTGTCCATTAGCTCTCTATGAGTGATGGCGTTTTCAGAGAGAGAGAAGTTAACAAACTAATGCAAAAATACTTACAGTTTTTCCTGTCCATTGATCTGCCATTCGACCTGGCTGCATCCTTCTCAACATATTGCTCAGCTCCTAGCCAGTGGAACTGATGTAATCTCCTCCCCGTGCAGTCCTACAGTAAAGGAATACCGCAAGCTGCACACTCAGGCAGACTTGATAGACCTCTGGGCCTTTTTTTGCCAGTGTTTCATATGTTCAAATTCTTGAAGGATATACAGATGGATAAATATAGATGTAGCCCCTTGCACACTCCAAAACTCCTTTACATACTGTGCTAAGGTATAGAACAATGGAAAACTGGGCTCTTCTTCAAGTGTCCTCAGCAGAGCACTCACAAAAATGAAGCTGGTTCTTTGCTAGGTGCTATGAAGGCAAATGTGCCGTGCAACCAATAGTGAAGGTGGACCCCTGCCGGACTCCTAATGCTGACATTTTATGCAGTCTCACTGCACTTTTTAGAGGCAGACTGAGTAAACATATGTATGGGGGTTAATGAACAGGGTCTACAATGGTCTACCATCTTCAAATAACCAGACACCAAGAACCAATAGGCGATTCCCTTGGAATAATGTAGTTTGCAACCACAAAACCAGCAGCAGAATTTGTATCTTGCAACAGAACTTATGTGTTGCCACAGACTTCACCATTTAAGGAATTTTTTTTTTGAAAATTAGTTTTGGGCTGTTCTGCCACCTTGATTTGTTCTCAAGAAGTCCTCCTTAATGCTCAATCCCTGGGGTCTGGTACATAGTTTCCATTGGGGGTAGTGATCTTAAGGGGTATACAGAAGGACCCTGTTGTGACACCCCCTAAAACTGCTATACACTAGGCCTGACATAGCCTTTGAGGCAGAGGTTTCTCCCAGCGGTTGAGTTGCAATCCAAATAATGGCTACTAGATGTTTATAGTCACAAAAAGGATTTTCAACTGTAAACAACTATAGTGCATTCAATACTGGTTTCTGGACAAGACATTGCACCAGTTGCATGGTGTGATTCTACTGCCAGAGGCTATGGTATGAGGCACTATCATTTCAGTCATCACTCTACATCTCCAACCTATGTAACTTATGGCTCCCTCGTGAGCTGAATCTGTTTAATTTTTAACATCTCTCAACAGTCATTCCAAGTGGTCTAGTGTCCCCCTGACTTCTCCACTTCATCCCTGGTGGTCTAGTGGCCCACTGACTTTTCAGTCATTTGTCCCTGGTAGTGGCCCACTGACTGTTCCACTTCAGTCATTTCATCCCTGGTGGTCTAGGCCCACTGACTGCACCACTTCAGTCTTGTTATCCCTGGTAGTATAGTGACCCCCCACTGCTTCATTTCAGTCATTCCATCGCTCGTGTCCAACAGAACCCCCACCTAGCCCCTTTCCCCTGTGCATGTTGTTTTGCTTGTTAGTTCCTCACCAATCTTTGTCCCATGGCATCTTCTCACTGAGCAATCACATGTCTACACCACTCCTATTGATGCTTCTCACACATCCACAGGTCTTAGAGGGGCTTTGACATATGAGTGGCAGTTCTGGAGTCAGCAAGCATCTGTACATGTTAGCTCCTACCCCTTTCTCTCTGCAGGGTTAGTGCCCATTGCACAGGTACAGGGAGTGGATTATGACCTCTGTGTATATTAAAAAGAGGTGCAAGTTTAAACAATGGTGTAAAGTGGTTGTTGCGACCAATTTACATCACTGAACTACAGCTGTGTATGGGCTCACTGGCAGCTTATCTACAGAAACAGTAGATGGAAACTTAGAAATGGGATTCTGATATCACTCAGAGAAAGGGGTGTAGTGAGTGAAGCCACAATTATGTTGTACAATAACATTAAAATACATTAAATAATATGAAATGTTAAAATATATATAGTACTTTTCATTATATTGATTGTTTTAGCAACCGTTGTGCTGTAAGTTCTCATCTGCATGCAGCTAAACAGCAGTTGCGCCCTGTGTATGAGGCCCCTGATGTTGTAACTGACAGCATACTGTTATGTTAGTAAATGGATGGAAAGAAAACTGCCATAGAAGAAAATCATTCCTGTTGCAAAAGTAAGCCTGGTTAGCCATATATGTTCAGAAGCCCTGATACAGAACACAGAGCTGAAGTGCCAATGAGAACAAAGGCCAATAGGAGTTTCATTGTTGATTGACTGATTTTACAATGTATTTACCCTTGGCATCCCACCTGTGATGCAACATCTCCCTTCCAGTAGGGTTCTGCTTTTACACTTTTTTGCAGCTGGCTGGACTGGAACCCTGGGAGGCTAAGTGACTTGCCAAAGGTCACATAGAGGATATTTGGCTCTTGTGAAGTTTGAACCTGTGATCTCCTGGTTCTCAAGTCAATGCACTTACCACTAGACAACACTACCTCCTGTAATGCAGGGTCTGCAAGAGGAGCTGAACCTGAACCATCCCTGAAAAATTCCCAAGGCAGATAACAAGTCTATGGGTCAAATGGATTGAGCAGAGATTCCAAACTTCTGGACCAGGTTTTGAAGCTTATGTATCCACCTAAACCTTGCAGTACTTACCTCCAGTGCTGTCAGCAGAAAGTCATTGAGCCCTCCTTCATTGCATGGGTCCATCATATCCCTGATTAGGTGAAGTTCAGCTCCCAGGCACGGAATCCTACAGAAATCAATCAGTAGAGGTCAGGAGGCTCGTCAAAGCTTGAATTATAAACACAAACCGTAATGAGCAAGGAGGAGAGACTGGAGATGCTCATAATATTTAGCTTAAAGAAGCACTGGCCAAGAGGGGACACATTCTAGACACTAAAAGGGAAAAGTATATGGTTGAGTATATTCAGATGCTGGGTCCGGTGAGTGCAAGCAGAACTAAAGGGGATGAATTCAGTTAGGTTGGGGGAAGGGGAAACAATAAAAAACCCTATCTCGCGCAAAGGGGGTTAATGTAGAATAGTCTATCGACTCTTGAAGGAGAATGGCATTGAGTGGTACACATCTTGAGCAGGACTAGCAATCTGTCTGATAAACTTAAATGTATGTCTATAGTCAGATTGTTTTATAGTTCCTGCCATGCGGCAGGAGTTGTGGACAAGATGTATTCTAAGTCCCTTCTTTTACAATACAGTATTATAAGTAAGACAGAAATAATGTGCACAGAAAAAGAGAAAAGAATTAAGACCTTGGATACATCAAGTTCTTTCCCCCACCTACTGGGATTATGCACTGAACAGGCAAAATCATGAAAGCTGATTGATCAACAGTATTCTATGTCCATTCTTGTATTCCTTCATAAAGGAATAGGTAAAGACAAGAGCACTGAGCAGAGCGTGTTTACATACAGCAATATCCCTACTCCCTGTCAAAACCCTTCATCACCGAAACCACTCACCTTCTGCTGGATTAGTTTAGTGAAGTGACTTTCAACTTACTTGAGGAAAAGTCTTTTGAAGATTGTCTAATCCAACATTTACAAAGCCTAACCTACCATAATTGACTTGCTGCATTACAAGATGCTCACTTAACATTAACAAAAGAAAAAAGCCTAGTTTCTAATGTTAATTGATGTTACACTAAACTGACTGCTTGTAATGTGTCATTTCTGAAATATTTTCTGTAACCAGTAAAAAGTTACTACAATTACCCTCATTAATGACTCCAGCATGGGATTATTTTATGTACTGTACTAAGGTACTTCCACAGTCTAAAAGTAGTAAAAAAATTGTCTGATCTGTCTCTGTATTTTTTTCTACTTTACTGTGGGAGTCCAGTGCATAGTCACAATAATACATTACAGGGTATGCTTTAACATAGGATATCAGCACTTCTTGGATGCTTAAGGCACTTGGCTTTGCCTCGTACCTCACAACTCACCTGAGTCATGCTGATATCCTATGATAAAGCATGCCTGTCATGTTTTATTGCTTAATTAAAGAATGGGTTTTAAAAATCATGAAACCCGATTGGCTAGGGGCCATCTTTACCAGTGCTGTTATCTCAGCACAACAGCACTGGATAAAGATCCAACAGACTCTTCACACAAAAGTCTGTTCTAATCACATATCCCTGTCATCACAAACATGGCTGCCACCTTTACTCACTAAAAACCTTCAATAAAGGCCTTAAAAATAAAACTGCCTTAAATTTAAAGATAATAATTTAAATGTTGTTTACCCTTATAATTCTCTTGTTACACACACATTAAATTACATAAATGAAGTACTACAGTATTTACAGTTTTAATTTCTGGGGTCAGATTCATAAAAAAATCGGAAAGTACAGCACAAAAGTTTACTCTGCGCCTTGTGATTGCACAGGTTCCAAAAGTTGCTATTCATACTCAGATAGCACACCGCGCTATCTGACTGTGAATATGGCCAGAACAGGGCAGCACTAAACCAGTAAATCCACCCCTATCCCCACTATTATTGCCCCAGCATATAGCCAGTAAAATGGCCCCATCAATGAATAGTGCAGGTGCACTATTTCTTATTCACTAAAGCAGCCATGTTAATGAGCCGATTGGGCATGCAAGGAGCTATGTGGACATTTGCATGCCCATTGTGGGCTCATTTACATAGGCTGTGGCAGGATTTTAGTGTGCCCCCAGCCTGATGCAGCTGCAGTCCTTGGTGGGTCATGCCCCCCCCAACCACCAATCACTGCCGGATACAAAATACAAAAATTTCCTGGTGGTCTAGTGGTCCCTACTCAGTCCCTATCACTGATTGCCCTCCTAGTCATAAATAAAGAAGATGTTCCTGTTGGTCCAGTGGTCCCTCCCCTATTCTCTGATCACCATCCCTTTATAATAAAAACTAATTCATGGTAGTCTAGTGGTCCATCCCTCCTTCTGTGATCACCGTCCCTTTATAATAAAAATTAATTCCCTGGTAGTCTAGTGGCCCCTCCCCTGTGCTCTAGTTGCCATCCCTGTATCATAAATAAAATTCCCTGGTAGTCTAGTGGTCCCTCCTCCTCCTCCTCTGTTCTCCAATCACTATCCCTTAATAATAAAAAATAATTCCCTGGTAGTCTAGTCTTCCCTCTCCCCCTCACCATCCCCTATCATAAATGAAATTCCCGGGTAGTCTAGTGGTCCCTCCCTCCTCCCCATGATCCGATCACCATCCGCATATGATAAATGAAAGTCCCTGGTAGCCTAGTGGTCCCTCCCCGATCACCAATCACCGTCCTTTTATCAATGTGTAAAAATTTCCCTAGTAGTCCAGTGGTGCCTCTCCATCCCAGATCGCCATCCTGTGAACTACTAATTATCATATCCCTTGTGGTCTAGTGAACCCCACACCCTGACAGGTAGTATCCCATCATGCTGCTCCCTCCATCCTGAAACAAAGGTGATGACTGGCACAGCCCTCCTCTCACCACCATGGCCAGCTGCTGACTGAGCTGTCATGGAGAGTGTACTATATACAGTATGCTCCCATTGATTGACAGCTCAGTGTGAGCTGTCAATCAATGGGCACATACTAACATACATACAAACATAAGAAAATGCCAACAGATAAAGCCATATAGTCTATTAATTTTGCTTGAGTGCGGAGGTCCAAGGCTAATCTACTGCAGCTGCCGCCCATCCCTTTTCCATCCATCTGATTTATCGCCTCTGTCTCCTGACTCCCATTTCCCCAACTTCTTCTCAGTTCTGACCTTTCCTTTGACCCTATCCCACCCTTCTTAAAACTAACAATAGATTTCAATGAATTCACCTCCTCTGGCAGTGCGTTCCACCTTGCCATCACCCTTTCTGTGAAATAGTGCCTCCTCATTTCCCTCCTGAATCTTCCACCCTGCAGTTTCAGAATGTGTCCTCTTGTATCCCCCACCTTTAATCTAAACCAGCCCTCAGTACTAACCCTTTTCATGCCCTTTAAGTATTTGAAGGTCTCAATCATATCCCCTCTCTCCCTTCTATCCTCCAGGTAATACATGTTGAGCTCACTCAGTCTTTCCTCACATTGTTTGCCCCCTAGTCCAAGGATCATCTTAGTCTCCCTTCACTGGACCCCCTTCAGAAGTTTGATGTCCTTTTTTAAATAGCGGCACCAGAACTGCGCATAGTACTCCAATGCAGTCTCATCAGTGATCTGTACAGCAACAGGGTGACTTTCCATCTCCTAGAGGTGATTCCCCTGGCAATGCACCCCCAGCATCTTATTAGTTTTGGATGCTGTCTTCCTGCACTGCTCTGCACTGAGTGATCCATGTCCCCTGTGACTAGTACACCCAGATTCTTCTTCTCCTCTGAAATGGATAACTGAACTCACCCCAGTAGGTAGCAATTCCCAGGGTTTCTGGCTCTCAAGTGCATGACTTTGCACTTTTTGGCATTGTATCCCCAGCTGCCATGTGTCTGACCAGTGCTCAAGTATTCCAAATCCTCTTGGTCCTCTTGGAGTACCTGCCCTCCCCCCACACTATCCAACTCCACACAGATCTTTGTGTAGTCCGCAAAAAGGCTGATCTTACTCCTGATCCTATCCCGTATGTTGGCAGTGAAGATGTTAAATAGCATGGTTCCTAGTACGAGCCTTGTGGGACCACACTGGTTACAGCTGTGGGAGTTGACAGCTCACCCCCTTCAACCACCCTCTGCTGCCTGTCCTGAAGCCAGCTCCTAACCCATCCAACCTGTTTCTCCCCTGCTTCCAGGTTTCTCAGTTTACTAGTTAACCTTCCATGTGGCACCGAGTCGAAGGCCTTGCTGAAGTCCAGATACAGGACACCCA
Organism: Neoceratodus forsteri; assembly: GCA_016271365.2. Classification (NCBI taxonomy): domain Eukaryota; kingdom Metazoa; phylum Chordata; order Ceratodontiformes; family Ceratodontidae; genus Neoceratodus; species Neoceratodus forsteri. The sequence continues at coordinate 173,764,916 of CM057457.1, read as the reverse complement.
ACACATGGCCCCTATCGAGTGCCCTTGTCACCCAATCAAAAAAGTCAACAAGGTTTGTCTGGCAGGATCTGACTGAGAGAAACCCATGTTGCCCATTGTCCTGGAGACCATTCTTCTTCAGAAAGATCACCAGCCTCTCTTTAACGACAGTCTCCATTAACGTCCCCTCAATGGAGGTAAGACTGATCAGTCTGTAGTTACCTGGTTTGTCCTTGGGCCTGATCTTATGAAGAAGCACCATATGTGCTATCCTCCAGTCCTTGGGCACACACCCAGTCTCCAGGGAGGTGCTGAACAAGTCTGCCAGAGCTGCTGCCAGGACCTCTGCCAATTCCTTCAGGACTCTAGGAAGCATGCCATCCAGCTCTGGTGCCCTGTCCTCCCTCCAGGACCTAAGCCCCTCCAGCACCCTGTTCACTTGGATCTCACCATCCATTACCACTGCCCCCCCATGCCCACCCCACCTTTTCCCTGTGGCATAGGTTCATTCTTCTCCCTGGTAAACTCCGAACAGAGGTACTCATTAAGTGCTTCTACCTGCTCCCCCCTTTTCTGTTCACTCTCTGTCTTTCCTGATCCTGACTATCTGATCTTTACAGCTTATTTTCTCCCTTATATACTTGAAGAAATCCTTTTCCCCTTCTGTGATCCCTTGCGCCAGCCTTAGCTCCCTTGAAGCCTTGCCTGCCCTGACTACTTTACTCACCTCTCTGGATTTCCTCACATAAAACCCTCAGTCTTGTAGCCCTAGAGGCAAGCATGCAACTACTGTGCCACAACCACTAACACTGCTTAATGATTTTGTCCTGGACAAACTGAAACTGAAGGCTTCTTCCTATTATCACTATGTAGCTCGGATGGTCAGGTGAGAGCAAGAGGGCACAATTAGACCCTCAGTTTGCAAACCACATCACCTCCCTTCCACCACTGCAGAGCAGGCTACAGCAAGTCCTTGGTAGAGGCTCACATTACACCTTATCTGCTCCGCACCAGTCCCTCAGCATTTGGATCCCAAGAGTAACAATGTATAACTGTCTACTATAAAAACTAGAAAGCAGGGTAACTTCGAAAAACAATGCTATTAGAACACCTTCGGTTCTAGTGACATAGGGCCACTCAAGCTTCACTGTTGTGGTTCCATACCTAAAGACCCCCTTATGTTCCAATAGCTTTGTTATTCGCATTATTATCCTCCAATGTTTTTGCAGGCTTCGCCTGCAAAAATGAAGGAAGAATTAATACTGTGGGTGGGGGGGGGACTGGAATGTTAACCATCAATTTAAGGCATTAGATGAATATTAATAGGTATTGCACTGATTTACATACCAATTGAATTATGAGGATTACTACCAAAATTCAGAAAAAGTGCAAAATAAAATTAAATGTGAATATTTTTTAAAACTATCATGACATTTTTCATTTCTATATTTAAAAAGTATATCAATATACTTTATCATTATGGAAAAAGTACATTGATAAATTCAATTTAATTTAAAAAAACTCTGTTGAGATGTAAATATATTGCTGTAGCTATGGAAAAGTGCTTGTTTTTATATCAATAAATGAATTACTACTGTTACACGATAATATAATTATAATAATGACAGCATTTCTTAATTGCTTTACTTTAAGTTTTCATTAAAAAAATAAGTTTCTAGACCCAACACTTCCAGAGTTAGACCTTTCAAAATATATTTTCTTTAAAATGTGATAATGATGGAACCATTAGGGCTAGAGAATACATTTTTTTTAATGAAAACATAGAATTAGCTAAGTAAATACATTGATAATATATCACTACAGCAACTACATATTGATATAAAAATATAACATGTTTCATATCAACATAAAAAACATAAAATGGTTCACTACATTTTTAAAGTACTGCCATTTTTAACAATATAGTATATCGACATGTATATGTATGTAGCAACACAGGAGAAATGTATTGTTAGGGTCTATACATGTTGACTGGACTCCAAGCTTGCAATTGAAAAAAAAAATGTTTTTATGAATAACAGTTCAGATGTTACAGCTTTCAAAATATAGCTTCAAGTATTGTAAAAATATTAAATAAGATTATTTTTGGAAATGGTCGGAAGAAACCCGTGGCTGCTCTAAGAATAAACACATTATTTACTAGTTCTATACTGAATGCACCTAACTGATGGTGCTGGGCTTCGGCCACTGAAACTGTCTTGGAAATTTATTGGTGTATCTAAAATGAAGCAATATGTGTGCAAAAACTTTAGATAATTGTATTAAAATTTCTAATAGATGGATCTTAATCATTACTGCTTTTCCCTGGCCCTGCTTTAAATGCCTCACATCAAAGGAAATGCGCTTAGCCACCTTAAAGTATTTTACCAGTTTACTTTTTTAGATGATGTTGAGTAGAAAAAGCCATACCAATGAGCGTGTAATATATGTCACACATTAACAATCCCCCCCCAAAACACACACACACACACTTTACCTTGCTCTGGACTCAACGTATACCAGTAAAGGTAGAAGTTCATCCATTGGGACTTTATACTCTCTCTCCAGGACTCGGGATACCGTCTTCTCAATCTCATCATAGGTCTTCAGGAAGGTTTCCATCTTCATCCTGGGATCAGCTGTAGTGCTATTGATGAAACCATTGCAGTAGATGAACAAAATTCAATTTAGAACCATTCCATTTTTGAATGAATTAATGAATATATTTCTTTTTTATTTTGCACCTGTCATACACAATATGCATAGGTGGCAGAATGGTCTGAAAAGGGAAAGGGCCAAGGAGGTAAGGGTGAAATTCCATCCCTCCTCCCCTGGAAGGCCTGGCCCTTCATTTTCATTTCAAACGTTTGACCACAGGGTCTTAACTCAGTAGTCCATGACCCTAGCTCATGCCCATCAACACTATTCAGGCCATCACTTTGCAAAATTCTGCTGACACCCTGCAACCCACAAAGGGAGTGATCAGAATGTAGCATTGTCTGCTGCACATGCTGCATTTTAAAGGCATAGTCTTCCCTAGTTATACATTACCATGACTGCAAAAACAGATAGAACTAGGCCCTACCACCTATAAAAGTAGTAGGGCATTGGCCACAGTGGCCCGTCCCCTATTCTGGTATCTATTACAATGTATCCCAAGTGCTTGGCAGCAGTTATATCAATCAGGCCAATCAGTGGAGAATTAAACAAACTCTAGCCAGAGCAGGCACGGTGAGCATAGGAGCACCACTGCCATGGGGGAACAAGTGCCGCTGAATGCGTGTGAATGCCACACACAAAATGGTGGGCAGAGCCAATAGGGCTGTGAAGCACTACCAAGTGACGTAAGTTACACATGTGCATAGAAATCATTCAATGCCCAGGTGTAACTTGGCCATATGTTGGAGGTGTTGCACCAGATTTTCAACATGGCCTTTTTTGGACACCTTCTCATGAAGAGTGCCAGTGTCATTTTGTTCAATTGTTCTGAAAGGTGATTGAGCAGATCAAACATGTTATTTTGCTCCACAGGTGCGAAAACACATTTTGGGAAATGGAAAATGACAGCTGTACTGTTGTGAAGGAGGTGTACAGAAATGGCAATGTTAAAAATGAGAAGTGAAAACATTAAAAATTAGAGATGTTAGGAGCATGCATAGAAAGTGCACAATGCATGCTCATAACGCAGTCATTTTCCAGAATTTTTTCACCAGATTTCAACATGCCCTTTTTTGGACCCCTTCTCATGAACAGTGTCAGTGTCATTTTGTTCAATTGTCTTGAAAGGTGATTGCCCAGAGCAAACATCCTATTCTGCGCCACAGGTGCAAAAACATGTTTTGAGCAGGTTGGGGAAAATGACAGCAGTATTGGTTTAAAGGAGGTGTGCAAAAATGGCAGTGGTACAAATGTGGAGTGAAAATATTAAAAAGTGGCAGAGTTAGGAGCGTGCATAGAAACTGCACAATGCACTCTCATAGCACAGTTATTTGTTGGAATTTTGTCACCAAATTTGCAATATGGGCTTTTTGGGACACCACCACATGAACAGCGGCAGTGTCATTTTGTAAATCAGTCCCAAAAGGTGATTCCTCACAGTGACCATGAAATCACCTTTTGGGACTGTGTAACAAAATGACAGTGACAGTTTTCATGAGGTGAGGTCCCAAGAACCCCATGTTGAAAACTGAGGCCACAAATTCCAAAAAATGGCTGAGATATCAGCATAGGTTGAAAATCCCACTGAATGGCTGTATAGCATGCATACCTTTAATTCTGCAGTTTGCGGTTGGGATTTGAAGAGTGCAGACATGTCCTGGTCCAGAGAAGATGACAGTGCCCACCTCTGGAGGTAAGTATGGGGTAAGGGGGGGTGTGGGGAGGTGGGTACTCAGTGGGTGGGTGGTGAGGGGGGAGGGGGACTGCAGTGACAACAATGGACTGTTTTCAGGTTTAAAGGGATGAAACATAACGCAATGAGGGATCATTTTCAAATTTACAGGAGAGAAACAAAAACTATACATTTTGGCACACTGGGATGGGCTCCCAGTGTGCCACATCAATGGGGACTATGAGGGATTATTTTCTAATTTACAGAAAAAAATAAAAACAACACATTTCAGCACACTGGGATGGGCTCCCAGTGTGCCACATGAATAGGGAAGGGGGTGCAGGATTCCAACATGGGGACTGGGCACCCCAATGTTGGGCATAATATGGGAAGGGGTGCAGCATGGATAGAACGGGACAACAGGGGACCATTTTCTACTTTTAGATACATGAAGTACAGTATTTTCACACACTGGGGTGAGCTCCCAGTGTGCGACATAAACTGGGAGGGTTGTACTGCAGGGAATGGCATTGTGCCATTCTCAACATGGCAGTACTCACAGAACTACACATGCACATGAGTCGTGTGCATGCACAGTTCACGCATTGAAATGCGGAAGCAACAGCCGAAATAGTATGGCTGTTATTCCATATGCCGATTGTGATGGTGGAGGGGTTAAGCACCATTAGGCTTTTGGAAGGAGACTTCCAAAACTCTAATGGAAGCTGTTGTGAGATTGGCCGTTTCGATGGAGCAGCAGTGTGAGCAGCCATGGCAGACTGCTACCAACCATTTTGGAATTTTGGAAGGATCATTTCGAAACTCCAAATGGGAAGTGCTCCAAGGCCTGTTCCGGTAGCCGATTTTTCTGAGCTGTCGCAAAATGGCTGCAGGCTCTGCCTACGCTGCTGTAAAAAGGGGTCTTAATTTAATCTCAACCAAAGGATGCCACCCTAACAGGACAGCATCCCCTATGCCTAGTATGGCCCTACAGTCAGCATTTGATTTGAGATCAAGTAATCAGTATGGCACTTGCAGTGACAATGCTCCTTCCCAGAGGCATCAATAAGATTAAGAGAGGAAGGGTAGAGATTTGAGTGTGGCTCTCCATCACCCCTACAGAAGAATCAGTCTGATGGCTTGACTACAGCACTTTACTTTCCTCATGCCCCTCACATACCAAGGGCTTCTGGAGAGAGGAAGAATGGGAGGGGGTAGAATCAAAACACTGGACTTCCCACTATGAAGTCTCCTAGTCATTTATGGAAGGAACAGGTAAGGGGACAAAGGTTGCTGCAGGTTGAAACTGCCTACTCTGTCCTGATGTTCTCAGGCCAATCCCCTGGATTGACTCCCACCAGTGCAAATCATGTATTTTTAACACTTTACTTCAGCAGAGTTGTATAAATCAGTGCAAGGCTCTGGCCATTTTATCTCATCACTGGGGAGCATATTGGGGCCTGTGTACAAGGGTGGCCCTGGGTAAATGCTAAAGGCACATACCCCGGTCCATTATCAGCCTATACTTCTGAACACATGAGCAGTGTGCACCATTTGGTAACCCTACCTGCCCAGCCATGACCCTGCCTCACATGCATGTAAGGAGTGTGGTGGGAATGGGATGGGACTTGTGTGGGGCAGAGTATACAGGGTGCCCTTCCTGCCAAGGGGATGGTGGCTATGGGCATACAGTACTCCTTCATGGCTACTGGTAGCACATCAATGATATCCCCTCACCCTCACTGTACATTAGAAAGACTGCAGGGTAGGGGTGGTCACATGGCACCCTGGGTTGCCATTCATTGTTGAAGTAGGTACATAGTGACTGTAGCAGGGTGCCTGCAGTTATAGCCTGCACCCCCTCCACTTGCAGTATGTGCTGTCATGCATAGTGCATTGTAGAGCCCCACCCTGAATGACCCTGCCTCTCCATGAGCCAGGAGCTCCAGTTCATAAGAGGCATGCGCTGCTTTCATGCATGCCACCAGGGACCGACTATACACCTGCAGCAAAGCTTTGCAACTTAGGAAGGCCTACGCACCACATATATGCAGTGTGCAGGCATAGTGTATTGAGTCCATTGTTGGGGAGAGGACAATATGGAGCATAAACAACCAATGTCGTGGCCAAATTCCGAAGTCCTACCAGTCTCTAACGATTAGCATTTGCTGCAACCTCAAACATAAGGAAACCAATGAAATACTTTACAGAAAGTGATGGATACCATTCTGGTAGTGCCAACTATATGGGAAAGAGTCCTAAAGGAACTAGAAAGAATAAGAGCCGATAAAGAATGAGGCCAGATGGGATACACCCCGGGGTGCTAAAGGAGCTAAGAGAGATGGTGGCTGAACCTCTGGCAACCCTGTTTAGCCAGTCATTGGAAACAGGAGAGGTACCCAAAGACTGGAGGACAGTAGATGTTGTCCTCCTATACAAACGCAGGAACAGAGAGGAAGCGGTAAACTACAGACCAGTCATCCTCACCTCATTAGTGGAGAAGATCATGGAAACACTACTGAAGGAAAGAATGATGGAACACCTGGTTGACAATGATCTTCAGGACCCAAGATAACATTATTTTACTGGAGGGGAGTTTGTGACAGACTAACCTCATTGAGTTTGTCAACTGGGTGACAAGGGAAATGGATGGGGGGGCAGTAGATGTGGCCTACCTGGACTTCAGCAAGGCCTTTGACACTGTGCCCTACAGAAGCCTCATTCATTGAATGCTCAGACAGGCTGCCATCCATGGAGGTGAGTGGAGGGCTGTGCCGGTGGCCCGATTGGGGTACAGGGCGGGAAGCGAGGTGGGCTCTGAGTGACTTAAGATGGGGTGGTTATTCACTAGACACCAGGGACAGGGGAGGGGATTTTATTTATTTTTTTTTTTCAAAGATACGGTCCAGGGCTCAGGGCTAAGGTGGCACAGATAGGTAGTCTGGGTATTGAGCAGGAACCTTAAAGTCACTGCTTGCCAGACAGCAAAAAGAGCTGAAAATGGGCAGTGTGAAAAAGGCAGCAGCTCTTTAAGCATGTTGGCTCTGATTGACAAAGCAAAGGGGCAGGCAAAAAATGAGGTTCATTTGAACTGAGATGGCACAAGTGTTCCAACCTAAGGAGCTGCAAATGACTCTTAAGCAACAACATGCCACCAGTTGGAAGACTGTTTTGGTGTTTTTTTAAACAGTCAGACTGCCCCCTCCCCCCCACCGGGAAGGATGGGGCAGGGAGAGCAACTGGTACTTGTGACACTGCAGGACTGTTCAGCACAAAAGAATTAGAACTGTGACCCTCTCAACAGTCAGCCCTGAGCATGCTGGATATGACAGTCTTAGCATGGCCTAAGGAAAACAAAACATGCTAACCCAGCAAGTAGGAGAATTGTATGGATTAGGGGAAAACCACAGTAGAAAAGCTAAACTGCCTCCTCCGCCAAGGTACAGGGGCTTAGCACACCTCCACAGACAGTGCTACTGTCAAGTGGAGTTAGAGCTAGATAACATCCAGTTGGTGCAGGCTGCATTTAGCAACAGGAAAGAGAGGAGAACAGAATAAGGCTTTTTATTTATGTTGGTTCTTCTCCTTTTTTTGGTTGGTCTGGAGATCCTGGTAGTAGGTACAACCCCATTTTCTTTTTTTGTTAAAGCCCCATGGTGGGGGAACAACTGAGGAGTGGAGAAGACTACAAAGGGCATCACCAGGGTGCATGCCATAGGGTAAGCTGCCCAGAGGCCCTTGCTCTGTTAGAGAGGTATATGGTTGGCGGTGTGGTAATCAATAGAGAAGATATTCAGGAAGATCAACAATTACAGTAGATACATATCTTACATGATATATTCCGTTAATCAATGTTCTCCATTGATTCTCACTTATGGGTCTGAGTACCAACTTCCTTTCCATGAGAGTGGAGCTATCTCACTCTGAAGGTACCCATGTAACATAACCCTCTGCATTGGTACTCCTGATGGAAGTAGGCTTCTCATAGGTCTCGTGAGACATGAGATGGGTCAAAGTCAGACAGGGACTCCTTCGGCACAGTAGCAGGAGTGTTCCCTGAGAGTTCCCACTTGACCATAGGGGAGAAGAAGTGAGCCACCTGGAAGTGTGAATTGAGAACCTTACACCAGGCCAAAGGTGCCAGTCGAGATAGAGGAAGTCATGTCATATGTCAGCAATCTGGAGGTCACCTCACAGGCATCATAGGATGCCCTCACTTGATGCCATGCTACCTACAGACCCAAGGCATAAAGCACAATGACTTGCCTGACTACTTCATTTTGTTCGTTTCAGCCAGCAGCTTGAGCAGCTGCAGCCGGAGGTGATGACTGTAGGTTACCACATGGGCCTGGTATGTAGACACACACATAAGGCTGCATGCCAAGTGAAAGTCTTCCTTCCAATTGTGTCTGAGATGTCAGACTCTGTGTCGAGGGGGACAGTCATGCTTGAGGCTCCATGGCCCTGACAGGGTCTGTATCACCTGAACCCCTGAGGTAGAGTGAGGCACATCCCCAACAGCCCTGTTGGTGCATGGTACCTCCTAAGGAAGTCTCCTGGTGATGGCAGGAGTGGCAAAGGAATGCCTCAACATGGCCTAGGGTGCCTTCTCCATGGCTCTAGGCCTTGGGAGGATGACAACTAGAGGAGGACAAACCCTACCTCTCTACTCTCACCTTCCCTTACTACCCCTAGGAGCTTGTATCTCTAATCTACTACCCTCCCCAACCATCCTAAAGGAGTCTGACTGGTACACTGCATTATCCCCTTCTCTCTAGTCCCACCAGTCCCATTGCAGGGTTCCTTGCACCCTGAGGGGGGGGATATGACTCTTCCTTCTCCGCACCTCACCCTTCCTCCCCTCCCCTTTCCCCTTCCCCCTTTTCTTTCATGTAAGCACTTGTTTACTTATTAACCTGGCAGTTATTATCCACTCTTTCTACATGTTATGCTTAACACTGTTGTAAGATTTTTTGTAACACCTGCCTTACAACTGCATGCTATTGTTGATTTTGTAAATTGAATGTTTAATGTCTCATTCCTATTGTACCCCTTCCCACCGGGTCACACCAGGAGATGAGTGACTTGTTGCTCAGTGTGCGTTCCTGGTGAAACATTTCAATAAATAAATAAACAAACAACTGTATCTATATTGGGAACTCTGATGAGTCCCTATGGCAGGGGTTCCAGATCGAGACTGGTAAAAACATGAAGGTTGAGCACCTGGAGCATCTCCACCAAGAATTGCTGGTACAGGGTGTAACCAGTAGAAGAGGCAAAGTGGATGGATGACTCATTACCCTCAGAGAAGGACTTAGATGAAGATGAGGCTATGCCTCTGAGTACAGTTGGCACTGGGGTAAAGGGCCTGTACTGTGCCCTGTCTGACTCTCTATGCCAATCCTCAATGGCACCAACCCATGCCCAGTGCTGGTCCACATTAATGGCCACAAAAGGGCCTAGCAACAAGGGCATCCTCTCCATCAATTGGCATGGCCCTTCTAGAGGGGGTTAAGACTCTTTGAGGACCTTGGTCTGGGCTGCAGAACTCTGGAGGTAGCCTTACCTGAGGACAGGGCCTACCACAGCTACCTGAAGGGTGTCCTCCTACATCCAAGGAATGATCTGATTGGTGCCCTTGGAGGGAAACTCCCAGGTTAGGAGACCAGAACTACACAGGTGCCACAGGGTGACTCAGGTCCTCACCGATGATGACATTGAGACATGGCTTTGGAAAGAAACCTGGCTCAAGATTATTATCCAACTCTGAGTAGGTGCTTCATCCAGCACCAAACTTGGGTCAAATGACAACCTTGGAAACAGTAGTCACCCTATCACCATCACTGATATCTTCCTCAATACTGTGCTTGCTGTTGACCTTGATGTTGGGAATGGCATTATCACCCTCCTTGGTGTTGTGGATGACACCTGAGCCAGGGACTGACATCATACTAAAATCACTGTTGGCACCATTCTCAGAGCTGGATCTAGATCAAATACCTTGGTTGTTGCCAGCATCATCTCTTGACTTAGAAACATGGAAACATAGAAACATAGAATTTGACAGCAGATAATGACCGCTTGGCCCACCCAGTCTGCCCATTTCCCTACCTACTGGATAAGCTGCAGATTCTAGTTAACCAGCAGCCTACTTCTTCCTACCCCAACCCCCTAGAATGGCCTTATGACTGTCCCATGCATGCTTAAATTCCACCACTGATTTTGACTCCACAACCTCCTCCGGAAGGCCGTTCCATGCATCCACAACCCTCTCTGTGAAAAAATACTTCCTTAAATTACCTCTGAGCCACCCCCCCATCTTCAAATTGTGCCCTCTTGTTCTTGCACACCTCTTTTTTTTGAAAGATGCTACCCTCTTGGACTTTGTTGATTCCCTTGAGGTACTTGAACATTTCTATCATGTCCCTCCTCTCCCTCCTTTCTTGTAGTTCTTCCTGACTCCACGCAGGATCTGGCACCAGCAATGGCCTTGGTACAAGGCCCTACTCCATCACCATCAACAGTGTCAGGGGCAGCCCAGTTGCATCTCTAGCATCACCCACTACATTTGGCCACAAAGGGTAACAACAGCAAAGGCAACACTGAGAGATGACATTGAGGCATCTACAGGTATAAACTGAGCATATAGCTTTGGCTCCACCACCAGGGATGTCTGTTCCTCATGACAATCAGACTGTGAAGGGTTATGAAAAGACTGTCCAGAAGGAGTCAACTGCCAACCAGACCCAACCAGAAGGGTCTCTGATACCCAAGAGCAGTGAGGCCGCAGAGAACCCTTTGCTTCCTTGAAACAGAGGTCACAAGAAAGGCCCAGGGTAAAGGTCTGGTGACTTTACCATCTTAGCTCACGTGATGCCTGCCACCAAAAGTGGGGATCAGTTAACCCCACTTCAGCATGTGATTTTCAAAGGTATAATGGTGCATGGAAAAGTGGGTATTGCAAACATCCATGTCATGCTTTGGTCAATGGCAGGCCACGCAGAGTTGATGCCATTCAATCAAAGCCATCTTCATCCCACAGTGGCACCGATGCATAAGGGGTCACTGCTTAAGCAATAAGGCATGACAAGGTGTGTGTTATCATGTAATAACATCACTCTTGGGGTGGGTTGAAGCACGAGGCAAAGCTGAGTGCTTCCACCACCCCAGGAGTGATGTTATTACATGATAACACACACCTTGGAGTGCCTTATTGCAATTATAGAATGGCTCAATGTTACAGAAAACAAAAATAAAAATGTTTTTAGTAGATTTTTAATGAGGCAGTAAATCTTTGTTTCTGAAAAAAAAAGGCTCCATAAAATCCACACAGTGATGTTATTGTGTAATATCATCACTGTCTGAGGCTCACACTGACCAATCAGAGTCCAGGAAATCTTCTTGCCATTGTATAATTTTGCTTATTCTTCACCACCACTTCACATTTGGAATTTGACATCATAAAGTAACAAAAAGAATATGGCCATGGCCCCTTCAAATTTGGTCTTTGACATCATAAAGGAACAAAAAGAATAAGTATGATATCATATGAAAGACAAAAGATGGTGATGCAGAATAATTTTTTTTTTACAATGATGAGGCCAACTGTGTGGATGCTCCCACAAAGTGCACTCGATGGTGGTAAGAACTGAACTGAGGTTTGGGAGGGAGCTGTCAATGGTTTTTGGCTGGCATGCATCACCACATGAGGGTGCACAGATACAAAGCACAGTAGCTATTGCCAGCCCACTACCCAAATATTAGTTTCTATACAGTCCTACTGCCTCCAGCCTAGACTCCTAAGTGGAAATCAATGGAGTAGATTGATTCAGGAAAGATCAGCTTACCTCTTTGGGAGTTTTGCTAAATCAGGAGTATATTAAGAGAAACTTCCCCTAGAGTCTAAGTCTTGTTATCTGGGATCTTAGAAGCTCTTCAGTATAATTATAGATCAAGGGAGTGCTCCCAACCAGTCAGAGCGCTCCTTTCTTCAGTGTGTGAGACACTCCTGTGAAGAGTGTCACTCACTGCTGCTGTGGAAATGGGTATGTCTGTTTTTTTTAAATATTATTGATCAATCTTGAACATAAAATATATTAATACAGCCACTGAGACCACTCTTATAGGGTGGTATCAGTTATATCCTCAGGGAATCAGAACCGATCATTTTTGGTTCACAGTTCTCATACACTAGCAGTGCACATTAGACCACTCTTAAAACTGTAAGAGTGGTCTTGGTGGCTGTAATACCATACAAGAGAAAGTTTCTACATTAATAAGTTCACCAGTATCAAGATTTACTAGTAAGAATGTGAGTGCTACATATTATAACACAACTTCATTAATCTGGGATGTCCAGAAAAGGGGGAAAGGGAAGGGGAGGAGAAGACAGGGCTAGAGGTGTAAGATAAAGGAAAACGAGGGGGGGGGGACAAAAATGTATCCATTGCTAATAAACAGATTATTAAAAAGAAAGTTTTTCCCAATTCAACGGAACGATAAACCTGTCTACTGTGAAATTAATTTAATTACTTACCTTATCTTCTGGAAACATTCAATAGCCGAGAGGAAACACTCATCTCTCACCAAAGAATATTTCTGTGGAATGAAAATGTTGTTCATTAAAGCAATGTTACATTTTTGTACATTTTTGTGGCAGTCAAGCTTTTGGTTTAATAAGCTCTTTAGCTACAAGGAAAGAAGGATCCCTGAAGACCTGGCTACCAGCTCCCACTGGGAACCACCCAACATAAAACTTAAATGTAACTATAACACTAAAAGATGGGCCAGCTGTTCTGACAAAAGCAGAAGATGGGTAGTCATACCACAGAACTGTTTTGATTTGAAAAATACTATGAAAGAGCTGGTGCAGCCATTAGGGAGGCAGTTGCTGTCAAACAGCAACCTTCACCCTAACTTATCAAACTACTGCAAAGAGTTAAAATAAGTATGTTGGTCTGGTCCATTGGTACAGCTGCAGCATTGTGGCTTGTGATGCCCGTGACTTTGCTCACAGCACTGAATGGCTGATGGGGGTGTAAGACTGAATATCCCAGAGCATGCTTTCATCCAAAGAGTAAGGGTAGCTGCCTCTGCTGTCAAACTGCCACTTGGGTGACCATGGGTTACAGTGCAGTCGAGGTGCCACAGCAGTGAGAATGTTGGCAGAACTCTGCATAGCCAGGTTCTCGTGCATCACTTGGAGCACCACGCCAATGACTTTCATCATTAACTTTTGGCCTTTCAAGGGCTCAACAGCAGAACCACCTCACTGCCCCTTCCTGAATTCCAGCTAGATACAGAATTCTAGTAATGGTAGTGGGGGCAGCAGGACAACTACATTAACCATCATCAGAACACAATGCCCATAGGCCCATGCAGGCATCAAAATAGCTGGCTCATGTGCAGTCTTTGAGAGAATAGTTCTGAGGCTTGAGCACTGGGCCCAGAAGTAACTCTTATCCTTTATACTCAACATGATAATTACTCTGCTTTCAAATCCAACAAAATGTTATGGAGAAAGAGGATCACCTAACAAAAGAAGCTTTTTTCATATAATGTACTACATGCTTTTTTTATTTTACAGTTTATTCACACAGTAAAGACCACAAGATGATACTTTACATTGTTTTACAGCTGGGGAGACTGATGTACAGGAAGGTCCAGTGATTTACAGAGAAACATGCATAGAATTTGTTTGCAGATAAGAACTGCTTGGTCTAGTCTGCCCATTTCACCCTAACTGCAGTATTCCTACATAATGTCCAGTTCTTCCACCCATCCCTTGCTTCTTTTCCCCTAAGATTCCCTGATGTCTGTCTCAAGCATTCTTGAATCCTACTATTTTTGCCCCAACTGCCTTGGCTGGCAGCCTGTTCCAGGGATCCACAACTTTTTTGGCATCCATTTTCCCTCCTTACAGAGCACATACTGCTTTTTTATGGCCCAGGATCTTCCTCCACCTTGAACATTGAACAGAAATATTTGCTTAGTGTATTTCTTTTTCCTGATCTCCAACTGCATATTCCCCCATCCCTTTTTAATCTTACAATTCCTCCACTTTCCTCCTCTTTTCACTTACCTTCCCAAACATGTTTTGTCCCATTTCATTACTTCTTGGGTTTTCTCTCTTTAGTTGTTGCCTTTGCTCTCTTTACTGCTTTCCCTTGTTCATGCAGATACACTTCTCTATTAGTAAAGGATCCAGAGCCACAAAAAGCCCATATAAATTGGTTGGACCTGGCACCTCTTTCTATACTTTGCAGGCCACCATTTTTGGAAAGAAGAGACCCCCCCCACCCAGTTCCATAATCAAGAGGCTTGCTCTATCATAACTCTTGTTTAAGTTGTGAAATACATTAAAATAAGTATGACGTGAATGAAAAGTATGAGAAAAATCTGGAAAAGTGGACATTTTACAAAATATGATCTAATACTTTCAATATTGCTCAGATCAGTCTAAAGTGTGTACCAGTTATGCACATTGAAGCTATTCACATAATACAAGTCTTATTGTCATCATGTCTTTACAGTACAGACCAATATATGCAATTATTGTAGGGAAATGTTTCAAAAATTGCTGATTTTTCAGCTAAATGTTTTAATAAACTTCATTGTGTTTCCTCTGATAAAGTAATCATTGCATTTATATTATATTACACCATATTTCAATCTTCTACAATGTTTCTGCTTTCAATGAAAAGAAACCTGACTCAAATATCATGATTTATGACTGAGACATTCCATTTTATGTACCCATACCCCCAAATGGACATGGTCACCATCCTACCCAGCATTGGTCAGTTTTGGCCATAAATGCATTTCTAGTTTGATTTTGGTATGGTTTGAGACTCTATATAGAAGCTTTATGATATTAGTAATCTGCCTATTTAGGGAAGGCTCTTAAAATAATCAATTTGGGAGTCACGTGATGAGCCTGCTCGGGTAAGACACGCTCCGCGCTCCTCCGAGACCCAAGCGACAGTTTACGGTGTTTAAAGCCCGGTACTGGCGATAGTTTTAACTCTTTTCGGAGATGAGCTTTGTGTGGTGCATCCAGTTCGCCCCCTTGTCTGGTAGAATCGGGACTGTGCCTGTTTTACGGAGGGTGAAACAAAGTGCGGCATAGGAGCGCCGTACAGGCCTGGCCCGAGCTCGATTAGAGGATGGAAGCTGACATATTGGAACCGCTGGCGGGGCGTTCCCTTGCAACCAAACGCCCCAAGCCCCACTCGCCAGTTAACATAGATCAGGGTGAGGATCCTGATAAAGAAGGAGGCGTTGGTGTTAACACGGAAGATATAAAAGAGATTAAGTCCCTACTTCAAGGTCTGGTGGTGGACTTTGCGGAGGTGAAGCCGGCTATACATTCACTGGCCCAAAGAATGAGCGATGCAGAGGCCAGGATCTCCTCGCAGGAGAGAAAGGTGTCTACGCTGGATGAAGAGGTGGTGGTGTTTCGGAAGAAAATTAAAAGACTAGAAGAGAGGTTAGAAGATCAAGAAGCGAGGAATCGCAGGAATAATCTTATTCTAGCGGGGCTCCCGGAAAGGGTTGAAGGCCCTGATTGTGTCTTCTTTGTACAGGACTTGCTGTTAAAAATGTTAGGCCCTTCGCCCTTTGGGGAAGGGTACAACTTGGAAAGGGCGCATCGAGCACTACAGGAGACCCCACCGCCAGGGGCTCCCCACAGAGTTATCATTATGAGGTTCCTCAATTGCAAAGAGAAAACTCATGTCCTCCAGGTGGCCAGACAAAAGAAACCTCTGCAGTGGGACGGTGCCTCTCTTTGTTTTTTCAGGATCTACCCCTGGGTATTCGAGAGGCAGAAGGACTACAGTGAAATTAAGAGAAGCTCTGTTTGAGGGATAAAGTTTTGTCTTATTTATCCCGCTATTCTGCGGTGCGGCTGTCATCTGGAGAGAAGAAGTATTTAACAGCTAAAGAGCGCTTTGGAGGGACTTCTCTTTGATCTCCCAGATCTTTTCAAAACTTGATCGGACTGTGTTTGACTATGAAGATCAGTCTTTTTGAGGACGAGGCCCTATTTTTTGGGGGTTCTTATTGTGAATGACGAGGTCAAATGAGCCTCTGGTTTGAATTGAGACAGTCCTGGGTTTGATTTCGAGGGGATCTGTTATATGGGGGGGGTCTTTTTGGAAAAAGGGGGAAGGTAAAAGGGAGGGGACATGAAAAGTGAATGAAAGAAGAAAAAGGAAAAGACTGGGCTGCTCAAGTTTTGCTATATTTTGAACTTTTAGACCAACGAATGGGTGGTCTGGACTTTCTGGGGGATACTGCCTGGTTCAGGGGATGGTTTGATTGTATCAATGATTATGGGGGGGTCCTATGTTGGAATATTATAATTTCTAGTGGGGGCGCTGTTAATTGAATTTTTGCTGTTTTAGGCTGGATGGGATGGCGCCTCATTTAATTGTTTAGATAGGGCATTTGACACATGGGCGGATTATTTGGGGGCACCGTTTCTACAACCAGATGGGACTGGTTCAGTTGGGTTTGGGGGGATCTAAGGGCTGGTTCTTGGGCAAGAAAGCCAATGACTGGGTCGGAGAGGGTAAGGAAGCGGGTTCATCCTGACTCAGCAGAAAATAGCTGATCGGTCTTGGGACCGGGGGATGGGGGAGGGGTGGAAGAGAGAGTCCTCGGCCGGAAATTTGGTGAGTAGGCCTCAGGTAGGCATCTTCCTTGGTTTTTTACCTAATTTGCTATTAGATAGATGGTATTGTACAACATAATCTCTTGGAATGTTAAAGGTTTGAGGGGACGACATAAAAGACTGACAATCCTGCGGTACGTGGAGAAA
Organism: Neoceratodus forsteri; assembly: GCA_016271365.2. NCBI lineage: Eukaryota > Metazoa > Chordata > Ceratodontiformes > Ceratodontidae > Neoceratodus > Neoceratodus forsteri. The sequence continues at coordinate 173,747,784 of CM057457.1, read as the reverse complement.
CGGGGGGCCCATATCGTAGCTTTGCAGGAAACACATTTATTATTGGATGAGCTAGAGAGCCTAAAGAAACGGTGGGTGGGCCAGGTATATGGAGTGGGTAGGGAAAGAGCGTCTGGGGGGGTTGCGATTCTAATTAATAAGTCTTGCCCCTTCGAGGTGGGCCAGGTTTTGACCCGGCAGGATGGTAGGGGGATTTATGTGATGGGCACTTTACATGGTAAGGCAGTAGTTGTGGCCTCTATATATGGACCAACCCCTCCGGAACCTGGATTCTTTGCTTCAATAGAGGAGAATATTGTGACATTCCCCTCACTTTCATTAATACTAGTGGGGGACTGGAATTTGTACTTAGATAACAAGGAGGACAGACTACCTCCGCTTAAAGGTCCTCGGTCTAAGGCCCAATTAGTTTTTGCCAAGTTCTTAGACGCTACAGGTCTGACAGACCCATCTAAGCTTTTTTCTAAGGGGGGCCCTAAAATGACTTTTTATTCGGTGACCCATAAAAGCCATACTAGGATAGACTTATTTTTGGTAAATAGAGAGGCATTGGGTGAGGTCAGAACATTTTTGACTGATGGTAGAACTCTTTCGGATCACTCCCTGATCCAGATGCAATGGGAACCCAAGCCCTTACCTCCGAGGCCGTTTAGGTGGAGGCTGCATGACTGGCTATTTTTGGCAAAGTAGAGAAGGGATGAGCTGGAGAGGGCCCTGCAAGAAATCATTAGAGTACAACTGCCCACATTGACCGATAAGAGTCTAGCCTGGCCAACTTGTAAATTTTTATACTCTATGGCTGCTAAAAATTTAGCTGCCGAAGAGAGGCTGATTAGGAGGGCAAAAGAGGAATTTTTGGAGGGGGAAATAAGTTTTATTTTGCAGCAGGAAGGGTTATCAGAAGAAATAGATATGGAACTTAAAAGCCTGAGGAGGGAATTGTCAGGGATTCTGTATGGTAAGACTGAATTCTGGTTAAGTAAGATTAAGGCCAAATATCTTTTACAAGGTGATGTCCCGGGGCATCTCCTGGCAGCGAGAATTAAGGAGTGGGAAGCCAGTAGGACAGTCACTTCGATCCTCCATGAAGGAAGGCTAGTGACAGACCCCCAAGATATGGCTGAAGCTTTCGCCTCCTTTTTTGAAAAGATTTATCAGGGAAGTGCTCTAGGCGGGGACCAGGAGGTTAGGAAATATTTGGAGAGAATCCAGCTTCAGACAGTAGACCCTACTAAGGTTAGGGAATTGGAAGCTCCCATAAAATCCTCTGAGATTATCAAGGTAGTCCGGTCTCTTCCATTAGGTAAATCACCAGGACCAGATGGTCTAACGTCGAAATTTTACCAGACCCATATTCAGACTATACTTCCAGTGCTAAAGGATTTCTTTCATACTATAATGCGGGATGGTATTGACCATCGGCCCCTATACCAGGCATATGTTACGCTAATACCCAAACCAGATAAACCTAGGGAGTTTTTGGGTAGTTATAGGCCCATAGCTTTAATAAATCAAGACCTCAAGATACTTACTAAAATTCTGGCAAATAGGATTTTAACTGTAGCCCCGAGTTTAATTAGTCAGAATCAGGTGGGCTTCATGCCAGGAAGAGGAGCAAAGGATGCGCTCAGGAAAATACATCATATTATAAATTATGCCTCTGATTCCCAAGCTTCTTTAGCCCTGATTTCTTTAGATGCCGAAAAGGCATTCGACCGGGTCTCCCATCTATTTTTGTTTTCTGCAATGGAGAAGATGGGGTTCCCGGAGGGTTTAATTAGGGGCACCAAGAATTTGTATGCGGTGCCCACAGCTAGAATTCTATGTAATGGCTATTTATCTAGGGAATTTCAGCTTAAGAATGGCACGAGGCAAGGGTGCCCTCTTTCACTGATATTGTTTAATATTTACCTAGAGCCTCTGTTAAGATCTATTAATAGGGAGGTTGGGGTTCACGGGATTGGGATTGGAGATTTGGACTTGAAAATCTCAGTATTTGCGGACGATATTTTACTCCACCTTCGAGATCCAGTAACTGGTTTCGAGACCGTTAGGGATATAATAGATAAGTACTCTAGGGTCTTGAACTATAAGCTGAATCTTACTAAAGCATAATTTTACCTCTGACTCCACATGTCTTTAAAGCGGATTTTACACCCTTGGGGGTGCAATGGAATAGGGATAAGCTGAAGTATTTGGGAATTTCGATTACTGCAGACCGAACAGCTGGTGCAGATGCCAATTTGGGGAATTGTTTGAGCTCTCCAGAGATATTCTGAGGTGGAATAAGCTACCTCTGAACTTCACAGCACGCTTAGGCATTATCAAGATGAATATTCTGCCGAGGCTGCTTTATCCGATTTACCTTGCTCCATATATTATCCCTGTTATGTGGTTTAACCTAATCAGGAAAATGGTGTTGGGTTTTCTATGGAATGGCAAGCCCACCAGTATAAAATATAAAGTGTTGTGTAGGCCTTACGAGAAGGGTGACGTTAGATTACCTGACCTCCAGGCACTATGTACGCTTGTGAGTCAGTTGGGCCTGATGGCCCCAATGGGCGGCTGATTTGGATGAGGGAGAATACGCCTCGGCCTGGTTACAAATTGAGAGGAAACTGCTAAGGAGTATGAATTATTCACCTGACTCATTTTTATATGTTGAGCCTAAAAAAAGTTGGGCTGGGCAGAGGGGGGGACTCCAATTGGGAAAACCTTGGAGGCTTGGTGGTCATTCCTTACCCCAGTTCAAAAAGGTTGCCAGGTGCAATCAGGGGATCAGCCCATCTTGGGTAACCCTAACTTGACCATAGGGGGTCAAGTGCTTGGGCAGAGATGGGCCGTATACTTGAAGGGTCTTAGTCTGAGGGATATGCAGCAGGGGGGAGAAATAGTTCTGCCTCCACTATGTGATGGCCTGCCTTTTTTTCAGAGGATACAGCTCAAGCAATTGATTGCGGGAGTCCGGGGGAGGAAGGGAGACTTTACAGACAGCTTCCTTTCATGGGAAAGTCTGAAGGAGGCTTTGCATAACACTGGTTCACTTTCTCGGGCGTATAAACTTCTCCTGAACTCCCGATGTATCAGTGTTCTACCTTCTGTCTCCTATTGGGATAAGGTATGGGCTTCTAGGTTAAAGTGGGATAGCATCTGGAAAGCTATTAGGTATAATGTTATCCCTACATATAGAAATATGCAGATTTTTGTGGTCCATAACATTTATTATACTCCTGCTAAGCTATGTTCCAGAGGCTTGGGACAGACAGATCGTTGTTTTCGGTGTCGGACAGCAACAGGAGATTTGCTTCATATTTTGTGGAGTTGTGATAAAATCTCACCTTTATGGAATGAGCTTAGACAGGGCCTGGACCCCAGCTTGGACTATCTGGGTTATTTAACCCCAGAAATTTGTGTATTAGGTGATTACTCCCTGGTTGAGAGGGTCGCACCAAGATTTCATCTGGCTTTAATGGGGTCATTAGTTAAAGCGTTTATTGTAAAGCACTGGAAAGATGGCCAGGTTTACCCCTACGAACAGTGGGTGAAAGACTTGTTAGGGGCTTTGGCTAGGATCAAAGAACACCTAATCTCTGAGGGAAGACTAAAGGTTTATAGCAAAAGGTGGGCAAGTTTAGACATAGCATACTCGCAGTAGGACATGAGTAAAATTACACAGGTTCCTACATTGGAATTGGGCTAGCAGATGGATACGCCCTGGTACAATTTTGTACCAAGGGTGTGGTACTTGGGTATTAGGATCTCTCACTTTTTTTTTGTTTGTTTTTGTATTAATCCCCTCTAGTTTGGAGGGTTTTAAAAGTCAGTTAGAGCCGGATGTTAAAATTGATTTGAATGGGACATAGGATTGGCAAGGGATGAATACTTGGGGTTGGTGGGGCTTTGTCGGGGTAGGACTCTCTCTCTTTCAGGGGACACACTGGATATCCACCCAGGTTGATTGGTTCAATTAGGATCTGGCGATGTCAACACTAGGAATGCCATATGGGGGAAGCACAGCCACGAGAGAAGGAGGGGTTTTAGTAATATTGGCATGTATTAGTCCCCTTGTGATGGATTATTTATGGATGGGGTGGTATCCTAGTGTGTGTGTATATAGGAGATGTACATAGTTTTCGCAGCCAGTTTTGGGATGCGCCTCCGGTTACCCGGGTTGGTTTCATGTTTGTATGTCCTTTGATTTTGGAAAAGAAATAAAAATTCTTATTTAAAAAAAAAAAAAAATGATCAATTTGATACTTTGTGCCAAGTATTTATAATGTGCATTTTTGTATTTCAGATTTATGACCTATCAACCATGGATCCTGCAAACCAAGTTGGCACTAAAAGGCAGTGACCAAGCACAAATTACTCCCGCTACCTCATTTGACAGCAAGATGCAAAACACGACTCTTTACAAAGACTGACAGAACTTGGATATTCGACCTTCTTGTATGCAATTCAGAACTGTGATGATGATGTCACTTTTCGACTGGAAAAGGACGTTATATAAAGATGAATTTCTAGCAAAGACCCCTGTAATGCATGCAAGTTGTCACAATGTATACATCAAAAAAAATATTGTTGAACAAAATGTTGCAGAGTTTCAGAACAGGTCCATCTCATATGGTCATGCAATCTTCAATCAACAACCTATTTGATGATAAGAGTGAATGTTTTGTGTTTGAAAAGGAGTGGGATAAATGGGGGGAAAGGAAACTTTGATGATTGCAACTCTTGATCATCAAAAATCCTTGTGGCAAAAAGCCTAACAACTCAATGACAGTACCATGTTAAATAAGTCGCAAGGGTTTGTGGATGAATGCCTAGATCTGATAGCACATGATCTTCGATACCATAGACCATGTCTTAATAACTATATAAATAGAAGAACAGTCATGGAAGGTGATGACATCTATGATGTAGGATTTAGTTGGCTAATTTCTCAAATTGATAGCTCAATGTTTGACAATGGAAATGTTTTCTATATTGCTAAACTTTATGACAGATATTGCCAGTGGTTAGAAGATCATGGTGTGCCGGCCCAGTGGCGCTGAGGGTTGAGGCGCTGGACTCCACACCTCGCACCATGCCGGCGACCCAGGTTCCGGAGCGAGCTCGGGTCATCGGGGGTTGGCCGGGGGAGACAGGCTGGAACGTCCGAGGACAGCTCGCCTTCTCCGGGGTGAGGGAGGGGTTTTCACACCGACAAGCGGCAATCCCTGGTGGAGACTGGGAGAGTGATGGCAAGCCGAGTCTCAGGGAGTATGATTGGTCACAGGTGGAAGCCGGCAGCCAATCAATCCCAGAGACTGCTCCTCCACGGAAGGAGGGGGGGTGACGTTGCAGACGCCAGAGGATGCCCTGACGCTTAGGAACGCAGCGTCCCATGGGGAATTATGGGGAAAAAGTACCTCCACGGAGCCTGGATGAAGGAGCACCAAGCCGAGGGTTCTAATGTGCCAGCGCCCACCTGCAACCCGGAACCAGATAAGTACCCAAGATTTGGGAATCCCCTGACCCGACCCCACCGAAGTGTTCCGTGGTGCAATGATGGGACTTGGGGCGGAGGGTGCTGGCAGAGCAGGGCTTCATGGGTGCTCCCGAAGGATTGACTTGGTGGAGGGGAAAAAATAGAAATTTAAAAAAAAAAAAGAAGATCATGGTGAAGACGATGCTGCATCCTACAGGTCAGCAAGTCTGGAAAGATGCCTACTGACATACTACACTAATCCCATGGCTGTAACATAGAAACATAGAAATATAGAAGTTGACGGCAGATAAGGACCGCAAGGCCCATCCAGTCTGCCCATTTCTTTTTCTACCTTATAAATGTGCCTTCGGCCTTTGCTCTGTCAGTGACCTATCTATTCATAGTCATTTGTATTGCTCCCTTATGCCTATCCCATGCCTGTTTGAAGCCCTGCACTTCTTGTGGTAAGCCATTCCATGCATCCACCACCCTTTCTGTGAAAAAGAATTTCCTCACATTCCCCCTTAATCGGCCTCCCTCTAATCTCATGCTGTGTCCTCTTGTCCTGCTATTTTTCTTATATTTAAACATGTTAGACTCTTTCACCTTGTTTATGCCCTTAAGGTGTTTGAGCGCCTCGATCATATCACCTCTCTCCCTCCTTTGCTCAAGGGTATACATATTGAGCTCCGTTAATCTGTCCTCATATGTCTTCTGATGCAGTCCCTGCACCATTTTGGTTGCCCTTCTCTGGACTGCCTCAATTTGGTTAATGTCCTTGTGAAGGTGTGGCCTCCAATACTGCACGCGAGTACTCCAGATGGGGCCTAACCAGTGTCTTGTACAGAGGATTATTACCTCCCTCTTACGACTTGTGATACCCAACTAATACACCCTAACACCCCTTAGCCTTACCTACTGCTTTAGAGGTCTGCTTGGATGATTTTAGGTCATCAGTGATGATGATGCCCAAGTCTCTTTCTTCCTTTGTGACTGCTAGCAACTCCTCCCAGCCTATAGGTGGCTTCAGGGTTTCTCTTCCCTATGTGCATGATTTTGCACTTCTTTGCATTAAATCCCAGTTGCCAATCTTCTGACCATTCTGCTAGTTTATCCAGATCTCTTCTCATTCTGCCCACCCGATCTGGATCATCTACTCTGTTGCAGATCTTGGTGTCATCTGCAAACAGACAAGCCTTACCCTCTAGTCCATCTGCAAGGTCACTAATGAAGATGTTGAAGAGGAATAGCCCCAGGACTGATCCCTGAGGTACCCCACTTGTGACTTGCATCTCTTCTGACTGTATACCATTTACCACCACTCTCTGTTTTCTGCCCGTCAACCAGTTTGCCACCCAGTTGACCAACTTCTGACCCACCCCGAGCCTACCCAGCTTATTTATCAATCTTCTATGTGGAACAGTGTCAAAAGCTTTGCTGAAGTCAAGGTAGGCGACATCAACTGCTCCCCCTTGGTCCACCACTCTGTTACCCAGTCAAAGAAATCTATGAGATTAGTTTGACAGGACCTTCCTTTGTAAACCCATGCTGTCTTGGATCCTGTGCCCTATGGATTCCAGGTGTTGCACTATCCTTTCCTTAAGGAGTGCCTCCATAATCTTGCCCACTACTGAGGTAAGACTGACCGGTCTGTAGTTCCCGCCTCCTCCTGCTACCACTCTTGTGGAGCGGGATCACATAAACCCTTCTCCAGTCTTCTGGGACCTCTCCTGTGCTCAGAGACTCACTAAACAATTCTGCTAATGGCTCTGCTAGTTCCTCCTTTAGCTCCTTAAGTACCCTGGGATGTATGCCATCAGGTCCCATTGCCTTATCCACCCTGAGCTTAGCAAGCTCTTGTAGGACCCTTTCTTTTGTGAAGGGAGTAGTGCTCACCTCCCTCCCCCCTGTGTCCATGATGCTGATCTGTGGGCCCTGTCCTACCTTCTCTTCAGTAAATATTGAGCAAAAGTACCTATTTAGGATAGATGCCTTTACAGGGTCCTCCTTCTCACATGCTCCCTTTTCTCCATTAAGCTTAGCAATACCCCCTCTGGACTTTCTCCTTTCACTAATGTATCTATAGAAAGTCTTGTCACCTTCTTTTACTGTTTGTGCTAGTGTTTCCTCAGTTTGGGACTTTGCCTGCCTTACTGTCTTACCTGCTTCCCTTAGGGAAGTTTGGTATGCCTCCCTATCTTCATCCCACTGTGTTCCCTTATATTTCCTGAAGGCCAGCCTTTTGGCTCTGATCTTTTCTGCTACTGTATTTGAGAACCAGAGTGGTTTCCTTCTTCTTTTGCACTTCCTTTTCTGTCTAACACAATGGGATGTTGCTTCAAGTATTGCATCCTTAATGCTTGCCCACTTTGCCTGTACCCCCTCACCTGTGTTTCTTTTTGCCAGGGCTAGCTTAACTCTGTAGGCCATCTTATCAAAGTCAGCTCCTCTGAAGTCCCATATTTTTGCCTTGGAATGGGATGATTTAGATGTAGTAGCCAAACTGAACCATACCATGTAATGATCACTGGCCCCCAGGTGACCTTCTACCTGGAGATCTGTGATCCCTTCTTTGTTAGTCAGTACTAGATCTAGGATAGCCCTGTCTCTTGTGGGTTGCTGTACCAGTTGTTTGAGGCCCTCCCCTACAGGAATCCACTATGAGTCTAGTTCTGGCAGATGTTCCTGCTGGTATTGACCAATCTGTATCTGGCATGTTGAAGTCTCCCATTATCAGAACCTCCCCTTTAGCTGTCATGTTTTGTATATCTTCTAACAGTAATGTGTCTATGTCCTCCCCCTGGTCTGAGGGCCTGTAGACAACCCCAGTTCTTATGGCTGTCCCATTTCCTGTTTCCAGGGTGACCCACAGTTCTTCTGGCTCCTTATGTGTATTCTGAATTTCTGTAGCTTTGATATTTTCATTAACATACAGGGCCACTCCTCCCCCCCTTTTTTCGGTCTCTTCAAGAACAATACATAGCCAGGTGCTGAAGTCTCCCAAGTGTGGTTACTGGTAAACCACGTCTCACTAATGCTACTATGTCCAGTTTAGCCTCTGACATTATTGCCTGCAGGTCTGGGATCTTATTTCCCAGGCTGTGAGCATTGTGTACATGATTTTCCATTAGCCAGATTTTGGTGTGTTAGTTGTTGGGTGAAGTTTGGCATTACCCTGTGCATCGTGTGGGGAGACAAACCTTTTTCTTACCTGGTGATGCAAATGAGCGCAAACATGCTGAATTCCTGTTTGACCACTAGCTGAGGGGGGAGGGGTGTTCTTCCCATTCGACGTATGGGGTGCTGCACCCCTCTCCCCATTTGCTAGTTTAAATATTCTGCAAAGACATCAAACTTCTGCCCCAATGCACTGACTCCCTCTTTAGTCAGATGCAGTCCATCAAATTTAAAGAACTTTCGCTCCCAGAACTGTTGCCAGTTCCCTACAAATCTGTGTCCTTTTTCCTGGCACCAGTCCTTGAGCCACGTGTTTAGCTCCCCTATCTCCCCTTCTCTGACCTTCCGTCCATCTGCTCCCCTCTCCCAGACTGGCAGGATCTCAGAAAAGGAGATGCCGGACGAAATAGATGATAGTTTGTCACCCAGCCTAGTCAGGTGTTCCTTGGTCTCCACAACTGACCGGCTGGCGAGATCATTAGTCCCTATGTGTACTAGGACATCAATGTTTTCTCCTGCTTTGTGAACAATTTTAGCAATGCGGTCACTGTCTCTCCATGCTGATGTACCTGGGAGACATCTGACCATCACCCCTTGCTGGAGATGGGTATCAACTCCCAGAATCATGAGTCTCCTATGATCAGAAGTTTTGGATTTCCTTTGTGCTTGTTTAGTTTTGTTTCCTGATTTGGGTGAGTTTTGTTGTGCTAGCTCCTGTGCTGCAGTGTCCTGCTCTGCAGTGTCTTCTGCCTCTTTATTTGATTTCAGAGATAGAGGCAGATACCTGTTTGTAGTGTTTATATGGTTTTTGGAGGTAATGTGTTGGAGAGCAGAGAGTGATGGGGCACCTGATTTGCTCCTCCTAACCACCTGCCAACCTCCTGGACCAACTACCCTCTGCGGTCGAGGTTTTTCTGTTGGATGCTGGGGAAATGGCAGGTAACCACAGTACCTCAGAAAGGTACATCAAGTCTTTTAAGTTCAGCACAGCTGAAGGTTGGACAGTTAATTTCTGAAGTCACGAAGTTAAAGCAAACAGTGGAAAAATCATAACATGAAGATGAACCTGATGATACTCAGACTCAAATGGATGCAAATATGTTCAGTTACAATGCAGTAAAATTAATAAGGTCTGAACTGAAAGAGTTTGGCAGAGAAGAATGTCAAAAGATTACATCAGCTAATGGGTGCCCATTACAAGACCAAGATGCGTGTGAAACAAACCTGGATGTGTCTTATGAAGCAGCTTCAAAATGTGTGAGTACTACTGTTTACAATCATGTGGCTTGGATGCTTACCGATGCTACTCCAGAAGTAAGAAATGATGGGAGAGATCAGCTAAAGCCAAAGCAACACGAGCATGTACTGAATCTTGGTCAAGACATATGCACAGCCTTTGCTGGTGTTCCAAAATCAAAACATGTTGGTACTGCCCTAAACATAGTAAAGGCCACCTGGAGCAAGGAGACCATAACCATACTAAACAGATTTAGAAATAGCATTAGCTACCAAGATGCCCAACATTATATTGTTACCATGGCAGCAGTTGTCGATGAGCAGGAAGTTCAAGATGGGGTCTTCATACCCATGAATTTGAAGTCAGGTCAATTAACACAGCATGCAACTGACAACCTAGACTTCCGTGAGAGTATAAAGGATGGTAAAACTATGTATGAAATATTGCATACACTATATATTAGCGTGCAGATGAAGGTGAAGATCAACAGTCAATGGCTGTTGGGGTGCCCCTAGTTAAAAAACTCAAGTCTTCTCACACATATCTTCAACAATTTCAAGCAGGAAAAAGCAATCTCACCCCAAAGGCTTCCAGAAGAGTTGTTCACTTGCTGGTCTGGCAATAGCACCACAGAGACCAGAAAACCACTTCATCCTGTAACCTGGCTTTGTAATTTAGTGAATATTGGTCTCACAATTTATTTAGAAGTTATAGAACAATCAAAACCTGTTACATGGTCCTCCTTTTATGAATTAGTTACCCAACAGGAAGTACAGGTGACTGTGATTGGGTATGGGCCTTTCTTTCCAGAACCTCCTGTAAACCCTGATGTGGTTAAAAATCAGTTCAGTATTGTATGAAAGTCACTCAGAAAATCGTGCAGGACTTCCGCAGAATTACCTGTGATGAAACATAGGAACATAGAATTTGACGGCAGATAAGGACCACTTGGCCCACCCAGTCTGCCCATTTCCCTACCTAATGGATAAGCTGCAGATCCTAGTTAACCAGCAGCCTACTTCTTTCTATCCCCACCCCCTAGAATTGCCTTATGGCTGTCCCATGCATGCTTGAATTCAACTACTGCTTTTGACTCCACAACCTCCTCCGGAAGGCTGTTCCATGCATCCACAACCCTCTCTGTGAAAAAATACTTCCTTACATTACCTCTGAGCTGCCCCCCCCTCTATCTTCAAATTGTGCCCCCTTGTTCTTGCACACCTCTTTTTTTGAAAGATGCTACCCTCTTGGACTTTGTCGATTCCCTTGAGGTACTTGAAAGTTTCTATCATGTCCCCCCTCTCCCTCCTTTCAACGAGACTATATATATTAAGCTCCTTTAGCCTCTCTTCATATGTCTTCCAGTGCAGACCCTGCACCATTTTAGTTGCCCTCCTCTGGACAACTTCCATCTTGTCTATGTCCTTGCAGAGATTGGGTCTCCAGAACTGCACACATTACTCCCAGATGGGGTCTCACCAGCTGTCTCTACAGAGGGATAACAACTTCCTGTTTTCTACTGGTGATGCCTCTCCCTGTGCATCCCAGTATCCCCCCAGCCCTCCTTACTGCCCTCTCACATTGCTTGCCCACCTTTAAGTCATCTGATATGACTACCCCCAGGTTCCTTTCCATTTTTGTTGTTGTTAGTATCTCATCCCCCCATTGTGTACTCTTCCCCCTGGGTTTTTGTTTCTCAGGTGCATTACCTTGCACTTCTTAGCATTACATCTAAGCTGCCATACATCTGACCATTCCTCTAACCTTGCCAAGTCCCTTCTCATCCTTTCCACCCCACCATGTGCATCAACTCTGTTGCAGATCTTTGTGTCATCTGCTAAGAGACATACTTTTCCTTCCAGTCCCTCTGCAATGTCGTTTACAGAGACATTGAAGAGGACCGGTCCTAATACTGAACCTTGCGGCACCCCACTAGTAACCCCCCTTTCTTCAAGTGGACTCCATTTACTATTACCCTCTGTGTCCTATTCTCAGCCAATTCTTTACCAGGCTATCATCTTGGGACCCACTTCCAGGCTGGCTAACTTATATATTAATCTTTTGAGTGAGACTGAATCAAATGCCTTGCTAAAGTCTAGGTAGGCCATGTCCACAGCCCCTCCCTGATCTACTACTTTGGTCACCCAGTTAAAGAAATCTATTAGATTCATCTGGCATGACCTTCCCACTGTGAATCCATGCTGCCTTGGGTCCTGTGCCCCTCTGGCCTCTAGGTACTCGACAATTCTTTCCTTCAGAAGTGATTCCATTATTTTCCCTATCACTGAGGTTAAACTAACAGTCTGTAGTTTCCTGCTTCTGCCCTGCTCCCACTTTTGTGAAGGGGAATCACATCTGCCCTCCTCCAGTCCTCAGGTACCACCACATCCTCCCATGATTTGTTAAAGAGGGTAGTCAGAGGTGCCACTAGTTATGCCCTTAGTTCTTTTAGAATTCTGGGATGAATCCTATCAGGCCCCATTGCTTTGTCCACCTTCAGTTTTAAGAGTTCTTTCAGAACCCTTTCTTCTGTAAATGGGCTGGTATCAACTTCCGTATCCAGAGTGTTTCTATTGTTTGTTTTAGGTACCTCCCCCTCTTTGTTTGTAAATACTGAGCAAAAATATTTGTTTAGAATCTCTACCTTTTCACAATCACCCTCTGCCCACCTCCCCTCCCCTTTATTAAGCCTCACTATCCCTCCCTTAGTCCTCCTTTGCTCCCTGATGTACCTAAAAAAGGTTTTATCCCCCTTCTTAACCAAGTTGGCTATCTTTTCCTCAGTTTGGGCCTTTGCTGCTCTGACTGCCTTCCCAGCTTCCTTTTGCTTTAACTGATACAATTCTGTGTGCTACTCCTTTTGTGATTCCTTGTACTTTCTGAATGCTTTCTTTTTCTCTTGAACCTTCACTGCCACCTCCTTTGAGAACCATAGTGGTTTCTTACATCGTTTTGTTTTGTTTATTTGCTTCAAACAAAGGCTTGTTACCTCTGTGATGGCAGTTTTTATTATTCCCTATTGTTCTTCAACCCCTCCTTCCTGACCATTTGCTAGTGCATTTCTTAGGCACTCACCCATTTTGGCAAAGTCAGCCCTCCTGAAGTCCAGTACTTTTGCCTTTGTATGGCTTGACTCTATTGCTGTGTTTATTGTGAACCATACTGTTCGATGGTCGCTAATTCCCAGATGGCTACCCACTTCTACATCTGTGATCCTCTCTCCATCTCCATTTGAGAGGACCAAGTCTAAGATTGCTCCTTCTCGAGTGGGTTCCAATACTAGTTGTTTAAGGCATGCCCCCTGTAGGTCATCTAGAATAACCCCACACGTAGAAGTGGCTGCTGCAGCTGCACTCCAGTTAATATCTGGCATATTCAGATCACCCATCAGCAATATCTCCCCTTTATCTGCCATTCTAAGTATACTTTCTATCATTTTCTTGTCCATTTCCTCCCCCAGAGATGGAGGTCTCTATACAACCCCTGTGTGGATTGTGGTGCCATTACCTGCCTCCAAATTGACCCACAGAGCTTCTTCTCCTCCCTGTTTACCCTTTTGTTCTGTTGCATTGATTTCTTCTCTTATGTAGAGAGCTACTCCTCCTCCTCTTTCACCCTCCCTGTCCCTCCTGTAGATAGTGTATCCTAGTATGTTTACGTCCCAGTCATGGTTCTGTGTGTACCATGTTTCTGTGACTGCCATGATATCCAGATGTTCCTCCTCCGTCAAGGCCACTAATTCAGGAAGCTTGTCTATGAGAAACAGTCTATGATATTGCTCTTAGCCTTCAGAAAAAGAAGTTGGAGAAGTATGGCAAAGTTATCTTTCATATTGGTGGCTCCCACATTGCATTGAATTTCATGTGGACAATTGGGTATTTAATGAAAGAAACTAGAACAGAGGATCTCCTTGTTGAAGCTGATGTGGAGCTGCCATCTAAATCATGTCAGACAAAGACTATTGTGTTATGCTGGGAGCCCATAGACTAGTTGATGCTGCCATGTATGAGCTACACTGGAAGACATTTGAAAGTTGGCTCATTGGCAAATATGACAAAGTCATGGAGTGCATGGCATTGGTCTCAGAAAGTGTTCAAAGACTGACAGATGCTGTGGATGCTAAGGATGCACAAAATGCAAATTTACAAGTAAAACAAGGGAAAGGTTGGTGAATCAATTGTTAATCCCTGTTTTGGAATATGGGTCTAGCCTATATATGAATTCCCCTCAGATTTATATAAACAAAATAAACCAGGCCTATTACTGGGTTGGCAGATTTGTGATTAAAGCTAAATTTGGAACTTACCATTGTAAAATCTATGGAAGTCTTGGATGGTTGAAACCAGACATAAAACGATTATATCATTGGCTGACCTGGTGTCATAGAATGATTTACAACAGACATGAGCATCCCCTAAAACAATATGTCCTATTAGAATCCTCTTGATAGTTAACCATTCCCTTAAGGTACTCAGAGTTATATATACCTAATGCAAGGCCCAGGAGCAGAATAGGGGATACTACTCTGCAGAATAATCTTGTGGTCCATTGGAATAAATTGCCTAGAGATTTAAAAACAATACAGGGACACGTGCAGTTTAAAAGAGTTCTGAAAAGTTATTTACTAGAGAAACGTATTTGTTTTAGTTAGTGGATTGTTATTGAGGGATTCAATTACATCATTTTAAGATATATGTGCAATATGATTATGTATCGGGAAGCGAGAGATGATAATGTATGTATAATGTATGTATAATTTGTGTTGGTAACTGTTTGATGTGGATATATGAACTTACAGGACATTGTTGAAAATGGGCCATAAACCCAACAACTTGTATCCTGTTTGGAAATAAAATGTTTATCATCAAATGATTCATACATCCAAACAACTAGGCTACTGAAAGAAGTAGACACATTAATGAACGAGTTCCATGAGGCACAGTGTAAATCTCCAACAGCAAGGTTCTGGCTTATGTACATGGATATGATTCAGATTCTGAATCACAATATCTATGCTGAGTGAGCTGAGCACTGGGAGCAACACCTGGCTGAAGTTGAGAAAATGCTTCCATATCTTGTGGCTGCTAGTCATCACAAATATGTTTCCTGGATTCCCCATTACCTGTCTGCTATGAAAGACCTGCCAACTATAGCACAAAACAGTACTGAAGCGTTCAGATTTGGCAAATTCACCATGTGCCAAACAGTTGTTAAGTTTAAAGGTGTGTGGACTGATATGGGCCTCGAGCAAATGTATAACAAAGATGCCAAGATTCAGCTTTTTCATAGCATAACTTGGCAGCCTGCCGCTATGGAAAAATGTCTGCATTCATTACCAGCACCATCAGGAATCTCTGAACAAACAAAGGTGATGATTCACCTTCATGGCACTGATGATCACAAGCACCCTGGAGATTCTGAGTATACAGCACAGAAGGACAGTACAGCAATGTAAACAATGATGAATGTGGTCACTGGCAGAATGATCAATTCATTCACCTGTGATACCAGTGATCTTTTGAATAATCCTACTGGTCAAAAGGCCACGTCAAATTATTTCATTTACTGTAAGCCAAGGAAAAGGGCACTGCAGCATTAACCACAGCACAATAGAGCGGTAGTGGAAATGTTAAAACTGTAAAGCTTTAGGCATTCGCACGTAAAGCCAAAATACCCTCACACATTCAGAAAGTGAAAGAAGTCTATGAAGAGGAGAGCAATGTGGTCAGGAACTTGTACTTTATCTGAGATCTAGATGATGACAAAAAGGCAGAAGCCTTCAATCACAAATGGACAAGATATCCTTTGGCTTTTTTTGAGCCATATACCTCACTTCCCCAAGGCTATTCCATGCACAAAGACAGCAAAGCTGATTACCTGGCTGTCCAAAAAGGTTACCTTGGTGAACTGTGGCCAGAAGAAAGCAACTTGCCATCTTCAAATGAACCTACTGTACTAGTCATTGATGCAATGCCATCTGCTCAACAATATAAACGCCTTGATAGTCGTACATTTGGTGACTTGCAGGAGAAGTAAATAGATACACTGCTTCCAATAAAGCCAGACAGTAGCAACTGTATCAACACTGTAGGAGACAGGTATGACGTTAGTCCACCAGTAAGCTTGGAAAGTGAGGAGCAAGAAAAATGGGAAAAGATACATTGTGCAAAAAGCAGAGCATATGAACCTTGGGAATCCCTGCCCATTCCCTATTGGACAGACTTCATTACCAACTCTAAAAACAAGGCCAATCTTCTTGATTTTTTGGAAGGTGCTTGGGTAAAGCACAACACTCTGCTACCAGACGGATGTAGATTGATTCTTGGTGGATTGTTCAAGGCCCCAGGTCATTCCATTCTTTTCTCAAAAGATGATGTGGCAGTAGTTCCTGAATTGTCATGTACAAAACATGAAGAAGCAAATACAAGAATATTCTCCCATAGCACATATTGCGTAAACACACTTGGATATCGAACAGTGTTAGTGGCAGCCACGGAAACTGATGTGATGATAATGTGGCCTCTTCTATAGTACTCAGATGGCTGGTCTAGAAGAGCTATGGGTTCAGAAGATCGGCATGTACCTGCTATGCCGTTCAGTAGCAGCTTCTCTTAGCACTGTGTGCAACACGGATGCATCACAACTCACATCAGTTGTTCTTAGTACTTGCATCTTAAGTGGCTGTGATACTGTCAGCTATCCCTGCAGAAGAGGGAAGAAGCATGCTCTAAATGTTTCCCTTGAAAATGCAGTCAACCTGCGTGCATTGACATATTATGGCAAACCTGGAGTAAGTCTAGATCTCAGTGATAAGGTCATTTCAGCAGTGCATGAGTTCTTTGTGAAATTATATTACAGAGATGAGTTCAGTGGTGGCCTGAATGCACTCCGAGCTCACCTGCATGTGACAACAAAGGGTGACCTACGGACTCTGCCACCAACAGAGGGTGCCTTTAGATTTCATATGCTGTGTGCTCTGCACTAGACAGCGGTAAGTAAAAGGGTTCATGAATCACATCCAATGCTTCCTGACCCTACATTGTTTGAGCTGACTCTTCAAGAAGGCAGGCTAGTCCCACATGTGATGACAAAGGAACCAAGACCAAAAGGGCCATTCAAACCAAGTACTGCAAATTCAAAAGAAACAAATGCCAATGAGGCTGCATTTGTGCTAAGGCAAATGTCAAATGTGTTATTGCATGTATGTGTAACGATGATCCCATTAAATGTAGTCGAGTTCAAATGAGTCTGATTTGAAAGACAGTGACAATGATTAAGTGACATTGAAGGCCACATCTGTATAAGACTGGTGAAAGTCATGAACTTGATGATTAGTATAGTGATGATTTCATGTAATTGAATAAGTAGTCATTATCAGTGTAATACCTAACAGGAAATTCTTCAGCGTTAAATCATTGACTAATAAGTTTTATATATGCAGTTAACTAAATCTTAATGAATCATAATTATTTCCGTAATTCTTAACTATACTCTTTGTATTTAATTTGTAATTTTAACACTGTTTAGTGTGATGCACCCTTGTTTTTATTCTTTCCTTACACCAATGATACAAAATAAAAAGTTTTTTTGTGCATAAATAAATGTGTATTTACCCGTATGTCTACATATTTTGACCGGCTCCATTTGCAGGTATGGGTACACAAAATGGAATATCTCAGTCATTAATCATGATATTTGAGCCAGGTTTCATTTACATTAAAGCAGAAACATTGTAGAAGTTAGACATATGGTGTAATGTAGTATAAATGCAATGATTACTTTATCAATGAAATGCCATGAAGTCTACTTACAACTGTAGCCGAAAAATCAGCAATTTTGGAAATATGTTCCTACAATAATTGCATATACTGATCTGTACTGTAAAGACATGATGACAGCGAGACTTGTTTTATGTGAGTAGCCTCAGTGTGCTTAACTGGTACACATTTTAGAATGATCTGAGCAATACTGGAGGTTCTGGATCATATTTAGCAAAATTTCCACTTTTCCAGATTTTTCTCACATTTTTCATTCACATCATACTTATTTCAGTGAATTTCACAACTTGTACAAGAGTTGTGACAGAGCAGGCCTCATGATTATGGTACCGTAGGTCTCTTCTTTCCAAAATGGTGGCCTGCAAAGAATAGCAAGAGGTATCAGGTCCAACCCCTTTCAGGAATAGAGATGTGGGAAATTGGAAAATTGTGCCCAGTGAAATATTTTGTGTAATTGGCACATTTCATGAAATATTTTGCCAGGTGAAATGCAAAATTTCACCTGCGGTTGGGTGCAAAATTTTGCCTCCAAGCTGGTGAAATTTCACTCGTAGGTGAAATTTTCACCCACAGCAAAATTTCTCTGCCTGCGGGAGTAATTTAGCCTACTGCTGTAAAATTCTGTTTGGCCCCTTGGCCAGTGGCCACTGGCCATAGTTCTCCCTGATGTCCAGTGGTTCCCCCCAGCTAAAATTGCATAAAATAAGCACCCCCCAAGTTACCCTGCCCCCTGCATTAGTTTAATTAAAAAAAAAATTCACCCTCATCTCCCTGTTGTCTAGTGGTCCCCTCACCCCAGCCAATCACTAGCCAAAAACATAAAATAAGCACTTCCCACCTTCCCCCCCAAAGTTGCCCTGGCTGCTGCCTCCATTTGTTTTAAAAAAAACAAAATTCACCCTCATCTCCCTGGTGTCTAGTGAACCCCCCACCCGATCTGCAGATAGCAGCACCCACCCATCTTCCCTCCCAGTACCCCAATCGGGCCACCAGCACAGCCCTCCACTCACCTCCACAGCCAGCAGCTCAACTAAGCACCACTGAGCCTTTGAATGAATGAACACATACCATGTTCATTCATTCATTCATTCATTCATTCATTCATTCAAGCACTCAATGGTGCTCAGTTGGGCTGCTGGTCATGAAAGTGAGTGAAGAACTGTGCTGGTGGCCCAACTGGGTACTGGGGGAAGCTGGTGGAGTGCTGCTACTACTGATGGAGTGCGGGGGGAGGCCACTAGACACCAGAGAGATGAGGGTGAATTTTTTTTTTAAACAAACAGAGGTGGCAGCCAGGGTAACTTTGGGGGTGCTTATTTTATGTTTACATCCAGTGATGGCCGGGGGCGCGCTAGACACCAGGGAGTGGTGGGTGAATTATGTTTTTTTTATAATACAAATGGGGGAGGTACAGGACAACTTGTGTGTGTGTGTGTGGGGGGGCTCAATTTATGGACCTGTGGCCAGTGGCGACGGGTGAAACTGTGGGTAAAATTGTGAAATCTTGCCACAATTTTGCAAAACATTTTATCTGGCAAAATTGCAGATTTCGCGGCAATTTTGCTGGCAAAATTTTATTTTGCTGCATCTCTATTCAGGAACCCTGGATCCCTGACTATATCCTCCTCCTCCCCCCTCTGTGTCTCCTTGTATCTTCTGAAAGCCACCTGTTCAGCCTTTACTTTTCCAGCCACATCCCTTGAGAACCACAGTGGTCTGTTTCTTCTTTTTACTTTTACTCACTTGCCTGGCACAGAGGATTGTAGTCTTCAGTATGGACCTCTTTAATTTCTCCCACTGTTCTTCCACTTCACCTAGGTTACTTACCCCTGCCAATTCACACTTTAGGCATATACCCTATTTTACAAATCTGCCCTCCTAAAGTCCAGGACTCTCATCTTAGTGTGGCTGAAATCTGCCTTTGTCATTATATTCAAGACCACTGATTTACGATGAATAAAACAATGAAATTCCATTTTCAAGACTTCAGATTCAGGAATTGCACCGGTGACTGTTACTCTAATTTCCGGATTTTACCGGGATTCTGCCGTCATTCTTTTAGTATGTGCATAAATAATCAGAATTAAAGAAAGCTTAATATACAGAGCCTTGAATAAAGCAAACTGAAACTAGTACAGGAAGGAATTATAAGAAAAATACACATTTTGTAGATTTACTGACCTCATATAAAATGCCAGATTCCATGAAATCTTTGTTTTTACCAGTTTTCAGGCAGCCCTAATTCCGGAATTTTACCAGGTTTTCCGGTAAAAAAACGAAAAACAGTGGCCTTGATTATATTGAACCACACAGTATTTACCACAGACTTGCTAATGGTTGCACAGTGACCCCTGAAAAAGTGATGATTTGTTCATGAAGTGCTGTGTGAACCTTTTTCCCTTGCATCTGCACCTTACTTGCAGGTTTTTCAGCTTAGTTTGCTATTTTTGTTACACAGCTTTTTAAATCGTGATGTCATGGCTGTAATGCTGAAATGTTACCCACTGTGAAAGTCATTTGCAATAGCTTTGCACTGTTATTGAAGAAACTGCACCTGCTTTCTGCAATTATTTGCATGGAACTGCATTCATGTTAATAAAACTGAACCGTGAATCTTCTCTATGGATATCTGTGCCGCGTTTGTTTGGGAAGATGTCAAATTGTGGCTAGGAATGCAGGCACTGCTGAACTCAAGTTCTGACAAGTGATTTTTCTTCTGTGGGAGACAGTGGTGAGTTTAAACAACAGTGAGCCAGTAACAGTGGTGGGATTCAAACATGTGATCTTGCATGTCACAGATTTCTTTTCTTTCCACCATCTGTTTCTTGCCTTGGTTTGGTTGCTCCAACTGGCTCCTAGCTACATCTGTTCCCCCTGACCCTGTCACCTGACATCCTGGGATGCACCTTCTCTGCAGTCATCCTGCCACATAACCCGTAAAGAGGTGCTTATCAGTACAGGACCTGTGAGAGACAAAGCTTTCACCACACTCTGGTCAGAGAGTTTTTCATCCATATTTTCCTGTTGGGGCCCATGTGTGTGCAGTGACATATGTGCATATTCAGCCTCCACGGAGACACCCCTGGCCCCAAGCATATGTCCCCCCTCCCTTGCTGCCCCACATCTACATCACCTTGATTCCTCTAGGTGCAGTTGAATCATTGGGGCAGTTATTCCCCTCCTCTCCAAAGGAGGAAAGCTGTCCTAGGCATGCTCAGTCCCCCCCCAGCTATCACCCCCGAGTCCTGAACTTGAGTTGCCAGTGCTGCAGGCAGTGAGACTGCAGTGTCTTAGCATACCACACCACTGAGATGGCTCAGTTTCGCAGATCTTTAACCCAACTACTACATCACACTGCCTTCCTAATAAATTTAAAGAAACATATATGGTCAGCTTACCCACAATAGATAATATACACTACATGCTAATTATTTAGTATTTATAATTGTATTTATCTATTTCAACCGAATATTATTTCTGGGTATGGCTCAAGGATAGGGAATACAAAAGAGAATGGAAAAAATCAAAACAAAAAATACACACAGTGTTACTGTGCTTTAATTAGGGGGATGCCTACAGTTTGTAATGTATGAACCATAGAATATTTGCTCCATTTTGTAAAATGTAAATAGTTTTATACTCTCTTTCTTTCAGAATGAGGGGCATACATGTTGTCCTTAGGGTTTTGTTGAAGCTCTGTTGTGATAGTTCAGAAAACAAGAAACTACCCAGGAGTGGTTGCTTTGGGAATAGGGTATCATATTTCCATGTGGAAGACCTATATTTGTATCCTAAGGTTGCCTTCGATGCACTAGGCTTGTAGAGCTGGGAGGTTCTGCTGCGGAAGCAGTGGTTTCAGACTCTGATGGTAGGGTGGTGTGACCTTTGTCACCATTAGTGACTTTACTGCATTGCTCCTCCCCCCAAAACAGGTCATGCATCAGTGGGAGGAATTTAGATGGCAGGGTGGTGGCAAGATCTAACAAGTGAGAAATTCCTCATGCAGAAATGGCAACCACTGTAACTCACACATCATCAGGTTCCGATTCTAACTTTGGCTCCTCTCCCTGGCAACTCAAAAATATCAGTGTTTCCACTGCTAAACAGTCTCTTAGAATTATGCTTGCATCCCGCAGGTGCTCTCTTGAATTGGAAAAAGAAGTTAGTTCCAAGCAAGAAAAAAGTTGAATGTTGAAAAAATCGGTTATTCTCCAAACAAAAACAGTACAGATAATAAAAACTGTCTTAATTCCCATCTTTGTAAATGTTAACTACATGCACCCAGCCCCTATGTTGGTTGGGATAGAAATTATACAGTCTTTTTTGTTTGTTTATTAAAGAGCTGGTGTCATGTTCAGGAAAACTTTAACAAAACATAATATTTAGGCACAGTTCAGCTTGCATTTCCTATTAGTACTACATTCATCCTCCCCATTATTTAGTAGTGGGGTCATTGCATGAAAACAGGATCTTTGCTACTAAAGAGTTCATATATTCTTGTTGTTTTCTCCCTACCTGAAGCCATAGTGCATTGCTTATGACCTCACAGTTACTCCCATGGCAACAGATTGTGATGTCACAACAAAGAATTATGGCATGAAGGAGGGAGTAAACTATAGAGGCAGATGAACTCAAAATGAGAGACAACAATCATGTATTTGTACACATTTCTTTGGTAATAAATCAAGGGAAGGAGAAATATATAAAATATAAACGGAATGCAAGCAGAATTGTACCGAATTGTTACATTTTTTATAGTTTTCTTTGTGAAATCAGTAGCTCTTTAAATATTGTGGGGGAGCAGGTTGAAACTGGACAAGATTCCTCTGATAAAAGAACATATTGTAACTTATTTAGATCGAGAGAAGGGAGGACTGGACATGATCAATCCAGTTGTCTGTTTTCAATGCGTTTTTATTATTTCCAACATAACTGATACTGTCCCAGTCAGATAAGGTTTGGGTCCCATGGGTAAATCAATGGATTAAGACAATCTTACCTTCATAGATGAAAAAGAATGTGGTTCAGTGAATGATCATTTAGGTGAGTCTGTTTCAAAGTATGTCTATCCTGTTAGAGAGCTGATTCAGAAACAGGATATCACTGTTGCTCTGATAATTATAGGAGAGTGGTATACTTTATAAACATGTTCTGATTTCAACCAATAGTGCAGCTCATTTTAAAGAATGCCCCCCCCCAAAAAAAAAAAATATTTACAGGCATTTACATTGACCAATATGGAGGATGGACAGATTCCTGTTAAAGCAGTAGTATTTGTCAGTTGGTATAGTATTTCACCATTAATGTATTTCTGACATACAGTATTTAGATTTATCATCAGTATACTCACATTTCTCACAGTTGTTTTAAAAACAACTTGTATTACTAATTTTATAATAATCTCTTGAGTCATTATTGATGAGCATCACTAACAACTTTTAACAATCTCCTTCCTTGAGGTTACTTTCTGGCTCTTCGTACTAAATTCATACTCTGGATGTATTAGGAGAGTGCTAACACATAATTATTATGATAAAAACCACAGTACCACACCAAAATGTTTAAACTCATTATATCCAATAGCTCAGTTTGAAGTCTGAATCATTGATGGCTTAACCTGTTACAAAGCAGCCCAGGGTACAGTGAGTCTAATAGATCAGTAGTGAGTTAGACCAGTGAACAGAGACTTTTAAAGTTTTTGAAATCCCATATCTCAGTCCTGGAGTGAAAAACCATGAAATGAAAAATTGATACAATAACATTTTTGCCAGAAATGCACAATTACTATAAAACTAGTTGATGAAATTTATTTCTACCAACAAATACTGCTGCTATGGTATGCTACATGGGACATGATGTTGGCTATCAGCCAAGGTAAACTGGAAGTGGTGGAAAACTTAATATAAAGGTGTAGAAGAGAGATAATTCCCCAAAGAGTCTTATGACAATTGTCTTGAGTCCATGACACATTTGCTTTTGGGACTGCTTGTATGTGACTTGATTTGGGGAGTATGAGTCCAATAAATGGAGCCTGACTACATTACAGAAATTAAAATATGAGGAATAAATGTGTGGGGCTTCAGGGTTGTCATAAGAAGAGTCCAATACATGTAGTATGGGCATGTTTTGAGCTTTCTGTATGATGATCTCAATAATTATGGATAACGCTGAAAAAGGAAACAACCATTGAAAGCCTTTTGAGGTTAATAGTTGGAGCAGTAAAAGAGGTAAAGATGAAAGAAAAAAAAACTCGTTAATGCCCTTACAATTTATGAAGCTATGTGTAACAGGTTCTTGATACAGGATTAATGGTGAGCTGGGGAGCTGAGAAGGAAAGAATCATGTCAAAATGCTCTAAGAATAAGAGCGCTGGGGCAAATCTCCCTTATTTTTCTTCCTTGTTTATTCAGATGGAGGCTACAATTTAAATTTAAGTGAAGTCGATGGATTTAGTTGTTGTAAGTACTGTAATTAGATAACATATTGTTAGTTATTAGAGAACTGGTCTAATTATATAATTTTACCCAGGGCCCCCAGAGGACAATATGTCTAGGTTAACTGCTTCTAAAGCCTGTATTGCCACATATAAAGATTGTGATATAGGAGGAGTTTTTTAGTTAACTTAGAGAAGAACATCCAGAGAATTTTACTGGATTTCAATAAAAAATGCTGCTACTGTTCTTCTATAAATGTCGTGGGAATCTTCTAGCTCAGCAGTGGCCAGAACCACAGACAGATGGAAGAGACCTCAGTTTAATAGCTGAACTGTACAAAACTTTAGAGGCAGATTGCTTAAGGATCAGCTTCTTTGATGACAAGTGATCATTGTGTTCCTTACCTGATTGGTTGTTAGTTGCAGATCCTTGAGGGGCCACAGGTGTCTGTAATTGCCGAGTAGAAAAAAAGATAGTTTTAGCAACCTGAATAGTATAACCACTTCAGCAGTAAACCCTTGCCACTACTGGGCAAGTTTTTTTTAAATGCTCCATCCTGCCGCTAAATGCAACTGTGCCAGAATCCTGATTATATGCTTTTTTTCAGTTAAGGGTTTTTCTCCCTTCATAATGCAGTGGTGCTTGGCCCACATGTACCATGTGGATCTGCATCAGGCAGTCTGTAGGCTTTTTTACTCCCATGTTCCTGCCATCCCACATCCCACTGGCACCACTAGCAACACTCAAGATGTGCAGCCTCCCTGTACAGAAGGCTTTAATACCTGGCCCACTGCAGAGGGTGAAGCAGGAGTGGGACATAAGCTTCCCTAGCCTGGACCAGGAAGTGTTGCCATCAGCAATACCCCAGTCCATGAGTGGTCAGACTAGGGCTCCCAGTTTACCAACATGGTAGTGTAATGTGCTACTGCAGGGCCACTGGAACAGCCCATAAGTGAGATTTCTAAAAAAGGATTTGTGAGGCTTCCCAGGTAGTGCCATTAAGGGTGGTCAGGTGTTGCAGTTTAGGCCTCTATTGTTTGTTACTCGTATCAAATCCATTGCTACCCCTAGGAATCCCTAAAACAAGGTTTACCAAGGGTTTGACTACATAAATTTCATTGAGGGTGGGACTTTGCAACCTCCATGGTTCTGCTAAAATAAGGCTTTACAATCTCTATGATTCTGCTGATATGAGCTTTGCAACCCCCATGTCCCTGCTGAAATGAGCTTCACAACCCCTATGATTCTATTGAAATGCAGCTTTGCAACCCTTATGATTCTACTGAAATGAGGCTTTATAACCACTATGATTCTGTTGAAATGAGACTTTGCATCCTCAGTGATTCTGTGAAATGAGGCTTTGCAATCGCTATGGGTCTAGTAAAATGCCACCAGGGTCCCGGTGCTGGACAGTTTTTAATTTGTAGCTACTGCCCATGTATGCTTTCATTTAATTCAAAAAAGTAGTCACATTATCACAGATAAAACTGGCAGTACAAATGCCAAGATTTTTCTTTCACAATTTGGCATCTTGCAGAGTTTTGACCAACTTTAAATGTCTGGCTCATTTAAGGCAGACATGAAAGACACTAACTGGTATCTAATATTTAGGGAGAGTTTTTAAAAACCTCATTCCACCATACCGGACCTAGAACAGGGAACCAGGATCACTAACTCTATTTTGGAAGGAGAGAGTCAATAAACTAGCTTGTCAGTATACACGGTGGGTCACATTCTGTGCATAACAGATAACACTTCGTGTGAAACACACGGCACCACAACATAACATGGTATGCACTTACGCTGGAAAAACTTTGCTTCTCAGGTGGGTTGTAGTAGTAGTAATAGTAGTAGATTTAGTTATTTCTGGCACCCTTTCCCGGTGGCCCAGGGCACCATTACAAAATAATACACATCAGCCATCACCTGCTACACAGCCCAACACAATAAGTAAAATTCCACAAACTACTTATAGTTTCATAGACTAAAATCAATTGAAATACACTGTTGAGCCAAACATAAAAATAGTAAGTAAATTCACAGCCATTAGTAAATTAATTGACTAAACTCAGTTAAAATACACAGTAGAGTCAAATGCCTGGTAAAGAGGTAATATCTGAGATCTTTTTTAAATATTTCAACTGAAGATGCCTCCGTAAGAGCTCTTGGTAATGAGTTCCTAAGTGCTAATCCAGACACTTTGAAGGCTCTTTCTGTTGTGAGGCACACTCAATCTTTCATCTGCTCCTCCACCCATGTATGCTAAACATAATGTAAACCCAGAGTTTGAGTTTGAAAAAACTACCCCAGTGAAAGAGTTTATCAAGTTAAACCCATACAGACGTGCGGGCTTAGATGGGGTTGGGGTAAACTACTTTCGTTTGCTACCCCTGTGATTTGTCAACCCTTACAGCATTATACAGCCTTTCCATATCTACTGGTCATTTGCTGGCAGATTGGAAAAAGGCCAAAAGCAGTCCAGTCTGCAAATTTGAGGACAGCCAGGAGATGACCAGTTATTGAATCATATTATATTTTCTGTCTGTTTTCAAAGCCTGTTTTATCTGCTTTTCAAATCCAAACACTTGCTACCTGTTCACTGATTTACCTGCTGTTCAAAACCCAGCATTTCCAAACATTTCACCGCAATTTCCTCTGCACACTTTGCATTCAGTTTATTTATCTATTTTTTTTTTTTTTTATTATTATTTACCAGGTATGTGTACTAGACATCAGACACGACCCAGAAAACTTACAACACAGAAAGTAAACAGAAAAAAAATTACTGTATACAGGAAGCAGGCTGAATATACACAATTATTTATCCGTAAGCATACAAATACCCAAAGGAGCAACATACAAAATTTAGCTCTGCCTACAGCTGCAACCACTTAACTCAGTCGGCCTGTTTCAGTGTTGTCCCACTGAACTACACTCCTGCATTTCTGTTCATGGCTTAGTGTCTCCCAAGATAATAGTCTTTGATATGCATTCTTGTTTTAAATACCTTGCCATGTAGTTCAGTGCTATTATACTACTTCTTCTTCAGTCAGGTAATCCACCTGTTTGCCACATTATACTGCCAACAAGCAATTAGCCTGCAGGCCATCATACTGCTCTCAAGCATTGGCCTGTCAGCCTTATCATATTGCTCACCAGTCAGTCCATCTCTGCATAAACAGGGAGGAAAGGAGGCACTGAGACAGGAAATGGCACCACAGTCCACACAGGGGTTGTATACAGACCCACATCTCAGGGCGAGGACATGGACAAGGAAATGATGGGAGGCATTCTTAGAATGGTAGAAAAAGGGGAGATATTGTTGATAGGAAACCTGAATATGCCAGATGTTAACTGGAGTACATTTGCTGCAGCCACATCCAAGAGAAGAGTCATTCTTGATGCCCTACAGGGGTCAGACCTCAGGCAGCTAGTGTTGGAATCCACTTGGGAGGGAGCAGTCTTAGACCTGATACTCTCAAATGGGGACAGTGAGAGGATCTCAGATTTAGAAGTGGGTAGCTATCTGGGAAGAAGCGACCACCAGACAGTGAGGTTCACAATAAATACAGCCATAGAGTCAAGACATACAAAAGCAAGCGTACTGGACTTTTGGAGGGCTGACTTTGGCAAGAATGGGTGGGTGTCTAAGGAATGCACTAGTAAAAGGTCAGGAAGAAAGGGTAGAGGAGCAATGGGGCAAAATCAAAACTGCCATCACAGAGGCAAAAAGTCTTTGTGTGAAGCAAATAAACAAAATAAAACAAAGGAAAAAAACACTATGGTTCTCAAAAGAGGTGGCGAGGAAGGGTAGGGAGAAAAGATTGCATTAAGAAAGTATAAGGAATCACAGAAGGCAAAGGAAGGAGAACTCTATCAGTTAAGCAGAAGGAGAGGGAAAGCAGTCAGAATAGCAAATGTCCAAACAGAGGAAAAGATAGCCAACTCAGTTAAGAAGGGAGATAAAAACTTTTATAGGTACATTAGGGAGTGAATAAATACCAAGGGAGGGATAATGAGGCTTAATAAAGGGAAGGGGGTGGGCAGAGGGTGACAGTGAAAAGGCAGAGATACTGAATGAATACTTTTGTTCAGTATTCATAAAAGAAGAGGAGGGGGACGTACCTAAACTAAACAATAGAAGCACTCTGGATGGGGGGGTCAATATCAATCCATTCACAAAAGAAAGGATCCTGAAAGAACTCCTAAAACTTAAAATGGACAAGGCAATTGGGCCTGATGGGATTCACCCCAGAATTCTGAAAGAACTAAGGGGAGAACTAGTGACACCACTGACTACCCTTTTTAACAAATCATGAAAGGATAGTCTGGTGCCTGTGGACTGGAGGAAGGCAGATGTGATTCCCCTTCACAAAAGTGGGAGCAAGACAGAGACAGGAAACTACAGACCTGTTAGTTTGACCTCAGTGGTAAGGAAAATGATGGAATCACTTCTAAAAGAAATAACTGTTGAGTACCTAGAGGCCAGCGGGGCACAGGACCCAAGACATCATGAATTCACAATGAGGAGGTCATGTCAGATGAATCTCATAAATTTCTTTGACTGGGTGACCAAAACAGTAGACCAGGAAGGGGCAGTGGACATGGCCTACCTAGACTTTAGCAAGGCATTTGACACAGTCCCACAAAAGATTAATAAACAAATAAGCCAGCCTGGGAGTAGGTCCCAGGTTGGTAGTCAAGATTAAAAATTGTCTGGACAACAGAACGCTGAGGATAATAGTAAATGGAGTCCACTCTGAAGAAAGGGGGTCTACTAGCAGGGTACCATAGGGTCCAGTATTAAGGCTGGTCATAGAAACATAGAATTTTATGGCAGATAAGGACCACTTGGCCCACCTAGTCTGCCCATTTCTCTACCTAATGGATAAGCTGAAAATCCTAGTTAACCTACAGCCTACTTACTTCTACCCCCCACTAGAATTGCCTTATGTCTGTCCCATGCATTCTTGAATTCCCCCACTGTTTTTGACTCCACAATCTCCTCAAGAAGGCTGTTTCATGCATCTACAACCCTCTCTGTGAAGAAATACTTCCTCACATTACCTCTGAGCTGTCCTCCCTCTATTTTCAAATTGTATCCAAAGAGCAAATTGCTGCACTCAAAGCTATGAGGGGTCACATACATTTTGTGACAAACCCTTCATACAGATACTTCACAAATCCAAACCTGTATGCGCTGTTAAGGAAAGAAACCAAGACTTCGTATTTCAATAGCCATTTTTAAACACCACTGTGGAAGCCCTAGGCGCCTGTTACAACAAGCCCCTTGAAGGCACATTGCTGAGAGCTAGGAGCTTCACAGTGGTGTTTAATAAGTTGACTACTTGGTTGACATATGAAGTCTTGGTTTTTCTCCTTAAGAGTGCATATAGGTTTGGATTAGTGAACTATCTTCAAATTGTGGCCCCTTGTTCTTGCACATCTCTTTTTTCTGAAAAATGCTACCTTCCTGGACTTTGCTGATTCCTTTGAGATATTTGAAAGTTTCTATCATGTACCCCCTCTCCTTCCTTTCCTCGAGGCTATACATCTTAAGCTCCTTTAGTCTTTCTTCATCTGTCTTCTGGTGCAGACCCTGCACCTTTTGGTTGCCCTTCTCTGGATAGCCTCCACCCTGTCTATGTCTTTGCTGAGATGGGATCTCCAGAACTGTACACAGTACTCCAGATGTGGTCTTACCAACTGTCTGTACAGAAGGCCAACAACTTCCTGTTTTCTACTGGTGATTCCTCTCCCTATGCATCCCAGTATTCCCCCAAGCCCTCCTTACTGCCTTCTCACATTGCTGGCCCACGTTTAGGTCATCTGATATGACTACCCCTAGGTCCCTTTCCATTTTTGTTGTTATCAGTATCTCTCCCCCCCCCCATTGTGTACTCTTTCCATGGGTTTTTGTTTCCCAGGTGCATTACTTCTCACTTCTTTGCATTGAATCTAAGCTGCCATACATTTGACCATTCCTCCAACCTGGCCAAGTCCCTTTTCATCCTTTCCACCCAATCTTGCTTATCAACCCTGTTGCAGATCTTTGTGTCATCTGCAAAGAGACATACTTTTCCTTCCAGTCCCTCTGCAATGTCACTTATAAAGACATTAAAAGGAACCGGCCCCAGTACTGAACACTGCAGTACCCCACTAGTAACCCCCTTTTCTTCACTGTGGAATCCATTTACTATTACTCTCTGTGTGCTGTTGTCCAGCCAGTGTTTTATCCAGGCTAACACCCTGGGACCCACTCCCTGGCTGGCTAATTTGTTTATTAATTTTTTGTGCTGGACTGTGTCAAATGCTTGCTAAAGTCCAGGTAAGCCATGTCCACAGCCCTCCCTGGTCTACTGCTTTGGTCACCCAGTCAAAGAAATCAATTAGATTTGTCTGACATGACCTTCCTGCTGTGAATCCATGCTGCCTTGGGTCCTATGCCCCACTGGCCTCTAAGCACTCAACAATTCTTTCCTTCAGAAGTGATTCCATTATTTTCCCTACCACTGAGGTCAAACTGACAGTTTTGTAGTTTACCGCCTCTGTCTTGCTCCTACT
Organism: Neoceratodus forsteri; assembly: GCA_016271365.2. Lineage (NCBI taxonomy): Eukaryota > Metazoa > Chordata > Ceratodontiformes > Ceratodontidae > Neoceratodus > Neoceratodus forsteri. Next base: position 173,717,124 of record CM057457.1, on the reverse strand, counting down.
TTTGTGAAGGGGAATCACATTCACCCTCATTCAGTCCTCAGGTACCACACCATCCTCCCATGATTTATTAAAAAGGGTAGACAGTGGTGTTACTAGTTCTTCCCTTAGTTCTTTAAGAATTCTGGGGTGAATCCCATCAGGCCCCATTGCTTTGTCCACCTTCAGTTTTAAGAGTTCATTCAGAACCCTTTCTTCTGTGAAAGGACTAATATCAACCCCCTCCCCCATCCAGAGTGCTTCTATTGACTGGATTAGGTATCTCCCCTGCTTTTCTATTGTGAATACTGAGCAGAAGTATTCATTCAGTATCCCTGCTTTTTCACTGTCACTCTCTGCCCAACCACCTTCCTCTTTGTTCAGCCTTAGTATCCCTGCCTTAGTCTTTCTTTGCTCCCTAATGTACCTATAAAAGGTTTAATCCCCCTTCTTAACTGAGTTGGCTATCTTTTCCTCAGTTTGGGCCTTTGCTATTCTGACTGCCTTCCCCACTTCCTTCTGCTTTAACTGGTACAGTTCTCTGTCATGCTCCTTTTGTGACTCCTTATACTTCCTTTCCTGAATGCTATCTTTTTCTCACTAACCTTCCCAGACACTTCTTTTGAGAACCATAGTGTTTTTTCTTTCATTTTAATTTGTTTATTTGCTTCACACAAGGGCTTGTTGCTTCTGTGATGGCGGTTTTGATGTTTTCCCATTGGTGCTCCACCCCACCTTTTTGCCTGTTTGCTAGTGCTTTTCTGAGGCAGTCTCCCATTTTGACAAAATCAGCCATCCTGAAGTCCAGTACCTTCACGTTTGTATGGCTTGAGTCTACAGCTAAGTTTATCATGAATCACACTGTTTGTGGTCGTTTGTTCCCAGATGGCTACCCACTTCAAGACTGGAGATCCTCTCTCCTTGCCCATATGAGAGTACGAGGTCTAAGATTGCTCCCTCCCGAGTAGGTTCCAAAATTAGCTGTCTGAGGTATGCCCCCTGTAGGGCATCGAGAATGGCCCTGCTCTTGGATGTGGCTGCAGCAAAGGTGCTCCAGTTAACCTCTCCGGTCCTCTTTAAATGTCTTTATAAGTGACATTGCAGAGGGGATAGAAGGAAAAGTGTGCGTCTTTGCAGATGACACAAAGATCTGCAACAGGGTTAATACACAAGGTGGGGGTGGAAAGGATGAGAAGGGACTTGGCAAGGTTGGAGGAATGGTCAAAAGTATGGCAACTTAGATTCAATGCAAAGAAGTGCAAAGAAATGCACCTGGGAAACAAAAACCCAGGGTAAGAGTACACAATGGGGAGGTTACTAACAACAGCAAAAATGGAAAGGGACATGAGGGTAGCCATACCAGATGACCTAAAAGTAGGCAGGCAATGTGAGAAGGTAGTAAGGAGGGCTGTGGAATACTGGGATGCATAGGGAGAGGCATCACCAGTAGAAAACAGGAAGCTGTTATCCCTTTGTACAGACAGTTGGTGAGACCCCATCTGGAGTACTGCGTGCATTTCTAAATACCCCATCTCCACAAGGACATAGACAGGATGGAGGCAGTACAGAAGAGGGCAACTAAAATGGTGCAGGATCTGCACAAGAAATCATACGAGAGAGACTGAAGAAGCTTAATATGTATGCCCTCGAGGAAAGGAAGGAGATGGGGTACATGACAGAAACTTTCAGATACCTCAAGGGAATCAACAAAGTCCAAGAGGGTAGGATCTTTCAGAAAAAGAAATGTGCAAGAACAAGGGGGCACAGTTTGAAGATAGAGGGGGGATGGCTCAGGGGCAACATGAAGAAGTATTTTTTTCACGGAGAGGTGGTGAACACATGGAACAGCCTTCCTGAGGAGGTCATAGGGTCAAAAACAGTGGGGGAATTCAAGAGTGCATGGGATAGACATAAGGCAATTATAATGGGGGGGGTAGGAGGAAGTAGGCTGTTGGTTAACTAGGATCTGCAGCTTATCCAATAGGTAGGGAACTGGGCAGACTGGGTGGGTCAAGCGGTCGTTATCTGCCATCAAAGTCTTTGTTTCTATAATATCATAAGGCTGTATGAATACATTCCTACTGGCCATAATCCATCAAGTTCACTTGCTCTTCTTGCGATCTGCGTCTTCAGGGTGAACTCCTTGTCATGGGCAGGGCCCCTTTTCAGGCAGCTTGTCTCGCGTGATGCCTCTTGGCAGTCCCACTGAGTAGTGAGAAGGTCCACCACTCCAGGGGAAGCTTCAGCTATACAACTCCCTAGTCTGCCACACCTCATGGTGTTGTATTGAAGACTTCTACTACCAGAGTGTGGGGCTCTGGGGCCACATCAGTTTCTTTCACTGTACAGACCATGTAGGCAGTACCTCCGAAAGCTGTATGCACTGTGTCTGCTAAAGGCCCACTTAGTCTCACATTCTGTATCCCTTTCATTTTCACAGCCTGTTTTATCTGCTTTTCATATTCCTTTAGTGTCCAGTCAAGGTTAGGCCTCCTTATCGTCTCACGGTTGGGTGTTAGCCTTTCAGCAGTCAGTCTCTCTTCAGTCCACATTTTTTTTAGGGGGGAGGGGGACCTTCTCTCAGGAATAGGGGTTACTGGCTGCTTCTGCTTCAGCTGTGTAAGCCACTCTTCATAAAATGGCTTTGCAGCAGTCACCTTTGAGCTTGCATATTTGCTTTTTGATTTAGCTTATATTAAGCATCTACCTTGAGTGCATTAGCTTGCGTTCTTTCTTCCCTGAGGTACCTCTTATGGCTTTGAGTTCTGCTCATAGCATTGACAGTGTTGTCCTGTTTGAGGGCCAGAGTGAGAGATATCCCTCCAAAACTGTGTTGTGTGTGTGTGTGTGTGTGTGTGGTTTGTGCAAAAGGATGTGGTGATATTATGGAGCACAGCTGACGGAGCTGTGGTCAGTCATCCTTGACAGAAAACAGGACATGTAGTGGTTTGCAAAGGGAGACCAATGGTTGTATCCCCAGGAACTCCAACTTATTTATTTTATTTTATTTATTTATTTATTGAAAATTTCGGAATTACAACCTTTGAGTCAAGGACTCCTTTGCAAAGGCTCCACGTCAAACACATCAGAACGTAAGGACAAGACTGAAATGTACAAAAGTTTTCAAGACAGTGACATTACATTTTGACAAAATGTTCAAAATCACAGCATAAGCAATGCTACATGTCAGTGCCAAAACAACATTACATAGAGCAAAACAGAGATATTACATTTCGACAAAAGTTGATATCATAGCATGAGTAAGGCTACACGTCAGTTGTACTAGAGAGTACACAGAGAAACAGGTTATACAGAAATTTCAACAACAGGACATTAAAAATGGTTCAAACTTACCTTTTTATAGACAGGCAATGGCCCCTTTATAACTTAGAAGTTGTTTTAAATTGTAAGGGTCATTTGTAAGGGAGGCAGCAGTGACTCCCACTTCTGGATCCAGGACCATAAAAGGCAGAGCTTCAGTGAGCACCCAGGTGTGTGCAAAAGGGTGTTGTGATATATGGAGCACGGCTGATGGAGTTGTGGTCAGCCATTCTTGACAGAAAATAAGATTTGCAGTGGTTTGCAAGGGCAGACCTATTGTTGTATCCTTGGGAACGCCTGCTTACCTTTCTAAAGACGGGCAATGACCCCTTTATAACTTTAAGCTGTTTTAAATTGTAAGGGGTGTTTGTAATGGAGCCAGCCCCAACCTCCACTTCCAGAATCAGGCACACATAAGGTGGCACCTCAGTGAGCACTCAAGTGTGTGCAAAAGGGTATTGTGATATCATGGAGCATGGCTGATGGAGTTATGGTCAGCCATCCATGACAGAAATGGTATTTGTAGTGGTGTGCAAGGGGAGACCCATTTATTTTTCCCGGGGTTTCCTGCTTGCCTTTTTAAAGGCAGACAATAACCCTTTTATAACTTTTAAGTTGTTTTAAATTGTAAGAGTCATTTGTAAAAGACCCAGCCCTGAGCTCCACTTCTGGATTCACATACATATAAGGTGGTGCCTCAGTAAGTGGAGGTGAATGCAGGGCAGAGGTGATGTGCAGGCAGAGGCAAGCGGCATCTGCCTGCGTCAGCCGAGGAAGATGAGGGAGGGAGGCAAACCCTTTGCATCTTAGGTATAAATAGTTACTTGGTTTCAAATAAGTGTCATGTGACTATGACAACCCTCTCCTTAAAATCCACCATGTGACTTGTGTGTCAAGTAACTCAAAACAACAGAATCATTGTCATGTTTTTCCCTGCTGTGGGTGGGCTACTGTGGAGACAGGTAACTACATGGGAAAGGACCTTATTTTTCCTGAGAATTCGAGTCCTCTGAATGAGAGGAACTACCCTATACAGACCTAACATTTTATTTAGTTTTTAAGTAGATACAGCTGATTAACACAGGCTGCTGCATCCTGAACCTGAGCTCATTTTAGATTTTACAACTGCTGCTGTTTGGGAAGGATTATACTAATGTGCCCAGCCAATCAGGACTTGACTTTTGGCTACAGAGGGATTTATTGCTGTGACTGAGTGAACAGAGCTGTTCAGATATTTAGAAGTATGTGTGGGTGTGAAAAACCTTTTCCCTAATCTCCTATGTGACTTGAATGTGTAGAAACAAACCAAATAAAAAAATCCTGTTCTACTCTCTGTTGGAGTGGGCTATTGTGGAGACAGGTGATTGTCTGGAAATGGACACTGGTCCTTCTGGGATACCGAGTCCACTGAATGCAGAGGGACTACCCTGTGTAAAATGAGTGTTTCACTTTGCTTTCAATAGGTACAGATGCTTAATACAGGCTACTGTGACCTAAATCTGATCTCATTTTATATTTTACTATTTTATCTGTTTGGGAGGGATTGTATTAAGGCTCCCAGGGCATGACTTCAAGGTCAGTTGTTCCACTCCACAATCCATACACCATTCTGGGGGAGCATAGTTCCCCTGTGGATGCACCTGCAGAGGAGACTAAGGAGGGTGCAGACAACTGTCACAAGGGAGGCCCTCAGGAAGGAGGCAGAGGGCACCACAGGGAAAGAAAGCAGCTCCTGGTGGGGGACTCAATTATTAGGGGGATAGAACTGGGGGGAGCAGGGAAAACTGATGTAAGGTGCCTGCCTGGTGCCATGGCTTGGAGGGACAGGAAGTGCATCCTTAGGATCACGACAACAGTTGCACTGGAGTCTGAGCTGGACATCATTGTCCACCTAGGGACAAATTACTTGGCTCATCATGAGATTAGAGCAGTGCAGAAAGACATGGTAGAGTTGGGGATGGGCTTAAGACAAGTAGCACACACAGTATCCTTCTCAGAGGTGCTGCCTGTCAGTGGCATGGGTGAGGCGAGGGTACTTTGCACCATGCAATTTAATGAATGGTTGAAAAAATGGTGTGGAGCACAGGTGTTTGGCTTCATTGGGGACTGGGGGTCTACCTGGAGGGACACCAGTCTATACTGGCAAGATGGTCTGTATCTGTCCAGGAAGAGAACAAGTATTTTGGGCAATCAGTTTAAATGCTTCATTGGCAAGCTTTTAAACTAGTCAAGGGGGGAGGCACTGATAAGCAGCAGGAAAATCCCAGCCTCCCCCTACAAAACAGGGTACTAAATGAGAAAAAGACCAAGGTAGAAAGGTCAGTGAGGGATGCTGCTACAGAAGGTAAAGCCATCAAAAAATTGAGAGCAATGAGTACCAATGCCTGTAGTCTGGGTAACAGGCTTCCTGAATTAGTGGCCTTGATGGAGGAGGAACATCTGGATATTGTGGCAGTCACAGAAACATGGTACACACAGAACCATGACTGGGATGTAAACATACCAGGATACACTATCTACAGGAGAGACAGGGAGGGTAAAAGAGGAGGAGGAGTAGCTCTCTACATAAGAGAAGGAATCAAAGCAACAGAACAAAAGGGTAAACAGGGAGGAGAAGAAGCACTTTGGGTCAATTTGGAGGCAGGCAATGGCACCACAATCCGCACGGGGTTGTATACAGACCCCCTCTCAGGGGGAGGAAATGGACAAGGAAATTATAGAAAGTATACTTAGAATGTCAGATAAAGGGGAGATATTGCTGATGGGTGATCTGAATATGCCAGATGTTAACTGGAGTGCAGCTGCAGCAGCCACTTCTAAGAGTGGGGTTATTCTAGATGCCCTACAGGGGGCATGCCTTAGACAATTTGAATTGGAACTCACTCGAGAGGGAGCAATCTTAGACCTGGTCTTCTCAAATGGAGGAGGAGAGAGGATCACAGATGTAGAAGTGGGTAGCCATCTGGGAGCTAGAGACCACCAAACAGTATGGTTCACAATAAACACAGCAATAGAGTCAAGCCATACAAAGGCAAAAGTACTGGACTTCAGGAGGGCTGACTTTGCCAAAATGGGTGAGTGCCTAAGGAATGCACTAGCAAATGGGCAGGAAGGAGGGGTGGAAGAACGATAGGGAATAATAAAAACTGCCATCACAGAGGTAACAAGTCTTTGTGTGAAGCAAATAAACAAAACAAAACAATGTAAGAAACCACTATGGCTCTCAAAGGAGGTGGCAGTGAAGGTTCAAGAGAAAAAGAAAGCACTCAGAAAGTACAAGGAATCACAGAAGGAACAGGACAGAGAAGTGTATCAGTTAAAACAAAATGAAGCTGGGAAGGCAGTCAGAACAGCAAAGGCCCGAACTAAGGAAAAGATAGCCAACTCAGTTAAGAAGGGGGATAAAACCTTTTTTAGGTACATCAGGGAGCAAAGGAAGACTAAGGGAGGGATAGTGAGGCTTAATAAAGGGGAGGGGGTGGGCAGAGGGTGACTGTGAAAAGGCAGAGATACTAAACAAATATTTTTGCTCAGTATTTACAAACGAAAAGGAGGAGGTACCTAAAGCAAACAATAGAAACACTCTGGATACGGAAGTTGATACCAGCCCATTTACAGAAGAAAGGGTCCTGAAAGAACTCTTAAAACTGAAGGTGGTCAAAGCAATGGGGCCTGATGGGATTCATCCCAGAATTCTAAAAGAACTAAGGGTAGAACTAGTGACACCACTGACTACCCTCTTTAACAAACCATGGGAGGATGGGGTGGTACCTGAAGACTGGAGGAGGGCTGATGTGATTCTCCTTCACAAAAGTGGGAGCAGGGCAGAAGCAGGAAACTACAGACCACTTAGTTTAACCTCAGTAACAGGGAAAATGATGGAATCACTTCTGAAGGAAAGAATTATCGAGTACCTAGAGGTCAGAGGGGCACAGGACCCAAGGCAGCATGGATTCACAGCAGGAAGGTCATGCCAGACGAATCTAATATATTTCTTTGACTGGGTGACCAAAGTAGTAGATCAGGGAGGGCTGTGGACATGGCCTACCTAGACTTTAGCAAGGCATTTGACTCAGTCCACACAAAAAGATTAATATCAAGTTAGCCAGCCTGGAGTGGGTCCCAAGATGATAGCCTGGGTAAAAGAATTGGCTGGAGAATAGGACACAGAGGGTAACAGTAAATGGAGTCCACTCTGAAGAAAGGAGGGTTACTAGTGGGGTGCCGTAGGGTTCAGTATTAAGACCGGTCCTCTTTAATGTCTTTGTAAGCGACATTGCAGAGGGACTGGAAGGAAAAGTATGTCTCTTTGCAGATGACGTAAAGATCTGCAACAGAGTTAATGCACAAGGTGAGGTGGGAAGGATGAGAAGGGACTTGGCAAGGTTAGAGGAATGGTCAAATGTATGGCAGCTTAGATTTAATGCTAAGAAGTGCAAGGTAATGCACCTGGGAAACAAAAACCCAGGGGAAGAGTACACAATGAGAGGTGAGATACTAACAACAACAAAAATGAAAAGGGACCTGGTGTAGTCATATCAAATGACTTAAAGGTGGGCAAGTAATGTGAGAGGTCAGTAAAGAGGGCTGGGGGGATACTGGGATGCATAGGGAGAGGCATCACCAGTAGAAAACAGGAAGTTGTTATCCCTCTGTACAGACAGCTGGTGAGACCCCATCTGGAGTACTGTGTGCAGTTCTGAAGACCCAGTCTCTGCAAGGACATAGACAAGATGGAAACTGTCCAGAAGAGGGCAACTAAAATGGTGCAGGGTCTGCACCAGAAGACATATGAAGACAGACTAAAGTAGCTTAATATGTATAGCCTCGAGGAAAGGAAGGAGAGAGGCGACATGATAGAAACGCTCATGTACCTCAGGGGAATCAACAAAGTCCAAGAGGGTAGCATCTTTCAAAAAAAGAGGTCTGCAAGAACAAGGGGGCACAATTTGAAGATAGAGGGGGGACAGCTCAGAGGTAATGTAAGGAAGTATTTTTTCACAGAGAGGGTTGTGGATGCGGCAACGGCCTTCCAGAGGAGGTTGTGGAGTCAAAAACAGTGATTGAATTCAAGCATGCATGGGACAGCCATAAGGCAATTCTAGGGGGTGGGGGTAGAAAGAAGTAGGCTGCTGGTTAACTAGGATCTGCAGCTTATCCATTAGGTAGGGAAATGGGCAGACTGGGTGGGCCAAGCAGTCCTTATCTGCCATCAAATTCTATGTTTCTATGTTAATCTGACTATCTGATGGGTGAGATACTTATAGTTTAAATTGTAAATCATATTGGTACTAACAACAGACAAAGGAGGTAATTAATTTGGCACACTAAGCCATCGAAAACTGGGTGAAAAGTACAATGTGCAACACATATGTAGAGGAAAATAGGGAAAAGTGCCTTTATATAAAAAACTGGAAAATGAACTATGAGACATCAAAGGAAAGTTAACCTTGCAAACTGACATAAGAAACATTGAGCAATTTGTCCATACTACGGGTGTTTTAATACACCAAACAAATGAAACTCAATCAGAGATTACTAATGGTAGCAGCGATCTACTAGTCTGTGAGAAAAGGAAAAGGAATGTAGGTAGTAATTCTGACAGTGAACATAGCATATCATTAGGAAATGAGTGCTGTATGGTGCAGGGTGCAGCAAGGAAAAAAGGAGGAAGGGAAGAATAGAACCAATAATTACAAACCATAGATATGAAATCCTGCAAGACCTGACCACTGAAAGCAATCATGAACCAACAGATATAAGCACAGAGGTTAAAACTGTAGAAAATGAAAAAACAGAATATCAGACAGCTCAACCTACCACCGTAACTACTGGAAATTGCTCAAAATAAAACTGTGTACCTGGAAGACAGGTTACAACATCCAAGGATGTAGTCATTATGGGAGATTTGATTATTAAATACACTGACTCTGTACTATGAAAAAATAAAAAAATAAACCACATCGGTCAGTAGCCCTGCAGGAGATGGGATCCATGACATGTTGGAATATGTAGATGAAATGTTAGAGAAGGCGACTACATCCATAGTTGTAGTGCACATTGGAACAAATGATGTCAGGTAGCGCAGTGAACCTGACATACAGAGGGATTCTGAGGAGCTAGGGAGGCTTCTACAACACGGGAAGTGTACTATCAATATTTTCTAAATACTGCCAGTCCCAACAGTAGGCACAGTGAAGCTTATGGCTATTAGGGTCTAAATGGATGGTTCAAGAGATGGACTTTTAGAGACGGCTTTCACATTCTTGGACATTGGGACAGCCGATTCCAATCAGCTGAAGTACTGTTCATGAGGGATGGGCAACACCTGAGCAGAGTTGGAACAAGGGTACTTGTGGGGAGATTAAATAATGCTATAAACCAAAATTTAAACTAACATATAAGGGGTGCAAGGGAGGAGGCCCTGTAAAATTCCAGCAAAACTGAAATACTAAAAATACCAAAACAGCAAAAGTCACCCCTGAGAACTTATTGGCACTATTAATAAATGCCAGGTGTCTAGGTAATTAAAAGGATGAAATGGAACTACTGTTGAATACTGAGGACATTCATGCCATTACAGAGAAATGGTGGAGGGATGGGAATTGAGGCAAAGAAATTGATGTATACAGCTTATTTCACAAGGATTGCTGTAGTAAAAGGGGTGGCAGTGTGGCACTATATATTAAAAATTATATTCAGGCAAATGAAATAGAACAAATGTGGGTGTAAGTTAACCAGAAACATAATAATAAAATTCTGCTGGGTGTACAGTATATTATAGATCTCCAAACTTAAGTATTGAGGAAAGCTATAGGTTTGTGGAAGTTCTAGAAAGCACTGATCCAGGATCTAAAATACTAGTTCTGGGTGACTTTAACCTCCCTAGCTTAGACTGGAACACACTCAAAGGAGAAACAATCCTTGACAAAAAATGTTGGCGGCTGTGGTTACACATAACCTTGAGCAACACGTTAAAAATAATACAAGAGGCAGAAATATACTGGTCCTTGTATTACAGTAAGTAACATGAAGGAAGAAATACTTGACTGCACTGCAGGAGAACCCGTGGGGGAGTGACCATACAGTACTATGGTACAGTTTATTATAAAGGAAACTGGAAGCCTCAATCAGGCAAAACAAAAGTCAAATGCTACTCTAAAGCCAGATTCAAAGAAATAAAACAGTATCTAAGAAACTGGAACTGGAAACATGATCTTAAAACCGATACATTGGAAGGAATGTTCAGTAGGCTATATTTTAAACTGGAATATTGTATACATACCTTTGTCCCTGAAAGATTAAAGTATAATAACAATGGAAAAACATTCTAGAATGGAGTAATAACAAGTATGAAGGTCAATAAGGAAGAAAAAAGGGCATATAAAAAGCCTAAAGGAACATTCCCCCTGCTGCTTGGCACACATATATAAAGACTGTGTAAAACAGAGTAAAAATCTTATAAAAAAAGTTAAGAGGGATGAAAAATTGAAGTTGGCCATAAAAGCTAAAGACTATAGAAAATCCTTTTATAACTATGTAAATAGTTTAAAAAGAGGGCAACAAAGAATAGGGCCTATACAAACAGAGAAGGATAGAAGGTAAAGAGATGGCAGACATTTTTAACACCTACAGTACTCCTTGAGTATTTATCAACCAAAGAAGTCTTTTCCTATATGAACTATAGAAACTGGGAAATCCAGGGATATAATAATAGATGAAAATGATGTTAAACTAAAATTCAGAAAACTTGATTCACATAAATCCACAGGCCAGATGGTCTCCACCATTGACTCCTCAAGGAAATGGTGGGCATACTGGCTAGACCCATAGCTATGATATTTTCATGTTCCATTTCAGAAGATAAAGTACTATGAGTATGCAGAGAAGCAAATGTTACACCTATCTATAAAAAGGGTAATAGGGAAGATTATACAAACCATAGGCCAATTAGACTGACCTCTGTAATTGGAAAACTTATGGAGGAATTTATAAAGGTGGAAATGGATAGGCACATAACTAACAAAGGGTTAACTGACATTACTCAACATGGGTTCAGAGACAAATGATCTTGCCAGACCAATCTCTTTCAATTATTTGAGCCCACAAGCAAAGCTTTAGATGTTGGGCTCCCAGTAGATGTTGTTTCTTTGGACTGCACGAAGACGTTCGACACAGTACCTCATAAGGTGATGTTAACTGAGTGGCTTATAGAACTAAAATCTGCAACAAATATTATTGGCTTGCTTAAATCATGGTTAACTGCCAGGAGACAAAAAGTTTGTGTCAGAGGTTACTATTCGGACTGGGGAAGTGTGACAAGTGGCATCCCACAGGGGTCGGTGTTGTGGCCTATCTTTTTAATATATATATATATATATATATATATATATATATATATATATATATATATATATATATATATCCTCAATGCAGTCTTCATCAAATGCCTGGATTTGCAAATTCACTGATAATACCAAATTAGGTGTGACTGTAGACACTAAAAACACAACTGAACAATTCCAGACTGAAACCCATAAACTACAGCTTTGGGTCAAGACACATAAATTATCCTTCAACCTTGAAAAAGGTTGACTTATTCACTTTGGAAGAAGAAATAAAATGGAAAAAGATACACTAAGTGGGAAGGAACTGCCAGAAACTGTTAGTAAAAGAGACCTCAGAGTCATTATTACAAACAGATTGACATTTGATGAGCATTGCAGGGATACAGCAAAAAGGGGAATTATATAAGACAAATAAAAGGGGTGCATGGATAAACTAGAGAGTGGTGACTTATTGGATTAGCCTCCTAAAGCCATGGTACATAGCACCTCTATGGACTCCTTCAAAAAAGCATTGAATTAATTACTGGGTAATGAATCAACAATGCATATGTATTGAGAAATGGTGAGTCAATTTGGCTAATGCTTATTGACTTGTATTGTCCCATGAATCCCATGAAAAAGTTTCACCTGAACTGGAATTCAAATTTAGCACAGACAGTCTAATAATAGTACCCCTGCCTGGGATGATGGCAGTCGATGCCACAGATCCCCAGAGATTTTCTCCACTGGTGTTTTTTTTCTCTCCTTAGTGCTAAAGGTCATAATGTAGTTTTCTAGTACCATTTTTCCAGTATTAGAAGTTTTGTTGAGAGTTGTGGTTGGATGGAGGCCTGCCTTCTCCTACTATCATGCCATTTCTTCTCTCCTCTGGAAGTCATTCCTCAGTCTGCTGTTACTCATTACCAGCTATCAGTGATCTCTGTCATCACTTTTCTCTTTTGTGTTTGTAGCTCCTGATATGCAGTTCTTTTGGGCTCCTTCCTAAGTTACCTTTAGCCAAAGGAATCATGTTCCCCTGGCACCTCTAGGGGTGAAAACCTCCTCATGAAGGTTCCTTTGCCTGCCCAGTACCCCAACAGGGTGGTAGTCCCTCAGGGAACACAAAGTGAGAATGATCAAGTAACTACAAATGAGAGTGATCATCTAAACATATAACTAGCTTTTGGCTACCAACAAGTTTGCAACAGCATTACCTCACATTGCGATCGTGTATGCCCTTTAAACAATAGTATGAACTTCCATTACATTCCTTGAACTTCAGATTGCAAGTCCTTACTACATAAAAAAGTCAACACTTCTCTACACAGCTGCAGGAGTTGTAATGTGGCATCAAAGCCCACATAAGGGTACTGGGTCACATAAACCAGCTACCATGAATCCAGGTATGCAGACATCTTATAGTACATTCACAGTAGCTACACCTCCAGTACAACAATGGTAAAGTCACTAGAGCAGGGACAGGGGCATTTCTAACTCATGTAAAGATATGGGACGGTGCCCAAAATTAAGAACCTTCTAAACCAGTGGTTTTGAACTCCCCAAAAGTTGCTGACTAACAGAAATGTAATGGTGCTGATCTGAGGCCAGTTGCTTGCTATGCAGATTAAAGAAGTTTATATGGATTGACTGATTTGTCATTGTAGCATGTGTGTGTGCTGCTTGCCCACCCCCCACCAACCTCCTGCTTCCACTGATGTATGGGTTTAAAGATTATCTTAGTATAAGAATTTATGATAAATGCTGCCTCTGTCCATGATGATTTGGCATCCCTGGGCAAGGGTGGTTAAAACGCGATGCTGCAAGTGGAAAATAATGTTGTTCTGAGAGAGAGAGAGAGAGTATGACACTATTTTTTATTATTTATTTACAGAGGATAAGCCAACTAAGCTGATGTATCTCATTCCCAGTGTTGTCCGGCTTGTATGCAGGCTTATAGATGGAAAGACTGTAGCAGAGGGTGATTGAGGGCCCGATCCACAAAAGATTTTTGCCATAGGCACGGAATAGGAGACGTTGTTTTGTAGGTTCTAAGTGACTTATTTTTCCTATTGCATTGCTGGTGGCTGTTGCACAGTACTAAGCTGTAACACAGCAACAGGACATTTAATAAATTTGCTAACACTTATTTCATACTGTCTGGACTTCGGAGTGTGTGCCAGGACTGTCTTCTGGCAACCAGTGCTAGGAGGTACTCAGTCAAGAAGTGCTGCTGGGGAGTGTAGTCCATGACCAAATACATGGAACCACTGGAGCAGAGCTTTGGCTTTATTTTTACTTTGAGGTGCATGAACCTGTTTTCCTGTAATCAGACTGCTCATATTTTAATATTGTTATTAAAAATAAGCCCTAGATATTTGGAGCTAGGCAGCCTAGAGAAGGTGCCATATGGCCTACCAGCACTTCCAGGCTGCAGACCATAAATTGAGCACCCTGTGCAAGTGGAGCAAGCACAGGCAGGTGAGCGCATGGCCCCCACTTGCTGAGATGCATGCCAAGACACGAGCATTGGTGCATATCAAGCATGTCTGGTGGGTCACAAGGGTACAAGGCCACGTCTCTTTAAGATCAGGGAACTCAGGTGTGTTCAAGACTTAAACGACATATATAAGTAGGCCTCTAAGCATTGATGTCTGCGTCTGTATTTGTAAAGTAGCTTATAATATTCTGTGCCTAACACTTCTCTACAGCACATGTAGGCATGGGTAGTTGTTAAAAAAAAATATATGTTATACATCTTTTTATTTCTTTCCTTCCTTCCTTATTTCCTTCCTCCAAGAGGAAAAATGGCAGATATAATTAAGACAACAGATGGAGACTGGGGATTAAACTGTGGTTCATGCTCTGTGTATCTACTACATGAAAAGGATTTTATGCAAGAGACTTTTACTGGTTACAAATGTCTACACATTAAACAACTGGGACTTGTAATTAGCAATCTTAGGCCTAAATTGGCCTCTATTGAAATCAACCAAAAGCATATGTACCCGAAAATCCTATCTATACATAACACAACTGGGAAACACATGTACCAGGAAAAACAAACTCCTCTCACAGCTTACTTTTGGATCTAAAGCACTACATGTAATAACTGCCACACCTCAAAACATTTGTCATACATCAAAAAAACAGAACAGAGAGCATGAACTGTGTGAGGATACATCAGATGATAGGGAATGGTCCATTATTGGAACCACACATAGACAAAAAAGGGGTTGTAGGACTATGGATTTTGACCTACCCCTAAACAATTGCTTCATGGTACTGAGTAATACAAACCACATGAGCCATGGTAAAATAACAAATTTATCTAATTTTGATAGGGATTCAAACAATCAAATATCACTAAGTATTCCTGATTCTGTTATAATCAGCAATCAACAAGATGATCCTGATACTAATACAAATATGGTAAAAATGGAAGTAGAGACAGAAAATGGATCAAATCCCAAGAGGATTCCACAGACTGCATCTCAGTATGAGCTACTTTAAATAGTTATCTACCGATACTCACAGTTTCCACAGCTGCAGTTAGGGATGCAACCTTTGTTAAACCCCCTCCCATTGCAAAAGCAAACAGTCAAGAGGACAAACATCTTAGTACATCAACAAATATGGGGAATCTCATTGATGGTGAGAAAGTTGAAGAAATACTTAAAATAAATTAAGTATACGTACTAGGGGATTCGATATTAAAGTATACTGACAAATACATATTTAGAGGTAATAAAGAAAATATTATCACCAGTTACAGTACTTCTCTGGGGCTAAGAGAAGGGATGTTTAAAAAATGTTGCTGGATATAATCAGAAAAAAAAGAAGAGACATCAGCAACTGTATTGCATCTAGGGACCAATAATTTATAGCACCATGATACAGTATGGCAGATATTATCGAAGAATTTAAAAATATTACAAAGGATATACAAAACATGAAATGCAAACTGTCTTTTCAGATATTTTACTTGTCCCACATGCAGGGTTTAGTAAAAGAGAAAAAAAATCAAGTCAATAGATCTTGGATGGGGAGGCAGTGTAGCGCAGTGGTTTAAGGCTCTGAGCTGCAAATCTGGTGACATCCAGCAGACCAGACCTGGGTTTGAATCCCACAGCTTCCACTTGCATACTGTGTGACCCTGAGCAAGTCACTAAACTTCCCTGTGCTCCCCAGGTTGCACCTGTAAAAAAGCTTTCAGTTTAGTGTGCTACTCCTGATTAACAACTTAATAATAAAGAAGGAATTGGGTGCATAACACACTGGAGGGAATTTGATAATAACATGCAATACTTCTGTAATTATGGATTACATCTGAACAAAAATGGAAGTAGAAAATTTGAAATGAGGCTAAAACAACTATTGGTGTTTGTTTAAACTAAATAATAAGGGTAGGGGGTGACCTCTAATGCTTGCAAACCAGGTAAAATAGTGACCCAAATAAATAAAACTGTATTAGGAATAACAGTGGCCTTAGAATTTGGTCCTTAAATGGTAGAAGCCTCAATATTAGCAAAAAATCTAAACTTGAGGCAAGGCTAAGTAAGAAAGATATTGATAACTGCACAATAACTGAAATATGGTGGGATAGCCAGATCAGCTGCAATAGAGACATAGATGGTTACATGCTATATTAGTGGATAGACCAGATAGAAAAGGTGGGGGAGGTGGAAGTCTATGTAAAGAATTCATTTAATAGCTTCAGTTATAGCTCCAGTGAAAATAAGTTAGACATTGAATCAATTTGGATAGCAGTTGATACCTACCAAGCAAGGAGACTATCTATCAGGGTCTATTGTAGAGCTCCAAATACTACTGTTAGTGTAGATAGCGCTATACATCATGACATAACAAAGATGGCAGATATAGGTGATGCTGTGATTACTGGTGATTTTAATTATTCAGATATCAACTGAATTAATTTTACATCTACCATAGGTAAAGAAAGGCAAATTATTGATACATTACTAAATACTGTACTGGGTTACAACAGATGGTATACAAACCCACCAGAGGTAATGATATACTCGACCTATTGATGACTAATATTGTGGAATCAATTAAGAATATAAATATCAGAGAAAATCAAGGAAATTGTGACCATATCATTGGGTTTACCCCAAAGAGATCAATGTGTAAGAATGTAGGATCAACAGTAATTAAAAACTATAGTAATGCAAATTTTGAAAAAATTAAGTCAATACTGTCAAATTGTAACTGGGAAATAGCATTTAGACTAAGACTGTCAAGGAAATATGGAATACCTTCAAAACTAAATTACTACATACAGAGGACAGACTTGTGCCCAGCAAGTGGCTGTACAACAATAGAGGAAAAAAAACAATTCAGTGTACCAGGAAAGTCATTAGGCAATGCAATAAGAAAAAAAAGAAAGCTTTAGATCTAATGAAGACAGACACAAATGAAGCTACAATGATGGCATATTGGCATATAAAAGGGAGCTAGGAGAGTTAAAAAAATAATTTGACAAGAAAGGAGTAAACTTGAACTAACTGTATTACACAGAAATGATAATGGTAACAGTTGACATGCCTATGTTAATAATAAGAGCAATAACTCCCAAGTAGGACCATTAATACATGGAGGTCAGGAAATTAAGGATCCTGTAATCATGGCTAGTACATTTAACACCTATTTCTGTTCTGTATTTAATCAGGGTAAGGCAGTGAATAATACTACAGAAAGTAATAAATACTCATATCTAGTCATTGAGATCAGCCCACAAGAGGTAGCCAACTTATTAGGAAAACTTAAGGTTAATAATCTGGATTTATTACACCCCAGATTTCTCAAAGAATTAAGGTACTATATAGCCGCACCACTAGCATTTTTGTTTAATGCATATTTTTCATCGGGAGATGTTCCACTTGACTGGAAAACAGCAATTGTTGTTCCCTTGTTTATAAAAGGGTTTACAACTATTTTATCTGATTACAGACCAATTAGTTTGGCATCAGTGGTCTGTAAAACGGCAGAACATTTTCTAAAAACCAAAACAGAGGAGAATTTAAAGAGCATTAATTATAAAGATAGCAAACAGCATGGCTTCAAGCAGGATAGAGCTTGTATTACAAACCAATTGTGCCTTTATGAGAAGGTGAACAGCAGCATGAACAATAACAGACTAATAGATGTGCTATACTTAGACTACCAGAAAGCTTTTGATAAGGTCCCTCATAGCTTATTATTGGAAACATTTATTAAACTAGGAGCAGATATTAGTTCGGTGATCAGGAGTTGGTTAAATAAAAGACTACAAAAAGTTAGGGTGAAAGGCTCATACTCAAATAATAGTGATGTGACCAGTGGGGTACCTCAAGGCTTGGTCCTAGGCCCAGTACTGTTCTCGCTATTTATGCATGATTTGCATCACAACATTGAAAGTTGGATAGTAAAATTCACTGATGACATGAAGTTACAGTAGGTGGACCAGTGGACACAGTGGATAACATAACTAAATTGATGTCTGAGTCAGAAAAAGTGGAAAAATGAGCAAAGGATAATGTAATGATGTTTATCCTAGAAATATGCCCAATACTATATATCAGAAAAAATAGTATTAATCAAGACTATTTTTTGATGCTATAGCTTTAAATAAAATTGAGCCGGAAAAAGATCTTGGGGTATTTATAGACAAGGACCTTAATTTTAAGGAACACTGCATTAAACTAATTAAAAAAATGAATTATATGATTAATAATATCAAACGAGCATTTATAAACAGATCTTAAAGCTGTCTTCTTCCATTATACAGATAATTTATCAGATCTCATTTTGATTATGGTTCTCTACTGTGGAGTCCATACCTGAGGAGTGAAGTGGAAAGGGTTGAGGGAGTTCAGAGCAGGGTCACTAAAGTGATGGGAGGAATGAAGGGGTTAGACTATGATGGTAGGTTAACAAAACTGGGACTATACAGTTTAGAACAAAGAAAGACCAGGGATGACCTCTGAATAATGGACAGAAAAGACATGAAAGATGATGATTTATGTGAAAAGGTGGGTATACAAATCCAGGATAAACCAGAGGGGCTAAGGGGGCATAAACACATAAAGTTAAAGAATGTGGTCAAAAGAGGCAGATATCACTGTTTATTCACAGAACTGGTAGAATGTGGAATTGTCATCCAAAAGAAATAATGGAAAGTCACAATATGAGTATATGTAAAACTAGACTAGATAAATTTCTGCTACAGCAAGGATTAATTTGGACTTGCTGATGCAGGGGGACAGATTTTATGGGCACTTATGCCTTTTTCTGTTCACTACTCAGTATGAATACTTTACATGCTAAGTGGGATATGAAAAGGTGCCCTCTGGGTTTCAGTTTGATACTCAAACCACTAGGTTACACTTCTGTAAATCTAGGAACTCCAGAAGGCTTGTTTCTGAGAGCAGTCACAGGTGTATAATTACATTACTTACTTCACATCTAGAAACTCAGAAGTCGTGTATCTGAGAGCAGTCCCAGGTGTATAATGCCCTGCCAGTAGAGGGCATCCTCCTTCTCATGGTACAACGTATATAGCATGTACAGCTCTGGGTGGAACCGTGGCAGGATCAATGGCAGAACCAATGTGTAAGAGTCAAACATATCCCTGCAGAAAAAGAAGCATCAGGGTAGTTTCTTGTTGATATTCAATTATGTAAATCAAGTGGGGCTGGCAGTACAGCGTAGAGGTTTGAGTAATGAGCTGTGAATGATACTTGGTACATCCAGCAGACCTGGGTTTGATTACCACAACCTCCACTTGCATACTATGTGACTCTAAGCAAGTCATTTAACCACCCCAGTGCTCCCAGGTTGCCCCTGAAAACAGGCACTTGTGCCTAGTGGGCCTTACCCAGTTACCAAAGACTAAAATAATAAAAAAAAAAATGAGAGATACTGGATGGGCTTATGCAGAGTTCTTATAATGGTTGGGCCCATGGTATCTTATGTTACACGATGAAATAGACTATTTGCTTTCTAATTTCATATACATGGGTGGCACTGTGAAACTGCAGTGCATGCTGCATAATGGGTTGTGCTGACACCACTCAGAATATACTTAATTAACCCCAAAGTGTGAAGAACATGCTGATTGTAACACTGAGTGGGTTCTGTGACACCTTGTAAAGCTCAAGAGTGCTCAATGTCACAGAACCTGCATGGTGTTAACAGGAAGCCTGTTGTAACACATTGGGTTTGTTATTTTATATAGTACTGTGTCAACCTTGTTTTAAGACTAAAACATCACAGAATCAAGTTTTTTGTTGTGAGTGAGTTGGAAAAATGGAAGGATTAACCCAGATATTGCTACTGAGATTCAACAAAAAGCAGGCAGAGGCTCTGAGGAGACAAAAGTTTAGCTGTGGCTTTGAATGCACAACTGCACATACTAGCATTATAATTACTGCATTGACTGACAGTTTGATTGAAAAAAAGCTTGTACTTCAAGTTCTTACTGCACTGATTGGCTGACTTATTGCATCTTATTTTGAAATTTGCAGCACCAGGACAGCATGATTTATGAGCATTACCTAGTTCTCAAGAGGGTGCTAGAGTGACATTTCAAACGGCAGCAGTAGCAGCAGCAAATGTGAGATAGACAGCTTAGCTTGCATATGTATCATTGACTACATAAATACAATAGTTAGGACTACATTGATATGAAGGTATAATTTACACATTATGTACAGAACTCCACTGTTACATCTTACATCTACATTTACACAGCTTTTAAGAGGAAGCAATCTTGCTAAAAGAAAACATTGGCATGGTGTGGTGGGCTGAGGTGCTGGATGCCTTACCTCCATCCATGCCAGTGACCTGGGTTCGGGAAAGGACCAGGGTTACTAGAGAGCTGGCCAAGAGAGGGAGGATTGAGCATACCAAGAATAGCTGTCCTCCCTCAGGAAAGGGGGACATTAAGTCCCACTGCATGCCTGCCACACCATGGTGGATGTGCGGCAGCACAGTGGGACCAGGAAGTGTGGGTGGGAGGTGTGATGATGCAACCTGCATGTTCATTAAGGACACATGCATGTGGCTGCTTCATACTCAATTCCCTATGGGTGAAAATGGAGAAATGCCCCAGCTTGATCGGCATCCCCAGCAGGCCACACGTGACCGTACATGGCAGGTCATCTACCAAACATGGCTCTGTGTAAGTGGTTGCTAGCCTGTAAATCCACAAGATGGGTCTGTGATTGGGTTGTCAGGATGCCAAGGAGATAAACAGGAATAACAAAAAAAAAAGGAAAAATTGGATGTGGAAAATACAGGCTGTATGTAGTACTAGGGTAATACTAGGGCATAACAACTGAGTGGCAGCTAGTCATTAAGAATGCAAACTACTGTCAAAATGATGCAGCCATGTATTATGCACAAAATAATTAACCCCCAAGAGTTAAGAGCTGGCTGATTTGTAACACCAAGTGTAAAGACCAATCCCCCTCTGCCTCTCACCCTCATTCCCAGATGCCCTTATTTATCAGCTAAGGCACCTTCCCACTCCCTCCAGTCTCTGTCAACCCCCCTCTTGACTCCTTCCTCTCTCTTGTGACCCCCCTCCTGCTTAGGACTCACTCTAATCTAGGCTAATTGTGGTTTCACCTGTGGTCTGCTTCTGTGCCCCATTAGCATGGCCACTTTCCCCAAAAGGCATTGCACACTTCACTGTATTCTTGCATGCTTGTTGACATATCATTGTGATGAACCATGCTATTTACCTATTTGATCACCACATTGCTCCTGTACCTATAATGTTGTTAATGTAACTGAATTCTGATATTTTGTAATTATTTTCTTTCTTTAGTCCATTTCCCCTCTCCCCAGGGTCACATCTGGAAATGTGCTTCAGTTCAGTGTGCCTTTTCCGGTTACTAATTTTTAAATAAAAAAAAAAGTGGATTTGATGACATCATGTGAGCTCAAGAGCACATTTCAAGAGCTTCTGATGTTACCAAACCCATGAGGTGTTAAGAACCAGCCCATTCTTGACACTTGTAGAATGTAGGTTGGTTTCCACCCAGGGGTGGAACCTAGGGCTTTTTGCCCTTTAAGAGGGGCGAGTAAGGCCAGAAAGTGGGGAGAGGGACAGTGAAGGTAACCAGCGGGAGCAGGGCAAGCTGGTGGCTGGGTGGCCCGCACCCAGCCAGGAGTGCGGCCTGAGCTATTTATGACATTTGTCTGCATCCAAGAAGTTCCAGGGTTGGTTTGCAGGAGACCGGTCATTAGGGTTGGGATCCCATGTTATTGAGCCACTGCCAGTGAGAGCTTGGAGGAGCTGGGGCCACCTGTGCTACATAGGCACCAGGTGGGCCCAGAGTTATGGATCATCTGTCTGGGAGTAGATAGCAAGGGCAGTAGGGGCAACGCAGCAATGAAAGAGCCGCAGTGTGGCTGGTTCAGTGGCGGCAGTCTAGACCAGTCCTTTCTGTGTGGCACGCTGCCTCAGGAAGTGGGCCTGTACTGGTAGACCTCGGGGGGGGGGCTGGGACCCAGTTGGTGCTGTAGCTAAGGGTGCTGCAGTATGTATAGGGTAGGACCCCCGAGTTCAGGTCATTTGAGAAGTAAAGGCCATGGTCAGTGACTATTCTGAGTGGCCTTGAAGTTCCACATAGAGATCCCAGTTTGTCAGTGCATTGGGAGCCTTTGTGCTTGGTTTCTGTGGCCTGTATGAGCCCGCACTTTTGGTCTGTGCAGGTCACTTTAATGGGAACCTACAGCAACATGCTGCTTAGAGTAACTTAGAGTAATCTGCCTGCAAAAAATGGATCCTGACTGCTCTGTATACATCCTTAAGCTTTGTGAAGCTGTTTAATTTGTCCGTGATTGCATTGGGAAAAAGTTTAATTTTTAGAAATCACTCTCTCTGTGCCTTCATTTAGTGTAATGCAACAAATGTTTGCTCCATTCTGCCCCATGTCCCTGTGCTGTGGTACCCTACAGTTCCAGTGCATGCCTGGCTCGCTTGTGGTAAGAGAGGTACAGGCCTGTTCATTATGAACTTCTTGGACAAGGTAAGCACAACCTTTGCATGCTTTATAAGGAGCTGTTGGTTATCCTGAGTAGATATCTGCTGTCTGGATTGTGTCCTTCTTTAGCATTTTACCACCAGGACCCCTAGAAAGGTTAAAGGGGGTTACAAATAACTGTTGCATCATTTTTTCTGAGGGGTTTATGGTATTTCAGTTCTCTTGTAGGATGAGAGTCAGGCTTTGTCAGGACATATATTTTAGTGATGCAAGAATCGAGGAGTGAATGCTGCTATATCTGTTGAAAGTCAGAGATCAAGTATAAAAAGTATTAAAACCATGGGTTTCAGTTGTGGTTTGAAAAAACCTCGGCTGCACTGCAGTTACAGTGATTGATATATTCAGCTGTGAAGAATCATACTAAATGTTCTTAAAATCTTGTACTTGATGGTTTGTTTATTTTAGTCTTTGGTAACCGGCTAAGGCCCACTAGGCACAAGTTCCTGTTTTCATGGGTGACTTGGGAGCACTGGGGAGGTTAAGTGACTTGTTCTGAGTCATACAGTATGCATGTGGAAGTTGTGGGAATCACACCCCAGTCTGCTGGATGCACCGAGCTCATTCACAGCTCATTACTCTAACCGCTAGGCTATACTGCCAGCCCTGTTGGTAAGTACGATTTTTTGAGACCACTGAAAACTGAGCTATCATCTTTTCTGTCTTTTCCTAAGCATCAAGTGAGAAAGCACATGCTTGAAAACTGCCAGTACAGGAATAATTTGATTAGATATGAAGCATTTGTCTAGAGAGGATGTTATTCTTAGCCTATGCAACCTACAAAACAATTTTCTAAAAAGACTGTCAATGTTGTTTGCTTTACAGATAAAATGTGTTGATCCAGATCTGACATGAATGTCAAGTATTAGACATGGAAGAATGTAATCAGCCCAAAATGGGGGCTTACCTTAAGGATCGGCGGAGCCCAGCCTTAACTACACTGACAGCTTGCTTGTTCCTTCTGGTCCCCAAAGACAATTCAGATGGAGAGGGGACAGAAAATCTTCAGCACTTCCTGAGTCATTCATCGCTGCCATTTCTGGTGCTCATCAATGGTGGCTCCACTGCTACCAATGGTGTGAGCACATCGGTGATTGCAATGACTGGGAACTTGCCCCAAACACCACTCTGATTAGCCTGATTAGACCAGAACTAAAGCGCAGCCACACAACATACATAAGGGGCAAATACATGTTTTTGGGGTAGGAGCACTTACAGTATGAAAATAGAGTTTAGGACCAGTGCTCTTGGACAACATATGGGCCATTTATTTTGGCCACCACCTGACCTACCCTGACCAAGGCAATTGGGTCATAGGCCAGCATAACAGCCATCAGGAGCAAAGCACAGAAACACAGAATTTGTTGGCAGGAAAGGACCGTTTGGCCCACCCAGACTGCCCAGATGTTCCCTGACTATTCTGTCTTTGCAGACCCTAATTGGTCTCCGGTGACCCTCCCCTCTCCCTGCTTATTTACCAGTATTCCCCTATGCCTGTCCCATGCATGCTTGAAGTCACCCACTGTCTGTGCCCCCACTACCTCAGGTGGTAGGCTGTTCCAGGTGTCCACCACTCTTTCGGTGAAGTATAATTTCCTCACATCTGTCCTAAATTTCCTGCCATTCAGCTTTGTTGCATGCAATCTTATTCTACTGCACTTCCTCACTAAAAACAGGCTTTCCTCCTGTACTCTCTACACCCCTATGTATTACTTGTAGGTCTCTATCATGTATCCCCTCTACATCCTCTCCTCCAGTGTGCACATGTTGAGTTCCCTCAGTCTCTCCTTGTAGGGTTTCTCATGCAACCTCTGCATCATTTTAGTTGCCCTCTACTGGAATGCCTCCACCCTGTTTGTGTCCTTTCTGAGATGTGGCCTCTAGAACTGGACACCATACTCCGGGAGGGATCTCACCAGTGACCTAAACAGTGGCAATACCACCTCCTTCCTCCTGCTGGTGATATGTTTCCCTGTACACTCCAGCATTCCACTGGTCCTGCCTACTGCCTTGTCACACTGCCCTGCGACTTTAAGATAATCAGATATTATAACTCCAAGGTCTCTTTCCTGTTTAGTGACCATCACTATCTCCCCCTCAATTTTACACTCAGCTCCTGGGTTTCTATACCTTAAGTCTGTGATATTGCACTTTTTGACACTGAACCCCAGCTACCATACTCTTGGTCTTGCCTCAAGCTTTCTAAGGTCCCCATCCATTCTCTACACCCTTTCCTGAGTATCCACCCTATTATAGATCTTGGTGTCATCTACAAAAAAGGCATACCTTCCCTTCCAGCTCTTCTGCCATGTCACTTATGAAGACATTGAAAAGGACTGGTTGCAGTACTGAGTCCTGTGGCACACAGCTGGTCACTATCCAGTATTTGAAATGCAAGAACAAGGGGCACAATATGAGGCTGAAGGGGAGACTTAGGGGCAATGTGAGGAAGTAATTTGTCATGGAACGGGTGCTAGATGCATGGAACAGCCTTTCTGCGGAGGTTGTGGGGTCAAAATTTATAGATGAATTCAAGAGTGCATGGGATAGACTGAAGGCAGCCCTAGTGATAGGAAAGAGAAGGTAAGCTGCAGATCAATTAGGATCTGGCATTTATGCTGTACGTAGGGAAATGGGCAGACTGAGTGGGCCAAGTGGTCCTTGTCTACCATCAAATTCTATGTTTCTATCCCTTTATTAGAGTGAGCACCGTTTACCACCACCCTCTGCTGCCTATCCATCAACTAGTTTTTACCCAGTGTATCACTTGGGAACCCATCACTAGACTGTCCAATTTCTTTATAAGTCTCTTATGTGGTACAGTGTTTAAGACCTTGCTGAAGTCCAAGTAGGTCACTTCCACTGTCATTCCTTAATCAGTTTTCCTGGTCACCCAGTTGAAGAAAACAATCAGATTTGTCTAGCATGACCTCCTACACCCCTGTGAATCCATATTGGGTTGGTCTTGCAACTCACTGGATTCAAGATATTCCACCAAACTTCCTTTTAACAGGGTTTCAATTAGTTTCCTAACCACTGATGTGTGACTCACTGGTCAATAGTTGCTAGTCTCCTCCCTGCTGCTGCTCTTATGTAGCAGGACTATATCAGTCCTCTGGAACCACTCCTGTTTCAAGTGAGTTGCTGAATAAGCCTATCAGTGGTGCAGCAAGTTCCTCCTTGAGTTCCTTTAGCACCCTCGGGTGTGTCCCATGGCCTTGTTTTCAAATCCCTTCAGGACTCTTTCCTCTGTAAATGGACTTGGATTCACCTCCCCTCTTCTGTGTTCCTGCTGCTCCTTGGTAGTCTGTCCCCTATCCCTACACTGTGACAACCAAGCAGAAGCGCCTGTTCAGGATGCCAGCTTTTTCCCGATCCTACTTTGCACAGTCACCATCTGCCATTCTCCTTATTCTCCCTATCTCTCCTCTTGCCTTTTTTTTCTTGCTTATGTACCTGAAGAAAGTCTTACCCCCTTGTGCCACCCCTTTGGCCATCTTTTCCTCTGTTTGCAGCTTTGCTTGCCTCACTGCCCTACATGCTCCCCTCTGTCTTACCTGGTACTTCTCCCTGTCCCCTTCCCTCTTTTTCTTTGTACCTCTTAATGTCACCATTTTCCTTCACTTTTGTGGCCACCTCCCTTGAGTACCAGAATGGCCTTGTTTCCTCCTGCTTTTGCTTACTTCATTCACACAGGGGCTGGTTGTCTGACCAAAAAAAAGCCTGATCAAGAGAACTGAGAAGCCTGATCAAGAGCCACAAAAGGGCTCTAGGGACACTGGAGGACTCATTAATTCACCAGGGAATCTAACAGCCAAAAATGAACACTCCCAAGAGATTGACAGAGCATCTTAGTCAGTTAGGAGGATGCCTGATTTTGTATTCACTGAGGATTTCTCCAGCACATTCTCATTCTGAAGGAGACAGTGAAGGAGAGCAGTCCTCTTTTCTGCTGGAGTCAGAGACTGCATCACCCATCTGCTGTGGAGAATAGAAAAAGCAGACCTCTCATCTGCAAGAGTGAGAAAGGAGTAGTGCAGAGACTTTGGATGGGAAAAGTCTTCTCATACAGACAGTAAGTAAGGGACTGCTGCTAGAACCACAACGAGAGAGATAGAGAGAGAGAAAGACTACAGTGTAGCTAAGGGGTTCAGTCTGAAAGGATAAGATGCTCTGCAGCTGAGCCACAATGAACAGCTGGAGACAGTTTGTCTATTAGACCTGTGCAATCTTAACTCCAATGTAATCAGCTGTGGCTGAAGCCTGTAATGATGATCACCCCAGCCTGGTGAGCAGTAGAGGTTTGGGATTCTCAAGATACCCAGAAACAGAGAAGGAATAAGAATTCAGCTGAACTTGTGTTAGGCGCCATAGAGAGTGACCAGCAGCGGAGAGCTTAGGGAGTTATCAGAGGCAACATCAGCCTGTGGAATGGAGCATTTTGCAAGGACTGCAGTGGGAGATGGAGGCATGTCAGTCTCAGTGTAACCATGAATAAGCAAACAGGGCCCACAGGTCCTGAAACACTGATCATTCGTTACATACAGTCACTGACTGAGGCTAGTGTTTACTGGTCTAGGCAGTCCTGCTTGGATTTCAAATTTGGGATTTTATTTCATAATGTTAATTTGATTTATGTACACAATACTGGCCAACCATGTGCAACTGCAACAAGCAGGACCCACACCAATTTAAAATCTGTGTACCCAGGTTTCTCCAGGAGCTCTCAGTGACTAAGGGTAATTAACTGACATCAGTAGGGATTAGTTTAGTGTCCCAGCAGTATGGTTGGGACAAGTACCATGATTTGTTTGGGGCTCATTGCATTATTTTTCCTGACTGTGCCTAGGAGGACACCTAAATTACAGCCAAGAGAATAACCATTGTATATAAGTGTATGTTATTTCCCTTAATGCATTTCTTCCATTAGGACCTCTTTCCTGATCCCATAATAAAACTCTTTGTTGTTTGTTTGCAATCTTGTGTTGCAAGCATATTATTAGTAGAGCATTAGGGTTTATATTCAGCCAACTGTTGATTTCACTGTGTAGGAGTTGTGTTTCTTTGTACCAGTGGGGAACACAGTTGTTTAAAACCATTTGCCAGGAAGCAATACTAGTTTAGTATCTAGCCCACTTAATAATTCCCTGGGTATCAGCACCACATAATTTACATCTGAACTTTAACTCAACATGTTTGGATTAAAAAATCCCCACTGGAGTTATCAACCCAGGCCTCTCAACCTTATTTGAGCCCAAAAGGCAGGGGTAGTTTATTGAAAAGTGTTTTGAAATCTAGGCTAACCCAGTATACAAATGTTCTCCTTATTTTGGCATAGTTCTCTCATTTGTGTTGCTTACTGTATTATAAACCTATTTTTCTGTACTCCTCCCTGTCCAGGATGTACTTGGAACTAAGTATGTCAGGTAGTATAGACAGACAGACAGACAGATGGACAGAGAGATAGGTAAGTGAATGAATGAATAACTACCTTATCAATACTCTAGGCTTAGGACGATGTCCCAATAACAGCACTTCCCAAGTGGTTAAAGTACCTTGGCTGGGCTTCGTACATTGCAACCAACCAAGAGTTTGTGGTTGTGGCATCTCCAGATCTCAGAGCGCAGGGTATTCCTTACTAATCTCCAAATGTAACAGGCAGGTGCGCCGACAGCGTGGGTGTTCAGGTGCTTGAGCACTCACAAAGTTAAATTGGGCACCCGCAAAGAACGGACTGTTCATCATATTAACTGAGAATATGAGGGTTCCAATTTTAATTTATTCCATTCCACCATAAAACAGCTGAAAGCAGCAGTGCAGTGGCAGATTTGTGTATTTTACATTACTCTTGCACTGCTGCTCCTTTAACTGTTAACACATCAGCTGTCCTGTTCCGCTTCAGTCTGGCAACGAGCCATCTTACGTTCAGACATGTATACTCCTTTAAAAATCTCACTGTTCTGAATCACAAGATCCTGTCCCTGGGAGTCTCAGAGACGTGACGTGCCGTGGCTATGATTTACGATCTCACAATCTCAGCTACACTGCTTGACATGAGTGAGCCTTCCCTCCCGCGCTGCAGAAGGTCAGTGAGAATTTGAAAGTGAAACTGTTTATGTCTCTCTCGCTCTCATCTGGAATGGACAATTTGGCAACTAAACTAAAAGGGAAAAAATATTTGCACAGAGCAAGTCACAGGGAGAGAGCAGTTGAGTGTTTCTGTTCAGAACAGGGATGGTGAATGTGTTGTGTTTTGAAAATAGGAGAGCAAAGTAGATGTGTTGTTGCACAGCAGAA
Organism: Neoceratodus forsteri; assembly: GCA_016271365.2. Taxonomy (NCBI): domain Eukaryota; kingdom Metazoa; phylum Chordata; order Ceratodontiformes; family Ceratodontidae; genus Neoceratodus; species Neoceratodus forsteri. The sequence goes on along the minus strand of CM057457.1, from coordinate 173,688,152 downwards.
GAAGGATTCAGCTAGGAATCACTCATTTCTTATTTTTGTTCAACTTCCTGCCTGAATAAGCTAATCAAAAATAAAAAAAGGGTCTGTTTTGGAGACAGTAAATTAGCCAGCAGAGATGCACAGCTGAGTAAATAGTTCCCAGTTTTTGATTTCTGCTTGGCTTGATTGAATGTAGTGGATATGGGCTAACATAAAAATACAGAAATAAGTTTTGTAATCTGGTTACTGTAACAGGATACAAGAAGAAGAGACACTGCAATTAGATTTTACACTGTGTGTCTAAGCGTACGAGTCCTCTCCTGTTTATCCACTGTTGGTGCCCCCCCAGCCCCAATGTTATGTGTCCCCTTGTCCCCAGTCTTGTGTCCTCTCTCCTCTGCCCTCAGATTTGTGCTCTCTGTCCCAAGTTCTGTGTACCCTGCCCTCAGATTTGTGCTCTGTCTCAAGTTCTGTGTACCTTGCCCTCAGATTTCTGTTCTTTGTCCCAGGTTCTGCATATCCAGTTCCTAGCCCATTGTCATCGACCTCCATGCCCCCAGCCTAGGTGTCTCCCTATCCATAGCCCCATGTCCCCTTTTCCCCATCCCTACTCTACTTACTGGCACTGGGTCCCACTGTTCCCAAACCCTATCTCTAGGGCCCAGTCCCAAGCTGTGTTGGAATTAAACTTTGGGTTTTGGGAGCTGAGAAAGGGACACAGAGGTCCATATCTGTAAATTGAGCCCCATTCCTATTATTATAAGTCAGTGGCAGTGAATCATGAGCTACCAGGACTGTCTTCAGAGCTGGTGGGGTGAGCCCTTAGAAGCCCCCTGTAATTTCAACACTGGTCCCAGGACCCAAGCCCTGTACCCCCAGTTCTGTGTTCACTGTTTCAGTCCCTGTCACCTGGCCCTGCAGTCAAGAGCTCATTAGTGGTCAAAGACACATCATGGTTTGCCACAGTATTGACTCAGATGCTTAGGAAGCAGCACCACAGGTAATCTGATTAAAGAAGTACAGGTTCTTTAAGGTGTGATACATGCATTTTTGTGCCACTGATGCGTTGGTACTAACAGTAGGATTAATATTCAAGGCTGCTTTTTGATGGCTTAATTTAATCTGATTTGTTGCAGCTTCTGCTGTTGGTTATCCCTATTTAGCCCAAGGGAGCAGGGCCACTACACCTTCCCCCTCTGTGAGAAGACAGTATTAGGATATAAGCTCCTTATCTGATCAGCGCTGAAACATCAGGGATGATAAATATTCTTGTCATTGGAAATAACTCCATTCAGCTTCCCTTCTCTTTGATCCATTCAAAATATAACCTCTCAACTGTCCCTTATTTTCAGGGATGTCCCTGATTTTTGCCTCAAAATGTTCCTGTCCCTTATAAAATTTTTGTTTTTGTGACTGAACTGTAGAGATAGTAAGCACAAAATAAAGTTAAACATTAAAATTACAAACTTGTTCTTCAGAAAATGCATCTTACACTAATCCCCTTATTCTAACAGCTTTCTGAGTAAATATTACTAAATTTAAAGATGTGCCCCTGATTCTGGCACTTTGTCCCTAATTTTTGAGGCAAGAGCTTGAGGTGAGGGTGGCTAAGGCAAGGAAGGAGCAGAACCTGGCCAGGGAAATTAGGAGAGGGAACAAGGGGTTCTTTAGATACATTGGGGAAAAACGAAGGGTGAAGGGGCAGATTAGCAGGATTAAATCAGGGGAGAGATGGGCACAAGACCCGGGGGAGCAGGCTAAGGTACTAAATGAGTACTTCGCCTCAGTTTTCACCAAGGAAAATGGGGGTGCTGCATCATACATGGGAGAAGACAGAGATACTGAGGAGGGGGGACCCTTACCGATTGGCGGGTCTGGGGAGAAGGGGAGGCATCACTGGCAGGTGGGGGGAGGGCTAAGCAGGGAGAAGAGGTACTGGAAGTGGAAATCACAGCAGAGAGAGTGAGGGAAGCCCTCAGCTCCCTTAAGACGGAGAAAGCATCGGGGCCAGATAAATTACATCCCAGAGTGCTGAAGGAACTTGCAGATGTCCTGGCGAAATCCTTGGCGGAGCTTTTCACCATCTCTCTGAGGACAGGGTGGGTGCCCCAGGACTGGAAGGTGGCGCATATAGTGCCTATCCACAAGGGGGGATCAAGGGAGGTGGCAGGGAACTACAGGCCTGTCAGCCTGACATCGGTGGTGGGCAAGGTGATGGAGGGCATTGTCAAGGAGAGGCTAGGGGACCTGGATAAGTCAGGTGCCTGGACGATAGACAGCATGGATTCATCCCGGGGAAATCATGTCAGACAAACTTGGTGGAGTTCTATGACTGGGTGACAAGAGCCTTGGACCTGGGTAAACCAGTGGACATCCTCTTTCTAGACTTCAGCAAGGCATTTGACTCTGTTCCCCACGTGGGCCTGTTGGATAAGCTGGGAGAAATGGGGGTGGGGAACCAGATGATCAGATGGATAGGCAATTGGCTCCAGGACCGGACCCAGAGGGTCATAGTTGGTGGGATAGTCTCATCCCCAAAGAGGGTCATTAGTGGGGTCCCACAGGGATCAGTCCTTGGGCCTCTTCTGTTCAATGCCTATGTATCTGACATAAGGACAGGAATCAGGAGTGAGATGAGTCTCTTTGCAGATGACTCGAAACTGGAGGCGGTGGTGGATGGGGAGGAGGGGAGGGTGGCCCTACAGGGGGACCTGAAGGCTCTGGAAAGATGGTCTAGAAAGTGGAAGCTGAGGTTCAATGCAGGGAAATGCAAGGTACTTCACCGGGGGGCCAGAAACCCAGGCCAAGTGTACACCCGGGGGGGGGAATGCAACAAGTCTCGATGGCTGAGAGGGACCTGGGGGTGGTGGTGGATGACAAGATGAACAACTCTGAGACTTATAGGAGGGCAGCAGCCAAGGCCAACAGGATGCTGGGATGCATCACTAGGGGATCACCTCCAGAAGGAGGAAGTGATACTCCCTCTGTATAACTGCTTGGTGAAGCCACACCTTGAGTACTGCATGCAGTTTGAGGCCACACTTAAGAGGGACATTAACCCCTGGAGAGGTTCAGAGAGCAACCAAAATGATTTGGGGCTTGGGGACAGGACCTAAGAGGAGGCTGGAAGAGCTAAATATGTACACATTGGAAGAGAGAGGGACCAGGGGACATGATAGAGGTCTTCAGGTACATGAAGAGGGTAAATAGAGGAGGAACAGTCAGGGTGCTTCAAAGGAAGGAGGAGGGCCACTAGAGGCATGGGTGGAAGCTGGAGGGGGAAGATTCAGGGAGAAAGGAGGTGCTACTTCACTGAGGAGGTGGTGGAGCCATGGAATGCACTGCCTAGGGAGCTGGTGGAGGCAGAGACAGTGGAGGGGTTCAAGAGGGTGGGACAGGTACAGGGAAGGGTTCTGGAAGCAAAATCCAATGCAGTAAGAATATCCAGAACTGGGAAGGGAGAAGCCAGAGAAGGTGAGGGGGACAGCAAGGTCAGCACCCATGGTGGGGGCTGACCAAACGAGCAGACATGACAGACCGTTAGGCCTATTCTGCTGGCATTTTAGTATGTTAGTATGTCATGGCAGGACAAAAAAGAGACATTGCACTATTAAGTGTGTATGTCTGTGTGTGTGTGTGTGTGTGTGTGTGTGTGTGTGTGTGTGTACGTGTGTGTGTGTTTTCACACTTTGGAATACTTAGAAAAACATGGCCATGCAGCATACCTCTCAGTGTTTCATCACTGAAATGCATAGTACTGACCTTCCAAATCCAGAGGAAATGGCCACAATGTGAATCGCTTTCTAATTTTAAAGAAAAATATCTCTAAGAATTGTGGGCCTCAAATGTTTAGTGTTAGGAATGTTTTATTAATTTAATTCAAAAATGTGACTGAAATAACAATAGTGCTATGTGACTTTCATAACAGTTGGGAGGTATGTAGTGCAGGTGTGTGTTAGGAGGATTTTCACACACCTCTGAGGTGTGTGATAAGCACAAAAAAACCTCACTTGTGGGGTCTATTAGATTATCACACACCTAGAGTGTGTGAAAAATCTTCATAGCCCAAATATTACACAGGCAGCATTATTTTCTTTCATAATAACTGGTACAATTTCTTGAGACAGTGTATGGAGTGCTCCAGGGAATGCTTACATCTCATGGGATGGTGGCATTGTTACCTGAAATCTAAATTGGCATACTTGCAACACCTGGAGGAATTAAAGATCTCCAGAGCACCCTGCTATGGGTCTTAGCACCTTGCCAGGCATCAAAGAGCCCACAAAGGCACTCTTACATCCTCTGCAGTAGAGTAGAGGTGGTGGTGCATATACATTCTAAAATGTATTAAAATAACCTCGAAAATGCACCACAAAGCATGAAAAATCCTTTAGCTTCTGGGGGCCTAGGTGGCCCCCAAACCCCTAGCCTTTTATAATTACCCTGAGCACCCACAACATTTTTCAAAACTTGGCACCCTTGGTAACAGGTCCATGCAACCCATCCCCTTGGGCTCACCTGGAAATAAGGTTTCATAGCTCAGTGTGCCTTTCCAGACAAAATTACAAATAAATAGATACACATAAATGTAAGGATAAAACCCATAGATAGATAGATAGATAGATAGATAGATAGATAGATAGATAGATAGATGGATGTTCAGTAACCTTGCTTTGTTTTCACAGGTCTCACTAAGTTGTGGTTCTTCACTGTGTGATTCCGTACATAAAATCCTAAAAAAAAAAGAATGATTTATTTTATATTGTACTTAACAGTAGTTTTTATCCAAAGTAGTTCAGGTAAAAGTCAACACCTTATATCCGTGGGGTCCTGCTAAAAGAATATATAACTGAATCAGTTCAGTATATATTGTCAGTACTCTCTGTATGAGCTTAGAAACATTTTTTTTTAACTATGGCAATATTACTTAAGCACCTTCTAAAAATCCACTTTTTAATTTTTTACATTTCTTACAATTTTTTTCTCCAGGAAAGATCAGCTGAGATGTGATATTTCATTTTCAGTGGGGCCCTGCTTCTACTAATTTCTGCATCTAGAAGAACTGCAGCATCAGGAGCTTAAGTGACTGGCCACTTAGAAGTTTTTAATGCCTGGGAGTACACCTTTCAATCCGACTAAAACATTTGGGACACATAACTACAGTCAGGGACAAATTGTAAAAAGGTATAATATCAGTTTGTAGAGCTCTTACAAGCAGTGGTTTAATGATAAAGGCATCTTCTGATGCAGAACTAGACTTTAAAACTATTGTCTGGCATGAGTTTATGATTTAAATCTCCAGTCTTCATTGGCAAAAATGTCACATTTAGGAAGGACAGATAGATAGACAGAGAGATAGATAGATAGATAGATAGATGGCTGTTCAGTAACCTTGCTTTGTTTTCACAGGTCTCACTAAGTTGTGATTCTTCACTCTGTGATTCCGTAGGTAAAATCCTAAAAAAAATGAGAGAATGAATTATTTTATATTCTAATTAACAATAGTTTTTATCCAAAGTAGTTCAGCTAAAAGTCATCACCTTATATTCATGGGGTCCTGCTAAAAGAATATATAACTGAATCAGTTCAGTATATATTGTCAGTACTCTTTGTAAGAGCTTAGAAACGTTTTTTTTTTTTTTTTTAACCATGGCAATATTACTTCAGCACCTTCTAAATATCTACTTTTTTATTTTTCACATTTCTTACAATTTTTTTCTCCAGGATAGATCAGCTGAGATGTGATATATCATTTTCAGTGGGGCCCTGCTTCTACTCATTTCTGCATCTAGAAGAAATGCAGTATCAGGAGCTTAAATGGCTGGCCACTTAGAAGTTTTTAATGCCTGGGGGTACACCTTTCAAACCGACTAAAACATTTGGGACACATAACCACAGTCAGGGACACATTTAAAAAGGTATAATATCAGTTTGTAAAGCTCTTACAAGCAGTGGTTTAATGATAAAGGCATTTTCTGATGCAGAACTAGACTTTAAAACAATTGTCTGGTATGAGTTTATGATTTAAACCTCCAGTCATCATTGGCAAAAATGTCACATTTAGGAGGGACAGATAGATAGATAGATAGATAGATAGATAGATAGATAGATAGATAGATAGATAGCTAGATAGAGAGATGGATAGATAGATATAGAGAGAGGTTCAGTAACCTTGCTTTGTTTTCACGGGTCTCACTAAGTTGTGATTCTTCACTCTGTGATTCCGCACATGAAATGCTAAAAAAAGAGAGAATGATTTATTTTATATTGTACTTAACAATAGTTTTTATCCAAAGTAGTTCAGGTAAAACTCAGCACCTTATATTCGTGGGGTCTTGCTAAAAGAATATATAACTGAATCAGTTCAGTATATATTGTCAGCACTCTCTGTATGAGCTTAGAAACATTTTTTTATAACTATGGCAATATTACTTAAGCACCTTCTAAAAATCCACTTTTTAATTTTTTACATTTCTTACAATTTTTTTCTCCAGGATAGATCATCTGAGATGTGATATTTCATTTTCAGTGGGGCACTGCTTCTACTCATTTCTGCATCTAGAAGAACTGCAGCATCAGGAGCTTAAGTGGCTGGCCAATTAGAAGTTTTTACTGCCTGGGAGTACACTTTTCAAAGTGACTAAAAAATTTGGGACACATGACCACAGTCAGGGACACATCTTAAAATGGTATAATATCAGTTTGTAAAGCTCTTACAAGCAGTGGTTTAATGATAAACACATTTTCTGATGCTGAACTAGACTTTAATACTATTGTCTAGTATGAGTTTATGATTTAAATCTCCAGTCTTGATTGGCAAAAATGTCACATTTAGGAGAGACAGATAGATAGATAGATAGATAGATAGATAGATAGATAGAGAGATGTTCTGTGACCTTGCTTTGTTTTCACAGGTCTCACTAAGTTGTGATTCTTCACTTTGTGATTCCGTACGTAAAATCGTAAAAAAAAAGAGAGAATGATTTATTTTATATTGTACTTAACAATAGTTTTTATCCAAAGTAGTTCAGCTAAAAGCCAGCACCTTATATTCATGGGGACCTGCTAAAAGAATATTTAACTGAATCAGTTCAGTATATAATGTCAGTACTCTTTGTATGAGCATAGAAATGTTTTTTTTTAACCATGGCAATATTACTTAAGCACCTTCTAGAAATCCACGTCATTATTTTTTACATTTCTTACAATTTTTTTTCTCCAGGATAGATCAGCTGAGATGTGATATTTCATTTTCAGTGGGGCCCTACTTCTACTAATTTCTGCATCTAGAAGAACTGCAGCATCAGGAGCTTAAGTGACTGGCCACTTAGAAGTTTTTAATGCCTGGGAGTACTCCTTTCAATCCAACTAAAACATTTGGGACACATAACTACAGTCAGGGACACATTGTAAAAAGGTATAATATCAGTTTGTAAAGCTCTTACAAGCAGTGGTTTAATGATAAATGCATCTTCTGATGCAGAACTAGACTTTAAAACTATTGTCTGGTATGAGTTTATGATTTAAATCTCCAGTCTTCATTGGCAAAAATGTCACATTTAGGAAGGACTGATAGATAAATAGATAGATAGATAGATAGATAGATAGATAGATAGATAGATAGACAGACAGATAGATAGAAAGATAGATAGATGGATTGATGTTTAGTAACCTTGCTTTGTTTTCACAGGTCTCACTAAATTGTGATTCTTCACTCTGTGGTTCCGTACGTAAAATCCTAAAAAAAAAGAGAGAATGATTTATTTTATATTGTACTTAACAATAGTTTTTATCTAAAGTAGTTCAGCTAAAAGTCAGCACCTTATATTCTTGAGGTCCTGCTAAAAGAATATATAACTAAATCAGTTCAGTATATATTGTCAGTACTGTTTGTAAGAGCTTAGAAATGTTTTTTTTTTTTTTGTTAAACATGGCAATATTACTTAAGCACCTTCTAAAAATCCACTTTTTAATTTTTTACATTTCTTACAATTTTTTCCCCAGGATAGATTAGCTGAGATGTGATATTTCATTTTCAGTGGGGTCCTGCTTCTACTCATTTCTGCATCTAGAAGAACTGCAGCATGAGGAGCTTAAGTGGCTAGCCACTTAGAAGTTTTCAATGCCTGGGGGTACACCTTTTAATCTGACTAAAAAATTTGGGACACATAACCACAGTCAGGGACACATCTTAAAAAGGTATAATATCAGTTTGTAAAGCTCTTACAAGCAGTGGTTTGATGATAAAGGTATTTTCTGATGCAAAACTAGACTTTAAAACTACTGTCTGGTATGAGTTTTTGATTTAAATCTCCAGTCTTCATTTGCTAAAAATGTCACATTTAGGAGAGACAGATAGATAGATAGATAGATAGATAGATAGATAGATAGATAGATAGATAGATAGATAGATAGAGAGAGATGGATGGATGGATGGATGTTCAGTAACCTTGCTTTGTTTTCACAGGTCTCACTAAGTTGTGATTCTTCACTCTGTGATTCAGTACGTAAAATCCTAAAAAGAAAAGAGTGAATGATTTATTTTATATTGAACTTAACAATAGTTTTTATCCAAAGTAGTTCAGCTAAAAGTCAGCACCTTATATTTGTGGGGTCCTGCTAAAATAATATTTAACTGAATCAGTTCAGTATATATTGTCAGTACTCTTTGTTTGAGCTTAGAAACATATTTTTTAACCAAGGCAATATTACTTAAGCACCTTCTAAAAATCCACTTTTTAATTTTTTACATTTCTTACAATTTTTTTCTCCAGGATAGATCAGCTGAGATGTGATATTTCATTTTCAGTGGGACCCTGCTTCTACTCATTTCTGCATCTAGAAGAACTGCAGCATCGGGAGCTTAAGTGACTGGCCACTTAGAAGATTATAATGCCTGGTAGTATGCCTTCTAATCTGACTAAAACAATTGTTGACACATAACCACAGTCAGGGACACATCTTAAAAAAGTATAATATCAGTTTGTAAAGCTCTTATAAGCAGTTGTTTAATGATAAAGGCATTTTCTGATGCTGAACTAGACTTTAAAACTATTGTCAGGTATGAGTTTATGATTTAAATCTTCAGTCTTCATTGGCAGAAATGTCACATTTAGGAGGGACAGAAAGATAGATAGATATATAGATAGATGTTCAGTAACCTTGCTTTGTTTTCACAGGTCTCACTAAGTTGTGATTCTTCACTCTGTGATTCAGTAGGTAAAATCCTAAAAAAAAAGAGAGAATGAATTATTTTATAGTGTAATTAACAATAGTTTTTATCCAAAGTAGTTCAGCTAACAGTCAGCGCCTTATATTCATGGGGTCCTGATAAAGGAATTTATAACTGAATCAGTTCAGTATATATTGTCAGTACTCTTTGTAAGAGCTTAGAAATGTTTTTTTTTTTTTTAACCATGGCAATATTACTTAAGAGCCTACTAAAAATCCACTTTTTAATTTTTTACATTTCTTACAATTTTTTTCTCCAGGATAGATCAGCGGAGATGTGATATTTCATTTTCAGTGGTGCCCTGCTTCTACTCATTTCTGCATCTAGAAGAACTGCAGCATGAGGAGCTTAAGTGACTGGCCACTTAGAAGTTTTAAAGGCCTCGGAGTACACCTTTCAACCTGAATTAAAAATTTGGGGCACATAACCACAGTCAGGGACACATCTTAAAAATGTATAATATCAGATTGTAAAGCTCTTCCAAGCAGTGGTTTAATGATAAAGGCATTTACTGAGGCAGAACTTGACTTTAAAACTATTGTCTGGTATGAGTTTATGTTTTAAATCTCCAGTCTTCAATGGCAAAAATGTCACATTTAGGAGAGACAAACTGATAGATAGATGATAGATAGATAGATAGATAGATAGATAGATAGATAGATAGATAGATAGATTAGGTTAGCTGAGATGTGATATTTCCTATTCAGTGGGGCCCTGCTTCTACTCATTTCTGCATCTAGAAGAACTGCAGCCTCAGGAGCTGAAGTGGCTGGTCACTTTGAAGTTTTTAATGCATGGGGGTACACCTTTCAAATGGACTAAAAAATTTGGGACACATAACCACAGTCAGGGACACATCTTAAAAAGGTATAATATCAGTTTGTAAAGCTCTTACAAGCAGTGGTTTAATGATAAAGGCATTTTCTGATGTAGAATTAGACTTTAAAACTATTGTCTGGTATGAGTTTATGATTTAAATCTCCAGTCTTCATTGGAAAAAATGTCACATTTAGGAGGGACAGATAGATAGATAGATAGATAGATAGATAGATAGATAGATAGATAGATAGATAGATAGATGTTCTGTGACCTTGCTTTGTTTTCACAGGTCTCAATAAGTTGTGATTCTTCACTTTGTGATTCCGTATGTAAAATCCTAAAAAAAAAAAAAAGATAGAATGATTTATTTTATATTGGACTTAACAATAGTTTTTATCCAAAGTAGTTCAGCTAAAAGTCATCACCTTATATTCGTGGGGACCTGCTAAAAGAATATTTAACTGAATCAGTTCAGTATATATTGTCAGTACTCTTTGTATGAGCGTAGAAATGTTTTTTTTTTTTTAACCATGGCAATATTACTTAAGCACCTTCTAAAAATCCACGTTTTTATTTTTTACATTTCTTACAATTTTTTTCTCCAGGATAGATCAGCTGAGAT